>JAKZAP010000019.1:9831477-11256352 GCA_023053575.1 Branchinecta lynchi
CAAGTTTCAACTTGATACCTGTTGATTTCTGTCACGGGTAACGAACTTTACTCCTGGGTAATCTGGGGGTGCAAATGGTAATCTGGGTAATCTGGAGGTGCAACTTTAAAAGCAATTTCCCAGCTTTAGGATCTACACGTCCAAGAAATTTCATCGCTCTACGTCCAGTTCTGGTCAAGTTATGAATGTTATTCACTGGGCAATCTGGGCGCATTTGCCCCTGAACCGGCTGGGTGCGGGGTTTGGACCCCCAAAGGCACAACTAGACCCCAATACCCACAAGTGTACCAAGTTTGAACTTGATACTTGCACTCGTTCTCGAGTTATGAGCTCCACAAAATACGGTGAAAACCGAAAACCGGAAACCGAAAACCGAAAGCTGCTACAGAGCTCGCAATAGTGGACTGTTCCAAGGACCACTCCACTAAAAACCAAATAAATGAAAACTACATTACATTTTCCTTTACAGGAACCTTTCTCTGTGGTTCATCGAAACCGAAAGGAATCTTCCCAACTTTCACCAAATAATTTACTTCCCATCACTTTTACCAACCAATCCTACCCCCAATAGCTAACACCAAAGATTTCTCCACGAAGATCTGAAAGCTCAGGGCATACGCACATTAAGTGAAAAATATTTTCATCCAATTGTCCGCACATTGGGCAAAAGGACCTTACCCAAATATCTTCTACGCATTCCTAATGGTAGACAATCACCCCGTAAACTCATTAACAACCTCAAATCTCCGGAATCCGGAGAAAACCAGAAATTCCGTAGAAGTAAAAGTTTATTCCGAGGTCGATTAAGTTTCAGTATACGGGTAAGAATCCATGCAGAATCCAAATCTGAACTTTATTTTCTCCTCTACTCCCGCGGCAACAGAAACCTCCTATGGGTTTACAGCCCAGTTTCGTTTCAAGGCAATCAGCCATGCCTTCGCTGGCCTCATCTTTGCTTTTTCCAGAGACGGGTGGGCAGGAGCATCACTACCGGGAGAGAGGGAGACCCCCCCTCCCCCCAAGGTCTTGAGAACACACCGGTGGATTCACTAGTTTGTCGGCGCGGAGCGCTCGCAAACACAAAAGAACTTCAATGTTGTATTCTTTTGTTGGGCGTCGGTCGACTCGTCGGTATATCGGATTATATGTACACGCAAGAAATCAAATTCTGCAATAATTTGTAGGGCAAAACGTCGGATTCTGCATGCCTTTGTAGAGCGTCGGTATTCTCGTCGACATATCGGGTCTTTTGTACATACGAAGCATAGAAGAAATACACAATTTTGTGCTATTATCGGGCGTCGGTCGACTCGTCGGCACATCGGATTCTTAATACGCAAGAAATCAGATTTTGCAAAGATTTGTCGGACGCGCCCGGGAATTTCAATTCTCGTCGGCACATCAGATTATTCTTACATGGAAGGAATCAAGTTCTGTATAGTGTTGTCGGGCAAAACACGCAGAAGAAATCAAATGTTGTATGGTTTTATCGGACGTTGGTATTGTCGTAGGCACATCGGATTCTTTTTACACGTAAGAAATCAAATTCTGTGAGCGTTTATCGGGCGCATCCCGAAAGTTTAAGTTTCGTCGGCGCAGCACATCAATGTTTACACGTTAGGTATTTACGCGTAAGAAATAAAGTTCTTTACTATTTTGTCGGGCAAAACACAGGCAAAATCGAATGCTTTGTCGGGCGTCGGTTTTCTTGTTGGCACATCGGGTTATTTTTTTTAACGTAACAAACCAAATTTTGCAATCATCTGTCGGGCTCACACGGAAAGTTTAAGCCTGGTCGTCAGATCGGGATCTTATTACTTGTAAAAAAACATTGCGTTATTATATTTATACTTGATTTCTTTTTTTGTTTAAGAATTTATAAATCAGATTCCGTCTAGCAAATTGAGACTTTTCTACACACAAGAAATCAAATGATTTTAAAGTTCTGTCGGACGAAGCCCGAAAGCTTTAGTTTCGTCGGTTAATCGGGTTTTCTTCCTGAAACCGAATTCTGCCTAAGTCTCGTCGGCAAATCGGGATCTCTTTTTGTACACAAAAAATCAAATCAGATTATGTGAATATCGGGCGAAGACCCAAATTTTATGTCTCGTCGTTAACCAGTTTTTTTTTTCTTTTTGAATGCACCGTCAAACACTTTTTCGTTCCATTCCGTTCTTTGTCGTCAAAAATCAACAAACTTGTTTTCCTTGTTCTTTTTGTGGATCGTTTGTCTGATCGTACGTACAAACTACCCTTTTTATGGCACTTGCCTTTCGACCGAGTGCCATATAGCGATTGTAATTTCTATTCCTTCAGCCCAAGCTGACTGCGAATCAAATTTGATGGTGCAAAACGGATACGTCAGCTGAATTTTATTGGAGCTATATTTCAGCCCTTCTTGGCAAGGGTCCTCTTCAGGCTCAAACTTGTGTTTCCCACAAGTTTGTTTTTCCAACTTGAGCGGTTTTGAGCCTGAAGAGGACCCTTGCCAGGGCCAAAATATAGCTCCAATAAAATTCAGCTGACGTATCCGTTTTGCACCATAAAAAAATGTAATTTCTGTCCGTCAGTCGGTCTGTCGGTCCCGGTTGTGTTAGCTCGGGCACCTCCAGATAATCTAGGACGATGAAACTTGGCAGGCATATCAGGGACCGGACCAGATTAAATTAGAAATAGTCACTTCCCCGATACGACCATCTGGAGAGAAGTGGAGGAAGGGGGAATCCGGAAAAGTTAGGAAAAATTAGGTATTGTTAGCTTACGAACGGGTGATAGGGTCTGAATGATACTTGATATATGGAAGGACCTCGTGTCACAGACGTTCCATTTTAAATCCGGATCCGGTAACATTGGGGGGAGTTGGAGGGGGAAGCCGGAAATCTTGGAAAACGCTTAGAGCGGAGAGATCGGGGGAAAGTTGGTGAAAAGAACAAGGACAAGTCCTAGATACGTGGTTGTAATAACCGGAACCGGTCCGCTCACTTTGGAGGAGTTGGAGGGGGGGGGGGGTCCGAATTTCTGTTGATCCCCGGGAGTTCGGTGCTTCCTGATGTGGTAGGATTATGAAAATTGGCAGGCATGTCAGGGACTCGAACAGATTGACTTGAGAATAGTCGTTTCCCCGATCCGACCATCTGGGGGCTGGAGGGAGGGGAATCTGCAAAAGCAAGGTATTTTCAACTGAAGAAAGGGTGATCGGATCTTAATGAAACTTGATCTACAGAAAGACCTCGTGTCTCAGCAGTCACCCCATTTTCAATCCGCACCGAATCCGGTGACATCGGGGGGGGGGGGCAAGGGGGGAACCAAAAATCTTGGAAAACGCTTTGAGTGGAGTGTTCGGGATGAAACTTGGTGGGAAGAATAAGCACAAGTCCTAGCTACTTGAGAGACATAACCGTACCGGATCTGGTCACTGTGGTGGAGTTGGGGGAGGGGATCCAAATTTGTAGTGACCCCGCGAGTTCGGTACTTCCTGATGTGCTAGGATGATGAAACTTTGCAGGCGTGTCAGGGACCCGAATAGATTGACTTGAGAATGTAGTTTCCCCGATCCAACCATCGTGGGTGGAGTGAAGGGACTGGGAATCCGGAATCTAGTGGCAAGCTCAGCTATTGAGCGGGTGATAGCATTTAAATGAAACTTGATATTCAGAAAGACCTCGTGCCTCAGACGCCCCATTTTAAATCCGGACCGAATCCGGTGACATTGGGGGGAGCTGAAGGGCGGAACCGGAAATTTTTGGAAACGCTTAGAGTGGAGGGATCGGGATGAAAATCAGCAACAACAAAACACAAAGAGCACAAGTCCTACATACGTCATTGACATAATAGGACCGAATTTGGGCACTGTGGGGGGAGTTGGGGGGGGGGGGGGTCAGATTTCTAGTGGTCGCGCCTGTTCGGTACTTCCTTATGTGCTAGGACGATGAAACTTGGTAGGCGTGTCAGGGACCCGAACACATTGACTTGTGAATAGTCGTTTCCTCGATCCAACCATTGTGGGAGGAGCGGAGGGATAAGGAGTCAGGAATCTAGTGGCATGGGCAGCTTTTGAATGGGTGATTGGATTTGAATGAAACTTGGCAAGTTGAAAGAGCCATCGTCTCAGATATTTTACGTCAAGTCCCGGTCGGATGTAATACTTGTGGGTGGAGGGGGCACCTGAAAACTTTTAAAAGGCTTAGAGCTAAGTCGAGGGATTGGGATGGAACTTGGCGAGGAGAACACGCAGTAGGCCTTAACTGGCGGAGCCAAATCGTATCGAAACCCTGCGGGGGGAGATCGAGGGGGTTTGCCGGAATTCGAGTTATCGCCAATTAGGATAGTTCCAGATGTTCTAACGATGATGAAACTTTGTAGGCATATTAGTGACTTAAGAATATCACACAATGCCCTAGGAAAATTTGGAAACTCTGACATGCAACAAGTCCAGACCTATCGACACAATGGGATGCAAGTTGGACAATACGTAGTTTTTGCGGTCTTGATGTTTTATTTGGCGTCCGGGCCGGATCCGGCCAAGGTAGCGGGGGTGAAGGGTGAACCGGAAATTTATTGATAGGCTATGCTCTGATTCCTGTCGAACTTGATCGGCGGGAAGAGGAGATGTCAGAGATGCGAAGTTTATGTTTCCGAGTCGTATTCAGCCACTGTGGGGGAGTTGGGATGGGAGTCCCGGAGATGATGTTGCTCGCATAGGGGTCAAACAAGTTGAACGATTTGAGAAACTTGGAATGTATAGTAACTATATGCCCTTGATGACACATTTCATGGTTCAAGCCGGATCCGACAACGGTGGGGGGGGGGGTCACCGGAAGTAAAAACAAATGCTCGATTTCGAGTGAAACTTGATAGGTGGTAGAGAAAATACTTCAGATTATTAATTTAGGAGTAGAACCCTATTCGGCCGCGTGCGAGGAGATGGAGGGGTACTGGAATTCGTGTGGCACGTCTAGGAAACAAACGAGTGGATCTATTGGGTTGAAAAAAACGTCATTTGCCCTAGATGATCCGAGGCGATGCCAGAAGTTTTCAGACTTGTATAATAATAATAATTTATTTTTAACCCACAAATCGTACAAGACGAAAACAGTGGAGTACAAAAGAATATATGAAGACATAATTAGGCAAAACACTACACATACAAACAAAATCTACTTAAGAGTCAAACAGACGAATAAGCCCATGAGAGGCAGTGAAAGTTGAAAAATTGGAGTAGAAAGAATCTGGATCAGTTTGTTATCGATGATATTTTTTGTATCACAGAAAACAAACTTTTTACTTCTACGGTACTGAATTTCCGGTTTTCACCGGATTCCGGGCGAAATACTTGTCCGGAAAAAAAAAAAGTTCAGAAATGGAATGAGCATGTCTTCTTACCCCTGCATCGACTATCATATTATCCTAAAAAAAAAATTCTTCCCTCCATCCTTTCAAGCAACCCTAGAAAGTTTAGCCATCGAGTGGTTTCGGTGGAGTTTGGATATGTTGTTAGCACTTGTTTCCGAAAATTTTAGTGTAAAAACATTTGTGTAGGAATTTTTTTAGGGCTGACCCACTTTTTATCTTACTTTTACTAGACTATTCGGCAGACTGTTTCTTCACATTTGGTAGGAGCTATTCACTCCTCCCAACTGAAGGAGCTAACTGAACTTAAATTTCTAGGTCTAATAAAGGCACAGAGCAGCCTAATAACTGGAAAGTGACCGGTAGAAATCATTGCCGATAAGCCTTGTGCTCTACAGCGAATATCAAAACTTAGGGATTGACTAAAAGCAGGAAGGGAAGGGAGCACGAGAAAAGTAGAAAGGCATACTAAAACCAGGAAGTGCATACTAAAACGAAGAAAGACATACTAAAACGAAGAAGGATGTGACCAGAATGCAAGGCTGCAAAAAAATGTGGAAAGCTGCACCGTTCCCTTCCTCTGTTTAGTATTCTTCGAGGGTATTCTGTATTCTTCGAGAGGCCGGTAACTTTTCAAATCCAAAGTTCAGCATCCCTTCCTCGTCTTAGTATCCAGACATCGGTAGGCATTAAGTTCAGTGAGGGGTCGGCAACTATCTAAATTATAATTAATCTTTTCATTTCTCGTTCTGATGGTAGGCGACTAAAATTTTCCGAGTCCAGCCAACTAGATATTTCAAGTCCACCGTTTCCTTCCTCGTTTGGTTACTAAAACGAGGGAGGAAATTAGAAATTGGAAATTATTCTTCTTTGAGGGGTCGGCAACTATCAAAGTTGACTAAAATCTTTAGAGTCCAGCAGGGGTCCGTAACTTAGATATTTCAAGTCCGCCATTTCCTTCTTCGTTTTACTTTCAAGGTATTAAAACGAGGAAGGAAATGGTGGACTTGAAATATCTTAGCTGCCGTCCCTTCGCTGGACTCGGAGGATTTTAGTCGCCTACCGTCAGAACGAGAAACAAAAAGGTGAATTACAATTTTCATATTTGCCGACCCCTCACTGAACTTAATGCCTACCCATGTAAAGATGCTAAAACGAGGAAGGGATGGTGAACTTTGAGTTTGGAAAGTTGCCGACCCCTCAAAGAATACTAAACAGAGGAAGGGAACGATGCAGCTTTCCACTTTTTCGCCGCCTTGATTCTGATCACATCCTTCCTCGTTTTAGTATGCCTTCCTGCTTTCTCGTGTTCTCTTCCCTTCCTGCTTTTAGTCAATCCAAGAATTTGTTCTCTCGCTTTATCGTATCTTTCCATTTTCCGCAAAAATTTGGAAACAGAGCTCTGACGCATGTGTTTAATATTGTTACAACACACCCGAACGTAGCATAGCGTTTGCGATGTTTCTCCTGATAAATGAAAGTTTGAAGTCACTGGCAAATCTTCTTACTTCGTTTACTACTGTTCAACTAAAATATGTTTTCTTATTTTAGGTAGCAGCAAAGAGAACGAAAAAGATTTCCGTAAAAATAAGGGAAAACCAAACGGGGCACTAAATGTGGCCTCAAAACGCGAGACTACGAGTCGGAAAATACCTGGCGTGGCACCAATTCGTTTTTCCGAGCCTCCACCCCAGATTCTGGAGCGTGAAGAAGAAGAGAAGGTTAGGCTTATTTTATTTATTGAGTATTTGGCTTGACCACGATCTGGGTATTAATCAGATACTATATAGTATGCAAAGGAGTAAGACAAAATGAAGAAAAAATTAACATGAAAACAGACAATTTAAACTACATTTCTGACTGGGCTGAAAAAGAATCGTGCAAAAAACATGTGCTCGTTCAGCTGGATGACGTTATGTGCACAAGACCAAAGGATTCGTTGGCACCCCACAAATTTAATATTTATTGGACTTTTAATCCAGACAATCGGATCTTGCAGGTCTCCGGTCTTCACCGGGCAACCTAAACCGAAAAATGATACTGTGATGGTGTTGTTTTTACAAATGACTGACAACTTTCGCAAAGTCATGGGTATACCGTCACTTACTTTTTGGGATCCCAAAAAGTCGAAGGCAGCAAATTTGTCAAAAAAATAATGCAAGTAGCTTGGTGGTTCCCAAATCACCATGATCTTTTATTGTCCACTCTCACAATGCCCACGTTCAGAATGTCCACGATCAAAATGCCCATGGGTCAAAATACCGACGATTCAGAATACCTACGATCAAAACGCCTACGGCTCTCTTTAGATCTAGCACGCTGGAATGCGAATTTGGAGACTGTCCGATCGGAAGTCAGTCTTGTCAAAGTTGACGGACCGTTTTCTGGAAATGAAATAAACTGGTTGATACGTTTCAAAACTTGAATTTGGGGTGTGCTAGGTAGATTCCTTGGGAGGATAAGAGCTTAGAGGTCTCTCGCTGATAAGTTCTCTTATAAGTTTTTGTTAGGATTATACCCGGCATCGATTATTCAGATAAAATGGGTGGACGAAAGACTGTTAGCATAGCAGTGTTGATCAACTACAGTATCTTTTGAGACTTTGTTAGCAGAAAAAGTGTCACGAGTAACGAACTGGCAGGGGATAACTGTTTTTGGGATCCCAAAACGTAAGTGGAGGGATACCTATGACATCCCAAAAGTTGTCCGTCTGTCCGTCCGTCCGTCTGTCCGTCTGTGAGCACTATAGCTCTCGAAGAGAATCAGGTATTTTGATGAAACTTGGTGTGAGGATTCTTTGGGTCAAGAGTAAGGTCAAGTTCGTAGATGGGCTCTATAGCCCTACATTTAGGGGTGAGGGAAGGGGCTTTAATTAAGGGGCAAATGAAACATTTTTCAAAGGATACTGTGATAGTCGATTATGGGGTAAAAAATCATGCTGAACACGATGAAGAAAACCATTTTGTCAGCGGACAAGTAGTTCGCCCGGAATCCGGCCCAAACCGGAAAGTTTGTTAAAAGTAAAAGTTTTATTTGAAGTTGATTAGATCGATTTAGAGGTAAGAAGACATGCTGAACACGATGGTGAAAACCATTTTTTCGCCGGACAAGTGGTTCACCCGGAATCCGGCCAAAACCAGAAAGCTTGTTAAAAGTAAATGTTTTATTTGGAGTTGATTAGATGTTCGATTTAGAGGTAAGACGACATGCTGAACACTTGAGTGAAAATAATTTTCTACCCGGGCAAGTACTTCGCCCGGAATCCGGCCAAAACCTGAAAAAGTTAATGTTTTACTTGTAGTTGATTAGATATCCCATTAGGGGTAAGAATAAATGCTGAATCCGTGTATGAAAATAATTTTTTAACCGGACATATAGTAGGTCGGAATCCGGCTGGAGCCGGAAATTTTTTAATAATATAAATTTGTATTTGAAGTTGATTAGATTTTCAGTATTGGGGAAAGAAGATACGCCGAGTTCGTTTTTAAGCTTTCTTTTTTAGCCGGACAAGTAGTTCCGGAATTTGGATGAAACCGGGAAATTGGCAGAAGTGGTAGGAAGTTTTCGTCAAAACAGATATGATTTATAGGGGTAAACACACATGCCGAATCTATATCTGAACTTAGTTTTCTCAGATGATTAGCTATTTGGCCTTAATCTGTTTCTGAATTTTGGTCTTGTTCCTTTTTGGGATCCCAAAATGTAAATGGAGAGATACCCATGACTTCGTGAAGTTGTCGGTTTGTCTGTGTGTCTGCAAGATAACTCTCGAAGGGGTTGAGATATTTTGCTCAAAATTGCTGTGAGGATCCATTTCGTCAAAGCCATGTAGCCTAATATTTAGTGGCGGGGGAGGAGGTTTCAAATTAAGGAATGAAGAAAATATTTTTTCAAGCTGATGTGAGAGTTGGTTTAGTGGTAAGGAGACATACTGAATCCAGAACTGAACTTCATATTTTCACCGGACAAATAGATCGCCAGGAATTCAAAAAACGGAAATTTCGTAAAAGTAAAAGTTCCATCTGAAGTTGAATAAAAGTTCGATACATGAGTACAGAGATATCTTTTATTATTTTTTTTCGTTTAAAAAGAAAGAAAAGAAATCAGCTGCTGAAAATAAAGCTCGAGCGCACATGAACAAAATAAACAATCAAAATTAACTTCATTTATTTTAACAAAATAATCATATGAAGAAAAACAAAAATCGACAAATATGAGAATACCGATAGACTTGTGTACAGAGATATGTTGAATCTGTTTGTGAATTTTTCTTTTTCACTGGAAGAGTAGTTTGCCCGGAATCCGGCGAAAACCGGAAAATTGGTAAGAGTGAAAGTTTTATCCGAAGTTGATTAGAGGCTAAACATTGGTGGATTAGACGGTCAATTTAGAGGTAAGAATACATCCTGAATCAATATCTGAACGTTATGTTCCCGCCGAACAAGTAGACTGACCGGAATTTGGCGAAAACCGGAAATTTGGTGGGAGTAAAGCTTAAACTGAACTTGATCGGAACATTCTTTCAGGAGTCCATGTGTGAACCTGAATTTATCGCTGGAAAAACAGTTCTTGCGGAGTCCGACAGAAACCGGACATTTGGTAGAAGTACAGAAAATTGTTTAAGTCGATCGGAGCATCGATAAGGGGCTAAAACATATGTTTAAACCCAATATGAGCTTTATTTTACACCAGACGGTTAGTTTGACCGGAGTTCGGCAAGAAACGGAAATTTCGAATAAGTAAAACAAACTAATGGTATCGATAAATATATTCAAATAATGTATACAACGGATACGTCAGCTACGATGCTTCATCAGCGATATTCGGCCCTTCTTGGAAATGGTCCTCCTCAGGCTGTCAATCTTCTGGGTAACGTCGGGGAAGGAAACAAACCTGTCATATAACTGAAGCTTCTACCAACTATAAATATCTTGTTAGTGACAATTACTTTCAAATACCACTGTAAGGAAAAAAAAACTAATCCCGAGATTTAATTTTGACACTGCCGCTGTTTTTGCTGCACGATTGCGGCGATGACAGGAAAGTTTTTTTTTCTGTATTTTCATCAACTTCTGTTTTGTTATTAATAAGGGACTGAAAACTTAAATATTATTTCATTAAGAACCTCGTTCCACGTTTCTATTATAGAGTACTCCCCTGTGTAACGGTAGAGAATATTTGGTGTTTATCCGTTGGTATAAAAGGGTAGCCCGGAGGCGGTGTATTCGGGTTCTTTACCTTCGGTGGTAGAGTTACATACAACACAGGTTGATATATAAATGAATCTTTATTTTACATTAAACGGCGTTAATATTTCCACTTCTGTGATGATACGGCTTAACAATAATCCTCTATGTACACGGATACTCTTCAGCTACACTTTTAAATCTGCAAAATGGAACTGCACTGACGATGAATACTGTAACTCGCTAAATACGAATGTTGACCGGAGACTGAAGACGAAGACTCAACACTAAGACTGACGGACAAACTAAGACTCAAACTAAAACTGACTCCGCGAGTCCCAACTCCCGGTTTACATTAATTTCCTTGATCCTGGTTGTGCTTACCTTAATTGTGTATAAATATTTAGCAATTTTGCACTTACGCTAACCTTATTTCGTGGTGATGTATGCCGAGGGAGTTGTGACTTGCGGATCATTACATACTAGAGCTACGATCGTCCGTTACAACTGTATCTGTTACTTTTAATCATCACTGCACGGAAAAACCAGTGCTGAGATTTAATTTTTGACACGGCTGCTGTTTTTGATGCAGGATTGGGGCGACCGCAGGGAATATATTTTTCTGCATTTTGATTGACTTCGGTTTTGTGACTGCGGCTTAAATTTTCTTCCCTTTTTCTTCCCGGGGTTATTAAGGGAAGAAAATTTAAGCCTCAGTCCCTGATTAAAAATAAAACCGAAGTCGATCAAAATGCAGAAAAAAATATTTCTGTCGTCGCCCCAATTATGCATAAAAACAGCAACCGTGTCAAAAGTTAAATCTCAGGACTAGTTTTTTCCTTACAGTGGTATTTGAAAGTTATTTGCCCTAATAAGATATTTATAGTCGGCAGAAGCTTCAGTTATTTATTACAGGTTTGTTTCCTTCCCGACGTTGACCCAGAAGTTTGACAGCCTGACGAGGACCCTTGCCAAGAAGGGCAGAAATATCGCTGATTAAGAATCGTAGCTGACATATCCGTTGTATACATTATTTAAATACAGAGCAAAATAAGTAATGCGAAGACCTATCCTTCCCATGCATCAAAAATGGGCCTCCGTCGAAGCGCCGCCCAGCTGACGTCGCGAGGGAAGTTTCAACAAACTGCTCGTGTGTGCAGTGGCGGACTAGAGTTATTTTGCTCTGGGTCAGAGCCAGCGCTCGTTAACGACTGGTCGAGTTTCAGTGGGGATGTTCGTGTTCGCTAGCGGCTAGTGTCACTGCGATTTGACTGTGCGTCACTTTTTCAAAGTTCGCGCATTACTCTCTGGAGTTATTTTGCTCTGTTTGAATATATGTTTCAAAGTCAACTCCGGCTCAGAGAATAGGTATCGATAAAATTTTGTTGCAGGAGGTAGAAGTGCCCATAAAAGACACGGCGAATTAGGAAATACTCTTTATTCTCGCCCAGGATGGATAGTCCTGTCGCAATCTAATCAAAACATGTTTTTTTTCGAATGAGCCTAATTGTTTGATATGCTTCTAACTGTAAAGCATGACTTAGTTGCTGTTGTTCAGTGGTTTGTTAGAATGATACCAAATGTACACGATTCGGCAAAACACTTAACATATGCAAGACCTGATTATATGTATAAAAAAGATCGAGGAATATCCCGTTTGGATCCCATCGAAACCTTTGGTCTTGTTTTGATTTGGCCAAACTGTTTAGGCCACAGGATTGTTCAAGTTTGAGGTTACAGAACCCTCTAAATCTTGCCCAAGGGTAACATACTTGATGTCTCACAAAAGAGTGTATTCTCCTTGATGCAGCTATATTCCGGGAATCCAAAATGCAGGTTGCATCGGGATTGATAATGATTCACATTACAGCTTCCGTAAAGATAGGTTCTCACTGTCCAGATTTTGTTAGATAAACATTTTCTTCGGAAACAATAGTTGCGTTCTTGCAGATACCATGGTATCTGATACTACGGTATAAGGTCGTTTTTGCAGTTACCGTAGTATTTGTACTAGGGTCAAAAGGCGTTTTTGTAGTTACGGAGTATGTTGCCAGTTTTAGATACCACGGTCCCGACCGTAGTCTAGTATCTAAAAGTCATCTCACTTTCATCATCACCAACACATGAGCCTAGGTTGTTGTCAAATCTTTGGGAAAGAAACGTGACACTAGTGATTTGAGTGGGACTATGTCTGAGTATTTCTTTTGGCATGACTTCTAAAAGCGGCAACTTGGCAATCGTCGTTTTTGCAAAGCAACTGTAGTATCAGATACCACAGGAACTGCCACACGAAAAAATGCAGATCTAGTTACCGTGGTATCAGATACCATAGTATCTGCAAAAACTAACGTTCTTTGCACTCAGTTATGCTCTTGATGATTAACTCTCCTTACCGATGCAAAATCGCCGTGCACCAAGCGGAAGAGCCGGAAGCGGCACCACAGCTGTCCCGAACGAGCGCCGTGATTGGTTGATTTGTTGAGTTTGAGTCGTTAGTGAGACGTTTTCTTGTTCTTCCTGAGGATCAATTGCGTGTTTTGGACTTAGTCATATAGTTTTATAAACATCCTGCCCTCTCAGCCCATAAAATTATTAGCCAGTTTTTCATTCCTGAACCCGTTTAATGTGCTTGTCACTGTGTAACAAGTTTAAGTCAATTTAGTGTGTTTTTAAACTATATGAAAATAATGTAGTCATGTTTATTTACATTGTTCTGTTTAGTGTTTTAATATGAATGAATTTATTGCACGAAAAAACCCTTGAGGTCATGGCAACAAAACAAGGAGAAAACACAACAAACTACAAAACTTTGTGTTTTTAACTCATACTCCGGTGTTATGCAAAAAGCGGGTCACAAATAAATAAATAAATAAAAAACATAAAAATAGACAGTGTTGGTTCGACCCTATAAAAATCCCTCTTCATTTCAGGTAATGCCTGCTGTCTCCGTTAAGAAAAGGAAGAAGTCCGTAAAGAGCTCCGACAAGAAAGCTAATGAAGATACGTTTGGTTTCGAGGTCTTGACAACCGATCAGATGAAGCAGATCTTTGAAGCCATGGGTTCAGAAGGAAGTGTTACGGTATAAGCGGTTCTGTACAAGGCGTAGAGGTAATATCATAACGGAACAAGAGCTTTGGACCTTTTGAAGCTCAATCCTACACTGTATGACACCGCGGGCAGGTACTCTTTACTTATCCCGCTGAATGTTTGCGTTCTGAGTATACATATTTTGTTAACTCTTGTTCTGTAAAATGTGTTATCTCTATGACCTCCGATTTTAATGTAGATACCTCAGAATGGTACCCGTTCAATCAGCGAATCCAGAACACCGACGGTCAAAATAGCGAAAGCAAAAACAGTGGCATGCATAAACAAGAACAGGCAATACCAGAGAAAGACGCTGTTTTCGTCGCTTCTGACCATCACTTAATTTTCCTGACGCTAATTTTGCATGGTGCTTAAATTGCTTAGCTATTTTGACCGTTGCTGATTTTGCCAGTAGCTGTTTTGTTGCATTTACATATTTTGGAAAATGCGAGCGTTTTTTTTATACCCACAATGGTAATTCCCATAATGCCCATGAATGTTTGCCCATTTTAAGAATGCCCGCGATCGAAATGCCCTCGGTTCAAAATGCCAACGACTCAAAATGCTCACGGTTCAAAATGCCCGCAATTTAGAGGGAGGTCAGAATTATCCTGGGATTAATAAGGTCTTATCCAATTTAAAAGGATAAAAGCACCGAAAGCAGCCACATAAGCAAGCTTAAAATATATCTTAACAAGAATATTAGACAAGAGGAAATGAGTTTAGCTGGTATAGGAATACAAAATAAGAAATAGGCTACAGCTAAATATCTGTTATTATTTATTTATTTTGACAGTTTGTTTCCAGTTCTCATGTAATTTCTCTCTAACAATCAGACACAAAGAAGAAACGACGCATCCGATGAGATATCGTGAACTGTCTGAACCACTGAGTAATTCTTGTGACGGTGAAAATGACTGAGTCATTATCATAGAGGGTAAATGGTTTTTTCTGTTAGTTGGGACTGAGGTTTGCTGGTGTTATAATAGTTGCGTTTTTGCAGACACCCTGGTATCTATACTCCCGCTCTTTTTCGCAGTTACCACAGTATGTAAGAACATGGCCAATAGACGTTTTGCAGTTATCGTGGTATCTGGCCAGTTATGTCTGTATCTGAGATACCAGTCTGAATATCAGACATAACGGTCCCGATCGTGATAACTGATCGTGGTATCTAAAAAAGTCTTCTCACTTTCATCGTCACGGGTAAAAGGATTTTTATCAAATTGGCGGGAAAGAAGATTGGCAAACGGAGCAGCCGTAATATCAGATATCACGGTAAATACAAAAATAACTAACTGCAGATCCAGTTACCGTGGTAACAGATATCATGGTATCTGCAAAAACCCAACTAACGTTTTCAAAATTAAAAGGTACAATAATGTTGACAATAATCTCACCTGACAATCTGCTAATGGCTACTCTCCTTGTATACGTCTTATCAATTCCCCCTAAACACTCTGAACGTGTTCCACCCTTCTACAAATAGTAACTATTAGTTACTATTTCCGCTCCAACCTCACCAAAAGTTACTACGCTGACCGTTCCAACCTTCTCAAAATAGTAACTATCAGTAACTATTTGCTTAACACGCTCGGGAGCGGGGAGCGTAGTAAGCGTAGTAGCTACGGATCTCTGTAATGTGATTGGTCGGATTCGCCCGTGGCATGATAGAAAAATCGTTCCAGCCTTGACGGCAAAAAGCCAGAATTCGTGACGTCATGCGTAGTAACTACGGTACGTAGGATGGAACACGCTCTCTGTCAACTCAATCTTGGACATCCTGAGCCGTGGGGCGTTTTGAAAGTGCAAACACACGATCAGGGTAGGGAGCTCGCGGACTGGAATTCCTGCCCACATTTCGGCACCATCATCACTTACATATGGAAAAGTTGAAATTTTTCAACTTGATGATGAAAGTGCAGGAAATCCGGCCGGAAAATCCTGATCGTGTGTTCGCACTTTATAATAATTTATTTTTAACCCACAAATCGTACAAGAGGAAAACAGTGGAGTACAAAAGAATATATGAAGACATAATTAGGCATAACACAACACATACAAACAAAATCTACTTAAGAGTCAAACAGACGAAGAAGCCCATGAAAGGGCGACAGACGCGCGTACGCCGTGTCGGACAGTTTTCTGTGGAGAACAGCGAATTTGTCCGTGATATCCGGTAGCGAGTAATTCCTAATAACTTTAGAATTACTTGGAGTAGTGGGCATTTAAAAGACCCATTAACAGTGAAACCATACTTGAACACGCCATGGAGAATGCATTTCCAGACATGGCCACGGAGAGCATTCTTCTCCTGGGCGTGACGTTTTCAAAATAGGGATGTTCGTTTCTGGAGGTTTGCACATGCAGACTCTAAGACAAAAAGCGCAATTCCTTCACGTCTTGTACAGCACTGGCCGGATCGTATTGGAATTTCTTCTAGATACACGTTTGGGCTTAACTGGTCAGACCAGTAGGTCGCTAGGAATCCCGGAAATTTGGTAGATTAAAAGTTCTATATTAAGCTGCTTATAGTTCGATTTAAGGGTATATAAAGAGAGATGGTGAAACCATTTCGAACTTTATTTTCTTGCAGGATAAGGTAGCTAGTTTGTCCGGAATCCGTCCAAACCGGAAATTTGGTGAACGTAAAAGATTTTTCTAAAGTCCAATAGGGATTCATTGTAGGTAAAAACAACAAGCTGAATCCATATTTGAACTTGATTTTCTCCCCGAGATTTAGCAAAAACGGATATTTAGTAGATGTGAAAGTTTTTTCTGAAGTTAATGAGAGCTTTGAAATGGGGCTAGAGATACGTACTGAATTATCTGTTATTGGTTTCTCAGCGGATTTTTTAATCCGCCAGAAAACACTACTATCCTTGTTTACATTTCCAGCAGTTGTTTATGAATAAATAACATCCTTACGGGGTCCGGCAATCCGGAGACATGAAACCGACAAGACCCGATTGTCTGGACCAAAAAGTTCAATTAATACTTTATTTTGGGATCCCATCGAAACTTATGGTGTTGTTATTTCACGCAGCCAACGGCAAGGTATTCTGATTCAGAAACGCATACAGCACTGCCCAAGGGTACCATTTTTGAGATCCCAAAACGTAAGTGGAGGGATACCTATGACATCGCAAAAGTTGTCCGTCTGTCCGTCCGTCCGTCTGTCCGTCTGTAAGCACGATAACTCTCGAAGTAAACGAGATACTTTGATGAAACTTGGTGCGAGGATTCGTTGGGTCGTCGGACCAGTCAAGTTCGCAGATGGGCTTTGTAGCCCTACATTTAGGGGTGGGGGAGGGGGTTCAAATTAAGGGGCAAACAAAATATTTTGAAACAGCTAATTTGACAGTCGATTGTGGGGTAAGAAGACATGATGAACACGACGGTGAAAACCATTTTGTCATCGGACATGTAGTTCCTCCGGAATCCGGCCCAAACCGGAAAGTTTGTTAAAAGTAAAAGTTTTATTTGGAGTTGATTAGATGTTCGATTTAAGTCAAGAAGAAATGCTGAACACTTATGTGAAAAAAATGTCTACCTGGACATGTAGTTCCCCCCGAATCCGGCCAAAACCGGAAAATTGTTAGAAGCTTAAGTTTTATTTCTAGTTGATTAGATAACCGATGTAAGGGTAAGAAGAGATGGTGAATCGGTGTTTGACAATCATATTTTACCCGGAAATTTAGTTCGACCGGAATCCGGCTGGAGCGGGAAAATTTGTTATACGTTAAATTTTTATTTGAAGTTGATTAGATGTTCATTATTGGGGAAAGAAGATACACTGAGTTCGTTTTTGAGCTTTCTTTTTTCGCCGGACAAGTAGTTCAGGAGTTCGGCCGAAAGCAGAAAATTGGCAGAAGTGGCAGGAAGTTTTCGTCAAAACAGATATGACTTATAGGGGTAAACAAACATGCTGAATCCATATCTGAACTTGGTTTTCTCAGATGACTAGCTATTTGGCCTTAATCTGTTTCTGAATTTTAATTGTAAAAATGTTCAAGGAGTCTGGCGATGACTGCATCTGGCTAAGACAAGACCCAGTTGTCTGGATCAGATATTGAATTTTTGGGATCCCATCGAAACCTTTGGTCTTGTTCTCCAATCATTGCGACACGTTTCACTCTTGATGTCGTCTAATAAAACACTTGAACGGTAGAAGTTTATCATTTGGGATATTACGTTATGCCCGGGCCACATTCAGTCCCATCTGTACGTAATTTGGTTCGTTAATTTGGTTATTACCCACTCTTAAGTGGTCACACCTGGCAGAAGATTTTCAAGATATACTTCCGCCATCATCAATCAGCGGTAAACAAAACTAGCTAAAGTTAGTGACTGTCGTCTGTGATTGGTCTAACGTTACGTTTCAGAATGGCGGAGATGGATTTTCCATCTCGTCTATTTTACGTTTTCATCCTCTTTTCTTCCAACTTTGACCGTAATGCCCGGGCCCCACTATAGTCACGCCTGGTATTTACGCCGGTAATAAGATTTGGTCGAATTTGGAAGAAAAGACGCTGAAAACATGAGCTAGTCGAGATGAAAAAATCCATCTCCGCCATTTTGAAACGTATCTTCCGAGTGTTTGGAACAATCACAGACCAGAGTCACTGAACGTGTCCGAAAGCTTTTTGGTGCTGTAAATGCTGCATTTTCTTTTTCTTTTTTGTCCGAAAGCTGATACCTTTTTTTCTTCTCTGACACTTCTAGAATACCAAATTTAAGTCAGGAAGAAGAAGAAGAAAAAAGAATTAGCATTAGCTGTAAAAAGCTGACAAAATGGATGAGCTACTGATATCCAACCTTCTTATCTTTCTTTCCTTTCTTCGTTGGCCATGATCGCCAGTTGTCTTAAATTTCGTATGTTTGCCAAATTGTCAGTTGTATTTTTGAATTTGTTACGTTTGCCGCCGAAAACGATGAGAGAATCGCCGTACTCCTTAGTTTCTTCATGCAAATTTAGCATTCTTGCTGAATTTTTCGATGAATTTTATGCTGAAATAATGCTGCATTAATTCAGCGAAAATTTAAGTCCGAAAGCGAAATGCTGCATAAAATGCTGAATTAATTCAGCATTTTCGTTCGTTTAGGAGCTTTCGGACACGTTCACTGACTTTAGCCAGTTCTGTTTACCTTTGAGTGATGATGATGGTAATATTCCTTGAATTTCTTCGCTCCAGGTGTGACCAGGATGAAACGTAAGAGTGGGTAAACGAACCAAATTACGTACAGATATGACTGAATTATTACCGGGTGTGACTATAGTGGGGCCCGGGCATTAGAGGTACTACAGTAGCACTGGGTGTTTCCCGGGTCTCTCGCCAAAGAAACTTCCGTTAAGCACCGTCAGGTGCATTGTAAAAGCATGGACCATATCGTCCTTGGACATCCCAAAGGTCGATCTGCTATTTTCATAACTGTCCAGAAGAGGGAAAAATGCGTTCTAAGACAGTGTTTCAGGTTTATGATTCCAGATGGGACCGACCTGGGGCTAAACAGTTAGCAGATTACGATTCCGCTATTCACAAGGCGATAGGCCTACAAGCTGGTGACTCTGGTGAATAAAAATACGGGAGCGAATAAGAATATTGGGTTTGAAACTAGCAGGCCACTTTATTCACTAAGAAAATGATCAGCTAACCTCGAACCTTCGGATTTTCGAACACAGAACAACAAATCATTTCTTCATTGAAATTCCATAAACTACGGCGATGATTTGTGGATACGAACTTTTGGCTGTCCAGGGACGATATGTTAGTTTCCAAACGCACCCACCGTTACTCTATGTGACTAAATTCGGAACTCTTAAAGAAGATATAGAAATAAAGACTAGAAGTTCTGAAATTAAATTACGCGCCAGTGATCCTCGGGAAGAACAAAAAACGTCACCCAAACAAGCGCTATATACTGATTCAAATCCTGTGTAAACCAATCAGCAACGTCTGGTGTCGTGTCGTTTCTGTCCCTCCGCCGGATATTTCTGTCATTTCTGAATCCAGTGAAAGCTGAATCCTACGTTTCGTGCCGTTACTTCTGAGAGTTTCCACCAGCTTCATATCTATCTGTCTGTTGAGGCGATTTAGAGTCACGATAACGTGGTAACGCGGCTTTTTTTTTTTTTTTTATCGGCGATGTGTCACCAGTGTAGATGCCTCCTACCAATGTTCGTAGCAGTGAAAAGAAAGGAAACTCTAACAAGCCCCATGAGTTCCGGTGATTAGCGCTTCCCAGCGGTTAGCTTTCGTTCAAGCGTCTCTCTGTTGACTTTTCGAGCCATCCCTTCTGCCAAATCATCGTCAAACTTCCCGTATCATGTGATGTTGTTGACAAGTCTTTTGGTTTGTCTACCTTTTTGTGTTTACTCTCACTTTCATAGTTAAAAGTTGAAGCTTCCATTTTCTTAATTTTCCCTGACGCGATCTTAGCGAAGTACCTGTCTTTCCCACTAAACGGTATTCGGTCTTCTACAAACGTTTGAACAGATTCACCATATTTCAGTTCAGCTCTTCCAAGCGGACTGTTTATATTAATCCCCTTATGCTTCACGACCTGTACTTTGTGACAGATATAGTAAAACAGATCTACAGGATGGTAGTAGAAAATCTGCAATCCGCGACCCAGTTTATGAAGGCTTTGCATTTGTCTCGGTAGTAGAAGAGAAAGGAAAATTACCCACTACCAACCTTATGGATCCGAATTTTTACTGTAGTTTGCGTTTTTGCAAATACCATGGTATCTGTTACCACGGTAACTGGATCTCAAATTAGTCGTTTTTGCAGTTATCGTGGTATCTGATATAGCCTACGGTTGCTCTGCAAAACGATAATTGCCAAAATTGCGCTTTTTGAAGTCATCCCAAAAGAAAAACTGATATTCAGTCACATCACTAAGTGCCAAACTTCTTTCCCGCCAATTTGCCGAAAATTTATTAAAGTGAGCTGACTTTTTTAGATACCACGATCAGTTACCACGGTCGGACCGTGGTATCTGAATCAATCTGAATATCAGATACCATGGTAACTGGCCAGATACCACGATAATTGCAAAAATGTCTTTTGACCGTGGTATCAGATACCACGATAATTGCAAAAACGACTTTAGACCGTGGTATCAGTTACTATGGTATCTGCAAAAACGCAACTTATGTCTACACAAGTCTTGATTATGAGACAAACGGGGACTAATAAAAGCTAGTCGGCTTAGAATCATGAACTGGAAGAAGGGCAGTTCACAACACGGTGCACCGGTTGGAAGATGGCGCTACAGAAACAAGACCAAAGGGTTGGATGGGATCCCAAAAATCTAACATTTGATTCAAACAATTGGGTCACATCTTCGCCATTCAGTCTTCGTCAGATTCCTTAAATATTTTTACTGCTAAAATAAAGTTCAAAATGGATTTAGCATGTCTCCTTGCCCCGATACCGGATCTCGAATCGATTTCAGAAACAACTTTGAGCTTCAACAAATTTCCAGTTCCAGCCGAATCCGTAATGAACCATTTGTCCGGCAAGAAAACTAAGTTCTGATATGGATTCAGAGTACCTCCTTACCCCCTCAATGAATATCTTATTCGCTTTTAAACATACATGTTTTCCTCCTCTGCCCCTAAAGATAGGACTAAAGGACCCATCTACGAACCATATCTACGACCTGTACTTTTCCAGTGAATCCTCACTGAACAACATCCTCGCGTGAACAACATATTTCCTCGTTTGAACATTATATATCAACCACTTCGACCTTCGGTTACGGTACACTAGATCTCGCCGACGTCCATAGAATAAACAAATGAATGTCACTATCCACGCGCAGAGTTATACTGGTTTGAGAATAAAGGGGTGGGGACTGCTATAGCCGAAAATTGGTCGACAAATTTTGTGTCCGGTTTTCGCCAGGTGCCGGGTGAACTACTCGTCCGGCAAGAAAATAACTTTCATATTCGGATTCAGCATGTCTCCTTAAAGGAACAGAAAACTTGACTCAAACTTGACTGGGGGAGCTAGCTGACATATCACGAAGGTACCCTGAGTCAATATTGAGAGTAAGAAAAATTCTCGTTACGACCATTGCAGTTTCTGGGCAGTTTCCGAGAGTTCGACTTATGAGTTAGTAGGAAAAAAAAGAAAAAAGTTTGTGTGCCGGGAGTAGGAATCGAACGCACGACCTCCTGACTACTGTCCCGATACTATGGCCGAAACACGGCCAAAGGCGAACTTTTACAGTGCATAAGTGCATATTTACAGTACATAAGGGGCAAGGGCCTGCCAGCTAGCTTTGGCAACACTAAGGAGGGGGTTCGAGATAACAAAGAAGGGGGGTCCTGTCGCCAATAAGTCCCTGTATCATTATCTAAGCCCCCAGGTCGGTTTGATGGCCGAAAGTTGCCTAGTCAAGTTTTCTGTGCCTTTAAACCTAAATCAGGTATCTCAATAACTTTTTTAAAATATTTTTGTTTGTCCCTAACTTGAAATCCCTTCCCCCACCCCTAAGTATAGGGCTACAGAACCCATCTACGAACCTGACCTTACCCTTGACCCAAAGATTCCTCACACCAAGTTTCATCAAAATATCTCATTCCCTTAGAGAGTTATCGTTCTCACAGACAGACGGACAACTTTTGCGATGTCATAGGTATCCCTCCACTTACGTTTTGGGATCCCAAAAATAGTGATAAGTTTTCAGCTCTTTTTATCGAAGACGATGAAACGGTCACAGTCGAAACGCAGAAGTCCTTCGTCTGCCACTGCACCCTTGACATGGCAATATTTTTCAGATCGTAAAGGAAGAAACGAACTCGACAGAAACCAGAAGCTCGCCTTTTTTGGAAAAGCTGTTCGCTGAGCTCTCAGTGGAAATTACAGACGACAAGAAGATCAAGAACCAGAAACAAGCGGATCTTAAACAGGAATATCCAGCGTCTTTGAAAACTATTCCGCGCATCCTTCCTATTTGGAGTTATATTCCGGGTCCGAACTCACGCTGGTTGCCACTGCCTATAAAGGAAACTGCTAGACCGAACACAAGGGAACTCTTTGGCTCACCGTCTTCTTCAAACTTTCGCAGATCTTCAAAGATGGCAGCAAGAAAGCCCCGTACCCCATTGGTTCTTTAAATGCATGTGAGATTTCTTTTGTGTCATTGATTAAAAGATTCAACTAATGTGTCGGAAAATGAAAGAAAAACCAGCCAACAAGAATGATTATTGTTACCCCAATTGTATCCTATTTCTGTGAAATTTTAACACCAGATGACATTACTAGTTGCAAATAAACAAATAAAAACCGTTAGAGAAATTCCGGCTTTTCATCCAAGCTCGACAATTATTGATTAGAACTCATTGAACTTGGCGGACATGCCTTCTATTCTTGAAATGGTGGATTTTAAAGCAGAAATTGTTTAAGCAATTTAAAGAAAGAAACACTGCCAAACGTTTAACTTGTTTTTTTTTTTTGTATTAACTGTAAAATATTTCCTGCACTATGCTTTCGAAATCACGCCAATAGATGATCCCCTGGTCGTATTGGATTACCTTCATTACCTCTACTGGTCAGTTTGCCCACAAGCCAAATCCGACAGTTCTTTCACACGTCAGTTCGACCACACATCAGCACCTCCACGCGTCGGTTCGCCCATAGGTCAGGATTGCCACGCGTCCTTCTGGACGTACTGCAGTTCTTAAACACGTCAGTGTGGACACACGCTTGTTTGCACACCCGTCAGTTGGAACACACGTCAGTACACTAACCAAATTTCTCCTTGTTGCTCAGTTCTTCTCTCCAGCCTGTTCTTTCCCTGTCAGATCACGGCATGTGGCAATAAACACCCTCAGTACCTTTTCCGGAGGATTTTATCTTGCAATTCGTTTCCATCCACTATGTTTAAAAAAAAACCATTATTATGAGGAAGTTTATAAGCTGTTTGAGTTTTTCCAAAAACTAGGTCATAACTCCTCGTACTCGCTAATCTGCAAAGTGGGAACTAAAAACCACAAAACACCGAGGGAGAAGCTCTCGTTGGTATTACCATATTTCCGCCCTATTGAAGGTCGTGTGAAAAAGCTATTTTCTAGCCGATGGAAAATCGCGATTGAAAATTTCCACACCCGTCAGATCATTTGGAGCAGAGAGAGAAACCTGACTGACCACCTTAGGATCCCAAAATTAAGGAAATAATTCAGTTTAAACACATGCAATAGTCCCTATAAACATCGGAATAGGGGGATTGCTTCCTACCGGATTTAACGGAAAAAGCACAATCATAGAATTAAATTAAATAAATGTATCTTTACTCTCTACTCTACTCTTTCAGATCTTTAGAAAATGTTCTAACCACCTGAAAAACTTCCGTCAGTTTTTCATGATCCTGTCTTCCAAAGATGGTCATAAAGGATGGTCTCGTGGCATGGAAACTCCCCCGATCAAGCACGAAACGCGAAGGACAGACCTGACTCTTGCTGCCGAAATTATGTCGAGCATGTGCACACTTTGAAGACGCATGCTTCAGGCAGCAACAGTTGGGTATGTGGGCTATAGCGCCACTGAAATAATCCTCTTTTTTTTTCTGTTTTCAAAAATCGAACTGAAAAAGACAACAAGGAAGTCGATCAGGATACCATGAAGCAAAAAAAAGTTGTAATGGACGAATTTATTCCAACCTGAAGAAAAATTAAAATAGCCCCTGGTGAGGTTTCCCTTGGCATCCATCTTTGCTGTTAAAGATATGGTTGTCGTTAGTTTCTTGGGTTTGGAGGTCCAGGTGCGGGTGGAGTGGGAGGTCTTGGATTGGTTGCGTTCATCCTGCCTTCATTTGTACTAAACTGCGACTGCATCACGGTGATCGGATTGTAAGGGTAGTTGGAGAAATCCATGGGTGAATTGTAGCTGTTTCCATAACGCTGGTTGTCATAACCTCCACCGTAAGCTGGTGCAGCGTAGACTGGAGCAGCATAAGCTGGAGCAGCATAAGCAGGAGCTGCGTAGGCTGGGGCAGCTGAAAGGAAATATGGAATCACCATTGTCCGTGCAGACAACAGAAAGAGCGTGTTCCACCTACCTTAGAATAGTAACTCTTAGTTACTACTTTCAGTCCAACCTCTTGAAAAGTTACTACGCTGACCGTTTCAATCTTCTTAAAGTTTAACTGAAAGGTAGCTTATTTTTGCATCTGATATTTGAATTCACTGAAATATTTTGACTCATCTCAGGGATTTTTTATTTTTTGGGATCCCAAAACGTAAGTGGAGGGATACCTATAACATCGCAAAAGTTGTCCGTCCGTCCGTCCGTCTGTAAGCACGATAACTCTCGAAGGGAATGAGATGTTTTGATGAAACTTGGTGTGAGGATTGTTTGGGTCAAGGGTAAGGTCAAGTCCGTAGATGGGCTCTATAGCCCTATATTTGGGGGTAGGGGAGGGGGTTCAAATTAAGGGACAAACAAAAATTTTTTAAACAGCTAATGTGATAGTCGATTATGGGATAAGAAGACATGGTGAGCAAGATGGTGAAAAATATTTTCTCACCGGACAAGTAGTTCGTACGGAATCCGGCAAAAACCGGAAAGTTTGTTAAGAGTAAAAGTTTCATTTGAAGTTGATTAAATGTTTGATTAAGGGGTAAGAAGACCTGCCGAGCACGATAGTGAACACCGTTTTCTCCCTGGACAAGTAGTTTGTTCGGAATCCGGCCAAAACGGAAAGTTGGTTAGAAGTAAAAGTTTCATTTGAAGTTGATTAAATGTTTGCTTCAAGGGTAAGAAGACATGCTAAACAAGATGGTGAAAACCATTTTCTCGCCGGACAACTAGTTCGCCAGGAAACCGGCCAAAACCGGAAATTATGTTAAAAGCAAAAGTTTTATCTGGAGTTGATTAGATGATAGATTAGCGGTAAGAAGATGCGCTGAGTCTGTACATGACAATCATTTTTTACCCGAACATGTAATTAGTCCGGAATCCGGTTGTACCCGCATTTTTTTTTTAGTCAAAGTTTTATTTAAAGTTGATTAGATGTTCTTTACAGCGATAAGGAGATACGCTGGATTCGTTTCTGGATTTTCTTTTTTTGCTGGACTAGTTGTTCGCTCGGAATTCGGGCGAAACCGCAAATTTGGCAGAAGTAAAGCAGGAAGTTTCGGTCAGTATCTTCAAAATAGATATGGATTATAGAAGTATATCTGAACTTGGTTTTCTCTGATGATTAGCCTGGCGAAGACTGGATCTGGCGAAGACAAGACCGAATTGTCTGGATCAAATCTTAAGAGTTTTGAGATCCCATTGACACGGGGTCAAGGTATTTACCGACTGGCTGGTCATTTTTACCGACTGTTTTTGCAGATAAAAACGACTATTATTGAGTTGAAACGACTGTATTGAAGAAAAATCGGCTGATTTTAAGAAAAAACACTATTTGCAAGAAAAAATCAATTGTTTTTACGAGAAACTGACTTTTTTTTAAATCGACTATTTTTACGGAAAATCGCAAAAACTCGGCTATTTCTACCGACTGGCCGACAACATTCGGGGGGGGGGGGGGGTCGTGAGGCCTTTGATTCGATGGAATCGATTTTCTCCGGATAACGGAGAAACGAAGTAACGCAATTTTGTCAGGTTTTAAGGCCTATTTTTAACTAGACTGTCGGATTTCAGCCCTATTCTGTTCTTAAAATAGTAACCAATAACCACTGTATTAGCTCGGGAGCGCAGTAACTACAGTCTTTGTCACGCAACTGGCGCGGTTAACGCCTTTTTTTTTTTTTTTTTTTTTTTTTTTTTTAGTTGGCATGATATTTTGCCGAAAGTAGAAAAATATGTTACAGCCTTGACGCCAAGAAGCCAGGAGACTTGACGGCATGCATAGTTACTACGGTAAGTAGGTTGGAACACGACCAACGTGTACGAATATTCCGCATCTTGGTTGGGCGACGAAACCGCGATGGTACATACTGACTAGAAGTAATATCTGGAGGAGGTCAAGATAGATGTTATTCGTCAAGATAGATTATTATTCGCTCCTTTCCTTGTCAGACTACTTGTCCGACAGGAAAAATATAAAATCAGATATGGATTCACTATGTCTATTTACGTGCAGCAAAAACAGCGGCCGTTTCAAAAATTAAATCTCAGGACTAGTTTTTTCTTTTCAGTGGTATTTGAAAGTAATTTGCCCTAATAAGATATTTATAGTTGGTAGATTTATCACAGGTTTGTTTCCTTCCCCGACCTTGACCCAGAAGATTGACAGCCTGACTAGGACCCTTGCCAAGAAGGGCCGAAATGTCGCTGATGAAGAATCGTAGCTGATGTATCCGTTATATACATTATTTGAATAATTACCTCCAAAGCGATTGTCTCATTATCTGGAAAGAAATATGTATTTCATCCCTTAAACCTGAAACACCCTCCTCCAACCCTAAACATAGGGTTACAAGGCCAGTTACGAACTTGACGTGTAGCTTAAATTCAGGTAAAGTGGCTTTACCCAAAGATTGGTAAAGTTTTTAGCAACTAAAGTCAAAAGATCCCCAATCTCAAACTCTCAAACCCTCAAACCCTCACCCCCCCCCAATATCTCAAACCCTTCGATAGTTATTGCCCTAAAAGACAGAGGGACGGACAACTGTAGGAAATCATGGGCATCCCGTCACTTACGTTTGGGATTCCGAAACACTACTTTGATAGGCCGTTGGAGGCAATGGAGTGTGCGGAAGGGAAATCTACGAAATTTTTAATAATAGTGAAATTGCCTATCATCTTCGTCCTGGTGTCCGGAACGAGAAACACGTTGGTACGGATAGCTGGTTAGGTTTTTCGGCTGGATTTCTTAAATTCAATCATCAACTTTCCAACCCTGGTCGTCCGTCCAGAGTATGATTTTGCAGTAGACTGAAAACCTGAAGGTTGAAGCCAAGATTTCTAAGCTTAAAGCTTGGAGTATGAGAGTTGTGATTGCGATTTTTCTTTTTAGAGGAGAGGTTGAAGAATAGCAAAATTAGCCATACCCTTTATCATGAAAATCCGGAAGTGTCTGCGTGACCGGGTTTTTGGGATCCCAAAACGTAAGTGGAGGGATACCTATGACATCGCAAAAGTTGTCCGTCTGTCCGTCCGTCTGTCCGTCCGTCTGTAAGCACGATAACTCTCGAAGGGAGTGAGATATTTTGATGAAACTTGGTGTGAGGATTCGTTGGGTCGTCGGACCAGTCAAGTTCGTAGATGGGCTTTGTAGCCCTACATTTAGGGGTGGGGGAGGGGGTTTAAATTAGGGGGCAAACAAAATATTTTGAAACAGCTAATATGATAGTCGATTATGGGGTAAGAAGACATGCTGAGCACGATGGTGAAAACTATTTTGTCATCGGACGAGTAGTTCGACCGGAAAGTTTGTTAAAAGTAAAAGTTTTATTTGAAGTTGATTAGATGTTCGATTTAGGGGTAGGAAGACATGCTGAAGACGATGGTGAAAACCATTTTCTCGACGGACACGTAGTACGCCCGGAATCTGGCCGAAACCGGAAAGTTTGTTAAAAAGCAAAAGTTCGAGTAGATGACAGATTAAGGGGTAAGAAGGGAGGCTGAGTCGGTTTATGACAATGTTTTTTTTATCCGGACATATAATTTTTCCGGAATCCGGTTGTAACCGGATTTTTTTTTAAGTCAAACTTTTATTCAAAGTTGATTAGATGTTCTTTATAGGGATAAGGAGATACGCTGGTTTTGTTTCTGTATTTTTTTTTGTTTGCTGGGCTAGTAGTTCGCTCGGAAATCGACAGGAAGTCTCGGTCAGTATCGTCAAAATAGATATGGTTTATAGAGGTATATCTGAACTTGGTTTTCTCTGATGATTAGCCTGTCCAAGACTGGATCTGGCGAAGACAAGACTCGATTGTCTCAATCAAATATTAGATTTTTGGGATCCCATCGACACCTTTGGTCTTGTTTTTCGAGGCGGCCAAGACTTGAGGTGAAGGGATTATATTTTAAGCAGGAATAAGTATGGAGAAAATTAAGTACATTATTGAGATGCGGGCTGATAGTTTAACCACTTGGGGCAAGGCGAACATATATTGGTAAAGCAAAAGAGATCATTAGTCCTTGCTTCTGTCCTGTGTGCTGTGATGAGGATGATAGTGTAGTTCATTGGTGTGTGAGTGTATGGAATTGAACAGATATAGAAAGAGGTATTTGGTGAGAGAGAATATAACGAAGAATGAATGGCAAGGATGGTGAAGGATGAATGTTTTCTGAGGATGAAAAACTTGGGCGTTCCTTGAGATGGAGCATAGAACGAGATTTTTAGAATGGGAGTTTCTTAGTTCTATCAGGTAGTGCATTTAATTTTGTTTTTGTTGCAATGGCCCTCGGGCTTTTTTTTTAATATATTATGTTCTATTCTGTTCTATACTACTTAGGAACTTTAGTCAAACTCTGTATGTCATTATGTTTAAATCGTGTTAATGAAGGTATACTCAGAAGATATTGGTTGTTGACAAATCTGGATTCCGTTTTTCAATCATATAACAGTAAAGCAACAGTTGGCCTTGGAAAGTCAATAATTCTTTGTTTTCTTTCTTTCCAAAGAATCGCAATTTTCCGATCCACCCGACACTGCGAAAAAATTTTATGTTTTGGGCTGTTTTGCACGAATTGAGTCGTATGTGATAAAACGCAGTATTTTGCAACAAGAGCCGCAGAAGTGTCAACCAGGGGTAGCAGCACGACTTTCTGGACATATTTGCTTAGGATCCATCTTCTGGGTCTACCTCAACGAAAACGGATATCTGGAATTCAGAAGAAAAATTGGGAAGCTGAAGCCTGGCCTACAGCAATGGTTAACAGAATATCACTTACCTTGTGAATAAGCTGGTGCAGCGTACATGGCGTAGGGCGACGCCATCTGTTGAGCCATTTGCGCATATGGCGAGTTCCCGAACGGTGAACCAAACGGATTTGAGAAAGAACTTCCAAAGCCTGAGCCCAGCTGTGAACCAAAGGGAGAGCCCATAAGCGATCCAAGGCCCCCAAGGCCACTAAGACCCGAAAATCCGCCGCCACCAAGACCTAAAAGACATAAATTTTGAATTTTAAATATCTCAAGCTAATATGTGCTATATGTATCCATTAGAGTGTGAAAAGGGGGCCCTCGTCAGCCCTTATTACCAAATAACTTTTCTCAAACGGGTATGCAATGCAAATCTCCATATGTCCCACAGGAAGTTCTATTATGACAATTACTTTTATGGAGGTAGATACGATACCCTATCACCCTCCAGAGAGGCTGATACAAAGCCGTACCAGCCTCCACAAATGTTTATTGTACACTTTTCCTCGAGTTTTGGAAAGTATAGAAGCTGACCTCCAGGCAAGAAAGAGAAATTTGCTTTCAGTCGAAAAACAACAAAGAATCACTTAAAACATATTAGAAAAAAAAAATATTCGGAAATGATAGAACATCTTACTCTTTTACATAACCAGCCTATGCCAGATTTCAGATTTCCACTGAAAATACAACTTAAACAACATCTTCTATCCTTTGCTTTCCAAAAGCTCGTTATTCAGCATTGATCACTGTCTTTTTCTCGACTTTTTCTTGATTTTCTGAAGATGCCGGCTCATTGTTGGCCAACACGTGGTTTTGTTTTTGCCAAGTGTTGCCACTTTTCTATGACGGAACCTGTGACTTATGGCAGCAAAAAAAACAGTGATATTCTGGCTCCAATGAAACTGGGTACTTTCTACCAACTACTAACAAGAAACCTTACTTTATCATCTTAATAATCATCCTGATTATATCCTTCAACTGTTTTGCTACATTTTTGTATTACTGGTAAGGAACCGGTCGCAGAATTCTGACAAATCACATAATTCTGCTACCGGCGGCAACACTGGTCTCGACTGATTTTTAGGGCTGCGGCATTAGATGATTTTCATTCTGCAACACCTAGACGCCATCTGCTTTCGCAGAAAATGTAAAAGACTGTTTTGATAGAAACAGGACATTTGGTAATTTTAATTGGTCTACAGTAGGCTTGGGTTGCTACTAACTAAAACAAAATTCCCTAACCCAGTAGTAAAAAAATATTATCTCCAAAAAATAGTCTGTTACAAAGTTTTATAGTATTTTTGTCTTAATGAATGGTTTAGGCATAGTTCTTTTTTATATATTATTTTGTACTCCTCAGTTTTGAGGGAAATGAATGAATAAATAAATAAATAAATACAAAACTATAATACTTTACATGAGACCCCGAAGCCACGTCATTTATCGGTGTGCCACCGCCGTTTTTGAAATGGAGCGCTATAGCTAACGCCGTTTAAACGGCGGCGGAGCTCCACCGTTCTTTTTCGGCAGGAATACTTTCCGTTGTTGCCAGTGTGTCTTTTGACAGTGAAAAAGTAATCAGAAAGACCGTCAGATAATGTTGATGTTTCTTTGGATAAGTACACGCACAATGTTCCGACAATTTAATGACGATCTGTTGGCGTTACTTACACTTGAATGGCACTTGCGCTGTCTTGCTCAAGTACCATCACATGCGATCGCAATGTCTGTCTTTCTGTCCGACTTTTGCTTGTTCGGGCACTTCCAGATAAGCTACGCAACAGTACTTGGCATGCCCAGAAAGGACCCAGAAAAATGCTGACACAACTTGGGGGCTGGAGGGGGCACCGGAAACCTTGTGAAACGCTATAGCTTTTGGCTGCTGCTGTGTCGCAACCTTTAGAAGCAGCCCTTGTTTAACATTAAAGGACGAAGGAGAGGGCCATCTACTACAGGGCTGCCCGACAGGCTCTTTTGTTAATAGCTCGAAGTCATCAAAATCACCCTATGATTTCTTCGCCACTACTTTCTTGAGCTTGAAGAACGGATGAGCCCAAAGATTATTTAAGAACTTAATGGGTTTCTTTGCCTTACGTCCTCAATGTCCTCCCCAATCCATATCACCTTTCATGTCTACTCCGGATCAAGATTCACGTACTGAATGTAGTGAAAGCACCCTATTATCTTCTTTTAAAAACGTACAAAATCGTTCCCTTAAAGTTTAACTAAAAAGGCAGCTTATTTTGACACCTGATATTTGAATATACTGAATTAATTTGACTCGCCCAAGGTCCACCCCGGGCTCTATTAATAACGTCCGGAATGTGCGCTGATGCACGGCAACTGAAAATCCATTCAGACGCGGAGAATTTGAATTTCAACAAAACCTGGTTTTCTATGTATTGGACGCTAAGCTTGAAAATTGGAGGAAGTAACTCCTCTGAACGGAGTAGGAAGGTGATGATAAGATATGGGTTATTTTTCAGCAATGGCTTACTTTTTAGTATATTTCAAGCAAAGAGGGACACGCACATAGAGGTCCTACAAATCCAAAAGAATAAGTTCATATTATATAATCGATTACCATTGGATAGTGGACAAATGAAGTAAGGTATTTTTTATCGGGTTGCAAGCCTATTCAGGTAAATAAGTGAAGTGTAACTAGACTTTCGGATCTCTCCCCTATTCGGTTAAAGTTTAAAGAAACGGAGACTGAACATAATGCCTCTAGATCGGTAAAAATATTGTTTCGTGGCCTATTCTCCCCCCCCCCCCCCCACATAACAAAATAAGGGATGTGAATGTGAATGTGAATGTGTGGGGATGTGAACTGGTTAGACGAATTTGCCTTCGGGCGGTATCACTGTTCCTATGGCCGGCTTCTAGCAGACTATTGTAGTGGTTTGCGAACTCTGTTCACAAGCCCCTCGTTAGCTCAGTGGTAGAGCGACTGCCTTGTAAGCAGAGGGTCCTGGGTTCAAATCCCGGCTGAGGTGCATTTTTGTCTATCAGTTCACTACTTATAAAACAAAATAAGGGATGGACAAGAACGAGCAGTCTCTAAGAAGGTCCCAAACTCCAGCCAGTAGTAGCTAGAAACAGCCATTAGAAAATACTTTCATAAAAAAAAATTAAATAGCTTTTGACCATTTGTGCGTAGGCTCACTTTTAAGACTGTAATTTTGATGAATTTACAAGACAATACTCAACAATTTTAGTTATGTTACTGTGAAACTGTGAACGAATCAGGGTGGTTCTGCCTATCTTACCTGAAACTGGTAAATATTAAGTATTCTTCTCGTGTATACTCTTCACGTTTAGTCGTCTGTTATTTAAGTCATAGGCTAGGTGGATAATTGTAAGTTGTTGTGTTTAGTTATTTATTTATTAGATACAAGTACTATTAATAAATTTCAGCACAAGTCCTTAGGACTTTCTTTTTGCTGCAATAGGATATTAGTAATGTTATTTTATTTTATTCGATGTTCTGGTTAAAAATAAAAACCTATTTTATAAGTAGTAAACTGAAAGACAAAAATGCTCCTCAGCCGGGATTTGAACCCAGGACCCTCTGCTTACAAGGCAGGCGCTCTACCAACTGAGCTACCGAGGGGCTTGAGAACAGAGTTCGCAAACCACTACAATAATCTGGTAGAAGTCGGCCATAGGAACAGTGATCCCGCCCATGTTACGGAAATTCACAATAGTATGGTTTATTGGTCACGGTACAAGTCCCTTGTGTAAAGTGCCATCTATATATTATTAACAGAAACCTACTACCTACGGCTGGACAAATATGTTTGGAAGTATGTTAAGAAAGAAGTTCTATACAGACTTACCTCCAAGCATACTTAAGCTACCTAGGCCTCCTAGTCCATCAAGCTGTGAGTTGACTTCTAGGGCTATTGCGAAAACGATAGATAAGTGTGACAGCATTCTAAAAAGAAATATATGAAATCATTTTCTTTCCGTTCTATTTTCTTTCCGTGTTTCGATAAAAGTTAATAGTTAAGTAAGTACAGTGTGTTCTTTAAAGTGTACGTCAATTGTTATTTATTGTTTTGAAAGTTATATGCGACAGTTTTCTTTAAACTTATTTTAATACTCCTGATTATATATTCTTTGAGGGAAATAAATAAACGAATGTATTCACTCGCTCAAACCCTGTCCTCTTTTTGTCTTTACTGTCACTACTTTTGTCCTGGGTAACTTAACTGAATTTGCGAAAAAGCATCGACAAATGGCAACATAAATCACATGCAAGAGCCCAAACAGTCAAAAGACCAATTTGCCTCATTACAGAGCCTCGTTTTTGTTGCATGCTGCAGGTCCACTTCTCTGCCGATTCCGGACTGATTCTTTCTACATCCATTTTTGCACTGCAGCGCTTCCGAGGAAGACGGCGGCGCTTCTCGAGAATCGCGGACTTGCTCACCAACCAAGTCGGTGCTTCCCTGCAAGATGCTGCAGCGCTGCCGCTTCAACAAAGAAGAAAGTGAATTCAAAAACGCAAATTGTGCAAAAGCAAAGAAGTGCTGCAGCAGCGATGCGGCAGCGCTATTGCAACAAAAACGAGGCTCAGTTCAGAGCTCCAAGTAGACTATTTTCTGAAAACTCTCCATTGATCAGCACTCGTGATAGAGATAGTACAAATATGGATTCAGAAGGTCGTAAGCAGAACATGGCAACTATCACATTCTACTCTAGAGACAGTGCAACATTTTGTCTAAACACTACTTTTTTTCTAGATCTGTAAACTGAATTTTCGAATGAGCATCGTCGATTGATAAGACAACCCTGACCTTGTAGAGAGGGACGAGTAAAAAAAAAATCATCATCGAGATGATGCCGTAACACTTAGACGTGTTCCACCCTACTTACCATAGTTACTACGCATGACGTCATGAATTCTTGCTTTTTTCCGTCAAGGATGGAACGGTTTTTCTATTTTCCAGCAGGATATCATGCCACAGGCGAATCCGACCAATCACGTTGCAGAGATGCGGAGTTACTACGCTTACCAGGCTCCCGAGCATGGTAAGCAAATAGTAACTATTAGTTACTATTTCGACAAGGTTGGAACGGTCAGCGTAGTAACTTTTCGTGAGGATGGAACGGAAATAGTAACTAATAGTAATTATTGTTAGAAGGGTGGAACACGCTCTTAATTGAGGGTTAACACTATTTGTTGTCTCTGCTGCTTCAGCTCTGATTTCGATGGAAATGCTTTCCGAACGGAATCTACGAAAATAAGTTCTACTGAAACGTCCAGACCGTGCGTAGATCTTAGGAGATATGAATCTGGCCTACTGTCTTTAGTCTACTCTTTACATCTGCACTGATTTTGTGCCCTCTATGAACATTCCATACGGAAAAGTCTTCGGCTTTTCCGGTTGGCGTTCACAATCTCAGCAGGTAAATCCAGTCCATCTGTCGTAAGCTTGCATAAATGTCTGCACTAACCGGGTACGTCAGCTGAATTCCTTTGAGTGATATATTTTATCACAGGTTCACTTTTCTAGGTTTAAGTCTGATGAGGGCCAAAAAGAGCCGAATTGCTAAAAATAAATTCGGCTGGCGTATCCGCTTAGTGCAGTCAACTGTATGTGCAGTCAGGCTGAGTTTATTGTTTCTAGTATATTGAAAGCTTTTATGTTACAAACTATTTGATGGTGCAAAACGGATACGTCAGCTGAATTTTATTGTAGCTATATTTCGGCCCTTCTTGGCAAGGGTCCTCTTCAGGCTCAAACCGCTCAAGTTGGAAAAACGAACTTGTGGGAAACACAAGTTCTACTAACATAAGTTCTTCTAACATAATTTCTACTTATGGGAAACACACGTTCAACACTTGTTTCCCACAAGTTCGTTTTTCCAACTTGAGCGGTTTGAGCCTGAAGAGGACCCTTGCCAAGAAGGGCCGAAATATAGCTCCAATAAAATTCAGCTGACGTATCCGTTCTGCACCATCAAATATGATTCGCAGTCAGCTTGGTCTGAAGGAATATGTATCCTCCAAGTTACAAAATAACTAAAACAAAATTACTAAAAAACTCTTACTTGCAGATTAGGTGTCCACGGCTTGCACGCTCGAACTCAACTGAAATGAAATCGAATGCGACTTCATTCATTATCGCGTATCGATTTCGTTCGTGACGGCACGTTTCGTGTTGGTATCGATATGATATCGGATTAATCGATTGTATTAATCAGCATAAGTGAACATCAACATCAATCTTCAGTTGCCGAATTGGGCAAAGCGGCCTAGGCTAGTACGGAAGATGTACATTACTTCCAACTCTGCCTTATTTTGAACGGCGAACTTTATTTTGAAAATCAAACTCAGCAAATAGCTATTTAAAGCATACTGACCGTAAATATCGGTTTAAATAAAAATAAATTATAAATTGTAGCCACAAATTTCCTTTGAATATTTTGCTCTTTGTTGTTCAGTTCATCCATTTTTTTGGGATCCCAAAACGTAAGTGGAGGGATATCTATGACATCGCAAAAGTTGTCCGTCCATCCGTCTGTGCGCACTGTAACTCGCGAAGGGAATGAGATATTTTGATGAAACTTTGTGCAAGGATTCTTTGGGTCAAGAGTAAGGTCAAGTTCGTAGATGGGCTATTTAGCCCTACATTTAGGGGTGGGGGAGGGTTTTTAAATTAAGGGGCAAATGAAATATTTTTAAACAGATAATGTGATAGTCGATTATGGGGTAAAAAGACATGTTGAACACGATGGTGAAAACCATTTTGTCATCGGAAAAGTAGTTCGCCCGGAATCCGGCCAAAACCGGAAAGTTTGTTAATAGTAAAAGTTTTATTTTAAGTTGATTAGATATTCGATTTAGGGGTAGGAAACCATGCTGAACACAATGGTGAAAACCATATTCTCGCCGAACAAGTGGTTCGCCCGGAATCCGGCCAAAACCGGAAAGTTTGTTAAAGTAAAAGTTTTATTTGGGGTTGATTAGATGTTCAATTTAGGGGTAAGAAGACATGCTGAAAACTTATGTGAAAACAATTTTTCTACCCAGACAACTAGTTCGCCCAGAATCCGGCCAAAACCGAAAATTGTTAAAAGTTAGTGTTTTATTTGTAGTTGATTAGATATTCGATTTAGGGGTAAAGAGATGGTGAATTCGTGCATGACAATCATTTTTTACCCGGACATATAGTTCGACGGGAATCCGGCTGGAGCCGGAAAATTTGTTATAAGTTGAATTTTTATTTTAAGTTGATTAGATGTTCGATATTGGGGAAAGAAGATACGCTGAGTTTGTTTTTGAGCTTTCTTTTTTCGCCGGAAAAGTAGTTCCGGAATTCGGCCGAAACCGGGAAATTGGCAGAAGTGGCAGGAAGTTTTCGTCAAAACTGGCTTATAGGGGTATACACACATGCTGATTCAATACCTGAACTTGTTTTTCTCAGATGATTAACCTGTTTTTGAATTTTAATAGAAAAAATGTTCAAGGAGTCTGGCGAAGACTGGATCTGGCGAAGACAAGACCCAATTGTCTGGTTCAAATATTGAATTTTGGGATCCCGTTTCGAAACCTTTGGTCTTGTTTCTCTTCGGTTCATCCTTAAGAAAACTATTCTACAGCCGTTTGAAAAGCATGGTGGAGAAATTTCGTGCGCGTTACAGTGACACTATTTTTGTTGAATTTTGAAAACCAGCCAACATTGGATCCGAGGACTGTGGGTAGAGTTAGAGGGGGGTATTTATTCGTATTAAATTAGAGTCTGTGTGGTAGATGGGCTAATATACCTTAATGGGTGTCTGTTAGGCCCCTATATCTTAATGGGTGTATGTTACTTCCAAAGACTGAAAGATTACAGTAAATGACACTTTGATGGTTGATTGGCACAAACTGTATACTTTTGCCGATTACCTTGATCTTTTCTCAAGGAAAGCACACGACGAATGTCTACGCTATTTGGCGTAAATAAGGTTCTGAGGGTGTGTGATTTTTTGCTGAGGATCAGGCTATTTTAAATTATACTGGGTACAACCCCCTAAAGTATTTGGAGCAAAGAGACCAACCTCACAGACCTTCCAAGTATCCCGTAACGAAGGAAAATTTCTAGCTAATCCAAGTGTCACAGCCCCCCAAAACACAATTACAGAATATTGGGAACTAGGGTAAACCTATAACCATTTTGGGAATAGCATAGAAAACTAGAGATGTGGTCTGATCCCAGACAGTTTGGTGTGGTTCGCCAGTGTGGCTAGAGTGTTGCTGCACCTCGCGCAGTCTAGCGTTCTCACGGATACACTTTCCGAAAAGCAAAGCGAGAATCCGCGGAGCAAACGAGCAAACAAAAAGTGGCTGCGAATTTACAACTTCTCGCTAGCTTGCCAAATGCTTTAACACGTACGGAGTGGATTCACTGTCCACGTCACTTTTTGAAATCAGCGGAGGGCGTGAACAACATCGGAAAGCGAAACGAGTTTTAGCCGTAGTCGCAAGAACACACGGTAAATACGTCAGCAGAGCTTTCCAGACCGACAGAATCGACTTCTTGCGACTCAGCTAAAACTCGCTTTGCTTTCCGAGGCTGTTCTTGCGCTCCGCTAGTTTTTGAAAGTGGTGTGCAAGTAAATCAACTCCGTAACTGGAATGTGGCGAAACAGCGAGAAGTTTTTAGGCGCAACAAAGGCGCAACCACGTTTCTTTAGTTCTGGCGCTGGTCGGTAAAGTAAATCCGTGAGATCGCCCCGAAGATTGCCATGATCGCTGTGAGATTCGCAGAGTGCACAGTCAGCTGGTGATTGTTTACGCTGCCGGATACTGCATGCTTAAAGTTTAACCGGAAAGGGCTAAGATAGTTTACCGATCACTTATTGACGTAAACAGGCTTGAAGATCTGATGAAAATACGTTAGTTCATTGCTGCGCTATTCACGAATGATCGATTTTCGTGTAGTGGACTTTCCCTGTCGGATTTGTGGTACCCCTATCCGCTTGTACCTGTGCTGTATGCACGACGAAAGCAACTTACGTAAAATAAGTGAGCAGTGGTAACCTAGCTCACCACTGGCTACGGAAAACACGTTTTTGTCGAGATTCAAATTTTCCGTGTCATAGTAGAACTTTGCGTTGTGAGGATGGCCGTAGATGTTCTGAACGTCATACTAGAGGAGACAGTGAAAACAAAAAAAAACTTGTGGGCAGTTCGTCATTAGGACAGTTCGTCACAAAGTTTGCTATTAGAATGGTATTTTGGATCAAAGCAGAACAAATGTTGAACTCACACAGACAGAGAGAGATGAAGCAGCTCATCCGAATATTCGGAAAGTTTCGCTTCTGCTATGCAGGAGAAAAAACAAAAGAATTTTGAGCGATTTGTTGCTGTCTGCCCCGACCCACCCAAGAAAAGTAAGCACGAAGACGTGACCTGCGAATTAAAACCATCGTAAGTAGATGGGAGATATCTGTTTGGTCAAAGTGACGTACTCGAATACAAGTGGGAAATTACTCAGAAGTACCTGTTTATATGTAGCCTGTTATATAACACCATAATTTCATGTAACTAAGTATTTAATGTTATATATCTTAAATGAAATCGAACTTGAAACTAGACTTACGTTGCCCGGGCAACGTGAAGTGTTGCGGCAACCTTTGTCCGGCTTCGCCGGCTAAAGTGTTGCGAGAGCAACACTTTGGTTTTGTTTCTTCGCTGTCGGTTAGATGCTGAAATTGTCAACTTATCGAAGCTTTTAAAACGGTATGTTCTAAAAAGAATAATCACATAATCAAAAGATGTTCTTTAGCGTTGTAAAACCAACAACAAAACAATATCGGAAGAAGGCAATCCGTAACGTTTCAGGATTAAAATACCATAGATGACACTATTAATTATTACAAAACTACCTTATTGTTTTACATTACCGTATCGTTTGTACCCGTTGCGTAAACAGTTAATCCTAGGTTATAGCGATAGACCATCGATACAAACTTTCTTACTGTCATATTTACAGAAATCGAATACAATGTGCACCAATTTTCAAAAATGTCTAGCCCCTCGTGCTTACTTACAAGTCCCTCTCCCGTGATTGACATCAAATTCACCGGAAACAAATAATGGATACACCAGCTATCAAAAGTTGCAAACCCCTCATCGCTGAAGATGATTATAGCATAAAAGCCGATTATTACTTACAAGTCCCATGCATGTCTTACAATTGGGAACAAAATTGTTCTTACCATCGAATACACCTGAGACAAATAACAGGTATACCAACTAGCAAAAGCTGCAAACTCCTCGTTGCCGAAGATGATTATGAGCTAACAGTCGACTGTTGCTTACAGTCGACTGTTGCTTACAAGTCCCTTACATGTCTCACAACTGGTATCGCCTATTTTTGGTTTCAGTGTGTACCTTACTCTTAAAGTTGTCAACCCCCTGAAACTTTCAAACTGGTTTATCTCATGAAGGATTTTTGTTCAAAAAAATGGATGGCATATATTTTGATCAGCTCTTCAAGGGCTATCGATTGCCCTAATCACAACAAAAGCATATCGGAAAAAGGGACTAAATTGACTTTGCAGTCAGTTGAACTTTATCCTTTTCAATCGTAGACATCGTGACGGATGAAAACTTGGAATAATATCCTATATAATCTAGTTGGTATTATAAAGCTATCCGTAACTTTTTAGGATTAAAATACCATAGATGACACTATTAATTATTACGAAACTACCTTGTTTTACATTGCAGTATCGTTTGTACCCGTTGCGTTAACAGTAAATCCTAGGTTACAGCGATAGACCAACGATACAAACTTTCTTACCGTCAGATCTATATAAATCGAATACAATTTGCAACAATTTGCACAAAATTCTAGCCCCTCGTGCACCGATTCTACTGACAAGTCCCTTTCCCGTGATAGACATCAAGTTCACCGGATAAAAATAATGGGTACACCGACTAGCAAAAGTTGCAAACCCATAATCGCTGAAGATTTGTGTAGCATAACAGCCGATTATTACTTAAAAGTCCCTTGCAAGTTTTACATTTGGGAACCAAATTGTTCATCAAATGACAGGTACGCCAACTAGCGAGAGCTGCAAACCCCTCATTGCCGAAGATGATTATGAGCTAATAGTCACCTGTCGCGTACAAGTCCCCTAAAAGTCTCACAACTGGTATCGCCTATTTTTGGTTTCAGTGTGTATCTTACTACTGAAGTTGTCAACCCCTTGAAACTTTCAAACTGGTGTATCTCATAAAGGAATTTTTTTACCAAAAAATGGATGTCATATACTTTGATCAGCTCATCAGCGGCTATCGATTGCCGTCGAAGTCGAACTTTATCCTTTTCAATCGTAGATATCGTGACGGATGAAAACTTGGAACAATATCTTATATAATCTAGTTGATATTATAAAGCTATCCGTAACTTTTCAGGATTAAAATACCATAGATGACACTATTAATTATTACAAAATTACCTTATTGTTTTACATTACCGTATCGTTTGTAACCGTTGCGTAAACAGTTTATTCTAGGTTATAGCGATAGACCATCGATACAAACTTTCTTACTGTCATATTTACAGAAATCGAATACAATGTGCACCAATTTTCAAAAATTTCTAGCCCCTCGTGAACCGATTCTTACTTACAAGTCCGTCTCCCGTGATTGACATCAAATTCACCGGAAACAAATAATGGATATACCAGCTATCAAAAGTTGCAAGCCCCTCATCGCTGAAGATGATTATAGCATAAGCTTTTTAAACGGGATGTTCTAAAAAAATTAATCATATGATCAAAAGGTATTCTTCATCGTTGTAAAAACAACGCCAAAATAATATAGGAAGAAGGGACTAAATTAACTTTGCAGTCAATTGTACTTTATCCTTTTCAATCGTAGACATCGTGACTTATATAATCTAGTTGGTAATAGAAAGCTATCCGTAACTTTTCAGGATTAAAATACCATAGATGACACTATTAATTATTATGAAACTACCTCATTGCTTTACATTTTCGTTTGTATCCGTTGTGTAACAGTTAATCCTCGGTTACATTGATAGACCATCGACACAAACTTTCTTACCGTCAGATTTATAGAAATCGAATACAATGTGCACCCATTTGCAAAAATTCCTAACCCCTCGTGAACCGATTCCTACTTACAAGTCCCTCTCCCGTGATATACATTAAGTTAACCGGAAACAAATAATGGGTACACCAGCTAGCAAAAGCTGCAAACCCATCATCGCAGAAGATGATTGTAGCATAACAGCCGATTATTACTTACAAGTCCCTTGCATATCTTATCATTGGGAACCAAATCGTTCTTACCATCGAATACACCGGAAACAAATAACAGGTATACCAACTAGCAAAAGCTGCAAACCCCTCATTACCGAAGATGATTATGGGCTAATAGTCGACTGTTGCTTAAAAGTCCCCTATATGCATCATAACTGGTATCGCCTATTTTTGGTTTCAATGTACCTTACTATGAAGTTGTCAACCCCTTTGAAATTTTCAAACTGGTGTATCTCATGAAGGAATTTTTTTACCAAAAAATGGATGACATATACTTTGATCAGCCCATCAATGGCTATCGATTGACGTCGAAAAAAAAATTCTACCTGTCTTAGTTCAAAAGTTGACTTTTTTGCCGTAGGCCAACTTTCTAACGTCACGACTTAGAAAGGAGCAAAGGATAAGCTCTAGTTTCTTTAGCAATGAGAGAACTTTTAAAGTTTAAGAGGCACATCTGATACCGTTACTCTACCACAAACCAAAGTGCAAAAAAAAAAAAATTATAAACTCAGCTGAAATCGTCGCAGACATAGACAGAAACAATAGATGGCAGCACTTTCGGACCCGTGGGAAAAAGCCACTTTTTTGTCTCTGTAGATTTTTCTATTTATCACTCAAAGAAGATATGTTGGCTGTGGGGCCGGGTAACTGCCGCATATATTTAACACTTATAGATTTTAGTCCATCTTCAATTTGAAACTGGTGCCTGCCTGCTTGCGTGCTAGAACGGAGCTTTCCACTCGAAAGCAGAAACATCTTTTGATGAAACGAAAGGTTCGCTACACAACTTCAGATAGTCCTCTCTGACATAGGCTATACAACTCCACTTCACTTCGCAAACCGTAGGCTCTGGCTCGATGACAAGCAAAAACCATCCTTATTGGCCCCAGGCAAGAGTTCTACGGAGCTTTCCAAAATGTAATGTCATATTCGTCAATCCGGCCTAAGGTCCACACTTTCCGTAAAAACCGCACAGGTTAGACCCTTCTCAGTTACCAGGAATAAAATGAAATCGGAGTCATAGGAAAAAAAAAAAAGACAAAAAAAACGAGGACAAAACCAAAGTGTTGCTCTCGCAACACAATTAGGCCCATTGTAACGAAATGTCAGTATAACAAATTGTCCGAATGACGAACTGTCCGTATGGCGAAGTGCCCTTGTGACGAATTATCCTTGTGACAGCCTGTCCTTGTGACAAGTTGTCCTATGACGAATTGCGGTGACAAATTGTCCTGTGATCGAATGTCACGAACAGGTTGTTACGAACAGGTGGTACAAGAAAGTAGACGAGAATGTCACAAAATCGCCCCTTCAACCCCCCCTAGGATTACAGCTAGAAATAAGTTGTCGAGGCAAAGTGAAGGCTTTGGCAAACACTTAACAAATTTTGGGGCACACCCACCTGAACGGCATCCCTTAAACGTTCCTGTTCCTGTCTCTTAAAACTGATACATGAACAAGAAGGAAATGCCAATAAAGACCTGACTCTTGCTACCGAATTGTTACCAGTCTGTTACTCTACGAAGATGCAATACAGTAACAACCGCGAATGCATTGCGCCTGATAAGGGTGAAGCCGTTCAGAATGATTTGAAGCACAAACAACCGTTGAAATGGACGATATTCCAATCTGCAGAAAACTGAAAATAATTGACAAGTGAGGATAAATTATCATGTTCCAAATAATCTAGTTAACAAAAAATGCTCCGAAAATCAATACACCTCACACTTCATTTCAACTATTGTTGTTAATGTTATCGTTCTCGTTATTCAGATCAAATCCAAGATTTATCGTCGTTCTCAGAGGGGGTGGGGTGGGTGGGTTTGTCCTGTTCATCCTGCCTTCATTTGTACTAAACTGCGACTGCATTATAGTAATAGGATTGTATGGGTAGTTGGAGAAGTCCATGGGTGAGTTGTAACTGCTTCCGTAACCCTGTTTACCATACCCATTGTCGTTGTAACCACCGTACGTTGGTGCTGCGTAGGCTGGGGCAGCATAAGCCGGTGCTGCGTAGGCTGGGGCAGCATAAGCTGGTGCTGCGTAGGCCGGGGCAGCATAAGATGGTGCTGCGTAGGTCGGGGCAGCATAAGCTGGGGCTGCATAGACTGGAGCAGCTAAAAGAAGTATGAAATTAAGTATTTCATGCAGCCAGCACCAAAGGTCAAATATTCCCCATCTAGAAGTGCTTTCAAATCGACACTTAATAACAAGGAGATAGACGCAAATAGGTCGACCTTTTGGTCATTAGAAATTTCGGTAAAGTCCAACACAGTGTCAGAAGCTTGCTACAGAGTTCATCTGGTGACCTGGAAAGATTCGCTAGTTTCTGCGCTAGCAGTTCTTGCGACTTCGGCTAAAACTCACTTCGCTTTCCCGAGTTGTTCTTGCGCTCGCTAGTCTTGGAAAATGATGTGGAAAAGTGAATCCACTACGTAGCATAAGTGAGTGATTACGGCAAGTAAGCGAGAAATTGTAAAGGCGCAAAGAGTTTCCGTTTTTGGGATCCCAAAACGTAAGTGGAGGGATACCTATGACATCGCAAAAGTTGTCCGTCTGTCCGTCCGTCCGTCCGTCTGTCCGTCCGTCCGTCCGTCTGTCCGTCCGTCCGTCCGTCCGTCCGTCTGTCCGTCCGTCCGTCCGTCTGTCCGTCCGTCCGTCCGTCCGTCTGTAAGCACGATAACTCTCGAAGGGAATGAGATATTTTGATGAAACTTGGTGAGAAGGTTCGTTGGGTCGTCGGACCAGTCAAGTTCGTAGATGGGCTTTGTAGCTCTACATTTAGGGGTGGGGGAGGGGATTGAAATTAAGGGACAAACAAAATATTTTGAAACAGCTAATGTGATAGTCGATTATGGGGTAAGAAGACATACTGAACACGATGGTGAAAACCATTTTGTCATCGGACAAGTAGTTCGCCCGGAATCCGGCCAAAACCGGAAAGTTTGTTGAAAGTAAAAGTTTTATTTGAAGTTGATTAGATGTTCGATTTAGGGGTAGGAAGACATGCTGAAGACGATGGTGAAAATTATTTTCTCGACGGACAAGTATTTCGCCCGGAATCCGGCCCAAACCGGAAAGTTTGTTGAAAGTAAAAGTTTTATTTGAAATTGATTAGATGTTCGATTTACGGGTAGAAGACATGCTGAAGACGATGGTGAAAACTATTTTCTCGATGGACAAGTATTTCGCCCGGAATCCGGCCCAAACCGGAAAGTTAGTTGAAAGTAAAAGTTTTATTTGAAGTTGATTAAATGTTCGATTTAGAGGTAGGGAGACATGCTGAAGACGATGGTGAAAACTATTTTCTCGACGGACAAGTATTTTGACCGGAATCCGGCCCAAACCGGAAAGTTTGTCAAAATTAAAAGTTTAATTTGGAGTTGATTGGATGTTCGATTTAGGGAAAGAAGACATGCTGAACACTTATGTGAAAACAAGTTTCTACCCGGACATGTAGTTCGTCCGGAATCCGGCCAAAACCGGAAAACTGTTGGAATTCAAAGTTTTATTTCTAATTGATTAGATAAGCGATTTAGGGGTAAGAAGAGATGCTGAGTCCCTGTGTGACAATCGTATTTTACCCGGACATATAGTTCGACCGGAATCCGGCTGGAATCGGAAAATTTGTTATAAGCTAAATTTCTATTTGAAGTTGATTAGATGTTCATTACTGGGGAAAGAAGATACCCTGATTTCGTCTTTGAGCTTTCTTTTTTCGCCGGACAAGTAGTTCTGGAGTTCGGGCGGAACCGGGAAATTGGCAGAAGTGGCAGGAAGTTTTCGTCAAAACAGATATGACTTGTAGGGGTAAACACACATGCTGAATCCAAATCTGAACTTGGTTTTCTCAGGTGATTAGCTATTTGGCCTTAATCTGTTTCTGAATTTTAATTGTAAAAATGTTCAAGGAGTCTGGCGAAGACTGGATCTGGCTAAGACAAGACCCAGTTGTCTGGATCAAATATTGAATTTTTGGGATCCCATCGAAACCTTTGGTCTTGTTTCTTGTGCTCGCCGGGCTCTCGCTTTGCTTTTTGAAAAGCAAATCCGAATGCCCTTTATTAAATGAGATAAAAATCATGTCATCTTTTCGCAAAATGTAGTTCTAAAGCTTTTGATACCGTTTTAAGTGTCAAATTTTACGATAAGATAACACTCAAGAAGGTAGACAGTATCCTGTCATCTTTTCGCAAAACGTAACTCTAAAACTTTTGATACCGTTTTAGGTGTCAAGTTTTACGATAAGATAACTCTCAAAAAATTAATAGACAGTATGCGGAAGCTTGGCAACATTTAACACAGGATGCGCAGTATTGTGTTAAATCAAACGTGTAACGTGAAGTAGTATAGTCGTAAAAAGTCTGGAATAGTGTAGTCGCCACTCGCGTAAAGCCAGCCTTCACCTCCCATGTAAACAGAGCCTCGTTTGTTATGCACGCCGCAGGTTCACTTCTCAGCCGTTTCTGTCTACATTCGTTTTCGCACTGCAGTGCTTCCCAGGAAGACGGCAGCGCCTCTCGAGGATCGCGGACTTGCTTACCGACCAAGTCTGTTCTTCCCTGCAAGGTTCTTGCATCAACCAAAAAGAAATCTTGCCGGCAGTGAATCCAAAAACCAGGCCCGTATCCAGGAATTTATTTCGGGGGGGGGGGGGGGGGGGGGGGGGGCAACTCCCTAACCCCACCTGGATACGGCCTTGCCAAAGACGCACCTTGTGCAGGAGCAAAGGTGCTGCAGCAGAGATGCGGAAGCACTGTTGCAACTTACCGAGGCTCAAGTTCTTGGATGTTCCGCACAGTCTCGATCTGTATGGACGATCAGCGCCGTGCGATCCGAGGGTAACTTGAAACATTTATTGTGTAAATGTGAAAATCTGAGTGAGATTATGCTACAACTTTTTGAAGTGAATGAAAAGAGAATAGGTGAAGGATTGATGTGTAGCGTTATGGACCTTAACTGAAGCTGTCAGCCCATCGAAACTTTCGAAATGGTGTATTTCATGAAGAGACAAGAAAATAAAATTTCAGAATGTTACAGCGTTTGCGATGTTTTCGCGAATACAAAATTTAATTTGAGTTATTGTTTCACACAGGTTTTTGGGATCCCAAAGCGTAAGTGGAGGGATACGACATCGCAAAAATTGTCCGTCTGTCCGTCCGTCTGTCCGTCTGTAAGCACGATAACTCTCGAAGAGAATGAGATATTTTGATGAAACTTGGTGTGAGGATTCATTGGGTCGTCGGACCAGTCAAGTTCACAGATGGGCTTTGTAGCCCTACATTGAGGGGTGGGGGAGGGGGGTCAAATTAAGGGGCAAACAAAATATTCTGAAACAGCTAATTTGATAGTCGAGTATGGGGTAACAAGACGTGCTGAACACGATGGTGAAAACCATTTTGTCATCGGACAATTAGTTCGCCCGGAATCCGGCCAAAACCGGAAAGTTTGTTAAAAGTAAAAGTTTTATCTGAAGTTGATTAAATGTTCGATTTAGGGGTAGGAAGACATAGTGAGGACGACGGTGAAAACCATTTTCTCGGCGGACAAGTAGTAAAGGCGGACAAGTACACCGGAAAGTTTGTTAAAATTAAAAGTTTTATTCGGAGTTGATTAGATGTTCGATTTAGGGCAGAAGACAGAATACATGCTGAACACTTATGTGAAAAAAATTTCTACCTGGACATGTAGTTCCCCCCGAACCCGGCCAAAACCGGAAAATTGTTAGAAGCTTAAGTTTTATTTCTAGTTGATTAGATAACCGATTTAAGTGTAAGAAGAGATGCTGAATCCGTGTTTGACAATCATATTTTACCCGGAAATATAGTTCGACCGGAATCCGGCTGGATTCGGAAAATTTGTTAAGTTAAATTTTTATTTGAAGTTGATTAAATGTTCATTATTGGGGAAAGAAGGTACACTGAGTTCGTTTTTGAGCTTTCTTTTTTCACCGGACAAGTAGTTCTGGAGTTCGGCCGAAACCAGGAAATTGGCAGAAGCGGCAGGAAGTTTTCATCAAAACAGATATGACTTATAGGGGTAAACACACATGCTGAATCCATATCTGAACTTGGTTTTCTCAGATGACTAGCTATTTGGCCTTAATCTGTTTCTGAATTTTAATTGTAAAAATGTGCAAGGAGTCTGGCGATGATTGGATCTGGCTAAGTCAAGACCCAGTTGTCTGGATCAGATATTGAATTTTTGGGATCCCATCGAAACCTTTGGTCTTGTTCATATATCTCTTGACGCTGCGACCTAATTCGCACAAAACCAATACGCTGACCCCGATGCCAGCGATTTCTTCTGTGATATTAAGTAAGCGAAAAAATCAAAATCAAAAATTTTTCTCATCGAAAATTCGTCAAATGAAAAGAACTCGTCCGAACGAAAAATCATTTCGGGAACAAACTAGCCCACCCTCGATTTTAGTGTACAGCAAATACCCGGTGCCATGGTTCCCAGCCGGAGCTGGTACCAGCTGACACCAGTCTGCATCGGTTGCCACGTGATAGAACATTAACATTAGCATGTTAGGAAGCGTTCGAAAGGAATGGCCTAACCTATGGCTGGCATCGGAGAGATAAGAGTAATCCGAGTAGCAAATACTGCAGCTAACTTTAATCTTTATGCGGAAAACTTTTTACAGTGTAGAATAAACAAATGAATCGTCATCATACACGCGCAGAGCTATAAATGGTTTGGCAATAAAGGAGTAGGGACTGCTATTGCCAAAAATTGGTCGACAAATTTTGTGTCCGGTTTTTGCCGGATTCCGGCTGAACTACTTGTCTGGCAAGAAAATAACTTTCATATTCGCATTCAGCATGTCTCCTTACCCATATATCGACTATCTCAATAGCTTTAAAAAATATTTGTTTTTGCCCCTTAATTTGAAACCCCTTCCCACCCCTAAATATAGAGATACAGACCCCATCTTCGAACTTGACCTGTACTTTAACCCAAAGAGTCATCGTGCCAAATTTGAACAAAATGTTTCAACCCCTTCGAGAGTTATCGTGCTAACAGACGGACGAACAGACGGACCTTTTCGATGTCATAGGTATCCCTCCACTTACGTTTTGAGATTCCAAAACGACCAACGGAACGCGAGATTTAATTTTGTAGTTAAAGTTTAAAGCCTTCTAAAACACATTTTCTAATAAGCTTTTTTCCAAATCTACATGCAATCAAACAATAAAGAATCGGAAAAAAACGATTTCAAGTACTTAAAGCCTAGAATATAAGCCAAACACCCAAATTTAGTCTCGAAGTTGAAAGTATTACACCTCTTTCTTGTATTGTCCTTTTTCCGTTTTCACCGGGTGTCCTTCGCGAACAGTCGGACTCCGTTTCAAGAATTTGCGCATTTTCAGCCGAGCAAACAAATCTGAGCTATTTTGAGCCCTGTGGCCAAGCTCTGAAACTCAGGCTTCGCCTTCCTGATTTGTCATCTGGATTCAAGATATTCGTTTTCGTCGGTATGAAAACCGACGAAGCCTAAAAACGTCCGGAAGTCCAGGGAATTAGATAGCCCCGGTTCCGGGATCTGGACGGCCGGCAAAGAGGCAACATGGTTAGGAGACACAAGAAACAATATGTAAATGGCTGAGGCAGCGGGAAACGGATTGAGATATGTGATTGTGAAACAAAAGATCTAGAAATTATTGAAAAGCAGGGAAATTAGCTTTCATCATTGTCATAAAACTCCGGAATGGTCAGCTTGACTGTGCGAGAGCCCCGCGTTTTCTGATGGAAGGCCAGTCCTGACTATAACCCTTAGTTCACAGTGCGACGAAACCCGAGCGTAACCCGCACACGGAAGAATCGCATGGATTTTCACACCACAGCGTAGACGCTATGGGAACCTGATTCTGCAGGGGACCAAGAAACCCTCACAAGATGACCTCTGACGACTCTGGGGACAGTCTACTACTTGGGAATTGTCAAACTAGCTCAAAATCAGCAATCCTTACGACGAGTCCATACAGCGCATCCCACACAGCGACGAAACGCAATGTGCGTTACTTGTCGCACGGGTAACCCTTGGTTCACACTGCTGCTTCGTATGCGACACGATTTTGTCTTTGATGTTCCGACGTGCGACAGAATCGCATGGACGTTCCCACTACCACGCAGACGCAAATGGAAACAATTTTTCGACGAGATTATTCTGCAAAAGGACAAAGAAACCCTCGGGGAAACAGAGTCTAAAGATGCTGGGACTGCTGGGAGATTACCCATCTGAGTACCACCTATCATTAGGAAAATTTCAGTCAAACCCCATATGTCATCTTGTCCAAAACAGGTTAATACAAGTTTATTCAGAAGACATTTTGCATTCAGCCATCCTAGGATCGCAGTCAGACCAAGGAAGAGCAATTTTTAGTCTTGAAAACTAACTAGTCTTTGTTTTTTCTTTTTTTTTCCCTCAAGAATCGCATACGTTATGTCGGATCATTTGAAATATTTTAACGCATCCGACACTGCGACAAAACGCAAAGTTCTGAGTTGCTTGTCGCACAATTTGTGTCGTATGTCGCATGACGCAGAATTTTGCGTGAAACCGCAGCAGTGTGAACAACGGGTAAGAGTCGTATGTTGGGAAAACACAGAAGTTTGCGCGGAGTTACAGCAGTGTGAACCAAGGGTACCGCCCAAGACTTCCAGACACTTCAGTTCTGGCTTCATCTTGCTGATCCGCCTTGATGAAAACGGATATCTGAAACCGGGAAGCTGAAGCCTGGCCTACAGCAATGGTTGACAGAATATCACTTACCTTGTGAATATGCTGGTGGCGCTTGCATGGCGTAGGGCGATGACATCTGTTGAGCCATTTGCGCATATGGTGAGTTCATGAAGGGTGAACCGAACGGATTGGAGAAAGGGCTTCCAAAGCCTGAGCCCAGCGATGACCCAAAGGGAGAGCCAATAAGCGACCCAAGGCCACCAAGTCCGCTAAGACCCGAAAATCCGCCGCCACCAAGACCTAAAGATATGCGTTTTGAACTTTAAAATATCTCAAAGAAGTCATGTGAAAGCCGTTTTCGTGAAAGGGAGTAAATGCGCGAAAAGCTGAGTGTTCGTCAGACCTTGTTAACAAGTATTTTGAATACCTGCTCAAGTTCAACTTGTTTCTAATGCCTTTTGTCTGCTGCTACTGTGGTGTGACCTTTAGACGCAGCCTTTGTTCACCATCACAACACAGAGGATATACAGAGGAAAATATCACGGCAGGTTTTTTTTGTGAATAGCTTGAGGTACATAAAGAGCGTGTTCCACCCTTCCACAAATAGTAACTATTAGTTATTATTTCCGTTCCAACCTCACGAAAAGTTACTACGCTGACCGTTCCAACCTTGTCGGAATAGTAACTAATAGTTACTATTTGCTTACCATGCTCGGGAGCGTAGTAAGCGTAGTAACTACGCATCTCTGTAACGTGATTGGTCGGATTCGCCCCTGGCGTGAGATCCTGCTGGAAAACAGAAAAATCGTTCCAGCCTTGAAGGCAAAGGCCAGAATTTGTGACGTCATGCGTAGTAACTACGGTAAATAGGATGGAACACGCTCGAAATCACCCCACGAGTTCCACTCCAGCGCATATATAACGATCCTCTTCAAACTAGTTTCTTTGTTTTGAAGGACTGGTTGGCTTAGAAACTGAAATGTAGCCTATTATATAAAAACATCCAAAAAGACATTTTAAATATATTTAAGAGCCGAATCAGTTTCTGTGGTCGTATGTTCGTAAGGCTAACCCTTGTATGCCAATTCACACAGCTCTTCTGGGGGCAAAGATGTTTGAAAAAAAACGCTAGGAAAAAATGGGAACTTACCTCCAAGCAATCCCAAGCTGTCAAGCCCTCCTAGAAGCCCTCCTAGACCATCAGGCTGTGAGTTGACCCCTATGGCTATCGCGAGAACGACAAGAAGGTATGAGGGCATTCTAGAACGAAATATAACTCATAACTCAACCCTGTCTTCTATTCATCCTTCTCTGTCAACACACTAGCCTTCTAATGTCCTAGATCTGTAAACTGAATTTCTGACTGGGCATCACCGAAAATAAGATCCCAGCCAGTCAAAATACCAATTATCATCTAAAAAGCCATAGACTTGTAGAGATCACAAGATTCAAAATCGAGCCGCTTCGCAAAACTGTGATTTGGCTTACATTAGAGTAGAGGGTCGGTCTTGTATTATATTTGTTCTTGGTATCAGCCGCGTCTTTTGTAATATTCCATTTTCCTTATGCCGTTCCACCTATAATCCCGTTTTTCTGTTTAATGAGTTTCAAACTTGTTCTCCGCTGAAGTTGTTAAAAAACGCACTAGACCAATCTTAAATTGAGGGGCTAGTAACTAAAAAATTAGCATTGCGTAAGGTTTCATCCATTTTTGCCCACTAACCTGAAATTAATTAATGAACACAACTTTTACTATCAGCTATACCTTCATAAAATGTGTTTATTAAAAGATGTGTTGTACAAAACATACTTTAGTCAACCTGAGAAAAGGACTGAATTTTCTTCTTATTTCAGTATTTTCTATATTGTATCGTCTTTTTATCCTCTTTTCCCGCTTTCCTCTTCTGTTTTGACTTTCTCTATTTTTACTTTTCTACAAGCAACTATCTCCTCTCTTGCTTTCCTAGATGCAACCATCTAGTCCAACGTCTGGGTAGGAAAGTCCTCAAGACTACATGACCTATTCACTCCTGTCGAAGCTCACTTCCTTCTTGGCATTGACCAAATATTTTGGAATTTTTGTTCGAAAATAGGAAGGTCGGTTCCATGACACCTTTTCCTTCTCAATTAATTTCTGTTAATTTTCTAAAAATAGGGTGGTTTTATCCATTCCTGTAATTTTACTGAATGACCTGTTCTCAATACTTTATGATTAGCTGCGTTCGTTTTCTTCGAACGGTTCGCCGTTCCAACCATCCTTTTACTATAAGCGTTTTCAGTAGCCTATAACGTCGTTCGTGAACGGCTTTGGACTGCCGATAATAAGGGGTTTTCTTGGTTCGGTTGAACCGCCATTTCATTCGTCGTTCCTAAAACGACGAACGGAGGCGGAAACATCTCGGTTCAGTAATTAGGCGCGAATTTTCAAATTCTCGGCGAAACAAATTAAACTTGTAAACCAAGCTGAATATCAGTGGGCCTGTTACATGGGAGACCAATGTTGTTGGCTAAAGTGAAGCGCCACTATTTTTCGTAAAAAGAATTGATTTTCTTTTATCAAAATTGTCGTTTCTTTCTTGAAAACAGACTTTTTTTCTGCAAAAGTCGGTAAAAATTATCAGCCTTTTGGTAAATGCCTTGCCCCCCCCCCCCCCCCCGAAGATTTTGACTAGTAACGGCTCTGGCCTGTTATACTAAAATCCATGTTTGTACTTTAGTATAGCTGCTGTTCTAAATGTTAAGTTAGTTCGACTATTAACGTTTTCGTATCAACTTCGTTCCTCAAACGGCGTTTACAGAACGTGCCAAAGAAACACTAATATGACAAAATTTAAACGACGTTTTTGGTACCGACACAACGACGCACGACGAAAACAAACGCGGCTTTGTAGCAGAACGGGCTGAGAACGCTATTCAGAACTGAGATTCCTATTCCGTTGATCACCCAGTAGAACGGAACAAAGAATGAGCCACAACACATTCTCCATTCTGCTAAAACGGACAATAGCACTACGACTTTGTACTAGAAACGGATTATAAGAGAATGGGATAAAGAATGGAGAACTGTTGTTTTAAAAAAACGCGGCTATTATCTGATGCCTTCGCTCTGGCTAAACGGACTTGAAAAATCGCAGTATCTCACCGCTTTTGGCGCCCAGGTTCATAATTGGCAAAATACCGTTTTGACTACTTTTTACATAATTAAGTAGGGAAATACGAAACAAAACCAAATATGACCAATATTCTATTTTATTATGATGTCTATTAGTTTTAACTGAACAACCCGATGAAAAGAAAATGATAGAATCGTTTTCTAGAACAGATTTACCCACGGGTATAGGTCCTACAGCTCCTGGTGTGTCTCGGACTCGATAAAATGTGCATTTTGTGTTGGATTCTCTTGTGTAGGGCTCGGTATATTGGAAGTCTACTTTTGGGACACCAGCTAGGAATGAAACTCGATTACAAAAGAAGAAGAAACCGTGATTTTCGGTTTTTGGGATCCCAAAACGTAACTGGCGGGATGCCTATGACATCGCGAAAGTTGTCCGTCTGTCCGTCTGTCCGTCTGTCCGTCTGTCCGTCCGTCCGTCTGTCCGTCTGTGCGCACTATAACTCTCGAAGGGAATGAAATATTTTGATGAAACTTGGCGTGAGGATTCTTTTGGTCAAGAGAAAGGTCAAGTTCGTATATGGGCTCTGTAGCCCTAGATTTAGGGGTGGGGGAGGGGGTATAAATTAAGGGGCGAATGAAATATTTTTTAACATATACTGTGGTAGTCTATTATGGGGTAAGAAGTCATGCTGAACACGATGGTGAAAACCATTTTGTCATCGACCAAGTAGTTCACCCGGAATCCGGCCGAAACCGGAAAGTTTGTTAAAAAGTTGAAGTTTTATTTGAAGTTGATTATATGTACGATTTAGGGGTAAGAAGACATGCTTAAAACGATGGTGAAAACCATTTTCTCGCTGGACAATTAGTTCGCCCGGAATCCGGCCAAAACCGGAAAGTTTGTTAAAAGTAAAAGTTTTATTTGGAATTGATTAGATGTTCTATTTAGGGGTAAGAAGACATGCTGGACACTTGTGTGAAAACAATTTTCTACCCGGGGAAGTACTTCGCCCGGAATCCGGCCAAAACCGGAAAAAGTTAAAGTTATATTTGTAGTTGATTAGATATCCGATTTAGGGGTAAGAAGAGATGCTGAGTCCGTGTCTGAAAATCATTTTTTACCCGGACATATAGTTCGACCTGTAGTTCGACCGGACATATAGTTCGACCGGGCCTATAGTTCGATTTGTTATAAGTTAAATTTTTATTTGAAGTTGATTAGATGTTCAATATTGGGGATAAGCTGAGTTCGTTATTTGAGCTTTCATTTTTCGCGGACAAGTAGTTCCGGAATTCGGCTGAAACCGGGAAATTGTCAGAAGTGGCAGGAAGTTTTCGTCAGAACAGATATGACTTATAGAGGTAAACACACATGCTGAATCCATATCTGAACTTGGTTGCTTGCTTGGTTAGCTATTTGGCCTTATCTGTTGCCTAATTTTAATATTAATACTGTTCAAGGAGTCTGGCGAAGACAACACCCAATTATCTGGATCGAATGTTGACTTTTGGGGATCCCATCGAAACCTTTTGTCTTGTTATTTCTTGATCAGCTCTAGGATGATGTACGAGGGATAAATCAAAATTCGGATATTTCGGTTGCACTTCCGGCAAACCGTCCTCAGCGAAAAAAATCAAAACTAAATCACAAGATCTAAGAAAATACCAACAGAAAAACGATGCGGAACCAACAAAACATACAACGACATGCAACAGAAACACAGAAGAACGATGCGCATCGAACGAAATACAAATTTAAAAAAAAAAAAAAAAAAAAAATATTAGAATGTGCCTGTTAAAAATGTACAAATCTGTGATTATTTTACAATTCTGAGTTCTGTGTCTATTTACAATTTAACAACTAATATTTACAAGTATTCCCTGGGAAGGCGCAGAAGCTTATATAATCCTTATTTCGCACCACTGCACAAATATCGTCTCTTGATTGCCGCCCAGATTCTCTGCAAGTTTTTTGTTTCCTAGATTTCTTTCGAAGGAGATCGATGAAAATAATAGAAATGTGCATAAAAGGGCTGGACCTACTGTCTGTACTCTTTCCTACTGCCTCCAATCAGTTCACTTAATCTAGTCCCATAGTTTTTTTTTTTTACTTTTCGGGTTGGATCTAAAAATCCCTGCTCCATCTGTCGTAAGTAAAAAATGAATAAAAAACGATACTGAAAGTTCTTACTTCCACATTAGTTGTCGTCTGCTGGCACACTCGAATGCAACTGAAATGAATTCCAATGAGAATTCATTCATTATCGCGTATCGATTGCTTTTAGCAAAGGCACGATGCCCGTTGGTATCGATATCGGATTCATCGATTGTATTCTTCACTGACATCAGCATCAGCGTCAAAATAATAACAAACGCCATTTTATCGAAATTTGTTTTTGTAATTGTGGGATTATCGTCGTGTAGAATCCTTCTCAATCGTGAAATTTGTGTACTCTATTTCAAAGGAATATAAATATTAACCAAGAACGGATCGAGGTAAGTCGCTTATCACAATCAGTCAGTAGGAATTAGTGTAGGCCTAGGCTAGACTAGTCCTTTGAAATCTTGAGATTGCAGTCGATGTTACGGCAGCTGGTACTACCGTCCCCTTTTCTAGTTGAATAGCTTCATCAGTTTTCAGCGTATGGACTGCGAAGTGACCTAAGCTAGAGGCATTACCCTTTTAAGACAAATAAATACTAATAGATAAATACCATAGAGGTTTTAACCTATTAAGACCTATAAATACTCTTCGAGCCCAGCAAGACCTGGCCCAGACTGACTGGTAAACATACACTGTAAACAAAAATCTTCCAGTATTTGCTACTGGGGTTAATTTAATCATGTATTTATTTAGATAAGATTATTCCTAATTCGGATTAATTTTGTCCCAATAGAGATAAGAATAATCCTAGTAGCAAATACTGCATCCTTATTCAGTCTGGTACTCTAGCCCCTTTTCAGGCACAGTGCTCAAACGTCTAGCACCATGCCTGGGTGCTAGACGTTCAAGCACTGTACCTTCGATTTCATGTATGGTGCATGGATTTCAGTATACAGTGCATACATCAAAAACGCAGTTTCTGTCATAACAACTGAGCACCAGCTCGGACAGGGCTGAAATTACTACCATGAATAAGAGAAATCAAAGACAATCCTTAATATATTTTTCACAACAAAAACAAAAGGGCTCGGCTGATGACAGATGTGAAAAACCTCATTTCCTTTTCTACGTAGTCAAGGGTTTTGCATGCAAATTGTCCTGTGCCTCAGCTTTTTCTACCTAGCAGCCACCCAGAATATTGGCTCTTGGGGAATAGATAGGGAAAATACATGGAAAATATATAGGGTGCTGTTAGGTTTTTCATCTCCATCATCATTACAGCCATTTTGTTTATGTTGAGAAAAATATATAAAGGATTGTCTTTGATTTCTCTAATTCATAGTAGTAATTTCAGCCCTGTCCGAGCTGGTGCTCAGTTGTGATGACAGAAACTGTGTTTTTTCTGTATGCACTATATACTGAAATCCATGCACCATACATGAAATCCAAGGTACAGTGTTTGAACGTCTAGCACCCAGGCATGGTGCTAGATGTTTGAGCACCATGCCTGAAATGGGGCTAGTGTACTAGACTGTCCTTATTCATCGAAACTTTTATAGTGTAGCCTATATTCAAACAATGCTTAAAATGAATATGTCAGCTAGGATATGATGACTCTGCAGTGATATTTCTTTTAAGACTGATCGATCTTTCTGAACAAAAGGCTTTTCTTGGTTGCAGGATGGGTATCCCAGTATCTCTCCTGTACTGACCTTAAGTTATGGCTTAACCATTGTTGTTAGATACCATAAGTTGGGATACCATTTGAAAGCTTGCTTTATGCTTTTCGGAATCATCTGCGAAAGCCGAAATTGTATGCTGTGTTCATGCTGTGCCCCAGGACTCAAAATCAGGGCATAGCCTAACTAAGCCTACTCTAAGGTCACCAATATCACTAAGCAGTATTAATAATTATGAACCTTTGAATTGATACAACATTTTCCCATTTCTATATGCTGTTCCGTGTTCTGTGTTCCGCTGTCTGTTTTGTAAAACACGGAACTTGCTCTCCTAGGCTAGCATGTTTTATCACTGTTCAGATTGAGAAGTACAGAGTGATTTGCAGATGGAAAAAGAAACAATTGCAAAAGTTTAGAGGATAAAGTTTGACCCTAAAGTATGGTCGGCTTGGAATTTAATTTGCAATGTAACAGATTTCGCCTAAGAAATTCTTAGGAACCTAAATTTGCATTTCGTCAGAACTTCAACAAAACACAAAACATTGAACCGCGTAAGCAAAAAAACAAAACCAGACAACTGTGAACACAGAACACGGAACAGGAACCAGAGACAAAAAATGCAACTATTGTAGCAGAATGCTGATTAGACAGAACCATCAAACAGCTGAATTCTGGTATCCTGGTGATTCATTTCTTGATCAAGTAGAGGCAACACATTACTAAGAATCAGTTACCTACGATCTTACAGAGTGATTCTCATTTGAATGAGTTTGCTGCATTCCTAGCCTATTGTTAGATAAAGAGTTCTTCTGATTTTGTATTGTTCACCTTCCGATCAGGTGACCAGAAACAGTCATGTCAGTAAATCGTTCTTTTTGTATTCCGTTTATGGTATCAGCAAAAGCCTTGACACCTTGTCAGTACATCTGGTAATCAGGATACTGTTTGTCAGTGGTTAGCATTGACAAGCCCGATTATTGTTCGGTCCCAATAAAAACATTATCAAAAGATCCTTATTGCAAATAGAATCCCCCCCTTTTGTTGGTTCTTCAAGTGGTATGCAGTGACCAAAAAAGACTGGGAAACTTAGAAGCACTAACAAACCTAACATATATTTAGTACTCTTTTTGAATAGAAATCCAGTGAGCCACATTGGCCCACTGGTCCAATCTGCCCCATAAATTGTTACCCAACGTGGCACAGAGGCACGAGGTGGATATAAGTAGACATGTATTTAATTGGACTTATTTACTTAAAGAAAGGTAATCGATTACTGACATTTTTCTTTTTCTAACAAGCTAGTACAAGTCTCTGTAAACCCAGTAATCTAATTTATGGAAGGTTTTGTGAAAAAATTCGAACTTACTTTTAGGTGAAAAAATGGTGAAAACTTCAGTAAGTCTTTGCATGTACTGACGGGCAAGTCAGAATTTTCTAGGGATGCAGAACATTGAAACAAAGTCTTTAGGAAAGAGTCTGAACTTCCTGTGACTTACGGTTTGAGAGATATTGAAGGTGGTCTGATGTGGCCCCCCCCCCCCCCCAAACTGGTTTGATACCCTAGCATAACCAGTCTTTTCCCATTTTCTGGATCATCAAACTTGACATTGCCATTGGATGACACCTAGATCAGAAAAAAATGTTATGTTCCAAGTGCAGAGGTATTGTACCCTATGAGGACTGTTTGACTGGAAATTCAATGATAGGCCTAGTAGATATCAGGCTGATAAAAAGTTATTTGAGGAAGAGAAGCCATAGTGTTCCAAACAACTTATTGGGGCCACATACAGTAAACTGACCCCTATGTTGTTTTTGTGGTTGAAGACCTAAATAGACACTTTGTAAGCCAACACCCTGTCAGTTCAATGAAATTTCTTCCGTCTGCAAGCCAGTAATAGAATTTCTAGTAACTTGAGTCTTTTCCTGGTCAAGAACACTGTCATTGGTAATCTGCCAGATTGTAATTTTACCATGTTGATCTACGGATTGTACATTGGGTCATAATATGGGTTAGGGGTGGTGGTAACTTGGTTATTACTGATTTTGTGGCTTGCCAGGCTTGCATGGTCTGTTTTTACAGTGAAGCTTACACATGCTTTCAAATGTTAGCCTTCAGTACTTTTAGAAATCAGAATTTTTGCTAATGTTGATACTAATTGAAAGTTCAATGTCACCATCTCTTTGGTTCTAAATTCATGAAAATCTTTCTGGAAGTTGTCGTTTTTTACTGGATTGATGTCATAGGGCAGAGCATCATGAATCGTTGGTTCAGTTATTAAAAGATTGCTCCAAGGTCCTTGCAACCTTGATGCTCTTATTAGTATCGTCTTGCAGATACCATGGTATTTGAAATTGTGGTGACAGGATCTGCCAGTCTAGTACACTAGCCCCATTTCAGGCACGGTGCTCAAACGTCTAGCACCATGCCTGGGTGCTAGACGTTCAAGCACTGTACCTTGGATTTCATGTATGGTGCATGGATTTCAGTATACAGTGCATACAGAAAAAACACAGTTTCTGTCATCACAACTGAGCACCGGCTCGGACAGGGCTGAAATTACCACTATGAGTTAGAGAAATCAAAGACAATCCTTTATATATTTTTCACAACAAAAACAAAATTGCTCTAATGATGATGGAGATGAAAAACCTAACAGCACCCTATCTATTTTCCATGTATTTTCCCTATCTATTCCCCAAGAGCCAATATTCTGGTTGGCTGCTAGGTAGAAAAAGCTGAGGCACAGGACACTTTGCATGCAAAACCCTTGACTATGTAGAAAAGGAAATGAGGTTTTTCACATTTGTCATCAGCCGAGCCCTTCTGTTTTTGTTGTGAAAAATTTATATAAAGGATTGTCTTTGATTTCTCTAATTCATGGTAGTAACTTTAGCCCTGTCCGAGCTGGTGCTCAGTTGTTATGACAGAAACTGTGCTTTTGATGTATGCACTGTATACTGAAATCCATGCACCATACATGAAATCCAAGGTACAGTGCTTGTACGTCTAGCACCCAGGCATGGTCCTAGATGTTTGAGCACCATGCCCGAAAAGGGGCTAGTGTACTAGACTGGGATCTGCAGTTTATCATTTTTGAGTTAATTCGTATCTGATAATACGGTTGCTTTGCAAAAATGACTATTGCTGAATCCATGATTTTAGTAGTCACCCCAAACGAAATGCTTACATCCCTCTGTACATCCGACAAGTGTCAAACTTTTTCCCCACCAATTACACAGAATCATCGGCTCTTGTGTTGGTGATGATGAAATGGGTTGACTTATCAGATACTATTGTCAACTGTTGCAAAGCATAAGTGTAATTCTGAATATGTTTGTTCAACCATATTATATTTCAGGCTTCCAAGAGCCATCGGTTCGTTCCCACTTTAGTGTGTCTACCCAATGTCAGCACTCAAACCAGTAGTTGGATTGCAGCATGTCAGCAGTGTCTTCTGGGAATGGAGCCAAGGGAGAGAAAGGAAAGAAGTACCAGTCCCTGAATATCAATAGCCTTTTCAAAGTAAGTTACTCAGTGAGAAACAAAGCAGTTTTGGTGTGTTCGGTCAGGTTTCTCTTCTGTGGCAGCTGATTATTTTCTCTTATGTTCTTTAACTTGTTTTAGATTTTTTTTTTAGAAACAAGGGGGGTTTGAGTGTGTTCAATCCGATTTCTTCTGTGGCAGCTGATTCTCTTTTCTCCGTTGTTCTTTCTCTTATTTTCTTACTGGATCAGTTCTGTTTGATTATTGCATCGAAAAATGAGAGCTATAACTGCTTAGTGCTTAGTGACAGGAGATCATTTCTTGACCAATGTTCAAGGCGGACTTGGGTCACTTGCGGATAAATTCGCGAAAAACAGACAATCTGTAACAGAATATAGATGACCCTAGGATTGTTATCTCACATGTTCTAAGCAACGGAAAAAACGGAAAGTCATCTACATTGTTCGACAACGATATTTAGGCCATAGTTGCAGTGTTTAACGGATACGTCAGCTGAATTGTATTGGAGTGATGAACTTTTCTGATAGAGCGGCTTGAGGCTGAAGAGGGCCCTTGCCGAGAAGGGCCGAAATATCGCTGTCCAACTTCGTAGCTGACTTTCCGCTTGTAGCCACTGTTTAACTACCTTAAATTACCTCAATGGAACTAGAAAGCAATAAGTGTTTAGAATACCGATGAGCAGCTTCGTTGGTGATGACGGTTAGTGTCGGGTTTCCGACTCGGGAGCGGACCAGTCTACCCTCCACAGCTGTGATTTCCAGTCCTTGTCAAGTGGCTTCTTCTTGAAGGATTCGGATGGTTCGCTGGTGATGGTTTCTTCTGACGAAGCATTCCACAAGGGAGTTATTCTGTTCGAGAAGAACTGCGCTCTGTTGAGCAAAACTTCTGCTGTAGTTTTCGGGAGTGACTCTTTGTCCGCATCTGCTGATCGATTGTCAACAGAGAGGGGAGGCAGTTAGGGGAGCAGGTTTAGGTAAGGCAGGAGCAGAGAGGGGAGTAGGTTTCCCAGCCAGCTTGGGCACAGCAAGTATTTATCATATATATTGCAAGTCTAGACTCGCTAAAGCCGAAGAAACAGAAAAAAAAACACTACCATGAGCTGATGTCAAGAAGCTTGCTACGATTCTCCATGCGCATTAGGCGCCGGACGAGTGTTAGTGTATCATACTATTAATGCGTAAAACAGGTTATTTGAATTTTACCGAGTTTTGCTAGAAGTCTATGGACCTGGCTTAAAACAGCCAAAGCCGCGGCTAATTTGTTAAATGCAGAGCCTAGTTTTACAGTATTCAAAAAGTTTTGGAAATTGGAGCACGAACAGTAAGGAGGGCGAGGTGGGCTTTAAACGGAGGTAAACATCGCAACGCTTAAAATTGGAGTTACGTTGTTCAAAGGTTCGTATTAAAAGCTTCAGAAAGGAAGGAGGGGATGGAACTTTTCTCTTACCGCACATGGAGTGTGCAGGGTTGAGTTCTAGAGGAACTGGCTGCGCTTTGAATCTCTTATAAGGTCGTGGATATCGGAAGAGGTATATGTGCCGATGAATGGGGTCTTCTAGTAACCTGAACTGTTTGGCACAAGTTCAGTCCTATCACAGAAGTTGTTTGTCGGCCTGGTCGATAGAGTGTCGAGGATCCAGCTAGTCCTTGTGATATTAGAATTGTTGACTCTGCAGGTTGTCTTGTGGAGATGGCCTTTGCTGCAATACTTGGTTAAAGCACAAGTTTTAAAGGAAATCGTTATTTCATACTCCGTCAGAGCCTATACAACCAGTTTCGGATTTGAAACATTGAATTTGGCATTCTTTTCTTTCTGCAGAGCTCTCTGATCGCTTGGAAAATGTCCAAAAGAGCAGTGAGAGTCATTCTGGGTGATCATAATATCTCATATGAAGAGGCTCTCATTAAACTACGTTCCTAAATTAACTGAGCGCAGAAATACTCTTTCAAACAAATCTTGAGCTAAGGTAATGTGTTGTGCCCAGATGGCACATCTGTTCCCCCCTCCCCTCCCGTCTTCCGTGCGTCGGTCCGAGAGGAATACTGGCAATCAGTTTTCTCCATATCCTGCTAATTATTGTGCTCAGTTTTTACGTAGTTTCATCCCATCATTTATTTCTGGTCATGTCTTGTAAGTGTATTAGTTAATTTGTTTTGTGTCTGTGTATTTTGCAAATTTTTCGCAAATTTTGTATTCCTCTTCTAGATTTTAGCTATTTGGATTAAACTTGGATGATTGAAAATCTTTTAATCCTTCCGAGAAGTAAACCATCTTTTTTTTAATGTTTATGCTTGTATCTTGTGTATTTAGCCTACTACATTATTGAAAGCTCATAGTGTATTTTTTTCCTTTTCTTTGTCTTGTACCGAGCTATTTTCCCTCTTCGTGCGTTAATAAAATTTCATCATCCATCATCATCTCTTGTAAAGTTGGGCGTGGGTATGAGCTTGTTCAGTCTCGCATCGATATGTCGGCAAGTTGCGCGAAATCAGCTGAATTTGATTGACGAAAACTTTAGTGGTAGACCTAATTAGCAAATTCGTTGTGGCTGTTACATGAGAACGCGCGACAACAAGCGGTTAGCGGTTTATGTGTAAAGGTGGGAGACCAAGCATTCACAGAACAAGCAAGAAGCTACAGCTTTGTCGTCCACGGTTTTTGAATGTTTTAAGCCTTTGTAAACGGCCTCGTCAACGTCCCCCGTTGACTTCTAGCAAAATCACCGGACAAAACTACATAATAATTTTTTGGGATCTCAAAACGTCAGTAACCGGATACCTATGACTTCGTAAAAGTTGTCCGTCCGTCAGTCTGCCCATCTGTCAGCACTATAACTCTCGAAATGGTAGAGATGTTTTCTTCAAACTTGGTATGAGAACCCGTTGGGTCACAGGTTAAGTTCGTATATGAGCCCTGTAGCCCCATATTTAGGGGCGGGGAAGGGGTTTCATATTAAGGGGCGATTTTTTTTTTCTCTCAACCACCCAATTGAGTTGCTAAAACAGCAGCCATGTCCTAAATGAAATCACAGCACCAGCTTTAACTGCAAGCAATTTTCAATAAGAAATTCACAAAATCAGATATTTAAGGAACATTCTTTAGTTGTTTTTCCACAAGTTCCTTTTTCCGACTAGAACAGCTTGAGCCTGAAGAGGACCCTTGCCAAGAAGGCAGGGCCAAATTATAGCTCTCAATAAAATGCAGCTGGCGTATCCGTTTTGCAATGTTAAATATAACTGACTGGAATATTTTCACAATAGACCAGTTCAGAAATATCGTTTTCTGAATATACCAATATTTGCCCGATTGAAATTAGCCGTTTTCTTGTTAGCGCTTGTTCACTCTGTCCAGACTTCCTGCTCTCCGGCGCTGAGATTGGACGCAAAATATTCGAAAATTGTGCGTGCCGTAGTAAAAAAATGAAAAAACTAATCAAAAATAAGGAGTCCGGAACACGAGATAGACCTGTCGGCGTATCAAGTCTTCTAAAAATTGAACACATTTCGAAGCGTCTCACATTTTGAAGCTTCTCATTTATTGTTGAAAAATTTGTTGGCGGAGCTTCAAGCTTTCGTCAAAGATTGTACTCTGTGACTGATGATGCAAATGAACTCGGTTTTGCCGAAAAAGAGCTTAAAATTCGCAGATGCAAATGAAACAATGGTGAAGGGCAGGTATTTATAGGCATAGAGCTTATATTTCCATAGGGGAGCTAGGAATAATCAAATAGGCAGAATAAGTAAGAGCTTCAAGGTTTTTTGTTTCCTTTTTAGGTTACCGGTAGTGAATCTCAGCAGAAAAGTGCAGCACCAAAACATGGACTTCAAGTTCTTGGAAAAGTTCCAGCTGGCCGTCGTGTCCCTAACCCCGTTCATTTGCCTAGCCTAAAGTCAGAGAGCGGCGGTCAAGATCCAAACGTACTACTAGTTCCAGCAAATTCATCAGGATGGATATCGGGATCAGAGGGGAAGAATGGAGCAGTTACAACTGGAGCTGCTGGAGCTCCCCCTGTCACTCAGGTAGCAGTAAAGATAGCGCCGGAGGTGACAGCAGTTCCGGCCAGCTCCCCAGTGAAGCAACCGCCAGTTTTGAAAGTAAGTTTTACCCTGTTTTTATTTTTATTTTGTCTTAAAGGACACCTGAATGAAGAGTACCAAGTATCATCCCTATCATTCTGTATGACTTTCGTTAACATTGCCTTCAGAAAACCCAATCTAAATACGAAATAGTGTTTCCAAGCCAAGATTTTTGCTCCATTTTGCATCTGTCCTTATTTCAGTGGCAGTACTTTCGGACCCGTGGCCCCAACAATTTTAGAAATGAACAAATGTCTCCAATTAACCCTTCTTCTGGAATATTTTTTAACCAGTTAAGCCCAAACCTATATCTAGAAAAATTCCAATACGATCCGGCCAGCGCTGTACAAGATTTGAATAACAATAATAATAACAATAACTCATTTATTTCCTTAATAGCATTTACAACTGCTAGCTGCGGTTAGCTAGCTGCGTCAACACAAGAAATTACGAATCACGGCTGATTGATATTCTGACAGTTAAAATTACGTATAAAATAAGGTACAAACGAAGATAAATACCTTTCGGTGAATTGCGCTATTTGTCTTCGAGTCTGAATGTGCAAACCTCCAGAAACGAACATCCCTATTTTGAAAACGTTACGCTCAGGAGAAGAGTGCTCTGTGTGGCCATGTCTGTAAATGCATTGTCCATGGTGTGGTCAAGGATGCTTTCATCGTTCAGGTGTCCTTTACAAACCAATCAGCTCCACGAGGAGAAGTTCGTATTAAGGTGCACACCTTTGTACGAAATGTTTTAAAATTTCTCACATCTTTTCTAACAAAAAACATTGAATTTATTTTTAACTATTAGATTTTGTGAAAAGAAAACAAAGGTGCACATTACAGGTGATCACAGGGCAAGCTTCCGCGAGAGGCAGAAACTGAGTCTGTCAAGCCTAGGTGGGCATTTTTCAAGAGCAGATATTTTGAATGTCTGTGTAAATACTTATGGAATATTGCCTGTGTAACGTTTCCGTGAAAAAAATAAATACAAAAAAAATACCTGACTGAATAAATAGGTGCAGAATGGGTTTATTTTAGCCAAATAATGACAACCAGCTGTTCAATGCCCAGTGGCTAACCTGTAAGGGACTAAATAACCTTAAAAATCAACAAAGCATTATTTAGAAAAGGGAAGAAAGAATAAGGAAACAAGGAAGAAAGGAAGGAGCTCGACTTACCCGTTGTTGGATGCTCAACAGCAACAAAAGTTTCGAAATAAACACACTGCTAACTACCCCCCCCCCCCCCCCCCCCCCCCCCCGAAAAAAAATATAATTAAACTGCTTAGAATAGTGCATAAAATTGATAAACCTAAAACCATTTTAAAGAGGTTTTAATCATACAGAACCATAATTTGCATGCGTGGCACTGGTGTTTCCGGGGAACTGGCACTTCGAAGGTCATGACACGAAGTTTTGGTAACATCTTCAGATAAATTCCAAGATGTTATCTGTTGAAATTCCCCAAATCTGTATAGATTAAAATTTTGATCTCAGAGAGCTGATTCAAGAGTATAGTCCGAATAATACTCGCCCTATCGACCCCAAGGTCAACCTCTTGTCGTTCGAAGAGAAAGTGTATCGTCAAGCTCAAGGGTTGTGTTTCTCTTCCCGCAATAGTCGGCAGCTAACAAGGGCTAACGTTGGCCCTGCACATTTAGTTTCGGTTGATTATTTCTGTATTAAAACGTTAACAGTTTAGAAACGGTAAATGACCAATACTAAGAGAGCAATGACAGCAACGACACATGTTCAACAGTTCCTTTTTTTCTCTGTGGCCTTTAAAATCTGCCCATTTTTTATTGTTGTCTGCTTCGCTGTACCCGTTTGGTACTCAAAGCTGTTATTTTTGTTCGCTCTTTCATTGTCGCTATTTGGCAGTGAACAGCAAGCAAAGAAGCACGCCAATTCCACCTTTTTCTTTCCTACTTCCACATCTGTATATTTTCATCATTTGGTATTCCGTGTCGATGGGGAGCAGAAGTTAAGTATTTAAAGAATCTGAAGAAAGTGGAACGGAATTTATTTCGTAAATCTTAAATTTGCTTCCGCCTTGGTCTGCGATCACGTTCCTATCTTACCCGCCTACAAAACAAAGTAAGAAGTCTGGTACCTCCTGCGGCTTACCAATTAGTTGAAAAGGCTGACGTACAGTCAAGTGAAGGTTCAGGGATATTTGAAAAGGCCAATCATAACTGTTACCAAAAGAAACAATCACTCTTGGTGATGTAGAGCGTAAAATACCAAGAAGCTGTCCACCATTCCCAGGAAATAATGAGCCCCTTAAATGTGAAAGCTCCTGGCACCTGAAAAGAAAATGATCCAGACCATCCCCATCAAGATGGCAAAGAGGACAAACACGTACTCCATCCGGACACCTAGAATTCCACGAATTACCACCACGTAGCGGTAAATAGTTTACTCGCACCTGAATCCAACACTTCAAAAGCCTAAAAGGTATTCCCAACTTAAAATAAAATTCACTGCCAAAAGACTCTTTTACTTGCCTGTAATACTCGGTGACTCATCTAATGCAGACCACCATTTTTGAATTTGTTGGTCATCTAAGCGTGTCTTAAAACTTCCGTAAAAATTGGAAGGGTCATTTGTCGGACTTAGGCCTTCATTCCATACTATTCCATCGTTCTAGCCACAAGTTCCACAAGCGCCCCCACCAGCTGTCCTTATGGGAAATCGCGGACCTCCAGTAATCCAGCCTGGACAGCTCAGACCGGGTGGAGGTCAGCTTCCCACCGCGCGTCCGGCAGGACACTACGACAAACAGTTCCCGACACTAGGTGGCGCCACAGAGCCAGGGAAGGGTGCCCCGGATGCGGAACAGAAACCAGGGCCGAGCTTGAGACCACAGTGTAAGTGCTATTGCTTTCTAAGCGACGGTCTTCTGTAGATTTTTTCAGTCATGCTCAAATTCTCAGTTTTGTGGAAAAGAATTTTAGATTTGAGGTACGGCACAACGGAAGGACACATAGCCTGAGCGTCTGTAGTATGATCACTTACAGAGGGGAAGCCACGGATTGCCAGATTTCCGACTGGTAAAAGTTCATTCAAGAAAACATTCCCCAGTACAGTAGAGGTATGCTTATGTGAACGTTTGTTGACTTCAGACTTTGCCATTTTCATGCACTTGCTGTGTCTAAAGCTAACTACCAGTTACCCAAAGTAGGGAAGAAGGATAGCTGAAAACACATGTACAAGTATTTTGGATCTCCAGTCTACCATTTAGCCCAAAACTGCAGTGTTCACATTAAAGTAACTGTTCACATAAGCATACTGCTTCTGTAGATAAATGAACATCCCACCTCTTTGGTAATTTGAGTGAAAAGAGCGTTTAGGTGGGGCAAATAGCAGAGTCAAATAATCAATATTTTCCTATTGTCTTCTTGACGGCCCAACTTTTTATTATGACACGATGATAACAAGGTTATGTGTAAACAGAGACTGCCCCGAGTTCCACCTCTAGCCTTCGAAACCACGTATTGTTGTGGTGGTTATCCATGGTTGCTTTCTAGTAGATAATGTTGTCTTTGCTTAAATAACTGTTGGTCATCGTCAGGACTGATGTGATGTCGTACTCTTTCTTCGAACATTTCCGTGGGAACGACGCTGTGAGGCGCATTGGTACAGTGTTCGACTAGAGAGGCTGGACGGTGCCCTTGCCGTCTGTAAAGTCATAGTCCAGTTTTGATTCCTGGGCTCCAGCCATAGGCGTCGTGCAGCGGAACCAATTGCTACTATGAGCGTGTTCCATCCTACTTACCGTAGTTACTACGCATAACGTAACGAATCCTGGCTTTTTGCCGTCAAGGCTGGAACGACTTTTCTATTTTCCAGCAGAATATCATGCCACGGGCGGATCCGACCAATCACGTTACAGAGACCCGTAATTACTACGCTTACCGCTCCCGAGCATGGTAAGCAAATAGTTACTGTTAGTTACTATTTCGAGAAGGTGGAACGGTCAGCGTAGTAACTTTTGGTGAGGTTGGAACGGAAATAGGAACTAATAGTTACTATTTGTAGAAGGGTGGAACACGCTCTATAGCTTGAGAAAGAGTGTCTTTTTACTTCAGGCATGATGGGCTGGATGTGTTTGAGGCATCTCGGTTAAGAAACAGCTCATTATTCCAAAGCAATTTCCCACTTAAAGTGGTTTTCGCTTCACGAATTTTTGCATCTTTGTGGAGATTGTTTATTTGGGAGTGTGGAAAGGCGTTTGGCCACATAGCCAATTTGGGCTCATCTTTTACGTGTATTTTTCAGCCGAAGGCACATGGACTCAACCTGGTCGTGGTGCTCCCTCGGAACAGCCACCGCCACAACGCTACTCGAATCTGGGCCCTATTCCAGAGCCAGAGGTTGGGCTACCGCATCAAATGGCACAGGGCCCGGGCCGCCCCATGCCTCCGATGATGCACCCTTACCCTCGAGGGATGCCGCCCCCATATATGAGGCCTCCCCCGCCTGGGCAGTTCCCACCGCACTTTCAGATGAGAAACGCTCGCCCGCATTTACGTGGCCCACCTCCCCCCCGCGGATCTCCGAGGCAGATGAGCGGCGAGGACTTTGCGTCGAATCCGATTCTGAGGCAGGAAGACTTGAACAAGTTGGATGAGATTGGCCGCGAAGGAGGCTGGGCAGCTGATCAAGACGAAATTGACTACAAGTAAGTTAGATCCTGTATTGATTGATTTTTCGAAAATTGTTGATAACAGGGGGAAACTGGGGGGAAATACAATCTGATTGGCCGCGAAGGAGGCTGGGCAGCTGATCAAGACGAAATTGACTGCAAGTAAGTTAGATCCTGTATTGATTGATTTTTCGAAAATTGTTGATAACAGGGGGAAACTGGGGGGAAATACAATCTGAAAGCCCTTGGCAAACTGTAGTCTTCTTTCTGTGGCCATTCTATTCTTTTTCTATCTGGTGTTTGTCCTGTTTTAAAGAAAAAGGATATTAAAGCTATGCGATCCTCTTATTTTCGCTTTCGTAAATTTCTTCTGTTTCTCCCTCCTTGGCAAAGAAATTGTAAAATTATTAGTAATTACTCGCTGCCGGATATCACGGAGAAATTGTCCGTTCTCCACAGGAAACTGTCCGAAACGGTGTACGCGTCTTTCGTCCTCTCATGCGCTTATTCGTCTGTTTGACTCTCAAGTAGATTCTGTTTGTATGTGTTGTGTTTTGCCTAATTATGTCTTCATATATTCTTTTGTACTCCACTGTTTTCGTCTTGAACGATTTGTAGGTTAAAAATAAATTATTATTATTATTATTGATAATAATATTAGTTTTCTTTTGTTGTTTTTCTTTTTTTTTCATGTACTCTTTCATGTCTTTCTGTAAGCGAGCAACATGAACATGTGCATGATTGACAAATTTGTGTTAGTAAAAAGGATAGTTTTTTGTGTTGCTTAGGTTGAAGGTTTAGCTCAAGAACCTTCGTGTGCGGAATCACTGGATGTGTCAATTGCCTCTGTTCCTAAAGGGCTGTTCCTATAAGGGAAATATGGCGCACTAAACTTCTTTGGCATTTTTAGGACTGTAAAACGCGCTTTAAGGCTTGAAGGACCCCTCGCACTATTTACTCTTCAACTTGCAGTATTTTATAACTTTTGGATACTTTAAAGCTAGGCTGTGCTTTCAAAAAATAACTCACGGTTTTGATTGTTTCAAGCCTTCTCCGAGACCCGTTGACGTATAGCGAAAATAGGGAAACAATTTACGAACAGTTTTTTGTATGGAAAAACTTCTCGCAGACAACCGTCGATAGCGTGATACACATCGAAGGTAGAAAATCAGCGGTTTTCTTTAGAGGGGTTAGAATGTACCGTACTTAATTGGGGTCTCCGGGTTTAGACAAATATGCAGTGATTATGGAAGTAGGTTGCGTTAGCATTATAGGTAAGACAGGTCCTTTAAGGGAGAGACGGCGCGCTAAACTTCTTTGAAATTGTTAGGACTTAAAAACTCACAAACCCGGGAAGATCAAAAACCGCAAGCCTTCGGATAATACGCAGCAAAGGCTTCCGTACCATACCATGGACCAGTATAACGAGCAGGGGAGAAAGTTAGTTATTTCTCGCTATTCTCTATAAAATTTGTAAGAGCAAAAATTTCACTGTGGTCGTCAAAGCTTTGAGCTAAGAAAGAAAGAGAAATGGTTATTGTCTTTAACCAAACTTCTGACACCATTTTCTAGTCCTGAGGGGTTTGTTGTCTCCAAACTATTCACATAATCGTGTTTAAAAACGGGAAGACCAAGTGATATAAATACAAAGACAGAAGTTAGACATTATTGCGTCTGCAGTTTGGGACGACACATCGTCTTTTTCCTTCGTCTTCTTTTTTTCCTCATTTTTTGGCCGAAGGCGATTTTTGCGGAAGTTGGTCACAACCAAAATCTACTATGTAAAGGAGTAACAGTAACGGGCCATTACCCCTTTACCCAGTAGCTTTTGGTTGTGACAAACTACCGCAAAAATTACCAAGCTTGACTGCTATTTGACTACAGTAAACGGATACGTCAGCTGAGTTTTATTCTAGAGATATCTCGACCCTTCTTGGCAAGGTTCTTCTTCAAAGGTTATGAAATGAAAGTCACTGGAAATTGGGAAAATGGTCGTCACCCCATGGGGAGGGGGGGGGGGCTACCGGACCGAAATAGCAGTGCTTGTCTGTCAACGGTTTCAAGTGGGAAGTAGTTGTAGTAGAACAATTTTATTGAAAATAAACATTCGTTTTAGCACAACAAAAAAATGGAGAATGAGACCAATTTGGGGGGGGGGGATAACATTTGCAGTTGAGCTCGGTTAGATTTTTTAGAATTCCTCAGAACGCCGGTAAAGGCTGCATCGTATTTCCATAAGTTTATTATTATTAATTTAGATTTTTCTTTTTAGTCAAAAACTTACTTTCTCTGATGATGAGGATGATACCAAAGGACGGAAGTCATTAAAAGACACAGAACAAGAAGTTAAGGTGCGTTATATCCAACTTTCTGCATAATATTTAGTCACACAGAGAAAAAGAAAATAAGAGTGTTGTATTTGAAGTAGTGACTGTTCAGTAACAACTGGATTGGTATAGGTTTCAGTATTAGAAGTCCCGAAAAGTTTAATAAATAAAAAAAGTTCAAAGAGTTGCTAGGTCCTGCATACACTGTAAAAAGTTTATCCGAATAAGGATGCAGTATTTGCTACTGGGATTAATCTTATCTCTATTTGGATAAAATTAATCCGAATTTGGGATAATCTTATCTAACTAAAGACAAGATAAATCCCAGGAGCAAATACTGCAAGATTTTTTTTTACAGTGTAGCCTGTCGTCTAAATATCCCTTCAGCCTAAGCTGACTTGATAGTGTAAAACGGATACGTCAGCTGAATTTTAGTAGAGCTGTGTTTCAGCCCTTCTTGGCAAGGGTCCTATTCAGGCTCAAAGCCGCTCAAGTTGGGAAAACGAACTTGTGGGAAAACCTGTAGGCTACCTGCCATTTTCACAGTCTAGAGATGTGGTTTTTGCTGGGTATGTTTTTGTTGATTCAGGACTGTTTGCTATGTCCTTGATAGATGAACCTGTAACCACATATTGAGAGCTGCAGTTTAAAAATGGCAATAAACTGTGGAGAAAGAAAGTCGATTAGGTTTAAGGATTAAGGAAACATGCTTCAAATCCAAATCTGAGCTTTTTCTCGCCTTTCAATATATTTGACCAGGAGTCCGATAAAACCCGGAAATTTGGTAATTAAGGGGAAAAACCTTAAATAACCTTAAATTAACCTTGAATTGCAGCTTGGAGCAAAATAAGGATTTCTCCTGTAGTATTCGCTCCATAGTTGACTGTATGAATTGGTCTGTAAGATGGTTTGTTTGATTTTGTGGTGAAAAACATCACTGGTATCAACGGCATCCCAATTCAGCTTCCAAAGTTTTATCTTAAGAAAAAGTCTTAAGAAATATTTCGCTGTTTACCTTTTCTAGCTTTTAGCTATGTGGCATTAAATTTGTTGATTGATTGAAGTCAGCTACAGTATCCATAAGAAGATGTTTGTGCTGTATCTTTACCTGAGTTTCTTTTATGCTAGACATTACCGAGGGGGTAGCCAAATCCGGCGGATACCGGTAAAATTACTGAAAACGGAGGTTCAGCCCTTGTGTCGGACACAAATTGAGAAGGCACAGGATGCTTGTGTGAGGTGACGATACTTGCATGCAGACATGACGGCGTGGGTTCTGTGCACCCCGCGGACAAGCCTTTTGTTTTGCTCGCGCGAACTCCCAAATACATATTATTTCGTTTGCCTTTGACTCATAACTATGTATTCGTATCCAGGAGGAGACTTATTCGTTTGCTATTGACTCGTACTTGTATCTTATCGAGGGAGGAGGAAGAGGGTGGTAAACGAAGGCATGCTGTCGGAGGCAAACAGGGTGGCAGGACAACAGAAATATCCCAGCGACTCAGTTTGCTAAATGCTGGTCTTGAGGAGGCAAAGACCAGGTTCAAGTAGGTCTTGATTTGGGAGTCGAGTCGACACATTAAGTTTTATCTGACATTGGCCTACTTAAGTAGGGATTTTTTTCTTTGCTTCGTTTTTCAGATTTTAGTGTAAACATCAATTCCTCATAGTCTGATTGTTATTATTGACAATGTCACTTGTGGCCACTTGACTGACTTGTGGGTTTAGGACAGCCGTATTTTTCATTTATGTTCAATACTGACAAGATCGTTGTAGCTGCGAACCCACTAGATGTTTAGATTGTTTTCTAAGTTTTGTTGTTGCTACAGGTTGAAAGAGATTCACGATGGGCAGAAAGTGTCCAACCTCAGGGCAAGTTGATCCAGCAGGCAAAAGCGCAGACTGCACAAACAGCGCAGACTGCACAAACAGCGCCACGGAGGGGAGACTACCGCAGCCAAGCTCATGTATGTATACACCTTGCATTATAATTGTTAGAGAAATAAGGGCTTAGCTAAGTTGAGGGCAAAGCCTGGTCACTTCCGGTTGGATTTCAGGCTGATATATATAATAATTCAGATTCAACATGTCTCCTTACCCTAAATCGACTATCTCATTAGCTTTTAAAAGATATATATTTTCACCCCTTAATTTGAAACCCATCCCCAACCCCTAAATGTAGGGCTGCAGAGCCCGTCGTCGAGCTTCGCCTGTACTTTGACCCAAAGAGTCCTCGTGCCAAGTTTGAATAAAGTATGTCAACCATTTCGAGAGTTATCGTGCTAATTTAATAGACGGGCGACGGAAAACTTGTACGAAATCATAGGTATCCCGTCACTCCGTTTTGAGAGTAAAAAAAAAAAAAAAAAAAAACTTTATCCGCTCATTCGTGCATTGTCCGGCGTTGACAAGCAACGGGTGGCTCTTGTGTGTTGAAAGAAACACAAAGTAAACTTTGGCATGCAGTCGTTAAGGTTCGCGTAGCGCAGGGAGTGGGATACACTGCCCTCGGACGGGAGTGCGATGCGTGGGTGGGGGGCTATCATCCGATGCTTCCTGTGCTTATCTCTAAATTTCTCTGGGTACCCAGTTGAATCTGGGTGAACCTTTGGCTTGTCTAACGGGGAAGCGCCACTAACTCTCATCCTAAACCAAACGGTCGGCTCCAGCGAGACTCGGAACCCATTCGGCCAGGACGCTTGGAAGATATAGTTGCTGTATTTTTTTCATTTGTTTTAGAATGACCGAATGCCTCTGGACGATGAAGATGAATGGAACGAGAGACGCCGTCAGCAGCAGGACCAAGAGTCTGAAAGCGCTGAGCGCGCTCGACGTCGCCGCCAGGACGAAGAAATGCGTTTCCGAAAGGAGCGGGAATCTGTTTCATCCGATGGACACAGCCCTCGCGTAAGCGAATCCCGGGACTACCGACCCACCGAAAGAGATTATTCCTACCCCCGGCGTGACAAGCAGGATTACCCTCAGGACATCCCGCCTGCTGAAAGGGACTACTCACGGGAGCCGAAAGACTACCCACCCCGCGAGGAAGAACGGGACTTCCGACCTAGAGAGGGTGCCAAAGATTTCCGCCCTAGGGATGGTGACAAGGACTACCGACCGAGAGACGGAGATAAAGATTACCGGTCTAGAGAGAGCGATAAAGACTACCGACCAAAAGAGGTTGATAGTAAAGATTATCGCCCGAGGGAGGACGGGAGAGACTTCCGCCCGAGCGACAGCGATCGGTCTCGTGAGAACTGGGATTACCAACGACAGAAGGACTACGGAAGGCGCGAGGAGCCGCGAGATCGGGACTTCGTGCGAGGGAATGACCCCCGTAGAAAGGAAGAGTGGGAACGGGAAGAATTCAGGGAGCAGGGATACTCTTCCTCGAGAGATGTCAGAGGGAATTATCAGAGAGGGTATGCCACTTCGAATTTACCTCCCAGGCTCCAGAGACAGCAAGAGATGAGGAGGCAGGACTCCGGAACCATGGCGGTACCTCCAGGGAACGTTGCGCCTCCTGCTCCCAGAGGTAAATAGTTGTTTCGATTCTGGCAATGCTCTCTCATATGTGTGTGAAAACCATATCACTTTTTCTTTCTGTGTGGATTCCGCAATTCTTTCTTTTCTATTTCTTCGGTGCGAACAAGTGACGGACTTGGCCGAAGACCTACCTAATAGCTTTGTTGGGTTCTTACTCAGAAAATTAGAATATCCTAACGTGTGATTTTTGGGATCCCAGAATGTAAGTGGAGGGACCCCTGTGACCAAAGTTGTCCGTCCGTCTGTCAGCACGATAACTCTCGAAGGGAATGAAATATTTTAATGAAACTTGGCGTGAGGATTTCGAGTTCGTAGATGGGCTCTATAGCCCTAGATTTGGGGTGGGGGAGGGGGTCCAAATTAAGGGGCAAACAAAATATTAATAAACAGATAATGTGATAGTCGATTATGGGGTAAGAAGACATGCTGAATACGATGATGAAACATATTTCTTCGCCGGACAAGTAGTTCGTCTGTAATCCGGCGAAAACCGGAAAGTTTGTTAAAAGCAAACATTTTACTTTAAGTTGATCAGATGACAATTTTAGGGGTAAGAAGAGAAGCTGAATCCGTATATGACAGTCATTTTTTACCTGGACATATAGTTCGTCCGGAATCCGGCTGAAACCGGAAAACTAGTTATAAGTTAAAGTTTAATTTGAAGTTGATTAGATGTTCTTTATAGGGGTAAGGAGATACGCTGGATTGGTTCCTGAACTTCTTTTTTTTTGCTTGACTAGTAGTTCGCTCGGAATTCAGCAGGAACTTTCGATCACCATCGTCCAATCGATATGACTTATGGATGTATATCTGAACTTGGTTGTCTCAGATGATTAGCTGTTTGCTAAATTAGTCTGTTTCTAAATTTCAATAGCAAAATGTTCCAAGGATTCTGGCGAATACTGGATCTGGCGAAGACAAGACCCAATTGTCTGAATCAAATATTACATTTTTGGGATCCCATCGAAACCGGTATTGTTGTTAGACGATACGGAACACCCCTTTCAACTGTCTTACATTCACGGCATTTCCGTCGCTTATGTCGCGAGATTGGCTGACCCCGTCTGTCGGGATATTTGCCTATTTGCTGTTCAGGAGTCCACTCGTGGGAAGTACCGGGCCTGGGTTGACGTTTTATTGATGCACCCTGGAGCAATTAAAAGCTTTGCATGCAAACCGTTGAAGGTTCCGGTGGCGCTGGTGCTTGGGGCTCGAACAAGCGACCCTTTGCTCTTTGGAAGAGGGCCTGCCGAACCGGGCACTATCAAGGAATTTAATACCGGTGGCCTACCGAGCGACGACCGTTTAATGCCGTAGATTTGCACTACGGAAGTGAGCCCGATCCGAAGTTCTTCCCATTAGTTTTCTTGGGAACCGAAAACGTAAGTGACGGGATACCCATGACTTCGTAAAGTTGTGCGTCCGTCCTTTGTTAGCACGACACCTCTCGAAGGGAATGAAATATTTTGTCCAAACATGGTGTGAGGATCCTTTGGGTCAAAGTACACGTTAAGTTTGTAGATGTGCCCCATAGCTATATATTCAGGGGAAAGGGAGGGGTTTAACTTGAGTGGCTAGCAAAATTTTTTTGAAGCTAATGCAATAGTCGATTTAGGGCTAAAGAGACTTGCTGAATCCGAATAGGAAAATTAGTTTCTCTCCGGACAGCTAGTTCACCCCAGAATCCGGCAAAAACCGAAGATTTGTGAAAAGGTAAAACGTTTTTATGAATTTGATTAGATATTCGATTTATGGGTAAGAACACATGCTGAATCAGTATATGACAATCATTTCCTCGCCGGACCTATAGTTCGCTCAGTTTCTGGCTTAAACCGGAAAATTTGTTTAAAGTAAAAGTGTTATCTGAAGTTCATTAGAGATTCGGTGTAGGGGTAAGGGACATGCTGAGTTAGGTTTTGAGCTATAGTTTCTTGCCAGTACAAGTAATTCTCTCGGAATTGGGCTGAAACCGGGAATTTGGCAGAAGTAAGGAAGATAATTTCCTTAAAGTAGATATGACGTAGGCTGTAGTGGTAAACACACATGCTGAATCCATAGTCTTCTCAAATGACTACGATTGTTTCTAGATTTCAATAGTAAACATTTTTAAGGATTTTACATTTTTAGGATCCAATCGAAACCTTTGGTCTTGTTTTCTCCTCGGTCTTACTTGTATAAAGAAATTATCGAAAGACGTAGTAAATATTTGTTATAGAGTAAACTTGCAACAACCTGGTCATAGACGCATTTAAGCTTAATCCCTTTTCCGCGAGTTAATTTGCAAGCGGAATTTGCTAAACAGAGATGTTAGACCCTGGAATGGCCTTAAGTCAACGAGTTTGTTATAATACCTGTGTCCAAAAACCTGCGGTGTAAATTTCGATGGTCTGATACAGGTAGTCAGACTGAAACGTTCGTTAGACCCACCTTGGAACACTCAGCGCGTGTCTGAAAATTTGTTTAGTATCGCAGGAACAAAGAGAAAAATTGGAAAGAATACAGAAGCGGGCTCTTCTTATTATTTTTATTGGACCGAAACTTCCATACTCACTATATAGCTTTTAAAACACTTAACCTCAAAACGGAGCAGAAACTCAGAAAAGAGTTAAACATCGACTTCGATTCAGCCATGGTATCTCACTCTCTCCACACCCAAGTCCTTCCTCCCCCCCTACCAAAATCTTGGGAACCGACGAGAACGAGTGGTAAGTCCTAGGGTACCCATATTCTGTCCTGTACCTGCAAAACACGCCAGATATGTACAAAGTTCTATTCCAGAGGAGTTCGTGAAACTTTTTAACGAAGCTTGACTGATTTCTATTTTGACAATAATCGCAAATACTGTTTAAAATTGCGGAAGTCGATTGTCGAATAAACTTTTATATTTATTTATTTTATCTGAACGAGGTCAACCCACCATTTTCCTGCACGAATTTGGTGACGGTTCCTACGCAGGGTGGCCACATCAAAAATGTTTAGAGAGTGACTTTGGGCCGAAACAGAGAGTGGAATTTGAGTGAAATTTTGTATTCATGGAAAAAACGTGAAACGGTCCCTTTTGGTCGGAATCGCCTCTGCAAAATGACACATCCTAAATTATTTTCACGATGAAAACTTGAAATAGTCACTTCTAGTCGGAATCCCTGCTGCAAAAATGACAAATTTGAACGTTTTATGAAATAGAGTGATTTTATGTCCTACGTAGGATAAGAGTGACACAAACAAAAATAGAGTGACAATTCACACTATCATGCGACATGTTGCAACCCTGTGTCTACGAAGAAGTAACACTATTTTTCCGTATAGGCGGAAGACAAGGACCCCCTCGGTCTGAGCAGGATGCTTCCCGCGACGGCGACCGGGATCTGGACCGCCGACCGCCAAGTAGGGAGCAAAGGTATGTCCGGAGACAAGACTCAGATCAGGATGATCGACGTGCTAAGGAGAAGGAAGAGTATGATAGATCTCGACAGGAAGGTGGCCGCTGGGTGGAGCCACGGTGGGAGGAGAAGGGCTATCCTCGCCGTGCTGACGATTACGACGACTATGGAAGGTTTGTTGCGTTTTGCCTCTTGTTTTTGGGATCCCAAAACGTAAGTGGAGGGATACCTATGACATCGCAAAAGTTGTCCGTCTGTCTGTCCGTCTGTAAGCACAATAACTCTCGAAGGGAAAGAGATATTTTGATGAAACTTGGTGTGAGGATTCGTTAGGTCGTCGGACCAGTCGAGTTCGTAGATGGGCTTTGTAGCCCTACATTTAGGGGTGAGGGTTCAAATTGAGGGGCAAACAAAATATTTTGAAACAGCGAAGGTGATAGTCGATTATGTGGCAAGAAGACATGCTGAGGACGATGGTTACCGAACCGGAAAGTTGGTTAAAAGTAAAAGTTTAATTTGAAGTTGATTAAATGTGTGATTCATGGGGAATGCCGCACATGATGGTGAAAATCATTTTCTCGCCGGACAACTAGTTCGCCCGGAATCAGGCCAAACCCGGCAAATTCGAAGTCAAACTTTTATTCAAAGTTGATTAGATGTTCTTTATAGGGATAAAGAGATACGCTGGTTTTGTTTTTGTATTTTTTTTTTGCTGGACTAGTAGTTCGCTCGGAAATCAGCAGGGATTCTCGGTCAGTATCGTCAAAATAGATATGGCTTATAGAGGTTTATCTGAACTTGGTTTTCTCTGTAGCCTGTCCAAGACTGGATCTGGCGAAGACAAGACTCGATTGTCTGAATCGAATATTAGATTTTTGGGATCCCATCGACACCTTTGGTCTTGTTATAGAGATGAAATGAAGGATAATATTGTTGGTTGGGTATATTTTCGATATAATTTTTTGGCCATTCCTATAAACACGGATTTTTTCACCTTCTGAAATGCTCTATATGACGAAGTCCAAAACACGCCTGTGATCCTCGGGGAGAACGAGAAAATGTCTCACTAACGACTCAAACAAAACAACTTGAATCCTGTGTCAGTCAATCACTCTTCCGCTAGATATACAGCGATTTTGCGTCGGCAAGGAGAGTTAGTTATCAAGAGTATTAAGATATTCTTGAAGTATGCCACAAGGTTAGTAGTCTTCTACGGACGTTTATATTCAGTGACAAAGCATTGTTTCCCACCCTTGATTGCCAAGAGAGTATGGCCGTCATAACAGGGTCGTTATCGCCATTGAACAGGTGCAGACAAGAGCAAGATAAGATGTTTCGGCCATGCCGTTTGAAACCCTCCTGGGAACCCACGGCTAGCAAATGTGACGTATTGGCTCCTCCTCGGTGATGTTAGTGAACCGTGATATGATTTAAGGAAATGTAATGCTTAAATTCAGATTCGTTCATTTCCGTGATATCTTTGAACGAAAATAGTTGTGGATCGTCACACATGATCGACATAGTCATGATAATCACAGATATGTTACATTTTAAAATCTTAAAACACAATCCTATAATAAGTATATTTCCATAACAGGTCAGTTTAAAATTCATAATTCCGATCCATTAAAAAACTTCACAGAATAGGGAACAAATGATTTGAGATAACGAGCTTAAGGCTCATTGCAGAATTCCTGTAAAAATAACATATAGTAAAGTACTGTATGTTAAGGTTTTGCTTCTCGGCCGTGACTGCGATACAGTCAGTTCTGTTCCAACATAATTGTCGAGTTTTTTTAATGAACTTTTTGCGGTCTTATTTTGTGTTTTTTCGCTTTTTATTCTTCTCCTTTTCCAAGTCAGGTTTCAGTGAAACTATCGCTCGTTCTTTTCACGCTTCTGCAAAACTGAACCTTCTTGTCGGAAAAGTTGATTGATTTAAATGAAATATCCTTCATCATGCCTTCTATTGCAGGAGCAGCCGGTCGAGCCGCCACAGCGAATCCGATGCTAGACGTGACTACGACCGTGACCTTCGCTCTTCTGACCGCGAAAAACCTCAGTCACGGGACGTCGTCGCCGAGCCACGTCCTGCTAGCTTTGACTCGCGAGAGCCAGAAGAGATTAAGTCCTGGGCGGATGATGCACCTGACAGCCCCACCCCTCCCGTAGTAGCGGAGAGACCGGCACGTTCTGTCGAGAAACCTGACGACAAAACTTTCCGTGAGGAAATGAAGCCGCAACCTTCGAAGCCAATCGAAGCTGAGCCTGAGCCTGCGGCGCGTCCGGAGCAGCTGCAGTCCCAGAGGGAGGAGCCCCCAAAACCGGTTCGACAATTGTCTGAGCCGGCTCCGCCCAAGGAACCTCCCAAACGGGCGGAGGTCTCCCGCGAGCCACGACCCAAACTAGTTGCAGCTAAGGAGGAACCGGCCCCAAAACCGGTTGAAAAACGGGAATCCGAGGAAAGCTCAAGACCGAAAACCTGGGGTGGGCATAGCTACAAGGAAGAAAGGAAGCATAAGGTACATGCACCACTTCCAATCAGTCGAGAGCGCGTGGAAGCCGATATTGACAACGATCTTAAAAAGAGTATAGCCTCCAAAAAGGGCGAGAGTGAGAAGCTGGATACACCCAAAGCGGAGGAAAAAAGTGAAGTCAAAGTAGAAGTAACAGAAGTTGTGGCCCCACAAATAGAAACTAAAATAGAAAACGAGAAGGAGGAACCAGAAAGACTTGAGTCTTCCGCTGAAGTGAAGGCCGAGTCCCAGGAAGAGAAGAAGCCATCGGCTCATGTCAAAGTCGAGCGAACAGACGACCGCTCAGCTCGCGGAGGCCGCGGGAAGTACCGCGATGGTGATAACCGCCAGAAAGATTATCGGGGGAATGACCAGCGCGACAGTAAAGACTATCGAGGGCACGATCAACGCGACAGCAAGGACTTCCGAGGGCACGAATTGCGCGATAGCAAAGACTATCGAGGGCAAGAGCAGCGCGGGTTTGAGCAGCGAGGTCGCGGGACCAGACCTTACGGACAGACTGGAAGTCGCGGGCGTAGCGAATATCGAGGGGGACGCTCCGGCCGTCATTACTATGATGACTGGGAAGGCGACTATGACTATCCCAAGAAACGAGACGCGAAGACTGAGGATAAAGACAAGCCGAAGACCGCCAAGGACGATAAGGAAGTAAAGGAAGGAGAGAAAAACCAGACCGAAGCTGTTGAAGTAGAAAACAAGGAGCAACTGGAGGAAGTACTAGATGGCGAATCGGATCGCAAATGGGGTGGCCGTGGTTGGGGTTCTACCCGTGGTTCCGACAGGCGAGGTGGTGGCCGGGGATCAAATCCTCGCGGTCGTGGATCGTATGGGCCACCGGGTAGCCGACCATTCTCAGGGGAAGCAGAAGGTTCGAAAGAACAGAGAGCTCCGCGGTTCCAGAAGTTCGATGCCTCACAGAGAGGTCGCGGTCTTGGTGCGAGGAAGGGGCCTAATGTTCCCCCTCCTTTTTCCGATAAAAGGGAGGGTAATGAAGAGAGATCAGAAGGAAACCTGGAGGAGGCTGTACCTAAGGACGAAGAAGTACAGAAGGAAACCGCCGAAGTTAAAGAAGCCCTAGGGGCGTCTAAAACTGATATTCCTGTTGTCGAGACGATCCTTAAAGAAGAGAAAGCAGAAGATAAACAAGGAGATGAAACAATCGAAGCCAAAAAAGAGGAAGCACCAAAGAAAGATTATCCCAGACCCCAAAGGGAAAAACGAGAAAAGCGAGAGGACCGGCGTAGGGATGACTACCGGAAGGAGGAGAGGAGAGATCGAGACGTCCAGAAGTCAGAGCGAACGGAGGGCAACAAAGAAAATACTGCTGCTGAGCCGCATGGTAAGAAACACAAAGAATGGGACCACAGTCTGGACGAAGAGAAAGCCAAGAAACCACGGAAAGAAGAAAAACCTCCGCAACGCCCCGTTCGGGAACGGAGAGATTCTGGAAGAATTACCAAAGCTGGATATCAGAGGGATGTTCGTCAAACGACCTTGGCTCCACGTTTCGCTAAGTTGCACGCACAGAGGCACAAGGGATTCGGGGATACGCCAAGCCCTGTTGGGTTTGGGCCGCCGCAGCCAGCCCAGCAGCAGGCAGCTGGAATTCCGAAAGGTTAGTTTGCTCTTTTATCATGCTCTCACGCTCTCAGTCTGACGTAGTCGGCCATGTGTATTTTTGTATGGTAAGTGGTCTCGGTTTATCTTGACCCCTCCTTCTTCGCAAGTCTCTTTGACCGTACTTGTCCCCAGAGTGAATGAATGGATTTTGTTGTGTTTCCCACAAGTTCGTTTTTCCAAATGAGCGGTTTTGAGCCTGGAGAGCCCTTGCCAAGAAGGGCAATAAAATTCAGCTGCGTATCCGTTTTGCACCATCAAAAAAAGAAGAAGAATGGATTTGTGGTGTTTTGACCGTGGTGCTCTAGCTATGAGCAAACAGAAAAGAGAAAAGATGTGCTGGTCATGCACGGGGCGCCAAAATATTTTTAGAGAACCCATGATTTTTCATGGTTGCTCGCAAATCCGCAGGGGGGGGGGGTGTAGTGTTCCTATCGCCGTTCAAGGAGTGTCAGGGAAATCTTCCATAGAGACATGGAAGTTCTTACACTAAGTGGATAACAGCTTTGTTTGAGTAATATCTAGCCATTCTACCTCCAGTTTATTCTAATATCTCTTGGCATCTCCCTCCAAGTCTTCGTGCGTTTCTGTAGGTTACTCTTTCGTGTCCTTTTCTGGCGCACAATGCCATAATTTCACAATACGGAAATATTATGGTTAACCAGCTTGACCTATATTTTTCCCATAGTTATGTAAGATTTCGAGAGTGTCCTTTCTGTGAAGTGGGACTTAGAAGAAGACGACGGAGTAAATCGATGCTTTTTTCGCTTACTTATCATGTTGATTTACTTCCACTTTTCGGACATGAATATCTTTAGACAGGATTCAAAATTGATTTTTCTTTAGTTGATCTGAACCCACCGCCTCCACCCCCTGTCAACGCTTGGGCCAAGCCAATCACCGAGACGCTTAAACAGCACGCTGCTGCGCAGCAACAGCAGGCCCCTCCTACCAGCCAAGCCCCTCCTACCTCCGTCCCACCCCCGTTCGCCCCTCCACAAAGACGTGGGGAGCCTGTCAAAGTTGGCCAAACTGTCCAGCAGAAACCGGTAGAGTCTGTGCAGGAGACACCGCAAGTTACGGGGAGCTTGGTGTTCGAGAATACGAAGATGAAGGCCAAATCTGGGGAGCAGACCGAGGCGATTCAGCTCCCCTTCGCTCTGAGCAAACCAAGCGAGGATCTGCAGTTGGATTTTACGTTTGATGCATCGTTACAGACGGAAGAGAAAAGATTGGAGGCTGCGCCAATGGTAGTTGGGTCGAAAGCGAATGTCAGCTTGAATCTGCAGAGGAATCTGGTGGCGAGCGTACAATCCCCCATCTCTCCTTCCACGGCAGATTTGAATTTGAAGATACAGTCCGTGAAAAAGGTAATTTCGGCTTTTGTTACTTTAGAGCGTGTTCCACCCTCGTACCAACAGTAACTATTAGTTACTATTTCCGTTCCAACCTCACCAAAAGTTACTACGCTGACCGTTCCAACCTTCTCGAAATAGTAACTAATAGTAACTATTTGCTTACCAGGCTCGGGAGCGTAGTAACTACGGATCTCTGAATCGCGATTGGTCGGATTCGCCCGTGGTACGATATTCTGCGGGAAAATAGGAAAGTCATTCAAGCCTTGACGGAAAAAGCCAGAATTTGTGACGTCATGCGTAGTAACTACGGTAAGTAGGATGGAACACGCTCTTAGTAGTATCCGTGATAAGTTTTGGCTACTTGGACCAAATCTGCGGGACATAATACAGAGTCTACGTAGATAGATGGTAGATATCTCTTTTATTTCTTTCGAACTATCGTGGTGGAATCCATATTTGTCGAAATCGTCATATATACATGTAGAAACTCATATATAAATATGTCAACGTCATATATAAAACTAAACAGTAAATAAGATTAAAAATTTTAACGAAAGACGGTACAAACGTCTTCTTTGCATTCGAAGACACGGAAAAATACCTTTCAAGACATAGAAAAATGGGGTAAATGTAGACCTATATGACGACAGTAGCCGTTTTCTTTTTGCTAATTTGATCGGCCATTGGGTTTATTTTTGGTTTTCTTGCTGCGCTTTAAGCAATTTGTTTGTGTCGTCGGGTAATAGTCCCGATTTCGTACTGTACATTCTAAAATTATTGTGGGTGTTCTGAGGAGATCATTATCTCTATCCGTTACATATTTTTTGTGATTTGGTTTGTGGTCGCGATTAGGACAATTGAAGTTGACTCTTTGTTCAGTAGGTGTTGTACATTAATGGAGTTTTTATTTTTTTGCCACCCTCTAGGATAAGGTTACTTCTTGGGGTGGTTGTTAGACGGAAGTGCTTTATTTATTTATTCAATAAATCTCTCTCTCTCTCTAAAAAAAACCCTCTAACAAGATAAATATTCTTTGAGCCCAAGCTGACTTTGAAACATTTATTCCAACAAAGTTTTCAATGGATATGTCAGCTACGATTCTTCATCAGCGATATTTCGTTATTATTACAGGTTTGTTTCTTTCCCCGAAGTTGAACAAGAGGACTGAAAGCCTGACGAGGACCCTTGCCAAGAAGGGCCGAAATATCGCTGATGAAGAATCGTAGCTGACATATCCGTTGAAAACTTTGTTGGAATATATACCTCTAACAAGACAACGCTGATTTTCTCACTTGCCGCGTTTTGCTACATTCGATGTGTGTCACGCTGTCGACGGTTATCTGCGAGAATTTTTCCATTAGAAAAACGGGTTATGTAAATTTGTTTCCGGTCTTCGCTGGAAGTCAACGGATCTCGGAAAAGGTTTAAAACAGCAAAAACCATGAGTTATTTGTTGAAAGCACTGCCTAGTTTTAAAGTACTCAACTATTTTAAAATACTGTAAGTTGAAGAGCGAGAGGTCCTTTAAGGATTACATTGCATGTACCGTTATGGGTATGTGGGCTCAGGAAGGGCTTTAAACTTTTGAAAGCCTTAGGAATATAGGAAGATCATGGCCAGAGCCTCGTTTTTGTTGCAACAGCGCTGCCGCATCGCTGCTGCAGCACTTCTTTGCTTTTGCACAAGATGCGTTTTTGGATTCGCTTTCTTCTTGGTCGAAGCGGCAGCACTGCAGCATCTTGCAAGGAAGCACGGACTTGGTCGGGGAGCAAGTCCGGGATTCTCGAGACGCGCTGCCGTCTTCCTCGGAAGCGCTGCAGTGCAAAAACGGATGTAGCAAGAATCAGTCCGGAATCGGCCGAGAAGTAGACCTGCAGCATGCTACAAAAACGAGGCTCAGCTCTAGCCCTCCCCAGCTGCGTAATGTATCTCTCCATAACGAATGACTATACACTGTAAAAAAAAAACAAAAAAAAACAGTATTTGTTACTGGGATTAATCTTGTCTCTAAATAGATAATCTTATCTCTAATTTGGATTAATTTTATCTCAATAGAGATCAGATGAATCCCAGTAGTAAATACTGCAGTTAACTTTAATCCTCACTCGGAGAAACTTTTTAAGGTGTATCTAACCCTTGAAGGTTCTGTCACAGTCACGACGTCTGTTGTGATGTCGGCCTTTTCATCGTTATGCCCTATTTTTTTGAGCCCTCGTCTGGCTCGATTCGTGTAAACCAGTCAGTGATAACTTTTGTTTTGTCAGTGTTAGTCGAGGTTGTAGGTGATGGATAGCTTCTTTCACAGTGAGGACGTTTTTGGAAATTCGGTTTTCCTTCTGTCATGTTGAGCAGATGCAGCACCTTTTTCTGATCCCGTGTCAGGATTCTGGATTAGCAAACATTTGAAGTAAAATATGGTAAAAGAGCAAGAGGTTAAGTGCATATGGGGAATGAATTCGAGTAAATCAAACGTGCCCCTAAACAGCAAGATTCGGCTCCATCATCTGCCATCTGTTTCCGTCATAAGCTCGCATTTTGCCTGTGTCTGTTGATTGATATGTTGGCTTATTTTTTGTTGATCAGAGTTTTCCTTAGGTCTGGGACACAATGCCTACTGTGACGGAACACTCGGCTGAAGAGCCATCTACCAGTAGCAGTGGACCTTTCGGTAACGCTTTTGGCTCTGCCAGCAGCATCTCAGCTCCAAACCATGGTCAAAGCCCAGAAGAAATTCAGGAAACTTCTCAAGAAGATTTTGGCCGAAGCCAGAGCAACTACAGCGGGGGCGCCTCCCCCTCCGGAAAACTGGAGACAACCGCCCCCAAGACAAAGCAACAACCAAGTCCACCTCCCAACTTCAATCAGGGCTATGGCGCAGTCCCGAACCAGCAGAATGTCATCAACCAATTTCAGCAGTATAACACTATGTCTGCTATCCCATCCCCGCCATCGGCGGTGTTGTACAACCCGAATGCACAACAACAGCAGCTGCTGACGCAGTATCAGATGGATGGGACGACTGGGGTAAGTTCGTTTTCTGCGGTAGAAGGGTGGGGTGGGTGATTTCAGTTCTTCCAGTTAAGGGCTATTGGTGCTGGTGCTCATGATGCTTTTCATGAATTTTTCAAGCCTCATTTTCTTCATTTACTCCGCCTTTCCAAAATGGCGGGTCAAAAATAAATTACTTACTTACTTACTTATTAGAAATTCATTCTACATTGTCGTCGTTTATGTTGATTTTTATTTGTGTTGTTTTTGTTTATTTTACTCCACTGTTGCCTTGTGCATTTAGTGGGTCATAAATTAATATCGATATAGACATAGTCTATACACTATATCATCATGTTCCGATACCAGAAAAATAAATACGTAAATACAGTACATAAATAAATACATTTAAACTTGGTCATTTCTTTGCTTCGGTAGATTTGCTGCCCCTCTTCTGTTTCAGACGTGGACAACGTGGCGGAATCGTGCAATCGGATTTAGCTGATTTGTTCTGTGTCTTACTTTTATTGACTGCAGGGCCCAACATCTCTGTGCTCATATGAAGATTCATCAGTTGTTATGTTGTAGTTGTAGTTAGTTTCAGGGTCTCCCTTACCACATTCGCATGTAGTATGTAAGTAACGTGATCCCCTTCATAGGTGCAACCAATGACCATGCTTCAGATTTTAAGTGGTCCGAACCAGTCTGGAAATCGCAACGTGTCGGGTCACTTTCCTACCGGTCAGGCTTACAGCTTGCCTGGTATGTCCCCGAACCTGGGTCAGTTCGGTTCGTCTGGTTTCAACCAGACGTCCGTTTTCGTTCCGCCACCGAATGGAGCACCGCCAGCGGCTGGCAATGGTCAGCCGACGCCGCCGTTGGGACATGAAGCAATGTATGCTGGGTCGCACGTCCGAGTTCAGGTGAGTTCATCCAGTGAATGTCAGGCTTCTGTTGTCCGTCCGCATCCTTCCAAGTCCGACTTTTCAAACCAGGGCGACTTTTGTAGGATTTCGCTTTGCTTGACGAAAAATAATGACGCACCGACGTGGCAAATCCAAACCTGTTTAAATATAATTATAATATAGTGCTGTTGATTGATTTGAACGTCTCATGTAAAAAATCTGTACGCGATGGCGGGAAGGCACAACTTGGCTAATCTCAGTTAGTGGGTAGATCGCTCCGGTCTGGTATGAAATTGGTAGATCAGTATACCGACTCTAATCATAACAAAGCAGAAGTCATGTAAATAAATTCAGGCCTGTTTAAAGTTCAATGGGCACATCAAACTACCCCAATCCCACTCTGTTGCAACCTAGGAACAATGCTTACCCCCTAGATCAGCAGCTTTTTCAACAGTTTCCTCTCTGTGATGTTTCAAAGCGTATTTTTTTGGGCCACTACATGCTCAGTTTACTAGCTTGGACAAAGATAAAAGTGATCTTTCTTATAATACTTAGTAGATCTTTATTTTATGCATAAATCAGCTTGTATAATTCAGATTTGAATAGGTTATTTCTTTTTGAATGATTTTTGTAGCTATGTTATTTCTTATAAGCTTATTGCATATTCTGGTACATCTTATAAAGCAAGTTAATAAAGCTTCACAACACTATTCCACAAAAAAAAACTTTTAATAGGCACTTTAAGCCATGGAACTTCTGATGAAACACTAGAGCAATCAGGTAAACTGCATCTGCGGCTTGACTTTGGTGACATCTCAAATATATCCTTTTCTATCAAGCATTGCTGGGAGTTTTTGAATTTCCTGCCATGATATCCCAGCTCCCAAGATTTGGATCGCCGAAATGACGGAGAGGTAAAGACAAGGGATAACAAGAAAACGGCTGATTTTCGTAGCGCCTTCTAAAGGAAATCGGAAATGTTTATTTGTGAAGCATTTAAAACAATATAAAGCATTACAAGTGCCCATTGTGCTTTAAAAATAATAATAATATAGTGCTGTTGATTAATTTGAACGTCTCATCTAATAAATCTATACGCGATGGAGGGAAGGCACAACTTGGCTAATCTCAGTTGGTGGGTAGATCGCTCCGAACTGGTATGAAAGTGGTAGGTCAGTATACCGACTGTAATCATAACAAAGTATAAGTCATGTCGTCATTAAATGATGTTATGTATGTTTGAACTCGACCCACCTTCAACCGGTCAAAGTTCATAACGGAGAACGAAACAGCTTCAGATGTGTTGTCGATAAGATTTTTAACCATACTTGGCACGATTATTCCCAATTTCTTCGAGATATAAAGAGGCGAACTCTGTTATTATGTATTATTATATTATCAGAGAATGAAAAAAACTCAAGGTTGATTCACTTGGGGTTTGTGTCGTTGACACAAAAAAAGTACTGTCTGTCTACAGATGCGCGCCAGAGAAGAAGAACTTATACATATATGAATGAACTTATATATGTGAATATTATATTAGTGCTTGTCTAATAAAAATTGAAAATATACGGCCTGAGCTACCATCAAATGCCAGCTCGAAGCTACTGTACCTTTCTGTAATTTTCGCTCCATATTCCCGCTCTTCTGTTGCTGGGTGCAGGTTCTGAATCGGAAATTGCGCTATAGACATATTGTCATAATTTTCCTTTGTACATTCCTCAAGAAAAGAGAAATCCGATCGTCTCTCCGTTTGTGAAAATCAGACATTAATTTGTTGTAAAACATTGCTTGGGAATGGTTGATGTTCAAACGATGAAGTCGTGTTTGCTGAAACATCAAAGGACACGTCGTCCTGGTGATAGTAATTCATTCTACTTCAGTAGTATTTCCATCCATTCTCGTTCACCAGATTTCCCCCCCCCCCCCATAAGTGTATCCTATCTCCGCTATTAGTAACCCACCTGATTATCACGCTGCCACGATTTCTTCTCCTTACGTGACCTATCAGGCCCCTAATTATTATTCCCGGGGAGCCGTGGTTATGTACAGTTTGTGAAGATTGTCATCCAAGGCAAGGGGCACGGAAAGAGGCTAAAAACAGCCGAAACAGTGTGTAATTGTAATATCATTGCTTAGTTGTAAAGTGGTCAAGTATCTTACAACCTCGAACATCATAGTTGAGTTTTTGCAGATACCATGGTATCTGATGCCACGATCTAAAGTGTTTTTTTGCAGTTATATCTGGCCACTTATCGTGGTATCTGATATTCAGATGCCACGGTCCTACCATTGTAACTGATAGTGGGACCTGAAAAAGTCATCTCACTTTTATCAATTTTGTCAAATTGGTAGGAAAGAAGTTTGGCACCTATTGATATGACAGAATCAGTTCCACGGTTACAGCAACACTACCAATTGCAGATCCAGTTACCGTGGTAACAGATACCATGGTATCTGCAAAAACGCAACTTATGCATTGAAAGGTGTCCTTCAAGGTTAACCCATACCTGTGCGAAATTGTAATTTACCTTGTGTATCCTCTTTGTAGCCAGTGTCCTACGGACCGACTTCGCCATCCCCTAATACCGTCCTAATCTCTGGGAGCAAACCGAACACCCAATACAGTATCGGTGTGACTGCCGGACAGGGCTTTGGAACCATCGGCACCAGGCAGCTTTCGGGCACCGCCGCCGCCCAAGGGCAGCAACCCTTTTTGTTCTACGACCAGAACCCCATGATCAGCCAACTCAGCAGCCAGGGGTATCAGATGTTGAGGAATGGTGGTCTTCCACCGGGGCCTCCGCCGAACGCGCAGTCCTCCTATTATTCACCGGCTAGTACAGGTGAGTTGCCTGTTCAGCTATCAGAGGAGCGATATAGGGTCTGAATACGTGTAAGCCCCTTGAATAGGTCCAAACTGGTAGTTTGGAGAAAGCATAAGTGAGAGTGAGCTCACTGTCACTTCCACATTCTTACTCACTGCACTGTCAGGAGGTTCATAAGAGATAACAGAAGGATGTGCGGTTTCACAGATAACACTTTGGATGCCAGCTGTTATGTTTTTCAAATGTTTACGCCTTAAAACGTGATGCATAGCAAGCATTGCCAGGAAAGCCAAAAAATTGCCGAAAAAAGTATCTACAGCCCATGTTTTTTTGACGATGTTTTAGCTCTTTTTGTATGCCTACGGTTTTAATGCGTAACGTTTGAAAAACAAGAGCTAAGATAGTAAGTGTTATGTGTTAAAAACGCGCATCCTTGTGTTATCTGCTATGAAACTTCTGACAATGTGCACATGCTTCCGAGCCGTATGCTACGTCTTGAAGTCAGGCAGAAACGCATATTTCGAATTTGAATAACATCTCCCAAAGCAAAGACGACACGAATAATTTTTGCTTGTTTTGTAGGCAGAGTACTTACGTCTGAGTTACCCTAGGTTCACACAGAGCAAATCGCGGCGATGAACGAGATTTTTCAATCGCAGCGACAGAAGATTCTTATCGCCTGGATGTTCACACTGAAGTTTCGTCTGCGACAGAATTTAACGCGAAAAATAACTGAAATAATTAAAAATAACCCTTAAAATAATAAAATATAATGAATTCTTCTAAAAGTGAATCATTGAAAGGGTCGTCCATGTTGCTGTTGCGTGCATAAAATCGTATTGTCGCCCGATTAAAGTTGAATTTTCCCAATATTGAAAATTGCCTGACGAAGCAACAGAAGAAAATCTCGGCGATGGCCGATATCGCCTCTGTGTGAACCTAGGGTTATGCTTTACGAGCGATTTACGTCGGAAACGATTCTTCATCTGGGGGGAGGGGGGACAGTCTTCATCGTCACTTCTCTTGTCTCGTAGGTTGACCATAAATGGTAATGATTGAGAATGAACACGTCGAAGTAGCAGGCAAATTACCTTTTCGGTCCACACCCCACTCTCAATAGCTGGGTCTGGCTAGGACACACAAATAATACATCTAGGACCCGTATTTCTATTTATTTTTATATTTCTAAGAGATTCTAGACTCGTCCCTAACTTCATGACTATAGTACAGTACTGCCTCTGATATTGCCTTTTCGGGATATTTCCGTACACCATTCAATTCTTTCCCACCGATGAAGTTAAGCCGGAAAGTTGTTGTTCTCTATAACAGTAGTAGTGCGGTGCGTGAACAAGTGCGCAAGCGCTCAGACGTGGAGTGTAAAAGTAAAATGTTTATCACATTTATATACGAACAGCTTTAGAACCAAGACATTTTTCTTCCCCGATAACCATACAGGTACTGAAATAACCTTGTAATCACCCCCTTTAAAAGCTTTAAATGTAAACAAACCGCCAGTATAAATCCAGAGAAATGTTGAAGATCTTGCATGAATAGCATTTTGTCGGACACTGAATGGTCTGCCTGCCAATCCCACCCTTTAAACCTCTTGTTCATTAGCAAGGTAATAACAAGTGCAATAAACCAATTCGTAGCAGACCAATGCCCCTTTGTCACAATTCATTAAAGCACAATGGACACTTCTAATGCTTTACTTTGTATTAAATGCTTCACAAATAAACATTTCCAACTTCCTTTAGAAGGCGCTACGAAAATCGGCCGTTTTCTTGTTATCCCTTGTCTTTACCTCTCTGGCATTTTGGCGATCGAAATCTTAGAGCGTGTTCCACCCTTGTAACAATAGTTACTATTAGTTACTATTTCCGTTCCATCCTCACGAAAAGTTACTACGCTGACCGTTCCAACCTTGTCGGAATAGTAACTAATAGTTACTATTTGCTTACCATGCTCGGGAGCGTGGTAAGCGTAGTAACTACGCATCTCTGGAACGTGATTGGTCGGATTCGCCCCTGGCGTGAGATCCTGCTGGAAAATAGAAAAATCGTTCCAGCCTTGACGGCAAAAAGCCAGAATTCGTGACGTCATGCATAGTAACTACGGTAAGTAGGATGGAACACGCTCTTAGGAGCTGGGATATCGTGACAGGAAATTCAAAAACTCCCAGCAATGCTTGATATAAAAGGATATATTTGAGACGTCACCAAAGTCAAGCCGCAGATGCAGTTTACCTGATTGTTCTTGTCTTTCATCAGCAGTTCCATGGCTTAAAGTGCCTATTAAAAGTTTTTCTTTGTGGAATAGTGTTGTGAAGCTTGATTAGCTTGCTTTATAAAATGTACCAGAATTTGCGATAAGCTTATAAAAAATAACATAGCTACAAAAATCATTCAAAAACAAATAACCTGTTCAAATCTGAATTATACTAGCAGATTTATGTATAAAATAAAGATCTACGAAGTATTATAAGAAACATCACTTTTATCTTTGTCCAAGCTAGTAAATTGGGCATGTACTGGTCCAAATAATTACACTTTGAAATATCACAGAGAGGAAACTGTTGAAAAAGCTGCTGATCTAGAGGGTAAGCATTGTTCCTAGGTTGTTACAGAGTGGGATTGGGGTAGTTTGATGTGCCCATTGAACTTTAAGTACGGCATATCATCGATCATATGACAAAACAGTCCAGTTTCCATCTGTTCATTAAAGATTAAAGTACGTCGCGTCGTCTTATTTTTTTATGTTACACCAAATCCTCATCCATAGCTATATCTACCAAATAGACAAGAGTCATAGACGAACTTAAACTCATGGGAAATCTGGGCCCAGCTGCCCATGAACGGGAGGGAGGGGGGGGCCCATCAAAATGCGTATTTATACCTTTTTTCCTCAAGTATACGGGCTTAGAGTTTGATTTCAGTCACGGGTCAAAACCTTTTTTCATGGGCAATTTTGGGCCCACTTGCCCATGAACGGAAGGGTGGGGGTGGTTCAACTCTCCCCGGTCCCTATGATCCAAAAGCACAAAGGAATTTCATCGCCTTATCTCCACTTATTGTCAACTTAAAAACATTAAAACATGGACAGTCTGGGCCCAGTTGCCCCTAAACCAAGTGGGGGTGGGGTTTGGGACCCGCAACAAGTAAAAAGAGACCCCAATGCTCACAATCCTACCAAGTTTCGACTTGATATCTGTTAATTCCTGGCAAGGGTACCGAACTTTACACCTGGTCAATCTGGGCTCAGTTGCCCACGAACGGTGTGGGTGGGGGAGGTGCAACTTCAAAAGCAATTTCCCAGCCCTAGGAGCTACATGTCCAAGAAATTTCATCGTCCTATGTCCAGTTCTGGTCAAGTTATGAACATTATTCACTGGGCATTCTGGGCCCATTTGCCCCTGAACCGGTTGGGTGTTGGGGGTGAGACCCCCAAAAGGCACAACTAGACCCCATACCCACAAGTGTACCAAGTTTGAACTTGGTACTTGCAGTCGTTCACGAGTTATGAGCTCCACAAAATATGGTGAAAACCGAAAGCTGAAAGCTGCTACACCGCTCGCAATAGTGGATTGTTCCAAGGAACACTCCACTAAAAATGTGGAAATGATGTCCTTGACATCCTTTTCGTGAAGGAGTTAACCATCGACTCCTTTAACGTTTAATTGAAAAGCCAGCTTATTTTTTGTCATCTAATTGAATGACAAAACTGAACAATTAGGATTCTGCCAAAGGATCTTTTTATTTTCCACTGTCGCTCTAGTTATGACGTTCATAATATCCGTGGCCACTCCCACAACATAAATTCTACACGTGAAATTTTAATCTCAACACAAACGCGGCTTTTCAGTGGGCAGTGGTGAGCTTGGAGAAGACTGCTTAGTGCCTGAACAGAAAAAAAAATCATAAAACTTTCTGGTAAGGCCTACAACACAGATACAGGCGCAAAGAGGTACCACAAATCACGCGGAAATTTCATTATTTGAAAACCGATTATTCGTGGATAGCCGAACATAGAAGTAACCCATTTTTCAACTGGTCTTCAAGGCAATATAAGCAAATAAATGATGGGTAACTAGATTGTCCTATCCCAGCCCTTTTCAGTTAAACTTTAAGCGTTTAAAGGGTACTCCAAAGGTTCCGAAGGCTAATTGTGCAGGATCACCCAACGTCTTCGTTAAGCACACGTCAATATCCACGAAGAATGGGAAATTTCATTATTTGAAAACCGATTATTCGTGGATAGCCGAACATAGAAGTAACCCATTTTTCAACTGGTCTTCAAGGCAATATAAGCAAATAAATGATGGGTAACTAGATTGTCCTATCCCAGCCCTTTTCAGTTAAACTTTAAGCGTTTAAAGGGTACTCCAAAGGTTCCGAAGGCTAATTGTGCAGGATCACCCAACGTCTTCGTTAAGCACACGTCAATATCCACGAAGAATGGGAAATTTCATTATTTGAAAACCGATTATTCGTGGATAGCCGAACATAGAAGTAACCCATTTTTCAACTGGTCTTCAAGGCAATATAAGCAAATAAATGATGGGTAACTAGATTGTCCTATCCCAGCCCTTTTCAGTTAAACTTTAAGCGTTTAAAGGGTACTCCAAAGGTTCCGAAGGCTAATTGTGCAGGATCACCCAACGTCTTCGTTAAGCACACGTCAATATCCACGAAGAATGGGAAATTTCATTATTTGAAAACCGATTATTCGTGGATAGCCGAACATAGAAGTAACCCATTTTTCAACTGGTCTTCAAGGCAATATAAGCAAATAAATGATGGGTAACTAGATTGTCCTATCCCAGCCCTTTTCAGTTAAACTTTAAGCGTTTAAAGGGTACTCCAAAGGTTCCGAAGGCTAATTGTGCAGGATCACCCAACGTCTTCGTTAAGCACACGTCAATATCCACGAAGAATTTCGTTAACCTCCCTTTTTTGTCGGTTCACAGTTCAGTCTGGCTTCTACCAAGGACAAGCGAATGCTCAGATTCAGCCACCGCCATCAATGAACCAAAACTCGGGAGCATTTGGCAACAGTACCTCCTTCTCCCTCCAGGGATATCCGTCGCAGGCCGCTAATCTCCAAGGCTACGGACGGACCCATGCTCAGATGCAGCAGTCCCCGGTCAATTACCGACTTGGCATTCAAAGCGGCCTAACGTACAAGATTGGAACTATCAACACACCGGATCAACTGAAACAGATGGCAGCACTTAACTCGAATGATGGGTTGGCTTCCCAGTTCATCTCTTCACAAGGTATAGCAGTGTTTTACTCCCTAGAGGGGGGGGGGGGGATTAAATGTGTGCTCGCATTGTGTTGAAGGATTGTTACACGGATCCTTTAGGTAACGTATGTTATAAATATTCCTTCAGCCCAAGCTGACTGCGAATCATATTTGATAGTGCAAAACGGGTACGTCAGCTGAATTTGAGTATAGCTATATGTCGGCCCTTCTTGGCAAGGGTCCTGTTCAGGCTTAAAGCCGCTCTCGTTGGAAGAAAGAACTTGTGGGAAACACCAAGGCCCGAAATATAGCTAATAAAATTCAGCTGACGTATCCGTTTTGCACTATCAAATATATCTTATGTTACACACTTCCACCTGAGACTGAAAAAAAAGCTCTTACATACCCCTTCTCGCAGAGACAATGACGGTGAAAACCCACGTACAGTAGACGTATGCTTATTTGAACGTTTGTTGACTTCGTACAGTGCCATTTTCATGCACGGGCTGTGAGTGACGTACCGTGAGTCAGCTAATTAATTGCCCCTAAAAATATATGAACAGGCACTTTGGATCTTCATTCCCTGATTTCTCCCTACACTGTTTAGATTTAAGTTATTGTTCAAATAAGCATACTTCGACTGTAAACAGAGCCTCCGAAACAGAGACGGATATGCTTGTTGAAAAGAGCTGTTAGCTTTTCCAAGAGGTTATGCCAATATTGCTAGTTCGAACAAGTTACCTTTTGTGTTTTTGATTTTTCGTAATTGTTTTTCTGTGTTTTGCACAATTTGCGCACGGCCCATAGGCTTTTTTGCTGGAATATAATATCTACATATCACTGAAATGTGGCCATTTTTTTCTAAGGATCCATGCAGATGGGAAGTGGGAACATGCAGAATCCCCAGAGCTCTGGGAATGGTGCTGTTGGGATTCAGCCTCCATCTGGTTCCCCCAAAAACAGGGACCAGAGAGGGCCTATGAACGGAAACAGATATGGAAACACGACCGGAAATTTTGGAAACCAGAATGTATGTATAATTGACATGAGCCCATTGGTAGTTTCTTTAGTCAAACGCTACGCGTTCTAGCAGGACCAGTGATGGAGATACGTATGTCTTCTTTGTTTGACTGTTTGACACAATAACACGTATATTGCGTTTTGATATATATTGTGTCTCGATGTTTTAAGAACTAACTACGATTCCCCATAATTTGTATGTCTTCGGTCGCTTATTACTGCAGTGTTTTTGGTGTCTGGTAATATGCTCCTTTTCAACTATAGTAACGAGCAGAATTGATCGAGCAAAAGTAGTAGCCGAAATGCGATGCGGGGGGCTTCTAATTGTTTTGTTTTTTTTTAGTTCTGAATAATCTGAAAGACTTCAATTTTATTACTATTCCTTGTGCGTCTGAGTCGTAACACGGGACTAGCCGCAACACTCGCCCTTATCCCTTACATCTTGCACTAAATCCAGACTCCGCTTCAAGCTTGAAGAGGGACTTAGTGGGTTTCTGGGCGTTTGCTCTTTTACTTAAAAGACCGCTCGCACTGTTTGCTATTCAACTTACAGCATTTTAAAATATTTGGATACTTTAAAAGTAGGCTGTGCGATGACCCACGGTTTTTTGCTGTTATAAGCCTTTTCGAAGACCCCTTGACGTATAGGGTAAACAGGGAAACAATTTATAAACCGGTTTTTATGGCACTTGCAGCTCCGCTCAGTTGCCATATGCCGATCACTTTTCGGTCTGTCTGCCAGGCCACCCATCTCGAGTGAGGGTACTTCCAGAAGTGCTAGAGTGGCAGGCATCTTAGGGACCCTACCAAACTGACTAGGAAATAGTGATTTCCCCGATTCGACCACCGTGGGGGGAGGGCGAATTTGGAATATTTGACGTATTTTTTACTTTTGTACGGGGAATTGGATCTCAACGAAACTTGATATTTGGAAAGACCTCCTGTCTCAGATATCACACTATAAGTCCGGAATGGATCCGGTGACATTGGGGGGGGGTGGAAGGGGAGAATCGGGATGAAACTTGGTGGGAAGAATAAGCACAAGCCCATGGTACATAGTTGACAAGACCGGATCGGATCCGAGCACTGTGGGGGGAGTTCGAGGGAGGGTTCGGGAATGTCAGTGATCCCAAGTTAAGCTGCTTACAGATGAGCTACAACGATGAAACTTGGCAGGCATCACAGGGACTCGACAGTCTTAACTTAAGAACAGTCGTTTCTACGATTTGACGATCGTGGGGGGAGTGGAGCGAGGGGGAATCCGGAATCTTGAGAAACGTCAAACTTTGGACGGGTGATCGGATCTTAATGAAACTTGGTATTCGGAAAGAATTCGTGTCTCAGATGTCACATTCAAGTGCGGACAGAATCCGATCAATATGGGGGAGTCTGGGAGGGGGGTGGCGGAAATTTTGTGACACGCTGTAGCGATTGGGATGACACTTGGTGGGAAGAATAAACGTTGGCCCTAGACACACCAGTAACAGAACCGGACCGGATTCGAGCGCTTTGGTGGGAGCTGAAGGGTGGTATGGAATTCCGGTGATGGGTGATTAAGATGCTTCTAGATGTGCTAGGACGACGGAACTTGGCTTGAACATTAGAGACTTGACAAGATTGGCTTAGAAGTTGTCACTTTCCAGATATGACCATCCCTTGGCTTCTCTTCACCGCAAAGTACAAAAATACTTTAAGCAGAATCTACATTTCGTGACCGCCATGAGCCCATGATCATTTTTGCCTTAGCCTTGCCCAAGGGTTTTGGTTAGAAATGACTTTCTAACACCCTTAAAGTGCGCATCTTAACCGACGAGTAAAAAATATACCTTTGACCAGAACATCCTTGGGTTTTGATTACAGATGAATTTCTAGCACTCTTAGTGCGCATCATCACAGCTAAGTGCAAAAAAAAAATACTTTTTACCAAACGATACATTCTCGTGATTTCCGAGGGTCCATCGCTATTCTTATCTCAGGGGTTCTGCTTACAACTGATTACAACAAACCCACAAATTGGCAAATTACTACTTTCATCCTTTTACCAAGCCTTGCAAGTTCCATATGAGTTTCCAGCTCTTGTTCTGATGGAAAAACGTCTCGTAGACAACCGCCGACAGCGTGATACACATCGAAGGTAGCAAAATACGGCAAGTGAGAAAATCAGCGTTGTTAGAGGGGTTAGAATGTACCGTACGAAATTTGCAATTTGGAAATTTTTCTGAAATTTCATATTCGATTATGTAGCCTCCATGCCCGCGCGTAGAGACTGGAGAGGGACGTTTCACCCTCTGAGAGAAGGTGTGAATCCACCTACGATTATCTTTGACCCTCAACGTCCCATGTCACAGTAGTAGCACTCCCCCTTCATAGTCAGTAGTAGGTTGGTTCTACAGTTTAGTGGTTTTTCTAGCAGAGCAGCTTCAAGCAGCAGCCCAGCGCTAATGTCTACACTCGTCCGCCCATGCCCAATCAATATGTCCAGCAACCGCATCACATGCAGAATCGATTTCCAGCGCCTATCCAGCGTCCAGCCGTTACTCAGTCTGGAGTCCCTCAAAAGCCTGGAAACGCACGGATGGTGCAAAACCAAGCCGGTGCTGGTGGAGGGAGCTCACCGTCCGAAGCTTATGGGCAGGGTAAGTGTGTGTTTCTGCGATATCAAATATACACGATTTTTCCGTCGCGACACGCGGTTTAAGGGTAGGCCTTCTGTAAATTGTTTGTGTTGTGTTCACTGATGGTGTGGACTGAGGGTGTTCCACTCATAGGTGCGATGACGCTGATGGCATAAAGCAGTCATTAGCTGTGTTTTTGCAGATACTATGGTACCTGATGCCATGGTAACTGGAACTGCATTTTGTTGTGTTTGCAGTTACCGTGGTATCTGATACCGCTGTTGCTGTGCAAAATCGACAATTGCCCTATTTGCGTCATCCGAAAAGAAACTGATATCCAGTCACATCACTAAGTGCCAAACTCCTTTCCCGCCAATTTGACAAAATCCTAAGGCTCTGTTCTTGGTGGTGACGAAAGTGAGATGACTTCAAATGCCACAATCAGTTACCACGGTAACTGCTAAAACGCCTTTTGACGGTGGTATCAGATACCTCGGTAACTCCATAAACGCCTTTTGACGGTGGTATCACTGCGAAAACGACTTTGGACGTTGTATTAGATTGAAAAACTGACATCCATAGTCATATCACTAAGTGCCAAACTTTTTTCCCACCAATTGGACAAAATCGTAGGCTCTGTTGTTGGTGATGATGAAAGTGAGATGACTTTTTCAGATATCACAATCGGTTACCACGGTAACTGGCCAGATACCACGGTAACTCCAAAAACCCCTTTTGACGGTGGTATCAGATACCACGGTAACTGCGAAGACGACTTTAGATCGTTGTATCAGATACCACGGTAACTGCCAAAACGACTTTAGACGTTGTATCAGAAGCCATAAGGCGTATTCTCGCCGTTCCGTGAGGACTCCACTTAAGTAGTCTCCGCGTTTTTGTTTGTCCCGGGGACTCACTCACCGTATTCTCGCGAGTCCCCACGGACGGGGAATGCTCCGATTGTCATCACCATCATCAAAAAGTACTCCTTTTCAGATTCGGAGGGGAATCAATTTTTGATGCTGTTGGTGCAATGTAGAATAACTGAAAACAATCAGAATAAACAAAACCAAAAATAAAGTGGATCCAGACTAATTTCGTCAACTGCATATTTTGTTTTCGAACAAAATCCGTTTTGGAAGCATTCCCCGTGTTCTCGCTGTTTCTGTACGTGGAGTCCGCGCGGAGTGACTCCCTCTATTCTCGCTGTTCCCTTCGATTCCCCGAAGGGTCCTCTTGGAACGGCGAGAATACGCCTATAGTATCTGCAAAAACGCAGCTATTTATCGGTACTAAAAGAAATCATTTGGGGTATAAGAAGTCATTGGGAGGAGTCCTTTGAGAATCGATAGCCACCAAGCCTTGATGGTACAAAAATGACTACATCTGCTCGTATCAGTGACGTAGTTCAGGCTCTGGCATGGAGATGAAGGATGAAACAATAGCCGAAAAGGCAATATCAGAGGCAGTACACAGTACAAAACAATCTTGCAGTATTGCTACTGGGATTAATCGTGTCATTACTAAGATAAGAATATCCCTAATTCGGATTAATTTTATCCCAATAGAGATAAGATTAATCTAAGTAGCAAATATTGCATCCTTATTCGGAGAAACTTTTTACAGTGTAGAAGGAAAGTTAGGGACGAGCCTGAATTCCCGTAGAAATATTAATTTCATAGGTCGCACCATCCGGTCCAACCTCTAACATGTCCCAAGTCCAGAAAGAGTGATCCGAAGCGTTTAGGGGTTGTTCTTGGTGTTGGGTATTATCAAGACGACATACGTTATTTTCCTTCCTTTACTCAAGACGACATACGTTATTTTCCTTCCTTTACTCTTTCAGGATTGTGAATATGTGTTTGAATATTGAATATGATACCTTTGTCACTGGATAAATAACCTTATTGACACAGGTGGCCATATTGGAAGTGCCAGGGTAAAGGAGCGGCTGGCAACAAAAGGTGGCCCTGTATGTTTTAATGTAATAATATTTAAAGAAAATTTGCGTTAAGAGCCAACGGCCATACATTAAAAATAAACACAAAGGGACAAAGTAATACCTTTTATAAGCACCCATCTCTATTGGCTAAAGGCTACCCTGTGGAACCTCGCCAACTTCTTAATGTTTCAGAAACCATTGTTCTCCAAGACCATGGACATGTATTCTTCCTTCATTGAAAAAATTACTATCCTGATTTCCCTTTAAAATTTGACGTTCACACAAGTACTCATACATACTACCGCTCATGAACAAGGACCGGACTAGCCCATATGTGTTCCTATTGCATATAACCCGGCTCCGATTTACGTTCCCCGGTCTGCTGTCCCATTCCTACAATACTCCCTTACTCTACCACTATTTGCCGAATGACAAGTTAAAATCTAGTAAGAGCAAACATTGCCTGTTTTTGTATCACAAATAAAAATGTTTTACACTTAAAGATGTTAACTAGCCAAGTGGGACTGATTACGGCGAAATCAGTAGCGAGACAGCGTTGTTTCTAGGTAGTGGAAGGAAATTTTGGATGAGGTTTGTTTTTTGGAAATTTTGGATGAGGTTTGTTTGTTTGTTTGTTTTGTTGCTTTCACTGATTTGATGTTTTCTTTAGGAAATGGTGCTATGAATGAAAAACTGTCTGTCGATGGGGGTCAGGAGTTGATGTCGATGGCAGATGTGGACGAATCTATCAAGAAACAAACCTCGGATGCTCAAGCCGAGTCACCTACGAAGTTAGAAGTGAATGAAGTGAATTAACCCTCCGTGGAGAACTCTATTTGCCTCGGAAAAAGCATCAGAAGGCTCTGCCGAAATTGTGAAATAGATCTAGCCAGGAGTAGTTATTTGTCTTCACTGATAGTGTCTCCGTTTTGGTCGGAGAAGTCAGGCCGGAAACAGAATCACGAATCCGGTTTGGAATCCGGCGAGCTACACTTGAGTTTTCACAGGGAAAGAAAAAGCTGTGTGAAATCCTGTAGAACTGTAGTGAGGTATCGGAAATTTCCCCTGAATTTTGCCCAAAATAGCTGCCGAATATTTGAAATTGTTTGGTGAAAGTGAAGCACAGAATTCGGAAGGAAAAAAGAAGAGGTCGGTTCTGAAATCCGGCCGAGAGAAGCGGAGTGATATACCGGATATCTGACGTTTGGGATGGAGTCTTCAGTTTATTTTATTCGGCGGAGGTCTCGTGAGTTGTAAAAGATGCAGTGAAGGCTGATGTGTCAGTTCTCAGATACTCGTCATTCTCTAGCTTTTGCGGCCCATGTACGTCCGCCGTGTGTTGAGACACTTAGTAGATTTTTGGAGCACATGGTGCATACCTATAACTCTGGACGTTTATTTCTCTCTTTGTCAATGTATTTCCCGTCTGTTCTGTTAATATGTAAGTAGGTGAGTCGGTACTCTGTATTGCGAGCTAGGGGCCCCGTCGAGGGCCCCCTTGTGTCTATTTTGTTCTTTTCTTTGTACTTTTAAGCAAAATAATAATAGGTTAAGTTCTATTTCTTGTGGTTTTATGGGACGGCTTGGTTTTATGGGACGGCTAAAACCGCCAGGAATATACTGAATTCCGAACTTTTCAGAATGAATAAATCGAGGTATGGTGAATCGGACATTCCTTCCATTCTCATGTTCCAACGAAGTCAACGTTAATGACGCTTGCCGTGTCTTTCTACACTTCTAAGTTTCCGCCGAAGCATTGAACTTCGCGGAGGGTTCCACTGCCTTTCTGGAATCGCTCACCGATAAAGCTGATTCGGTTTCCGAATACAACAAGACCAAAGGTTTCGATGGATCCCAAAATTCTAATATTTGCTCCCGATAATTCGGTCTTGTAGATATTCGGTCATCAACGTACTTCTTAAACATTTTTACTTTTAAAATTTACAAACAGGTTAAGGCTAATGGTAATAATCTGAGAAGACCAAGTTCGTATTTGACAGAGCAAACCGGATACTCCAGCTGAATTTCAGCAAGTTCAGATATATTCAGATACCCGTTTTGCGCTGTCAAATATTCAGATACGGATTCAGCCTATGGTTTACCCCAAAGCCTACGCCGTTTCTGCTTCCTTCCTTACTTCTGCCCAACTTCCGGTTTCGGCCGGATTCCGAACAAACTACTTGTCTGGCAAAAAAAAATAAAGCTCAAAAATGAGTTCAGCATGTCTCCTAACCCCTACATCTAACCTCTAATCAACTCATATTAAACTTTTACTTTTCACAAATTTTCCGGTTTTCGCCGGATTCCTGGTGAACTATTTGTCCGGGGTGAAATATGTTTCATATATGAATTCAGCATGTCTCCTTAGCCTTAAATAAACTATCTCAATAGCTTTCAAAAAATATTTGTTTGCCCCTTAATTTGAAACCCCTCCCCCACCCCTAAAAATAGGGCTACATATCCCATCTATGAACTTGACCTGTACTTTGACCCAAAGGATCCTCTCACCAAGTTTTATCAAAATATCTCAATACCTTCGAGAGTTATCGTGCGGACAGACAGACGGACGGACAACTTCTGCGATGTCATAGGTGTCCTACACTTAAGTTTTTGGATCCCAAAATCCTGTGTGGAAAGCTCGACTACTTTCGAAAGTATCGCGAAAACCACTGGAATTTGACTTGGACTTTCCTTAAAGTTCGCGAAAACTCTCGGACAAGTCAGCGGGGATTTCTTCCAGCGATATTTCGGCCCTTCTTTGCTGCAACGGATCTTCGGAACGTGACTTTCAGCAGGGGCATTCGTGCAAATACTCTATCCAAAACACGCCATTGAACCTCGGGAAGAAGGAGAAACGTCGCCCGAATGATGACATTGATGACTCATATACTATCTCAGCCAATCCGGCGTTCGAAGTGGGCAGTTGTGGTGAAGCGTCGGACTCTTCACTAGGGCGATTCTTCACTGACACTGAAGAGTTATTCGTCAACAGTGGGCTATAGAGTCCGCACACTAATTTTGGTCAAAATGTTCACGTTATGTGGTGATAATAGAGTCGGATATTAAGGGGCATTTTTAATTCACATAAACTGACAATCCATATTTTAACTTCGCCAGACCAAATGTGTCCATCCTTGGCGGTCTTGGCTCCATTCCTGTGCGAGTTCGAGCCAGTTCTTGTCCCATCTTCTTCCAAAACGGCGGAATCCCCCTTTAAGATCGAGACCGGCTTTGACGCAAGGCGAGCCGAGTTTTGCGCTGTCGTCCACCCGTGAAGAGGTTGGCAGCGGATGGCCTTCCTGGTGAGCGCTTTGGCTCTTGCTAAGCATTCATGCAGGGCCCAAACTCCGTGGTTTTTTTTTTTTACGTACCTTAATTGACGATTCTCACTTTAGTCGAACGTTCGATACTTTTCAGGCCAAAATATCTTGCTTAAAGGACACCTGAATGGAGAGTACCAAGTATCATCCCTATCTGTATGACTTCCGTTAGCATTGCCTGCAGAAAACCCAATCCAAATTCGAAATAGTGTTTCCAAGCTATGATTTTTGCTCCATGTTGCATCTGTCCTTATTTCAGTACCGAAGAATTCTAGAAATGAACAAATGTCTCCAATCAACCCTTCTTCTGGAATATTGTTTAACCAGTTAAGTCCAAACGTATATCTAGTAGAAATTCCAATACGATCCGGCCGGCGCTGTGCAAGATTTGAATGAATTGCGCTTTTTGGCTTGGAGTCTGCATGTGCAAACCTCCAGAAATGCTCTCCTTGGCCATGTCTGTAAATGCATTCTCCATGGTGTGTTCAAGTATGGTTTCATTGTTCAGGTGTCCTTTAAAGTTTAAGCGAAACGGGCTGAAATACGACATCCTAAGTAGGCTGAGATACGACAGCCTAGTTGGTATGTCTGTCTTCATCGAATGAACTTTATCGTCCAGATTTGTCACTGTGCTTGTACCTCTATGCAGCTACTACGGTAAACGATTGCTGGAAAATATATCTTTTTGGGCCACACAATGGCGGGCTTTCTTCAAAAGTAGGCTACAATCTGGAATCAACATTTACCCAGCTTCGCTTCATTAGCCATTGAAATGCAAGCTTTTGTTGAAACTGAAATTCTCAGCGTCGGGATAAACTTGGTCTTGTCGGGCCATGAATGGCCTTACCCCTCATAGGGGTTCCAGAGCTACCCACAGAAAACCATTGTAAATTATAGTTGACGAGGCGCAAAACCGAATGTGGATAAACAATACAAACTACCTCTTTATATCAGTATTTGTGGATGCATTGTTTAATTTACCTTCACATATGTTAATTACTTCCGTATTTTCTATCTCAGCTATGCAAGATTTGTGTTAATGAACGCGAAGGGGCCCGGGATGAAGTAGTTGCCCCCGCCCTCATTTCCGCAAAATGACGCCTCTGACGGGCGTTCTCTGACCCCATTATTCTCTAAACCACATGAAAAAGACAACACAGCTTTTCGACGTGCCTCGAAAAGGTTCACGGGTCATGAATTCCGCGAAGACCAAAAGCAGGCTATCGCGGCCGAAAACGACGCCCATACACTGTACAAATAAATTCTCCGAGTTGGATTTGAAGTTAACTGCAGTATTTGCTACTAAGATAACTGTTATCTCTAATAAGATAACATCGTTTTACCAGGATGAAGTCCAGATGAAGATAAAAAACCATCCTTAGTCGGTATATTTTCTCTCGGATGAAAGTAATCCTTATTGGAGATTGCGCGTGGATGAATGTAACCCAGATCAGACATTCAGCGACAGCCGGGCAAAGACGAACCTTATCTGTGGAGAGATTGAATGACTCCGTTAGTCCTCGTAAGGTATACTATTATATACATAATGAAATGAAATGAAATAAAAAATATATAGGCTTCGAAGCTAGCGCGAAAAGCTCATTATCACACAGTTTAAGTCGTGACAATAGAGACGCTTGTGCTATCCGGCGAATTTCAGTAACGTAACAGTGATTTTGCGCAGAGCTACCACTGCAAATACGCGGAAGCCGAAAGAGCCGACGATATGCATCTTGTAGCACGCTTTCATACTCTGCATGGCCTTAGCAGTAGGGCTGATGACCATACCGAGTGCAAAAAAGGAGTATGTCGGAAATAGTCGCTTGTTAACAGTAATATCAGCCATAAAGAACTTACTAGTTAGAACGTTTGCTATCTTGCATAGGGCTACCCATTATATGTTTAACATGTAAATCATCCCGAAGGTTAGACTGAAAGTACATCCAAGATAAATGACAGGTTTCTGTTAGAAAGGTGCAAAGCTTTTCTTTTCTTTTTTTTTTTGGGGGGGGGGGCGAATTCCAGGTTTCGAAAACGCTATTGAATAAGGTTTTCTTAGTGTTAAGCACAATATCATGCTCCACTGCGAATCTGTCACTAATACGAAGAAGGATATCCAAACCAAAGTAAGTAGGAGCGAGCACAACCAAGCCATCAGCAAAGAAGAAATGATTGTAGCACTTGCCCCACCCCCCATAGCAACCCGCAGCCGAAGCCGAAAGGTGCGAAGACAGCAAACCAGTGTAAGTACAATAGAGGGGATAAAACTCCTCCTTGTCTCAGGCCATTTAGAAGTCCAAAATTCTCACTAACACAACTACCCCAACGCACCTTCAGTTTCTGGCTACGAACCAAAAAGACAGAAGCTTCAAGTAACAAGAAGGAACAGATCTTTTTTCAAGTATTTTAAGCATATTACGGTGGTTAAAGCGATCAGAAGCTTTACTTGAGTCTATAAAGCAAGCATATACCGGAGAAGAATAAGGCTAAAAATAGTCACAAATCTTAGTAGGAAAATGGCATACTCGACACCGCAACGACTCTTAAAACCAAACCGGTAAGATGAAGTAGACAAATGGGTGCTTAGCACACTAGCGAGGCACTTCTCGGACAATTTTGAAACAATTGTTGCCAGTGCAATGGGGCGGTAATTGTCAGACGCAGATAACGGACCCGCTCGTTTTTTAGGGACAGGCACAATATTTACTTCCATGAAGGAGTCCGGTAAGTAACCATGAGACACAAAAGCATTAAAAAGGGCTGCAAGTAAAGTAGTCTTAATCTTTGAAGCATATTTCAAGTGTCAGCTGTTATGTTGTTTTCTCGGGGCCCCGTGGGTTCGTCCACACTTCATCTCACCCATACGTCAGTTCACCAACACGAACATATCGCCAACATATTTGAGATACCTCCGTTTTCTGCTACAGCCAACTTACCCCTTTGCAAGTGAAATCGATATCTGCTTGAACTGCCATTTATTGATTCAGGACCAACTATTAACAGTGGAAAATCTGTTTAAATTCTGCTTACAACTAACTATCAAGGAAAAGAAGATCAAGCTTCCGTGTCCCCGCGAACTTCGTCGACGGTTTTATTCTAGGAACTTAGTCATTACAAAACCTGGACAATACCAAGAGTATTGCAGTCGAGACCCGTGGCTGCTGTGATGTTCACACTGGAAGTAGGAGCAGGAGCAGCGAGGGCAGTGCGAACTCGGATGGTGCTGTACAGAAGCTTATGGGGGCAAACACACGTGCTGTCCGGGATATAAAATGCAATCGTTTTGTTTCGAGTGACGATCGCTGACTCTTGACTAATTAGCTTGTAAGGATTGTCATTGTTTGTCGAGTAATCGGACTTGGCCTCAACCGCGTCATTAGAGACACTCAGGTGTGTTTTACCTTGTCGGTATTCACGGCTTTGAGGCTTCGGTTCGACTGCAGTCTTCCTTTTGTTCCAGTTCGTCATCGAATCTCGGTAGCTTCCTTCCCGTCTGTAATCCTTTTTGCCGTAGGTGCTCTCGTGCTTTTGACTCGATACCTCAAAGAGCTGGTGAGTGACCAGAAAAGCCTCTCTAGAGCTACACGAAGCTGTGTCGTTAAAAGTAATCGTGAGGCAGTGTGCCGGAAAGCAAGAAGTTAAGCACTCAACAACTCCATTGGTATTATCGACGCTGACGCAGTTAGTCAATGCGCTGTAAACGGTCACAGCCACAAGAGCTAGCAGCAAACATAAGCGCAGAAATATGTTCATGATCCTAGAAAGAAGATGAAGAAGAATTCAGCATGTGTGCAATAGCAAGGAAAATATTTCAGAACCAATAAGAATATTGGAGATGGGTATTCTTCGTTCAAAGTTTAACCGAAAAAGGCTGAGACATCACACACTATAGTGCCTATCACTAATTCACTTCAAGAAGCTTGAAGATCCGATGAAAATATGTTACTTCGTTGCTCCGCCATTCACAAAGAATGGCCTTTCACATATTGGATTTTCCCTGTAGGATTTTTGATACCTCTATGGACTTGTAACAGTGTTGTATGCTTGACGAAAACGTGTTCACGCAGGGAGCAGTGTTCACGAAGCCGATAACTAGCAACAGAAAAACCGCGTTTGTATTGAGTTTCAAATTTTCAGCGTCATAGTAGAATTTGAGCTGTGGAGACGGCCGTAGATATTCTGAACGTCACTACTAGAGCAGATCGTTGAAAATCAAAAAGTCCCTTAATAATACCTTTATTTCAGCGAGAGGCCATATACACATAACAACAAGAACAGAACAACATCTAACAAACACTAAAACGCGCTAAGGACATACGTCCTTGAGGAGCGCCCTCCTAACAGGAAGGCAGCTGAAAAGGGGATCAGCGGCATTCCTAACAAGAAAATTCTCGGACCTGAAAATTCTCTGATGGAGGGACGCTTTAGACCGCCTCACTATCTCATTCAGTGAACAGCACTTTCGGGAAACAAGTTCGTGGCTCACGCTACAAATCGTTGGAAGTTTGTACAGGCGGCGGGCAACTCGATTGTACCCAGTTTTAAGTAATCTGGCCGACTTGAGTGAAATATTGGCCACTAGAGAAATACCAAAGAGCTGATAACAATAGCACTGGAACAAGCGAGTTTTCACAGCATCAGAACAATGCCCAAATTTGAGGACGAGCATGTTACCTCGCTTAAACAGCCCTCGCAGAAGCGCGGTAACATGATCGTCGTCTCGACAATCATCCCGGAGGGTAAACCCCAGATAAGTAAAATTACGTACAAACACAATTTCATTTCCACCGAGCCGTACGCCCTTCTGAGGAACCGGTAAGCCAGGGGGTAGATAAGCCATTGCAAATGTTTTTTTCGTGTTAAACAGAATATCATGGGAAGTAGCATAACCATCGCAAATTTGTAGGAGCTGATTCAGGGCAAAAATGGTAGGCGAAATTAAAACGATGTCGTCTGCAAACATTAAATGATTGTAGCAATACCCGTTGATGTGGCAACCGATCCTCGAAAGGCATAACTTTAATGAAAGTTCATCAGTGTAAATAGTATACAGCAGTGGGGAAAGAACACCCCCCTGGCGTAGACCGTTCTTCAGGTGAAAAAACTCACTGTAGCTATCCCCCCAACGAACACGAAATCTTTGTTCAGTGAACCAATAACATAATAATTTCACGTAAACGGTGGGGACCCCTCTACGCACCAGAATATCTAGCATAATACGGTGGTTCACGCGATCGAACGCCTTAGAGGCATCAATAAAACACAAAAATACCGGAGTCGAGAAGAACAGAAAATAATCTACGACGAATTTCAGAAGAAAAATCGCGAAATCAACTCCGCACTTTTGTTTGAAGCCAAACTGGTATGGAGCAGTAACGAGCCACTGTTTCATATGGTCTGCTAAACATTTCTCAAGAATCTTCGAGAGAACCGTAGCCAACGCAATTGGTCGATAATTATCAGAATTAGATGAAGATTTAGATGAATCTGCCAAATAATTCCGCGCATCCTGTTAACTGATGCAAAAATAATTGGCTTTTAAGAAGGTAAGTTGGAAAGTAAGAGAAAGCCGTGGTGGATTTCAAGACAGCCTGGAAATTTGTTGTTCCTACTAAAAATCAGCACCCCTTCTGTAATGATTCTAACAAACTTTTCTTTCAGGGAAAATGCTATAATCTGAAAGAACCACATATAGGCCTACATTCACTTCTTAAGGTTGCTACTCGCAAGTGGCCAACCCCTTTTATGCCGCTTGACGACACTTGAATTCTTGGTTTCCTCCTACGATCATTATGATGACGCCTCTATGATTTTACTTGTGATCTTGCTCAGAATTGGTTGCCATAAAGAACAAGAACTGTTCATGACTGTAATATTTGCTCTTATTGATGGTCCATACGACAGGTTAGGCTTCTATCAAGCAGATAACTAATAATAGTATTTTTAGATTTTGATAAAGGGTTTTGATATGTTGTGCCGTCATATAAGGCGTATTCTCGTCGTTCCCCGAGGACTCCTCGGGGAGTCCAAGGGAACTGCGAGAATAGAGGGAGTCACTCCACGCGGACTCCGCGCACGGAAAACAACGAGAACACGGGGAATGCTTCCAAAATGGATTTTGTTCTAAAAATAAGTATGCAGTCGACGGAATTAGCTTGGATCCACTTTATTTTTGGTTTTGTTTATTCTGATTGTTTTTACTTAATTTGACACTGCACCAACACCAGCAAAAATTGATTCCCCTCTGAAAGGAGTCCTTTTTGATGAGACTGATGATAATCGGAGCATTCCCTGTCCGGGGGGACTCGCGAGAATATAGGGAGTGAGTCCCCGGGACAAACAAAAACGCAGGGACTCCTCAAGTGGAGTCCTCGGGGAACGGCGAGAATACGCCTATAGATTCCAGCTAATTATTGATTTTACTTACTTATACTTTAAATCGGATGTTCGCTGCTAACCCTGAGACCGACTCGAGGATCTCTTTCATTCTTTGGTGCATTTGTTCTGTACATCAGGGGTTTCCAACCGGTGGTACGCGTACCAAAAGAGGTACGAAAGACAAACGCAAGAGGTACGCGAAGGTCCTCAAAATCAAGGTAGCTTTAATGTCTCGCCTCACACATTTTTGAGTTTTCTGACTTAGTTTCAATATTTCAAAAGTTCAGATACCACATAGTACCTTGATTTAGTACAGGCAATACAAGGTCTGACCGCAAACAAATTGCAACAGAAATGTTTTTTGAACCATCTTGTAGAGAAACAAAAACTGTACAACATATCAAAAGTTGAGAAACCTAGCGGGGTGCAAAATTCGTGTTTTTTAGCAGTTTTTATTTAATTTTTTATTTTCAGCTGAATTTTTTCTTAAGCCTTAGTGTTTACTTCAGGGGAAACACATTTCTGGTCTAGTTTTATGTGCTGAACTCGAATATCACATCAGATTCAGGATAGGCTACAGTTAACCGAAAGGGTTTCACGTTCATCACTATTCCAGAAATCGGTCATTCTATTACATTATCCGTTATTCGCACTTAGGGCCGAATAGAGACCCAAATGGATGTGTTGAATGGCCAAGTAATAACTGTACTGTCTTCACTAGTAATAATTACTTTTTATTTTAAGTAATAATTATTTCAGTATTCTATGTTTGGTTTACGTCACTAATTTTAGAGTCATCGTTTGTTCCTCCTAGTTAGACTCATTAGTAGGCTGATACTCTGTAGAAGATTGTGGCGAATTTTAATTGCGATATGAGTAGCCTAATCTATCCTTATCCATGTCGAACCATTTTCGACCCTAAGACAAAATGGGATGTCCTTAACTGAGCCTATAGCCTATAAGGCTTAGCCTGAACAGGTCCAAAACTGGCACCAATAGTCGTAGGATATAAATTCGATACCAAGTTTTACGGGTAGCAACAATTATTAATCGTTCTATATACATACCAGTTAATAATCTTTAAATATGTATCTTTAGCATATATGTATAAAGCCTACACATATTATTAACATCGTCCTCGCCCGGTTTTGGCTGATGCTCCCTTCGAGGTATGTCGAGGTACTATCAAAATAAAACAGAAAACGCTAAAAACACGAGTTTTGCACCCCGCTAGGTTTCTCAACTTTTGATAGGTTGTACAGTTTTTTTTGTCTCTACAAGATGATATAAAAAATCATTTCTGTTGCAATTTGTTTACGGTCAAGTCCTATTTGACGCTAGATTGACTGTACGAATTGTACGCAATTTCAGATACATGCCTTATCGTTAAAGACACTAAATTTCGCATTTTTTACTTTCTTCTCGTGATAAAATGCAGTAAAGTAGTGATTGGTCAAAAAAGGGATACGCAACCATTATGAACTTTGATTAGGAGTACGCGGTGCAGAAAAGGTTTGGAACCACCGCTCTACATGAGATCAAGCAATTCGTCCGCTTTTTAGTGGAGTATTCATTCATGAAAAATCTACACTTGCGGCCGTTGTAATCGGTTTTCTGTTTTCTGTTTTCGGGTTTCACAAGTTGTTGTTTCCATGACTGGTTTAAAGTTGAAACTTGGTTTATATATTAGTATCGGGGTCTAGTTGTTGTTTTTTTATTGTTTTTTTTTTTTTTTGGGGGGGGGGGGCTCCCCAACACCAACCCGTACGAGTGGCAGTTGGTCCCAGATTGCCCGACGACATATGATCGTAACTTGACAACGGTTGGAGTTAGGACGATGAAGTATTCTGAACGTATGGTTCTAAGGTTGGGAATGTTCTTTAAAAGTAGACCCTCCCCCACCCTCCCCGTGCATGGTCCACTAAGCCAAGATTGCCCAACGACTTATGTTTGTAACTTAACCTCGTTTAGAGTTCAGACTTTGAAATTACTGTCATTATAGATCCTAGGGTTGCGAAGAAACCTTTGGAGTTGCACCTCCCTCACCCACCCTCCCCACTTGTGGCCAACTAGGCCGAGATCGCCCATGAGTTAAGTTCGTGGACCGTTCCAGGTATCATGGCATGCTTGCCTACTCAGGTCTACTTACTATCTTTTTGGGGTCCTATCAAATGGGTTCAGTATCAAATTTGCCCAGTGGGGCCCAGATCTTTCTTTCGAGGCCCCGATAACAACACCCAAGCACTTCAGGGGCAACTGGGCACAGATTGTCCATGAGTTAATTTCGTGAATCCTGACCGGTATCAAATCCAAGACTACTTCGTAAGTTCAGAACCATGGCTGGTTTGATTAGGAAGAAGAAACTCGTTCAGTTGATTCTTCTGATGCTGGTTGGGAATCGACTGGGTTTCCCCTTCCTTCGTCTTGATTTTTGGGCAACAGGATCCAACCTGCCTTTTTACTAGATCTTGCCGCGCAAGTTAATTCAACCCTTTTAAAAGTCAGATCGTGTTGATTGCTTTGCTATTCAAACCGACATTTTCCTTCACCGGCCAGTTTCGCCTAGAAATTATAATCATCTTTGTCTCGAGGGGTTGCTCTCTCTCCGCCATCGATGTACACCTCGGCACGGTACTGGCACGATACCGCCGGGCACGACAAATTTTCTGCAGATTACTATTCACCATCTGGCGCTCAGTAACGCAGGTACTTGGACGAAAGAATTATAGAAAACATGCTGCCGAAGAAGAAGCAGGACTAGATATGAGGACGATGCTGTTGACCAAAAGCGCCAATGTTTCTGTGCTAGTGCTGGGCGATTTTTCGATATTATCGATATTTTCACTTTCGGTATGCGATAATCGACATATCGATATTGATATTTGTTTACCATGTTTCGCTACAGGATACGTCTCGTTTCGCCAAAATCTAAGAACCAAATTTTCGTTAACTAGCATCTTGGATCATCTGAAACTCCGAATAAATAAGAAATGAATTACGGAAAAACATATTGCTCCGATTTCGGATACATAAGTGTAGGTTAGGTTGGATTAAAGCGAGGCTTCACCTTCCAGATTTTTCTTCCGGATTCCAGACAGCCGTTTACGGATCTGAAGGTGAAGCCCGGCCAAAAATGTCTGGAAGTCCGGGGTGCTGGACACCCCAGATTCCGGATGTCTGGAAGTTACCATAGAGGAAATCCACTCGAGAGACAGAACAAATATGCAAATGTAGGAAGGAAAGGGAAAGTGATTGACAGTTGTGACTGGGATGCAAGAGATATTTGAAATGCGAAGGGGACATTTAGGAAATATTGAAGAATAGCAAAGTTGGATGTCATCATTATCATGAAAATCTGGAAGGGTTGGCTTGACTATGCGGAAGCCCCGGACGTCTGATAATCTGGAAGGTGAAGCCTGGCTTTTACTTACAATAACTACGAATGAACAAATATCGCTTTCGATATCCATATTTCCGTTTCCATATCGATCTTTGGTCCAATATATCGATATACCGTTATCGATATCAAATATCGCCCAACACTAGAGTCAGCTTCAGTATATTTTGCTTCTGGTGAGGTAATTCAGTGGCGACCAAACTTTTTTTCATATGTGTAGGGTGTGCTAAGAATGAAGCTTGGCAGGCATATTTAACTTTGAAAAAGTCAGTTATAGTATATGTACCAGTTAGCCAAAGTAGGTAATTAAGGATTGACAAGATTGGTTTATAAATTCTCATTAGAGCCAACCATTCCTTAAAGTACTCATCTTAACCACAAAGTACAGAAAATACTTTTGAGCAAAACATATATTTACATGGTCCCCATGAGCCCATGATCATTTGTGAAACAAGGGTTTTGCTTCAAAATGAATTCCCAGCTCCCTTAAAGGACCCCTCGCACTATTCACTCTTCAACTTATAGTATTTTAAAGTATTTTAATACTTCAACTATGCTGTGCTTTCAATAAATAACCAACGGTTTTGGCTGTTTAAGCATTTTCCGAGACCCGTTGACTTGTAGCGAAAACAGGGAAATAACTTACATAACCGGTTTTCCTGATGGAAAAACTTCTCGCAGAAAACCGTCGACAGCGTGATACACATCGAAGGTAGCAAAACACGGCAAGTGAGAGAATCAGCGAGGTTTTGTTAGAGGGGTTAGAATGTACCGCACGAAGCGTGGGTCTCCGGATTTAGAAATATATGTAGTGATTACAGAAGTAGGTTGCATTAGTATTATAGGTAAGACACAGGTCCTTTAAAGTGCACATCTTAACGAAAAAGTGAAAAAAAAAATACTTTTGACCAAACGACTAATATTCATGATGCCCAAGGGCCATGATCATTTTTGCTTCAAGGGTATTGCTTACAAATGAATTCCTTAAAGTCCAAAATATAGTATGAGCAAAATTTAAATTTTCGTGATCCCCAAGAGCACATTGCCATTTTTGCCTGAAGGGTTTTGCATTCAGGTAGATTTCTAGTGCCCTTAAAATGTAAAAATTAAATACTTTTTACCAGATCATTCTCTTGATTTCCAAGGGCCCATGATCATTCTTATTTCAAGGGTATTGCTTATAAATAAACACAAGAAACCCAAGAATTTGCAATTTCCCAAATTTCATCCTCTGACCCAGCCTAGCAAGTACCATATGACCTTCTAGCTCTTGTATTCAACCCCATGAACATTAGCTGCGTTCTTTGTCACGGGAGTTCTTACCGGTGGTCTCCGGTTTTTCTTATAAGCATTTTATTTTCTTTTGCATCCACCGGTGACTTCTCACCAGTCTTATAACCCGTTTTTGAACTAACCAGTGTCCGGTTATCTCACCGGTGCGGACTAACCAGAACCTGCTCGTGAGCCCTGCTGCAGCGAGGAGTTAGCCGATTTTCATCAACTCACAGGTGAAACAAAAGAACGCGTTTTAAGGGAAGAAGGGTTACCTGATTTGAGAGTCTGCTTTTTCGCTGCTATAATTAAATTTTAAATAATATTGGTGTCAAATTAGAAGGGAAAGTAAAGAGGATTCAGAGAATAATTTTATTGTTAAATAAAATAGAAAGGATTTATGAAATTGAAAGTTAATTGTTTAGGAAACGTACAAAATACAATAAACAGTTTAGGGGTGGATTTAAAGTTTTTATGTTTGTATTGATTTTGTTAGTATAGATTAAAGTAAATACTATAGTTCGTAATAATGGATTTGGAATGTGTTTGTAGCTCTTAGGGGCTCATGTTTGGGGGTGTTTGTTTTTTTGTAGCGCTCGTTTTGGTTGGGTTTAGAGTTTTTGATGTGTAGAGGTGAGGATTCGTAGATAATTTTTTTTTTTTTTTTATATTTGTATTGAAATAAGAGTAAATAAGTATTAAGATTGGTAAAGTTAAATTCAAAAATAATTTGAACAGTTGAAATGGTAAATGGAGTTATATTTTTTGAAGTTTAAAATTGTGTTTGTTTTTTTGGAAAGAGTAGGTGACGTTAAAGATTTAAAGGAAATGTTAACGTCACCGAGTGGAGGAGGAGTCGTAGCCCAAAAAGTAAAGTAACAGATTTTCGAAAGGCTACGCGGGTTTAAAAAAAAAAAAAAAAAAAAAAAAAAAAAAGGGAAGAACCGGACAATGGTGACTAAACACCAGAGACAGCCCGGAGTGCAACGAACGCAGCTATTGTAAACTTGCTTCATTCTTGGCCAATATCTGATGAAATTTGTTTACATGTACCTCAGAAATCATGGTTTATCGCAATGTTTTAATTTGAAGAAAAAAAAACGCGGCACCCCTCACTTTGTCTTTAATTACGGGTCACACTCTGACTTGTTTTCTCAGGTCTAAACCTCCTAAAGCCTTAGTGGATGGCTGTATCATCAGCATGTCCAGGCGAGATGTTGTACGGACAATATATAAGCTGACTGTGTCTTACAGGAGGGCGGAAAAAAAAACAATGCTTTCAATCTCCACGTTAGAGCATCTGCGCACTTGTTTAGGTCCGAGAGTTTCATCAGGAAGCTTTCAACGCTGAATCAGTTGTCTGTTTCTGTTTGTAGGAAAAGGAGGAATTTTGCGTATCCGTAGTAACAAGAAAAATAAGGGAAGAATTGAGAAGACTTGAATCATGCGACGTCTCTTTTTCTCCGATGCTCAAGTATCGACTGTCCCGACCAAAGAGTAATTATTGGCGCGTGTTCTTCTGATCGCCATTCTTCGAGACAAGAAATTGCGCCGAATTAAAATTAAACAGAAAGAGGCCGACATTTTGCCCTTCTACACTGCAGCTACCACTAGTTTAAAAGACGAGATAAGGGGCTAAAGTACAATGAGATGATAAAAGTCATGCAATCCTACGTTCAAAGATGACGAAAATAAAGGCAGAAAAGGACCGATTTGGACTGAACACTATAAGTTTAAAGAAGGACGGGACATGCTTCCAAATGTTTTTACTCTAGGCTTAGAAAGTCAGTTAAAATCCGTCTCTGGAGAAGTGGGACGAAAGATTTACTTTTTTTTTCACACAAAAACATTCATGACAGATTCTTAGTGATGAAAAAAAAAAGACTGTTAACAGGATAGATAATGAAACACTTAGCCAACTACCCGAGATAATGATATACATTTGACCAAAAATAATAAGTTGTTATCTCAAATGTAGGCATTTTGAATGATACCGTACAATTATCAATTTCAATAATGAGTTATTAATTTAAAATGAGGAAATAATTCAAGCCTGTTTGCTTGAATCACAGTTCTCGCAACTATCCGAGAAATGTTAAGAATTAGATTTTTTATATATACTACAATTAATTCAAAACATATGAACTCTTTGTGCCCATTTCGACAGCTATTCCCAAAATTCGATGTAAAACATGATAATGAAAACAAATAATGATGAAAAAGCGGATTGTTAGTAGTTAGCCAGATGTGTAGTGCAACTATCAGGGATAAAGATATACATTTGTGACCAAGAATAATAAGTTGTTATCACAAATTGAGTTGAGACGTCTTGAAAGATATCTTACAATCAGCAATCATTATTTTAAAATCAGGAAATACTTTACAGCCTAATGTTTTTCGCGACTACATGAGAAAATGGTATGAACTAAATTTTGAGTAGCTGATTTCAACAGCTAAATACCTGAAATTGTCCAAGCTTATACCTTTTCTACAAGCGATTCTTTACAGTCCTGAGAAGACGAAATAAAATTACTAATGTTCACACCGATCCTATTGAATCTCAACTAAAGACAAGCGTGTTAGGTTTATGCGTCAACGTTCAAGTTGCTTAATTGCTCCCCTGAGTCATCCAACGCCGCATTCCCTTGGGCTTCACCGTCTTTGTGAAAGGTCGTGATAATTGGGTCATATTGCAAATCTGACCCGAGATTAAAAAGTCGTTTCCGTTTGTATTATCCTTCAGCATCAGCACTCCTTGAACTTCCCGCCTTTTCTGACTGCTTCTTCACTTTTGCTCTGAAGGTAACACTTAATACTGCAAGAGGCAACACGAGAAGCTCCATCCAGGCTCCACCCCCGATACATAAAATCGGAGAAAAAGAGATCCACCATGCTGACATCGAGGTTACGTGAGTTCTCAATTCTTCCCTTATTTATTCTTGGTAGTAACAAGAACGGAGAGCAATGAAGATCTTTTTTCTTTAAAGTTGGAAATGCCGGAAAGAAATGAAGTAGAACGATCATTATAAGTACCTTAAGGGCTTTTTTTTTATTGTATTTCGCGCGATTAGCGAGGATCTACGAATATCATACGCGAATCTTTTTTTGCATCATTCACTGTATTCGACCGGAACGATTTAGAGATGTGAGTAATGTGGTTGCCCAGTCACCGAAGAGATGTGACAATGGGAAGAGAGTTAGTTGGAAGAACCAGCGGCTGTTGGCTAGATAAGTTGAAAGTATATTCGCAAAAAGTATGTTTGATGTTCAGAACCGGGCCGACAAGGTCAAAGGCAGCTGAAACAAAAGAAACCGACTTCTTCAATCCGGTCGTACTCCAACTTATTACTAAAGAATATCAACGACATAAGCAAGACAAGATATATGAATGGAATTAGTAATACATGTAGACGGTAAAGTGGAAAGGGTTTCGGAGATACACATTTTGAAAATGGTTGGTGAGAGAACCAGGCTCTGTTGAACATAGATTATCAATAACAGCTCTTCGCCCACGGTAGGCCTTCACGATTTCTTGGACTTCTGAACTTTTAGGAGTCGTGAAATAAATTGATAACAATACCTGTTAAGACTTCATCCACAGAAAAAAGTATCAGCACTAATTTAATGTACAGTGACATATGTCGACAGTTAAAGAACATCTGGGTTGTTAGCTACCTTTTCCTGGTTAGCGCAATCAAAATGGGCAAACAAGCTAAGAGCTTGTCGTTTCATTTCTTTCAACGTATAGACAAGGCTTCCAAAAAATATGTGTTCACCTATAAAAAGATGAGATCATGTTATTTTAAATGTGCAAAGCACCTTGTCCACTTGTCGGAATTATGCCATAACCATACATTGACTGAGAAGTTCAAAATTCAAGATGCAAGTGTTACCCTTTTGGATCTTTCTTCGTCGCTATAACGAATCATTGACAACAGACCCCAACCAGCGCACGACCTTCTGCAACTGCTTCCTGGCCGAAGATTGAAAATTAGTTTTTTTTTTCTGTGTCTTTTCTTTATTTTCTATTGTTTACTCTGCTTTTTCAAACGGCGGGTTACAAATAAATTACTTATTACTTACTATCAAGGTTTTCAGGTTTAGTCCGTTTTTGCTTCAGCCAATTGGTGAGGCAACATTCGTCACAGATTCCATAACCGCGTTTATCATACTTACAATTACACGTGGATCGCTCCGATAGATTTTACACCTCATCCTTCTGATGGGTGTTATGCGATATCGCTTCGATGCCATCTAGCTCAGTGACCAGTTTTGTATGAAAAGCTCGACGGGTGTCTCCGGTTCAACAGCGCTCCTTGAGGATACAGGGTAACGGGTAGAGGGAAGTAGTATACTCTAAAACGGATTGGAGCGGTACCATAGGAAAATCCGTCTGTCCGTCTGTGAGTAGTATACCGCTTAGGATAGCCTACCGTAACCTACCCTAGCCAAGCCTAACTTGTCCTAAGTTTACGCTCCCCCTCCCTCCCAGCCTAGCTTAACCTAACGTGACCTAAGTTTAAGCTCCCCCCTCCCAACTTAAACTTAGACTAACTTAACCTAAATAACTTATGTGTTATTATAAAAGTGATATCATAGGAGACAAAAGTAAATGTAGTCTAGCTTAAGTTAACCTTACCTAAACTAACTAACCATAATTTAGCCTTTTTTTTTCTTGATAGTGATGTCGCGTGAAGGGAAGAAGACAGAAAACAGCGATGTCGATTTCGATTCGAGACCTAAACGGAGAAAGAAGTTGCAACCTAAAGAGACGGAATTTGATAGAGCCTCAATAGTGCCTATTGAGATTGATGGGTAAATACCACCAGAACTACATGATTCACTCAAAGATTTCCCTTTCCCTCCCGAAAACAAATCGGTCACGAAAGAAATGTTGAGTTCCTATAACAAACGCCTTATTGATAAAGGTTCACGGTGGACTCAATCGAAAAAGAAACTGATTGCAGACTTTGTCCCTAAGAAGAATTTAGTAGTGCATGGGTTTTTGCTGAGATGGATGGTGGATCATGGGTTTAAATTAACCTAAATCACAAAGTGTTGACTTTCTACCAACAAAAACATGGAAAAATTTGTTCATCATTTTGTTCAGAAGCGTTCCGAAGCCCCCCCCCCCCCAAGCAATCCCCTCTTAACCTAAGTTAAAAAAGACTGATGAATTTCAGTTTCAAATTAAAGAAATACTTTCATCAGAGAAAAGAAATTTCAAATTATAGGTCAAATGAAGGGTGGAAAAATAATCTCCGATTTCCAGCTGTAAATCCTCATAGACTTCATCAGCAAAAGTTGTAACGATATCCCCTAAACAGTAAACACAAGACATCACTCATCAGATACAGACACTGCCTCAATCACACCCAACGACTCCAAATATTCAAGCAACACCAACATTAAAGGCGGTCCAAGGTACTGAACCCCAATGGCTCAGGAAGGCTGATCAATGAAACAGGGTGAGCAACGACCCATATTATCAGACGAGAAATCCAAATTGGCCAAATCACAACTTCAACCAAGGTCTTCACAGTCTCAGGGCCAAATCTTCTCACCTGCAACCAAAACCCTCTATATCGCATCAAGGATCACCCCAACAACCCCATCAAGGGGCCTCATACCTGCAAGCCCAAGTGGTCCATCACATCATAGCTCACACCAGCCGGGACCATCGCACCTGCAATCCCTGCCGCAATCATCACACCTGCAAGCCCACCCAGTACCATCACACTTGCAAACCCAGCCACAGCCATCGCACCTGCAAGCCCAAAAAGGATCTTCTAACCTGCAACCCCATCCAGGACTATCACACCTGCTATCCCAGCCAGTCCTATCAGACCTGCAAGCCGAAACAGGACCATCTCACCTGCAAGCCCAACCTGCCCAGACAGGTACATCATATCTGCAAGCCAAGACCGAACCCTCACACCACCAGGGATCACAGCAGCGTGAGCAACCTCACCACAATGCAAACCAACCTCAATTCAAAATCCACCAAGAGGCTTTTAGAGGTATGCTTAGGATCTATAGGATGAGTTTGAAGGAGCAGAATCGATTTTTTGTCCCATACGCGTCACCCGCCCCATTGTTAATGCTCATAACCGATAGTACACGCCAACTTCTGCATCAAAGCATACTACAGTTTGATGATATTTTATTTCGCATCAGGGTTCGTGTTTTGGTTTTGAACACACGTAACGTTGAGGTTGTGACACCCGCTCCTTTCTTCAACATTGAATTTGCTGCTGTCTCCCCGGGTATGATAAAGTGGATGAAAATGTTGGAACGGGATGTGTCGCGAGTCAATGCCCTTTACAAAAATCACGCTACTGAATCTAGTCAGCTAGGGGTAGAGTCCATTGATGTATCAATTGCTCAAGATCCAGGAGGTGTACCAATTCTTGGAGATGGAAGATTGGGGTTCTCTTTCCGTAGGCACCGTAGAGCATCGTAGGTGCCCACTAGCCCCAGAACATGTCAGGTAACCGGACATAAGAGACAAGAAAAAGTCTCAGAGAATTTTATAGTTCAGCCGCAGTCAATCCTGGTTCACACACCCTAGCGAAGCTGGAATTCATATATCCAGTCAAGCCCGAGGCCTACTAGCGAGATGGACCATTACATTGGTTATTTTATTGTACGAAACCATTTTCAGGAGTACACAATATGTGTCTGTAGATAATGTACAAGTCTGGGCCCTAACTAGATATATCAATTGGTCCTTACCATAAATATAACGTACAGTTATCTCGGTATCTCGCAATACTCGGTATCTCGAGATACCGGGTATCTCGCAATACCCGGAATTGACGCTGATAGTTTCACCATACTGAAACAACATCAGCGGGTACAAGACACACCCAATCTTTGTCTTTCAGTGAGTCGTAAAAGTCGGTAATGTCGGGAAGTTGAGTTTCATCAAACTTGTCAGAACTGTCGCAGTACTCATAGGGGTAACACCCCTTTTGTGTCAGTAAGTCGTAGAGTTCCGGTGTGTCCTGTTCCCTCTGATGTTGTTTCAGTAGGGTGAAACTATCAGCGTCATCCCCTCTTTGAACCTTAATTAATTCTTCCAGAGATTTTGGATAAAAGGCTTTGAAATCAAGAAAACGTAATTTGTTGGCCACTTCCTTCCCATTCTCTATTATCCGCCACGAAACGTCAAAGAAAACTATTTTCTCACTGGATTTTGGTACGTTGGTGATGTGAAAATAATTGTTTACCCATAGGGCATCATTCTGCACTGATTTTATTTTTGAAAACGTTCCAAGAAGAAACTTCTTATCTTCCTGAACGTTGTGAATATAGACATTCATTTTTGCTTGGAGTATTAAATTGCACCGTTGATGACTGACCCCTCTGAAGTTAGACTCTCCCGTGACCCCAGATTCCAAATGTAAATGGTCTCGTACGATGATGTCAGTGCTGGTGAATGTTTCATTGCAAATCCAGCATGTGTCAGACCGAAACTTGTCGTCATCAGCAGACTTATTTTCATTGCGTAATTGATATTCCGATAATCAGCAAATATCCCATCTGCGACTTCTACAAGCTTTACGGCTGTATTATTCATACACTTTTCCCCAAAGTACTCATGGTACCCTACCAAAGTCTTGTCAGCATCAATCATACCATGACGGATGTTTGCGAATGCTGCTGCACATGGTACATGTTGCTTCTGTCGGTTAGGGTCATCGTCAATATCCTGTAAGATTGCCTCACAGTCAAGGACAATTTTGTCACGTTGTCTGAGTCGATGATGACGGTTTTCAAACTGGTAATTGACCCTTTCCCCAGATGGATGCATGATTGCTTGCCGCCCATGTGGACTACAGTAGAAAACATATTCTTCAAACGTCCTTTCAGAACAGAAGGTGTGTAGACAGAAAGGACAGTAGAATTGTGAGTTTTTCCATGTCCTGCATTCAACAGCCGACTCGGGTTGACAATGGGGAAGAAATGTCCATACTGGTCTTCCTGAGATTCACCATCAACCAAAGAAGGTGGTTCATACAAGAGGAACACATGATGTTTTGGCTTTCAGATGGAAGGAGTTTTGGCTGGGTATAGCAAGCCTTTGACATTTTTCTTTTTGGGATACAGTTACAAAACTGCTTCGTCGGATGATAGGCTCGTACTGTAGAACTGTAATACCGACACTTTTGTCGGAATTTTCCCGCTCAAATTTTGTGATGTCAGCGATTTTGGACGGGTAGTTGATGGTATTAAAGTTCAAGGTTGGAAACTCTTTACCCTCAGCCTGTAAACGCGACAGGTGAGCCTGACTTGCTTCTTTCTGAACAGGTTTATGTTCCGCTTGACTGCTTTTGCATGACTGCCCACATGAAACATTTGGTACCGGTGTTTAAACTGATGACTTGAACGCCTCGATTGCTTAAATCCGGATGGTATTTCACTCTGTTATTTCCTGCTCAAATGATTGGTACACCTCGTGCCAGTGCTATTCATTTTTGGATAATCATGGCTAATTAATAAACTTGATTTGATTTGACCTCCTGGATCTTGAGCAATTGATACATCAATGGATTCTACCCCTAAGAACTGAAGCTGACTAGATTCTGTAGTGTATTTCGTAAAGGGCATTGACTCGCGAAACATCCCATTCCAACATTTTCATCCCGTTTATCATACCCGGGGAGGTAGCAGCAAATTCATGAAGAAAGTAGCGGGTGTCACAACCTCACCTTTACGTGTGTTCAAAACCAAAACACGAACCCCGATGCGAAATAAAATATTGCCGAACTACAGTATGGTTTGATGCAGAAGTTGGAGTATACTATCGGTTATGAGCATTAACAATGGGGCGGGTCACGCATATACTAAAAATTGATTCTGCTCGTTCAAACTCATCCTATAGATTCTAAGCATACCTCTAAATGCCTCTTGGTGGATTCTGAATTGAGGTTGGTGTGCATTGTGGTGAGGTTGCTTAGGCTGCTTTGATCCCTGGTGGTGTGAGGGTCCGGGCTTGGCTTGCAGGTATGATGTACCTGTCTGGGCAGGTTGGGCGTGCAGGTGAGATGGTCCTGTTTCGATTTGCAGGTCTGATAGGACTCGCTGGGATAGCATGTGTGATAGTCCTGGCTGGGGTTGCAGGCGAGATGATCGTTTTTGGACTTGCAGGTGTGATGATGGCGGCAGGGATTGGTGCGATGGTCCCGGCTGCTGTAAGCTATGATGTGATGGACCCAATTGCGCTTGCAGGTATGGGGCCCCAGACGGGGTTGTTGGGGTGATCGGCGATGCGTTTTCAGAGGGTTTTGGTTGCAGGTGTGAAGATTTAGCCTGAGACTGAGAAGACCTTGGTTGAAGTTGTGATTTGGCCAATTTGGATTTCTCGTCTGATAATAGGGGTCGTTGCTCACCCTGTTTCGACTGATCAGCCTTCCTGAGCCATTGAGGTTCAGCACCTTGGTTCAGTTCAGTTCAGTTCAGTTTTATTAAGATCAAAATAAAGGAACAAAATAAATGACCCCTACAAAGCTCCATGGCCCGTTACTTAGGGGTTAATACCACAATAATTAACAAATGAACGAGTCTCTTAACTATTACAATAAAATAAAAGAGAACAATTGAAGAATTTTATTTTTACTTACCGCTCCATCCTCAAAGTTCACCTCCAGGTCTACGCCGATCTCCCACAATCACTAATTTTCAACAAAATAGTATACAAATAAAAAAAAAATACTCAAGCCTAGCATCCAGGGATGTCGCCCTACCCTCATTAGTGATCTTATCTATTTTAAAGCAAAAATATATATTCCCGAAGGTATTTATTCTTTATCAACCAAAAATGTCTTTAGCTGGGTCTTAAAGGTGCCAAACGACTGAATGCTACGGACATTATCGGGGAGACTGTTCCATACTTTGCTACATGGAATACGAGGATTGAAATTTGATCTAACAGGACCACCACTATCACCAACATTATGGACCACCTTTAATGTTGGTGATAGTGGTGTTGCTTGAATATTTGGGGTTGTTGGGTGTGATTGAGGCAGTAGCGAAGAAGAAGGAGAACTATCAAATTCCGTCTCTTTAGGTTGCAACTTCTTTCTCCGTTTAGGTCTCGAATCAAAATCGACATCGCTGTTTTCTGTCTTCTTCCTTTCACGCGACATCACTGTCTAGAAAAAAAGGCTAAATTATGGTTAGTTACTTTAGGTAAGGTTAAGTTAAGCTAGATTAGATTTGCTTTTGTCTCCTATGATATCACTTTTATAATAACACATAAGTTAAATAATGGACAGCTAGTCTATGATACATTTAAAATAAGGGGTACAACAAATGAGTTTATATAAAGGAAAAGACTTACCAACCCCATGCACTCTCTCGGATTATATACTATGGTATACTTCAAAACTGATGCTGACTTAGTTGGACACAGAATGACGAACTCAATCTGTTTGGACGGTTATTTCAGGCCCTTTAGAAAAATGGTTTAACCTAACCCTTAGTCCATCCCGGATCTGAGAATTATTCTGACACCTAACTCCAGTTTGGGTTTTCCCTCATTATAAAAACGGTTTTACCTAACCCTCGGTCCATCACAGTTCTGAAAATTATTCTGCCACCCAATTTCCACTCAGGTTTTTCTCTTTTCACAACAGGACCGAGCGAACACTCAGACCAGCCCAGTTCTGAAAATTATTCTGACATACAATTTCCACCAGGGTTTCTTTTCGCAACAGGTTTGAAACACTCAGACCGGCCCAGTTCTGAAAAATATTCCGAGATGCAATTTCAGCTCGATTTTTCACATTCCCGATAGGTATACTAACGTCTCATATGCAATTAGCAGTCTTATTAGCATTTCTGTTTTTTTAAAGCGAAAGGAAAGGATCCCTCTATACCTTTATGATAAACTACTTAAAAAAGAGAAACAAATAAGCCCTCGGTAGTGCAGTGATGAACACGCTAGACTGTCGATCCAGATATCCCTAGTTCGAATCCTGGTGAGTCCAGGTTCTTAAAAGTGACAGGACCCCTCTTATCATAAACTCATTCGATGTCCGAAGCCAATAAGTCCTCGATGGTGTAGTGGTTAAGACACCCAACTCTGGACACAGAGATCCTAAGTTCAGATCCTAGGGTCAAGTCAGGCTAATTTAGGTTGGGAGGGGGGGGGGAGGGAACTTGCACTTAGGTTAAGTTAGGCTTAGTTTAAGCTGGGAGGAGGTAGCTTAAACTTAGGTCCAGGGTAAGCTAGGTTGGGTGGGAGGCTGAGCTTAAACTTAGGACAAGTTAGGCTAGGCTAGCGTAGGTTACCGTAACCTAAGCGGTATACTACTCACAGACGGACAAACGGATTTTCCTATGGTACCGCTCCAATCCGTTATAGGGTATACTACTGAGGAAGGTAGCATCTCAAGGGGAGATTTCCGCGTGGATGGCTTCGTTGAACATTCAAGGTTCCCACATGTCGCACGATAGTGTGAATTGTCACTCTACATTTTTGTCACTCTTTTCCTACGTAGGACATACAAATCACTTTTTAGAAAATGACCAAACATGTCATTTTTTGTAGCAGGGATTCCGACCAGAAGTGACTATTTCAAGTTTTTTTCATGAAAGTAAAGGTACGATTTGTCATTTTTACAGAGGCGATTCCGACCAAAGCGAACATTTCATGAAAATAAAGTTCACTCCCAGTTCACTCTTTGTTTTGGGCCAAAAGTCACTCTGTAAATATTTTTGATGTGGCAACCCTGTGAATGTTACGTTCCGTCACCACGATAGGTGTTTTCGCGTTGATGCCATCTAGACAGATGTTCATCCTCACGTGAAAAGCTGGACGAGCCACGTCACCATCCAGCTGAATCGATGTCTCCCTTTCAACGACACTCCTCGGGCTCTATTTAACTGGTAGAGCAATTCTTTCTCTGTCTCAGCACGTTGTCACATGGATGGCATCATCCAGTTAAATTTCACATGGACGTTATTTTGTGTCGAGCTTAACATCCATTCACGCGAGAATGTTCCACAATTACCAGATTTCTTTTCTGGCCAGAAAAATTATCTGGGCAGTGAGGACTTATCTTAAGTCACTCCCGATGAGAAATTTATTTCAAAATAGTACTACTAAGTTGTACAAAAAAGTAGCATGCAGTACTTACTGATGCTACTACATGCTTCTACTTCAAGGCTACCGCGCTACTGCATACTACTACATGCTACCATTAGCAAGACTGGATGCTACTATGGCAAGACAGGATGCTACTAGATACTACTACTTAAGATTGGACCAGTCCGAGGTACACTAAATGATAGTATTCTTTGCTATTGCATAGTATTACATGCAAATTTTTCGTACTACTACCATACTACTACGCAGGCTACAAATTCTTCATCGGGCTGTGTCGGGATTGGCTATACACCAACCTTTTGGCCGGTGGCGTGTCAGTAGGAAAGACAGAGCACTCCGTTGAAATCGTATCGTCGAAAATCGACCTGCTCGGTACTTACCGTTTGGTCTTTGTCCAACTTCAAAAGATGAACGTGAGGATGAACGAACAAAGAATGTAACCAAACCAATAGGCTTTGCAAGCAACAACCCGTGACACGTGTTACTGGACGGTCATTTTGCAGCACGAACTGTCAACATAGCGATCGTTTTAACGAGAGACCGCCAGCTAGATGGCACTAATTATCGCTATTTATGGAAGATTCCTGTCTTTGGTCAGTACCTAATTCTTACAGTTGATGCGGAGAGGAGAAGCCATCCGGTGTGGCAGTGAACTGACAGAATGGATGGTTCCTGTAAAGCAAGAATAAATAAGGGAAGAATTGAGAAGACTTGAATCATGCGACGTGTCTTTCCGCCCGATTCTCAAGTATCGCGGGTGGAGCCTACTCGGCGCCTCTCCCGACCACAGAGTAATTATTGGCGCTGGTTCTTCTGATCGCCGTTCTACCTGTCAAGAAAGTGCGCCGAATTCAAATTATACAGAAAAAGGCCGACATTTTGCCGTATGCTCTACAATTAAATCGCAGCTACCACTAGTTTAAAAGACGAGATAAGGGGCTAAAGTACAGTGATATGATAGAAGTGATATTCAATCAGGCAGAAAAGGACCGATTTGGACTGAATACTACAAGTTTAAAGAAGGAAGGACAAGTTTCCAAATGTTTTTACTCTAGGCTTAGAAAGTCAGGTAGAATATCCGTCTCTGGAGAAGTGGGAAGTAACATTTACTTCTTCTTTTTTCCACACAAAAATATTCATGTAATCTCCATGGCTGGCAGGTTCACCGTGATGAAAGAAAAGAGTTTTAATAGGATAGATAATGAAACATTTAGACAACTACCCGAGATAATGATATACATTTGGACCAACAATAATAAGTTGTATCCCAAATTTAGACGTTTTGAATGAAATCGTATAGTTGTCAATTTCCATAATCAGTCATTAATTTAAAATTAGGAAATACTTCAATCCAACTGTTAACTATCCGAGAAATGGTATGAAGTAAATTTTGTGTACAGTGTACAACTTAAAACAAAACATAACAACTCTTTGGGTATAGTTAGTCAGCTATGCCCAAAATTCGAGTTTGATTGATACAAAAACATGATAATGTAAAAAAAACGATTATGAAAAAGCGGTTTGTTATTAGCATAGGCAACGACAAATTTAGCCAGATGTAAACTGCAACTATCCGAGATAATGATACACATTTTTGACCAAGAATAATAAGTCCTTTCCACAAATTGAGACGTCTTAAAAGATATCTTACAATCAGCAATCATTAATTTAAAATTAGGAAATAGTTTACAGCCTACTGTGTTTTGCAACTACACGAAAAAGTGATATGAACTAAATTTTGTGCAGACAGTACAACTTAAAAACAAAACATAATAACTCCTTGAGTACATTTCGACAACTAAATACCTTAAATTGTCCAAGTTTAATACCTGTTCTAGATGCGATTCTTTACAGTCCTGAGAAGACCAAAATAAAATTACAATGATCACACAGATCCTATTGAATCTGAACTAAATGCATGCCCGTTAGGTCTTCGCTTCAGCGTTCAAGTTGCTTAATTGCTCCCCTGAGTCATCAAACGCCGCATTCCCTAGGGCTTCACCGTCTTTGTGAAGGGTCGTGATACCATAAGCTTCATATTGCAAATCTGACCTGAGATTGAAAAGTCGTTTCCATTTGTATTATCCTCAGAATCAGCACTGTTTGAATTTCCCGCCTTTTCTGACTGCTTCATCACTTTTCCTTGGAGGTAACACTTAATACTGCAAGAGGCAACACGCGAAGCTCCACCCAGGGTCCACCCCCGGTAAATAATATCGGACCAAAAGATATTCCGGATGCTGACATCAAGGTTATGTGAGTTCTCAATTCTCCCGTTATTTATTCTTGTGTAAAGTAAGGTAGGTGGCGATGGTTTAGACCTGAGCGGGGATCAAGCAAGTGAAATGAATCAGTCAGAAACATAACGTCAAGCTGCAAGAAGTGGAAAAGCAGTGAGTAAGGCTCAGAGAGGATTTAGCGTCGTCGCTCAAGGTGAACCGTCTCCTTGCCATTTTTTTTTTCTTCACAGTCACTTACGGGATTCTAAAAAGTGAATCGTGGCAAATGCAAAGATCGCTGAGGTGTCGTTCCTTGTCCAATGAATAAATGAAGTTTAAATAGTGACTCATCATTTATATTTACTCCAAAATCTAAGCGAATCTCGAATCGACTTCGAAGAAATTCCTTCACGTAAAGAAACTTTTATTTGAAGGAAGTTCCGGTTTTGGCCAAATTCCTTGCCTTAAGGGTGTATGTATAGAGGCGAAAGCCTTACTATTGCAATTATATTATTATATAATATTATTAAAACCTTCTCAACTGTCCAGTTGACAGATACCTTTGAAATCCATAAGGGTCGATGCAATGCATAATTCCCCGTTTCAACATGTTATTAACTCTTTCAAGTTATCACTCGTACAAGTTCCGGTACGAAAGCTCAACATTTCCAGAATTCCACGACCGACCAAACTATCCACAGGAGCGGAAAAACCCTTTTTACCCAGTCCCTTGTCTCACGCAACTTGTTCCGTTCTTGAATTCCTCGTTCTACCAGATTCCGGCAACATGATCTGTATTGATTTTTCAACATCATCGGATCAAGAATAAATAAGGGAAGAATTGAGAACTCACATAGCCTTGATGTCAGCATCCTGAATCTTTGTTGGTCTGATATTATTTATCGGGGTGGAACTTCGCGTGTTGCCTCTTGCAGTATTAATTGTTACCTCAAGGAAAAGTGATGAAGCAGTCAGAAAATGCGGGAAGTTCAAACAGTGCTGATTCTGAGGATTATACAAATGGAAACGACTTTTCAATCTCGGGTCAGGTCTGCAATATGAAGCTTATGTTATCAAGACACTTGACAAAGACGGTGAAGCTCAAGGGAATGCGGCGTTTGATGACTCAGGGGAGCAATTAAGCAACTTGAACGTTCAAGCACAGACCTAACAGTCATGCATTTAGTTTAGTTCAGATTCAACAGAATCAGTGTGAACATTGTAATTTTATTTTGGTCTTCTCAGGACTGTAAAGAATCGCTTCTAGAAAAGATATTAAGCTTGGACAATTTAAGGTATTTAGTTGTCGAAATGTACTCAAGAGTTATTAACTTATTATGTTTTGTTTTTAAGTCGTAGCCTACTCTCTGCACAAAATTTAGTTCATATCATTTTCTCGTGTAGTTGCGAAACAAAGTAGGCTGTAAAGTATTTCCTAATTTTAAATTCACCATTGCTGATTGTAAAATATCTTTCAAGATGTCTCTGTTTGTGAAAACGACTTATGATTCTTGGTCATGTATATCATTATCTCGGATAATAGCACTTTACATCTGGCTAAGTTTGTCGTTGTCTATGCTATTAACAGTCCGCTTTTCCATCGTCGTTATTTTACATTATCATGTTTTTACATTATTCAAATTCGAATTTTCGGCATAGCTGGCGAACTATACCCAAAGAATTGTTATGTTTTGTTTTAAGTTGTACACTGTACACACAACGTAGTTCATAACATTTCACGGTAGTTGCAAAAAACAGTCGGGTTGAAGTATTTCCTAACTTTAAATTAATAACTAATTATTGAACTTGATAGCTGTACGATATCATTCAAAACGTCTAGATTTGAGATTACAACTTATTATTTTTGGTGAAAATGTATATCATTATCTTGGATAGTTGGCTAAATTTTTCATTATGTATCCTATTAAAAGTCTTTTTTTCATCACTATGAACATAATAGCCATAGAGATTACATGAATGTTTTTGTGTGAAAAAAAAAGAAGTAAATCTTACTTCTCACTTCTCCATAGACGGATATTCTACCTGACTTTCTATGCCTAGAGTAAAAACATTTGGAAGCATGTCCCTTCCTTCTTGAAACTTGTAATATTCAGTCCAAATCGGTCCTTTTCTGCCTTTATTTTCGTCATCCTTGAATGTATGATTGCACACCACTTCTATCATCTCACTGTACTTTAGCCCAAGGCCGTATCCAGTGGGGGGAGGGGTCAACCTCCCCCCCCCCCGAAACATATAGTCATTTTTATAGGCTTTTCTCTCTGATGTGTGTGTTTTTTGTACATTTTTGTCCAACCAGCAGGCAAAAACCCTCCCCGAAAGGCAACCCCCACGCCCACCGAAAAAAAAATCCTGGATACGGGCCTGCTTTAGCCTCTTATCTCGTCTTTTAAACTAGTGGTAACTGCGATTTGTTGGAGAGCATAGGGCAAAATGTCGCTCTTCCTGTATAATTTGAATTCGGCGCACTTTCTTGACGCGGAGAACGGCGATCAGAAGAACCAGCGCCAATAATTACTCTATGGTCGGGACAGGCGCCGAGTAGGCTCCACCCCCGATACTTGAGAATCGGGAAGAAAAAGACGTAGGATGAATGAAGTCTTCTCAATTCTTCCCTTATTTAGTCAAATTATCCATAGTTATTATTATCTCTCACATTATAAATTATGTAGCAAACATGTTAATTCACCCAATTTGGAAATGTGAGGACAAAAGATTTTATAAATTTTACCGAATGCCCAAAACGTAGGGAGGGGCGCTGTGCCCCCCCCCTCCCTCGCGACGTCCCTGTGTACTGACTGGCACTTAAAGGTCCAACATGACGCTTTCAAACTCGTATCTGCTGTAATAGGTGCTAATGTTATAAAACTGCAGTTTAAGCACTATCCCCACTGCCCTTGGATTCAGCTTGATTAGGCTCAGCATTGGGGCTATCAACCTCAGTTTCAACCTTTCCAGATGAATGATTATCATTCTTGGTCCTGGTTTCGTGGATGGCTTCGAACGTTGCATCGATAAGGTCTCTGACAGCGTCTTGAACCTTGAAAAATACAGATTACTGCAGCAGGATGCCAGAGGGGTGGGGGGAGGGCAATTAAAGAAGTTGATCGATTTTTTTGGAAAGCAGAACAGAACCCACGATCAGTCGAAAGGACTGATTACTACAAACACAGCTGTTCCTTTTCTTTCGGCAAATGCTAACACCATCCAGCATTGTTCCGAAGAAAAAGAAACCAAAGTAACCCTTTGGCGCAAATGGTCTATCACTTGGCCAGCTCATTAGTTATTTAATGGGTGCGACAAGCTCAAGCTTAGTTCACAAACCTATTCTTTTGAAAACATGGCGATGGTGATGATCTGGCAACAACAGCATAATTTCATTTCATTTCATTTATTTCTGACCGCCAAAGCTGGCGAGTATAAAAGACAACACGGCCAAAAAATACATTAAACGTGGCCCAACACTTGCACAATCAAATGCTAAACAAATTTTGAAAAAATGAAAAATCATTTTGAAAAATCAAAACCGACTGTTTTAAAACCCTGCTCCACTGATATATTTTTTCTCTTAGTCATGTGCCAGTGTTTTGTTTTCTAAGTGGCTAACCCACAAGCCCAATGGAGTTTGTCGTGAGGTCCTACTATGCCGGATTTCTGTGCCTCACTTACTTACAGGGTTAAACCTGAAAAACCTGGAAAACCTACTGATATGGTTCTGAAACAAATATCAACACAACAATGGAAAACTGATGCCCATGACAAATCATGCAAGAGCTACTTTGGAGATTGGATCTGCGATGCTGTATTTCATTTTTATGGCACTTGCCCTTCGGCCAAGTGCCATATAGCGATCGCAATTTCTGTCCGTCCGTCGGTCTGTCGGTCTGTCGGTCTGTCGGTCTGTCCAGGTTTTGCTAGTTCGGGCACTTCCACATAAGCTAGGATGATAAAACTTGGCAGGCATATCAGGGACCCCAAATGATTAAGTTGGAAATAGTCACTTCCCCGATCCGAGCACCGTGGGGGGAGTGGAGGGAGGGGGAATCCGGAATCTTGAGGTATTTTTAACTTTTGAACGGGTGATCGGATCTCGATGAAACTTGATATTTGGAACGACCTCATGCCTCAGACGACCCACTTAAAATCCGGACCGGATCCGGTGAGTTTTGGGGGGAGCTGGAGGGGGCAACCGGAAATCTTGGGAAACACTATGAGTGGAGGGATCGAGATCAAACTTGGTGGGAAGACACCTAGCAAACACTAGATACATCGTTGACATAACCGAGCCGATTCCGGCACTGTGGGGGGGAGTGGAGGGAGGGGGAATCCGGAATCTTGAGGTATTTATAACTTTTGAACGGGTGATCGGATCTCGATGGAACTTGATATTTGGAAAGACCTCATGCCTCAGACGACCTACTTAAAATCCGGACCGGATCCGGTGACTTTTGGGGGGAGCTGGAGGGGGCAACCGGAAATCTTGGGAAACGCTATGAGTGGAGGGATCGAGATGAAACTTGGTGGGAAGACACCTAGCAAACACTAGATACATCATTGACATAACCGAGCCGATTCGGGTACTGTGGGGGAGTAGAGGGAGGGGGAATCCGGAATCTTGAGGTATTTATAACTTTTGAACGGGTGATCGGATCTCGATGGAACTTGATATTTGGAAAGACCTCATCCCTCAGACGACCCACTTAAAATCTGGACCGGATCCGGTGACTTTTGGGGGGAGCTGGAGGGGGCAACCGGAAATCTTGGGAAACGCTATGAGTGGAGGGATGGAGATGAAACTTGGTGGGAAGACACCTAGCAAACACTAGATACATCGTTGACATAACCGAGCCGATTCGGGCACTGTGGGGGGAGTAGAGGGAGGGGGAATCCGGAATCTTGAGGTATTTATAACTTTTGAACGGGGGATCGGATCTCGATGGAACTTGATATTTGGAAAGACCTCATCCCTCAGACGACCCACTTAAAATCTGGACCGGATCCGGTGACTTTTGGGGGGAGCTGGAGGGGGCAACCGGAAATCTTGGGAAACGCTATGAGTGGAGGGATCGAGATGAAACTTGGTGGGAAGACACCTAGCAAACACTAGATACATCATTGACATAACCGAGCCGATTCGGGTACTGTGGGGGGAGTAGAGGGAGGGGGAATCCGGAATCTTGAGGTATTTATAACTTTTGAACGGGTGATCGGATCTCGATGGAACTTGATATTTGGAAAGACCTCATCCCTCAGACGACCCACTTAAAATCTGGACCGGATCCGGTGACTTTTGGGGGGAGCTGGAGGGGGCAACCGGAAATCTTTGGAAACGCTATGAGTGGAGGGATCGAGATGAAACTTGGTGGGAAGACACCTAGCAAACACTAGATACATCATTGACATAACCGAGCCGATTCGGGCACTGTCGGGGGAGTGGAGGGAGGGGGAATCCGGAATCTTGAGGTATTTATAACTTTTGAACGGGTGACGGGATCTCGATGAAACTTGATATTTGGAAAGACCTCATGCCTCAGACGGCCCACTTAAAATCCGGACCGGATCCGGTGACTTTTGGGGGGAGCTGGAGGGGAGAACCGGAAATATTGGAAAACGCTATGAGTGGAGGGATCGAGATGAAACTTGGTGGGAAGACACCTAGCAAACACTAGATATATCATTGACATAACCGAGCCGTGCCTACTCGTAACAAGTGCCATATGAGCTCGTAGCTCTTGTTTAAATTTGGGTTGGGTGTGGGGTAATTCTCTTTGTTCTTCTGCACGTATTCTGACAGAAACTCTCGAATGTTTAGATCGATTACGTAATAGTATTTTTAAACTTGAAACATACAGCTCAGGTTAAATTCGATGAGCATCCAAGTAGATTCTCCTAGGCTCTGATCTCAGTCGAAGTGCCATTGTCAGCCCACCAACCACACGAGGAGGATAATTACTCCTGGGTTAAAATCCTAGTCGAGGCGCCATATCCACTCCACAAGCGCAAGAAAGAAGAGGATAATTCCTCCTGGGCGGCAATCCCAGTTGAGGTGCCATAGGCCGACCCATCCCGATGAAAAATTTATCTCAGAATAGTAGTATGAAGTTGTACGAAAAAGTAGCATGGAGTACTAAATGATGCTACTACATGCTTCTATTTCAAGGCTACCGTGTTACTGCATTACACTGCATGCTATTATTAGCAAGACTGGATGTTCCTAGAGCAAGACAGGATGCAACTGCATACTACTATTTAAGATTGGCCGAGTCTAGGTACATTAAATTATAGTACTCTTCTTTACTATTACATATCACTAGATGCAACTTTTTCGTACAACTATCATACAACTATGCAGGCTACAAATTTTCATCGGGATCAACAACTTAGAAGAAGTCCAACCGGAAGGCGGAAAGGGTCGCGCTTCTCAGCTGTCCCGATGACAAAAGAAGAAGCAGATGGATTCGCGTTCATCTGTTCGATTGTGAGAATAAAGGCTTTACAAGAATAGGGCTCTGAATAATCTCCTTTAAGGGATAGTGCCCCAGGGATAGTTTTCTCTATCCGCATCGTTTTGAAGTAACAAGACCAAAGGTTTCGATGGGATCCCAAAAATTTAATTTGATCCAGACAGTTAAATATTTATATTTTTAAAATTTAGAAACAGATAAGGCTTATAGTGGGGGCTGAAACACCTTCAAAACTTAAAAAGAATAATCGTTTTTTGTCCATTTTCAACAGACTGTACACTAACTGGTAGATCTGAGAAAACCAAGTTCAGATATGGATTCAGCATCTATCTGTCTTTACCTTCTAAGTCATATCTATTTTGACGTAACTAAACTTCCTGCCTTACTTCTGCCAACTTTCTGGTTTCGGTGGAATTCCGGAACTACTAGTCCGGCGAAAAAATAAAGCTCAAAAACCAATTCAGCCTATCTCCTTAGCCCTATCTCCAACATCTAATCAACTTCATATACAATTTACCTTATAACAAATTTTTCGGTTTTAGCCGGATTCCGGACGAACTATATGTCCGGGTAAGAAAGAATTTTTGCCGGAAAAGTAGTTCACCCGGAATCCGGCGAAAACCGGACACAAAATTCGTCGACCAATTTTCGGCTATAGCAGTACTTAACCTTTTCTTCTCATTCCATTATAGTTCTGTGCGCGTGGATGACGACATTCACTTGTTTATTCTATGGACGTCGAGAGATCTAGTGCAATCGAAGGGCGAAGGGTTGATATATAATTTGCAAACGAGGAAATATGTTGTTCAAGCGAGGATGTTGTTCAATGAGAATTCACTGGTAAAGTACAGGTCAAGTTCGTAGATGGGTCCTTTAAAAATATCTTTAGAGGCAGAGGAGAGATTTCGAATTTACGGTAAAAACATGTATGTTTTATAAGTTAATGAGATATTCATTGAGGGGGTAAGGAGGTCCACTGAATCCATATCTGAACTTAGTTTTCTTGCTGAACAAATGGTTCATCACGAATTCGGCTGAAACTGGAAATTTGGATGAAGCTCAAAGTTGTTTCTGAAATCGATTAGAGATTCGGTATCGGGGCAAGGAGACATGCTGAATCCATTTTTGAACTTTATCGTAACAGTAAAAATATTCAAGGAATCTGACGAAGACTGAATGGCGAGTACATGGCACAATTGTTTGAATCAAATGTTAGATTTTTGGGATCCCATACCTTTGGTCTAGTTTTTATGAAGAACATTTTCTAATTCTCACCACTAAACACTCGCTTTGTTCTCGCCACAGTTTGAACGCAAGCTGAAGGGCAGAACCTGGAAGGAAACAGACTTTTGGACAATAGCTAGGCAACTTGAAGGCCAAACAAGACCAAAGGTTTCGATGGGATCCCAAAAATTCAATATCTGATCCAGACAACTGGGTCTTGTCTTAGCCAGGTCCAGTCATCGCCAGACTCCTTGAATTAAAATTCAGAAACAGACTAGACCTACGTTGCCCGGGCAACGTGAAGTGTTGCGGCAACCTTTGTCCGGCTTCGCCGGCTAAAGTGTTGCGAGAGCAACACTTTGGTTTTGTTTCTTCGCTGTCGGTTAAATGCTGAAATTGTCAACTTATCGAAGCTTTTAAAACGGTATGTTCTAAAAAGAATAATCACATAATCAAAAGCTGTTCTTTAGCGTTGTAAAACCAACAACAAAACAATATCGGAAGAAGGCTATCCGTAACGTTTCAGGATTGAAATACCATAGATGACACTATTAATTATTACAAAACTACCTTATTGCTTTACATTACCGTATCGTTTGTACCCGTTGCGTAAACAGTTAATCCTAGGTTATAGCGATAAACCATCGATACAAACTTTCTTACTGTCATATTTACAGAAATCGAATACAATGTGCACCAATTTTCAAAAATTTCTAGCCCCTCGTGAACCGATCTTACTTACAAGTCCGTCTCCCGTGATTGACATCAAATTCACCGGAAACAAATAATGGATACACCAGCTATCAAAAGTTGCAAACCCCTCATCGCTGAAGATGATTATAGCATAAAAGCCGATTATTACTTACAAGTCCCATGCATTTCTTACAATTGGGAACAAAATTGTTCTTACCATCGAATACACCTGAGACAAATAACAGGTATACCAACTAGCAAAAGCTGCAAACACCTCGTTGTCGAAGATGATTATGAGCTAACAGTCGACTGTTGCTTACAAGTCCCTTACATGTCTCACAACTGGTATCGCCTATTTTTGGTTTCAGTGTGTACCTTACTCCTGAAGTTGTCAACCCCTTGAAACTTTCAAACTGGTTTATCTCATGAAGGATTTTTATTAAAAAAAATGGATGGCATATATTTTGATCAGCTCTTCAAGGGCTATCGATTGCCCTAACCACAACAAAAGCATATCGGAAAACGGGACTAAATTGACTTTGCAGTCAGTTGAACTTTATCCTTTTCAATCCTAGACATCGTGACGGATGAAAACTTGGAATAATATCCTATATAATCTAGTTGGTATTATAAAGCTATCCGTAACTTTTTAGGATTAAAATACCATAGATGACACTATTAATTATTACGAACCTACCTTGTTTTACATTACAGTATCGTTTGTACCCGTTGCGTTAACAGTACCGTCAGATTTATATAAATCGAATACAATGTGCAACAGTTTGGACAAATTTCTAGCCCCTCGTGCACCGATTCTACTGACAAGTCCCTTTCCCGTGATAGACATCAAGTTCACCGGATAAAAATAATGGGTACACCGACTAGCAAAAGTTGCAAACCCCTCATCGCTGAAGATTTGTGTAGCATAACAGCCGATTATTACTTACAAGTCCCTTGCATGTTTTACATTTGGGAACCAAATTGTTCATCAAATGACAGGTACGCCAACTAGCGAGAGCTGCAAACCCCTCATTGCCGAAGATGATTATGAGCTAACAGTCGCCTGTCGCGTACAAGTCCCCTAAATGTCTCACAACTGGTATCGCCTATTTTTGGTTTCAGTGAGTACCTTACTACTGAAGTTGTCCACCCCTTGAAACTTTCAAACTGGTGTATCTCATAAAGGAATTTTTTACCAAAAAATGGATGTCATATACTTTGATCAGCTCATCAGCGGCTATCGATTGCCGTCGAAGTTGAACTTTATCCTTTTCAATCGTAGATATCGTGACGGATGAAAACTTGGAACAATATCTTATATAATCTAGTTGATATTATAAAGCTATCCGTAACTTTTCAGGATTAAAATACCATAGATGACACTATTAATTATTACAAAATTACCTTATTGTTTTACATTACCGTATCGTTTGTACCCGTTGCGTAAACAGTTAATCCTAGGTTATAGCGATAGACCATCGATACAAACTTTCTTACTGTCATATTTACAGAAATCGAATACAATGTGCACCAATTTTCAAAAATTTCTAGCCCCTCGTGAACCGATTCTTACTTACAAGTCCGTCTCCCGTGATTGACATCAAATTCACCGGAAACAAATAATGGGTACACCAGCTATCAAAAGTTGCAAACCCCTCATCGCTGAAGATGAGTATAGCATAAGCTTTTTAAACGGGAAGTTCTAAAAAAATTAATCATATGATCAAAAGGTATTCTTCAGCGTTGTAAAACAACAACAAAATAATATAGGAAGAAGGGACTAAATTAACTTTGCAGTCAGTTGTACTTTATCCTTTTCAATCGTAGACATCGTGACGGATGAAAACTTGGAACAATATCTTATATAATCTAGTTGGTAATAGAAAGCTATCCGTAACTTTTCAGGATTAAAATACCATAGATGACACTATTAATTATTATGAAAATACCTCATTGCTTTGCATTTTCGTTTGTATCCGTTGTGTAAACAGTCCTCGGTTACATTGATAGACCATCGACACAAACTTCCTTACCGTCAGATTTATAGAAATCTAATACAATGTGATCCCTCTCCGGTGACTGACATCAAATTCACCGGAAACAAATAATGAATACAACAGCTAGCAAAAGTTGCTAACCCCTCATCGCTGAAGATGATTATAGCATAAAAGCCGATTACTACTTACAAGTCCCATGCATGTCTTACAATTAGGAAAAAAATTCTTCTTACCATCGAATACACCTGAAACAAATAACAGGTATACCAACTAGCAAAAGCTGCAAACTCCTCATTGCCGAAGATGATTATGAGCTAACAGTCCTCTACATGTCTCACAACTGTTATCGCCTATTTTCGGTTTCAGTGTGTACCTTACTACTGAAGTTGTCAACCCCTTGAAACTTTCAAACTGGTCTATTTCATGATGGAATTTTTGTGCCAAAAAATGGATGACATATACTTTGATCAGCTCATCAGTGGCTATCGATTGCCGTCGAAAAAAAAATTCTACCTGTCTTAGTTCAAAAGTTGACTTTTTTGCCGTAGGCCAACTTTCTAACGTCACCACTTAGAAAGGAGCAAAGGATAAGCTCTAGTTTCTTTAGCAATGAGAGAACTTCTAAAGTTTAAGAGTTCATCTAATACCATTTCTCTACCGCAAACCCAAGTGCAAAAAACCGAATGATAAACTCAGCTGAAATCGTGTACACAAATGGATAGATATCAAGCTCACCGGATAAAAATAATGGGTACACCGGCTAGCAAAAGTTGCAAACCCCTCATCGCTGAAGATTTTTGTAGCATAACAGCCGATTATTACTAACAAGTGCCTTGCATGTCTTACAATTGGGAACCAAGCTGTTCTTACCATCAAATGACAGGTACGACAACTAGCGAAAGCGGCAAACCCCTCAATGCCGAAGATGATTATGAGGTAACAGTCGACTGTCGCGTACAACTCCCCTACATGTCTCACAACTGGTATCGCCTATTTTCGGTTTCAGTGTGTACCTTACTACTGAAGTTGTCAACCCCTTGAAACTTTCAAACTGGTGTATTTCATGATGGAATTTTTGTGCCAAAAAATGGATGACATATACTTTGATCAGCTCATCAGCGGCTATCGATTGCCGTCGAAAACAAAATTCTACCTGTCTTAGTTCAAAAGTTGACTTTTTTGCCGTAGGCCAACTTTCTAACGTCACCACTTAGAAAGGAGCAAAGGGTAAGCTCTAGTTTCTTTAGCAATGAGAGAACTTCTAAAGTTTAAGAGTTCATCTGATACCATTTCTCTACCGCAAACCCAAGTGCAAAAAAACGAATGATAAACTCAGCTGAAATCGCGTACACAAATGGATAGTTGCGTAAACAGTTAATCCTAGGTTACAGCGATAGACCATCGATACAAACTTTCTACCGTCAGGTTTATAGAAATCGAATACAATGTGCACCAATTTACAAAAGTTCTAGCCCCTCGTGAACCGATTCTTACTTACAAGTCTCTCTCCCGTGATAGACATCAAGTTCACCGGATAAAAATAATGGGTACACTAGCGAGCAGAAGTTGTAAACCCCTCATCCCTGAAGATGATTGTAGCATACAATGTGCACCCAATTGCAAAAATTCCTAGCCACTCGTGAACCGATTCCTACTTACAAGTCCCTCTCCCGTGATATACATTAACCCTTAAACGAAAACAAATAATGGGTACACCAGCTAGCAAAAGTTGCAAACCCATCATCGCAGAACATGATTGTAGCATAACAGCCGATTATTACTTACAAGTCCCTTGCATATCTTACCATTGGGAACCAAATTGTTCTTACCATCGAATACACCGGAAACAAATAACAGGTACACCAACTAGCAGAAGCGGCAAACCCCTCATTACCAAAGATGATTATGAGCCAACAGTCGACTGTTGCTTAAAAGTCCCCTACATGTCTCATAACAGGTATCGCCTATTTTTGTTTTCGTGTACCTTACTACTGAAGTTGTCAACCCCTTTGAAATTTTCAAACTGGTGTATCTCATGAAGGAATTTTTGTACCAAAAAATGGATGACATATACTTTGATCAGCTCATCAATGGCTATCGATTGCCGTCGAAAAAAAAATTCTACCTGTCTTAGTTCAAAAGTTGACTTTTTTGCCGTAGGCCAACTTTCTAACGTCACGACTTAAAAAGGAGAAAAGGATAAGCTCTAGTTTCTTTAGCAATGAGAGAACTTTTAAAGTTTAAGGGGCACATCTGATACCGTTACTCTACCGCAAACCCAAGTGCAAAAATTTTTTTTTATAAACTCAGCTGGAATCGTCGCAGACATGGACAGAAACAATAGATGGCAGCACTTTCGGACCCGTGGGAAAAAGCCACTTTTTTGTCTCTGTAGATTTTTCTATTTATCACTCAAAGAAGATATGTTGGCTGTGGGGCCGGGTAACTGCCGCATATATTTAACACTTATAGATTTTAGTCCATCTTCAATTTGAAACTGGTGCCTGCCTGCTAGCGTGCTAGAACGGAGCTTTCCACTCGAAAGCAGAAACATGGTTTGATGAAACGAAAGGTTCGCTACACAACTTGAGATGGTCCTCTCCGACATAGGCTATACAACTCCACTTCACTTCGCAAACCGTAGGCTCTGGCTCGATGACAAGCAAAAACCATCCTTATTGGCCCCAGGCAAGAGTTCTACGGAGCTTTCCAAAATGTAATGTCATATTCATCAATCCGGCCTAAGGTCCACACTTTCCGTAAAAACCGCACAGGTTAGACCCTTCCCAGTTACCAGGAATAAAATGAAATCGGAGTCATAGGAAAAAAAAAAAAAAAAAAAAAAAAAAAACAGGACTAAACCAAAGTGTTGCTCTCGCAACACAATTAAGGACAAACAGCTAGTCATCTGAGAAAACCAAGTTCAGATATGGATTCAGCATGTGTGTTTACCCCTAAAAGTCATATCTGTTTTGACGAAAACTTCCTGCCACTTCTGCCAATTTCCTGGTTTCGGCCGAACTCCAGAACTACTTGTCCGGCGAAAAGAGAAAGCTCAAAAACGAACTCAGGGTATCTTCTTTCCAAAACAATGAACATCTAATCAACTTCAAATAAAAATTTAACTTATAACAATTTTTCCGACTCCAGCCGGATTCCGGTCGAACTATATTTCCGGGTAAAATATGATTGTCAAACACGGATCAAGTATCTCTCCTTACCCTTAAATCGGTTATCTAATCAACTAGAAAATAAAATTTAAGCTTCTAACAATTTTCCGGTTTTGGCCTGATTCGGGGGGAACTACATGTCCAGGTAGAAATTTTTTTCACATAAGTGTTCAGCATGTTTTCTTGCCCTAAATCGAACATCTAATCAACTCCAAATAAAACTCTTAATTTTAACAAACTTTCCGGTTTGGGCCGGATTCCGGGCGAACTACTTGTCTGTCGAGAAAATGGTTTTCCCCATCGTCCTCAGCATGTCTTCCTACCCCAAATCAAACATTTAATCAACTTCAAAGAAAACTTTTACTTTTAACAAACTTTCCGGTTTTGGCCGGATTCCGGGCGAACTACTTGTCTGATGACAAAATGGTTTTCACCGTCGTGTTCAGCATGTTTTCTTACTCCATAATCGACTATCAAATTAGCTGTTTCAAAATATTTTGTTTGCCCCTTAATTCGAACCCCCTCCCCCACCCCTAAATGTAGGGCTACAAAACCCATCTACGAACTTGACTGGTTCGACGACCCAACGAATCCTCACACCAAGTTTTATCAAAATATTTCATTCCCTTCGAGAGTTATCGTGCTTACAGACGGACAGACGGAAGGAAGGACGGACAACTTCTGCGATGTCATAGGTATCTCTTCACTTACGTTTTGGGATCCCAAAAATTAGCACGATCAAGCTTTTCATGTCCCTGCTACATTAGAGGTACGCTTCTTTGAATGTTTGTTGGCTTTGAACTAGGTAATCAAGGGCCTCTGAAAACACATGAATAAGTATTTTGTATCTCCATTCTACCATTTAGGCCAAAACTGAACTGTTCTAATTTAAGTAACTGTTCAAATAAACATACCTCTACTGTACTTTAAAGCACACGTCGCATGTTTTACTGTTTATGTTCCAATATTCAAGACTGTTTGAATACTGTAAAACCTACGTTTAACAAATCGTAAACGGCTTTTTTCTGTTTTAAGCCTTTTCCCAGTCCCGTTGACTTCTAGTAAAACTCGGCAAAAATTTAGATAACTGGTTACAGATCAATAATATGATATGCAAACACTCGTCGGGAGCATAATGCGCATGGAAAATCGTGGCAAGTGCAAAGATTAGTGAGGTATCGTAAGCGGGCTTAGAAAGTAACATATCGAGTTTGGGTCGGGCTTACAAATTATGCAGTTATGGAAGTAGATTGTATTGGCATTATTGGCACTACGGGTCCTTTACTACCAAAATAACAAATCTATAGGCTAATGTTAGCCACTTATCCCATCATACCTTGTCATGAGCCAGCGTCTTCTGCTTTATTTCCTCGTTGAGATCTGCTGCTTGAAGTGCCTGTCCTACTATGTCAGGGAAAGAGACCATCCTGTACAGTGTATCCTCATATTCATCGCCGTAAGGATAAGAGTAGAAATTGACAGTGTAGGGCATCTCCGGTGTTTCTACATAAGGGCTGGCTGGACGTTCAGGAGAATAGACATTCGGCCTCTGTGGTGCGTAAGGCTGTTCGATGTAGGGGTTATTGGGCTCAGAAGGATACTGGACGCTTGGGGGCTGAGGGGCAACAGGCTTGTAGGGGTAAGGGCGCTCCGGTCGATTAGGATACTCTACTATTGGTTGAGAGGGAGCGTATGGCGACTGAACGTAAGCCTCTTGTGGCTGAACGGGGGCTTGTACGTACGGTGATGACGGATAATTCGGTGTGATCACTTGAGGATAATCAGGGTGCTTAGGACTGTACAAGATTGGAGCTTGTGGGGTTTCGGGCTGGTTAAGGTATGGGGATTGAGGCTGTTTCGGTTGCTCAACATATGGACGGTTCGGTGCCGACGGTGCTTTGACGGATGTTACGTAAGGACGAACAGGGGACTGTACTTTAGGGCGGGATGGGGCGTAGATCTCTATCTTTTTTACATTGTTGTAGTTTTGGTTGCTGTAAGCGTTGCCAGAACCGTAACTGTCGTAATCGCTGGACCGAAGGTATCCTAGAAAAGACAGACATAAATCCTAAGCACGACACTTTCGCCAATCAATTAAATATTTCAAGAGGCAAGAGCGGGCACAATGACGGTCAGATTGACAAATCTGAACTGAAAGGACTCGTCGTACTTTTGATAATAATTCATTCTACTTCAGTAGGCTATTTATTGCCATTATCGTTTCCGAGATTCTTCACTTGATAAGTGTATCCTATCTCCTCCATTAGCAATACACTGATTATCAGACTTGTCAAGACTTCTTCTCTTTACATAATGCATCATTCGCCCAATCATTGATTCCCAGGGGATTCCCTTCCGTACACGGGTTATGCAGTTTTTTCCAAGGTGGCCATCCAAGGCAAAGAGAATGGAAAGAGGCTACAAACAGCCGAAGATGTGCGTAGTTTTATGTAGCCTAAGCATAGACTAGTTATAAAGTGGTCAACCAGCCATAACATCTAAGCGGAAACACTAGGCAGTGCACTGTCAGAAGTTTCATAACAGATAGAGTATAACACTTTCAAGAATAACACCTTTTCACTTAGAAATAGAATGTTATGACCAATTAAGTTTACACTATTTCGTGCCTAGATCTCCAACAACACCTTCAATTGGTAAAAATACTAACGGGAACGAAAGAAACATAACAGATAACATCCCAAAGTGTTATCTGTTGAAACTGCGCATCCTTCTGTTGTCGTTATGTAACTTCTGACAGTGTAGCAGTTTACCTATTGAAGGTGTTGTTCATGTTTCTGCTTTCGAGTGGAAAGCTCCGTTCTAGCACGCAAGCAAGCAGGCAGGAACCGTTTTTAAATTGAAAATCTATAAGTGTTAAATATATGCGGCAGCTACCCCGCAGTTACAACATATCTTCTTTGAGTGATAAATAGAACCAGACCAAAGGTGTCGATGGGATTCCCCAAATCTAATACATAATGTAGACAGATAAATATTTTTACTTGTAATGTTTAGAAAGAGATCAAATTTGCCTGCCAAGTTTCACGAAAAGTTCAGAAACGAATTCACCGTATCTCCATATCCGTATAAAGAGCGTCTAATCAACTTAAAGTAAAACTTTAACTTATAAAAAAAAATCAGGTTTAACTTCAGATAAAACTTTTTCTTTTGCTACCAACATTAACCTGACCCCCCCCCCCCCCCCCCCAAAAAAAAGAAGAAGAGAAAAAGCACGAGGTCAGAGCGTCCCTGCGTCTACACGCCGTTACATGTAAAAACGGTAAAACAGCAATAAGGAAAACACTGCATCACCACTACAGGCGAGGATAAGGGCGACGTGGACTGCAGTCTTTGGTTTCGATTTCCTATGCTAATATTGCTAATTTCTTCTTTAGGCCGTTGCAACTTTATCATGTTGTACGCTCCACAGTAAAATATCGACAACCATTTCGACAAATACGTCGACTAACAAATGTTTCAAAATAGGATGAAGAAAATACTAGTACGGAAGATAAAACAACAACTTTTACTTATTTCTCTTTATAGTAGCCTATATTCAAACAATAGGCTAAAACGAATACGTCAGTTACGATCCTTTGAAAGCGACAAGCATTGTTAGAGAATTGATACCTTTATCACGGAATTTTTGAAAGTGCAGAAAGTTTCATATCATTCTCGAAATCAATAAGTATTACAAAGACGGACACGGAAATAAAATATGAGCACCGGTTTATAGATTCAATTAGATTCATGGCTTCATCTTTAGACAAACTATCAGCAAATTTAGCCAAATGTGATTGCAAAGTACCCTGTAATCATCTAAGAAAGAATTTCAAATTCACATCTAACAACTTCAAAAACGATGACGAATTCAGAGAAATAATTAAAAAAGGGATATATCCCTATGAATTCGTAGACAGTCTCGGTAAAATGAATTGTACAAAGTTACCACCAATAGCAAGCTTTTATTCTAGGTTTACAGGGAAAGGTATTGACAAAAGTGACTATAAAAGAGCGGTATCTATGTGGAAACAATTTAACTGTGAAACATTACTTGATTATACCAAGTTATACCTGAAAAGTGATGTTTTAATATTGTCGGATGTTGTAGAGAATTTCAGAAATGTTTGTATACATAATTATGATCTGGATCCACTTCATTACTTCTCAGCTCCTGGATTAACATGGGATGCTTTCCTAAAACTTTCGAAAGTAGAATTACCATTATTCTCGAAGGAAGACATGTATATATTCATTGAAAAGGGGATAAGAGGTGGTGTATCGCAATGTATAAAGAGATAAACAAAAGCAAATAATAAATATATGAGCAATTATAATAAGAGTAATCCATCTAATTATTTAATATATTTAGATACAAATAATTTATATGGGTGGGCGATGTCGCAGAATTTACCAGCGAATGATTTCCAATTCATTTCAGTACCAGATGATTTGAAAGAAAGGAATGAATACGAATCACTCGATTATTACAACCATCTGAAAAGTCATATCAGTTCGATAATAAAATTACAGAATGTAGGTGCTATATATGAAGTAGATTTTGAATATCCAAAAGAACTACACGAATTACACAAAGATTTACCATTAGCACCCGAACATTTTAATGGTAAGCTTTGTACCACATTATTAGATAAGCACAACTATGTAGTTCACCACATGAATCTAGAATTCTATTTACAAAAGGCTTGATATTGAAAAGAGTAAACAGAATACTAGGATTCACTGAAGGTGCTTACTTAAAAGGATATATAGATCACAACACAACCCTTAGAACTAAAGGTATAAATGACTTTGAAAAGGATTTCTTTAAGCTTATGAATAATGCTTGCTTTGGAAAAACTATGGAAAACGTAAGGAAGCGAGCGGATATGGAAATAATAACTGATAATAAAACAAGAGAAAAAATAATAAAGAAACCCAACTTTAAATCTGAAATAATATTCAGTGAAAACTTTTCAGTGGCAAGAATGTCAAAGGAAAAGATAAAACTAGACAAACCAATGTGCATCAGTTTTGCTGTATTAGAACTGTCCAAGTTATTGATGTATGAATTCCATTATGATTATATGAAGCTTAAATATGGAACTAAAATTGATTTGTGTTATTTGAACACTGACAGTTTTATATATGATATTAGAACCGAAGATTTCTATTAAGATATCAAACAGGATTTGAATGAGAGATTTGATACGTCTGATTATGAAAAAGATAATCCATACGGATTTCCTAATGTAAATAAGAAAGTTATAGGAATAATGAAAGATGAATTAGGTGGACAGGTTATGACAGAGTTTGTTGGGTTACGATCAAAAGTCTATGCTTATTTAAAGGATTATCAAGATCAATCAAAAGCTAGCAAAAAACTGAAAGGAATAAAAACGAATATAGTTAAAGATAAAATTACGATTCAAAACTATAAGGATGTACTGTTTGGAAATATCGAAAACCTTCCCGTAACCCAATATAATTTACGATCATACAAACACAATATGTTCCTAGAAGAACAGAATATAAAAGCATTAGATCCAAAGGATGATAAAAGATTAGTTTTAGGCGATAAATTTTCAACATTACCTTTAGGTTATAAGCATTAACAATTCAAGTATATAGTTAAACAATTCAAGTATATAGTTAAACAATTCAAGTATATAGTTAAACAATTCAAGTATATAGTTGAACAGTTCAAGTATATAGTTAAACAATTCAAGTATATAGTTAAACAGTTCAAGTATATAGTTAAAAAATTCAAGTATATAGTTAAACAGTTCAAGTATATAGTTAAACAATTCATATATGTAGTTTGTAAATCTTATAATAAAAATTGTTGCTTAATAAATGAGTGAAAAGGCTCCGATCAAAGTGTGTGACTTTGGTGAAAAATATAGTTATCAGAATAAACACAAACTTGCACCTCAGTGGCCATTTAGATTATTAATCTGAACTTGGAGTTAGACAAGGTTGCCCCCTGAGTCTACTTTTATTTGAACTATATTTTGACCCTTTGCTGAGATACTTTGAATCAGAGATAAAAGGAATAAAATTAGAGGACGTAACGCTGAAACTGAAAGCTTTCGTTGACGATCTAAATACCTTTACAGTGACGAAGATAAAAAAAAGCAGTCAGCTGCGTTGACAAATATTGTGGGATATTTCGCCTTGAGCTCAACAGGAACAAATGTGAAACCTTATGCCTCGGAGAAGAGAATGGACTGGAAATTAACAACATAAAGCGGGTAGATGAAATAAAAACCTTGGGGGTCAGATTCCAGAAAACGTGGGCTAGGACCGAGAAAGTAAACTGGGATCTCACTACTGGAAACTACAGAAATGCACTGAGCTATGGATACGGAAGGGAAATGACAATTTTCCAGAAGGCCCAATACGTGAACATATATGCATGTCCGATATTGTGGTATTTCGCAAGTATCTCAATTCCAAAAAAAAGGACATCAAGAAGCTTAAGAGGGCAATATATCGCTTTGTATGGCACGGGATCGAGCCACCCCGAAGCAAAATCACGGACATGTTCCTTAAAAAGGAAGATGGAGGGCTACAGATAATAGAGATTGAATCGAAATTTAAGGAAATTTGCGTGAAAACCCTGGCAGAAACCATTATTAGCAACCAAGAATCTGAACTGAAGACCTGGTTTACCGCTTACAACGAAAAAAAGAGTTTCCCAAAAAAGTTGGAAAACCTTTTTAAAAAAGCTCGTGACCTGACAGAAAATAAAACAATTGATCTCGAAAAAGCAACCCTTGCATAGGAGGGAAACGAAAGAGTACTATTTCAAGAAGTCGAACCTACCTAATTTAAAGATGGTACAAGATGGGAAAAGACGGAAAATGAAGTAAAAGAAATTTTCAGCATTTTTCATGACCTTATGCTTGCTCTGAAAGTTAAACAATATTTGTACCAACAATTAAATAATCTACCACCAACACGAGAACGAAAAAAAAGAATTAACGAGAAAGAAACAGATGTTTGCCAAAGATGCAAGATAGAAACAGAAACAGTATTGCATGCTTTGATAAAATGTGACGCAGTGATAGGACAAATAAAGCAACTAAAAACTGTGCTACAGGAAACTACAGGTAGCAAAGTTGCTCTCGAAAAGCTCTAGAACTAGAAAGTGATAATGAAGAAGAGAAAAAAGACCGGTCGGCCACACACATCGTACCAAATTATAGCTACTACGCGTGAAAAGCGAGGACACAAGAGAAAGAAGAAAACTATGTTCTGGAAACGACATTGGCAGCATGGGAGCTGCTGAAAGAGCTGACACAAAAATATTTATAGAGTGATCAGTGTATTTTTTAAATATGTTAGTTAAATGATTTTTTATTTATTAGTGATATTTTTTAGATGAATGTGTTAAAGATGGGAGCAGTCGTGGGCGTTTCGGTTTTTTATCCTTTTTACCGTTTCCAGTAAAGTAGTTAAAGTTTAATGGGCACATCAAACTACCCCAATCCCACTCTGTAACAACCTAGGAACAGTGCTTACCCCCTAGATCAGCAGCTTTTTCAACAGTTTCCTCTCTGTGATATTTCAAAGCGTAATTTTTTGGGCCAGTACATGCTCAATTTACTAGCTTGGACAAAGATAAAAGTGATGTTTCTTATAATAGTTTGTAAACCTTTATTTCATGCATAAATCAGCTTGTATAACTCAGATTTGAATAGGTTATTTTTTTTTTGAATGATTTTTGTAGCTATGTAATTTTTGTAAGCTTATTGCACAGTACATTTTATAAAGCAAGTTAATCAAGCTTCACAACACTATTCCACAAAGAACAACTTTTAATACGCACTTTATTCCATGGAGCTTCTGATCAAACACTAGAACAATCAGGTAAACTGGATCTGCGGCTTGACTTCGGTGACATCTCAAATATATCCTTTTCTATCTAGCATTGCTGGGAGTTTTTGAATTTCCTGCCACGATATCCCAGCTCCTAAGATTTGGATCGCCCAAATGCCAGAGAGATAAAGACAAGGGATAACAAGAAAACGGCCGATTTTCGTAGCTCTTTCTAAAGGAAGTTGGAAATGTTTATTTGTGAAGCATTTAATAGAAAGTAAAGCATTAGAAGTGTCTATTTTGCTTTAAGTTTGAAGAGTTTGAATGTGATTTTGAGTAGCCGGAATGGAAAGGGAACGCTGCACTCCAGTCCATCACGACAATGAAGCGATTTGGATTCGGTGTCGAATCTTTGAAGTTAGCTTATGTGACATACGTGCGACCGCTACTGGAGTATGCCTGCCCAGTTTGGGGACCCTTTGTGCAAAGAAGCATACAACATAAGGAAGAGATTGAATCACTGCAAACCAGAGCGTGCCGCTTTATGCTAGGGCAGAAATACAATGGTTACGAAGCTTCCCTCCTCCTATTAAGACTTGAGCCACTCGAGGTCCGCCGGGAAAACTTAATTTTACGTTTTGGCCGATCAATCCTTGCCAGTGAAAACACAGAGATATTCTGCCCGATCTAGCACCGGTGACAGGACGGACACGGCATCAAAATCTCCTTGTGCCAGTTAAATGTCGCACAAACCGGTATTCTAATTCCTTTGTACCATATTTCACTGAGAAGATTAACAAAAAACAAATGAATTCTAAGTGATTTATTTTCTTTTATGTAATAATTGTATATATTCAAGTATTTTACTCAGTTATTCAAGTATTTAAATGTAATGGTCGACGTATTTAGTGCCATGTCGGCGCTACGACTTGGATCAATAATCTATCTATCACAGGGTAACATAGCTCGAAGAGAACATCAGCCAAGACCGGGCGAGGACGATGTTGATGATTACATATATGTAAGCTTTATACGTATATTTTATAAGTATATATATATTACAGATTATTAACTGGTATGTATATAGAACGATTAAGAATTGGTGATACCCGTAAAACTGAATATCGAGTTTACATCCTTGGATAGTTACAACTATTCATCATCATCATTTTATTTATAACCCATCACTGAAGAAAACTGGGCGAGACCCAGAAAAGAAGGAGTAAACAAGACCAAAGGTTTCGATGGGATCCCCAAAACCCAATACTTGATCCAGACAATTGCCAACGAACTACCATACTTGTCCAGAAACAAAACAAAAAAAAATCAGAAGTGAATACATCTAATCAACTTCAAATAAAACTTCTTATACAAAAAATCCGGTTTCAACCGGATACCAAACGAACTATATATCCCGGTAAAAAAAAAAAGATTGTCATATACAGATTCAGCGTGTCTTCTTCCCCCGAAATCTGTCATCTAATCAACTTCTCCAATTTTCCGGTTTCGGCCTGATTCCGGTCGAACAAGTTGTCCGGGTAGAAAATACTTTTCAAATAAGGGTTCAGCATGTCTTCTTACCCTAACGAACATCTAATCAACTTCAGATAAAACTTTTACTTTTAACAAACTTTCCGGTTTCGCCGAATTCTGGGCGAACTTCTTGCCCTGCGAGAAAGTGGTTTTCACTATCGTGTTCAGCATGTATTTCTACCCCTAAATCGAACATCTAATCAACTTCACTTTCCGGTTTTGACCGGATTCCGGGCTAACTACTTCTCCGGCAAAAAAAATTTCACCATCGTGTTAAGAATGTCTTCTTACTCCTATATCGAACATCTAATTAGCTTTAAATAAAACTTTTACTTTTAACAAACTTCCCGGTTTTGGCCGGATTCCGAGCGAACTAGTTGTCCGATGACACACTGGTTTTCACCATCGTGTTCAGCATGCCTTCCTACCTCATAATCGACTATCACGTCATCTTTTTAAAAATATTTCATTTTCCCCTTAATCTAAACCCCTCCCCCCACCCCTAAACGTAGGGCTACAGAGCCCATCTACGAACTAGACCTTACTCTTGACCCAAAGAGTCCTCACACCAAGTTTCGACAACTACGAACTCGGAACAAACAGAAATGACCAAAGATGGAATGACTCCTGACATTCAGTACAGAAATCACTAATACACTTCTCAAGAACTCCCGCTGGGTTTACCAGTCGATATTTTCTCTGCAGAAAAGAATTACCTGTCCACGCTGGCAGTCCCATCAAAAAACAAGTCTTAGACCTGTTCAGATTAAGCTTTACCCACCCCACACATAGGCTTGAGTAGACAATTAAGGACAGACCGTTTTGTCTTAGGGTCGAAAACGGTTCGACACCCCAGTTTTATACACAGTATCTCACTCATGAGCCTAACTAGGAGGGACAAATGATGACTCTAAAATTAGTGACGTCAACAAAATACAGGATAATTAAATAATTATTTGCAGGTAATAAGTAATTATTAATAATGAATACAGTACAATTATTAATCTGCCGTTCAGCGCATCCATTTGGATCTGTATTCGGTCGTAAGTGCGAACAACCGATATTTCAACAGAAATATGGATTTCTGGAATAGTGATGAATGTGAAACAGTTTCGGTTGACGGTAGGTTTAATCTGATGTGATATTCGAGATCAGCACATAAAACTACATCAGGAATATGTTTCACATGAGATAAATACTGAGCCTTAAGAAAATAAAAAAATTTCAGCTGCACAATTACAAATTAAACAGAAAATGCTAAGAAACACGAATTTTGCACCCCACTAGGAACTCTTCGTATGTTGTTTTTCTCTACAAGATGGTGTAAAAATCATTTTTGTTGCAATTTGTTTGCGGTCAAACCTTATATTGACTGTACTAAAAGAAAGGAAGACTCACGAATCTGACGCTGCGTCGGGGCAATGATATGCTTTACTCCCGATTTACTTTCCGTCGTCTCGTCAATGTCTTTGGCGTCCTCACTCTGCTCTTTGTTGTCAAGGGACGATGAGGTTTCAGCGGTCACCACGGAGTCTGGAAGAGGAACCCAGTGGCAGCAGAGCAAAATAATTCCAGAGAGTAATGCGAAAACGTATCCTTCCTATGCATCAAAAATGGGACTCCGTTGCAGCACCGCCCAGCTCGCTTTGTTCGTGCGTGCAGTGGCGGACGTAGAAAATTTAGCAAGGCTAAGATGTGGTGCTGGTTGAGTTTCAGTAGGGATGTTCGTGTCCTCTAGGGGGGCTAGTGTCGCTGCAATTTGACTGTGTGTCACTTTTTCAAAGTTCGCTCATTACTCTCTAGAGTTATTTTGCTCTGAATGGCAGTAGCTGAATTTATGTTCACCCCTTCTAATCATAGTTCTTTTCTCACCAAAAATTGGAACTACGACTGCAGTCAACGCTTTCACGATTCATCTGCTTTCACGTTTTTGGGATCCCAAAACGTAAGTGGAGGTATACCTATGACATCGCAAAAGTTGTCCGTCTGTCCGTCCGTCCGTCCGTCTGTCAGCACGATAACTCTCGAAGGGAATGAGATATTTTGATGGAACTTGCTGTGAGGATTTTTTGGGTCAAGAGTAAGGTCCAGTTCGTAGATGGGCTTTCTAGCCCTACATTTAGGGGTGGGGGAGGGGGTTTAAATTAAGGGGCAAGCAAAATATTTTAAAGCAGCTAATGGGACAGTCGATTATGATGTAAGAAGACATGCTGAACACACTGGTGGAAACCATTTTCTTGCCGGACAAGTAGTTCGCCCGGAATCTGGCCAAAACCGGAAAGTTTGTTAAAATTAAAAGTTTTATTTGAAGTTGATTAGATGTTGGATTTAGAGGTAAGAGAACATGCTGAACGCGATGGTGAAAACTATTTTCTTGCCGGACAAGTAGTTCGCCCGGAATCCGGCACAAACCGGAAAGTTTGTTAAAAGTAAAAGCTTTATCTGAAGTTGATTAGATATTTGATTTCAGGGTAAGAAGACATGCTGAACACGATGGTGGAAACCATTTTCTTGCCGGACAAGTAGTTCGCCCGGAATCCGGCCAAAACCAGAAAGTTTGTTAAAAGTAAAAGTTTTATGTGAAGTTGATTGCATGTTCGATTTAGAGGTAAGAAGACATGCTGAACATGATGGTTAAAACCATTTTTTCGCCGGACAAGTAGTTAGCCCGGAATTCGGCCAAACCGGAAAATCTGTTAAAAATAAAAGTTTTATTTTAAGTTAGTTATATGTTTGATTTAGGGGTAGGAAGACATGCTGAACACGATGGTGAAAATCATTTTCTCGCAGGGCAAGTAGTTCGCCCGGAATCCGGCCAAAACCGGAGAATTGTTAAAAGTATTTGTAGTTCATTAGATATTCGATTTAGGGGTAAGACGACTGTGACAGTTATTTTGTACCGGGACATATAGTTCTCCCACAATCCCGCTGGAACCGGAAAATTTGTTTTAAGTTAGATTTTAATTTGAAGTTGATTAGATGCTCGACATAGGGAAAAGAAGAAAAGCTGAGCAAGACGCTGAGTTCGATTTAGCTTCTTGTTTTTTTTTGCCGGACAGGTAGTTCCGGAATTTGGCCGAAACCGGGAAATTCGCAGAAGTGAGGCGGGAAGTTTTCGTCAAAATAGATATGACTTATAGGGGTAAACACAAACATGCTGAATACATATTCTCAGATGATTAGCATTTTGGCCTTAATCTGTTTCTGAATTTTAATAGTAAAAATGTTCAAGGAGTCTGACGACGACTGGATCTGGCGTAGACAAGACCCAATTTTCTGGATCAAATATTGAACTTTTGGGATCCCATCGAAACTTTTGGTCTTGTTTCTTTCAATTTCAAACGCCGTGGAAATTTTGGACGCTGAAAGAGCCGTCATGCCATCATCGCCAGCGGGCAATGGTCTTTGCCAAACGTGTTTGTTGGCTTCTAGCCAGAACCTGGCTGTGTAGGCATAAAGGGTCACAATTATTCAAAATGGGAAACGGCAAAGGAAAAACAGAGAAAGGACATGGGCACGTCCAGGAGAAGCGATCACGGTGTCCCAAGATGTCTGGTTCCCACCCTTAACCCCCCCACATTCATCGGATCCGGTCCGGACTTGAGACGGGACATCTGAGTCACGAGGTCTTTCCAAACCTCAAGATTCGTATAGATGCGATGACCCGTTTCAAAAGTTCAACGCACCTCAAGATTCCGGATTCCCCCTCCCTCCACACCCCGCAAGATGGTTGGACCGTGGAACCGACTATATCCAATTTAATCCGGTCGGGTCCTTGATATGTCTTCCAAGTTTCATCGTCCTAGCACATCGGGAAGTAGGCTATTATACCTTGACTCGAAATCATCGGAATTCCGGAACCTCCCTTCAACTTCCTCCAATGTGCCCGGATCGGTTCTGTCAATGATGTACCTAGGGCTTGTGCTTGCTCTTCTCAAGTTTCATCCACGATCCCTCCACTCTAAGCGTGTACCAAGATTTCCAGTTCCCCCTCCCCCGACCCACATTCACCGGATCCGGTCCGAACCAGAAACGGGATTTTTGAGACAAGAGGTCTTTCGAAATAATCATAATAACTGTATTTAAAAAAGCTCCCGGGCCATACATAAGTACAAATTGTAAATATACAGAGACGTAAATATCTATACAACCAATCTACGGAAAGCTTTCTGAATGTTCGCGCTCTATGCACAACCTACAAATGCGGAAGTGGACCTCAGGATACCAGGACGTATCGAGATATCACACCAAAATATTAAGTTCCATTGAGATCCGATCACCTGTTCTAAAGTTATACATACCTCAAGATTCTGGTTTCCCCTCCCCCACTCCCCCAGCAATGGTCTAATCGGAGGATTGACTATTTCCAGGTCAGCTTGGTCAGATCCGTGATATGCCTACCAAGTTTCATCGTCCTAAAACATCTGGCAATACCCTAACTCGAAAACAGTGGACCCCCCGACCGACAGACGAACCGAAAAGCGTGGTATATGGCAGTTTAGCGGAGCTGCAAGGGCCATACATCCTGCGTGTTTCAAAGCTAAGCTAAAATTAATTAAAATAATTATTACCTGCAAAAGTCGCCGTTATCAACAAGGACAGGACTAGTAAGATGTGCATTTCTCACCTGAAAGTCATACAAAATTTATTTCCCAAACTAGAGCCCATCTCATTATTCCCGTAAGTCTGCGTATGCATAGATGCTGACATTCGTATGCAAAATACTCAATATGACTAAGTCCAAAACACGCCAGTGATCCTCAGGAAGAAGGAGTAAGCGTGTCCGTACGACTCAAACTCAACGACTGAAATTGTGTGTCAATCAATCACTGCGATCTCTGGGAGCAGCTGCGACACCACTTCTGCGTTTCTTCCGCTAGCTACCCGGAGAGGCCGGAGATTTTGCATCGGCAAGGAGAGATAAGTCACCAAGAGTATTGCCGCATAGGTCAGTCTAGCACCCAGGCTTGGTGCTAGACATTTGTATGCGTTTTAGTGAATGAACCAGGGGTACAGGTAAACTACGGACGCTCTTCATTTCCCTCATTCTTGAAAACAGTGAAATAGAGTGTCTGTGGCGCAACTCTAAGAATTCTTGGAACACTTTCGTAGGGCACTATTTCACACCAACTACTGCAACAAACTGGCAAATGCGTTAATCAGCAGAAAAAAAATCATTTAGTCTATTATGTAGAAGAGCTGTGGAGAGACATTGAAAAACAAATAATTTATTACTCGTTTCACTCTTGTCTCTGAAGCTTAAATTACGTTCCACTTACTTGATCCTTTTTACTCCCGAGGGGTTGTTCACTCCCCAAACCCGTGTACACCGGGTGCCGGAAGGTGGAAGTTCTAGCTGTCTAGCGTCAAAAGAAAGTACTATAACGGATGAACTTGCTTGCGTTCTGATTGAGCTATATAGATTGTTGAAAATGGGGTATCCAGATATGTTGAATGTAAATAAAACAACCGCGCTGATCCGCTCTGCAGCGCGTCATTCTACCGCTGATCCGCTCTGTACCGCGTCAATAGAATCAATCAGCGTTGACTTCTATATTTCCTCTTTAGCAACTTACCCGCGATCTAGCTATTTGTAGAGGTAACGAAACGTGATGTGGCGCGAATCCGCTCGTTTGCATTGGGAGTCGGTCGTATTTTACTCGACTCAGCATGTTTGAATGACCGAAATAGCGAGACAGTTCTGTCTCATAATTTGGTATTGATAGTATGTCTCAGTTTTTCTCAATCTCTCAGTCCCTACAAGAAAATCACTGACAAGAACTTTCGGCTTTTGAAGCAGTTTTTCCTTTTCAAAATACACAGTAAAGATATTCCTTTTCTACACATAAAATAGATTCAGCATTCGATCTTGAGCTCGTAGTCGCTGTAGGCTAGTTTCGTTTCAAGTTTTTGTAATCACTGTATCTCTTCTCTTGATGAAAAAAGTATTTTTTTTTACACTTTTGTATTTAATGCACTTTTATCAAATTATGTGATTTTTAAAAACTGACTCTTAAATTGGATGGTACCTTCCGGCACCTTCCACCTTTGTCAGTTTTTAACCTGTCTAGGATGAAATGGTGCTGTCTAGCGCCAAAAGAAAGTACTATAACCGATGAACCTTCCGGTAGACAGGTTAAAAACTGACATAATTGCACGGTGCCGGGAGGTGCCAGGTATGAGTGTACACCGGTTGCCGGAGAGTGAGTAACCCCTCGCTTACTCCACTTCATTTGGTGCTCCACGATCGCCTCTTTTCAAGAAATTTTTGGACACCTATGGTACCCATATCTGAATAGCTACACGTTGATGAAACCGGATCTGCAAACTTGTCTTGGTTTTTGCATCGGAGAGAAAGAAATATGAATAGTCAAAAGGGACCGTTGACGTCAACGGATGCAGATTAAGGTAAAATTTTGATACAGGTATATTCTCAAATCAATGTTCAGGTTCAGGTTCATTCAATTTCAAATAATGAAAACAAGTACTTTTACTTTAAAGATCACACAGAAGACAACTGTTTTCACGTTGAAAATGTTGTTAAAAACGCAAATGCTTGTTATGCATGTCTTCAGTCTTTAAGTACAATGCGTAGATTTGGCTGTGACGTCCGGTGCCTATTGCTAGCTTATCTTACATACGTCCGTCCAGTTCTGGAATATGCAAGCCCACTATGGGGACCTGCAGCACTGCGTACTGTATACCTCATCCAAGAACTTGAGTCCGTGCAAAAGCGGGCCGTGTTCATTATTATTGGCGGTCGACATCTATATTATAGTGAAACGCTTGTTAAACTCGACCTCCCAATTAGGGTTCCTGTAACATAATTATACACACCGTTTTGCTCTATAATTGATCTACTGAATATAAAACGACAACATTCAGAATTAGTTGTATCTTGTTCTTTTTTCTACTTGGCAGCCTGCGTTGGCAGGCTTGCCCTGGTTCAGACTAGTTGCGTTTTTTATCTGAATTAAAAAACAGGTACTACCTGGTAGTACCTGTTAATACGTATTGAACATCAAACCTTTGCTGAACAATTGTTTATTAGACATTAGTGATGTGCAGAGCACAAGTCTTTCAAAAGTTATACTCAAGATCCCAGATTCCCCCTCCCTCCACTCCCTCACGGTGGTTGGTCGGAGAACTGACTATTTATAAGCCAATCATGTCAAGTCTCTACTGTTCAAGCCAAGTTTCATCGTCGTATCACATCTGGAAATACCTTAACCCGCGAAAGCCGGAATTCCGGACTCTCCCCCTAAAACTCCCCCCACAGTCCCAAATCCGATCCGTTTCTATCACTGACAGACCTAGTTCTTGTGCTTGTCCTTCCCACCAAGTTTCATCCCAATCACTCCAGTTTAGGCGTGTCACAAGATTTCCGCCCTCCCCCCCCCCCCCCACACACACATTCATCGGATCCGGTCCGGACTTTAAATGGGTCATCCGAGACACGAGGTCTTTCCAAATATTAAGTTTCGTTAAGATCCGATCACCCGGCTGTTCCAATAAGATTCCAGATTCCCCCTTCCTGTACTCCCCCCACGGTGGTCAGATCGGGAAGTTGACTATTTCAAAGTTAATCGGATCGCTAACTTGCCTGCCAAGTTTCATTGTCCTAGCCCACCTGGAAGTAGCTTAACTCCGTATCATCCCCAATACCGGAACCCCCTCCAACTCCCCCCACAGTGCACGAATCCGGTCGGATCGCTCCACTCTAAGCGTGTCACATCATTTCCGGTTCCCCCATGCGCCCCCCCCCCGACATTCATCGGATTCGGTCCAGACTTGAAATGGGACATGTGAGACATGATGTATTTGCAAATATCAAGTTTCATTAAGTTCCGATCACCCGTTCGAAAGTTATGCATGTCACGAAATTCCGTATTCCGGCTCCCCTCCCTCCCCCCACGATGGTCGGATCGAGCAAGTGACTACTTCCAAGCTAGTTTGGTCGGGTACCTAATATGCCTGCCAAGTTTCATCGTCCTAGCACATCTGGAAGTACCCTAACTCGCAAACACTGGACTGACCGATCGACCGACTTGCAGACAGGCTGACGAAGAAGTGATCGGTATACGGCACTTGGCCAGACAAATGGGTCTTGTAGATATCCGGTCTTCGTCAGACTCCTTAAAACATTTTTACTATTTTTTTTTTTCAATCAATTAATCAAGTTTAATCCGAATAGCTAAAAGCTAGAAAAGGAAAAGAAAACTATTAAGATTTACAAACAGGAGAAGGCCAATGGCTAATCATCTGAGGAAACCAAGTTCAGATATGGATTCAGCATGTGTGTATTTACCCCTAGGCTATACGTCATATATACTTTGACGAAATTGATCGAATCTTCCTGCCTTACTTCTGCCAAATCTACGGTTTCGACTGGATTCCGGGCGAACTACTTGTCTTGCAAAAACTAAAGCTCGAAAACAAATTAAGCGTATCTCCTTACCCCTTTATCGGACATCTAATCAACTTCAGATAAGACTTTGACTTTTAACAAATTTTCCGGTTTCAGCCGGATTCCGGAAAAACTATATGTCCGAGTAGAAAATTATTGTCAAAAGCGGATTCAGCATGTCTTCTTACTGCTAAATCAGACATCTAATCAACATCTAATATCGGGCATCTAATCAACATCTAATATCAGACATCTAATCAACTTTAGATAAAGCTTTATCTTTTAAGAAATATTCCGGTTTCGGCCGGATTCCACGCAAACTACTTGTCCAACGAGAAAATATTTTCATGTAAATATTCAGCGTATCTTCTTACCCCTAATACAAACCCACCCTGCGCTGTGGGTCATCGTCAAGAGAAGACAAGAATCCAAGCAGCAAACATTCCTTTCCTACATAGCACACACTTCCAGCAATAGTGAAACACACGATCAGGATCGGGAGATCCCGGACTGGAATTCCTGCCCGGATTTGCGGCACTATCATCACTTCCATATGGGAAAGTTGAAATTTTTTCAACTTGATGATGAAAGTGCAGGAAATCCAGCCGGGAAATCCTGATCGTGTGTTCGCAATTTAAGGCAGATAATCAAAGATGACATTCTAGTCTAAACATCTAATCAACTTTAAAATACAACTTTGACTTTTCACAAACTTTCCAGTTTTGGCTGGATTCCGGCCAACTACTTATCCGGCGATAAAATGTTTTTATATTCGTGTTGAGCATGCCTTCCTACCCCTAAATCTACTATGTAATTGTCTGTTAAAAAAAAATGTTTGCCCCTTAATTTGAACCACCTCCCACACCCGTAAATGTTGAGCTACAGAGCCCATCTACAAACTCGATCTCTCCGTTGACTTAAAGAGTCCTTACACCAAGTTTCATCAAAATACTCATTCCCTTCGAGAGTTATCCTGCTGACAGGAGGACAGACGGACAACTTTTACGAAGTCATAGGTATCCCTCCACTTACGTTTTGGGGTCCCAAAATAACGCGAAATAGGAGAATTATGAGGAGAATCGCAAGGGAAATTGTGATCAAATACGTCACTATTTTTTTTTGTTTTTTTTTACGCACGACAGAATCGCATGAATGTTCACAGACAAACGCTGCCACAAGTAAGTAAGTAAGTAATTTATTTATAACCCGCCGTTTTCAGAAAGCGGAGTAAATGAAGAAAATAAATAAAACACATAAACATACACAAAAAGACACTTAATCTCAATCGTCGGCCAGGAAGTAGCGTAAAATTGTTATTTTTCCGATAGCAGAACTGTTCGATATATTTACGGGGATTCGGTAGTTATACAGAATTCTAAATAGGCTATATGTACAAACCTCTTCGGTATAATGATCGAGATTCGGTATAGTTGCCAGTACAAGAGGAAGCTAAATCTTTCAAGATAATTTTGCAGGGACAATTTAACCCCCTTGAGATGACTTCTGAACTACTTCGAATACTTTGAAATATTTTCGTTTTCTTCTTTATATTTCGGATTATGCAAATATGTAACTGAAGTGTTTACAACAGAAAGTTTAGCTTAGTGATATAACAGTTTGCTGGCACAACAGTTTTATTTGTGTGGTTATGGATGTATTCAATATATTTTGGCCTTTTGGCTGAATAAAAAAACGTATGTCATCTAGTTCAAATCGGGTTAAACGAAGGTGTGGTTAGAAGATGTTTGTGTTCAACAATCCAAAACATTCCGGTGTTTTCTCAGAACAGCAGCTTTTAGTCTCGAAAAATAAAAACAAACCTTTGTTTTTCTTTCTTTCCCCTTAAAATCGCATGCATTTTATCTGACGAATTTTTCTACGCATCCGACAATGCGTAAAAAGTCTATTTTTTACGTTGCTTGTCGCAAGATTTGTGTTGTACGGCGCAAAAGACAGAATTTTTGCACGAAATCGCAGCAGTGAACTCATGATTATGGGGAAAACAGGACGCAGATACAGCAGACCGTCATTCGAGCCAACGAATTCTTGAGAGGCCTCCGTGGTCTTCATACGCCATTTCTCCATCGGAAAGAAGTTTCCCAATGCCCAGCGTTTCAAAAAACATCCAACAAACAAAGGACAACTCGATGAAAAATTTATCTCAAAATAGTACAATAGAAAAAGTTGCATGCAGTACTAACGATGCTACTACATGCTTCTTCTTCAAGGCTACCGTATTACTGCATACTACTATATGCTACTATAAGCAAGACTGGATGCTACTATGGCAAGACAGGATGCTACTGGATACTACTACATAAGATTGGACCAGTCTGAGGCACACTAAATGATAGTATTCTTTGCTATTACATAGCATTACATGCAACGTTTTCGTACTACTACCATATTACTACGCAGGCTAAAAAATTTTCATCGGGAAACTGGGAAGAACTTGCAGGACAAAATGAAGTAAATCGTCAATTTTTGTTCAAGAAACCTGGAATGTAGGCCTTAAAAATGTCAGTAAAGCTAAAACAAAAAAAACAGGAATATCAAGAAAAACGGGTAGAAGGAAATACCTGAAGAAAGCTTCATGCACAGAAAAAGTTCCAATACTGATTTTATTACACAACATGTGTCGATAAAAGAAAAGTCTGGAAACTTGAGTTTTCCTCAATTAGAAGCTGTAAATGGTTTTTCTGGCACGAATTATTTCTGAAGTTAAACTTTCCCTGTCGTTACTGGCGGAGCCATTCCGTCAATGTCACATGATGGTTGCTCGAAGTTATTCACAAGAGCCTTCCACTAGCTCAAATTCTCGGCTATCTTTCTCCACCCCCCCCCCCCTTTAAGTTTCCTGAATGTCCGAAACATGAAGCGCCATTACGACAAAAACATACGTATTTCTCTGCGCGCTCTTTTTTTTAAGAATAACAAGAGCTGGGAGCTCATATGGCACTTGCAAGACTGGGTTAGAGGATTAAAGTAGGAATTCGTCAATTCGTGGGTTTGTTGTCATCATTTGTAAGCAAAACCCTTGAGATAAGAATGGTCATAGGTCCTTGGAAATCCCGAGAATGCATTGTTCGTATAAACTATTTTATTTGTGCATTTGGCCGTGATGATGCGCACGTTAAGGGCGCTAGAGATTCATCTGTAATGAACATCTTGAAGCACAAATCATGATAAGCTCATTCGAATCATTAAAATCTATATTTTGCTAAAAATTACTGTTTGTATTATAAGCAATTCAGTTGTAAGCAAAACCCTTCAGGCAAAAATTATCATGGGCCCTTGGGGATCCCGAATATATATCGTTTGGTTAAAGTATTTTTTTTTTACTTTTCGGTTAAGAAACGCACTTTAAGGGCAGAGGCGTTACTAGCCAAAATATTTGGGGGGGGGACGCGGAATTTACCGACTGGCTGGACATTTTTACCGACTTTTTCTGCAGAAAAAACGACTGTTTTGAACAGCAAAAATGACATTTTTGAAAAAAATTGACTGATTTTCAGAAAAACCGACTATTTAGACGAAAAATCGACCAATTTTCAGAAATAACGACTATTTTCATGAAAAAAATCAACTGTTATGACGAAAAATCGCGACGCTTCGCGCCGACTCCGTTATTTTTTACCGACTGGCCGATATCTTTGGGGGGGGGCGTCCCCCCCCCCCCCAGTTGTGACGCCCCTGTTTAAGGGTACTAAAAATTAGTTTTTGAGCAACACCTTTGAGTTATGATGTATACTTTGTTTTAAAGTATTTGTTGTACTTTGTGGTTAGGATTAGTACTTTAAGGGATCGTCGGATCTGCGAAGTGACAATTTATAAGCCAATCTTGTCAGGTTTCTAACGTTCAAGCAAGTTTCACCGCCCTGGCATATCTGGAAGTACATTAATTCGCGATCACGGAAATTCCGGACCCCCCTCTCCCCACCAACTCCCCTCACAGTGCCCGAACCCGGTCCGGTTTTCTCACTGATGTATCTGGCTCTTGTCCTTGTTCTTCCCACCAAGTTTCTTCCCGATAGTTCCACTCTAAGTGTGTTACAAGATATCCGGTCCCCCTCCCACCACATTCATCCGATCCGGTCCAGACCCGAGGTCTTTCCAAATATCAAGTTTCGTTAAGATCCGACCACTGGTTCAAAAGCTATGCATACCTTAAGATTCCAGATTCCCCCTCCCTCCACTCCCCCACGATGGTTTGGGTCGGGGAACTGACTATTTCTAAGCCAATCATGTCAAGTCTCTAAGGTTCAAGCCAAGTTTTATCGTCCTAGCGCACATATGGAAATGCCTTAACTCGGAATAGCCAGAATTCCGGACCCTCCCCCATCTAACTCCCCCCACAATGCCCAAATTCCATACGGTTCTATCACTGACGTATCTAGTTCTTGTGCTTTTCCCTCCCACCAAGTTTCATCCAAATCGCTCCAGTCTAAGCGTGTCATAGATTTCCGGATAACCCCCCCCCCCAACCCTACACACACATTCATCGGATCCGGTCCGGACTTTCAATGGGTCATCCGAGACACGAGGTCTTTCCAAAGATCAAGTTTCGTTAAGATCCCATCACCCGTTCCATTGTTATACATTCTTCAAAATTCCGAACTCCCCTCCCTCCACTCCCCCAGGGTGGTCGGATCGGGAAGTTGACTATTTCCAGGTTAATCTCGTCGAGTCCCTGACTTGCCTGCCAAGTTTCATTGTCCTAGCCCACCTGGAAGTAACTTAACTCCGTATCACCAGAATTCCGGAAACCCCCTCCAGCTCCCCCCACAGTACACGAATCTGGTCCGTTTCTGTCAATGATGTACCTAGGGCTTGTGCTTGTTCCTCAAACCAAGTTTCATACCGATCAATTCGCTCTAAGCGTATCACATGATTTCCGGTTCCGCCCTCCGACTCCCCCCCCCTCCACATTCATCGAATTTGGTCCGAACTTGAAATGGGACATCTGAGACATGACGACTTTCCAAATATAAAATTTCATTAAGATCCCATCACCCGTTCGAAAGTTATGCAAGTCACTAAATTCCAGATTCCGGCTCCCCTCCCTACCCCCACGATGGTCGGATCGAGCAAGTGACAATTTCCAACTTAATTTGTGAGGTCCCTAATCTGCCTGCCAAGTTTTGTCGACCTAGCACATTTGGGAGTACCCTAACTCGCAAACACAGGACTAACCGACCGACGGAAATGTGATCGGTATATGGCCTTGGCCGGAAGGCAAGTGCCATAAAAATTGCTCTGGTCTGGCCTTGCTTTTAACAGATTTTGGACGGATTACCAAAGAATTTGATTTTGCCCTTACAAACGAAGCAAAACTTAATCTTTTCTTATCCAAGCTTCATCGGCCTTTAAAAGCGTATCAACAAGAAAACACAAATAAACACGAAAGGAAAAATAAGACAAGAGCTGAAAGCCCATTTGGCACTTGTAAGTAGCATGTTTATCAGATAAGGTTTGTGGATGTCTCTCCTAAGATCCCTTTCAACGGTCGTCGGATCTGACGCGGAAAATCTCTAAAGGTTGTTCAATCCGTCGAAGAGTGTTTCAGAATAGCAGTTAGTGATACTGGAATTGTTAAAGGTTAACCAAAAAGGGCTGAAATAGGACAATCTAGTTACCCATCAGTTGTTCACTTAAAGAGGCTTGAAGACCCAATGAAAATGCGTTAATTCGTTCCCCCGCTATTCACGAATAATCGATTTTCATCTAGTGGAATTTCCGTGTGATTTGTGATAGGCCTACCTCTAGGCGCTTGTAACTGAGTTGTATGCTTGACGAAAACACTTTACGAAAAAATTAGTATTCAGCTACGTTCCGCGAGCTGGTCACTGGCCCTGGTCAATAGCCGCGTTTGTAATAAGATTCAAATTTTCCGCGTCAAAGAAGAATCTTTTGTTGTGAGGACGCCTGTAGATATTCTGAACATCATACTGGAGCAAATAGTGAAATAAAAAAAGAAATCCCTTAAAGCAATCCAAATAATGCAGTGTCTTCACTTCAATAAAATAAAAATAAGCGAGCTTTTCAGTTAAACTTTAAGTTTCGTTCCAAATCCGATAGCTCGTTTGAAAGTTATACGCATGACAAGATTCCTGATTCGCCCTACCTCCGTTGCCCTTGATGATCAGGTCAGAGAAGTGGCAATTTACAAACAAATATGGTCAGGTCCCTGATACCAAGAACAAACTAACCTACGTGGCCTGGGCAACGTGAAGTTTTGCGGCAACCTTTGTCCGGCTTCGCCGACTAAAGTGTTGCGAGAGCAACACTTAGGTTTTAATAATAATAATAATAATATAATGCAAAAATAAGGCACATGGCCTCATTGTTTCTTCGCTGTCGGTTAAATGATGAAGTTGTCAACTTATCAAAGCTTTTAAAACGATATGTTCTAAAAAGAATCATCACATGATCGAAAGCTATTCTTCAGCGTTGTAAACCAAATTGTTCTTACCACCGAATGCACCGGAAACAAATAACAGGTACACCAACTAGCAAAAGCTGCAAACCCCTCATTGCCGAAGATGATTATGCATACAAGTCTCCTACATGTCTCACAACTGGTATCGCTTATTTTTGTTTTCAGTGTGTACCGTACTACTGAAGTTGTCAACCCCTTGAAACTTTGAAATTGGTTTTGTTTCTTAACTGTCGGTTAATGTTGAAGTTGTCAACTTATCGAAGCTTTTAAAACGGGATGTTCTAAAAAAAATAATCACATGATCAAAAACTATTCTTCAGCGTTGTAAAAACAACAACAAAATAATATCAGAAGAAGGGACTAAATTGACTTTGCAGTCAGTTGAACTTGGAATATTATCTTATATAATCTAGCTGGTATTATAAAGCTATCCGTAACTTTTCAGGATTAAAATACCATAGATGACACAAATAATTATTATGAAACTACCTCATTGTTTTACATTTTCGTTTGTATCCGTTGCGTAAACAGTTAATCCTAGGTTACAGCGATAGACCATCGACAAAAACATTGTTACCGTCAGATTTATAGAAATCGAATACAACGTCCACCCATTTACAAAAATTTCTAGCCCCTCGTGAACCGATTCCTACTTACAAGTCCCTCTCCCGTGATAGACATCAAGTTCACCGAAAACAAATAATGGGTACATCAGCTAGCAAAAGTTGCAAACCCCTCATTGCTGAAGATGATTGTAGCATAACAGCCTATTATTACTTACAAGTCCCTTCCATATCTTAACATTGGGAACCAAATTGTTCTTACCATCGAATATACCGGAAACAAATAACAGGTACACCAACTAGCAAAAGCTGCAAACCCCTCATTGCCGAAAATGATTATGAGCTAACAGTCGACTGTTGCTTACAAGTCCCCTACATATCTCACAACTGGTATCGCCTATTTTTGGTTTCAGTGTGTACCTTACTACTCAAGTTGCCAACCCCTTGAAATTTTCAAACTGGTGTATCTCATGAAGGAATTTTTATGCCAAAAAATGTATGACATATACGTTGATCAGCTCATCAATGGCTATCGATTGCCGTCGAAAAAAAAAATTCTACTTGTCTTAGTTCAAAAGTTGACTTTTTTGCCGTAGGCCAACTTTCTAACATCACGTCACCACTTAAAAAAGGAGCAAAGGATAAGCTCTAATTTCTTTAGCAATGAGAGGCCTTTTAAATTTTCAGAGGCATGACATCTGATACCATTTCTCTACCGCAAACCCAAGTGCAAAAAAACGAATGATAAACTCAGCTGAAGTCACGAACAGACATGGATCGAAACAAAAGATGGCAGCACTTTCGGACCCGTGGGAAAAGGCTACTTTTTTTGTTTCTGTAGATTTTTCTATTTATCACTCGAAGAAGATATGTTGGCTGTGGGGCCGGGTAACTGCCGCATATATTTAACACTCATAGATTTTAGTCCATCTTCAATTTGAAACTGGAGCCTGCCTGCTTGCGTGCTAGTACGGAGCTTTCCACTCGAAATCAGAAACATGGTTTGATGAAACGAAAGGTTCACTACACAACTTCAAATAGTCCTCTCTGACATGGGCTATATAACTCTACTTCACTTCGCACACCGTAGGCTCTGGCTCGAGGACAAGCAAAAACCATCCTTATTGACCCAGGCAAGAGTTATACGGAGCTTTCCAAAATGTAATGTCATATTCATCAATCCGGCCTAAGGTCCACACTTTCCGTAAAAACCGCTTAGGTTAGACCCTTACCAGTAACCAGGAATAAAATGAAATCAGCGGCATAGGAAAAAAAAAAAAAAACGAGGACAAAACCAAAGTGTTGCTCTCGCAACACAATAAGCTCAAGAAACTCCGTCTCCCTGTCTCTGTAATACGACCATGCCGAGTCAACTAGATTCTCTATACCCCTGCCCAATGCAAACGAGCGGAGGGTAGTTCGGAAAAATCAAAACTATATGCTGTTATATTGCAGTGAAGCCCTGGTGAAGAAAAGTAAAAAGTAAAAGCCGATTGGTTGTCTACCATCGTGACGTCACACGTGACGCGCTGCAGAGCGGGTCAGCACGCATGCTGCCCTTCTAACTTCGACATGCGCAGTGGTGAAGAGGGAAGTAGATGGGCAACAGCTCAAAGCTCAGCAAGTACCTCTAGCTCAGCACAGTTTTGTCGGAGTATCCATAGTCGCTGCATGGGACCAAAGACGGAGGTTCTATTGGCTGATTTGTTCTTACTAATATGGACCTTAAACGGAACGTCTAGAACGTGTGCTCTTGTCATTTATCAAGTTTCCATCCGAATCAGATCACTGTATATGCAGGTCACAAGAATAGTGGGACCCCCCTCCAACTCTCCCCACAGAGGTCCGGTTCTATAAATTATGTATCTAGGGCTTATGCTTGTCCTTCTCGCCAATTCCGATCCTAGCACATCTGAAAGTACCTTAAATCAAATCGCGATCACCGGAATTCTGGGATACCTCCTCCAACCCCCCACAGTGTCCGGATCCGCAGTTCGACTCTGGATCCAGAAATACTGTCTCTAGAGCATATGTTTGTTACTCCCACACAGTTCCATTCCCATCCCTCAAGTCGAAGCGTGTCGCAAATTTCCCCCCGCCAACTCCTCCACGGTTCTCGAAACCGTTCCGGACCATAAAGAAGATCAGTCCTTTTGTCAATTATCAATTTCATTTGGATCCGATTTCCATTTTGACCCGTTCGAAAGATGTTCATGACACAGCGTTCCGGATTCCCTTCCCTCTACCACCACCCCATCCGCCCAAGATAGTTCGAGAGGGGAAGTGACTACTTTCAAGACACTCTGATAGGGTGGTCCACAGTATGCCTGCCAAGTTTCATCGTCCTGGCTTATCTGGAAGTATTCTAGATGGCGACCACCGGAATTTCGGGAAACCCTTGTTCTGTCAGTAATGTATATGTTCTGCCAGTAATGGTTTATGCTTGTTCTTCCCACCAAGTTCCATCCGGATCCCTCGACTCTTAAGTGTTTCACGAGACTTCCGGTGCCCCCCTCCAGCTTCCCTCGGTTATCGGATCCGGTCCAGACTTCAAACGGAACATCTGAGACACATACTTGCTCTTGCCACTTGTCAAGTTTCATTCATGTCGATTAACCGTTTGAAAGTTATACATGTCACTATATTCCAAATTCCCCCTCTCCACCCCCTCCCCGGTGACTATTTGCAGGTCAATCTGGTCAGGTCCTGACGCGTCTGCTTAGTTTCATCGTCATTGCCCATTTGGAAGTGCCTGAAGTATAATAAATAACAACGTTTATTTCCCGAACAGCTCATATAATTACTCGCTAGCGTCGGATCGTCACACAATTATTAACACCAAAGTTGAACACACTGACATACATTATAACCGCTATATGGCACTTCAGCCAGAGGTTTCAGGTGCCATAAAAACGAATAATTAAGGAATAGTTACGAGCGCTAGTTCTCGAGAAGCCACTGGCTGTCGACTACACCCAGCATGGTATAGTCTGGGGTCCACTGAACCGAAAGTCTTCTCCTTCTAAAAGTGGAGGGACTTACTCGGGCAACACCTCTAGAGATCACACGACCTCCCGTACGTTCTGTTAATCGCGAAAGTTACCGGGATACAGCTTTTTGGTATATCGCACATGCTTTTCTAACCTCGTACACTCGAACTATTCTGCGGTTGCGGTTTGTGTGGTTACATCCGCGATCGAACTTTCGACCAATCAAAAGCAAGCAGATGTAAACAAACAACATTTCTGAAGAAGCGTTGCCGCCTGTCGCAGAAATCTGCGGTTAATGACAGTTTCCACTTCTTCGACAGAGCAAGCCAAAATTCTACGACCGGTTCCTTGCAAGTAAATATAAAAAGTAAGCAAAAAATCTTTTGCGGCCAAAAGTCACATGTTCCAGACAAGAAAGAGTGGCAATAGTGTTTACAAACCAGGAATTCCGAGATATTTCACCTGAGAATAAGAGGATATTAAGAAGAATATACAGGTAAAAATCATTCAAGCAGAGCTGCAATGTGGTTGTTCTTGAGTGTGGGTTAAGGCCTTTTAGGTAGTAGAAAGCTCCACTTGCTTATAGGCCCAGATTAAACAGCAAATAAGTTGGACTGTCGAGAGTTTAAGATAATTCATTGTATGTATTTTTTTTTTTTTTGAATGTTACAGAACTATTAGTCAGTCCATTATAAAAGCCTCATTTTTGGAGGCCGGAGGCTATGCTAAGTTACTGTTGAGGCGTTACTAGCTGAAATGTTTGTTGGGGGGGGGGGGAAGGTGTTTACTGACTGTTGTTGCAGAAAGAAGAACTGTTTTCAAGAACAAAAATGACAGCTTTGAAAAATAATTGACTGATTTAAAAAAATGACTGTTTTGAAAACAAATCAACTGATTTTCAGGAAAAATAACTGTTTTCATGAAAAAAAACTGTTTTGACGGAAAATCGCAGTGCTTCACGCCAACTCAGTTATTTCCTCAAATATACTCCACATGTGGAGGATATTTGATGGTGCAAAACGGATACGTCAGCTGAATTTTATTGGAGCTATATTTCAGCCCTTCTTGGCAAGGGTCCTCTTCAGGCTCAAAACCGCTCAAGTTGGAAATGAACTTGTGGGAAGGGTTCCTTTTTCCAACTTAAGCGGTTTTGAGCCTGAAGAGGACCCTTGCCAAGAACGGCCGAAGTATAGCTCCAAGAAAATTCAGCTGACGTATCCATTTTGCACCATCAAATATGATTCGCATTCAGCTTGGGCGGAAGGAATATTTACATTTGGAAGGGTCGCCCCCCCCCCCCCACAGTTGTGACGCCCCTGTTCACTGTACATACTGTACGGATGTCTGACGCTTGTTGGCCATGCCACATGGCTGCTGAGAAGCTCAGTAGCAAAGTCGGGCTACAGTAAATCAGTAGCTTAGTGAATAACCTAGATGCTGTGAGTCTCCGACTAGTCAGCAGAAATATTTTCATATCCTGTGGTTTGATCATTAGTACAGGGACAAATACAGAACCCTGAAGATGCTACTCACAACTATGGTAGTCAGAATAAAGTTTACTTGCAAAAATCTCCATTATTATAAAAGGCTAACCATGTTGAGTCCTTAATATGTGTTTGTATTGTTTATTTTCTTTTTCTTATGAGATATTTTATGGTCTTTGTTTGCCACTAGTTAGCCAAGCTAAAAATCAACAAATTTTATTGTATTATATTTGTTTTAACGACTGTAAATTCCTCTGTAATTGCAAGGTTTGTTAATACTATAATATCTAAGTACCTATGGTGTTGTAACATATTTTTTTCTTTACAGGAAATTGAATGAATCAACTGACCAAGAAGCAGGTCTGGATTGCGAATAGCCTAAAGAAAGAGGAGAAATCTGACTTCTTATTTTGTGCCAAACACGGATATTCTTCCTTTATCAGAGGCTTGAGTCCTCGACAAGCTCAGTGATACATTGAAGACAGTAAGAGACAGGCACTATAGGCCTTTGATGACTACAATGGCAGGTGCTGCCATTTGCAGCACCTAAATCTTTGGTGGCATGCAGTGAGAAGGCCAAATATCATGAAAAGTTTATCAAGGGGTTTCTCAATCTTTAATCAGTGTAAGAAGAGATTGTAGATGGTTACGGTTTGCCAATAATGGATGCTGTTTGCCAACAGCCCATACATCGCTCCTTTGTCACAGGCTAAAGTGTTAGACAAGCTAAGTGATTTGCTGCAAAAAAGCTCATGACTGCAATGTCAAAACCTGATTTTTTTTTATTGTGTGTTGCATGAAACTTATAGGAAAAAGTTTTTTCCACTTCTAAGACCTCAGTCTTGTTAGCTGATGGGACTTCTGACACTGTGCAACTTGGACATCAACATCAACTCCTAGTCCCATGGTGCAACAGTTAAGGTCTCAAAGTGTTGACTTTTCATATACTGACACTTTCCTCTTTTACCTGAAAAGAATGTAAAGAGAGGCCAGAGTCTCAACTTCGCAGAGTTTCTGAAGCGTCAAGGAGCGTTAACATAGTAATTGAACATGCTTGTGCAGTAACTGAGCGAGATATACTTCTTGCTTCTGGATGCAGGGGTCGTCATCTTGATGCAGAGAAGGCCAGGTATCTCGATATGATTGAGGAACTTGTGATGGAAATTGAACCAAAGTGTAAATGATGGTAGTGTGTACAAGACATCACAAATCAGAGAAAACTTTTCTGTCCTTTTAAAGCAGAGTGACAGCCATACTATGAAACGGCTGAAGAATTGCCTAAAAATGATCTCCGCATACATCTTTTGCCACGCAAAAAGGAGCTCATGTGGCTGCCACCCACCTACAGATCATTTTTTTTTCACTGGCTGCGTGCATTTTTGCAATTTTCCGTGTAGACGCAAGCTCACGACCCAAGACCTGTCTCTTTGAACCCACTGGACTACGGATGGGCCGATGAGATACGTGGGGGAGCAAAATCAGTGGCAACTGATGGGCCATATTTTTCCAGACAGTGTGGTCGGTGTTTTTTGTGCCTGCAAGAAATCTAGCAGCAAAAATGCTCATTTGCTGTAACCAAGAGATCTCGTGATTTACTGTGCGCATCCGGGGGGAAATGTGTAAATGTCATTGTAATAGACGAGGAAGAAGAGGATTTCGAAGCCTAACTCATTTGTGATTAAATATGAAAGTTGACAGGACCAACTTTTGCAAATATGGTTTTAATAAATGTACTCTTTCACCGTAAATAAACATACCTAAATAAACTTTTCCATTGTTTCTGAAGGATAGTTATTAGTCAGAGTTGGAATCACCGTAGCTGGTTAGCTGATGCTAGTTTTCGATCCGCTTTAGAAAAATGAAATGGAACGCCAAGACATCCGAATTTGAGTGTTGATGCGTAACATCTTTAGCACATGTCTGATCCCAGTATCCCGCCCAGATTCGAAATCAGCGTGGTCGATTTACCTAGAATCCATCGTCGGATCAGCTGCCCCCGACGGGAAAGCTACTTTTCACATTTTGATACTTGGGCCCCAAACTAGTAGAGAAATTTGTAGCCACACTGAGCAGAAACACTAACAAGAGCTGAGAGCTCATATAGCGCTTGCAAGCATATGTAGTAGGTAAGGGTATCAGCTAAGATTTGCGCTGTCTTGAGGAACAGACGATTAGAGATGAGACAATGGAGTAAACATGCGGTCGATTTTGAATAAAAAGCAAAATGTTAAAGGGGTCTGGCGAAGACTCAGAAATCTACAAGATTGCATTGTCTGGATCAAGAACTAAAAAATACTGAATTTTTGGGATCCCATCGAGACCTCTGGTCTTGTTTCTTTCTGAATGGAAGCTTCTTATCAAGGTAATAATGTAACGTGGTAGCTCCAGTTCTCTAAGTTTTTGGAGTAGAAGGGTAAGGTCGACCAAATCAAAAGCTTAGCCCAGTCAACTGCGACAGTCGCTGCAGCTCTTCCTTCTTGTCCGTCAAACGCAGAACGTTGTGGGTCAAGCCGATCACGTAACGGGATGTCAAAACACGTTTCTGGTTACCAAATTGGCGGCTTGACAATTTAGTTCGGACATTTCGTAGTGTTTCGTCTACTATGTACTGTTCTAGCATTTTTGAGAGGATCAGGGTAAGAGATATGGGTCGACAATCGCTTGAGCCTAAAGAGGACCCTTGCCAAGAAGGGCCGAAAATTGCTAGAGTAAAAATCAGCTGACGTATCCGTTTAACGCAGTCAATCACGATTCGCAGTCAGCTTGGCTGAAGGATTATTCCTACTATCTGTTCCTCCTAGATCTGTACAGAAAACGCTCAAAATCTGCTTTGATGAGTCTTTAACACATTTCCAACAAAAAATATAAAATAACAAATCAATCTTGGGTGACGCAAATCAAAAGCAGGTATGTTACGTTGCTGAAAACATTTAACTAAACATTTAGACTAAATATTTAGTGGTCGGAGCGGCTGAAAAGGAAATTTTGATTTGCGGCCCCCAATTTTTCCAAAAACAACAAATCAAAGCGAAAAGTTCTGAGTATAGTCGTATTCAATAGTCGGGATAACTGTCTGGACGAATTTCAGAAATATAATTAAATAAAGATGGACTCCGAGCTGACCACCTCCTTCTTCCACAGTCTGGATGATTTTCTTCATCACCTCCGCGTGCCTAAAAATATTTTTGTTTCGGTAAATTACCCTACTTTTACAAATATTTCACGTACACCGTCTAAGTAAAACACATGCGGAATTTACTTATTGCATTTACGACACTTTCTGGGAGATGATTCCGCATACGGTTTCTGAAGCTCCACTTTTCAACGTCTTTTCAAAATTTTATAATAAATGACTTTGATGACTATAAATCTTTTTTATTTAGACTTTAATTTGCAGCTAAGTTTTAAATTCGCGCCCAACTTAATACGAGCCAAAGACTCGAAAATCCTGAAAAGCTGTTGGCCAAATTCGAGCCTGAAAACGAGACATGAAAATCTCGTTGGTTGCGGAAACACATAAGTAATTTTATCACTGACAGACGGGGGACACTGTAATTACTAAAACTAACTTTGTTTTTTCTATTGTGTTTCGTTGTAGATTTGCTAATTTATCTTTAACGGTCAGCTGTTTATTAGTATGTAAGTGTGTGTGAGTTTGATTGACATGTTGTTGTTCCTTTTTATACACTACTCTTTAGTTTTGAAGGATTCAAATAAATAATAATAATCATAATAAAAACTGAAAACTAAATACAACATAAAGAACTAATTTGGCAGAGAGAGGACTCCAGGCCAAATGGGCCATACAAACGACCGCGGAATCACTATTTCAGAGCCACAAACATTTCGTGGGATCGCGCCGTAAGTTGAGCTATTTATTATGGCCTGATCAAGCCATTCGGAATCCCTAGCTCAAATAAGCTACAACGTCGGAGTGGGGAGAGACAGAGGGATATTCTTTGAGCCCAAGCTGACTTTGAAACATTCATTCAAACAATGTTTACAACGGATACGTCAGCTATGATTCTTCATCAGCGATATTTCGGCCCTTCTTGGCAAGGGTCCTCGTCAGGATCGAATACCCCTGTTTGTATGATCGGTAGGTATCACAGCTGTTCTCCTTCTCCTTTCTCTGCCAGTATTAGCAGGACCTAATTTTTGGAATGTAAGTAAAAAAAGAAGGGAACTTCACTGTATAAATTTTCTTAGAGATGGAACTCATAAGTGAAGGACCCTTGCCACGAGGACCCTTGCCAAGAAGGGCCGAAATATCGCTGATGAAGAATCATAGCTAACGTATCCGTTGTAAACATTGTTTGAATAAAAGAGACAGAGGGGTTACCTGCATGGGTGTACGGAGGCACATGGCGGACCGGACAGGTGGGGGTGGGTCTCCACCGTTACTGTCTTTTTCGCGTGGTCCTGGCTGAAGTCTTCATACATGTCGTCAACGGAGAGTGGTCTTCTTTTCTGAAAGGGAATGGATTTTGTACTTCCACCTAACGAGGCTGACAGTATCCCTTAAAGTTTGAGTTAAGCCCAATTCACACAGAGAGCAAATTTAGCCACGCCTGGCGATATTCGCCACGCCGGCCGTTAAAAAACGCATCGTCAGGTAGCAAAACGAGAGCTGAAAGCTCACGTGGCACTTGTCGGAACAGTTAGCATGTTTGTCAAATACTCTTTGAGCCCAAGCTGACTTTGAAACATTTATTCAAACAATGTTTACAACGGATACGTCAGCTATGATTCTTCATCAGCAATATTTCGGCCCTTCTTGGCGAGGGTCCTCGACAGCCTGACGAGGACCGAAATATCGCTGATGCAGAATCATAGCTGACGTATCCGTTGTAAACATTGTTTGAATAAAAGCATGTTTGTCAGTTTGTCCCCTCCCCCCAGGGATCAGACCCACTCCAAACTTGAAACTGAACATTTGATGTCTCAATTCTTGACACTTCGTTCTTGACACTTGTCAAATATTATGCACGTCCGATCACCCGTTCCTAAGTTATGAATGTCACCTGATTCCGGATCCTCACCCCTTTAATCCTCCCACGATGGTCGGATCGGGGAAGGGACTTTTTTCAAGTCAATACGTTAGAGCCCCTAATTGGCCTGCCAAGTTTCATGGGTCCTAGCACATCTGGAAGCACCCTAGCTCGAGATCACCGGAATTCCGGGAAACCCCCTCCAACTTTCCCCACCCTGACACGATCCGGCCCTGTTTTGTCAAGAATGTATCTAGGATTTACGCTTGCTCTTCCAACCCAGTCCAACTCCGATGCCTCGACTTTAGGCGATTAACGAGATTTCCGGTGCCCCCTCCAGCTCCCCCCCCCCAGTGATCAAATCCGGTCCAGACTTGAAACTGAACATCCGAGATACTTGTTCTTAATACTTACCGAGTTTCATGCACGTCCGATTACCCGTTCCAAAGTTGTGAATGTCACTGATTCCGTATTCCCCACCCCTCTACTCCCCCCACGATGATTGGATCGGGAAAGGGACTATTTTCAAGTCAATATGATAGAAACCCTACAATGCCTGCCAAGTTTCAAGTTCCTAGCACATCTGGCAGTACCCTAACTTTAGATCACCGGAAATCCGGTAAACCCTTCCAACTCCCCCACACTGTGAAACGATACAGTCCTGTTTTGTCAGTTATGTATCTAGGGGTTAAGCTTCTTCTTCCCAACAAGTTCCATCCCAATCCCTCGAATCTGAGCCTTTCAGAAGATTTCCGGTGCCCCCTTCCAGCCCCCCCCCCCCTCCAGGGATCGTATCGGGTCTGGATTTGAAAAGGAACCTCTGAGGCACTTGTTCCTGACACTTGTCAAGGCACGTCCAATTACCAATTCCATAGTTATGCATGTTACTAATTTCCAGATTCCACATCCTTCCACACCTCCCCCCCCCCCCCCTACGATGGTCGGATCGGGGAAACGACTATGCTTAAGGCAGTCTGTTCGGGTCCCTGATCTGCCGACTAAATTTCAGCGCGCTAGTACCGAACTCGCGGGATCACCGAGTTCCCCCCCCCCCCCCCCCCCAGTGCCCGAATCCGGTCCGGTTATGTCAACGATGTATCTAGGACTTGTGCTTGTTCTTCTCACCAAGTTCCGTCCCGATCCCTCCACTCTAAGCGTTTCCCAAGATTTACGGTCCCCCCTCCAGCTCCACCCATATCAAATTTGACAAGTGGCAAAATCCGGACCGGATCCGGTCCGGATTTTAAGTGGGTCGTCTGAGGCTCGAGATCTCTCCAAATATCAAATTTCATTGCTATCCCATCACCCGTTCAAAAATTAGAAATACCTCAAGATTCCGGATCCCCCCTCCCCACTCCCCCAAAGACGCTCGGATCGGAAAAATCACTATTTCCAACTTAATCCTTTGGGGCCCCTGACACGCCTGCCAAGTTTCATCGTCCCAGCTTATGTGGAAGTGCCCGAACTAGCAAAACCCGGACCAACCGACCGCCAGACGGACAGAAATTGCGATCGCTATATGGCCCTTCGGCCAAGTGCCATAAAAATGCTTCGACGGGCTTCGTCTCCGAGCCGAAAAAAATCGCAACGTCTGGCAAATAATTTGAGATGGTACTGGTATCAAGGAGTACAAAGGACAACGGAATTAGGGAAAATGCCTGGAAAGAAATTAGCCAAGGAATCTGATAAGAAGGTACAGTAGAGACATGTAGGACAGCACAGCAGTATAGTCAGTAGGAAGCTCTTGTCCTTCGTTTTTAGGTTGTGCCCGGAAGCGAGCTATACAGACGCTGTATGGATTTAGGCTGTGTTGTAGCAGAGCAAGCTCTAGGCTCCATACACGTGTCTATTTTTTTCTGTTCATATTTCTGGAAATAAAATTCGGACGTATTCGCGCTCCGTCTGACACACCCCGCAATTTCGCCTAGACCTCGCGAGGCGTAGTTTTGCCTGGCGGTTTTTAGACTCCCTCTGTGCGAATTCCGCTTTAAGACTGAGGGATGGTGAGAGGAACCATATTTTAGGGCAGGGTCAGATGCTAAAAGTATATAGGCTTGTATTAATTTAAGAGGAAATGGCCTCCCACTTGGAAAAAAAGGAAACTTTTATGAAAAAATAGGGTCCTTCTTTCTGTCCCATGTGTGGAGTGATTTATGAGAATTTAATTCCATTCTATGTTTGAACGTGGTGAGCTAAATGTGATTGTGAGGAGCTAAAGGAGGAGTTCTCACGAAGGAAATTCTACGAGAGGATGGACTAACTAAATTTACTGAGGATAACTAGTTGCGTTTTCAGAATACAATGGGAGGCATCTGATACCACGGTCTAAAGCCGTTTTTACATTTTACCTTAGCATCTGATATAGTCTCGTGCCGGTTACCGTGGTATCTGATATTCAGATCCCAGGGTCTCCATAGTAATTGCCCGTGGTATCTGGGAAAATCATCTCACCATCACCAACACAAGATGCTAGGTATCTGTCAAATTGGTGGGAAAGATTTTAGAACTAGCGACGAGAGTCGATATAAGCAAGAACAAATAATCTGACAGAACCTCCGTCTCCCAATCTCTGTAATATGACTATGCGGAGTCAAATATTTCCCCATACCCTCTCCGCTACAAACGAGCAGAGGTTACTAGCTTCGCGCCACATCACGTTTCGTTACTTCTACAAATAGCTAAATTGCTGTTCAGTCACTGGTGAGGAAAAGTAGGAGTCAAAGCTGATTGGTTCGGTGGACGCGCCCCATAGCGGGTCAGCGCTCGAAGTACGCCTCCTGCCAGCCTCCTTAACCATTTCTTGTTCGATAAGTACGGCGAAGACGGAAGAGGAGTAAAAGGGTATCAACATTAGCTCAAAGCTAGAGTAAATACCTCTAGGTCCGCTCAGTTTTGCCGTGGTTTTCATAGTCGCTGCATGCGACGAAAAGCAAAAGTTCTCTCTGATTATTTGTTCTTGATATGAGTATTTCTTTGACGGTGACTTCCTTAAAGCACCAACTCGGTAGTTGTCGTTTTTGCCAAGCAACCGATGTCTCAAATGCCATGGGATCCGCGAAATCGTAACTAATGTTTTGGAGTAGTAAAAATCTAACGAGGTTCTCTCCCCGTCGTCACTGTCAATGCACGGAAAGAGTTGCATTGCATCAATCCGTCACCTACGTTCACCTGACCACGTCCTCCGGCACCCAACTGACCGTCTGGTTAAAAAAGGTTCTACTAGGAAGAACTCTTTCCACCTTGGCGAGGATCGGTGAGAGATCATACAACAAAAACCTTGTGGCTGTAGGCGGCTTCCGCCTATTTGGCCGAAGATCATACAGCTGCTGGCTCGACTCCGCCCAAGACCTGGCGCAACCCGATGAAAAATCTGTAGCCTGCGTAGTGGCATGACAGTTTAAGAAAAAGTTGCATGTATTGATATGTAATTGTAAAGAATACTATCATTTAATGTGCCTCAGACTGGGCCAATGTTAAGCAGTAATATCTAATAGCATCCAGTCTCGCTAATAGTAGAATGCAGTAACACGGTAGCCTTGACATAGAAGCATGTAGTAGCATTAAGTTCGTACTGCATGCTACTTTTTCGTACAACTTCATACTTGAGATAAGCTTTTCATCGGGAAGAGGAATCATCTGGACGCCACAGCCGAACGCTCTTCGACGCCAGCTGAGAGGATAATCGTCTGGTCCCTACAAGTACAGGTACGTTCAGCTGCCGAGGAATCATCCCGGAATACTCTTGATGACTATCTCTCCTTGCCGATGCAAAATCTCCAGCCTCTCCGGTTACCTAGCGGAAGAAAGGCAGAAGTGGGGTCACAGCTGCTCACAAAGATCGCCATGGTTATTTGACACAGGATCTGAGTCGTTGAGTTTCAGTCGTTTCGGAGACGCTTACTCCTTCTTCCCGAGAATCACTGGCGTGTTTTGGACTAAGTCATATAGAGTATCTCCCAAACAATTTGGAAATAGGTTACTTACCTCGTCATAGCCAAAGAGCCAAAGCCGAGGTGTCTGATAGTATTTATCATAGGTAATGTGCAAGTCGTAAGTTCGCGTCTGAACGATACCATTCTCTCCACTTTCGGATTTAAGCCGAGACAGGTCAACAGTAGTCTGTAAAGAAAGAAGAAAATAATGGCAGACATCAAAAAAGGAAATGACTGTTAGAGATTTTAATTTGTTTCATCGGCTCTGGTAGTGACGTTCTGAATATGCACTGCCTGCACGACAAGCCGGGAAAAATCCCAGAAAGTCACCAAAATAACACCAGTAATTTGCACGCATGAAAGATACAGGAAAAGCTTCGTTCCATCTTTCGTGACACTTTGTAAATCCCACGACTGAAAATGAATTTGTTTTGTTCCATTTGCATTTATATAGTTTGGTTGGGTTTAAACTGTTATGTATATGTTGACATGTGCAAATCTGCTGTCCATTAATATAACAAAAATTAGGAAATATTCTTTTGGAGATCATTTGTTTGAATGCCAAACGGGATAGGATGCCGAAACAAGAGCTACGAGCCTGCTACGAGCTTATATGGCACTTCTTACGAATAGGCTGCACAAGAAAGTAGATGAGAATTCTCTTACCCAACCCCCCGTTGTTGGGATATTCGGACCCTAAACGTCATCTACTAGGGCTAATGTTGTATTTAGGCTACACAAGTTTTTTCCCTAGGGGCAGGGGCGTCGCAAGCGCATTTTCGGTGTGGGGGGGGGGGGGGGGTGGAGCCAAAATTTTACCGAATATTTCAAAAATTTTACCGAATATTTCAAAAATTTTACCGAATCCTAGAACTAAGAATTCAAGCTAAGAAATTAAAAAATAAACGTAGAGATAGAGGAAAGTGTAGGTGACGCGCTAAATAGATATGCCGGTCATGTGTTTAAGTTAAAAAAAAAAAAAAAAAAAATAAGCTGATAAGACCGTTGGCGTCACCGAGGGCAAGTGGAAGCGTAGTCACCTGTCCAATTCATACTGGACTGGAAGAACAGAAAAGATACTACGAAGCTTTAAAAAAAAAAAAAAAAAAAAAAATTCGAGCTTTAAATTCTGGAACAGAAACGAATACGTAGAAAGAGTAACAATAAATGGCAGCATGAAAGACGATAAGCCAACTAATAGGCGGGGTTTTGGCGAAGCCCACATGTAGAATATATTGCCGGGCATAATTGCAGTAACAGCTTCTATCTATTATAGCCAATAGAAAACTAAGGACCTAAAATTGTTCCCTGTAGCACACCGCAGAAAATTGCCTGCGGGTCCGACAAATTATTATTGTATTTTAGAATTTGGAACCTATCACTCAAAAATCCTACAATAATTCTTACAATGTTGGGGTTAACATTAAATTCATTCAAAACTTTATCAATTAGAATATAGGGTTTATAAGGTCAAAACCCTTTTTAAAATCAATCGCGATTAAACTGATCCATTTGGAGGGTTCATCAATGTTTTTAAAAATAAAATCTAAAAGATTTACCATATAATGGCTGGTTGGTGTTTTAGGTCGACTTCCAAACTGTTTTGGATCCAGAAGCAGAAAAATTTCGTTTTTTAACCATTCAGCAACAAAACTTTCATACACTTTACTGAAGATTGGGGTTACAGAAATGGGGCGCACTCCGTCAAAATAAATTTTTGCATCTTTTTGGGGTATTGGTGTTACAAACTTTCCAAATAGCTGGGTACTCTGAAGTTGAAGAAATAGTATTGCAAATATTTGTAAGGGGTTCAACGAGCTTATCTAGGAACGCTTTGATTAAATCAACAGGGATGTCTACTGGTGTCACACTACTACGTTTTAATCTTGTTGGTGTAGTTGCCCTGTGGCTGTTCTCTTCTTCTTTTTTTTCTCTTTTTCGTTTGTCTGATTTGTTTCTAAAGAGTAAAAATGTAGTTAAGCCTCGCCCGCTGTTTGGCGGTAAACTTTTTGGCTGGACTGGAGCAGTAAATATTGTCCTTATTTGTGTGTGTGGATAAATTAAACTAAAACAAAATAATAATGCTATGTTGTTCATAACCCAATGGAGTGAAACAGATAAAGAAAGAAAACTACATACAACAAGAAAAAGCTAAAATAGACACACATCAACAGAGCAAAGGGTTGCGCACGTGATACGGAGAAAGCCTATCCGTGCCATTAAGTCGAATATTCATCTTCTTTCTATCCAGATATATGAGCTGCGTTCGTTGCACTCCGGGCTGTCTCTGGTGTTTTGTCACCTGTGTCCGGTTTTTAGGATCCCAAAACGTAAGTGGCGGGATACCTATGACATCGCAAAAGTTGTCCGTCGTCTGTGCGCACTATAGCTCTCGAAGGGAATGAGATATTTTGATGAAACTTGGTGTGAGGATTCTTTGGGTCAAGGCTAAGGTCGATTTCGTAGATGGGCTCTGTAGCCCTACATTTCCAGGTGGGGGAGGGGGTTTAAATTAAGGGACAAATGAAATGAAAAGTTTTTCTACCCGGACAACTTGTTCGCTCGGAATCAGGCCAAAACCAAAGGATTTGTTAAAAGCAAAAGGTTTATTTGAAGTTGATTAGATGACAGATTAGTAAGTTGCTGAATCTGTATATGAAGATCTTTTTTTACCGGGACGTTCGGAATCCGGTTGAAACCGTATTTTGTTTAAGTTAAAATTTTACTTGACGTTGATTAAATATTTTTTGTAAGGATAAGGAGATACGCTGAATTCGTTTCTGAACTTTTTTTTTTTGGACTAGTATGGTAGCTGGTTCGCAATTGTCTGGATCATAATATTAGATTTTTGGGATCCATCGAAACCTTTGGTCTTGTTCTCTTACAACGCGTTTTTTGGTTCACCGGCGAGTTGATGAAAACTTGCTAACTCCTGGGTAAAGCCGGGCTCCCGAGCAGCTTCTGGTTAGTCCGCATCGGTCAGATAAAAGCGGCGCCAGTTAGTTCAAAAACGGGTTACAAGACTGGTGAGTAGTCAGCGGTGGATGGAAAAACGGCTTAGAAGAAAAACTGGAGACCCCGGTGAGAACTCCCGTGACAAAGAACGCAGCTATGATCTCGCAGAATGACGTGCTTGGTATTTGAAGGCTCTCTTCCTAAGCTACCGGCATCTCAGTCGAGGCAGACGGCTCGAATAGCAGCGACACTAGTACCACTAGCGATAGAGAACGTCCGTACTGAAACTAAATCAGTCGTGCACCAGCGCTGGTGTGTGTCCCTTTTCAAGTCTTTGCGCTATTTCCTGGTATTATTTTGTTCTGCTCTAAATCGTGTGACAAGATATCAAGACCTACTTTGTTCTTTGATGATCAGAGCCTCGTTTTTGTTGCAATAGCGCTGCCGCATCGCTGCTGCAGCACTTCTTTGCTTCTGCATAATATGCGTTTTTGGATTCACTTTCTTCTTGGTTGAAGCGGCAGCGCTACAGCATCTTGCAGGGAAGCACGGACTTGGTCGGGGAGCAAGTCCGTGATTCTCGAGAACCGCTGCCGTCTTCCTCGGAAGCGCTGCAGTGCAAAAACGGATGTAGAAAGAATCAGTCCGGAATCGGCCGAGAAGTGGACCTGCAGCATGCAACAAAAACGAGGCTCAGTTGTTGTACAGTAAAGGTATATTACTTTAGCCGTCACCAGGCTTCGAACGGAGCAAAAGAATATGACGAAATGCAAAAGAATATGACGAAAATCAAACCTAACAAATTAGCATTTAGGCGCAGTACTGACCATAAACAGAGATCTAAGCGAAGTAAAGTCAAATTAAAACTACAAGATTTTTCCTTAGGAGTCTTTTGCGTTTTCTGCGGCACACTTCTCCTCGACTTTTACAGATAGTTACAAATAAAATATTTTACTAATTTACATGAAGTTAGAAAGAACCCAGCGTGTAGTTTTAGGTAAATTTTGCGATTTCTTGAAGATTTGTGAATTTTTTGTAGCACTTTCTACGGAAGATCACCAACACTGGTGTCATTTGGACATCGAGAGCCTTTATGGATAAAAGATGGCGTTGATGTAGAGAAATATTTAGTACTGGTTCCTTTGAAGGACAGCTGTACGACGTCCCCCGGCCCGTGATGAAGATATTTAAAAACTGCAGAAAAAAACAAAAACAAAAACCTCCACAGGTTCACCTGTCCTAACATACTTTGTCCTGTTCTTCTTGCATTCCACTTTCCTCAAAGGCCTCCATGTCTGCAGCTTCATCGTCTTCATCCTGTTCATCTTCTTCAACATTCGTCACTGTGCATCGATCTTGGTCTGAAACCGAAATTAAAGCAGCTAAAAATTCGCTATTTCGGCTTAAAGCACATCTCGCACTATTTACTATTTCCGTTCCACTATTCTAAAATTGTTGAATTCTTTAAAACGAAGCTCTGCTTTTAACAAAGTATTCGCGGCTTTTGATGTTTTAAGCCTTTCTCCTAGCCCATTGGCTTCAAGCAGAGACAGGGAAAAATTTGCATAACCTGTTTTTCTCATGAGAAACTTTCTCTTAGACAGTCGTCGGGAGCATATTACGCAGCGAAAATAGCCAAACAAGGCAACTGCTAAAATCCCTGAATCGTCGTTAGGGGGGTTCCTTTGAATCCAACTGTATCATCAGTTTAATGAGACCTGTAATCTTTTGACCCACCAACGGGTCATAAGCAATAACAAAACTGAACATGGATTCGTCTCTTTCGGGTTGTTAGTCTTATAGAGCGTGTTCCTACTTACCGTAGTTACTACGCATGCCGTCACGAATTCTGGCTTTTTGCCGTCAAGGCTGGAACGATTTTTCTATTTTCCAGCAGGATCTCACGCCAGGGGCGAATCCGACCAATCACGATACAGAGATGCGTAGTAACTACGCTTACTACGCTCCCAAGCATGGTAAGCAAATAGTAACTATTAGTTACTATTCCGACAAGGTTGGAACGGTCAGCGTAGTAACTTTTCGTGAGGATGGAACGGAAATAGTAACTAATAGTAACTATTGTTAGAAGGGTGGAACACGCCCATAGTCTAGGGTGGAACACGCCCATAGTCTGTCACTCTTTTATCCCGATTCTGTGACGGCAATTGGGTTGGCGCTGGAAATTTAACCGAAGAAGAAAAATTAGTAAATATAAGAACAAAACCTAGTCACAGGAGAACTCTCTGCAATTTCTGTTATTGATAAACGGCTACAGGATTTTCGTTCTTCTGTGTCAATAGCCGAGTTCGTTTTCATCGTGCGTCGTTGTCGTACCAAAAACGTCGTTTAACTTTTGTCATATTACTGTTTTCTTTGTCACGTTCTATAAACGTCGTTTCACAAACGAAGTTGATACGAAAATGTAATAGTCGAACTAACTTAATTTACAACAGCAGCTATGAGAAAGTACAAAAATGGATTTTAGTGTAACAGGCAGCTTAGTTTACAAGTTTAGTTTGTTTTACAGAGATCTCGAAACTGACTTTCCTCCTCCGTTCGTCGTTTTAGGAACGACGAATGAAATGGCGGTACAACCAAATAAAGAAAACCCCTTATTCTCGGCAGTCCAACACCGTTCACGAACGACGTTATACTGAAAACGCTTACAGTAAGTAAGTAAGTAAGAATTTATTTATGACCCGCCATTTTGAAAAGGCGGAGTAAATGAAAAAAATAAAAATAAATAAATAAACAAAACACAAACACGCAGAAAAAGACACTTAATTTTCAATCTTCGGTCAGGAAGCAGTGGACGACGTCGTGCGCTGGTTGGAAATGATTTTTCCATGATTTTGGAAAGCGAGTTTTGAGTAAAACCACGGTTGGAACGACGAACACGAACGCAGCTAACGTTGTCTCACCCATGGTCGTCGCAATTTATTTTAATCGTCTTAAGTTGATATTTTTTTAACTTAGTGTTAGTGTTTTAATGGCACTTGCACCCTCTGGCTCAAGTGCCATACACCGATCACCATTCCGTCTGTCGGTCGGTCCGAGTTTTTTGTCACACTTTTTCGAGTCAGGGTACTTCCAGATGTGCTAGGACAATGAAACTTGGCAGGCAAGCAGAGACCCGACCAAACAAACTTGGCAATAATCAGTTTTCCGATCCGACCATCTCGGGGGGGGGGGGGGGGGGGGGGGTGGAGAGCGGGGGAATCCGGGAAATTGAGTAGTGTAACTTTCGAACGGGTGATCGGAATGGAATGAAACTTAATAACTGAATAGATTATATATACTTGATGTCCCGTTTAAAGTCTTGACCGGGTTCGGTAGCCAGGGGGAGTTGGGGGGGGACGGGAAATTTCAAGAAACGGTTATAGTGGAGGGATCGGAGTGAAACTTACTGGGAAGAACAAGCATCTACTCTAGATAAATCGTTTAGACAACTGTACTGGATCTGGACACTCAGGGGGGGGGGGGTGGACGGTGGTTTCCCGGAATTCCGGTGATGGCGGTTCTGGGATTTTTATGACGAAACTTGGCAGGCATATCAGAGACCCGATCAAACTGACTTGAAAATAAGAATTTCGTCGATCTTGTAATCGTGGGGGAGTGGAGGGAGGGGTAGAAAATGGTTGTCAAAAGCGGATTCAGCATGTCTCCTTACACTAAACCGGACATCTAATCAACTTCAAACAAAACTTTTACTTTAAAAAAATTTCCGGTTTCGGCCGGATTCCGCGCGGACTACTTGTCAAATGAGAAAACGATTTTCATATAAATGTTCAGCATGTCTTCTTACTCCTAAATCGAACATCTCGAACAAAGCATCTGTTTGTTATTCCCACAAAAGTGAGATTAATTGGTAAGTATGATACAGGAGTTTTAAGTACTGAGTCAATCTTCAGGAAACTTAGGATTTTGAAAGTAGGTCAAATTAGAGATTTCCAAATTGGTATTTTTGTGTTTCAGAGTCTGAATGGTTTCGCACCTGATGTTTTTTAGTATTTTTTTTCGTTTTAACTCATTCTATCAAGGACATGCTACGAGGCATGCTGGAGACCTGGTAAGTGAGCCAACAAGTACGGTTCGTTCTAGCCATGTGGCAAGGCATGCAGGTACGGTGGTCTGGAATACTTTTCCAGACTCAGTTCGAGAAGCGGAAAGTGTACCGCAATTTAAAAATCGGTTAAAGAAACATCTCCTTGAGGGTAGTTGGCGAGTGGAGAGTTTGGAAGACGAGAGAGAACAAATTGACAAATTGATTAATTCATTTTTAGTCTATTTTAGTGAAGGTTTGATTAGGATATGGTAGTAAATGTGTACTGGTTGCGCTTTTGAAGCACGTATGTGCTTTGTTTGTAACCGGTCGTCAAGCCGGAATGATTTTTTTTTTAGTAAAGTTATTGAATCCTATTGAATCCTAATCAACGAATAAAACTTTGACTTTTAACAAACATTCCGGTTTTGGCCGGATTCAAGACGAACTACTTGTCCGGCGAGAAAATGGTTTTCATATTCGTGTTCAGCATGTCTTCTTACCCCTAAATCAACTATCTCATTATCTGTTGAAAAAAAATTTTCGCCCCTAATATGAACCCCTCCCCCACCCTTAAATGCTGCTCTACAAAGCCCATCTACGAACTCGACTTCTACCTTAACATAAAGAGTCCTCACACCAAGTTTCAGCAGAATATCTCGTTCCCTTCGAGAGCTATCGTGCTGACAGACGGACGGACAGACGGACGGACGGACAGACAGACGGACGGACAGACGGACGGACGGACAGACGGACATTTACGTATCCCTCCACTTACGTTTTGGAATGCCCAAAAGTAAAATGTTTCTTTGTTAGCACTCAACCTCCGAATCGGAAAGCGTGAAGTAAGGATGGAGTCGACATGCGCCAACTAGTTAAATCGCTAATCTCACGGCGCAAGTATTGTTATTTTCAACAAAGATAGTACTGAACAGGTTTATCGTGCAAATACCATTTCTGTTTAGAGTTGGGCTTTAAAGTTTAACTGAAAGGCCAATTTATTTTTGGATCATTTAACTGAATACACTGCATTTTTTGGATTGTGTTAAGGGATTTTTTTTATTTTTCACTATTTGCTCTAGAATGACGTCAGAATATCTACGGTCGTCCTCACAGTGCAAATTTCTACTATGGCGCAGAAAAATTGAATCTTAACACATACGCGGCGTTTCGGTGGCCAGTGATCAGCTTACGGAAGGTAGCTCACGGCGTGAACATTCATTTTTCGTAAATTGTTAGATACACTGATACAAGCGCATAGAGCAAACAATTCAGACAAGGAAATTCCACTATTTGAAAATAGATTATTCGTGAATAGCGGTGCAACAAAGTAACGCATTTTCACCGGGTTTTCAAGCTTCTGTAAGTGAACACGTGATGGGTAACTAGATTGTCCTATCTAAGACCTTTTTAGATAAGCTTTAAAGGACACCTGACCAATGAGACCATACTTGAACACACCATGAAGAATGCATTTACAGACATGGCCACGGAGAGCATTCCTCTCCTAAGCGCTGGCCGTATTGGAATTTCTTCTAGATATACGTTTGGGCTTAACAGGTTAAAAAAATATTCCAGAAGAAGGGTTAATCGGAGACATTTGTTCATTTCATAAAACTGTTCGGTACTGAAATAAGGACAGCTGCAAAATGGAGCTAAAATCATAGCTTGGAAACACTATTTCGTATTTGAATCGGGTTTTCTGCAGGCTATGTTAACGGAAGTCATACAGATGGGGATGATACTTGGTACTCTTCATTCAGGTGTCCTTTAAGGCTTTTGGACGTATGCTATTTTTGGGATCCCAAAACGTAGTGGAGGGATACCTATGACATCGCAAAAGTTGTCCGTCCGTCTGTCTGTCCGTCTGTAAGCACGATAACTCTCGAAGGGAATGAGATACTTTGATGAAACTTCGTATGAGGATTGTTTGGGTCAAGGGTAAGGTCGAGTTCGTAGATGGGCTCTGTAGCCCTATATTTGAGGGTGGGGGAGGGGGTTCAATTTAAGGGACAAACAAAATATTTTTAAACAGCTAATGTGATAGTCGATTATGGGGTAAGAAGACATGCTGAGCACGATGGTGACAATCATTTTCTCGCCGGACAAGTAGTTCGTCCGGAATCTGGCAAAAACCGGAAAGTTTGTTAAAAGTAAAAGTTTCATTTGAAGTTGATTAAATGTTTGATTTAGGGGTAAGAAAACATGTTGAGCACGATGGTGAAAACCATTTTATTGCTGGACGAGTAGTTCGTCCGGAATCCGGCAAAAACCGGAAAGTTGGTTAAAAGTAAAAGTTCCATTTGAAGTTGATTAAATGTTTGATTTAGGGGTAAGAAGACATGCCGAGCATGATGGTGAAAATCATTTTGTCGCCGGACAAGCAGTTCGTCCGGAATCCGGCCAAAACCAGAAAGTTGGTTAAAAGTAACAGTTTCATTTGAAGTTGATTAAATGTTTAATTTATGGGTAAGAAGACATGCTGAATCCGATGGTGAAAACCATTTTCTCGCCGGACAACTAGTTTGCCTGTAATCCGGCCAAAACCGGAAAATATATTAAAAGTAAAAGCTTTATCTGAAGTTGGTTAGATGATATATTTAGGGGTAAGAAGAGACGCTGAGTTTGTATATATTGATCATTTTTTACCCGGACATATAATTAGTCCGGAATCCGGTTGTACCCGCATTTTTTTTAAGTCAAAATTTTATTTAAAGTTGATTAGATTTCTTTATAGGGATAAGGAGATACGCCGGCTTCGTTTCTGAATTTTTCTTTTTTTGCTGGACTAGTAGTTCGCTCAGAATTCGGGCGAAACCGCAAATTTGGCAGTAGTAAAGCAGGAACTTTCGGTCAATATCGTCAAAATAGATATGGCTTATAGAGGTATAGATTGGTAGATAGAATATCTGAACTCGGTTTTCTCTGATGATTAGCCTGGCGAAGACAAGACCGAATTGTCTGGATCAAATCTTAGATTTTTGGGATCCCATCGACACCTTTGTTCTTGTTCTAGGAGTAGCCGGTATCGACGTGCCTAACGTGATGCGTTGGACCTGCAGGCAAACAAGACTTACCAAGAGACATGTCCGACACCTTCTCCTCTAGTCCATCTGCGTTTCCATAATGATGGGTATCAACCCAACCCCCTTCAGTATCCCCCTCTTCGGCATCGATAATTTTCTCCTGTTCACCATTATACTCTATGTCTTTGCAACGCCGATGGCAGGGTACATTCCGGGTTACCAAAAACTGCTTTTCGGGGGGCAGGTAAGGTTTCCGCTTGCTTTCGTCACCTAAAATGGGAAACAATACTCTGAACGTGTCCGAAAGCTTTTTGGTGCTGTAAATGCTGCATTTTCTTTTCTTTTCTTGTCCGAAAGCTGTTACCTTTTATTCTTCTCTGACACTTTTAGAAAACCAAAATTTAAGTCAGGGAGAAGAAGAAGAAAAAAGAATTAGATGTATAAAGCTGACAAAATGGATGAGCTACTGATATCCAACCTTCTTATCTTTCCTTTCTTCGTTGGCCATGATCGCCAGTTGTCTTAAATTTGGTATGTTTGCCGAATTGTCAGTTGTCTTTTTGAATTTGTTACGTTTGCCGCCGAAAACACTGAGAGAATCGCCGTACTCCTCAGTTTCTTCATGAAAATTTAGCATTCTTGCTGAATTTGTCGATGAATTTTATGCTGAATTAATGCTGTATTATGAGCGAAAATTTAAGTCCGAAAGCGAAATGCTGCATAAAATGCTCAATTACTTCAGCATTTTCGTTCGTTTCGGAGCTTTCGGCGTGTTCTCGCCGTTCCTCGAGGACTCCACTTGAGGAGTCCCCGCGTTTTTGTTTGTCCGGGGGACTCACTCCTTGTATTCTCGCGAGTCCCCACGGACGAGGAATGCTCTGACTATCATCACCATCATCAAAAAGGACTCCCTTTCAGATTCGGAGGGGAATCAATTTTTGACGGTGTTGGTGCAATGTAAAATAACTGAAAACAATCAGAATAAACAAAACCAACAATAAAGTGGATCCAGACTAATTTCGTCAACTGCATTTGTTTTCGAACAAAATGCACTTAGGAAGCATTCCCATGTTCTCGCTGTTTCTGTACGTGAAGTCCGCGCAGAGTGACTTACTCTATTCTCGCCGTTCCCTTCGATTCCTCGAGGAGTCCTCGGGGAACGGCGAGAATACGCCTTATATGACTAAAGTTGCGTTTCCAGGCTCGCGATTCTCAACCCGTGTTCGTCGCAAGTCGTTTTTACCGAGCGCATCCACTGCGCATACCTAACACGGATTCCGTGTCCTGTGGCTTCAGGCGTTTTTAGCTCCCGTTTTTGTTTCGAGTTCAACACCGAATCCAAACACAGACGGACTCGGTAGAGTATCAAACCCTGTGCCGGGTTCTCTTATGCAAAGAACGGGCGCTGAAAATTGGTGACAGCGCAATGTGTTAGGATTCGAGTTCAACACGCTAATTGCTGAAAACGCAATGTTAGGTTTGTGTCCAATGGCTTGCCAAGAAAAGGTTGCAAAATCATTCCGATTTATTTACAAGACGTTGCACACAAAATGTTGAGTCGCGAACACAACATATTTACAGACGACCCCGGGGCCAGCGATCGGCATGTGGCCAGATCGCTTGCCGATCCCCAACTAAAATCAGCCGGAATGAATCACTCTGACTAGTCTGACTTGTCAGTCCAACCTTGACATAACTATAATCGTTTATTGACCTAATCCTCGCTGACCAAATAAAAGCATTCGTAGTCTGAATTTTTTCCTCAACCATAGCAGGAGTAATGGTCGGTATATCAGTAATACTAGGCTCAAGGGGCTTATCACTCAAGGGAGGTAAGGAATTAAAAATATCGGCAAAGAATTTGTTCATTTGATCAACGGAAACAGGGTCACCCAGATCATCGCAAAGATTCACGGTGGGCCTCTACTTCCCGCTAAGATTTTGCGGTAAGAAACTGCTGAATATCCATCGTCATTCAGGCAGCGTGAATCCGTTAAATTGCTTGGGGTAATAATCGATGATGATCTGAAATGGAATTATCATGTTGACAATATTATCCTTATCTCCACCCTTAAATCTTTCGGTTTGGATACTAAATGCCTCCTCTGTTATTTTACAACTTATATCCTTCCTCATTTAGAATATGCTTCACCGGTTTGGCATTCTTCTCTTTCTGCAGAGCTCTCTGATCGCCTGGAAAATGTCCAAAAGAGAGCCATGAGAATCATTCTGGGTGATCATAATATTACATACGAAGAGGCTCTCATTAAACTTGACATTCCTAAATTATCTGTACGTAGAAATACTCTTTCAAACAAATTTGGAGTTAAGATAACGTGTTGTCCCCAGATGGCCCATCTATTCCCCCCTCCCCTCCCGTCTTCCGTGCGTCGGTCCGAGAGGAATACTGGCAATAAGTTTTCCCCATATCCCGCTAACTCTTCTACCCAATTTTTACGTAGTTTCATTCCATCTTTTATTTCTGGTAATTTCCTGTAAGTGTATTAGTCAATTTGTTTCTTGTGTGTCTGTGTATTTAGTAAATTTGCATTCCTTTTCTAGCTTTTGGCTATTCGCATTAAACTTGATTGATTGATTGATAATGAGTCATGACGGAGAGCGCGAGGGGCTAGTGCCTTCTGCAAATCGCAAGCAAGACAAAAGTTGTGCGGGCCACAACACGCAACTTAAGTTTAAAACACTGAGAAACGTCGCCCTAACGATGACTCAAATCCTTTATCAACCAATCAACGACTATTTTTGCAGATAAAACGACTGTTTTAACAAGAAATCGACTACTTTAACGAAAAACCGACTGTTTTTACGAAAAAATATGGCGCTTCACGACGGCTCGTCTATTTTTTTACCGACTGGCCCACAACATTTAGGCGGGAGTCCCCCCACCCCCGATGTGTCAGCTCGCCACGCAACTAGTCGAATTTAAGATGAAAACGCGGCGGATCCACACATTTGACCCACTAGTGAACATCGCGGAAACACCGTTTTCTCTTTTTCTTGACTGTAATTTCAACTATCCAAAAACAAAAATAAAATCCAGATAAAACCTCAAACAAGAGCTATAAGCTTATATGGTACTTGCAAGCTTGTTAGCATGTATTGAAGCTGCGATGGTCGGATCAGGGAACTGACGATTTCAAAGCCAATCGTGTCAAGTCTCTAATGTTCAAGCCAAGTTTCATCGTCCTAGCACGTCTGGAAGTACCTTAACTTTCTGTAACGGAACCCCCCCCCCCCCTCTAACTCGACCACAGTGCCCAAATCCGGTGTGGTTCTGTCACTGATCTATATATGGCTTGTGCTTGTTCTTCCCGCCACGTTTCATTCTGATCGCTCCACTCCAAGTGTGTGACAAGGTTTCCCGTTCCCCCCACCGACCCCTCCCACCTTCATAGGATCCGGTCCGGACTTGAAAAGGGACATTCGAGATATGTCGTCTTTCTATATCTCAAGTTTCATGATGATCCGACCACCCGTTCGGAAGTTATGCATACATGATTCCGGATTCCCCCTCCCTCCACTCCCCCACGATAGTCGGAGGAATTGGACTATTTCCAGGTTATTCCGGTCGAATCCCTGACTTGCCTGCCAAGTTTCATTGTCCCACTCCACCTGGAAGTAACTTAACTCCTTATCACCGGAACTCCAACAATGCAAGCTGGTAGTCAAATGGCAAAACAAGTTGAGTGACCCTAGTACAGTGACCCTAGTACCCTAGTCCACAGGGCAGGGTCCTATCGCCTAAATGTGCGATTTCTTGCCTAAGAAAGCTTACGCCAACTTTTAACTGCATCGATTTTAGCTACCTGGCCTATGCCGACGATATCCTCCTTACCAGACGATCCAGGAAGGGCCTTGAAACAAACATTGCTAGCCTGAACCAGTCCCTAGGCGAGATTGGCCTATCTGTCAAGGCTATTAAATGTCAATACGTTTGTTTCAACACTCCTGCTGTGCCTCGGAAACCCTCTCTGAATGTTGGAAACAATGAGCGTGTTCCACCCTTCTACAAATAGTAACTATTAGTTACTATTTCCGTTCCAACCTCGCCAAAAGTTACTACGCTGACCGTTCCAACCTTCTCGAAATAGTAACTAATAGTAACTATTTGCTTACCACGGTCGGGAGCTTAGTAAGCGTAGTAACTACGGATCTCTGTAACGTGATTGGTCGGATTCACCCGCGGCATGATATTCTGCTGGTAAATAGAAAAATCGTTCCAGCCTTGACGGCAAAAAGCCAGAATTCGTGACGTCATGCGTAGTAACTACGGTAAGTAGGATGGAACACACTCAATATTCTCGTGACAGATGAAAAAAATCGATGGCTTGGGATAACGCTTGCGCAAACTATGCGAAAAATCTCCAAGGAAGCAGTCAAATGAGCCGCTAAGGGAATTAGGTTTGGTTACTGCAAAATTGTGCCGAACTGCTCGAGGTATAGCAGACCTGGGCTTCGGAAGTTATATAGTGCCTTTTGCGCACCGTATATTATCTTCCTTGCTGGACTACATTATATACTTAAAAAAAGGACCTTCGACGCATCCGCTCGACATAATTCAAATATCTGAGATATTTGCTCTACCTACCACGATGCATGCGGAACCGCTATCTAATCTGCCGTTTGTAAATTTCCGACCCAATGCTGACGCTTGAAAACCTCTCCTCTAATTTGTGTTCTCCGATTCGAAACTTGACTGTCCACGACCCAATCAATGTGATTCTAAATTAGTGAGCCTTTATAGAAAATATTTTGAGTGTTATGCGATTATTTTATATTTCTTTGTCCTTTTTTACTACACTTATGCCCCTGGGCAGTGCGTCATGAATCCTTAATTCATCCATTAACTATTCTACAAACTCCGGTTTTTGGTTGGATATGGATCGATCAATTAATGTGGTAAGCACGAGAACTGCCCATTCAGACCCGGAGTTTATTTTTATCCCCTTTCAATTTTTACAAATTTACTTTTTCACGTCCATATTTTCATCTACCCCTCACCCCCCATACAGGGGGCTGAAGGACGTCCCCAAAACGCTTGGTTGGGTGAACATGCATTGTTTCGAAAAAAATCCAGACTTACCTGAAGCCCAATGCCAAGTCGGGAACTGGTGAACTAAATGATCTCCAGCTACAACAAACTCCTCGGGAGTGATGACTCCAGTTTCCCGAAACTTTGAATCCTAGAAATTAAGACAAATTTGTGTTTCCACGACTCACGAGTACAAAACAAACAAGAAGATCGACAGGCTGAAGAAGAAGATCTGAAGAAGACAGTCAAAACTATACGCGTATCAAATTATCAAAGAGCAAATAGGCATCCACTGAGGATAGGCTAAGTTAATCATGTAGCCAACTGTGGACAACCAACAAAGCTTTTTCAACTTACTATGGTTAAACAGTAAGTTGCTCACTGATGTAAATTATGATATTTGCCTTTCTACTTGACTGTAGGATAAGCTAGATGTAAAACCAAGGTATGGGAAAACTGAGAAAGGTGATAAAATAAGCATTTACTCTACATAACCATTTCTACCAGATACACAGATATACCTAATGTTTGGCTTACAAATAGATCAGGCATCATTGGCACACAGGACTGCTTTAAAACTGGGCCGGAATCCAGTTATAACAGCCTTGACCACCAACCAATTCAGTGAAGCTAACTCTCAACCTAAATCATCTTCAGTCAAGTTTGACATTGATGGGCTAGGCCTATTTAGTAATCTGCTGAATAAGCAGGTTGAATAAAAAGGAAGATCAGATGTGGAAAAAACCATGCGAACTGCCAAGCCATAAGAAGTTTAATACCAACATATAATCAGGCACTAAGAAGAAGATTGGTTGCCCTGAAAAAAAAAAATGAAATCTGGGGAATCATCCAGTCTACCACAAATCCCTGATTTTGTGTACCCTATGCCAAATGTTGGGTAACTTATATCTAGCATCTGGAACACCCTATGGCTAATGCTGGATACCTGTTGGTCCCTAATCCTGACCTGCTCTACTATAAGAGAATCCTGATTGATTGATTTCTGAGCTTAAGTCAAATTATAAATATTTTACTGAGTCAGATTATCAAGCATTTAGCATAGACACTCCAAAAATCACCTGTTTATGGTGGACTGGAATCATCCAGGTTGTCACTGGTAGCCTACTGGAAACCCAGGAAAAAATAATTCAAACATATGAAAAATAGAGTATCAATTGCAGAATAGATGAAGAGACAAACACACATTTTGTTCAAGACAAGATGGACAAAACAACAACCAGAGAAGCATCCCACTCTTTGAGGATAGACTAGAACTGGATGATATTACTAGGAAAGTCTGACAAACTGTCTGAAGTTCCAGGGACTGACCAGAAGACTGGACCAGAAATGGAGAGTTTTTAAATTTGAAAGAATGCAATAACAAGTGTGATACAAGAGCGGTATCTTACCACAAATTTATATAACCTCGAACTTGGCTTGAAAAACTTACAAGGAAACTTCTGTGCAGCCCAAAATAGGTCCTAGGTCATTCAGGGTTTCTTGCTTGAAAGTTAGCACCTTGTTAGGACTGTACTGAAATTTCCTTTCCTTCCTTCAAGGTTGTATAAATTAGATACCCTTCCTGTAATGCATTGTGTTTCCATCAATCTTGTATAGAATAATAAGGCGTATTCTCACTCCACGCAGACTCCACGAACAGAAACAGGGAGAACACGGGGAATGCTTCCAGCATGGATTTTGTTCGAAAAATAGATATGCAGTTGACGAATTAATTTTACATTGCACCAACACTAGCAAAAATTGATTCCCCTCCGAATCTGAAAAGGATTCCTTTTCGTTGATGGTGATGATAATCAGAGCATTCCCCATCCGTCGGGACAAACAAAAATGCCAGGACTCCGCAAGTGGAGTCTGCGGGGAACAACAAGAGTTGGCCTATAGAGTGATGGCATGCTATCTGCTTGCCACCAACCGTTTTGTTCAGTAAGACAGATTATGGTAATAGCCATAGGCCTTTTGTGGCCTGAGTATCTTTCTACCCTAATTTTTGGCCTACCCCACAGCATAAATATAACGGCCCAGCCGAGTCAGAGCCAGGGACAGAGCCTAGTGAGGCCTAAGATAAGCAGAGGCATCACTAGCCAAAATGTTTTGGGGGGGGGCAAGGAATTTACCAACTGGCTGGTAATTTTTACCACCTGTTTTTGCAGAAAAAACTACAGTTTCTGCAGAAAAAATCAGTTTTGAAAAAAATCCACTGATTTTTAGAAAAAATTACTGTTCTGACGAACAATCCACTGATTTTCAGGAAAACAGCTGTTCTCATGAAAAAAATCAGCTGTTCTGACCAAAAATCGTGGTCCAACTTGATTATTTTTTACCGGCAGGTCAACAACATTTAGGGGGGCACAGGGGAGGCATCCCCCACTCCCCCCCCCCCCAGTTGTGATGCCCCTGACGATAAGTGTTCCTGGACATCTTAGGTGGAGCTTAACTTAGCCTTACCTTTAGAACTGGAGTAAAATATTCAGCAACACCTAAGGCAGTACCTTTGACAGCTTTCAGTACATTTTCCATCACAGACTCAGTTCAGTTTTTTCTTCTTTCTTGCTGCTGCAGATTGAGGGGGAGTCTTCTCTTCTTTCAAACTGAGGAAGGTATAGGAGTTCTTCTGATCTCCTTTCACTCCTTATCTTAGGGTTGGTCTTCGGCTGAGTTTCTACTGAGACGTCATGGTCCTATGATTTCGGATCGGACCTTCTCAACGAATATTCCAAGTTATAATTATCTATCTAGCCAAGTAACAGGACGGTTTTTGTTTCTTTTGAAGCTCAGAGCGAAAACCGCAAGGAACCCGTTCTGCGAATCGCTATTCCCTCTCCCATTTCCGTCTACCGCAAAGTCCAAAGGAAGTTAAAACTTTGAGAAGAAAATACTTTTTTAATAATCTATGATTACACTGATGCATATTTGGAACTATACGAACACTTATTAATATTTTTTCAATTATTTTTACCGTTAAAAAAAAATTACGAATTATGTTTTTTTCTCAAATATTTCAGTCATTTGATGTCAACTATTTTGAGCCTTTTTTCCCCGTCATAGTAGACTGTTCTTTTCCAACAAAGTCACTCTTCTCCAATAATGCAATGGCAGTAACGCTTCTTTGTTCTAACCTAACCCACTCGTTTATCTGCTAAATGCAATAGTGCTCTTGTCCTTTGTAGCTGAAAGTTGTAAATGTATTTACATACTGTCAAATATAATTACTATCTCCAGAAATAAAAAAAAACCGGTAAGGTTGTCACTATAGGTGTATTCTTGCCGTTCCCCGACGACTTCTGGAGGAATCGAAGGGAACGGCGAAAATAGAGGGAGTAACTCCAAGCGGACTCCACGTACGGAAAACAACGAGAATACGGGGAATGCTTTCAAAGTGGATTTTGTTCTAAAAATAAATATGGAGATGACGAAATTAGTCTGGATCCACTTTATTTTTGGTTTTGTTTCTTCTGATTGCTTCGGTTTAATATTACATTGCACCAACACCATTCCCATCTTAATCTGAAAGGGAGTCCTTTTTGATGATGGTGATGATAATGCTAACCTATATCTATAGAAGAACTTGTCACCGGATATAGGGTTCCATGACTGAAGGACCCGTCGTACCTATAATGCCAATGGAACCTACTTCCATAACTGCATTCATTGATTCTTAGACCTAAGGACCTGCTAGGGACCCAAGTTTCAAATGTTACATTCCGAACCCGGTCACGGCACCTCACTAATATTTGAACTTGCTGCGATTCACTAGTTTCCATGCGCATTATGCGGTATGTAAATATTTTAAGTGTATACTGGAAGTTTAGTTCGGAGGTAATTTGGCGAATACTAGAAGGGTAAAAAGAAGTGATCTTATTGTATGTAATTTTGAAGGTCAATTTTGTTAGTTAAGTGCGATAATGAATACTGTTGTATGGCCCTTTGTTGGCTTTAATAAAATTATTATTATTATTATTATTATTGATACAAAAAATGGTTTTCTGATTTTTGCCGAGTTTTTTCTTGAAGCCAATGGGTCTGAGAAAAGGCTTAAAACAACCAAAGCCGTGAACAGTTTCTTAAAAGCAGAGCTTAGTTTTACAGCATTCAGATACTTTTGAATATTGGAACATAAAGAGTAAATAGTGAGAGTTGTGCTTTAAGAACAGGCTGTGATTCTCCTCTTCCTCGATTTTATTCAACGAACTTCAAATTACATTAAAGATGAACAAATAATTGTCTTTTGCTGGATCCTGTACCGGGGGTCATAGGGATTTCAGCGTACAGAAATCTAGCCTCACTTTGCACGAAATTTTCCTCCTCTGGCTCCTAAAAAAAAAAAATGCAAATTAAACATTCAAACATTCAGCGCCATACTGTGGCACGAAATTTTCTGACTTTATTAACAACAGTTCGGCCTCCATAAATTCGTCGTTTCTATATCCCCCCATGTAATTTCTCCGAGATCTTCCTTTGCTTAGAAGAGATGCAAGCCAGGCAGGCTCAGCCAGAGGCGTTACTAGCCAAAATGTTTTTTTGGGGGGACGAGGCATTTACCGACTGGCGGGTAGTTTTTAACGACTTTTTCTGCAGAAAAAACGACTGTTTTCAACAACAAAAATAAAAAGTTTTGAAAAAAATCGACTGATTTTCAGAAAATCGACCGATTATCAGAAAAATCGACTGTTTTCGTGAAAAAATCAAATACTTTGACTCGGTTTTTTTTTACTGATTGGCCGACAGCGTTGGGGGGGGGGGGCGTTCCCCCCCCCCCCCAGTCGTGACGCCCCTGGGCTCAGCTTCACGGATTTGATATTCATGCCAGCCGCGCATGTTTAAAACAAATAGGCCTTACCCACACATCTTAAGCGGCCTGTAACAAGTGGCAGGCACATAATGGCCTAGATCTTTCGTCACTCCGACTATCCGTATAGAAATAATTCAAGTCATTGTATTATGGTACATTTTCCAACAGTAGACAAGTGAAAACGATCGTAAACAATTGTTTTTTGTACGATTGGAAACAGATGTTTACAATCGCAAACAATTGGAAACAACTGTTTACAATCGTAAACAATTGTTCCAATCGTAAAAAAAAAAAAATTGTTTACGACCGTTTCCAATTGTTTACTACTGGAAATATGTATATGGCCTTTGGCTTTGAATACAATTTTTATAATACAATGACTTGAATTATTTCCATATCGGCAGTGCGGCAAGAATCCGAATCCAACTTAAGGTTTATCTAGGCCGTGGATCTCTTCTAAGGCTGGGTGAAATTAGATTCGAGGCCCGTTACAATAATTCAAGGAGACCTGGGGTTCTCCCAGTCACAGAGTATGCACTGCAGAACATGCCTTTTGCTAGAATTGGAGGTGTTAACATAATAGTTGCGTTTTTGCGGATACCATGGTGTCTGATACCGGGGTCTAAAGTCGTTTTTGCAGCTATCGTGGTATCTGATACCACGGTCAAAAGGCGTGTTTGCAGTTATCGTGGTTTCTGGCCAGTTACCGTGGTATCAGATATTCAGAGACTACGGTCCGACCGTGGTAGCTGGTCGTGGTATCTGAAAAGTCATCTCACTTTCATCAAATTTTGTCAGATTGGTGAGAAAGAAGTTTAGCACTTAGTGATGTAACTGGATATCTGTTTTTCTTTTGGGATGACTTCGAAAAGTGCAATTTTGGCAATAGTCGTTTTTGCAAAGCACCGTGTATCAGATACCACGATAACTGCAAACACGACTAATTGCAGATCCAGTTACTGTGGCAACAAATACCATGGTATCAACAAAAACGCAACTAATACATCTGATGGCTAACTCTTCGTGCCGAGGAAGAGTCACCGTGTGCTAAGTGAAGAGCCAGAAACGTCACCAAAACAAACGTTATTGCTTGGTTTTATCAATCCTATATCGACAGGGCGTCAGTAAGTCTCTCATACAGTTCAGCTGACGTATCTGTCTTGTCACTTATCAACTTACTATAAGCGTGTTCCACCCTACTTACCGTAGTTACTACGCATGACGTTACTGATCCTGGCGTTTTGGCGTCAAGGCTGGAAAGTATTTTTCGATTTCCGGCAAAATATCGTGCCTCGGGCTAATCGGGCAAATCACATCACAGAGATCGTAGTTAACACGCTTAAAGGACACCTGAACAATGAAACCCTACTTGAACATTCCATGGAGAATGTATTTACAGACATGGCCACGGAGAGCATTCTTCTCCTGAGCGTGAAGTTTTCAAAATAGAGATGTTAGTTTCTGGAGGTTTGGACATGCAAACTCCAAGACAAAAAGCGCAATTCATTCAAATCTTGGACAGCGCTGGCCGGATCGTATTGGAATTTCTTCTAGATATACGTTTGGGCTTAACTGGTTAAAAAATATTCCAGAAGAAGGGTTGATGGAGACATTTATTTCATTTCTGAAATTGTTCAGTTATACTGAAATAAGGACAATGCAAAATGGAGCAAAAATTATAGCTTGGAAACTCTATTTCGTATTTGGATTGGGTTTTCTGCAGGCAATGTTAACGGAAGTCATCCAGATATGGATGATACTTGGTACTCTTCATTCAGGTGTCCTTTAATACACTCCCGAGCGTTAGAAGCAAATAGTTAGCCTACTTTTATTCAAACAATGTTTACAACGGATACGTCAGCTATGATTTTTCCTCAGCGATATTTCGGCCCTTCTTGGCAAGGGTCCTCGTCAGGCTGTCAATTAAAGAATATTTACTTAGCCTACTATCAATAAGAACAAATAAGCCAATAGAACCTCCAGTCCCATGCAGCTACGATGGATACCCCGACAAAACTTAGCTGAGCTAGAAGTACTGGTTGAGCTTTGAGTTGATGCCCGTCTACTTCCCTCTTCGTCACTGCGCATATCAGAGGAAATAGTGCAGCAGGGGCTGTGCAGCGCGTCACGTGTCACGTCACAGTGCTAGACAACCAATCGGCTTTTACTACCATAATAATTTGTAAAGGGAACGAATTATGATGGTATGCGTAGCTTCTTACCTCCGCTGGTTTGCTTTGGGCAGGGTATAGGGAATCTATTCGACTCTGCAGGGTCGTATAACAGAGATAGGGAGACAAGAGTTCTGGTACCTATTTGTCCTTGCTATTAGTTACTATTTTGAGAAGGTTGGAAGCGTAGTAACTTTTCACGTAGTTGGAACGAAAATAGTAACTAATAGTTACTATTTGTTATAAGGGTGGAACACGCTCTACGATTCGCAGTCAGCTTGGGCTGAAAGAATATTTGTTCAGTGTACCTCATCTTCACCCTCGATCTGGTTTGGGCAGAACCACTCTCTTCCACTGTGAAGATTAGCCAGACCAGAATCAAAGGTTGAACCAGGATAAGTGGGATTATCCACGCTCCGGCCAAAATTAGGAAAATGGTGTAAGGTGCTGTCTTCCATCCAAAACATTTCAAGTGCATGTATTCGGTTATGGGTGGGATAAAGTACATCGTAGCGGACGTATGGACGGTTGTAACTAGCGAATACGTTCAGTGGACCTTGTGCAAATGAGCGAATACGGGGGTTCTGTTTGGGCTCCAAAGGGTAAGGTAGATACTGCTTCGGCACAAGATGACGGTTGCTGTACTCGCCAGTGTTGTAAACAGCTCTACTCAACGGCATGCTTCTCAGATCCCGGTGAGTTGGAAAGTTCGGTCGTGATTGCCATCTACCACGAAATACTCTTGTATCTGAAACATCTAAAACAATGTTATGGGTCATTCCCCCAACAAGGCAGCTCCAGCTGGGAACTTGTCTCGGATAATACATGTGTGTTCTCTGTAGTATGTGTAGTACGACAATAAATGAACGAATGAAAGGCTGAACAAGCGGTTTACAAAGTAAAGGATAAAGACCACCCATCCTGACCTCCAGCTCCTCCTCCCCAGGTGAAACACGAATTCTTCCGCTTGATTTATAGGACGTTGAACTTTGGGAACCCTCGGCATTGAACTTGCTCTGCCCACCCATTCAACCTCGTCCTACACTGAATACGTCCCTCATAAAATCCAACGACGAATTGCCGCCAGATGCGCTAGAGGAACAATAACAATCACACGTGAGATCTTGGTATAAGTTATCTGACGGGTGAATAAGCGATTAGGCTTTCGCTTCAGATCGAGCCACGTATTAGCCCCGTGGAAAAGTCAGCCACCACTCAGCATTGAAGTCGGGAGCCAGAAATGACAAACTTGATGACGCTTGACAGAACAGAGTAAAGCAAAAATATAGAAAGGGACATTTTAAACAGTTCTTAACATGGCTAGGCATACGAGGAATTGAAAATAGCATAAACCTCGGTAAACTTACACCAAGAAGTAACGTGTCTACCGGAACCGGCACGAACCGGATATAACACAAGGCATCAAAATAAATTAGAGCCCTGCAAACCGCATCAGCTTCTAACCAGTATAGATCTCCTTTACGTCAATATTTTATAAAGCATTTTGATGAATAAGTGACAGTATGTTTTATAAATTATTGATAGGGTCTTATTTAACTATTATGTTATTTGACCTAATAAATTCGTATCGTATCGTATCGTATCGTTTTCTTTACAATAGCGCACCTAGCGGCCAAACAAGAACTAAACAGAGAGGAATTTTATGAGGGGCGTATGGGTTCGCAATGTGACTGAACTAAAGTGATGGGAAAGAAAACAATAGTGGACGGACTTGAGAAAAGGCAGTTACTGTGTAGACCTAAAGAGAGGTCTTAGCGAAGGTTGTGCTTCGGTGAAATTTCGGACCTCGAACTGGCGATTATTTGATCGCAACTTCCTTTTTGGGATCCCAGAACGTGCGTGGAGGGATAGCTATGACATCGCAAAAGTTGTCCGTCTGTCCGTCGGTCCGTCCGTCTGTCAGCATAATAACTATCGAAGGGAATGAGATATTTTGATGGAACTTTGTGTGAGAATTCGTTGGGGCAAGGGAAAGGCCGAGTTCGTAAATGGGCTCTGTAGCCCTACATTTAGGGGTGGGGGTTCAAATTAAGAGGCAAACAAAATATTTTTAAACAGCTAATGAGATTCAGGGGTAAGAAGACATTCAGATTATGAAAACCATTTTCTCGCCGGACAAGTAGTTCACCCGGAATAAAGCCAAAGCCGGAAAAGTCATTAAAAATAAAAGTTTTATTTGAAGTTGATCAATTCAGGGGTAATAAAACATGTTGAACAATTATATGAAAATCAGTTTCTGCCCGGACAAGCAGTTCGCCCGGAATCTAACCAAAACGGAAAATTTGTTAAAAGCAAAGTTGTATTTGAAGTTTAGATGTCCGATTTTGAGGTAAGCAAAGATACTGAATCCGTATATGAGAATCATTGTTTACCCGGATATATAGTTTGTCCAGAAAAGGGCTGAAACCAGATTTTTTGTTTATAAGTTGAAGTTTTATTTGAAGTTGATTAGATGCTCGATATATGGCCGAAGTAAGAAGATATGCTGAATTCGTTTTGAGCTTAATTTTTCTGCTCGATAAGCAGTTCGCCCCGAATTTGGACGAAACCGGAAATTTGGCAGAAGTTAGGCAGGAAGTTTCGATCAGTTTCGTCAAAATAGATATGTCTTATAGGGGTAAACACACATGCTGAATCCACACCTGAACTTGGTTTTCGCAGATGATTAGCTGTTTGGCCTTAATCTTTTTCTAAACTTTAATAGTTAAAAATATTCAAGGAGTCTAGCGAAGACAAAACCCAATTGTCGGTGTCGAATATTAAATCTTTGGGATCCCGTCGAAACTATTGGTGTTGTTTAGCTATGGAAATACCGCCGAAAAGAAATAGTAGCAGACTAGTCCATCTAGCTCTACCATAAAGAATTCCTAAGTCACCTTGGGCCGAAGGAACAAGTGAGAAAAAAAATTGATGATCTGGACATTCTGATATAATTATAAAACTTTATACTTTTACTCACCTGCTACGCAAAATGTGAATAAACAAATTCCAATCACCAATGTCTTCATCCCAAAGTCCTGAAAAGAATTCCGAAGTCAGTATCAACGACTTGACACTCATGCTGTGCTCAACTCACGGTGGAACAAAAGAAACCGAAAACAAAATTGTCGACCGGTTGATACTTTTGCTATTTTGTCAAATATCGTAGGACAGAAACAAAAAATTCACAAAAAAAATACTGTACCTGACACCTATGTATCTCAAAGGTAAATGTAAGACTGTTTTATGCGACAGGTGTTGTAATAAACTAACCGTGCTAAAAAATTGCTCTTGAGCAAAGTCTCCTCGTATCATGGTCGCAATTTAACCGCGCAATCGCAGAAGATATTTTTTTCGCAATCCCCCGGGACTCCTTGGGGATTCGAAGGGAACCGCAAAAATAGAGGCGGGAAAGCCTGAAAATGGATTTTGTTAATCGATTGAATTTAGTTTGTAAAGGGCATTGTCCACTTTCTTTTCATCTTTATTTACACTGACTCTTTTCAGTTAATTTACATTTGTATCATTTACAAAAAAGAAATCGTATTCACAATAAAATAGAAACCTTTTCTTCCTTCCCAGCGACACGGAAAGGGAGTCCCCTTTTGATGACGATGATGATAATCGGAACATTCCCCACCTATGCCGTGGGACTCGCAACAACACGGGGTTTGAGTCTCTGGGACAAACAAAACCGGCCTCTGTTGGAGACCCTGGGGTACGACGCTGATAGCCGGTAAAGGCCCGGCCATGAAAAGAGGAGGGTCGGGCTATAGGCTTACCAAATGTCCCCGAAAAAAAAATTCTATGGATAGAATTTTTACTTTCGGACACAGATGTCATTTGGGGGGGGGGCAGGGGCAGCTGGCCCCCTGGCCTTTCAAGGGGGCCCAGAGCTACCTAGCAGAAACAGAAAATAACCAGGAAAAATTCAGTTTCTCATCAGAATTGTGACGTTTGGTTGAGTCATAACAACTGACCAAGGTAACTCGAAAATCTAACCCTTTTTAATCTGAACCTGGGTCCCTCGTGTGTCTGAAACATGAAGAGAGACTATCTGTCTGACATGGCATCACTTTTCATAGATAGCTGAGGGCCTGTTTCGAGCACAAAAGAAAGCGAAGGAAGGGGAGAGGTTCAACAAACACTCTGTACGTTTTCTACTCAGCCCAGCTTGTTCGTTTTGCAAAACGGTAAGCAAAGTTTTAAATCTATGTTTTAACGTGGGTTGCAGCAAAGGCTCATTTTGCTGTTTCAGTTTTTTTTATATGGTCATTTTATTCGAAAAGCTAGAAAAGCTATAGGGCTGAGTTGAAACAGCGTAATCTACCAGTTTTCAGTGAAATGTCTCAAACGGTTTGAAATATATCGTGACTAGCTGGCCTTTACTTACATTTGTAATCCAAAAAGGCATCCTGATAAAGAATAAAAAATTTCCCCCTGCGGCGCCTTTTGCCGCGACTGTGTTTACTAGAGGAGTGCGTCATTTGTTTGAGGTTTGGTCAGTTTTAAACCTAAAAGTTGTTCGGGAAATAGTTCGATTTGGCAAAACAGGCCGATTTAAGAGAAAAGCTGCTGCATTAGCTACGCTATCACATTTTACCTTTCACAAACTGGTTTCTTTTAAATTTTTTTTAGTTTACCGGATCTGGTGCTGATTTTTGCTTGTGTAGTGCAATGAAAAATTAACTAAAGACAATCAGAATAAAGAAAACCAAAAATAAAGTGGATCAAGACTATCTTCATAAACAGTATACTTTTTTTCGAAGAAAATCCATTTTTGGAAGCAATCCCAGTATTCTTGCTGTTTTCCGTACGCGGAATCCTTGTGGAGTGACTCCCTATATTCTCGCCGTCCCCTTGATTCCCCGAGGAGTACTCGGAGAACGGCGCGAATACGTCTTTTGTGTCTACTTTATTCTGTATAGTCACTTTTTTGCCGCTTTTTCGACGGACAGATTTGTGATTTCGTTCCTTTTCTTTGGGATCGCAAAAAGACGTTCTGATCCTCGCCGTTTCGCAAAATTTCACCTCTGGCGCATTTCTTAGTATTCTCAGTTTTGAAGAACAGTGTGTCATTTCTTTGGCGATTAGGCTTTGAATTTTGGGATTCGAAACACATTGAAGGCTAGAATTTGCATGGTAAATATAGTTAAATTCTGCCAGGAAAGGCAGATCAAGGAAATTTTCGCGTGCTGCACTTATTTAAAGTTGTCCTGGGGACAGGCGTTAGAAGCTTTCCTCTTTAGCGAAAGCTGAAATGAAAAAGGCTGCGTTTTTATATCTACGTATTTTCATGTGCTGGAATAATTTAAGCTGATGCATTGCAGTTAGTTTCACACCGCTTCTACCATTAGTTGGCGGGGAATGAGCGGTGCTTTTTATCAGTATGTTTGAGTCGTTTATGATGGAGAAAATGGATCAACAGCTATAGATACAGAACTTCGGGATGTTACAATTACCATAGGGAAAAAAACGTTGCCATCTGTAAGTTAACATAGTAATATATAGCCGTTGAAATAAGTGGTCTCACCACAACCCCCTGGCTTCGGGCCACTCCTGTCTTATGAGCCATTGAAGACAGACGAGGATATAAGGTCATGTTTACAAGAAGAAACATACAGCCACGTTTTCCGCGGGTTTCTGCAGTCTACAGGGCAATCCTGCAGTCTACAGCTGGCCAGTTCACAATCACTTCTATTGCTGAATTTGAGGCAGAGGATATAAGGTCATGTTTACAAGAAGAAACATACAGCCACGTTTTCCGCGGGTTTCTGCAGTCTGCAGGGCAATCCTGCAGTCTACAGCTGGCCAGTTCACAATCACTTCTATTGCTGAATTTGAGGCAGACTATTATAAGTGATCATACTTCGCAAGTCTTTCAGGTAGTCCCCGAAGCCACGCCGAATCGAAATTTGGCAGCGGCGGAGAGAATTTGGGTCGGCGCGCCGAAATTTTTTGGCGGCGCGCAGCCGGAAAGTTATCCGAGTTTGCTATATTTTTACCATATTTTTATTATTTTAAATTTCCCAACAAGTTTTAAATTTTTTCACCACAAATCGTCAGCGTTGTTAAGGTACTTGCAGTCTTTGGTTCCAGTGCCATATAGCAATCGTAATGACAAATCATCCGTCTCACTTTTGGGTACATCCATCCCGACTGGATGCTCAGCCCGGATTACATCCGTCATTCGTGTGGGGGTGGGGAGAAGGGGAATATGGGAGCCTGTGACCCGACTGAAAGGAGCAGAGCGATATCCCGTTTATGTAACCAAACCGTATCTGACCATGGGGGGTGAGGGGGTTTGCAATGGGACATGGATTCCATTTCGTAACATGCAAACAATATTTAAAAATTCGTTGCAAAGGAATATACGGATTGGGATGAGCTTTCACGGTACAAAGATCATCTGTGATTTTGAAGTCTAGACCGAATCTAACCTCGGTGCGGGAAGTTGAAAGGGGCGTCCCGGATTTTCCCTAATACTTCATTTCGGGAGAAACTTGGTGGTTCATAAAAGCAAATGCCGTCGATGCGATCACGAGGGGTTACCAACTCCCAAAAATGGGGTACAGGTGTGTCCGACAATTGAGTGTGCCCGACTGTGCCCGACGTGTGCCCGACTGTGCCCGACGTGTGCCCGACGTGTGCCCGACGTGTGCCCGACGTGTGCCCGACGTGTGCCCGACGTGTGCCCGACGTGTGCCCGACGTGTGCCCGACTGTGCCCGACGTGTGCCCGAAGTGTGCCCGACGTGTGCCCGACGTGTGCCCGACTCCCCGGTACAGAGTGTGCTCGACAGTTGGTAACCCCTCGTGCGATCATCCGACTTTGGTGGGGGCAGAGAGGGAGGCTCGGGAATTGTTTAACAGGCCAGAAGTCATGGAACATAGATAGGCCATGTTATGTTGAGGTCCAGACCGGATCCGTTCTCCTCGAGGGAAGTTGGGTGTCACCAAATAGTTTCCGATTATTCTCCGATTCAAGGAAAACGTGTTGGGTAGTCAGTGCCTTCGATGAAACATATGCGGGTCCAAACCGCATCCGATGGAGGGATGGAAGGGGGGGGGCTAGGCAACATGCATAAGAGACAAATGGACGGAGGAATTGGGATGAAACTTGGATTGTGGAAAGGTAACGGGTCCAAGATCCGGAATGGCTTCCATCCGAGTGAGTAGTAGGAGCAATGCCTTAACTTTGATATTTATGTGTCTGAATCGAATGTGAACACGGTGGGCGGAGGGGAGGTTCTGGAAACTTTGTGAGTCGCACAGGGACCAAAAGAAGAGAGTATGAAAGTGGGACGGCACACAAGTCATAGACCCGGATTCCGGGGCGTCACAAGTACATTTTCGCTGTGGGAGGGGGGGGGGGGGGTGCACAGCCAAAGTTTTTACCGAATCTCATAAAAATTTTACCGAATCCTAGAAACTGAGTATTCGAGCTTTTAATTATGGAACATAAATGATTACGGAGGAAGAGGGACATTAAAGGGCAGCATGAAAGACGATTAGGTGGCGTTTTGGCAAAGCCCACTGGGAAAATATGTTGCTGGGCACGATTGCAGCAACAGTTTCTATCTATTATGCGCAAGAAAAACTGAAATTGAGGGCCGCAGGCGAGCTTTTTTGAAATGGCTAAAATTTAACTGCTTCACTCCAAATTCTATCATTTGCCGTGGATTAAATACCGAGACTCTAAGAAGCTCCAGAAATAGGATGGAGCGACGTTCCGGCAGCAGCAGCTACTGGAGTCTAGTCAATATAACCCATGGCCACATAAAGTGATCGCCGCAAGCGAGATTTTTAAAGTTAGCTTTTTCCTTCCAAATTTAACTATTTCCACCCCGATTCTAGCTTTTAACGTTTCTAATCCCCATCCCCGTCCATAACTATTTCCACCCAGATTCTAGCTTTTAATGTTTTGAAATCCCCATCGTGAAACTGGCTTAAAAACCCAGTCAAATGAAGCGCCCTTCCGCTGCATGGGGAGTTTTCGAAACATTTATGATTAGATCTTCTTTTTGGGATCCAAGATAAACGTAAGGTCTATCGATGAAATCATATAACAGCCATTTCGTCTGCTTAGTGCTTCACTGGACTTCTTCCGAGTTACGAGGTTCTTGGTAATTCCCGAATCCTGTCAATTATACCGAATAAATTACCGAATCCCAGTTATTTTATCGAATAAGATTATACCGATAGCATGTTCGGGATTCTGTATAACTACCGTACACCGGTTATTATACCGACTTGTTTTGGTATCGAAAGACTGCCGAATAGTATTAGTATTTGGTATAATTTCTTTTAAACTGGAAGAAAAGTTGGGATTCGTGGTAACTGGTAACTACCGAATCCTGAAAATTATAACGAATAAATTAACGAATCTCAATCATGATACCGAATAATTTTGGACCGATAGCTTATTCGGGATTTTGTGTAACTACCGAAACTCCCTAAATATACCGAATAGTTTAATAACGAAATAATTTCAGTAAATTTTCACACCGATTTCGTGATAAGTGTCGAATACTGGTAGTTATACCGAATCCCGATCATTATACCGAATAGATTTGTACCGATAGCCTAGTTGGGATTTTGTATAACTACCGGATCCCCATAAATATATCGAATAGTTGCTATGGAAAACATACCGAACAATTTTAGTAAAATTTTGGGCATCCGGCCCAAAATTTTACCGAATCTCAAAAAGTTAGGGGGTGCTGCACCCCCCCCCCCCCTTCCGACGCCATTGCCCGGATGTGCCATTTGAGATCTGGACCGAATACGACCAGAAACTATATAGATGGAGTACTACTAAAGTGACTTAATCGTGACAAATAAGCTCTCAAGAAGGTCCCGAGTCCAAATCCGGGCTGTTTAGGAGCCATGACAATCGTCACGAAGCACGCGGTTCACAAGTTCACAAGGTCCCGGATTCCTTCTCCCCCAACCTATACACGGATGGTCGAATCCTGAAAAGAAGGTTTCGTTGAGTATCGGTCGGGTCCTTTATAGTCCTTCGTAGACCTATAGCTTATAAGGAAATGCCGGAATCAGCAAAGTGAGACATCGAGACTATTTCTAGGGAATTTGGAATCCTTCAGCCATCGAGGTAATTTCAGACGTTTGCCAACGTTCAGTGAATTAACCCCCCCCCCTCCTGAAGGAATGGCAAGTGTTACCGTCCTAGCTTGTCTGGAAGTCTCTGAACTAACGGAAGTTGGACAGATGGACCAACCGACAGGTAGCACAAATACTATTTGGCTCTTTGTTTACACGTTTTGAACCCAACATACAATTTTCGGCAGAAAATGTCATTCCTGCTGTGCCGCCAGCTGGTGACAAAAACAGAAACAACAGCCTGAAGCCTTGAGAAGATAAAGCTCCATGCAAAGAAAATCAGATACTTATCACTTAAAATATTCGGCGTCAGAATTTTATCGACGGGTCGTTGCCGCCGGCCCCATCGGTGGCGCGCCGGCTCACTAAAAAGTTTTCGGTGGCGGCCCGCTGAGTTATTTTCGGCGGCACGCCGCCGACTTTCGGCGAGGCTTCGGATAACTACTTTCAAGCAGACCTAAAGCAAAACGTAACCTGAACGTAACTAGTCTAGGTTAAACAGCTGAGAACGACGCTGGGACCATACTTACTGTTAGCCTGATTTCCACGTCTCGATTCCAAATAAACAGTAAATCAACTCCAAAATCAGTTAATCCGATCCATCTTGAGGTTGGATTCGCACAAACTATTCCAGTTCGAAGCGGTTTTCTGTTGAGCATGGGGAACGTGTAGCGAACGTAGAGTTGGATTGCAAAAACGCGACTTTCATGGCATTTCCATAAGTTAGATAGAAATTAGAAAGACTCAAGTGAAACTGCAACAACAGAGAATTCAATCTTTTAACTGGAAAGTAGTCGTGGAAACTGAAAAACCTGGCTTACCTAAACATGGACAGGAAACAGAACACTGCTAAGACTCCCAGTGAGAAAGTACTGACCAAGGTTGGTTGAAGCCTTGCCTTTCACTGCTTATTTATTGGCTAAGCTAAGCACTGTTCAAATAGTTGTAATAAGCTGTATTGCAACATATAAGGTGTATTACAGATTCACCTTTTCCTCAGCACATGCTGTAATAAGGCAAACAAGGAGAATAGACCCAGGTCCTATCTTCGCTTATGCACAGCCAATCAAATCCTGATCAAATCGCTTGGTTGGTTCCATCAGCGGTCCGAGGAAAGGAGCAGCATCACCAGGTTTGCTGCTGGAAGCACCAGGGAAGCACTAAAGTTCTACTTCACGGGAAGTTCAAGAAACAACTTTTCTTCAAAAGACCATTTTGTTCTTTTAAGCCTGCTTATTGTTAGTTGGAGGACCAATGTTGTCCGTCTGTTAATTTTGTAGCTTCTTACAATATAATGGGCTTCAAATTGTATTTTGTACTTTAAGTAGTACTAAGAACACTTTTTAAGAAGCTAAACAAATTTTTGTCTGCTGGGCAACATTGAATATTGCATTGATAAAAAATTTTTGACTTCCTATTTGGACAAGGGTTGTTTTCAGACGTAAACATCGCATATAGCTCTATTCAGCATATTACACCTATTTGAGAATGCTATAGGCTACTTTACTCTTGATGACTAAGTAAACTCTTCATAAATATTCCTTCAGCCCAAGCTGACTGCAAATCATATTTTCCTCCGTCAAATATAAACTCTTCATGCTGATGAAGAATTGCCATGTGCCTAGCGAAGAGCAGGAAATGTCACCACAGCTGTCCCCAAAGAACGCTGTTGAGTGTTTGATATAGGGTTTGAATCATTAGTTGCGTTTTTGCTCATACCATGGTATCTGTTACCATGGTAACTGGATCTGCAGTTAGTAGTTTTTGTAGTTATCATGGTATCTGATACATGGTGCTCTGCAAAAACGACTATTGTCGAAATTGCACTTTTCGAAGTCATTCCAAAAGAAAAACAGATATCCAGTTACATCACTAAGTACTAAACTTCTTTCTCACCAATCTGACAAAATTTGATGAAAGTGAGATGACTATTCAGATACCGCAACCAGTTACCACAGTCGGACAGTGGTATCTGGATATCTGTTACCACCATAACTGCCCAGATACCACGATAACTGCAAAAAAGACTTTAGATTGTGGTAACAGATACCATGGTATCAGCAAAAACACAACTATTGTTCGGTAATGTTTCTCAATTCTTCCAGAGATTCATTGGCATGTTTTGGACTCACGTCATGTTGATTATTATGGGATAATCTGGCCGACCAAGGGCCTACTGCTTACTATATATTTTCAACCAAGTTTGAGAGTGTTGTTGTCTTTTCGTAAGGACCATTTCTTGATCTGTGTTTAGTCCCTTGTTCAGTCAGAATGCAGGATACCATACCCTGCTATTTGGATCCAGTTTGAACCACCCTGAGGAAACTTTTGATATCAAGTCTCATCCACTGATTGTTCTTTGAAGAATCACCTTGTGCAAAACAAAATTGAAACAGTGCAAATATAGCCTATCAACAGAAAAACATAATATGCGGGAACACAACTGGTCACTGATTATAAGGGGCATCGCTAGCCAAAACTGGAGGGGGTGGGGGCTTTTCATCACAAAGGTAATAGTAAAACTTTTGATGACTGCAAGCTTTGAATTAGCCGTATCTCCGAGCTTAAGGGCAGTTTGAAGGGCATGGGCATGGGAGGTGACTACTCGTACTTCAAAACATATGACTGGCAAACGTCTGGCAAGGCTCAAGAGTAATACGAGTTAGAAACAATAGCGAAGAAACACAGCATCACACGTGGGAAACTATAAATTTTTATAAACATTAAAGCTAGAATTTGTAAGGTTAAGGTGAACGTCATTAATAATAACTGGAGTTCACTTCTGAAATAACCCGGCCGGCAGCAGTTTCTAACGACTGTGTATCAGACAGAATGAAAATGAACACTGCAGGCGAAATTTTTGAAGTAGTCAATTGCTTCTTTTCTTGCATAATACTACTTCCCCCCAACAAAATCTAGCTTTTAATCTTTCCCAAGCCCCAAAATTCCAAGCCTAAAACCCTTCCATTAAATATAGCCTACTGCAATAGGAACTGCAGGCAGAATTTTGTGGAATCCTTTATGATCAGAACATCTTTTTGGATCACAAATGAAACTAAGAGCCACTTATCATGGATCTGCCCCTCTGTCTTTGTTTAAAAATGTGAGCCATTTTGCTGGAAGTTGGTATATCACGACGGCACAATGCTTCAGTTTGATTCTTTCCAAAAAAGGACTGATCATCCAGAAAAAAACTTGAAACAGAACAGATTTGTTCTGAATGTAGGCTATAGTTAAAGAAAAAAAAAACGACATCAGATGACGTGTTGCATTAATCAAGCGCGTCATTACATCATCTCTCATTGCGCACAATGCCGATTTATTTGTCAACCTCGTCCCGGAGGAAAATCCTTATCATCAAATTCCTTTCTGTTACAAACAATGGTTGCGTTTTTTATCTGAATTCTCACTTCTCCGTTCTCGCTTCTGAATTCTCGATTCTCGTACAAATTACCGTTTTTGCTCCTCTGGCTTCTACATTCTCGCTTTTAACAAAAACACTAATTTGGCAGCTCGTCCGCAACCCGGTATAGGTGTTTATGCATATTGAAAACCCGCACTCTGTTGACCAATCAGGGAGGAGAACGAAGAGAAGAGGATCGAGAATTCACCATCGGAGCAGCTTCTCGTTTCTGCAGAATCGCGAGGCTTTCCCCGTTCTCGATTCTGACAAAAACGCTAGAAACGGAGAATTCGCTTCAGCCAAATAGTCAAAAAACGTAATAGGAGAATTGCGAGGAGAATCGCAAGGAGAATTCGGATCAAGAACGCAACTAATATTTTTTTCATGAAACCAAGAAATTCTTGAAAATGGACGCCCCAAGCAAAATCAGCCTTATTTCTTACTACGGTATACTTAAATCTAGACATATTGGTACACAACTGATTTAACCCTATGTCATTTTAGCAACATCTCTTCGCTTGTCTTGCACCATTTGTGCGTTACGACAAACACTCCTGATTCCGCATCAGAAAGGACGATACTCCAATTTTCCCTCTTCACGTTAACTAACCCGTCTCCAGTTCTTGACTGGACATATGCTGGACGGTTCCGTATATTCGTGGTTAGATAAATAGTCCGAAAACTTTTGACTGCTTATCTTGTAGGTTTTTGGTTGGGGGAAAACAGACGGATTTTTGTATGTTCGGCTAAGGCTTCGAACTCATCCCAATCAATTTCGACTGGGGAGAAACAAAGAGGGGTTTGGCAATCTTGTTCTATTGGGTTTTCAAATTCATCCGAGTCAGCCGTGGGAGGGTTCAAGCAGAGAGGGGTTTGACAATCCCCGAACTCATTCTCGATGGTCATAGCTGGGGTAACACATTAAGGGATCTGGCTCTCCGTGTCCATACTCTAGTGAAACAAGACCAAAGGTTTCGAAGGGATCCCAAAAATCTAATATTTGATCCAGACAATTGCGAACGAACTACCATACTTGTCCAGAAAAAAAAGGTCAGAAACGAATTCAGCTTATCACCTTATCCGTATAAAGAACATCTAATCAACTTCAAGTAAAAGTTCAACTTATAAAAAAAAATCCGGTTTCAACCGGATTCCAAACGAACTATATGTCCAGGTAAAAGAAAAGATTGTCATATACAGATTCAGCGTGTTTCCTTACCCCTAAATCTGTCATCTAATCAACTTCAATGAAACTATTGCTTTTAACAGATTTTCCGGTTTACCCTGATTCCGGCCGAACAAGTTGTCCTGGTAGAAAATACTGTTCCCATAAGGGTTCAGCATGTCTTCTTACCCCTTAATCGAACATCTAATCAACTTAAAACAAAACTTTTACTTTGAACAAACTTTCCGGTTTTGGCCGAATTCCGGGCGAACTACTTGCCCGGTGAAAAAATGGTTTTCACCATCGTGTTCAGCACGTCTTCTTATCCCTGAATCGAACATCTAATCAACTTCAAATTAAACTTTTACTTTAAACAGACTTTCCGGCTTTGGCCGGATTCCGGGCTAACTACTTGTCCGGCGAAATAGTGTGTTTCGCCATCATGTTCAGCATGTCTTCTTATCCCTTAATCGAACATCTAATCAACTTCAAATAAAACTTTTACTTTTAACAAACTTTCCGGTTTTGGCCTGATTCTGGGCCAACTATTTGTCCGATGACAAAATGGTTTTCACCATCGTGTTCAGCATGTCTTTTTACCCCATAATCGGCAATCACATTATATGTTTAAAAATATTTCATTTGCCCCTTGAATTAAACCCCCTCCCCCACCCCTAAATGTAGGGCTACAGAGCCCATCTACGAACATGACCTTACTCTTGACCCAAACAATCCTCACACCAATTTTCATCAAAATATCTCATTCCCTTCGAGAGTTATAGTGCTTACAGACGGACAGACGGACAACTTATAACACCATACAAATCAATACACTTAACGGCATACATGTTTTGATGGTGGAGGAGGGGGTGGAGTGGGGGACGGTTATTATTTCCATATATTTTCTATTTTTTGGACTACTACGAAGTAGGATTTGTGTCCGGCATTTGCCACACTATAGAAAAAATTCATCTTCGGGTGGCATGTTCACCCGAAGCTGGTCCGACCTGATATGTTGAGCTCAGGCCTAGAGGCTCTCTTGGATGTTGGTCTGGACCTGGACGGCGCATAGGACCATGACCTGTCTGGTCCATCCTCAACCGTCTACGTCGGCCATATTCTCCCAGGCTCTACAAAGGTCGGAGACCATCCCGGGGTCATGTGGCGTGCGTTAACGGACTCCTCCTCTCCTTTGATGGTGGAGGCAAAGATAATTTGTTTTTGTAACATCTGTTTGGCGGCCATTCTATAAACGGATATTTCTATTAGCACTTATTTATGCACTGTATACTAACATATCCTTAAGATTAAGGTTTGAAGTACTAATAAAAAAAAATGGGGTAGATGTGAGAAATGGGAACCTCGATATTTTGACGAGGGCGTCAAAAGATGAACATTGGAAGTTTTTACTAAAAATACTTTAGTCCCGTTACCTAGCAAAGAAAAATTGCACCGAAAAACTGCAGCTGCGCAGATATATGATCGTGAAGTCGTGCTGACAACAAATTGGCGTTTCGTGCTAATAGCCTTACATATCCGAAACTTTCAAACTTCGTAAAACTATGTTTGTGGATGAGAACGCCCAAATCGAGGACAGCCCAACAGCTGCTTCGCAGTCAAGGAACCGAGAGTGGCCATCGGCTCAGTCCCACAGGCGGTTTCCTGATACACCGCCATCCAGGATCGGGACTGTCTATTTAAGCCGATTTCACTTGTGTTTGCGGGGTTCAGAACTATGATTATCACGTAAGTTACGTTATGAATACAGTCTTTTACACCGATCGAACTTCTTCTGTTGGCCTTCCCTTACAAGCTCACACGCTCTCCGTCTCGCGGCAATACTTCAAGCTTGTCCTTGCTCGACATATAGCGGATATGGTGAGAGGGGATGGTAAGAGATAGCTGCTTTGGTAAGAGGAAGCAAGTTCACCGCCTTTATTTTAAATTTGCAAAGTATTTGATGGGACTGCCAGCGTGGACAAGCAATTCTTTTCTACAGAGAAAGTATCGATTGGTAAACCCAGCTGGAGTTATTGAGAAGCGTATTAGCGATTTTTCAACTGAATGTCAGGAGTCATTCCATTTTTGGTCTTTTCTGTTTGTTCCGAGTTCGTAGTTATCGAAGTATGTTTTTCCTTTCCGTTGTTTCTCTTTTGTTTTTCTTGTTTCTTACTCCGTCTTTTCTGGGCCTCGCCCAGTTTTGTTCAGTGACGTGTTATAAATAAAATGATGATGATGATGATATATAGCCTACATTATACTTGCTCGTAAGTGGGCATAAAATCATTTGAACTTAAGTGACCTATGATGAAAGTTTGAAACGGATAACTTGATTCTTTGGCTCAGAACCTGATCCAAGGTTGCGTTCCCCAAACTTAACAATTGTTAACAACTTCGGGGCGGAGCTCACTGCAGCTTTAACGATCGTTAACTTTTCCCAGTTCTACGATTGTTAACTTTTTTGCAACGATGCTCACCGACCATCGTTACAAAATAGTTAACAGTCGTTAAGCTCAGGAACGGAAATTGTAGGTGGGCGGAGCTTAAATTTTGAAATAAAAAACGTGGAACGCAAAAAGTTAACAACTGTTAACAATTTGTTAACGATCGTTAAGTTGGGGAACGCAACACAAATGATGGTTTGCTTTTCTACCCCAAACATTTTCTTCCATAAAACATCCTTCGTTTGATTTATTTCGCCTGGCTCATTCTCATATGAATTTTCTGTATATTAAGAATATAGTTCGTTGTTTAAAGAACAAACTTATTGTTAGAGCTCTGGGCGTGAATCGGTCTCGAGAGGCTTGCTCGACTCGCAACAGTTCTGGTGATTGTTTAGCGTTTGTAGGCCGTCAGACAGATTCTTCTTGCAAGCACCAGAATCTCATCTCTTTCCATGTAGGCCCTATGTGCAGCATATGTGTTATAAATATTCTTTGAGCCCAAGCTGACTTTGAAACATATATTCAAACAATGTCCACAACGGATACGTCAGCTACGATTCTTCATCAACTGATGAAGTTTGAATCTATGTGTTATGTCTGAATGAATGAATTTATGACGCACTGCCCAAGGGCGTAAGTGCAGTAAAAAAAGATAAAGAAATATAAAATAATCGCCAAAAACTCAACCGATATTTTCCATAAAGGTTCACTAATATAGAATCACGTTGATGGGATCGTGGACAGGTAATTCTCCAATCTGTGCTACAGTAAGTTCTTTATCTCTAGGTTGTTGTAAGATGTCTTCCTCCCTCTATGACTGAAGAACAATTCATTGAGCAGTTCCAGCCCGTGCCGCCTAATGACTATTTTGTATTTGTTGGACCGGATTTGTCACTTGGACCATATGCCTACTCCAGAGTTTACCTGAATTTTCTGCACACTCCGGACATCTACATCTTCAGAGATAAATTTGATGGATATGTCGTTGTCGATACAAAAGGTAGGTATCGTAATGATTATTTCAGAGCCAGTTCTGTGCATTGGGTGGTTGGTCAAGGGATTAGGACAACACAATATGTTATTTTAGTGAGGGATGCCCCAGCAAGCTTAGGAAGCCTGTAGTGTGGCCTTGATAGATGTACTACTTCAACTTACAGTCTAATCTATAGAGTAACAATTTTACCTTCTGCTATACTTCACATTCCCTTGACGGTTTGTAGCTTGAAGGACCCCTCGCACTATTTACTCTTCAACCTACAGTATTTTAATATATTTGAAAACTTTAAAACAAACCTGTGCTTTCAACAAATAACCTACGGTTTTGGCTGTTTTAAGCCTTTTCCGAAACCCGTCGACGTATATAGCGAAAACAGGGAAACAATTTACATAACCGTTTTTTTCTGGTGGAAAGACTTCTCGCAGACAACCGTGGACAGTTTGATACACATCGAAAGTAGCAAAACACGGCAAGTGAGAAAATCAGCGTGGTTTTGTTAGAGTGGTTAGAATATAGCATACGAAAGTGGGATCTCCGGTTTTAGAGATATAAATGGAGTGATTATGGAAGTAGGTTGCGTTAGTATTATAGGTAAGGCAGGTCCTTTAAAGGACACCTGAATGAAGAGTACCAAGTATCATCCCTATCTGTATGACTTCCGTTAACATTGCCTGCAGAAATCCCTATTCAAATACGAAATCGTGTCCAAGCAATGATTTTTGCTCCATTTTGCATCTGTCCTTATTTCAGTACCGAACTATTTTATAAATTAACAAATGTCTCCAATCAACCCTTCTTTTGGAATATTTTTTAACGAGCTAAGCCCAAACGTATATGTAGAAGAAATTCCAATACGATCTGGCCAGCGCTGTACAAGATTTGAATGAATTCCGCTTTTTGTCATGGAGTCTGCATGTGCAAACCTCCAGAAACGAACATCCCAATTTTGAAAACGTCACGCTCAGGAGAAGAATGCTCTCCGTGGCCATGTCTGTAAATGCATTCTCCACGTTGTGTTCAAGTATGGTTTCATTGTTCCGGTGTCCTTTAAGTATGACTTCTTGAATAATATGACCCTTGTTGTGTGTTTCTTGCTTGTTTTGTTTGTGCTTAGTATCCAATCTTTCACACAGTAGCAGTTGTTGCGTGTCTCCAGCGTCTGAATCCAGATAGATGTCCGAAGTATTCCTTCACAAGTACTTTTAGAAAGATGAACCTGGAATCTACTGGATCGTACGTTCGTCTTTATAACTGAGCCTGAACAGGATCCTTTCCAAGAAGATAAGAAGTATTAATTCGGCTTATTGTCTTGAATAACCGTCCCAAGTAATGAACATGTCCGAAAGCATTTTGGTGCTCTAAATGCTGCATTAATGCTGCATTTTCTTTCTTTGTTTTGTCCGAAAGCTGTTCCCTTTTTTTCTTCTCTGACACTTCCAGAATACCAAATTTAAGTAAGGAAGAAGAAGAAGAAAAAAAGAATTAGCTGTATAAAGCTGACAAAATGGACCTTCTTACCCCTATCCTTATCCCTACCTTTCCTTTCTTCGTTGGCCATGATCGCCAGTTGTCTTAGAATTTGGAATGTTTGCCGAATTGTCAGTTGTCTTTTTCAATTTGTTATGTTTGCCGCCGAAAACACTGAGAGAATCGCCGTACTCCCCAGTTTCTTCCTGAAAATTCAGCATAAAATTTAGCATTCTTGCTGAATTTTTCTTCGAATTTTATGCTGAATTAATGCTGCATTAATTGAGCGAAAATTCAAGTCCGAAAGCGAAATGCTGCATAAAATGCTGAATTAATTCAGTAGTTTCGTTCGTTTCGGAGCTTTCGGACACGTTCAATATACCTCTCCTTTACAGTGTTATATTCCTCCTCAGTTTTTCCTTAGTTGCGTTTTTGTAGGTATCTGTATCTGTTACCACAGTAACTGGATCTGCAATTAGTCGTTTCTGCAGTTACCGTGATATTTTATATACGGTTGCTCTGCAACAACGACATTTGCCAAAATTTCGCTATTCGAAGTAGTCCCAAAAGAAAAACTGATATTCAGGAATATCACTAAGTGCCAAACTTCTTTCCCACCAATTTAGCAAAGATTGATGAAAGGGAGATAGATGACTTTTTCAGATATCGCGATCAGTTACCACGGTCGAACCGTGGTATCTGAATATCGGATAGCATGATAACTGGCCAGATACCACGATAACTAAAAAAACGCCTTTTGACCCTGGTATCATAAACCACTATAACTGCAAAAACGACTTTAGACAGTGGTTTCAGATATCATGGTATCTGCAAAGACGCAACTCTTGTTTTTTGTAGGGCATGAGTATCCGGCTGTCGTGGAATTCGCTCCCTACCAGAAAATTCCCAAGCCGAAAAAGAAAGACGACAAGGCTGGAACTTTGGAGAGCGAGGCAGACTTTCTCAAGTTTCTTGAAGACTCTGAAAAACCCGAATCTGTTTTCCTGCCCAGCACTCAAACGATTTTGGAAGAGTTGGAAGAAAAAGACAAGGAACGGAGAAGTAAGCCGGCCTATCAACTGTCTTAACTTACTTTTAGAAAAAAAGCGACACTTGCAAGCAGGTGCGTCACGACTGGGAGTGAAGGTCCCGCTCCCCCCCCCCCCCCCATGCTGTCGGCCAGTCGGTAAAAAATAACCGAGTCGGTGCGAAAAGCTGCGATTTTTCGTCAAAACAGTTGATTTTTTTTCATGAAACAGTCTCTGAAAATTGATCGATTTTTAATGAAAATAGTCGGTTTTTCTGAAAACGGTTTCTCAAAAATCTCATTTTTGTTGTTGAAAACAGTCGTTTTTTTTCTGCAGATAAAGTCGATAAAAATTTCCAGCCAGTCGGTAAATGCGTCGTGCCCCCACCCCCCAAAAAAAAAACATTTTAGCTAGTAGCGCTTCTGCTTGAAAGTTCATAACGAAAATATTCTGTGACGTAAACAGATGGTATTATCTTGTTCTTCTTCCTTATTTTCTTACCTTCCTTATATTCTTACCTTCTTCCTTATTTAGATGTCGTAAACTTTTAAGGGTGTATGAGCACCTACTGTTTCTGCAGAGTTATTTGTGTACGTGGTGACTACTTGCTTTGCGTTACGTTAAACCGACTGCTCTAAAATAGCGATACTATTCGCCATATTGCAGTTAAAGGACCCCTCGCACTATTTACTCTTCAACTTTCAGTATTTTAATATCATTGAACGCTTTATAACTAGGTTGTGCTTTCAACCGATAACCCACGGTTTTGGCTATTTTAAGCCTTTTCCAAGACCCGTTGACTTATGCGAAAACGGAAACAATTTACAAAACCTTTTTTTTTCTGATGGAAAAACTTCTCGCAGACAGCCGACGACAGCGTGACATACATAGAAGGTAGAAAAACACGGCAGGTGAGAAAATCAGCCTGGTTTTGTTAGATGGGTTAGAATGTACCGTACGAAATTTGGGTCTCTGGGTTTAGAAATATAAGGAGTGATTATGGAATGAGGTTGCATTAGTAATATTAGTATCATAGGTAAGACAGGTCCTTTAAGAGCTCAAGCGGACTAATTTCTGTTATTCCCCCAATGCTTCACTCTCAACACTTGTGACAGTAAAACATCCACAGGTTAAGGGGTTGGAAATCTACAGTCTTCTTCACAGGCAATTGAGGTTTTGCTTATGTCTCAGTAACAGAAAGTGAAAGAAGATAATTTCGTAAACCACGTTGGCCTGACATATCACCAAAAATCAACGAAGAAACCAACGAAATTGGGGTTTGTAAAGGCTAACGAATATACTGAGATAAAAGGCGAATATATCTCAGTATATTCGTTGGCCTTTCCAAACCCCATTTTCGTTGGTTTCTTCGTTGATTTTTGTTATTGAAAGTGAAAATTACCCACTAGGCTACCTTGTAGATCCACTTTTCGCTATGTCTATCAAAATACTCAATATGACCAAGTCCAAAACACGCCTCTGATCCTCGGGAAGAACGAGAAACGTCTCACTAACGACTCAAATACAACAACTCAAATCCTGTGTCAACCAATCACGGCGATCGTTGGGGACAGCTGTAGTGCCGCTTCTGGCTCTTCCGGTAGGGACACAGCGATTTTGCATCGGCAAGGAGAGTTAGTGATCAAGAGTATTGTTGGCTGTGCGACATGGGGGATTGACAGAAGCTAGTCCAGTTCGAGTACTATACGGGAATAAGGCGTATTGACGTACTATCGGTCTCATTAGCGTACTAACGTTCCAAATCTTGCGGTTAGATCCAGTTCATACTCCACTGGTCGACTATTTGAACCGACGAAGTGAAGAAAAAGCCAAACTTCGAGATGAAAAGCGGGAGGAGAGACGGAAGAGAGAAGTGGAGAGAAAGCAAAAGCGAGAAGAGGAGAAAACCAAGAGAATGGCTGCAATTGAGAAGGGAAAAAAGACGATAAAGGAGGAAGAGGAGTGGGAGGAATGGGATGAGGATTACGAAGATACTACATATTATGTGAGTACCATGAAGGTTTGCTGAAGAGCTTGTCGATTCCAGTTTCCACGTACGAACAGACATTTCATTGTAAATCACCAAAAGAAGAAAGTGTGTGAGAAAGAGTGAACTTCGAACTCGGGTTTTGGGGCGTACGTCCTTTTTCATGAGTACACCATGTAGCAAGCAAATTTTCGCATGCAAATCGGTTAAGGTTCGCGTAGCGGAGGTGCCGATCTCCGGATACTCTGCCCTCGGACGGGAATGCGATGCGAAATTGCGATGCGATACGGTACGATTTTGGGCAAAATCATCCGACGCTTCCCGTTCTTATCCTCTAGGTATCCGTTTGAAGCTGGGTGGACTTTGTTTGTCTCACCGGAAACGCCACTGACCCTCGCCCTAAACCAAATGATCGAACGACCCGTCGCTTGGGAGTTCTGCGCGCTAACGCGTTCAGCCAGGTCACCTTGTGGTCCGGCCACACAATTTTGCAGAAACAATCAGTGTTTAGCTTCCCGGGTCCTTAGTTGCGTTTTCAGCTATTAGGAGTGTTTGACTCGAATCCTAACGTTGCGTCATCACCGGTTCTTAGAGCCGTGTTCTGCACAAGAAGCCGCAACATGATTTGATACTTTACCGAATCCATTTGTGTTTGGATTTGGTGCTGAAATCGAAAGACACACGGGAGCTAAAACGCTTGAAGCCGCAGAACACGGAACCCGTGTTCGGATACGCACTGGATGCGGTTCGTAAAAACGACTTGTGACAAACACGGGCTTAGGACCGCAAGCCTGAAAACGCAACTCTTGCCTGTTCTGTTATACCGGGAAAGGGTTTGGCAAAATGTTGATGTAACCAAAACGGGTCAGATTAGTAACTGATTTAACCGCCTTCTCGTAATCCTTTCTTATAGACTGGGAAGTTGAGATCTATAGAACTCAGATAGCTCTACTTCTCCGAATGTGGAGATGATGTTGACCACTGGGTAATTATTGAAAAAAGAATATTGATCTTTGTACGGACAATAAACACATTAGGAACTAATAATTGATAAAACAAACAAAAAAACTGGGCAGTTGAGATATATAGAACTCAGATAGCTCTACTTCTCCGAATGTGGAGATGATGTTGACCACTTGGTAATTATTGAAAAAAGAATATTGATCTTTGTGCGGATAATAAACACAATAGGAACTAATAATTGACAAACAAACAAGAAAAAGACAGTCTTTTCGTATATTGAAGATTTTTGGATTTAAACGTAGCCCGCCTTTTCCTGCTAAGAATCCAGCCTATCGGTTTTGTTTCATCGAAGAGAAGATTTAGTCAGCAGAATTTGAGCATCGCCTACTATCTCCGCTTCACGGGCGATGGCATGACGACAAGCTTGAGATAGCCAATTGTCGTAAATTCTCGGGTTGTCCTTAAATTTTAAATTTTAGTGTTGATGTGTGACAGTTGTTCGTTTGTTTTTTCTTTACAATGCCTTAGGCTAAAATTGTATTAATAATTTTTACAAACAGATCAGAATTAGTGAAACGTCGTTTTTTATGCCACTGGCATGTCTGATGCTTTTAAGAAACACCAGGTTTATTTATATTTGCCATTAAAAATTGTATCTTACCTTACCATGTTGGATATTCCCTGTTCTCTCCGGTCTCACCACATTCCGGTCAGGACCCGAGACATGAAACATGCTTACTTCGGCAATGTTTCTAGCGACTGGGTTCCGAAGGGTAAAAGGCGCTACGTTTGCTTGGTGCCCGTACGGAGATTTCCCGCCTGAAATCGGTCTAGACAAAATGAAAGAGATTTCGATCCGATTTCAGGTTAGTTTCTTCCTCAGATCGACCGGAATTTCGGCCTCGTTTGCCGGAGTAACCTCCTCGAAATATCCGTACGGGTGTTATAGGAGGGTTTTCGCGAGATCTCGGAATCACTTTCTGGCGAGCGAAGCGCATCGCGAAAACTGTTGGAAAGCGATTCCTGGAATAACTTTCCACTATCCAACTGAACTGATCGCGAAAACGCATGGAAAGCTGATGTCGCCGAGAAATGGTGAATTAAAAACTTTTCCGACAAAATATGGTTTACTTAACGGTTTTTTTTATTCTCTTACATCCCATCGAAGTCATCTTAATTACGATTGCCATATTTTGTATTTATTAGTGACACTTGCACTGTTCTCTGTCCACACTTTTGATTTTCCCGCCGAAACATTCAACTTTCCGCGGAGCTTTCCACTAGCCTCGTGGAAACACTTTCCGGGAAAGCTGCTTCATAATATAATAATAATATTTATTTATTACCCACTTACATCAAAAAGATAAATAGTGGAGTATAAACTTGAAGAAGGAAAAACAAAGAACGGAAAAAGACGTAAAACAACAACTAAAGTCAACAAAACATTAATCAAACACGGTTTCGGTTTCCAGAGCGTGAAAACCGGGTTGGAAAGTTTGGCAACTTTCCGCAGTGGCGCGAAAACCATTGGAAAGTGATTCCGACTTTTCTTTCCAGCTCGCGAAAACCCTCCTTATATTTGATATTGCAAAACGGATACGTCAGCTGAATAGTATTGGAGCTATATTTCGGCCGTTTTAGCAAGTGTCCTCTTCAGGCTCAGAACCGCTGAAGTTGGAAAACGAACTTATGGGCAAAATCTGTTATTCCGTGCAGTCAGGCATAGGCTATTCTTGTCAAAGTAGTAATGTTAATAGAGATCACGGTAAGGATGTAGTGGGGTAGGCCTAGCATAGCGAATACTTAATTAATTTCGGGGCATTCTCGCCAGGCCCGTCGCAAAGAGACAAGTTCATCGTGGAAGGATAAGAAGTCAGGAAAAGAAACAGAGAAGAAAGGCGAATCGAAAAGCTCCAAGGATAAAAAAGTCGATGACAAGTCAAAGCAGAAAGAAGAGGAGATTGCCGGGAAAGACCAAGTGAAGAAAGATCCATCTGAAAGGTAAGCATTTTTAGTGAATTAGGACTTCTGACATATTGTAATGTTTCGCGATTAGGAAGCTTACGGAGATGTCGGTCTGCTTTTTTCTTCATTATGAGCGTGTTCCACCCTTCTACAGATAGTAACTATTAGTTACTATTTCCGTTCCAACCTCTCCAAAGTTACTATGCTGACCGTTCCAACCTTCTCGAAATAGTAACTATTTTACCAGGCTCAGGAGCGTAGTAACTAGGGATCTCGGTAACGTGATTGGTCGGATTCGCCCGTGGAATGATATTCTGCTGGAAAATAGAAAAATAGTTCCAGCCTTGACGGCAAAAAGCCAGAATTCGTAAAAGTAAAAGAACTAAATTTCCGGGATAAACCTATCTACAAGGCGTAGTTGTCTGGATCAAATATTACATTTTTGGTTTTTGGGAAACCTTTGGTCTTGTAAGTTCATTCGCCTGTTTTGGCTTGCCTTCTTGAACAAGACCAAAGGTGTCGATGGGATCCCAAAAATCTAATATTTGATTCAGACAATCGAGTCTTGTCTTCACCAGATCCAGTCTTGGACAGGCTAATCATCAGAGAAAACCAAGTTCAGATATACCTCTATAAGCCATATCTATTTTGACGATACTGACCGAGACTATCTCCTTATCTTTATAAAGAACATCCAATCAACTTTGAATAAAAGTTTGACTTAAAAAAAAAATCCGGTTACAACCGGATTCCGGAATAATTATATGTCCGGGTAAAAAACCATTCTCATAAACCGACTCAGCCTCTCTTCTTACCTCTTAATCTGTCATCTAATCGAACTTTTGCTTTTAACAAATTTTCCGGTTTTGGCCGGATTCCGGGCGAACTAGTTGTCCAGCGAGAAAGTGATTTTCACCATCGTGTTTGGCATGTCTTTTTAACCAACTTTCCGTTTTTTGCCGGATTCCGGGCAAACTACATGTTCGGGTAGAAAATTGTTTTCACATAAGTGTTCAACATGTCTTCTTGCCCTAAATCGAACATCTAATCAACTCGAAATAAAACTTCTAATTTTAACAAACTTTCCGGTTTCGGCCGGATTCCGGGCGAACTACTTGTCCGTCGAGAAAATGGTTTTCACCATCGTCTTCAGCATGTCTTCCTACCCCTAAATCGAACATTTAATCAACTTCAAATAAAACTTATACTTTTAACAAACTTTCCGGTTTTGGTTGGATTCCGGGCGAACTACTCGTCCGATGACAAATTTTCACCATCGTGCTCAGCATGTCTCCTTACCCCATAATCGACTATCACATTAGCTGTTTCAAAATATTTTGTTTGCCCCTTAATTTGAACCCCCTCCCCCACCCCTAAATGTAGGGCTACAAAGCCCATCTACGAACTTGACTGGTCTGACGACCCAACGAATCCTCACACCAAGTTTCATCAAAATATCTCATTCCCTTCGAGAGTTATTGTGCTTACAGACGGACGGACAGACGGACAACTTTTGCGATGTCATAGGTATCCCTCCACTTACGTTTTGGGATCCCAAAAAGCCGTCACCTTCCATTTACGAAATTTAAATCATTATAAATGCCGCAACATTAGATGTAGATTTTTGTCATGACGTAAAAAAACAATCTGGCTGTAATTTAGAGTTGGTTTGTTCTTATGTTCCAGTTCTTTAGCACAACTCTTATGTAGCGTTTACAAGGACAAGAAATCCCGTCGAGTAGAAATCGAGTCTACTCGAAAGGATTTCGTTCGTGAAGACGACTAGAAAAAAAGTCTAGCATAATGAAATTCCGGTCTACTCGTAAGGAATCTCGTCGCGGTGCGCTAGCTTTTGAGACCAGCAGTCATCAGTAGTGATGTCATAAATGCTCTCAAAACATTTTTTTGGGAGCTAGTGAATTTATTTTTGTCAGATTTTCTGGTTTGAAGAATTTTTTTTTTTCTGTGCGTGTAAACATATCTTGTCACCATGATCGGATTCTGTTCAGGTTCTCCTGTACTTGTAAACGCTGCTCTACTAGAAGTGATCTTTTCACGATAAATGGTTCAGAAATATATTGTTTTGAAAATACCAACACTTTCTCCGTGAAATTAGTAATTTTCTTGTGTCTACCAGATTGCAACAAAAAGTATCGAGTCTTGATTTTGTCTTGACCTTCATCTCGACAAAGTTGTCGGCATTTCGGCAAAGTTTGCTCCGCTGGACTCGATGCCGCCAAAAAAGTGCTAAAAAGTTGTGGGTGTTGGTGCACTGGCGAAGAGTGGGGATTTCTGAAATTTGTAATTCTTCAGGGGAGCTAAGGACAGAGTAAAGGGAGGATAAGTAAGAGGGGTCCTTTAAAGTTTCTCGAAGATTGTTATAGGTTATAGGCACTACTCATCTCTATTTCCGCGGCTGTTTCAGTAGGTTATGTTGTGGTTGATGAGGGTTCCTTTAATTGGAGTTTCCCTTTTTGACGTTGTTTCTGTTTTTTGTGAATTCGTGAGAGATTCGGTATAAAGCGCCGTTTTATCAGTATTTTGCTGACGAAAGAGTTTTTTTTTTCTTGTTATTCCCCAGTTCTGTTAGATCCTTGAGCTGTTAGGAAATCATAAGAGTTGATCACAGAGCTAGATTCTCTTTTGTTCGAGTAAGCTATGTTGGGATTGAGTAGGGTCGGGCAGTGTAGAGTTTAATTATCTTTTTTGCAGTTCTTCCAAACCTGCGAGAGATACCGAAAGATCAAAGGGACGAACTGATCCGCGGTTGGAACGGGCAAATCGTGAGCGTGAAAAGCGTACGGAAACCAAACCGAAAGTCGAAAAAGATAAACAAAAAGTAGAGGAGGAATCCGAGAGACAAGATTCCGCGAAACGCGGAATTAACCGGCCGGATAAATGGCCGGAAAGGAAAGCGCGTGACGACCAAGCTTCCGAGCGTGCAAAACCGCGCGAGAAAGCTGCGACAAAACCTGAAAAGTCCGCCAGATTTCCGGCTGAGAAAGCGGACGAAAAGCGGAAGGTCAAAGAGGAATCTGGAAAGGTAAATAATGAAGCGAAAGATGCTGAAAACAAGAAGCCAAAACCGGTTGAAACGAAACAGCTAGCAAAGATGAAAGAGGTTCCTGATGTTGAGGTCACGCAGCTATCAGTTTCGGTGGCTGATGTGGAAATATCAGAGGATGGCAAACTGGGTAATAAGGAAAATAACGAAGAAGGAGAAAGCAGAAGTCTAAAGCGAGAGAGTAAAGCTGCTGCCGAGAGACGGCTTAGGAACAAGGTTAGTATTGGCTATGTTTTCTGACTGTTTCCAGATAGTTAGAACAGCTGTTCAATCAATCAGTATGGTTATTTCTGAATATCTGTTTCACAGCATTATAAACGTAGGACTGTCAGCTTTAACAAACATAATTAATATACACAGTTTATTTTTATATTTCTACGACTTCATAACGATTATAACTTAATTGAGGAAATAGGAGGGCTCTGCGAGGTAATGATTCAGGAGAGGAAGTGACCCTCTTCCACGCTGTGCCGCCCTTTAAGTTTAACCGAGTCTGGTTATCCATCACAAAGAGGCTTGAAGACCCGATAAGAATGCGTTACTTCGCAGCTCCACTATTCCCGAATTATCGATGTTCATGTAGTGGAATTTCCCTGTGGGGTGGTGGTACCTTTGTGCGCTTGTACCTGTGTTGTATGCCTGACGAAAAAGATTAATGACAAGTAAGTGTTCACACAGTGAGCTACCTTCCGCGAGCCGTGGCCACTGAAAGCCGCGTTTGTATTGAAATTCAAATTTTCTGTGTAATAGTAGAATTTTGCGTTGTGACGACGGCCATAGATACTCTGAACGTCATTCTGGAGCAAGTCGTGAAAAACAAAAAATTAAAATCCTTCAACACAATCCAAATCGCTGTGGTTAATAATTGACCGAACAAAAGAAAATGAGTCCAAAACATTAAAGGCATTTTTCTGCGACACAGTCGTGGGCTAAACACTTCTGAGTGTTTGTCGCGGAAACACGATTGTGGACCACACAGTCGACCCACAAGTTGAAACTCGCGGAAACACCGTTTTGTCTATTTTTTGGGTGGTAATTTCAAATGTCTGGAAATAAAAATAAAGTTTATGTAACATCTCAATAAATAGAACTCTAGGCTTTCGTACTTACCATTCTGTGCAAAAAGTGCAAAAAGGATACTCAGTTGTATGTCTGCATACTTCGGAATTTTTTTTTATTTTTTGTTCTGACGTTATTTTGCGCCTGAACTTGAATTTCCTGCCAGAATCGAGACACAAAATCGACAATCACCTCGGCAGTTATTTGTCGAATTTGAGCCACAAAGCGAGCCGCAAGAATCTTGTTGGTCGAGGAAACACAGTTGTTGACCGCACAAAAGACCACGGAAACACTCTTTTCGACTCACAATTGACCCACAAACTGTTTGTGGTAGCAAGGAAAAACGCCTTAAGATAGACGAAGTTAAATGAAAGAAGCTTATCATGCCCTTGTTTTGAAAGAGTTGTTAGCGAGCCGTGAAACTTTCGGCGAAGTTTGCCCTTCTTGACTTGCAAACTCGGCTCGCTCGAAATAGCGCCAAAAGTCATAGGTGTCATAGGTTTATTGGTCACATGTGTAAATTGCCATCTATGTATTATTTATAATATAACTGCAGTAAAAAGGCTTTCGCCACTGTTAATTTCTCTAGACACTATGTACACTAAATTGAATTTCAGCCAGGTGACGATCCACGCCTGCTTTAAAATGATTGATATTTTCGGCATTTACGACATTTTCGGGGAGATTATTTATCATATGTGCAAATCGAAGCGGTAGCTATAGAGTCGGAAATTTCTAGAATTAGTAAGTCCATAGGGGAGATAATGAGAATATAAAATGCAGAATAAGTACGAGGGGTCCTTCTTTCCTTTTTATGGCATTTGCCTTCCGGCCAAGTGCCATATACCGATCACTTTTCCGTCGGTCGGTCGGTCTGTCGGTTAGTCCGGTGTTTGCGAGTTAGGGTACTTCCAGATATGCTAGGACGATGAAACTTGGCAGACATACTAGGGACCCGACCAAACTAACTTGGAAATAGTCACTTGCCCGATCCGACCATTGTGGGGGGAGGGGAGGTTGCGGAATCCAGAAAATAGGGACATGAGTAACCTTCGAATGGGTGATCGGATCTTAACGAAACTTGATACCTGGGAAGACCTCGTGTCTTAGATGTCTCATCCCAAGTCCGGACCGGGTCCGATGAATCTGAGGGGGAGCCGGAAATCATGTGAAACTCTCGGAGTGGAGCGATCGGGATGAAATCTGGTGGGAAGAACTAGCACAAGCTCTAGATAAATAACTGACAGAACTGAACCGGATTCGGAAACTGGGGGGAGTTGGAGGGGGGTTCCGGAATTCCGACGATCCGTAGTTGATGTACTTCCAGGTGGGATAGGACGATAAAACTTGGCAAGCATATCAGAGACCCGACCAGATTAACTTGGAAAGAGTCACTCGCCCGATTCGAACGTCTTGGGGAGAGGGGGAGACGGCGGAATCCGAAAATTAGTGGCATGCATAACTTTCCAACGGGTTATCGGATCTTAATGAAACTTGATATCTTGAAAGAACTTATGTCTCAGATGTCCCATTTCAAGTGCGGACCAAATCCAATGAACTCGGGGGGGGGTTGGAGGGGAGTTCCGGAAGTCTTGTGATACGCATAGAGTGGAGCAATCAGGATGAAACTTGGTGGGACGTACAGGCACAAGTCCTAGGTGCATCAGTGACAGAATTGGATCGGATTCGGGTACCGAGGGGGGGGGCTATAGGGGGGTGCCCGGAATTCCGGTGATCGTGAGTTAAGGTACTCCCAGATGTGATAGGACGATACAACTTTGCTGGAGTATTAGAACCTTGACATCGTCACTTCTCCGATCCGACCATTCCTTAAAGAATCTTAACCGCAAAATACAAAAAATACGTTTAAGCAAAATTTACTTTTTCAAGATCGCCATGAGTACATGAACCTTTTTGCCTCAAGGATTTTGCTTAGAAATTAATTTTTAGCACCCTTAAAGTGCGCATCTTAACCGAAAAGTGAAAAAAAAACTTTTGACCGTCACTTCCATCCTCTGACCCGGCCTTTCAAGTTTGGCGCATCTTAACCGAATACTTCCATCTGACCCAGCCTTCCGGGTTTTGTTTTCCTTCTTGTTTCCTTTTGATTTCTGTCTCCAGTTTTTATATTTAAAGTGAAACCATAGGTTGAATTTTCAGCCCCCTTAATTTTTTCTTGTTGGGGTGTTTCTTACTACATATGCTTGCAAGTGCCATATGAGCTTACAGCTCTTGTTTTTTTTAATCAGGAACCAGGATACAGGACACCACGGCGTGTAGGCTTAAGCTTAGGCATCACTCACTAGATTTGCAAATAAACTGGTTGGAAGTACACGAAATTCGGGAATTTGCATGACGAGATGAGAAATCTAGTCAGAGTTTTGAAGAAATTTCGTCAGTGAGTTCAACCCGTAAGAAGTTTTTCCGCGACATATTTGTGTGCCAAACACTCCTTAGTGTTTGTCGTGGATAAAGCCGAGCCACAAGCTGAGACTCGCTGAACCGCCGTTTTTTCTATATTTTGGGCGGTAATTTCAGCTGTCCGAAAATAAAAATTAAATTGAGATAAAATCTTAAAAAATAAATCTTCAGGCTTACTTCACTATCCTGTGCAAAAAGGTTCCTCAGTTTTATGTCTACAAGCTTGTGAAAATAGTTAGTTTTATTGCTTTGACATTATTTTGCTGCTAAATTTGAGTTTCCCGCCAGACTCGAGCCACAAAATCGAGAATCACCTCGGCAGTTGTTTGGCGATTTCGAGCCTCAAAGCTAGCCATCGCAGTTGTTTGTCGAATTCGAGCCACAAAGCGAGCCACAAGAATGTTGTTGTTCCGGGAAGCACACTTGTGGGCCGCACAAAAGACCGTGGAAACACTCTTTTTGAGCCACAATCGACCCACAAACTGTTTGTGGGAGCGCGGAAAAACGCCTTTAGTCAGTTGTACTTTTTCAGGATCGCCCATCACTTGAAATTTATCGCCCGGGTATGCGACGGACTAAGGGGACTGACGGCAAAGAGGAGACAGTGAAAGCGGACGAGCCGAGCGAGGTACGAGAGAGTCCGAACTCGCAAGACGAAGGAGAAACGTCGAATGCGCAGAGGGCGGAAACTTCGAAGGCGAAAAGTGAGGTTCGCACTCGGACCTTTAGGAGGAGTGTGCCACGTGACTAATCTTTTTCTTATTAAAACAATTGTAGAAACTCTGCTGTGGAGAATCAGGAAATGAGAATGCTACTCTCGAGTTGATCCATCTCGCGGTTATCGCAGTAGAGCCTTGATTCCAAAAAGAGTAGGGTTTGCCAGCGAAAGTTGTAGGATCCAATGCTGAAACAAAAAATACCCCGTCCCTTGGTGTTTGATATCTGGTGGGCGAATGTTACCCATTGTTTTCCTGGGATACTCGTCCATTGTCCAAAACTTATCTATCGCCACAGATTTTTAAATGTGCGATTGCTCAATGCCTAAGAAAGCTTACGCCAACTTTTAACTTCCGTGGCATCGATGTTAGCTACCTGGCCTATGCTGACGACGTCCTCCTTATCAGCCGATCCAGGAAGGGCCTTGAAACAAACGTTGCTAGCCTGAACCAAACGCTTGGCGACATTGGCCTATCAGTCGACGCTAGTAAATGTCAGTACGTTTGTTTCAACGCTCCTGCTACTCTTCGGAAACCCTCTGTGAATGTTGGAGGCAATGTTCTCATAACTGAGGAAAACATTCGATGGCTTGGTATAACAATTGCGCAGAGTATGCGAAAGATTTGTGAGAAAGCAGTTAAATCAGCCGCTAAAGGAATTAGATATGGTTACTGCAAAATTGTGCCGAACCTATCGAGGTATAGCAGACCTGGGCTTGGGAAGTTATATACTGCCTTTTGCGCACCGTATGTTAACTTCCTTGCTGGATTACACTCTATACTCAGAAGAAAGGACCTTCGACGCATACGCTCGACATACTTCAGATATCTGAGATTTCTTCTCTACCTACCATGGCGCACACGGAACCGCTACCTGATCCGCCGTTTGTTAATTTCCGACCCAGTGTTGACGCTTGAAGCCCTCTCCTCTAATTTGCGTTCTCCGATTGGAAAATTACCTGTCCACGACCCCATCAACGTGATTCTAAATTAGTGAACCTTTATGGAAAATATTTGTTGAGTGTTTTGCGATTATTTTATATTTCTTTATCCTTTTTTACTGCACTTACGCCCTTGGGCAGTGCGTCATAAATTCATTCATTCACAACTTTTCCGATGTCATAGTTATCCCTCCACTTACGTTTTGGGATCCCAAAAATAAGCTGACAGTAAAGCTTCACAGAGCCTATTTTTTGTTGTTTGTAACACATAATAGTAGTCAGAACACAGCAGTAGGCCTATTCTAGAGTTTCGGCAGAGATGCAGACCCCCCCCCCCCCCCCCCTATCAGGAAGGTTTCGGGACTCCCCTGCCCTCGTCTGAAGCCAAAGAACCGTTATAGCGCCAAGACTTGGCTGTCTTAGAAAAAATGAAACACAGTCGAACGGCAGCGATACTAGCAGTATTAGCGATAGTGAACGTCCCTACTGAAACTCAATGAGCCGTGCACCAGCGCTGGCTCCAATTACTTCATATTCGGAACACAGCAAAAAAAAAGATAAAACCACTATTTCCTGTGTGCAAATCGCTCTTAGCTTTACTAGGGACCCATCAATTTCCTGCAATGTTTCCTTACAGGGGGCCAGTCATTAAGGGATTTTTGGTGCGCTCTTGACCGAGCGTCATATAGTTCGAGAACCCACGGGGATAAAAATACCCTACTATCCAGATAGAAAAAATTTGTCGCAGCTATTGTGCTGAACTAGGGAATATTATTTCTCTGTAATGACCTTTGTACTAGCTTAGGTACCTGGTGGCATGCTGAATAGTCCTGAGTGAAGATGGCTCATACAGAAAGGTATTATTTGTATATAATCATTTTTGTGCAGGAATGAAGAGTTATGTTGTGTCAAAGATGCAGCCATTGACAATGTGTGATAAGTTGTCTTGTGGTCTTTCGGCATGCACCCGCTTACAGAATTTGATTTTGTATGTGGAAAAAGAACCTGATGTGCCGATGAGAATACCGACGCCTGGCAAAACCATCGAGTATTTGATTTTTCTATGTTTTGCTCGACTAGACTGTACAGAACTTGATTTCTTCTGAGTAAAATTAACGCCTTGGACCGATAAGACTTGAACTTCCCGGGTGCGCCCGACAAAGTTTGCAGAATTTAATTCCTTACGTACAAGTAGAACCCGATGTGACGACCGATGCCCAACCCCCTTCTGGATTACCGAGGCACGATAAAAGCATGCAGAATTCGACTTCTTCATTGTTTTGCCCGACAAATGTTTGCAGGATTCTCTTTCTTGCGTATAAAAAAAAGCCCGATGTGCTGACGAGTTCACCGACTAAAAACGAAAAAAATATTTCTTCTGGATTACCAAGGCACAATAAAAGCATGCAGAATTAGATTTATTCATTGTTTTGACCGACAAATGTTTGCAGGATTTCCTTTCTTGCGTATAAAAAAAAGCCCGATGTGCCAACGAGTCGATCAACGCGCAACAAAAACATTAAAAAAATATTTCTTCTGGATTACTGAGGAGCAACAAAAGCATGCAGGATTTCATTTCTTGTGTATAAAAAGAACCCGATTTGCCGACGGCTTCTATGCTCTTGAAACTTGTGGGAACAGTTTTTTTTTCTATCTGAGCAAGAACGCCGATTCGACCCAGCGGATTTTTTATGGCACTTCCACAAGTTTCAAGAGCATAGAAGCTGTCGGCAAATCGGGTTCTTTTTATACACAAGAAATGAAATCCTGCATGCTTTTGTTGCTCCTCAGTAATCCAGAAGAAATATTTTTTTAATGTTTTTGTTGCGCGTTGATCGACTCGTTGGCACATCGGGCAAGTGCCATATAGCGGTCGCAATTTCTGTCCGTCCGTCGGTCTGTCCAGGTTTTGCTAGTTCGGGCACTTCCACATAAGCTAGGACGATAAAACTCGGCAGGCGTATCAGGGACCCCAAATGATTAAGTTGGAAATAGTGACTTCCCCGATCCGAGCACCGTGGGGGGAGTGGAGGGAGGGGGAATCCGGAATCTTGAGGTATTTTTAACTTTTGAACGGGTGATCGGATCTCGATGAAACTTGATATTTGGAACGACCTCATGCCTCAGACGACCCACTTAAAATCCGGACCGGATCCGGTGACTTTTGGGGGGAGCTGGAGGGGACAACCGGAAATCTTGGGAAACGCTATGAGTGGAGGGATCGAGATGAAACTTGGTGGGAAGACATCTAGCAAACACTAGATACATCATTGACATAACCGAGCCGATTCGGGCACTGTGGGGGGGAGTGGAGGGAGGGGGAATCCGGAATCTCGAGGTATTCATAACTTTTGAACGGGTGATCGGATCTCGATGGAACTTGATATTTGGAAAGACCTCATACCTCAGACGACCCACTTAAAATCTGGACCGGATCCGGTGACTTTTGGGGGGAGCTGCAGGGGGCAACCGGAAATCTTGGGAAACGCTATGAGTGGAGGGGTCGAGATGAAACTTGGTGGGAAGACACCTAGCAAACACTAGATACATCATTGACATGACCGAGCCGATTCGGGCACTGTCGGGGGAGTGGAGGGAGGGGGAATCCGGAATCTGGAGGTATTTATAACTTTTGAACGGGTGACCGGATCTCGATGAAACTTGATATTTGGAAAGACCTCATGCCTCAGACGACCCACTTAAAATCCGGACCGGATCCGGTGACTTTTGGGGGGAGCTGGAGGGGGCAACCGGAAATCTTGAGAAACGCTATGAGTGGAGGGATCGAGATGAAACTTGGTGGGAAGACACCTAGCAAACACTAGATATATCATTGACAAAACCGAGCCGTGCCTACTCGTAACAAGTGCCATATGAGCTCGTAGCTCTTGTTGGAAACTAGCTGAGGCTCGGGCAACATAGCAACATAGAAGTATAGGAAATGACTGACATTACAGGAAATTTATGGGTCCCTGGCTTTACTGGAAATTTGTAAACACGGAACTTTGTCTCGCTATGCAAGAAGCGTTGTGGGCAGCGCTATGAATATGGCCCGTTTGCGAAAGATGCAAAGCATAGATCTTGGCGCTACTCCATAGTGTTATTTTGCTCTGGTCATAAGAAAGTAGACATAACCCTACCTGCAGATGGCTTCTCAGACCTGAGGAGCATTCTCGCCTTTTCCCGAGGACTCCTCGGGGAATCAAGGTAACGGCGAGAACAGAGGGAGTCATTCCGCACGGACGAAAGACACGAGAACACGCGGAATGCTCCCAAAATGGATTTTGTTCGAAAAACAAAAATGCAGTTGACGGGTTACTCTGGATCCTCTTTATTTTTATTTTGTTTATTCTGATTGATTTTAATTAATTTTAAATTGTTAATACTTACAAAATAAAAACCGTAACAACAATGGAAAATATTTCTATTCTCAAAATCACTTTTAAACTATAACCAAACTATTTATTAAACATCTCTAATGCCTAGCCTATTTTTTCAAAATACAAGAGCACCAACAACACCCAAAATTGATTTCCCTCCGAATATGAAAAGGAGTCCTTTCTGATGATGGTGATGATAATCGGAGCTTTCCTGGTCCGTGGGAATTCCCAGAAATACGCCTACGAGAATACAGCGAGAATACCCGGGGACAAACAAAAACGCGAGGACTCCTCATAAGGAGTCCTTGGGGAACGGCGAGAATAAGCCTTTGGCTATCGAAAACCTTTTACTCGTTCAGCAAGTACCGACACAAATCTGAGAATAAAAGATCCTCAAAAAATACGTGCCGGCCTGAGGATAAAATACCTCCGGTGATACGTATCTTTCGTGACGTCACAGGAGATTCTGCGGCCTAGGCTTTTAGCTAGGGTTTAGGCTGAGTTAGACTTTGCTAAACGGAGCTTGTGCTAACCTAAAATAAGCTATAACGTCAAGAATATGCGGTGTCGTACAATTTATGTCGGAATACCATACTGTCGTGACGTAAATGGGAACGTTACATGATGAGGACCAGCATAGAATTCGATTGTCCCTAGGATGGTTTATAAGTGTAAACGTGACCGGCGCCTCGCTGGCCCCTCGGCTCTATTTATATATATATATGAAAACTCGAATATATTTACCTATAGTATATTTTTTCGTTTTCTAGAACCTTCAAACTCAATGATTTTTATCTTTGGATGGTAAGTATCTTTTTGTCTCTAGAGATATATTGTTCAAATAGGAGTTGTAAGGTATATTAGGGCGGATAAGTAGTCCCGCGAGAATTCCTCGGTGGCGGAGATAATTTGGGCGGTGCGCCGCCGGAAACTTATCGGCGGCGCGCTGAAGATTTATCGGTGTTTGCTTGTTTTTTATGGCACTTGAGCTTACTCAAGTGCCATATAGCGATTGTTATTTCTGTCCGTCAGTCGGTCTGTCGGTCCCGGTTTTGCTAGTTCGGACACTTCCAGATAAGCTAGGACGATGAAACTTGGCAAGCATATCAGGAACTGGACCAGATTAAATTAGAAATTGTCGCTTCCTCGATCCGACCATCTGGAGGGGAGTGGAGGGAGGGGGAATCCGGAAAAAATAGGAAAAATGAGATATTTTTAGCTTACGAACGGGTGATCGGATCTTAATGAAACTTAATACATGGAAGGACTTCGTGTCTAAGACCCTCCATTTTAAATCCAGACCGGATCCGGTGACACTGGGGGGAGTTAGAGGGGGAAACCGGAAATCTTGGAAAACACTTAGAGTGGAGGGATCCGAATGAAACTTGGTGGAAAGTACAAGCAAAAGTCCTAGATACGTGACTGATATAACCGGAACGGATCCGCTCACTTTGGGGGAGTCGGGGGGGGGGGGGGAGAAGTCCGAATTTGTAGTGATCCCGCGAGTTCCGTGCTTCCTGATGTGCTGGGACGATGGAAATTGACAGGCATGTCTGGGACCCGACCAGCTTAAATATTAAATCATCAATTCCCCGATTCGACCATCTGGGGGGGGGGGGAGTGGAGGGAGGGTGAAGCCAAAATTTGAGGTATTTTTAGCTTGCGAACGGGTGATCGGATCTTGATGAAAATTGATATTTAGGATGACCTCGTGTCTCAGACACCTCACTTTAAATCCGGGCCGGATCCGATGACACTGGGGGGAGTTGGAGGAGGGAACCGGAAATTTTGAGAAACGCTTAAAGTGGAGGGATCGGGATGAAACTTGGTGGGAAAAACAACCACAGGTCCTAGAAACGTCATTGACATAACCGGACCGGATCAGGGCACTGTGGGGGAGTTGGGGTGGGGAACCGGAAATTTTGAGAAACGCTTAAAGTGGAGGGATCGGGATGAAACTTGGTGGGAAAAACAAGCACAGGTACTAGACACGTCATTGACATAACCGGACCGGATCAGGGCACTGTGGGGGAGTTGGGATGGGGGTCCGGATTTCTAGCGATCCCGCGAGTTCGGCATACGTCCTGGTGTCCTAGGGCGATGAAACTTGGCAGGTATGTCAAGGATCCGAACAGATTGACTTGAGAACAGCCATTTCCCCGACCCGACCATCGTGGGGGGAGTCGGTGGATGGGGAGTCCGGAATCTAGTGGCGTGCATAACTTTTGAACGGGTGATCGGATCTTGATGAAAATTGATATTTAGGATGACCTTGTGTCTCAGACACCTTACTTTAAATCCGGGCCGGATCCGATGACACTGGGGGGAGTTGGAGGAGGTAACCGGAAATTTTGAGAAACGCTTAAAGTGGAGGGATCGGGATGAAACTTGGTGGGAAAAACAAGCACAGGTCCTAGACACGTCATTGACATAACCGGACCGGATCCGATGACACTGGGAGGAGTTGGAGGAGGGAACCGGAAATTTTGAGAAACGCTTAAAGTGGAGGGATCGGGATGAAACTTGGTGGGAAAAACAAGCACTGGTCCTCGACACGCCATTGACATAACCGGACCGGATCAGGGCACTGTGGGGGAGTTGGGGTGGGGGTCCGGATTTCTAGCGATCCCGCGAGTTCGGCATACTTCCTGATGTCCTAGGGCGATGAAACTTGGCAGGTATGTCAGGGATCCGAACAGATTGACTTGAGAACAGCCGTTTCCCCGACCCGACCATCGTGGGGGGAGTGGGTGGATGGGGAGTCCGGAATCTAGTGGCGTGCATAACTTTTGAACGGGTGATCGGATTTGAATGAAACTTGTCTGGTGAGCTATCGCCTCGGACGTTCAGTGGCACGTCCGAGTCGGGTCCGATACCTGTGGGGATGGGGGGGGGGGGTGGAAAACTCAAGAAACTCTAAAAGTAGAGGGATTGGGACGAAACTTAATGGATGGAACAAGCATTAGGCCTAGATGAAATTGACGGAGCCAGATGGTTTCGGGGCTCTGTGGGGGGAGTTGGAGGGGGTTTCCTGGAATTCCGGTAGTCGTGAGTTAGAATAGTTCCAGATGTAAAACGACAACGAAACTTTGCAGGCATATTAGCGACCCGAATTATCTTGACTTAAAAACCTGACACAACATATCCCCCGAAACTTCCGTTCCTAGATCCGAGCATTTTTGGGGGAGCAAGAGAAGAGAAATATGGACTTCTATAAATTGCGAACGAGTGGTCTGATTCGAGTGAAACTTCATGGGTGATACGAATCGATTGGCTCGACATGTAAAACATGCGTTCGAACCATATGCGACCACGATTAGGGGAATTGGGGGTGGGGGGACTTTTGACATGCACAAAAACCAAACGGATGGACCGAATGAGATGCAATTCGACAGTGCCGAGTTTATGCGGCCTAGATTTGTTATTTGGCGTCTGGGCCGGATTCGGCCAAGGTAGGGGGGGGGGGGTACTGGAAACTTGCAGATAGGCTATGCTCCAATTTCAGTCAAGCTTGATGAGGGAATTAAGAGATTGGGCCCGAACCGGCTCCGACAACGTTGGTGGGAAGGGGGGGGTACCGGAACTTTCCAAAAATGCTCAGATTCGAGTGAAACTTGGTAGATGGTATAAACGAAGATGCTTTAGGTGGTCGATTTTTTTTATTCCGAACCAGATTCGGCCACGGTAGGTGGAAATAGAGTGAGTACCGGAAATCGTGTAGCACGTCTAGGCATCAAACAAATGGATTTATTGGGATGAAAGTTTGAACATTCATGTGCATTTGCAATCGAGACGATGCCGGAACTGCTCAGAAATGAGTGAAACTAAATATCCTATTTCTATTTCCGAACCGCCTTTTTGGATGGCGGGTGTATTTTGTGACGTTTTCACCTACTTTCTTGTACAGCCTACTCGTACAAGTGCCATATGAGCTCGTAGCTCTTGTTTTAGCATTCTAAAGTATTTTTTTAAATTTTGGTCCAGCAAATTTCTTCAGTATATCTCAGCGTTCTTATGTTAAAATTGTATTGGCATTATCATTCGGTTCAAGTGCCATATTGCGATCGTATTGGCGGTCCCTCTGTCTCACTTTTGCTAGTTCGGGCACTCGGGCACCAAGTAAGCTAAGACGATGAAACTTGATAAGCTTCTGAATGACTCGACTGAATGCCCAGCGAAACCATGTTTTCGCGGATTAATCCGATCATTCATGTGAGGGATGAGGGAGGGGAACACGGAAACTTGCGGCCTGCGTGACCTGAGTCGAAATAGACTGTATGTGTTGTGGAAGCAAACAGATATAATGACGACGGGGGGTTAGAGGTGGGGACCAGAGGAATGTAGGGATTAGTATGAAACTTGGACAATTCAAAGATCATGGGTCCCAGATGTGTGAAGCCCAGACCGGATCCGGTCTCGGTGGGGAAGTTGGGTGTCACCGCTTTTTCCGGAAGTTCTCCGGTTCAAGGGAAACTTGTTCTGTGTCGCAGGATGCAAAAGTGTCGTAGATGCAAATTTAAGGGTCCGAATCACATCCGACTACGTTGGAGGGATGGAGGGGGAGCCCTGGTATCTTGCATTGGGACCAAACGCATGGATGGGATCGGATGAAATTTGGTCATGTGTCCAAAATCCGGAAGTGCTTCCACTCGAGTAAAACTCGGTGGTTGATAGGAGCAAATGCCCTAGATTTGATATTTCTGTGTCCGAACCGCATGTGGACACGGGGGAGGGTAGGGTGTCCAGAATTTGTTTGGTACGCATAGGGACCAAAAGGAGAAAGTGATGAAATTTGAAATTTGGACGGTACAAAAGTCGTGGCGGGATGTGCCATTTGAGATCTGGGCCGGATACGACCAAATACTATGTAGCCTACACTGTAAAAAGTTTCTCCGAGTAAGGATTAAAGTTTAACTGTAGTATCAATCTTATCTCTACTGGGATAAGATTAATCCGAATTAGAGATAATCTTATCTCAGGAGAGACAAGATTAATCCCAGTAGCTAATACTGCAAGATTTTTTGTTTTACAGTGCAGATGGAAATGGAATACAATTCAAATGACCTTACCATGACAAATCACTGGTATATTTGTCACGTAAAATTCCATATATATAATACCTTGATAATGCCTATCTAGTCCTGTGACATGGGGATGTGAAGTGTTTAGATTGATTTGTCTTCGGCGGGATTACTGTTCCTACAGCCCGCTTCTTCGGGACTGTTCTCGAGACTATTATAGTGGCCCCCCCCCCCCTGTACCTCAATGGCGGAGCAGTGGTCTGGGTTCAAATCCGGACTTATGAGCAATTTTGTCTTTCGATTGACTACTGACCTCTTCGGAATAGATGAAAGTTGGCTGAAATCGAAGTTTCACGAAACTAGATGCAGTTGCAACTGATGCAACTGCTCTAGTTGTAACATGTCTTTGTCTTTGGTTGGTTGGTTGGTTAGCCTACTTGGCGCTTTCGGTCAACACGGCTGACCATATGCGCTCGCGTCACACTACAAAAGGAAGAGACTACGCTCATTGTTAATGTGACACTTCAACGTCAAAATAATCATCTAAAATTTAAAACAGAATGACTCTTTACCTATAAAAACCTCTTTATCTGATAAAAAACCAGTGGAGGACTTTGACGAGGGGTATCGGAAGAGATCAAAGAATCATATAGCACTTGCAAGGGTATGTAGTATGTATTTTAGCTCAGGGTCGCATGCGGTCCGGCCATACAAATAGAACATTTTGGACATTGCTCTCGCCAGCTGGCAAGTTCCCCCTGATCGGAGATTTAGACACGAGCCCGAAGTTCAGACATGTCACAAATGAGAAGACATCCAGGAACCCTTCAAACTGCCCAACAAAGCTGGATTCCGTCATGACCGCAGTATTACATGTCTAGGACCCATGGCCATGTACCGTTCGCGATATACGCGGATTGCTCACCCCCAACCCCCACGAATGGTTGGATCCGGAAGAGAAGGATTCGTTGATTATCGGTCAGGTCCTTTATGTGCACGCCAAATCTCATGGTCCTAACTTGTATGGAAGTGCCGAAACTAGCGAAGGGACAGACGAACCGACGGAGAGACGTAATGGTCGCTGTACGGACTTTAGTGAGGGGCGGCAAGTATGAAGCGGCAAGTGCAATCCTTTCACCTATATAGGCTACCATTTACTTTACTATAAATAATAAAATGGGGAATTCACAGTACTCGAGGGTATTTTTAGGGAATTTCGAATGTCCAGCAGTCGAGAGGATTTCAAGAAAATTAAAATGTTTTCAGACGTTTAGTGGGCGCTACTATCCGCAAAGAATGGCAAGTTTCACCGCCATAGCTTTTCCGGAAGTGTCTGAACTAGCACACTTCGGACAGAGAGACGGTCGGACCGGGAGTCCGGTCGCTATTGGTCACTTTGTTTACGCGGTGTGGAGCTAACATACAATTTTTGGTAATAATAGTCCTGCACATCCGCCACAACCATGCCACAAACGATGACTATTTCTGCTTACTTGCTAATGGCAGATATAGAACAACAACCTGGAACCTTTGGAAGATAAAGCTTAATAGAAAAAGAACTTGAAACATTTCAGCTAAATCGTTTCTGCGGCATAAGTTTACCGGCGGGCCGCCGCCACCGACCCGATGGCGGCGCGCCGGCGCGCCGAGATGTTTTCGACGGCGGCCCGCTGAGCTATTATCGGCGGCGTGGCTTCGGGGACTACGTATAAGGGGTATTACAGATTTTTCTTTTCCTCGGGGTGCTGTAACCAAGAGAATAGATCCGAGTTCTATTTTCTCTTCTGCTGGCCAATCAGATCGCTTAGTTGGTTCCGCCAGCGGGCCGAGGAAAGGAGTAGCGTCGGCAGATTGCCATGGAAAGCACTAAAGTTCAACTTTGCTGGAAGCTGAAGTAACAACTTTTCTTCAAAGTTCTGTTACGACTGCTTATTGGTAGTTCGAGGACCAACGCTGTCCATTCGCTAATTTAGTAGCTTTTTATAGTATAATGGGCACCAAATTTGTGCTCCTGTACTTCGAGTAGGACTAAAAACACTTTTTTTTTAATCTTTTGAAGCTCGAAAAAAGTATTAGCATGGCAACGCATAATGCAGCATTGATAAGAACCTTGTCACTTCCATATTTGATCAAGGATGTGTATTAAAACGTAAACGTCGCGTATCCGCTGCATATACGGCTTATTTGAACAACGCTCTCGCGGTCTCTGATACTGGTGACTCGTTGGTGTTAGCAGCAGAGCAGGTCTTTGGCGTGTAATTTTGAACTTGGACGACGGTGAAACAAGGCCGAAAGGGATCCAGAGTGGAACCCAAGTGCCAGTCATTTGAAGGAAGGAAGGATTTTAGTTCTGTTGAGGTTTGTAACATTTCCATTTGATTCATAACTTAACTACTGAGGGCTTGAGCCAGGGTTCAAGCAGGGCTTCCTCAAGCTTTGCTTAGCTCAAATTTTTGTTGATGCCAAGTCCTGTGCAGAAGTATTGGCTAGGTCTGAATCATATTTTTGTGACCAGGGGCATCACAACTGGGGGGGGGGAGGAGGGATGCCCCCTCCAATGCTGTTGGCCAGTTGGTGAAAATAATCGGGTCGGAGGGAAGCGCCGTGATTTTTTGCCAAACCAGAAGATTTTTTTCATGAAAACAGTCTTTTTTTCTGAAAATTGGTAGATTTTTCGTCAAAATAGTGTTTTTTTCTGAAAATCAGTCGATTTTTTTCAAAAAGGCCATTTTTGTTGTTGAAAACAGTAGTTTTTTCTGCAGAAAAAGTCAGTAAAAATTACCAACCAGTTGGTAAATACCTTGTCCCCCCCCCAACATTTTGGCTAGGAACGTCACTGCTTCTGACCCATTAAGTTAGCCTAGACAGTGCTCAAAGTAAGATTTGTCTACTGTTGGCTGTGGTGCTGGTGATGGCATATGGTGTTCAAAGTATTTTAACAGTTTGACATTACCTGATGATTGTCATCCAACACAAAAAAGAACATTGAAAAATTAAATATATATTAGCCTACTGTGAATTAGTTTCCTTTCATTCTTTATGAAAAGTTGGGAGAGAGCTAAAACATTGGATTTAGACTAACTTCTTAATTTGTTATATCCATATTCAGTTTTAGAGGCAAAAGAAAGGCTCTGGAAAGGCTGCCCTAAAATTTAGAGAAGTTTTGGAGGAGCATTTCTTCAAAGTAAACCGTTAATGTGAACCGAATTATTGAACTGCAATGCAGAATACATTCAACATTAAACCTGGCAAAATACTGATTCAGAATACTGATTGTAAACAGTAATTTAAGGAAATAAAGTCAGATCTAAGCAAACAACTGCTATTCCTTTGAATAGCTTTCTATTACCTGCATCTTATGTATGTTTACGGCAAGCAGTGGATTGCACAAGCTTTTGATTAATTTGATTCTTCATACGTTCCCAGCAGTTGAACATGTGCATTGCCAAAACTGAAGTCCCACAAATAGAACTTGGCTTTCTTCTTTATTTGAAATGAAAGCCGCTACTAGTACCTTTATAGAGTGATATTTACTAACCTCAATATTTTTTCATTTTGAAGAGTTCCCCTATTCTCATTCACCTTGCTGCTGGATATTCAGTATAATATTTGTAAATACAAACAACCTCTGGTAAATTGCGAAAGCTAAGTCCTCTGTATACTTTATTTATTTAATTGTAGTAGGAGCAAAGAACAAAATCAGTGTGTTCTGTAACTTAAATAAGCGTCTGTAGAATCATTGTTTATCTTTACTGTACTACAAAGTGGGAGATTGCTTTTATTAAGGTTGTCTTAAACTGGATCTTTGTTCTAGGATAAAGTGCTGACATCTACCTTCTTCTGCAAATTAAGACACCTGTATTGTCTCTGAATTCTAGTCAATTTGAAAGTGATGGGCCGCCTTCGCAAGTTATTTCTAGTCTGGCTTGGCATCGTCTTCAGAAGTTGGGATCTTCTAACAACATTATTGTTTAAGAAAGTTATCTATAAAGAGCCAAAGAAGAACTTGCCTCTGATTGATGACTTAACTCTCTTGGATAGTGCAACAGCTATTGCTGCAAAAATCAGACTTCAGAAGGTAAAATGTGGAGCTTGCATTGTTTGTACTTGATCAATATTTTTGGCTTTGCAGTGGTCATAGTAATGGTAATTTTCTCAGATGACTTTGTCCATCCAGCAGGGATGACAATATAGGTGAAATGGTTTCAAGTATCAGTAATTAACCTTCAAAAGATAGGGTCTTGAAAAAGGAAAAACAGAAGGCATTCTTACACTGATGTAAGGTTGAACCTCCAGCTTAGACTAAGAGAACCTACCTGTATTTTTGAATTCAGGTAAATGCTACATGCTATGTTAATAAATTGGGATTTTAAAATATCTACATTATTGTTCAGTCACTTAGTAAGGGTTAAACCTTATCGCCATACCCATAAGGGTTCAAAAACATATACAGTGAAGTTAGGAGACTGGAGTTGGAGGAAAGAAGACAAAATTCACAATTGTTAGATTGGCCAATATCACAAAACTAGCTAAAATATACACAGAACCGAAACAAAATACAGTATTTTTTTACTCCTGAAACAAAAATCCAGCTTTAGGTGCTGTTTCTCTCAGAACATTTTTTTTGGTCTGTTATGTTTAAACAATTCTTTAAGTTGTGAAATGTATATTACATATGGTGTAATAATGGCATAAAATAAATGGGCAAGAAGTAAGCAGTTGACAGTTTGCTTACATTTACCCAACAGCCGCTACGGCGTGGGAAAAAGACAGGCTTTCTTAATCCCCATCAGAGCAAAAATTGCATAAATTACACAAGAAATTTTCTACTTGAGTTAACAAGGTTATAATATATTATATACACGCTCTTATTATATTTCGTGTTATCGTATACAGTGTGTTTACATATTATATACACACACTACACACTAAGTGTGAATACTAAATCTTATTACGACGAATCTTATTACTTGCGCAAGCATTTAGCGCTCACGATGGAGTATCTAAATAAACAAAACGAGGTTTTCGGGGAATTTCTTGATAAGCTAAAAAATAGGCGAGGGATAAATATAATCCCTGATATTTCGTTTGCACTTCCGGCAACCATCCTCAGCGAAGAACAAACTAAATTGTATATTCCAAGGATATATGAACAAAAGAGCGATGCGCACTTGACAAACCACAACTTACTTACTTGTACTTGTAACGGGACCAGTCGAGAGCCGCCTCACCCGGCGTCCACGAGTTGCCAAACGGTGGTGTCCCAGTTGACTCTATCTTGCCCCAGCTCCTCGGGCGACACCTAGCCAGTAGGTATCCTATCTTCTGCCGAAGCGGCGGCAACCACCTACAGTCTCAAGTCCTTTTTTGAAGGTCGTCTACCAGTGCTCTATATGACTAAGTCCAAAACACGCCAGTGGTCCTCAGGAAGAACGATGAAAGTGTCACAAACGAGTCAAACACAACAACTCAAATCCTGGGCCAGTCAATCACGGCGATCGCTTGGGACAGCTGTGGTGCCGCTTCCGGCTCTTCCGCTAGATACTCGGAAATTTTGCATCGGCAAGGAGAGTCAGTCATCAAGAGTATTAGTGAGTTGAGCGCCCGGTCTCCTTCGCGAAGGGGGAATAGGAGTTCTGCTAGGAGAACTTGATCGACTGACAAACCGACATCCCGATGAACAATTATTGAGAATTATTCGTATGGAGTTGTACGAAAAAGTAGAATGCAGTAGTAACTGTTGCCACTGCATGCTACTACTAGCAAACTGGATGCTACTACAACAAGATTGGGTGCTGTTGGATACTACTACTTAAGATTAACCCAGTCGGAGGCATGTTAAATCAAAGTATTCCATACCCACTACTACATATCAATACGTTTTTTGTACAACTACCATACAACTACACAGTCGAAGAATTTTTCACCCGCATCTAGCCAAATAAGGCAGCGCTAGAAAGCTAACCTAATTTTGTTTCAGTAGTTTGTGGATAATTTTGGCCAGCGTCAGAATTTTACAGAAAGAATGGTGCGTCTTCTTCATAATAATCATTCCCATCAATCGATGATGTCCCCCCGTTTCCGCCAACTTATGTTACATACTTTAAGGAAAAGCCCTCAAGCTACAAAAGGGACGAAGAATGGAAATCGGTTGAACAAAGTTTTGGCACGGTTTAGTTGATCACGGTCCCGTGTGCCACAAAATGAGACAGATGAGGGATTGGTTTGACCTATATCTGGAAAAGTGGCGAGCTTATTCTATTTCTTTTTTAGGTTTCGAGTGTTGAAGTGATAAAGTCCTTTATCGACAGGATCGAAAAGGTCAACCCTGTTTTGAATTTTGTGACTGAGAGAAATTTTGAAGCAGCTCTAGAGAAGGCGGCGAAAGCCGATGAACTGGTGCGGAGTGGAAGTAAATCAGTTGCAGAACTCGAGGAAGAATTTCCGTTCCTGGGGGTTCCTTTCACGACCAAAGTATCTGTGGCCGTTGCTGGTAAGTTTTAAGACTGTGGATAATAGGCGCGTTTGTTACAGTCCGAGTAGCTTCTGGTTTTGACTCAATACAGTGTCAGAAGTTTCATAGCAGACAACAGAAGGATGCGCGGTTTCAACAGACAGTACGTGTGTTGGAAAACGTTATACGTGACATGTTATGCAGAACAAGCATTGCCACGAACAGCCAAAAAACAACGGAAAAAGCATCTACTGAATTTTTTGTTTGTCGTTTGATGTCGGAAAATTCAACAGATGCTTTTTGGCGATTTTTCAAACACAACAGACAACATTCGAATTGTTGTCTGTTAGGCATTGTCTGTTGGAACCGCGAATCCTTCCGTTGTCTGCTATGAAACTTCAGACAGTGTAATGTAAGGTGCTTCCTCTATAATGAATGGGCGTTTCGGAGTGTGTTCCACCCTACTTACCGTAGTTACCACGCATGACGTCACGGATTCTGGCTTCTTGGCGTCAAGGCTGGAACGAATTTTGTTATTCTCAGCAAAATATCGTGCCACAGGCTAATTGGTCCAGTCAGGTCACAGAGATTCGTAGTTACCACGCTTACTTCGCTCCCGAGCGTGGTAAGCAAATAGTTGATATTCGGAGAAGGTTGGAACGGTCAGCGTAGTAACTTCGCACGAGGTTGGAACAAAAATAGTAACTATTAATTACTATTGTTAAATGGGTGGAACAGGCTCTTGGTCTCACCACCTCACGCTCACCAGTAAAAACCTGCCTTCCTACCAGGTATCGGTCAGTCCGGAAAACCAGACACCTGAGAGGCCGCAAACGGGTTATAACACCTGCAGAGAGCCGTCACCAGTAAATCCGAAAACGGGGAATTATGCGAACCTCCAGTACCCGACCGGAACCTTCAATTCAATTCAGTTTTATTTCAATGCGGTTCAGAAGGGTATGGACACCAAACTTTAAGCACAAATTTTCCCACGATTAGACAGGGTTGTCAGATTATATTTTAGATATAAGGGACTTTCAGAGATTTATCCGTTATTAGGAGAGCTCGGTATTGTATACTCTCTAGAGCATCCGATTGCTCGCCAGTCCCACCAAAATGCCATACAGGAAAGCACTATTCTAGGATTGGGGGAATTGGCGAAAAGTAAATGCGCAATAGATGTTCGGAAGGGCACCATAATGGGAAAGGAGTTCGAGTCCCCGAAGGCCAATATCTTTGAAATGGAATCTACGTGCTTTTCCCACTTGATTCCCGCCTTCAGCAGATACAGCCTGAAAAGGCCCCTTGCGAAGAAGTGCCTAAATATCACTGTAATGACTCTCGGCGGAGCATCAACCCATCAAGCAGACTAATAATACTTCTGTCCACCATCTTCCTCTGGTACCTTTCAAACCTGGATTTTTCTAGAAGGCAATGGGCCTGGGAAAAGGCTTAAAACATCCAAAGCCGTGCCTAGCAGAGTCTGTTCTCACAGTTTCAAATAGTTTGAATATCACCTACCTTTCAAAAGTACCTTCTGGTACCTTTTATTTCTTTGACTTTTTTTGAGTAATAAGTGTGATTATCTCTCTGTATTTGCCCTTAGTTTTCTTTGTTCTGTGATCGTTTTCTGTATTTTTTCTACTTTCTTTTTTTATACTCCATCGTTTTCTCTTTCCTGTAGGATGGGGGAAAAATAAACACAAGTTTACATTACATTTATCTTTACATTAAAGCCCACCTCCAACTGTTTATGTTCTAATATTCAAACTATTTGAATACTGTGAGACTGGGCTCTGCTACACACGGCTTTGGATGTTTTAAGCCTTTTCCCAGGCCCATTGACTTCTAACAAAAACTCGGCAAAACTCAGATAACCGGTTATCTGTGTGTATGAGCAACACGAAACCAGTGTTTTTTCTTTTTTCAGAGTTGGGTGAAGCACTCCTACGGCAAAACCTCTGGTAGGCTACTCCTGACTCAATTATCTTTGCTACGTCAAGCAAATGTAACCAACAAGTAAATCACTAGGAAACTTCAATGGTACAGCACAAATACCATCGATACCTCTTGAGTATTTTTTCTTTAACTTGCGGATAGACTTTTCGACCACACTACGCTTCACTGAATATGACAGACTGATCCAAATGGATCGACTAAGCAGTCCAGCTCATCCTCGAACTTGGACTGGAAAAGGCTGGAAGGTGCACCGAACTCTTCAGAGCAATGCCTTTGCCCAGCCTATGCCACATTTCAGGATCTGTCTCACTTTGTATGACATTTTGCTTGGGCCGTATCACCTTCTTCCAGAGGAGGCCAGATCGTCTTTCACTAATTTAGTATAACGGCGACGCACAGCACTGCGATGATTGGTTAAAACTTTTGCAAACTTGCGATTTGCCCATTTCAGAACTTTATCTACCCAGCTTTTCCTCAGCTTATCAAGCTGAACCCACTGAACCCACACAAGCGGTTCCGAGTTCGGGATTCCGTCAAATCCTGCTTACGGGACTTGGCCCGGACTTTTGCGACAAGCATTGTCGCCTTTTACTGCGTGGCAAATCTCGGCATAGAAAATATTTAACTAAATTCTGACCTTGGCTACCGGAAGTCCTGAGGATTGAAGCAGTAGGTGGCAGGCACATTGGTCTTAGTGAGGATATTGTCGCAAACACTTCGAAGGTCCTTGGATCTGCATTGTTCCATTCTTGTTTTTCGAACCACATTGCTGGGGGGGGGGGGGGGGGGGGTGGGGGGGAGCATGATCCTTATGGCAAGTATGTTCAGCTTTAGGGTTTAACTGAAAAGGGCAGGGATGGAACAGTCTTGTTACCCCTCACTTAAAGAGGCTTGAAACCCGATGAAAATGCGTTACTTCGTTACTCCGCTATTGACGAATAATCAATTTTCAAATAGTGGAATTTCCCTGTCAGATTTTTGGTACTACCTGTGTCGTAAAGAAAGATTTATGATTTTATGGTACTTCCCTTACCGATTGTCTACAGATCACATTTCCGTCGGTCGCTTAGTCCGGTGTTGCGAGTTAGGGTACTTCCAGATGTGCTAGGACGATGAAACTTGGCAGGCATATTAGGGAGCTGACGAAACTAGCTTGGAAATAGTCACTTGCTCGATCCGACTTATAAAGCATAACTTTATAACGGGTGATCGGATCTTGATGAAATGTGGTATTTGGAAAGACATCGTGTCTCAGATATCCCATTTCTAAGTCCGGACCGAAACCGATGGGGGGGGGGGTCGAAGGGGGAACCGGAGGGGGAGCCGGACATCATGTGACACGCTTGGAATGGAGTGATCGGGATGAAACTTGGTGGGAGGAACAAGCACAAGTCTTAGTTACATCATTGACAGAACCGAACCGAATTCGTGCACTGTGGGGAAATCCGGGGGGGGGGGGGGGGACGGAAATCATGTGACACGCTTAGAGTGGAGTTATCGGGATGAAACTTGGTGGGAGGAACAAGCACAAGCCCTAGGTACATCATTGACAGAATCGGACCGGATTCATGCACTGTGGGGGGAGTTGGAGGGGTTCCTTAATTGTGGTGATACGGAGTTAAGTTGGCTTAGAAATAGTCAGTTATCTGACCCAACCATCGTGGGGGAGTGGAGGGAGGGGGAATCTGGAATCTTGAGGTATGTATAACTTTTGAACGAGTGGTCTGATCTTGACGAAACATGATATTTGAAAGACTTCGCGTCTAGGATGACCCATTAGAAAACTTAAGAAAAAGAAATCGCGTGGTTGTGATGATATATCAATTCAGCACCTGCGGCTTAGCAGCGAGATGTTTCTCGAGCACCTTGTCCTTCTTTTTCAGATGATTTTTAATCTGGGTATTGTGCCAGATTCTTTTTCCATAGGAACGCTAACCCCTGTGCCTAAAAAGGGAAAGCCACTTTCCCAGTGCTCATCATTCCGACCTATAACTGTGGCAACAGTTTTTTGTAAGCTATTTGAGGCACTAACTGTTGATGAACTGCGGTCAAAATGCACAGTTCCAGACCATCAATTCGGTTTTCAGCCTGGTCTAGGATGTGGCCACGCTCTTTCCGCTCTTGTTTCGGCTTTGATAGATGCGGAGGAAAGAGGAGAGAGCATAGCTCTCGCTGCGCATGATGTCAGACGGGCCTTCGACTCGCTGATCCATGAGCAGATTATTTTAGATATGGGCCTAGTTGGTGTTGACCCATGTATGTTAGACCCTCTGTATGATATGTATCAAAATTTGAAAGCTGAGCTTAAGCTACCGGCAACACTAAGCCAGAGTGTGAATCCCGTGACAAATAACCCGGTGCTTCCCGTCAAAAAAGGTGTAAGGCAGGGCGCATTGACGTCACCTACCGTATTCAACAACAGCATCGTCAAACCGCAATCTAAGTCAAATCTGACATATATTCTGAGAGGTATTTATTGACCTATCATTAATAGGTTACGCAGATGACGTTCTTAATCTGAGCCGCCTCCTTCGCGGTTTAGAGGAGAATTTTGCCCAGTTGCAAGGGGAGTATGTAAAAATAGGTCTTCAGTTTAATGAGGAGAAATCAGAAGTGATGTTGTTTAATGCTAAGCCAGGGTCCGCTGTTGATCTTAGGCTAGGTTGTGCTAGTGTTCGTCTCGCTGAACACATTGTTTATCTGGGGATTCCTATTGGTCGGTCTCTGCTTGAAACGCGTCGCCTTTTGCAGAGTCATCTGCAGAAACGGATTTCTTTCGCGTATAGCCGTGTTGTAGCTTATAAGCGAAAGTTTGATCGGCGGATTCTGGCTCAGCTGTACAATGCAATGGCACCACCCCACTATCTGTACCTAAGTCCTTTTTGGAGGATATTCCAAAAGGAAGACTAGACCTACGTTGCCGGGGCAACGTGAAGTGTTGCGGCAACCTTTGTCCGGCTTCGCCGACTAAAGTGTTGCGAGAGCAACACTTTGGTTTTGTTTCTTCACTGTCGGTTAAATGCTGAAATTGTCAACTTATCGAAGCTTTTAAAACGGTATGTTCTAAAAAGAATAATCATATGATCAAAAGCTGTTCTTTAGCGTTGTAAAACCAACAACAAAACAATATCGGAAGAAGGGACTAAATTGACTTGGCGGTCAGTTGAACTTTATCCTTTTCAATCGTAGATATCGTGACGGAGGAAAACTTGGAACAATATCTTATATAATCTAGTTGGTATTATAAAGCTATCCGTAACGTTTCAGGATTAAAATACCATAGATGACACTATTAATTATTACAAAACTACCTTATTGTTTTAGATTATCGTATCGTTTGTACCCGTTGTGTAAACAGTTAATCCTCGGTTATAGCGATAGACCATCGATACAAATTTTCTTACCGTCATATTTACAGATATCGAATACAATGTGCACCAATTTTCAAAAATTTCTAGCCCCTCGTGAACCGATTCTTACTTACAAGTCCCTCTCCCGTGATTGACATCAAATTCATCGGAGCAAATAATGGATACACCAGCTATTAAAAGTTGCAAACCCCTCATCGCTGAAGATGATTATAGCATAAAAGCCTTTTGGCTTTTTGGGAACAAAATTGTTCTTACCATCTAATACACCTGATACAAATAACAGGTATACCAACTAGCAAATGCTGCAAACTCCTCATTGCCGAAGATGATTATGAGCTAACAGTCGACTGTTGCTTACAGTCGACTGTTGCTTACAAGTCTCTTACATGTCTCACAACTGGTATTGCCTATTTTTGGTTTCAGTGTGTACCTTACTCCTGAAGTTGTCAACCCCTTGAAACTTTCAAACTGGTTTATCTCATGAAGGATTTTTGTTCAAAAAAATGGATGACATATACTTTGATCAGCTCATCAAGGGCATCGATTGCCCTAACCACAACAAAAGAATATCGGAAAAAGGGACTAAAAGGACTTTGCAGTCAGTTGAACTTTATCCTTTTCAATCGTAGACATCGTGACGGATGAAAACTTGGAACAATATCCTATATAATCTAGTTGGTATTATAAAGCTATCCGTAACTTTTCAGATTAAAATACCATAGATGACACTATTAATTATTACGAAACTACCTTAACTCCTCATTGCCGAAGATGATTATGAGCTAACAGTCGACTGTTGCTTACAAGTCCCTTAAATGTCTCACAACTGGTATCGCCTATTTTTGGTTTCAGTGTGTACCTTACTCCTGAAGTTGTCAACCCCTTGAAACTTTCAAACTGGTTTATCTCATGAAGGATTTTTTTCAAAAAAATGGATGATATATACTTTGATCAGCTCATCAAGGGCATCGATTGCCCTAACCACAACAAAAGAATATCGGAAAAAGGGACTAAATTGACTTTGCAGTCAGTTGAACTTTATCCTTTTCAATCGTAGACATCGTGACGGATGAAAACTTGGGACAATATCATATATAATCTAGTTGGTATTATAAAGCTATCCGTAACTTTTCAGGATTAAAATACCATAGATGACACTATTAATTATTACGAAACTACCTTGTTTTACATTATCGTTTGTACCCGTTGCGAAAACAGTAAATCCTAGGATACAGCGAGAGACCATCGATACAAACTTTCTTACCGTCAGTTTTATATAAATTGAATACAATGTGCAACAATTTGCACAAATTTCTAGCCCCTCGTGCACCGATTCTACTGACAAGTCCCTTTCCCGTGATAGACATCAAGTTCACCGGATAAAAATAATGGGTACAAAAGTTGCAAATGGCTAGCAAAAGTTGCAAACCCCTCATCGCTGAAGATTTTTGTAGCATAACAGCCTATTATTACTGACAAGTCCCTTGCATGTCTTACAATTGGGAACCTAATTGTTCTTACCATCAAATGACAGGTACGCCAACTAGCGAAAGCTGCAAACCCCTCATTGCCGAAGATGATTATTAGCTAACACTCGACTGCCGCGTACAAGTCCCCTACATGTCTCACAACTGGTATCACCTATTTTTGGTTTCAGTGTGTACCTTACTACTGAAGTTGTCAACCCCTTGAAACTTTCAAACTGGTGTATCTCATGAAGGCATTTGTGTACCAAAAAATGGATGACATATACTTTGATCAGCTCATCAGCGGGTATCGATTGCCGCCGAAAAAAAAAATTCTACCTGTCTTAGTTCAAAAGTTGACTTTCTTGCCGTAGGCCAACTTTCTAACGTCACCACTTAGAAAGGAGCAAAGGATAAGCTCTAGTTTCTTTAGCAATGAGAGAACTTCTAAAGTTTAAGAGGTACATCTGATACCATTTCTCTACCGCAAACCCAAGTGCAAAAAAACGAATGATAAACTCAGCTGAAATCGCGTACACAAATGGAACCAAATTGTTCTTACCATCGAATACACCGGAAACAAATAACAGGTACACCAACTAGCAAAAGCTGCAAGGCCCTTATTACCGAAGATGATTATGAGCTAACAATCGACTGTTGCTTAAAAGTCCCCTACATGGCTCATAACTGCTATCGCCTATTTTTGGTTTCAATGTACCTTACTACTGAAGTTGTCAACCCCTTTGAAATTTTCAAACTGGTTTATCTCATGAAGGAATTTTTGTACCAAAAAATGGATGACATATACTTTGATTAGCTCATCAGTGGCTATCGATTGCCGTCGAAAAAAAAATTCTACCTGTCTTAGTTCAAAAGTTGACTTTTTTGCCGTAGGCCAACTTTCTAACGTCACGACTTAGAAAGGAGCAAAGGATAAGCTCTAGTTTCCTTAGCAATGAGATAACTTTTAAAGTTTAAGGGGCACATCTGATACCGTTACTCTACCGCAAACCCAAGTGCAAAAAAAAAAAATTATAAACTCAGCTGGAATCGTCGCAGACATGGACAGAAACAATAGATGGCAGCACTTTCGAACCCGTGGGAAAAAACCACTTTTTTGTCTCTGTAGATTTTTCTATTTATCACTCAAAGAAGATATGTTGGCTGTGGGGCCGGGTAACTGCCGCATATATTTAACACTTATAGATTTTAGTCCATCTTCAATTTGAAACTGGTGCCTGCCTGCTAGCGTGCTAGAACGGAGCTTTCCACTCGAAAGCAGAAACATGGTTTGATGAAACGAAAGGTTCGCTACACAACTTGAGATGGTCCTCTCCGACATAGGCTATACAACTCCACTTCACTTCGCAAACCGTAGGCTCTGGCTCGATGACAAGCAAAAACCATCCTTATTGGCCCCAGGCAAGAGTTCTACGGAGCTTTCCAAAATGTAATGTCATATTCATCAATCCGGCCTAAGGTCCACACTTTCCGTAAAAACCGCACAGGTTAGACCCTTCCCAGTTACCAGGAATAAAATGAAATCGGAGTCATAGGAAAAAAAAAAAAAAAACAAAAAAAACGAGGACAAAACCAAAGTGTTGCTCTCGCAACACAATAAGAAAAAGTTGCGGTCTACATATTACAAATATGCAAAGTACCTCATACGGCTTCCACCATGGACTAGCAACCGTTTTGTGACAAGTCGGTATGGGATTATCGACCCTGATGAGGCGATCACAGCTCTGATTGCCAGATACAACTCTGGTATTGTTGCTCATCCTTGGGCAACCATTTTGAGGCAGTAGTTCTGTCTTTTGTATTTAGGTATCCATCTAGTTCTTTGTTTTTCTGTGTTAGTGTATTCTCTCGTAGTGTGTTTCTCGTTTTCTTTTTGTCTTGTACTCCATCTGTTTTCATCTGATGGGAAATAAATATATACATACATACATTTAAAGTTCGGACCGGATCCGATGAATGTGGAGGGGGGGGGGGGGGTGGACTGGAAATCTTGTGAAACGCTTAGAGTGCAGCGATTGGAATGAAACTTGGTGGAAAGAACAAGGACAAGAACTAGATAAATCATTGAGAAAACAGGATCGCGTTTGGGCACTGTCGGATAGTTGGTGGGGGGGGGGGGCCGGAATTTCGGTGATCGCGAGTTCAGTTACTTCCAGATGTGCCAGTGCTATGGACTTTGGCTGAGATTGGACAAGATTGGCTTAGAAATTGTCACTTCTCAGATCCGACCATCCCTTAAAGTAGCCTACTAATCCTAATCTTAAAGTACTAATCCTAACACAAAGTACAAAACATACTTTTAAGCAAAGTATACATTATAACTCAAGGGTTTGCTCAAAAACTTTTAGCACCCTTAAAGTGCGTTTTGTAACCGAAAAGTAAAAAAAATACTGTAACCAAACGATACCTATTCATGTTCGCAAGGTCCCATGATCAAGGGTTTTGCTTACAACTGAATTTTTTAAAATACAAACAATAATCTTGAGCAAAATATAAATTTTCATGATGCCAATGAGCGTATTATCATTTGAGCTTCAAGACAGATGAATCTCTAGCGCCCTTAAAGTGCCCATCATCACGGCCAAATGCACAAATAAAATAGTTTTTACGAACAATACATTCTCGTGATTTCCAGGACCTATGACCATTCTTATCTCAAGGGCTTTGCTTGCAAATGATACAACAAGCCCACGAATTGACGAATTCCTACTTAAATCCTCTGACCCAGCCTTGCAAGTGCCATATGAGCTTTCAGCTCTTGTTTTTTGTTCAGGCACTAAAGCAGTGTTCACCAAGCTTTTCACCGCCCACTGAAAAGCCGCGTTTGTGTTCAGATTCAAATATTTGTGTCATAGTAAAATTTGCGCTGTGGGGAGAGCCGTAGATATATCTGAACCTCACTACTAGAGCAGATAGTGAAAAGTCAAAAATCTCTTAGCAGAATCTAAATAACTCAGTGTAATCAACTAAATGATCCAAAAATAAGTTTGCTTTTCAATTAAACTTTAAAGGATAGACTGATAGGACATTGGTCCGATGTGTAACTCGTCTGTGTAACGTAGAGTAGAGTAGATTTTTAATTCTAAAAAGTAACTTTCACAGCGTGATCGCCGAATTTGACTTCTACGTCCAAACATAACTAAACACTCGAATCAGTTTGTCAATTCAATATTAATTGCAACACAATTCGTAAATAAATTCATCAGTCGATACAAAACTTATCTACCACAATTTACACGAAAGACTCATTCGGCGAACATTTTGCCAAAAACTTCTAAAACAAATAAATATCACTTTTATGAAACGATTTAATCGTTTACGATATATAATCATTTACGAGAGTAAGCCAGACGTACAGTACGTCTGGCTTACTGAGAGAGGGGGGAGGGGGGGGCATGGACAGGATCTGACGTAGCTCCACTGGGGTTCACAGAAGCTACATCCAAATTTGTGCCACTGAAGACGAATTTGCCTTCGAAAACTGAGAGCGCTGCGTTTGGTCGCAATGACGACGAATCATTGAGTTTGCAGTTGAGGTCGCCTATCACCACGACATCGGAGAGCGACTGGCTTATTGTACAGCTTGCAAGTTGCTTTAAAGAGAGAGCGAACTTTTCCTCAGAACTCGCATTTCTGTAGTCAGTCGGTAGGCAAGTATTTATAGTAATCGTAACGCAAACTCGGATCGTGAGGTGTGAACGCTCCTTTTTGGTTGCTCAGAATTCAGATTCAATGTGACAAGGGTTGCCGACCACCCGAGGGTCTACCTTTTGTGGCTCTGTGCTTAGCTGCAGAAAAATAAAGGGTGTGAGAATCTCGGAACTGCAGTAGCTCGCTACTCTCATCAGTCAAAAAGTGAATGAGCAACAGGGGTCCTTTAACCGTTTGTGAACTCGAAATTTTTCTCACAGGTATGCTACATACAGCTGGCCTATTGGTACGGAAAGATATGAGAGCCACGAAGGACTCTGATGCTGTTGCGTTGTTGAGAAAAGCCGGCGCCATTCCGTTAGCCACGACGAACGTGTCAGAGCTGTGTATGTGGTGGGAAAGCAGCAATTTGGTGCATGGGCGAACGAGCAACGCCTATGATCAGAACCACGTCGTCGGGGGTTCTTCGGGGGGAGAGGTAGGTAGATTTAATTCGATTTTCGTGTTTTCCGAACAGTTTTCAGTTTCAGTTTTAGTTTCAGTTTCTTCATACAAACAAAAAATACCATAAATATTCTTTGAGCCCAAGCTGACTTTAAAATAATAATAATAATAATTTATTTGTAACCCACTGCACAAAACAATGTGAGGATAGTGGAGTAAAGAAGAGAAGTAAACGAATAAACAACTGAAGAAACACTAATACAAAAAAAAAGAACACACAATCAACAGAACAAACGGATGAGCCCGTGATATGGAGTAAGCCGGTCATACTCTTGTCCAGATAAATTTTTATGAAGCTCCTGGAGTTTTGCCGTTATATCAGGGGCTTTGTATTTTCGGATTATTTCCGATTTCGGTACGATATAGGCAAATAAAGCAGGTATTTACAGTATTTGTAGTAGCATGTACGTAGTTTACGTATGTCACTCTTTTTCAATAAATTAAAAGTCCCAGAAAGATAGAGTATAGAGTGATCGCAAAAAACTGAATACAAAGAAACCAAAGCCTTACGGTTATACTTAGACCGGTTTGACAAAATCTTAGAATATCAAAATTTTATCTTTTTGCAAGCTTCAGATACTACAGACTGGCGAAAGGACGAATTATTTTTACAAACTGTTAAGCCAAGCCACCGAAAGTTTTCAACAGAGCACTTTGAAACATTTATTAAACATTTGAAACATTGTTTGAATAAAAAGCACCATTATGGTGGGTTTACACACTGCGTAACATTCGAGCGTATTTTACGCACTTTTTGAGCTTGAAAACATTTCTAGCAATACGGACGTATTAGAGAAATCGGTCCGTTTTGTATCCAAATACGTCCGTATTGCTAGAAATCTTTTCAAGCTCAAAACATGCGTAAATTACGCTCGGATTTCAAAATACGCTCGGATTTTACGCAGTGTGTAAATAGACCATTAACTGTTTATGGCCCCACCATAAGGCCTAACGTAAGGCCTGGCAATGGGCGGGTCTTATTTATTACTCATATAGTCTTAAGGGAAACAGACCAAAGAAATCAAAAAAGAAAGAAAAAGAAGGAGAGAAAAAAAGAAGAAGAAAAGAAGAATGAAGACATAACAAACTGACAAGAAATATCCACTAACGAACGATCTTCAATCATCCTTAGGCCTACTCGCCTAAAAATGCAAAAAAACTCCACCGATCGTAGCCAGCTGGGATTTGTTATAACGACAAGAGTCCTCGTCAAGGTCTAGTTAAAAGAAACGAACCTTTAAAAATAAAAACAAACAAAATGAAAAAATAAGTGCTACATAAAAACTGCAGCGATTTCGTACAAGAACATACGGGGTTTGCAGGTTCGATTTCTCTGAGCTACAGCCTGACAAGGACCCTCGCGAAGGAGGGGCGAAATATTGCTAGAACGGATCTCAGCTTACTCATCAGTTGAGTACCCACACATACAAATTTCCGTAAGAAAACACGCTAATCACTGAAAAATAGATAAGGAATATCTAACATAACAAAATACATTTGTAGACAGCAATTTATGCGGTTGGGACGATTTTGTTTCGTTATTTATTTGGAAAGCAGATACTAGTTGCGTTTTTGTAGATACCGTGGTATCTATTACCAAGGTAGCTTAGATACCACGGTAGCTGAATCTGCAATTAGTCGTTTTTACGGTTACCGTGGTATCTGATACAAGACTGCTCCGACTATCGCGGGGGGAGGGGGAGTCGACGGAATCCGAAAAATAGGGGCATGCATAATTTTCAAATGGGCGATCGGATCTTGATCAAACTTGATATCTGGAAAGACCTCCTGTCTCAGATGTCTCATTTCAGGTTCTGACCGGTTCCGATGAATCTGGGGGGGGGGGGGGGTCGGAGGCCCGATGAAAAATTATCTCAGAAGAGGAGTACGTAGTAGTACGAAAAAGTAGCATGCAGTATCACTGATGCTACTACATGCTTCTCGGCCAAGACTACTGTGTTACAGCATGCTACTACTTAAGCTTATCCGACGCTAAATGTAAATGTGTAAAAGCATCGATACTACTACATACTACTACCTAATACATACTACTTGTTGAAGCATTTGCATATAGGATCACTGATAGTCTTTCATACTCTTGATAAAGTCGCTGCGGAGTTGCACATACGATTCTTTGTTACTACATAGCACTACATTTTTCGGAGCTATAGTAGTATGAGTGATGATTGCATATGATTCATAAAACCATATACACCTACATACGCCTTTATATGACTGTCTCAGTTTGAATTGATTTCGTCTGGAAGTAGTCTGAGTCGATCGTTCCGTGGTACCGATAAGAGTTCCATGTAGTAGTATGGGTGATACTTCGTGATATTAAGAATATTCCAGCAGAATTGAAATCAGAACTTGTAACAGACCTGGAGTTGCTAGAAATTTATCGCTGCATTCCACTGTTTTGCAAGTGCCTCTTTTCTGTAAAGTGCGAAATATTTCATAAACCGCTTCCGCAGTTAAACTGTACTCTTCACTGCGACACGATCCGGTCCTGTTTGTCAATAAAGAATCTATGGTTAATGCTCGTTTTTCCCTTCAAGCTCCGTCTCGGTCCCTCGACCCTAAGCGTTTCACAAGATTTCAGTTCCAATTCCCCCAGTTTTCGGATTCTGGCCAGACGTGAAATTGAAAATCTGAGACACTTGTTCTTCACACTTGTCAAGGTTCATGCATGTCCGATTACGCGTTCGAAAGCTATGCATGTTTCTATTTGCTGGATTCCCCATCCCTCCACTTCCCCCGCGATGGCTGGATCGGGGAAGTGATTATTTCCAAGTTAATCTGGTCGGTTCCCTCATATGCCTGACAAGTTTTATTGTCCTAGCATATGTGGAAGCGTTTCACGACGTTTCCGGTGCCCCACCTCCAGCTCCCCCCCCCCAGGTATCGAATCTGGTCCGGACTTGAAACCGAATATCCGAAACACTTTCTGGACATATGTCAAGTTTCATGCATGTCCGATTACCCTCCCCAAAGTTATGCATGTTACTAGTTTCCGGATTTCCCATCCCTCCACTTCCCCCACGATGACCGGGTCTGGGAAGTGATTATTTCCAAGTTAATCTGGTCGGTTCCATGATATGCCTGCGACGTTTCATTGTCCTAGCTTATGTGGAAGCATTTCACGAGATTTCCGGGGCCTCCTTCCAGCCCCCCCCCCCCCCAGTTGTCGTATCTGGTCCGGATTTGGAACTTAGCATCTGAAGCACTTGTTCTTGACGTATGTCAATCCTTAAACTGTAACTTTTCCTGCATTCGGCTGTAAACGCAAGCAAGAATGGCGGTTTATGCTAGCGGGCGAGGCTTCCACCAAAGAGGACGTTGGATCGATACCACATCAGGACATTCCCCTTTTACTCCCCTTTTGCTACCCTTGTTCCTAATTTCCGGACCCCCGGATCCGGGGAAAGTTGGATCGGGGAAGTGATTATTTGTAAGTTAATCTGGTCGGGTCCCTGACATTCCTGCCAAGCTTCATCGTCCTAGCTTATGCAGAAGTGCCCAAACTAGCAAAACCGGGACAGACCGATAGACAGACGAACCGACAGACTGACAGACCGGCGGACCGACAGACAGACAGAAATTGCGATCGGTATATGGCACTTATGCTCAAGTGCCATAAAAACTCATATCCTGTTACATCACTAAGTGCTAAACTTCTTTCCCACCAATTTGACAAAATTTGATGCAAGTGAGATGACTTTTCAGATACCACGATAACTGGCCAGATACCACGATAACTGCAGAAACGTCTTTTGACCGTGGTATAAGATACCACGATGATTGCGAAAACGACTTTGGACCATGGTATCAGATACCATTGTCACTAATAAGTATTAATTTTCTTTTATTATTAAAGACTGAACTGTGGTAAGCCAGTTAAAAGCCAAAAGCAAGAAGCTTTTCCGACATAACGGAATAACTACGTTTGTTTTTCAAGAAGGGAAATCGGATTCCCAGAGGGGTTCAACAAGTGTAAACATAGGGAAAGCTCGCTCTTTGAGCTAAGCTTCATGGGATCAAGCAGAGGTTGTTAGAAAACGAAGACAATGTAAACTAAGCTGTTTTTGAAGACGGTAGATGCTGTTTTTGATTTGAGTTTGTCCTCATATGTATGCCATACAAAGTTTCATGGATAAACATTCCTCCAGCCCAAAGCTGACTGCGAATCATATTCGACATGCGAAACGGATACGTCAGCTACATTTCCTTAGAGCATTTCATTCATTTCATTCGGCTCTTCTCGGCAAGGGTCCTCTTCAGGTTCAAGCCTCTTTAGCTGGGAAATGAACTTGTGGAAAAACAACTAAATATTCTTGCTTAAGGATCCGATTTTGTGAATTTCTTCGTGGGAATTGCTTGGAGTTAATGCTGGTGCTACGAGTTGGAGTGTGTATTGTGGAAGCCAAAGGGCCATATAGGCCACCCAAAAAAGATCAGGAAAAATAACTGAAACACACAAACTTTCTTTCCTAATTTTTGTCAATGTACACTCACACTCAAGTAATCACGGTTGGGTTTGGAGTACGCTGTATGCTAGGAAGCGAGATTTCCACCCAATCTAAATAAATATCCCTTGAATCCGAATGCACAGATCACCTATGGAGAATTTGGTCCAATTCTTCTTCCTCCTTACAGATGGGAGAAAGCTCCCGTCAGAAACTATACTGCACTGTAAATTGTTTTAGAGTTAAAGTTAACTTTAATCCTTACTCGGAGAAACTTTTTACAGTGTACCTCTCTCGAAAACCTTCTGCCAGTGGAAAGCAGTTTGCTCTTGATTGGATCCAACGACTGATAACCTTCTCCGGCAGTGTACACTTAAAATGTACTTCATCTCTTCAATTAAAATTAAAATATTTACTGTTTATTTTTCGTTCTTATTCGCTGTCCTTCATTTGCAAGTGATATCCAAAAAAAACGCGCGAAATCAAGCACTATATTTCTGGCCAACTCAGTCACCGACCGACAATGATAATATTAATATCGATCAACGGATTTGTTCTAGCTATATTTCGGCCCTTCATTTCACCCTCTTCAGGCTCAGACTACAAAAATAAACCTGCGATTAAATAAATGCGATTTTAAGCAACTGAGTACCAAAACATAAATAAGTATCAAAACATGAAAATAACAATAAAATACTACATAAAATCTCCACCGAATTCGACCAAGAATTAAGAAATGCTCTTTGTTATAACGGCTCTAATACGAGAAATCAGCTGAGATTTCATCTGGCCGTATTTCGGTTCTTCTTGGCAATGATCCCATTCAGGCATGGGCTAGAAAAATAAACCTGCGATAAATTAAATGAATTTTCTCCCGATTTGGTGAGTTCCTTGTTAAGGATTGCTTGAGTCGAAAGTTAAACTGTAAAAAAAAATCTTGCAGTATCTGCTACTGGGATTCATATTGTTTCTACTGAGATAAGATTATTTCCAGTTCGGATTAATCTTATCCCAGTAGAGATAAGATTAATCCCAGTAGCAAATACTGCAGCTAACTTTAACCCTTTCTCGGAGAAACTTTTTATAGTGGGTTAAAGAAGCACGATGGATTTATCTTATATCTTATGTATAATTATTATATTATATATATTTTTTTAAATACTGTTATGTTATGTTATTATTATCTTACTATACTAGTATCATACATATATTATTATCTTACATATACTATTATCATACATATTATTTTATGGATTCGGAACTGCAAAGTAAATGTGAACTTGAAAACATAACTACATCAGTTACATAAATCTGAAGGCAGCGGACCGAAACTACATAAATATTATTAAAGATAATAAAAAGTTATCTGGGCACTTTGAACAAGGCCAAAGGTTTTCATGGGATTCCAAAAATCAAACATTTGATTCAAACAGTTGGGTCATGTCTTCGCCATTCAGTCTTCGTCAGATTCCTTGGATATTTTTACTGTTAAAATAAAGTTCAAAAATGGATTCAGCATGTCTCCTTCCCCCGATACCGAATCTCTAATCTGTTTCAGAAACAACTTTGAGCTTAAACCAAATTTCCAGTTTCAGCCGAATTCGTGATAAACCTTTTGTTGAGCAAGAAACCTAAATTCACATATGGATTCAGCGGACCTCCATACCCCTCAACGAATATCTTATTAGCTTATAAAACATACATGTTTTAACCGTAAATTTCAAACCCATCCTCTGCCTCTAAAGATAAGACTAAAAGACTAATCTACGAACTTGACCTGTACTTTACCAGTGAATCCTCATTGACCAACATCCTCGCTTGATATTTCCTCGTTTGAACATTGTATATCAACCCCATTCGACCTTCGATTACACTAGATCTCTCCAACGTCACAGAGAAGAAACACATGAATGCCGACATCCACACCCAGAGCTATACTAGTTTGTGAATAAAGGGGTAGGACTGCTAAAGCCGAAAACTGGTCAACAAATTTTGTGTCCTGTTTTTACCGGATTCCGGGTGAACTACTTGTCCGGCAAGAAAATAACTTTCATATTCAGATCCAGCATGTCTCCTTACCCCTAAACGTAGCTCAAAAAAAAAAAATGTTGCCCCTTAATTTGAAATCCCTCCCCCACCCTCAAATATAGGGCTACAAAGCCCATCTTCGAACTTGACCTAAAGGATCTTCCCACCAAGTTCATCAAAATATCTCATTCCCTTCGAGAGTTATCGTGCTTACAGACGGACGGACAGACGGACCCCTAAATATAGCTTAAAAAAAAATTGTTGCCCCTTAATTTGAAATCCCTCCCCCACCCTCAAATATAGGGCTACAAAGCCCATCTTCGAACTTGACCTGTACTTTGACCTAAAGGATCTTCCCACCAAGTTCATCAAAATATCTCATTCCCTTCGAGAGTTATCGTGCTTACAGACGGACGGACAGACGGACAACTTTTGCGATGTCATAGGTGTCCCTCCACTTACGTTTTGGGATCCCAAAAATGGGAAAAGGTTGTGGTGTATAAAGATGTTATCAGCTTCCTGTAAAAGTTTTGCATCTTACTAGACAAAGTCTCCAAAGGATTCCTCACACATTAAAAGTGAGGAAAGAGTTACGAATGGAAATGGAGAAACCGAGAACAAATTTATTTAGAGAATTCGTAACTTTTTAACAGTTTTCCCGTTTATCTGTCCTTCGTTCGGTTTGCGAGAAGGAATTTATTTAGAGAATTCGCAACTTGTTAACAGTTTTCCCGTTTGTGAATGAATGAAGGATTTATGATGCACTGCCCAAGTGCGTAAGTAGGCTACAGTAGAAAAGGACAAAGAAATATAAAATAATCGCAAAACACTCACAAAGTATTTTCCATAAAGGTTCACTAATTTAGAATCACATTGATGGGATCTTAGACAGGTAAGTTTCCAATCGGAGAACACAAATTAGAGGAGAGGGCGTCAAGCCTCAACAGTGGGTCGGAAATTAACAACCGGTAGAGGTAGCGTGTAGAGAAGAAATCTCTGATATCTGAACTCTGAAGTACTGTCTGTCCTTTGTTCGTTCTACTGGGAGGTTCCGTCAAAGATTATGTAGACGCCGGAAAACTTCATTGGCTGGATATTCTGAAATGACCGTCGAGCTTGTTATTCCGATTTCAACCGATATGGTTAGCTGTTTCACCTTTTTGGGACCCCAAAACGTAAGTAGACGGATACCTATGACTTCGTAAAAGTTGTCGATCCGTCCGTCTGTCAGCACGATAAGTCTCGAAGGGAATGAGACAATTTGATGAAATTTGGTGTGAGGATTTGTCGTGGAAAGGGACAGGTCGAGTTCGTAGATGGGCTCTGTAGCCCTACAATTAGGGGTGGGGGTTCAAATTAAGGGCGCACAAAATAGTTTTTGAACAGCTAGTGAGATAGTCAATTTAGATGTAACAGGACATGCTGAACACGGTTATGAAGATCATTTTGTCGCCGGACAAGTAGTTCGCCCGGAATCCGGCAGAAACTGGAAATTTTGTAGAAGTAGGCCTAAGGCTGAAAGTTTTATTCAATCTTGTCAAAGTAGATATGACGTATACGGGTAAAGCGCACAAGCTGAATTCACATCTGAACTAGGTTTTCTCAGATGATTAGCCATTGGCCTTAGTCTGTCTCTAGATTTTAAGAGTAAAAATTTCCAATTAAGGAGCCTGGCTAAGACCGAATATCTGCAAGACCCAATTGTGTGGATCAAATATTAAATCTTTGGGATCCCATCGAAACCTTTAGTCTTTCGAACAGAACTTTTAACAATTAAGCATTATAAGCATGCATATCATCTCACAGGTCATGGTGATCGTCACACAGAAAGTTAGAGGCGGATATGCTTTAATATCAACCGCTCTGGAGTTACCGTAGATAAGATAAGAAAATAAGGGGACAAGTGAATGTACAGGCGAGTGAGTACGAAATGCCAACGTAGAACAGACAATCCAGAACCAAAAACCGTTTAAGAGAACCTCCGTTATCAGCAAGAAAGTTGAGGGAGCATTGGCTACAGTATGAACGGGCTTGTGGGAGGGTATAGGAGTACCGGGTATTACATCGCTAAAAAGTTGAGAGCAGCTAGGAATCGGTGCATCATTGATTCAAAAAGGCTGAGTTGTTATTTGGATGATTAGTTCTTCGGGCGTAAATACGCTACAGTCCAAGCTGGCTGCGAATTTGACCTGAAGATGACGCAAACCCGTAACTGAACGGATAACTTGTCCATTTTGCGCCACTCCTTGCTAAATAGTTAGAGCGTGGCCCACCTTCGGAATAGAAGTATTAGTTCACAGTTTAAGCCAAAATATGTAGTCAATGCAGCATCATACAGGCAAGCTAGTTGTGTTACAAATAGTAACTATTAGTTATTATTTCCGTTCCAACCTCACCAAAAGATACTACGCTGACCGTTCCAACCTTTTCGAAATAGTAACTAATAGTAACTATTTGCTTACCACGCTGCGGAGCGTAGTAAGCGTAGTAACTACGGATTTCTCTAACGTGATTGGCCGGATTCATCCGTGGCATGATATCTTGCGGAAAAATAGAAAAATCGTTCCAGCCTTGACGGCAAAAAGCCAGAATTCGTGACGTCATGCGTAGTAACTACGGTAAGTAGGATGGAACACGCTCTTAGAGTCGGGGCCACCCTATTCACCCTTGTCGCAATTCGCCATATTCCGTATTCAGCGCTTTTAAGCGGACCAGTTTCTGGAAGCCCCCCCCGCCCCTCCTCCATTGTCTTATTATCAACACTCGTGACAGATATAGTAGCAGCTGAAGTAGATACACAAGTTGATGAATAGAAAAATCTGCAATCTGCCTCCTGATCTTTGGAAGTTTTGCACTTTCTTTGGAGTAGAAAGTGAAAGCTATTAGGTACTGCTTTTTAACTCATCGGTCCATATTTGTGTGGCACTTGCAGCCTCAGGCTCAAGTAATACTGATCGCAAGTCCGTCTGTCGGGCGGGCTATCATACTTTTTCGAGTTAGGGTACTTCCAGATGTGCTAGGACGATGAAACTTGGCAGGGATATCAGGGACCCGACCAAACTAACTTGGAAATAGTCAGTTTTTCTTGATCCGACCATCTGGGGCGGGGGGGGGGGGGGATACCGGTGATGGTGGTTTGGGGGATTTTCACGACGAAACTTGGCAGGCGTATCAAGCACCCGATCAAACTGACTAGGAGAGGGAATCCCGAATATTGAGTCATGCGTAACTTTGAAACGGGTGATCGGATTCCAGTGAAATTTTGTACTTGAACAGAGGACATGTCTCTGGTGATCTTTTTCATTTCAATCAATCAAGTTTAATCCAAATAACTAAAAGCTAGAAGAGAAATACAAATTCACGAAATACACAGACACGAAACAAATCAACTAATAACTGATGGGATGAAACTACGTAAAAATTGGGCAGAAGGATTAGCAGGATATGGAGAAAACTGATCAGAAAATTTATTCCGGACCGGATCCGACTGGGCGAGGGGGGGGGGGGGGGGGGGGGGGTGGGAAACTGGAAAATAAGTGACCCGCTTAGACTGGAGAGATGGGGATGGAACATTGTGCGAATATCAAACAGATGCTGTAGATAAATCATTTACAGAACCGGATTGGCTCCAGGCACTTTGGGGGGGGGGATTCCTGTGATCGCGAATTAAGGTACTTCCAGATGCGCTAGGACGATGAAACTTGGCTGGAATAATAGAGATTCGACAAGATTGGCCAAGAAATAGCCACTTCCCAAATCCGACTATTCTTTAAAGTACCAATCCTGACAGCAAAGTAAGAAAAATACTTTTAAGCGACATGTACATTTATCATGATCCGCATGAGCCCATTATCATTTTTGCCTCAAGGCTTTTGCTTTCAAATGAAGTTCTAGCTCCCTTAAAGTGCGCATCTTAAACCGCAAAGTCGAAAAGTAGATCTGATCAAACGATACATATCCGGCCATGATCATTTGTGCCACAAGGGTTTTGCTTAAAAGTTTATTTCTAGCACCCTTAAAGTGCGCATCTTAACCGAAAAGTGAAATAAATACTTTTGACCAAACGAAATATCAATAATTCCAAAGGGCCTGTTACCGTTTTTGCCTCAGGGTTTAGCTAACAGATGAATTTCTAACCCCTTTAAAGTGCGCATCATTACAGCCAAGTTCTATAATAAAATTATTTTTACCAAACGGTACATTTTCGTGATTTTTAAGTCCATGATCATTCTTGTCTCAAGGGTTCTGCAATCAGAACAAACCCACGAAAAGGAAAATTCTATATTTTATCCTCTAAACCAGCCTCGCAAGTGTCATATGGGCTTCCAGCTCTTGTTGCTTTCGCTGTCACAAGTGCTCAAACTGAGACAATGTGAGACTCAGAAACCAGTCCACTTGAAGCGCTGAATTGTAATTAGGTGAATTTGGCTCGGGTATAATAAAACAACTATCTTTAGTATAATAATAAGAATAATTTATTAAAGCCAACAAAGGGCTATACATCAGCATTCGTTGTCGCACGGAACTAACAAAATTGACCTTCAATATTACATACAATAAGATTACTCCTTTTTACCCTTCTACTATTAACCAAATTACCTCCAATCTTAACTTCCAGAGTAGTGATTAAGGGTTTATACACTTAAAGTATTCACATACAGACCGAATTACCTGACGATTCGTCGACTCCATAATACCAGGAAATAGTGTGGGTACCCCACCCAAAAAAACTATCCCTTATTTCCTTCACCCCCCGACAGTCCGTCAGGAGATGTCATAAACTCTCTTCTACCTCACCACAAAATGGGAAAGCACACTTAGCCACCGGCAAAGACCAATACTTTTCAAAACCCGTTTTCCTACTTCGTAATGGGATACAGGGTTGTTACAGGTATTTACTTTGTTTTTAGTCTACGCCCACTTCGTATCACTTTCTCCAGTCAACGTAAAAAGGTTTTGTCGGACTGTTCTGTTGCTTAACTACAGGAAGATCCAGGATTGTAGTACAACAAAAAAATCTTTTTTTTTTCTCAATATCAATCCTGGCCGACGGATACGCTCTATGACTGATCACGGGAATTCCTTTTAACCAAACCTAAATCTGTTTTTCGGACCATCATCTGCTCTATCCATCATCAGTGTTCGAACTCGCCATCGCATCTGAAGAGTAGTTCCTTTTGATGATGATGATGGTAATGAGAGTATTTGGGTCCGCGGGGATTAAGTGAGAATGCGGAAAGTTGATCCGCGGAAGAAATAGAAAGCGGGAAGTACGAGTTCCGGAGAGACGGCGAAAGCACGTTAAAGATGTTGTTGTTGTTTCTGTCTGACCAATCACTGGCCGAAGACAAGAAGTTTCATAAAAAAAATAAGAGCTGGAAGCTCATATGGCACTTGCAAGGCTGGGCCAGAGGGAGGAATTCGTCTATTCGTGGGGTTGTTGGGATTTTTGGAAGCAAAACCCTTGAGAGAAGAATGATCATGGGTCCTTAGAAGTCACGACAATTTTATTTGTGCTTTTGGTCGTGGTGATGCGCACTTTAAAGGAGCTAGAGATTCATCTGTAATGAACACTCTTGAAGCACAAAGGATGATAAGCTCATTCGAATCACGAAAATGTATAGTTTGCTCAAAATTATTGTTTGTATTTCAAGAAATTCATTTGTAAGTAAAACCATTGAGGCAAAAATGATCATGGGCCCTTGGAAATCATGAATATATGTCTTAAAGGTAAAATATTTTTTGTTTACTTTTCGGTTAAGAAACCACTTTAAGGGTTTTAAAAATGTATACTTTGCTTAAAAGTATTGTTTGTATTTTGTGGTTAGGATTAGTACGTTAAGGGATGGTTGGAGCCAATCTTTTAAGCCCGTCTTGTCAAGTTTCTAATGTTCAAGCCAAGTTTCATCGCCATAGCACATCTGGAAGTACCTTAAATTTGCGGTCGACCGAATTCCGGACCCCTCCCCCACCAACTCCCCTCACAGTGCCCGAACCCGGTCAGGTCTTGTCTCTGATGTATCTAGTTGTTGTCCTTAGATCCGACCACTCGTTCAAAAGTCATACATACCTCAAGATTCCAGATTCCCCCTCGATCCACTCGTATTTGAATGAAACTTGTCAGGTGGAAAGAGCTGTCCCCTCAGGACCAGTGTCAAGTCCGGGTCGGGTCCGATACCTGTGTGTGTGTGGGGGGGGGCTCGAGAAACGCTTAAAGCCGAGGGATTGGGACGGAACTTAATGGAGAGAACAATCATTAAGCCTTGATACGAAATTGACGGAGCCAGATGGTTTCGGGGCTCTGTGGGGGGACTTGGAGGGGGTTTCCTGAAATTCGGGTAGCTGCGGGTCAGAATAGTTCCAGATGTACTAAAACAACGAAACTTTATATTAATGACCCGTCTTAATGACTTAAGAGCCTGACACAACGTACCCTCGGAAACTTCCGTTCCTAGATCCGAGCATTTTTGTGGGAGCGAGGGAAGGGAAATATGGAAATTGACTTCTGCAAATTGCGAACAAGTGGTCTGATTCGAGTGAAACTTAATGGGTGATAAGAATCGAAGACCTAGACATGTTAAACATGCCTTCGTACTATATGCGACCACGGTTGGGGGATGCACAAAAACCAAACGGATAGACCGAATGAGATGCGAGTTCGACAGTGCCGAGTTTATGCGGCCTAGATTTGGTATTTGACATCCGGGCCGGATTCGGCCAAGGTAGGGGGGGGGGGGATGCGGTACCAGAAATTTGCAGATAGGCTATGCTCCGATTTCAGTAAACTTGATGGACGGTAAGAGGGGATTAAGAGATACGACCTTTATGTTTCCAAGTCCTCTTCGGTCACGGTGGGGGGAGTTGGAGGGAGATTGCCGGAAACTTTGAGGCTCGCATAAGGGTCAAACGAGTGCATCAGTTTAAATGAAACTTAGAATGTGGAGAGAACATATACCCTAGATGACACATTTTAGGGTCCGAACCAGATCCGACAACGGTGGTGGTGGGGGGGGGGGGGGGGTCCGGAGTGTGCTCATGATTGAGATTCGAGTGAAACTTGATAGATGGAATACAAGAAGATGCTTTAGATGATCCGTTTTTAGTCTGAATCAGATTCGGCCACGGTAGGGGGAGATGGAGGGAGTACCGGAAATCGTGTAGCACGTTGAGGAAACATATACCCTGAACATATACCCTAGATGACACAGTTTAGGGTCTGAACCGGATCCGGCAACGGTGGTGGTGGTAGGGGGGGGGCGGTCCGGAGTTTTCCGAAAATGCTCAGATTCGAGTGAAACTTGATAGATGGAATACAAGAAGATGCTTTAGATGATCCGTTTTTAGTCTGAATCAGATTCGGCCACGGTAGGGGGAGACGGAGGGAGTACCGGAAATCGTGTAGCACGTTGAGGAAACATATACCCTGAACATATACCCTAGATGACATAGTTTAGGGTCCGAACCAGATCCGACAACGGTGGTGGTGGTAGGGGGGGGGGCGGTCCTGAGTTTTCAAAAAATGCTCAGATTCGAGTGAAACTTGATAGATGGAATACAAGAAGATGCTTTAGATGATCCGTTTTTAGTCTGAATCAGATTCGGCCACGGTAGGGGGAGACGGAGGGAGTACCGGAAATCGTGTAGCACGTTGAGGAAACATATACCCTGAACATATACCCTAGATGACATAGTTTAGGGTCCGAACCAGATCCGACAACGGTGGTGGTGGTAGGGGGGGGGGGGGGGGCGGTCCTGAGTTTTCAAAAAATGCTCAGATTCGAGTGAAACTTGATAGATGGAATACAAGAAGATGCTTTAGATGATCCGTTTTTAGTCTGAATCAGATTCGGCCACGGTAGGGGGAGACGGAGGGAGTACCGGAAATCGTGTAGCACGTTGAGGAAACATATACCCTGAACAAATACCCTAGATGACATAGTTTAGGGTCCGAACCAGATCCGACAATGGTGGTGGTGGTAGGGGGGGGGGGGGGCGGTCCTGAGTTTTCAAAAAAGGCTCAGATTCGAGTGAAACTTGATAGATAGAATACAAGAAGATGCTTTAGATGATCCGTTTTTTAATCTGAATCAGATTCGGCCACGGTAGGGGGAGATGTAGGGAGTACCGGAAATCGTGTTGCACGTTGAGGTTGAGGGACTAAAAGAGTGGATTTATTTATTCAAACAATGTTTACAACGGATACGTCAGCTATGATTTTTCATCAGCGATATTTCGGCCCTTCTTGGCAAGGGTCCTCGTCAGGCTGTCAATCTTCTGGTTCAATTTCGGGGAAGGAAACAAACCTGTAATAAATAACTGAAGCTTCTACCGACTATAAATATCTTATTAAAGTAAATTATCTTCAAATACCACTATAATGAAAAAACTAGTCCTGAGATTTAATTTTTGACAACGACGCTGTTTTTGTTTTTATTGGGCTGTTTTTGATTTGAGCAGAAACTTGTTGGTTTGAACATCATGCGCATTTGCTTCGGGTAATCCGAGACGATGCTGGATCTGCTCAGAATTGAGTGAAACTAAACATCCTATTTCTATTTCCGAACCGCATTTTTGGATGGCGGATGTATTTTGTGACGTTCTCATCTACTTTCTTTTACCGCCTACTCGTAACAAGTGCCATATGAGCCCGTAGCTCTTGTTATTTCCATTATCTTAAAACGAGCTGTAGTCACAAAAAATCAACGAAGAAACAAACGAAAATGGGGTTTGTAAAGGCCACCGAATATACTGAGATAAAAGGCGAATAGGGAACGTGCCCGAGAGTTCCGAAACGAACGAAAAGGCTGAATTAATTCAGCATTTTATGCAGCATTTCGCTTTCGGACTAAAATTTTCGCTCAGTTAATGCAGCATTAATTCAGCATAAAATTCATCGAAAAATTCAGCAAGAAAGCAAAATTTTATGCTGAATTTACAAGAAGAAACTGGGGAGTCCGGCGATTCTCTCAGTGTTTTCGGCCGCAAACATAACAGATTCATAAAGAAAACTGACAATTCGGTAAATATTCCAAATTCTAAGACAACTGGCGATCATAGCCAACGAAGAAAGGAAAGATAAGTAAGGTTGGATATCAGTAGCTGATCCATTTTGTCAGTTTTATACAGCTAATTCTTTTTTCTTCTTCGTCTTCCTGACTTAAATTTTGGTATTTTAGAAGTGTCAGAGAAGAAAAAAAGACCAAAGGTGTCGATGGGATCCCAAAAATCTAATATTTGATTCAGAGAATCGAGTCTTGTCTTCGCCAGATCCAGTCTTGGACAGGCTAATCATCAGAGAAAACTAAATTCAGATATACCTCTATAAGCCATATCTATTTTAACGATACTGACCGAGACTTCCTGCCGATTTCCGAGCGAATTACTAGTCCAGTAAAAAAAAATAAAAAATACAGAAACGAAACCAGCGTATCTCCTTATCCCTATAAAGAACATCTAATCAACTTTGAATAAAAGTTTGACTTAAAAAAAAATCCGGTTACAACCGGATTCCGGAATAATTATATGTCCGGGTATAAAACCATTGTCATATACCGATTCGGCCTCTCTTCTTACCCCTTAATCTGTCATCTAATCGAACTTTTGCTTTTAACACATTTTCCGGTTTTGGCCGGATTCCGGGCGAACTAGTTGTCCGGCGAGAAAATGGTTTTCACCATCTTGTTCGGCATGTTTTTTTACCCTTAAATCAAGCATTTAATCGACTTGAAATTAAACTTTTACTTTTAACCAACTTTCCGACTTTCGCCGGATTCCGGGCGAACTACATGTCCGGGTAGAAAACTGTTTTCAGGTAAGTGTTCAGCATGTCTTCTTGCCCTAAATCGAACATCTAACCAACTCGAAATAAAACTTTTAATTTTAACAAACTTTCCGGTTACGGCCGGATCGGATTCCGGGCGAACTACTTGTCTGTCGAGAAAATGGTTTTCACCATCGTCTTCAGCATGTCTTCTTACCCCTTCATCGACTATCACAATAGCTGTTTCAAAACATTTTGTTTGCCCCTTAATTTGAACCCCCACCCCTAAATGGAGGGCTACAAAGCCCATCTACGAACTTGACTGGTCCGACGACCCAACGAATCCTCACACCAAGTTTCATCAAAATATCTCATTCCCTTCGAGAGTTATCGTGCTTACAGACGGACGGACAGACGGACAACTTTTGCGATGTCAAAGCTATCCCTCCACTTACGTTTTGGGATCCCAAAAAAGTAACAAATTCCGGACAAAAAAGAAAATGAAATGAAATTTCACGTTCATGAAATTATTCGAAATTACGAAATTATCTTCTATCTGTTTCGAAATTATCTTATATCTGTAGTCGTTTTCTTCACGTACGTCATTGTCGCCGACCATTTTGCGATCCCAAAATGTAAGTGACTTCGAAGAATGACTCGCAAGAGTTGTCCTCGTTCGTCGGACAAAGAGTTTGCTCAGAATCTGGACTAAACCTAAAATTTGGAGGTAAAATCCTTTCTGAATTTGTGTTAAAATGTAAAGAGACATGTTAAGGCCGTTTTTGAAGTAATTTCCAACACGAGAAGTAGTTCGAGTGGAATAAAGATAAAGAAGAAATTTTTCAAAGTAAACAACTTTTCTAAATTCGATTGGAGATGAGATATAGAGCGTGTTCCACCCTTCAACAAATAGTAACTATTAGTTACTATTTCCGTTCCAACCTCACCAGAAGTTACTACGCTGACCGTTCCAACCTTCTCGAAATAGTAACTAATTATTTGATTACCACGCTCGGGAGCGTAGTAAGCGTAGTAATTACGGATCTCTGTAATGTGATTGGTCGGATTCGCCCGTGGCCATGATGCTCTGCTGGAAAATAGAACAAGACCAAAGGTGTCGTTGGGATCCCAAAAATCTAAGATTTGATCCAGACAATTCGGTCTTGTCTTCGCCAGGGTGTCGTTGGGATCCCAAAAATCTAAGATTTGATCCAGACAATTCGGTCTGGTCTTCGCCTAGTTCAGATATTCTATCTACCTATCTATACCTCTATAAGCCATATCTATTTTGACGATATTGATCGAAACTTCCTGCTTTACTACTGCCAAATTTGCGGTTTCGCCCGAATTCCGAGCGAACTACTAGTCCAGCAAAACAAGAAAAATTCAGAAACGAAGCCGGCGTATCTCCTTATCCCTATAAAGAAATCTAATCAACTTTAAAGAAAATTTTGACTTAAAAAAAATGCAAGTATAGCCGGATTCCGGACTAATTATATGTCCGGGTAAAAAATGATCATTATATACAGACTCAGCGTCTCTTCTTACCCATAAACATATCATCTAATCAACTTCAGATAAAGCTTTTACTTTTAACATATTTTCCGGTTTTGGCCGGATTACAGGCGAACTACTTGTCTGTCGAGAAAATGGTTTTCACCATCGTCTTCAGCATGTCTTCTTACCCCTTAATCGACTTTCGCATTAGCTGTTTCAAAACATTTTGTTTGCCCCTTAATTTGAACCCCCACCCCTAAATGTAGGGTTTCGCCCGAATTCCGAGCGAACTACTAGTCCAGCAAAACAAGAAAAATTCAGAAACGAAGCCGGCGTATCTCCTTATCCCTATAAAGAAATCTAATCAACTTTAAATAAAATTTTGACTTAAAAAAAATGCGGGTATAACCGGATTCCGGACTAATTATATGTCCGGGTAAAAAATGATCATTATATACAGACTCAGCGTCTCTTCTTACCCATAAACATATTATCTAATCAACTTCAGATAAAGCTTTTACTTTTAACATATTTTCCGGTTTTGGCCGGATTACAGGCGAACTAGTTGTCCGGCGAGAAAATGGTTTTCACCATCGGCTTCAGCAAGTCTTCTTACCCATGAATCAAACATTTAATCAACTTCAAATGAAACTGTTCCTTTATCCAGCTTTCCGGTTTTTGCCGGATCCCGGACGAACTACTCGTCCAGCGAGAAAGTGGTTTTCACCATCGTGCTCAGCATGTCTTCTTACCCCTAAATCAAACATTTAATCAACTTCAAACGAAACTTTTACTTTTAACAAACTTTCCGGTTTTTGCCGGATTCCGGACGAACTACTTGTCCGGCGAGAAAATGATTGTCATCATCGTGCTCAGCATGTCTTCTTACCCCATAATCGACTATCACATTAGCTGTTTAAAAATATTTTGTTTGTCCCTTAAATTGAACCCCCTCCCCCACCCCCAAATATAGGGCTACAGAGCCCATCTACGAACTCGACCTTACCCTTGACCCAAAAAATCCTCATACCAAGTTTCATCAAAATATCTCATTCCCTTCGAGAGTTATCGTGCTTACAGACGGACGGACGGACAACTTTTGCGATGTCATAGGTATCCCTCCAATTACGTTTTGGGATCCCAAAAATCGTTCCAGCCTTGATGGCAAAAGTCAGAATTCGTGTCGTGTCGATGGAACATGCTCATACATGCTAAATTCATATAATTTTTCAAAAATACCACTATGGTAGGATTTTTTTTTTCATTTTCAAGCGGTCGGGTAGGGATAAATTGTATCATGTTTAAGGGGCCTGGTGAAGACCGGAAATCTTCAAGATCTACTGTTTTGATCAGGGAATCCAATAAATAACGAATTTGTTGGACCCCAATTGAAAACTTTGGTCTTGTTTATTAGAGAGAGTCGAACGACAGTAGACGAACGGTTTTCATTCCATTCGGTATATTTCGAACGAAATAAACAAATACTCCTTCAAGATTTTGGGATATTATCCGATAAAACCATCGGATAATCTAAGACTACGACTACAGCCTTTAAATGAAAAGGCAACAGCCCTACGCCGTATTTAAACAACATCGACAGTAACAGATCGTTATTCGTGAATCGAACTTGGTCCAGGACAAACGGAGAGTACAAAGAAGGACATTAGAAGCTTCAAAGTGTTATTTTGGGGATCCCAAAACGTACGTGAAGGGATACCTATGACTTCGTAAAAGTTGTCCGTCCGTGAGCACGATAACTCTCGAAGGAAATCAAATATTTTGATGAAACTTGGTGTGAGTATTCTTTGGGTCAAGGGACAGGTTGAATTCGTAGATGGGGTCTGCAGCCCTACATTTAGTGGTTGGGGAAGGGGTTCAAATTAAGGAGCGAACAAAATTTTTTTTTAACAGCTAATGAGATAGTCGATTTAGGGGTTGAAGACATACTGAATATTTATGTGAGAATCATTTTCTCGTCGGATAAGTAGTTCGTCCGGAATCCGGCAGAAACCTGAAAATTTGTTTAAATTAAAAGTTTTATTTGAAGTTTGTTAAATCTTCGACTAAGAAGTAAGAAGACATGCTGAAGATTTATGTGAAAATAATTTTCTCGTCGGACAAGTAGTTCGCCCGGAATCCGGCCGAAACCGGAAAATTTGTTAAAAGTAAAAGTCTTATCTGAAGTTGATTACATGTTCAGTTTAAAGGTAAGAAGACATGCTGAATCCGTATTTGAAAATTATTTTCTACCCGTACAAATAGTTCGCCCGGAATCCGGCTGAAACCGGGAAGTTTGTTATAAGTAAAAGTTTTATCTGAAGTTGATTAGAGGTTCAGTGTGGTGGTAAGGAGACATGCTGAATCCATATGAAAATTATTTTCTGGTCGGACAGATAGTTCGCCCGGAATCCGGCCAGAACGTAAAAATTAAAAACTTTATCCGAAGTTGATTAGATGTTCGATATAGGGGCAAGGGGATACGCTAAATTCGTTTTTGAGCTTTAGTTTTTGATGGACTAGTAGTTCGCCCGAATCCGGCCGAAACCGAAGATTTGGCAGAGGTAAGGCAGGAAGTTTTGATCAAATTCGTCAAAGTAGATATGACGTATAGGTGTAAATACACACATGCTGAATCCATATCTGAACTTTGTTTTCTCAGGTGATTAGCCATTGGCCTGTTTCTAATTCTTAAAAGTCTTGAATAGTACAAATATTCAAAGAGTCTGGCGAAGACCGGATATCTACAAGACCAAATTGTCTGGACCAAATATTCATTTTTGGGACCCATCGAAACCTTTGGTCTTGTTCAGTTTCGAAGACATGGTAGGCCATCAGGTGTTTCTTCTATTCTTTTTTCTTTTTGTGTGGTTTTTCCACTTTTTAAACACGGCATGGTCAGTTTTGAATTATTTTGCGTCCAGCCGCCGCGTCGGAGAGCGAGAAGGCTGGATAGAGTCGACAAAGGCTAACAAGAAACGCTAATTTCTCATGGGAAGTAATAGTATAGTGACATCCACGTGATTACATGTTCAGCTTGTCAGGTACCGGTACGTGCTTTAGATTGTAATTGGAAAACCAAGATATGTTTGTATAATTTAGTTGAACACACTGAATTATTTAGGTTGTGTCAAGCAATTTTGTTTTATTTTTCATTATATGCCCTAGTAGTGACGTTCAGAATCTCTACGGCTTTCCTCACAACGCAAATTTCTACTAGACGCGGAAAATTTGAATCTCAACACTAACACGGATTTTCAGTGGCTAGTGGTGAGGTTGGTGGACACTGTGACTCAAACATATATGGACAAATGCCAAGCACTTGGTCGTCAATTTCGCCTGTCTCCATATAGATTTTATTTCCTCTCTAGAACCCTGACAGTCTGCCATTTTATTTTTATTTTTCATAAACCGCTTAAGTCAAGGATACAACACACACTGTCAGAAGTTTCATAATAGACAATAGAAGGATGCACCGTTTCAACAGACAATGCGTAATAGACAACACTTTGGATGTTGTCTGTTGTGTTTGAAAATGTTATGCACACCAAGCGCTGCCATCAGGAAGAGGCCAATCTTCAAAAAGCATTTGCTCAATTTTCAGACATTACGACGACAAAAAAAAGGCAGTAGATGCTTTTTGGCTGTTTTTTTACTTTTCCTGGCAGTGCTTGTTATACATAACATTTCAGGTTTTCCAACACAACAGATAACATCCCAGGTGCTGTCTGTTACGCACTTGACTGTCTGTTGAAACCGCGCATAGAGAGATTGCATCATACCCGACGAAAACGGACGGGATCCTAACGAAAAAATTTAACATTAGGAAGTATAGGACTTTCGATTTTTAGACCAAATTACCGGCCTTTGATAGCCAATTTGAGCCAGCAAATTGCGCGAGCGCTAATCTGGCTCCTTCTTGTTGGAATAATATAACTTTTGTAAATGAGTTTTCTTTCTGATCAGAGTTTGAAGGCGTTAAAGTTTGTAAGCAAAGACGGAGTCTCCCCCTATTGGTCAATTATGACACATTTTTTCAAATCCGTGTCATCGCCTTACTTCCTTGGAAATTCTTTTACTAAAATGAAGGAGTAGCCCAATTAACATTCCTGCAAGTCCCTGGCTCTGAATGATGGTCAAACGCCGGTAATTTAATTTCAAAGTTGAAAGTCCTATACCTCCTAATGTTAAATTTTTTGTTTAGGTTCCCGTGATGATGGTGTAGCGATATCCGTTTTCATCGGGTGGGGTGCAATCTCTCTATACCTCTATTGTCTGTTATGAAACTTCTGACAGTGCATTCACATGCAAACACAGGGACCACAAATCTGACAGAGAAAGTCCACGACATGAAAATCGATTAACCGTGAATAGCAAAGCAATGAAGTCACTCATTTTCATCGGGTCTTCACGCCTATTTAAGTAAATAAGTAATGGGTAACTAAATTGTTCTATCACAGCCCTTTTCGATTAAACCTTAACCAGTTTCTGGGAGTTAATCCGCCATTGTTTTCAAGAGAATGACCGGGAATCTCTGAGGCATTTGACATTTGCTTTTGCTGTGCATTAGAAGCTTACGTCTCGTTTGGTTACTACTCTGTCGTTAACGAATTGAAAGAGGAGGGCTCTGTTGCTGTAGGAATGATAGGATTTTCTTCCGAAATTCCGTCTATTTTCTTAGCTTGCATGAAATACTTGGAAACATGTGACTTGAAAGGAATTTTCCATTTACCGGATAATCTACAAAACGACCTCTACTATGTGCAAACTTCAACAATATTTAGGAGAGTATATTGTGATCGTGAAGCGTCAAATCGAGTGAAATATAACATTTTGTCACACTACCAGGGTGACTTGTGCACTGTACTCCGAGAAGCATCGAGTTAAATATTTATTCAAACCGTCCTCCTCTCAGACGGGAGTCTGGCACCTATTTTGCTTTGTTTTGCTTTGCTTTATTCTTAACAAGTGCGCAAGCGCTCAGACATGGAGTCTGAAAGTAAAATGTTTATCTCATATTATATAGAAACAGCTATAGAACCAAAACTGTTCACACCCCCAATAACCAAACAATTATTGAAATAGCCTTCATCCCACTTTAAAAGCTTTAAATGTAAGCAAATCGCAAGTATAAATCCAAAGAAATGTTGAAGATCATGCACGAACAGCTTGAGTTCGAACAATTGTCTGCCAGGCAGTCCGAACCTTTAAACCTCTTTTCCATTAGCAAGGTAATAACAAGTGTAATAAACCAAATCGTAGCAGCCTAATACCCCCTTTGTCACAATTCATTAAGAACGGCATATCATCGATCATATGACAAAACAGTCCAGTTTCCAACTGTCCATTAAAGATTAAAGTACGTCGCGTCGTCTTAATTGTTGCCGTTTAATCCTCATACATGGATGTATCTCCCAAATATACAAGAGGGCTTGAGACCTGTCATAGACGAACTTAACTCATGGGAAATCTGGGTCCAGCTGGCCATGACCAGGGGAGGGGCGGGGGGGGGGGGGGGGTCGGGACCCATCAAAATGACTATTTACACCTCTTTTTCCTCAAGTATACCAGCTTGACGAGTTTGATTACAGTCACGGGTCAAAAACTTGTTTCATGAGCAATTTGGTCTCACTTGCCCATGAACGGGGAGGGTGGGGGGTGGTTCAATTCCATATATATATCCAAAACACCTATGCTCCAAAAGCACAAAGGAGTTTCATCGCCTTATCTCCAGTTATTGTCAAGTTAAAAACATAAAAAATGGCCAATCTGGGCCCAATTGCCCCTGGGGTTTGGGACCCACAAAAAGTGATATGCTCACAAATCTATTAAGTTTCAACTTGATACCTGTTGATTCCTGTCACGGGTAACGAAATTTACTCCTGGGCAATCTGGCCCAGTTGCCCATGATCGGGGTGGGTGGTGGATGTGCAACTTTGAACGCAATTTCCGAGCCCTAGGATCTACACGTACAAGGAACTCATCGTCCTATGTCCAGTTCTGGTCAAGTTATAAACATTATTCACTGGGCAATCTGGGTCCATGTGCCCCTGAACCAGGTTGTGGTGGGGGTTGGACTCCAAAAAGGCACAACTAGACCCCAAATACTCACTAGTGTACCAAGTTTGAACTTGATACTTGCACTGCTTCACGAGTTATGAACTCCACAAAATACGGTGAAAACCGAAAGCTGCTACAGCGCTGGCAATTGTGGATTGTTCCAAGGAACACTCCACTTAAAAAGAAAATAATCAACAGACGAATCCCGGACTGCCAACATGTCAAAGGCTCTAAATGGCCAGTTCAGGGAATCAAAAAGAATTAGTTCCTCTCTAAAGAACAACACTTGAAGGACACGTCGGACTTGAGGAACTAATCCATTCTAGTTCAGTAGTATTTCTGTCTATTCCCGTCCTCGAGATTATTCACTTCATAAGTTTATCCGATCTCCTTTATTAGCATTATGCTGATTAACTCGCTTGCCACATTTGTCCTTTTTCGTGACGCATCAGGCTCCGACCATGAGAAGCCTATTGGTCCGAAGACCGGTTATTCAAGTTTTGTCAAGATAGTCGTCAAAGGCAAGGGGCATGGAAAGAGGCGAAAAACAGCCGAAGTCTTGTGTAGTTTGCTGTAAGCATAGCTAGGTTTTAAAGTAGTCAGCTATGTCAGAACATCTTAGTAGAAACACTATGTACTGCGAGTTGTGCTTTAAGACCTTTTCTTGTCAGTACGGCAGTCTCATCTTTTATTAAATAAAAAATTGTTTAGTTTATACTTTCCTTTCTTCGATTATTTAACTTTTATCGGAAATAGAAAACAATCGCAATACCAATGAAGAAAGCTTAAAACATGTTTAGTAGAGATGTTATGTAAGAGATGTAGAGAGATTGCAGCCTACCCGGTGAAAATGATTTAATATTTTGAGGTAGGCTTTCATTTTTGATACTAAATTATCGGCCTTTGGTTAGTATTTAAGCCTGTAAGTTGTTGGAAAAGTTAATCTAACTCTTTCTTCGTTTGTATAATCAAGTTCTGTAAAAAGATGTTTCATCAAAAATTAAAGCTTGAAGTCTTCAAACTTTTAATGAAAAACGAATCTTGCTTTATTGGTTGGTTTTGGCATAACGCTTCGTAGTCGACCAATAGGATGCGACACTCAATTTTTGTGTTCAGACTTTGAAGCCTTTAAGCTCTTATTTCAAAAAGAAGCTTTTTTACAAAATTTGATTATAGGCTACATCAAGAAATAGTCAAATTAACGTTAATACAGACCCAAAATACTTACCAAACTCTGATAATTTAGTCTCAAAGTCGAAAATCCCATAGGCTACCTCCCAATGTTGAATTCTTTTCTTATGCGCTTTCGATGACGGTGCTGAAATATCCATTTTCGTTGGGTAGGGAGCAATATCTCTATTAAAGATTTTGTATATATATATACATATATATAGGAATATCTGTATTGAAAAACCCAAAGACCATATACAGGATAAACAAACAACTCATGGGAAACAAAACAAAATAACAAACTAAGAAGCACCTCTTCTCTATTCGAGTGCTTTTTGCACAAAATTTCCAAAAGAAACAATAGTCGCGTTTTTTACAGATCGACTGGCGATTGGGACTTGTCCCCGGGTTCATCCAGTTGACCGTTTTTTGTCGCTTGATAGGGGAGCGAGAACAAGCCTTCGAAAAACGGTCTAAATCAGTCAATAAATCAGTCCATCCCCACAACTCTTCCCTCGGCAGTCTCTGAAACTACTGCAGTACTGGCGCTTCCTGAGGTGTAAATTTTACGTTTTTGGGTCCACATGTTTCAGTTTTCAAAATTTGGCACCAAGTTTGACTGGACCTCCAAGAGAAAGGTGCATCGGATCGACTGTTGACTTTGTTCCCAGTCGATGTCCAGTCAAGCGACAAAAAACGGATCGACTGGACCTCCAGTCGACAGTCGATCGCAAAAAACGGCAACTTTCGTTCCAAGCGATTGCAAAAAACGCGACTAATATCTCTATTAGAGATTTTGTATATATATATATATATACAGGAATATCTGTATTGAAAAAACTCATGGGAAACAAAACAAAATAACAAACTAAGAAGCAGCTCTTCTCTATTCGAGTGCTTTTTGCACAAAATTTCCAAAAGAAACAATCACTCCTGGTGACGTAGATCGTAAGATACCGGTACCAAGAAGCTGCCCATCATTCCTAGAATGTAATGAACCCCTTAAAGTTTAACTGAAACGGGCTTAGAGAGGACCATCTAGTTACCCATCACTTATTCACTTGAAGAAGCTTGAAAACCCGTCGAAAATGCGTCACTTCGTTCCTCCGCTATTCACGAATAATCGATTTTCAAATAGTGGAATTTCCTGGTCTAATTTGTATGCTCTATGTGCTTGTACCTGTGTTGTATGCTCGACGGAAACGATTTACGGAAAATAAGTGTTCACGCAGTGAGCTACCTTCCGTAAGCTGATCACTGGCCACTGAAACGCCGCGTATGTCTATTGAGGTTCAGTTTTTCAGCGTCATAGTAGAATTTGCGTTGTGAAGACGACCGTTGGTGTTCTAAGAGCGTGTTCCACCCTTGTAACAATAGTTACTATTAGTTACTATTTCCGTTCCATCCTCACGAAAAGTTACTACGCTGACCGTTCCAACCTTGTCGGAAAAGTTACTATTTGCTTACCATGCTCGGGAGCGTGGTAAGCGTAGTAACTACGCATCTCTGGAACGTGATTGGTCGGATTCGCCCCTGGCGTGAGATCCTGCTGAAAAATAGAAAAATTGTTCCAGCCTTGACGGCAAAAAGCCAGAATTCGTGACCTCATGCGTAGTAACTACGGTAAGTAGGATGGAACACGCTCTAAATGTCCTTCTAGAGTAAATAGTGACAAATAAAAAGGTTCTCTTAAAAAGTTCAGTGTATTAAGTTAAATGATAAAATAGAAGTAAGGCTTTTCAGTTAAACTTTAAGTGCGAAGGCTCCTGATCCCTGAAAAGAAAATAATCCTTATCCTTATCGTAACCTTTACTGCTTACGTTGCATTTTCTGCTTTGGTGGTACTGAGGTTGTCTTTAAAGGCTAGCTTCATTTTGATATTTTTTCTTCTAGGGTTGCATCCAGTCGGCAGCTGCTTCTGCAATGGGCTTGGGTGCAGATATAGGAGGATCGATTCGAATGCCATCTTTCTTCAGCGGCGTCTTCGGCCACAAGGTGTCCACCGGTAAGTTTTTTTTCACCCGCCCCCCCCCCCCCCCCCCGGAATCGTATTTGGATAATACGACACATTTCCTTCATAGATGCCCGAAGCTTTCTGATTTAGGAAAAAATTATTTAAATGGTGTCCTTTTGTCACTTCCTGAAATTCATTGTTCGAATGGCTGTTTATACAGATAAATGTTTAGAATTGTCTATCTGAAGCGTTTCTGGAAAGTCTGAGCGGTTAAGTCACATTTTATTTTTATTTTGTGTATATGGCCGTAACCAGTCGGCAGCTGCTTCTGCAATGGGTTTGGGTGCAGATATAGGAGGATCGATTCGAATGCCATCTTTCTTCAACGGCGTCTTCGGCCACAAGGTGTCCACCGGTAAGTTTTTTTTTACCCCCCCCCCCCCCGGAATCGTATTTGGATAATACGATACATTTCCTTCAAAGCTTTCAGTAGACTAGACATAGACGGAGAACAATAAGCACCCATTTACAATAAAAATGCAAAATCAGCAAAACGTGGACAAATATCTTTCCCGTCAACGGCCAAGTCGTGCAGTCGAAGTAGAGGCCTAAAGTGAAGTCTCGCGGATTGTTTAAACATGTGTGTTCTGGACTGTTCCTGATCGTTTCGTGGCATGCCCCGGTTAGTGACCGTTTTTGTTCACGGTTTTTGCCATGTCAGCTTGTATTGTTTGTCCGAGTCGGACTCAGGTTCTGAACTTGTTCTCTTGAAAACGTTTAGCTCCGATTCTAAGGGATCTTGGACCGCCATTGTCACATTAGTTGCGGTTTTGATCGAACCTTGAACCTTTTATCTTCAAATTCAAATGTCTGTTCCCAATACCCTTTTTGGTCGCCGGTCACACTCTGACCGACGAACTTTGTGAGCTAGCAAGTTCGAAGTTTGCCGTCGAGTTGATAAAGCGGCAACCCCGGTCGCCGCCGAAGTCGTAAAAACTTAACAAACGTTGAACTTCGACGGCGTTTGAGAACAAAAATTAAGCAACCTGCCAAGCCAAAGGCGAATAAAACTTCGATCCGAAAAGCAATTATTATCAGCACTATCATAACGTATATCTTCACCATCAGCAATTTTTTTTTTATAACTTTTCAGTATTTTGTTCGTTCACCAACGTTGAAAACTATTCAACTGATAGATATTCCTCCAGCCCAAGCTGACTGCGAATCATATTTGAAAATGCAGATCAGATATGTCAGCTACATACGTCAGCTAAAATGTAGCTGATGTATCCGTTGTGTGTTTTCAAACTGTTATTCAACTGACTATTGGGTACCATCACCGTCGTAAAAGGGAATAGAAATTTTTGTTCATCATAGGCAAAACTTTGACATTAGGAAAGATAGGGAACTCCGCTGGAATTGCCTCGAGCTGCCCGCCACCTAGCGCTTGGTATTTGTCCAAGAATCGACGAATAATAAACAAAAACTGCAAACAAACTAAGAGGGTTTCTAAACAATAACCGGTGATACGTTATGTATAACGGTGATTTTGCTGGACGTTTCGGTCGAAACATAACAAAGCGGTCGTTTTAACGACGGGTGTTTAAGGTTCAATTTTTTTTTATTCTTACTATAACTGATACATAAACATTAATAATACGATACTTTGCACTTGCAATTTTAATATTTCAGGGCTTGAACCGGAGAGAAGAAAACATCGAATGGTTCAAACCCTTCCATACAAAAAATCAATAAAACAAAATCGACCCAACGCTGAGTAGAACGATCACCGTACGAAACCGTCAACACAAGCGAAATCGAGCCAAACAAAAACAGCAACAAAAATGAGGGAAGGGTAACTGAAAACCAGTATCACTAGAGGAAATCACATAAATTTCATACCAAAATCACATAAATTTCATACCAACCGTTAGATTGCGTTAACCATGGCTTACGAGAGTTACCTGTCTTACCAATGGTGACGACCTACGATCAAAGACACGTGTTTGACGGTTCAAAACTGATAAGTTAGCTACATTTTATATGTATTTCGACCTTTCTTGGCAAGCGTCCTCTTCAGGTGTAAGCCGCTCAAGCTGGAAAATGAAGTTCATTTGGTTATTACCCACTCTTACGTTTCATCATGGTCATACCTGGAACAGAGATATTGAAAACATATGACCACCATCATCACTCAAAGGTGAACAAAACTGGCTAAACTAAGTGACTCAGGTCTGTGTTTGGTCCAAACTCTCGAAAGATACGTTTCAAAATGGCGGAGATAGATTTTTTCATCTTCATTCTTTCTTCATCTTTTTCATCTTCTGGTTATCCCGCACATTCTCGCTCTGTCGCCGTTTTGGATACTTTTCACACTGAAGGAAAAGAAAGCAACTAGAGTTGTTTATTTCAAGTTTGCGAAGTTTTTGCTTGGAGTACCTCTTTGGAAGAGAAATACTTCACTAATTGTTAAATACGGTGTTCTTGATCCCAGGGGTGTCATCAACATCCGCAGAGAAAAGTTTCTACAGTCCCTGGATCCCCAGCACAGCCTGTACTAGGCATTTCTAAAGTAGGCTGATTCGTTTTTCCTTTTTTTCTTCTTCTTTTGTCTTCTCTTATGTGGATTTTATGTGATACTCCATTGTCAAATTTTGTGTTTAGAATGGGTTCATTCATTCATTCACTATCTGACGTTTCCAACGTCTTTTCTTCCCAATTTTGACAGTAAGACGGTCTTATGGACCAGCGTTATTACCAGGTGTGACTATAGTGCGCCCCGGGCATTACCTGGGATGCAGATAACAGGTTTTCCACCCACTAACCTGTGGATCCAGTTCACCATGTCTGATCGAAGTGCTGGCGGTAAAAGCCTGCATGTCCTATCTTTGGTCCTATCATCCTCGAGTACGAGTACATATCGTACGAGGCAAGTCTAGCGTCACTAGGCCTGGCTACCTTATCAAACAGACGACATGAACTTCTCATGGCTTTTGGGAGGTCCTGTCTGTCGTCGGAGCTCTTTCGCAACATTCTGCCAGATTTCCATCCAGCAGCTGAAAATAAACGCCCCACCAGAGGGTCAGATTCGGGGAAGCAAAAGTTAGAGCTCCTTCCTGCAAATTGCAGTGTTCGGTATGACCGTTTATTCCTACCATACTTCTGCAAATTTTTTTAACAGTTTAGTGACTTAACTTATATAGTGACCTCAAGTGTTTTTATGTTTGACGTGCCAGTGCTATTCCTTTTTGGATAAATATGGCTAATTAATAAACTTGAACTTGAGGCATAGGGGGATTAACATAAAAGGAGGGTTTTCAGTTTCGAATAAATATGGTTCACTTAACGGTTCCTGGATTCTCATATTTTTCATAGAAGTCATCTTAATAACGCTTGCCATTTTTATTCATTTATTAGTGATACTTGAACTGTTTTTTCTCAACACCTTTGAAATTCCCGCCGAAACATTCAACTTTCCGCGGAGCTTTCCACTAACCTCGTGGAATCACCTTCCGGGAAAGTTGCTTTGGTCTCCAAAGCGCGAAAACCCTGTTGGAAAGTTCGGCAACTTTCCGAAATAGCGCGAAAACCATTGGAAAGCGATTCCGACTTTGCTTTCCAGATCGCGAAAACCCTCCTCAGTTCAGCCCTCCTCTGTTAATAACACTTGCGCCAAAGAGCTGGTAAAATATATAAACTTCTGGATCTGTTTTACTATGTCTATGGACAAATGCTGACAACGCGACACGGAGGCATTTACAGAAACTAGTCCGCTTGGAAGCGCTTAACTGGAATATGGCGATTATGTCTAGACTGCTGTCAGTAAGAAAGGTCCATAATTACTAGAAGAGGCGAAGATGAAATAGCTTTTTGACATAGGAGATGAATAGAGAAGATTACTTGTGAATTAAACGATACCCCGCAATACATAGAGCGTGTTCCACCCTTCTAACAATAGTTACTATTAGTTACTATTTCCGCTCCGTCCTCACGAAAAGTTACTACGCTGACCGTTCCAACCTTCTCGAAATAGTAACTAATAGTTACTATTTTCTTACCATGCTCGGGAGCGTAGTAAGCGTAGTAACTACGCATCTCTGTAACCTGATTGGTCGGATTTGCCCGTGGCATGATATCCTGCTGGAAAATTGAAAAGTCGTTCCAGCCTTGGCAACAAAAAGCCAGAATTCGTGACGTCATGCGTAGTAACTACAGGAAGTAGGGTGGAACACGTTCATAGTGTTTCTGCCCAGATGTCCCGAGATAGTTCACCCCTTTACAAGTAATCTATTCTTACGGAAAATTAGAACATAGCTTTGGCTGCTTTTAACCTCTTTCCCTTTCCCTTGCCTGGAATGACAACCTTGCCAAAATTTGCATAACTTGACTCCGGACAAATAAGCTCCTCATAAACAGTGATCGGGCGCATGATGCGTCACGTAAAGAGAACAAATGTGGCAAACGTGATAATCAGTGTACTGCAAGAATCGCTCAATCGTCGAACCAGAAGTTCATCGTCTGACAGCAGGTGGAAAAATATCCTACTGCCTTTAACAGCCCTTTTGTTTGACCTCAAGTTGGCACTCATTGTGATCTGTAGGCTGATCTGATCTCTGGCACATCCCTATTGATCGGAGTCCCATCAAACAATATGTCACACAAACTAAGCACTCTGGCACATTCCGAACAGGGTTGCCACATACAAAATATTTAGAGAGTGACTTTTGGCCCAAAACAGAGAGTAAATTGGGAGTGAAATTTATTTTCATGAAACGTTCACTTTTGGTTGGAATCGCCTCTGTAAAAATGAGACATTTTAATTTTACTTTCATGAACAAACTTGAAATACTCACTTCTGGTCGGAATCCTTGCTGCAAAAATGACACATTTGGTCATTTTCTGAAATAGAGTGATTTTTATGTCCTACGTAGGACAAGAGTGACCAAAACAAAATAGAGTGACAATTCACACTATCGTGCGACATGTGGCAACCCTGGTCCCGAAGCCAGCTGAGAGAGACGGGGATTTACCGACTGCTTCAAAACCTCCGTTTGCAGATCTGTTCCTCTCTGACACCCAAGACGTGCTCCGCTCAAGACGTATAGCTCTGCGGTCACAATGGCCTAATCACTTCAGTCTGCCTTGAAAAATAAATTACTGTGTCTGTTTAGAATTCTGGCTTGAAATGAAGCCAGTAAATTATAGCGTTTTTGTTTTCTTTCAAATGGTCTCCTGGCAGTCATTTCAGCAGCTCGCTACAATTGGGCTTTTTTATGTTCTTGCACTACGGTTATCCCCGTCAGAGATAGACAACAGGTCGGTGGCATAAAGCGTTAGGGAGAAAAACGAGGGACTGTGGCGAGATTCGAGAACTGTCTCAGGGGGAGACGTGTTGCGCCGCTTGGGGGCAGTCCATCTGCCCTGTCAAAAAGGCAGAAAAAAGGCTTTGAAGAATTCTAGCAAAAAGAAGGTGTTAATGTGCAGTTATTAGATATGGTGTCTTCACTGGTCTGCACTTTCGCGGATCAGTAATACAAACTGATGCGAGGTAATGGTTGCGTCTACACTTTCAGCTTTCAAGTCACATGCCAATTCCGTTTTCTTCTCAAAAACGTAATGTCCTTTCTTCTTTTTTTTTTTTTTTTTTTTGGGGGGGGGGGGCGCCATGTTGATGGAAGATCGTTCCTTAGTAAATTTTTCTTGTCAGTTTGTTATGTCTTTATTCTTCTTTTCTTCTTCTTCTTTTTTTCTCTCCTTTTTTCTTTGAATTTGTTTGATTTGTTTCCGTTGGGACTATATGAATGAAGAACACGCCCCGCCCTTTGCCAGGCCTTAAACTAGGCCTTATTGTGGGGCCATAAAGAGTTAATCTTGTTCACTATTTTTTATGAATAAACTGAACTAAAACTAAACTAAGCTAAACAAAAAACAAAAGCAAATGGAAGTACGAACTTAAAGGACCCGTCTCACTTACGGTACTAATTCATTCTTCTTCAGTAGTATTTCCTCCCATTCACGTTCCCGAGATTCCTAGTGTATCCTGTCTCCTCATTGGCGTATACAGATTATCACACTTGCCACGTTTGTTCTTTTGACGACATATCTATATAAATTTCCTAAAGCTTTCCGATTGTAGCGCCCACGGTTCGCGACGACGCGTCCATAAGCGGTACAGATAGATTTACATACGTCTTTTCAAGTTCAATAGGCAAATCAAACAATCATGATACCACATTACCACCCTCTAGAATACAATGTTACATCAGAAATCAGCAGATTCCTAGGCAAGTTAGTTTCGCTAATATATCTTTACGCTGTTTTTTGATGACTGCCATACTCCGATTTACTAGCTTCGACAAATATAAGCGGGGTTTCTTTTCTCTTATCCATTCGTTGTTATTATAGACTCTGGATTATTTGTATTTTTGACGAATATTCATATTAGCGGTCTTAATTGAGAATTCGTTGTAAGCTCTGGAATCAGCTGCAAGTAGGTCAGTTATATTTGTACATTTTTGTCAGTGTCGTAACTTTACACCCAGAAAACAAAACTTTTCGTCGGTACTTAAACAACAGAAAGTTTCATCAGATAACACTGGAACAATCTGCCAGCTACAGAGACGGTTTATTTTGGCAGCCACGGCACTCTCATCACTCAGCTCCACAAAATGATTGATCTTTGTACATGGCCTAGAGTTTTTGAATTTCCGCGCCTTGCAATACCATGCTCAGAAATCGTCTCCTTCGATTCGCCGGATAGTCAATGACAAGCGATAACAAGAAAACCGCTTATTTTTGAAGCGCTATCTAGTGCAAGTCAGAAATATGTATGTGTGAAGTATTTTATAAAAAATTAAAGCATAGTTAGTGCCCATTGTGTTTTAACAACGGAAGAGCAAGTTTTTGAAAGTGTAGAATTGGAAAGTAATGCGAAGCCATCGTAAAGAGTTGGTCGTGCTAATGATCTGTGAACCAAGAGAGATTGAAGCATTGGATGTCTTTGAACAGTTTGACGAAGGGTTAAAATGTCTGTACTCGGATTTTGAGAGGTTGACTTCAAGGCCGAGTTTGAAAAGTTCAGATGACAGCTTACTGATATTTTTGGTTAGTGTGGATCGATTACGGCTTACTAAGAGCAAGTCATTCGCGTAACCGATCTAGCTAAAGGCATTGGTCTGTGTAGTGCGTGGTGTCCTTTAAAGGATTACTGTCAGAACTTGTTAGTTCTGTTCAGGCAAAATGGCGTCAAACTTTTAAAGTTGACAGTTACCAAGGACGTTTAAGTCGATTTCTTTACCATTCATGGACATACATACATACTTAAAAGCAGGCATAGAAAATGGTAGTTTTGGCTGAAACATTATGGCTATCATCCCTACAGACTAAATCGATGTTTATAATCACAAAATTAGATTATTTGAAGATACTTACGAAATTTCAGTTTAATCTAAGAAATTACGATTGGAATAAATTCAGTAACGTACTGAAATCAAATTTGTCTCTATCCTGCAAACAAACAACAAAACCAACACTTTTTTCGAATTTTCTCCTTAGTCAGTTTCTCTTCACTGTGGATCCTGTTGCTAACAGCTTTCGCAAAGATTATTTTTTTTTTTTATAGCCACGGGTCTTTACCCTGGCAAGCTAAGCCAAGAGTTGAGTTTTTGCAGATATCATGCTATCTGTTACCACGGTAATTGGACCTATAATTAGTCGTTTTTGCAGTTACCGTTGTATCTGATACCACGATAACTACCCCTTCAAATCACTAAGTGCCAAACTTAGAAAACAACGCTTTTTTCGAATTTTCTCCTTAGTCAGTTTCTCTTCACTGTGGATCCTGTTGCAAACAGCTTTCGCAAAGATTAAATTAACTTCGCAGATTTAAGTGGCGGATTTTTTTTTTTTTTTTTTTTTTTTTTAATAGCCACGGGTCTTTACCCTGGCAAGCTAAGCCAAGAGTTGAGTTTTTGCAGATATCATGCTATCTGTTACCACGGTAACTGGACCTATAATTAGTCGTTTTCGCAGTTACCGTGGTATCTGAATATCAGATACCGCGGTACCTTGACAGATATCACGGTAAATGCAAAAATGCACCTTGTTAGCAGATACTACGATAACTTCGAACACGACTTTAGACCGTGGTATCAGATACCATGGTATCAGCCAAAACGCAACTTAGGATTCTGTCAGATTGGTGCGAAAGAAGTTTGGCACTTAGTGATTTGAAGGGGTAGTTATTCCTTTGGGACGACTTCGAAAAGCGCCATTGTCGTTTTTGCAGAGCCAACTGATACCCCGGTAACTGCAAAAACGATTAATTGCAGATCCAGTTACCGTAGTAATAGATACTATGGTATCTGCAAAAAGGCAACTAATAACTTCACTAAATTTCCACAGCAGATCCGTCTAAAAATGTATAGCTTAAAAAAGCTCCTAAGATCATAAGAAAAATATATAACTAGATTTCACAACTTTATACATTGAAATTATCCAAATATCCTGTAAGGGAAGTTTTCTATGCGTCTTTTTCGCACCGATGAGCGCAGCCCTTCAACAAACGGAAAATAAAAAACCAAAAGGCTTGCGATTGTTCTGGGCTGGTAGACATAATGTTTATATTACACCCATAAGAGCTGCTTTCGTTTTCAAATTCTACAGATATAGTCATCCAAGTCGCAAGTCGAGCAAAGAGGACCGTTTCCGATGCTGCGAACAGATGATCAAGGCTGGGCGGTTGCGGACTGGAATTCCTGCCATGATTGTATACACCACCAACAATCTGACACGGAGAAGTTTGAATTTGTCCACCTCATGATGAAAATGTGCCACGAAATCCTAACCCTACACCCGCACAATATGAGGAGTAAAAAAACAAGCTAAACAAGACCAAAGGTTTCGATGGGATCCCAAAAATCTAATATTTGATCCAGACAATTGCGAACAAACTACCATACTTGTCCAGAAAAAAGAAAGTTCAGAAACGAATTCAGCGTATCTCCTTACCCGTATAAAGAACATCTGATCAACTTCAAGTAAAACTTGAACTTATAAAAAAATCCGGTTTCAACCGGATTCCGAACGAACTATATATCCCGGTAAAAAAAAAAAGATTGTCATATAGAGATTCAGCGTGTCGTCTTACCCCTAAATCTGTCATCTAATCAACTTCAAATAAAACTTTTGCTATTAACAAATTTTCCGGTTTTGGCCTAATTCCGGGCGAACAAGTTGTCGGGGTAGAAAGTGGAAAGAAAACAAGTGTTCATCATGTCTTCTTACCCCTAAATCGAACATCTAATCGACTTCAAATAAAACTTTTACTTTTAACAGACTTTCCGGTTTTGGCCGTATTCCGGGCTAACTACTTGTCCGGCGAAAAAATGATTTTCACCATCGCGTGCAGCATGTCTTCCTACCCCTAAATCGAACACCTAATCAAGTTCAAATAACTTTTACTTTTAACAGACTTTCCGCTTTTGGCCGGATTCCGGGCTAACTACTTGTCCGGCAAAAACATGGTTTTCACCATCGTGTTCAGCATGTCTTCTTACCCCTAAATCGAACATATAATCAACTTAAAATTAAACTTTTACTTTTAACAATCTTTCCGGTTTTGGCCGGATTCCAGGCGAACTACTTGTCCGATGACAAAATAATTTTCACCGTCATGTTCAGCATGTCTTCTACCCCATGATCGACTATCACATTATATGTTTGAAAATATTTCATTTGCACCTTATTTTAGACCCCTTCCCCCACCCCTAAATGTAGGACTACAGAGCCCGTCTGGGAACTTGACCTTACTCTTGACCCAAAGAATCCTCACACCAAGTTTCATCAAAATATCTCATTCCCTTCGAGAGTTATAGTGCGCACAGACGGACAACTTTTGTAATGTCATAAGTATCCCTCCACTTACATTTTGGGATCCCCAAAACAGCATTAGTATCCGACATCGTTTAAGCTCTTGCGTTTTCAACCCTCACTTGGAACGGACCAAGTGAGGGTTGAAAACGTTTAAGCTTACGTTCAAGCTTACGTTTAAGACGCAGAATTTCTGAACAATACGTGCTATCCGCGAATATGTGAGGTAAATGTTCATCCCGCCTAGGCTTGCTGTGGTAAAAATTAATAGGAACGGTTTCTATTATGTGTGTTAAAATTTATACACGACCAATCACACCAATGCATTTCCATCAGGTGACTACTGAAGACTGGACTGAAGAAGAAAGAGATACATTTTTAAGGAGAAATATTTGTAATATAAATGTAGCTGAATGAGCTCCTTGAATGAAAGTCAGTCGTATTAAACTATATTACTAATTATGTTTAAAAGCTTTTACCTTATCTGGAATAATAACAGCAATCCTGGTAGGCTCATAACTATATGAGGAATATGCACTAGTCCAAGTCCAACAGACACTTAGCAACAGATATTATACTTGATTGTTATGAAACCGGTAGAGGCTGATCTAAAATTCCGCATGAAAGTCATCAGAGGTTATGTTCTCTTGGGCAAACTCTTGGGATTCATTGTCAGGCTGAAAGCTCTATTTTGAAAATTTACGCATACGTGTTCCAAACGTTGGCGAGCGGCGTACAACTTGATTTCAAGTTGAACGGCTGCAGAGGACAAGGCTTACAAGGCGAAGTATTTTTATTCGTGTTACAACATAATCGTGAACGGTCCTTAACTCGAACTGGTTACACATTGCTGTTTATATAAGTTCGAAATGCTATGCGCGACACACATATATTACGTATCAAAACCTGGACATCTACTCCTAGTCTGATCTTAAAGAACCCGTCGTGTCTATAATGCCAATGCATCCTACTTATATAACTGCATCATTAATTCTTAAACCCGATGGCCCCAATTTCATATAGTAACATTCTGAACCCACTGACGATATCTTATGGAAGGACCTCGTGTCTCAGACCCTCCATTTTAAATCCAGACCGGATCCGGTGACATTGCGGGGGGGGGGGGGGGAGTTGGAGGGGGAAACCGGAAATCTTGGAAAACACTTAAAGTGAAGGGATCCGGATGAAACTTGGTGGAAAGTACAAACACAAGTCCTAGATACGTGACTGATGTAACCGGAACGGATCCGCTCACTTTGGGGGAGGGGGGGGGGGGGAGAAGTCCGAATTTCTAGTGATCCCGCGAGTTAGGTGCTTCCTGGTGTGCTGGGACGATGAAAATTGACAGGAACGTCAGGGACCCGACCAGATTAAATAGGAAACCACCAATTCCCCGATCCGACCATCTGGGGGGGGGGGAGTGGAGGGAGGGTGAAGCTAAAATTTGAGGTATTTTTAGCTTGCGAACGGATGATCAGATCTTGATGAAAGTCGATCTTGTGTCTCAGACATTTCACTTTAAATCCGGGCAGGATCCGATGACACTGGGGGGAGTTGGGGGAGGGAACCGGAAATTTTGAGAAACGCTCAGAGTGGAGGGATCGGGATGAAACTTGGTGGGAAGAACAAGCACAAGTCCTAGACACGTCATTGACATAACCGGACCGGATCAGGGCACTGTGGGGGAGTTGGGGGGGGGGGGGGGGGTCCGGATTTCTAGCGATCCCGCGAGTTCGGCATACTTCCTGATGTGCTAGGGCGATGAAACTTGACAGGTATGTCAGAAATCCGAACAGATTGACTTGAGAACAGCCGTTTCCCCGACCCGACCATCGTGGGGGGATTGGGTGGATGGGGAGTCCGGAATCTAGTGGCGTGCATAACTTTTGAACGGGTGATCGGATTTGAATGAAACTTGTCTGGTGAGCTATCGCCTCGGACGTTCAGTGTCAAGTCCGGGTTGGGTCCGATACCTGTGTGGATGGGGTGGGGTGGGGGGGGGGGAACTCAAGAAACTCTAAAAGCACAGGGATTGGGACGGAACTTCATGGATGGAACAAGCATTAGGCCTAGATGAAATTGACGGAGCCAGATGGTTTTGGGGCTCTGTGGGGGGAGTTGGAGGGGGTTTCCTGGAATTCCGGTAGTCGTGAGTTTGAATAGTTCCAGACGTGAAACGACAACGAAACTTTGCAGGGATATTAGTGACCCGAATTATCTTGACTTAAGAACCTGACACAACATACCCCCGGAAACTTCCGTTCCTAGATCCTAGCATTTTTTGGAAATTGACTTCTGTAAATTGCGAACGAGTAGTCTGATTCAAGTGAAACTTAATGGATGATGCGGATCAATGACCTCGACATGTAAAACATGAGGTCGAACTATATGTGACCACGATTTGGGGAATTGGGGGGGGGGGGGGGGCTTTTGACATGCACAAAAACCAAAGGGATGGACGGAATGAGATGCAAATTCGACATTGGCGAGTTTATGCGGCCTAGGTTTGTTATTTGGCGTCCGGGCCGGATTCGGCCAAGGTAGGGGGGGTGGGGGATACTGGAAACTTGCAGATAGGCTATGCTCCAGTTTCAGTAAAACTTGATGGACAGGAACAGGGAATTAAGAGATACGACGTTTATGTTTTCAAGTCTTGTTCGACAGCAGTAGGGGGAGTTGGATGGAGATTGCCGGAAACTTTGAGGCTCGCATAGGGGTCAAACGAGTGCATCAGTTTAACTGAAACATGGAACATAAAACAGAGCACTTACCCTAGATGACATATTTTGGGACCGAAACGGATCTGACAACCTTGGTGGGAGGGGGGGGGGGGACCGGAACTTTCCAAAAATGCTCAGATTCGAGTGAAACTTGATAGATGGTATAAAAGAAGATGCTTTAGGTGGTCGATTTTTTTTATTCCGAACCAGATTCGGCCACGGTAGGTGGAGATAGAGGGAGTACCGGAAATTGTGTCGCACGTCTAGGGATCAAACAAATGGGTTTATTGGGCTGAAAGTTTGAACAGTCATGTGCATTTGCTACAGATAATCGAGACGATGCCGGAACTGCTCAGAAATGTGTGAAACTAGATATCCTATTTCTATTTCCTAACCGCATTTTTGGATGGCGGGTGTATTTTGTGACGTTCTCATCTACTTTCTTGTACAGCCTACTCGTACAAGTGCCATATGAGCTCGTAGCTCTTGTTTTTATAATCTAATAATAAGTTAAACTACAAAAGATGCTACGGGAAGAAAAAGAAAAGAAAAAAGAACCTTGGCCCCGCCGAACTGCATCCATGCAGAGAGCGATGGGATATTTCTTGCCTGTATTGTACAGTGGTGGTGGTGAACGCCATCTGGGATTCGACCATGACACGACTTGGTTCGTTATTATCCCACGAGGAGGGGGCCCGAAATGTCGACAGTCAAGGGGGAGTGCGAAGACCCAGCTGGGTTTGTAGGGATATAAATATTGTCATTCTTTCTTTTGTGAATAAACTAAAATAAGCATCGACATTCAACTACAGTTGCGTTTTATTGGATTTACTTTTGTTTCGTCAAAGTTTGTAGTTTGGCTCTCGTTTTGTCTTACTTGCGTTTTATTGAGTTCTTGTTTCCGAAAAGTCAAACTACACCAAACTACGTCGGCGAGGTAGTTTGTAGTTTGAGCTCCGTAGTTTCAGGTTCGAAACTACAGCAAATGGAATGGACATATAAAACGGCTTTTAAGCGAAACTACGCCGAAACTACGTCCAAAAAAACGCAACTTACGACTCCTTGTATTCTCGCTATTATTATTGTTTGTTTATTACTCGCGAAATGTGTTTAGACAAAAAATAGTGGAATTTGAAGATAGGAGATGAAAAGAGAAAAGGCGAACAAACAAGATAGACAAGATACGGTAATAAAAAAAACAATGCAGTAGAGTGACTCCCTTTTATGGCACTTGCTCTTCGGCCAAGTCCACATATCAGCTAGGACGACGAAACTTGTCTGAAGGGATCACGGACCGGAAAAGATCAACTTTGAAACAGTCGCGCTTCCCGATACGACCATCGTTCGGGGGAGTGGATGGAAGGGAGTTCGGAATCTTGAGGTATTTATTACTTTTGAACGGGTGATCGGAGCTTAATGAAACTTGTGTCTCAGACGTGTCGGGTGAAACTTTGTGGAAAGAACAAGCACAAGTCCTAGATACATCATTAACACAACCGGACCGGATTTGGGCACTGTGGTGGAGTGGGGGGGGGCGGGATTATGTTGGTCCAGCAAGTTTGGTACTTCCTGATGTACTAGGATCATGGAACTCGGCAGGCATATGAGGGAGCCGAATAGACCAGCTTGAGACTAGTCGTTTGCACGATCCGAACATCGTGGGAGTGGGGAGCAGTGCTTCCACTCCTCCTGATTTCTCGGGAGATCTCCCGAGTTTTTTGGACATGTCCCGACAAAAAAATTCTCCCGATAATCTCCCGATTTTCGTAATCTTGCCAAAATTAAAATAAGGTCACAATTATTGGCATTCACATTCGGGTTTATATCAAAATCTCTTTATTTCAGCTGAGAAATGGCCGAGTTGCGAAATTTTCGCCTGCGGTGCACTGTAGCAACATTATTCGCCTTTATGCAAAAACATACGTTTTTTTCAGAAAAGTAAAATGTTTAAAAAAATAATCCGATATAAACTTTCTTTTTAAGTATTGAGATAAGATGGTCTGGTAAAATTCTGGTCACTGCCATTTTATTATGTATCCCAAAAGATGAGCGATCATAAATGTGTCCGTAAACTTCGCCTGCGGCGCCTTTCATAGTTTTCTTCATTTGTTGGAAGGGTACGTCATTTAGGTGGGGTTTTCGACATTTTTAGGCTGAGAACAATGTAAACTAGAATCTCTCTGGGAAATAGCTGAGTTTGGCAGAAAAAATCCGAATTTAAAATTTTGCCGGAGGCGATGGCTTTAACATAGTCTGTGGAAGCTGCTGCCAGAACCTCGCTGCCTTTCAGTTTGAAATATCTTTGGAAACCCTCGGGATCTTAGGATTTGGTAAGAACCCAGAATTTGCATGGGAAGCAGTTGCGCGAAATGTGAACTTCAAGAATTTTGCATGGAAATCTCAGTTTATTCTAGTCGTGTGTACAGAAGTTAGAAACTGCTGTTGGAATGGTGTCGAGTAATCCATAGTCCATGTAGTCGCTTAATTTTTGAATTAAAAATTTGAAATAATTCAAATTGTAAATTTCAAGGATTCGGTAGAATTTCTGGCACATTCGTAAAATTTTGTTGGCTCCCCCCTCCTCAAAAGGAAAATGAACTTGCGATGCCCCTGATGACAAAGATGTCTGATGGATGCTTTTGACAACGAAGGGCTTATCAGAAGCCGTGGGAAGCTTGAAGAGTTTATATCGGTTCGACATAGTTTAAACTAAATTTGCTGGCTAAGTCCTCTAATTTCAGTCTGTTGACTGTCCCAAGGGTGGAAAAGGTCGGGTTATCAAAGATTTTCAGTTTCCTCACCGACCAACGTACCCATTTCATAAGCCTACGCAGAAAATTAGAATAATTTTCAGTCGAGAAAGCCACACTGTTTCTCAAATGTGCGATGTTTGGGGCCCCAGCTCTTATGGAAATGCAAAGAGAACTGTAAGTAGGCCTCAAAGCACCGAGGAACCTTTTAAGTGTTCTTTAAATTTAGCGGTGCAAACGGAAATATCAGCCTTTCTATCAAACCGGTTATATGTGTAGCATTTGCGCGTCGAAATCACAAGGGTGACGAATAAAATGAGTATTTTTACGTGCTAACAAGTTGATTGCAGTTACTCAAATGCCTTTTTTGCAACAAAGCCAACTATAAATTTGCTTCTTAAACATAACCACTGTTTTTAAAACTCCCGAGTTTATCCCCGATTTCTTAAAAATGTCTCCCGATAATCTCCCGATTGTTTCGGAACGGTTACTGATTTTCAGAAAAAGAAAGTGGAAGCACTGGTGGGGAGTGGAGTGATGGGGAATCCGGAATTTAGTGGCATTTATATCTTTTGAACGGGCGATCGGATTTGAATGAAACTTGGCAAGTGGAAAGACCTATCGCGTCTCAAATGTTCCATGTCCAGTCCAGACCGGATCCAATACTTGGGGGGGGGGGGGGGTGGAAGGGTACCGGAACTTTCATGAAACGCTTAGCGTCGAGAGACCGGGATGGAATTTGATAGGAAGAAAAAGCATAAGCATTAGATATGTTTTTGAAACTATCAGATTAAATCGGGGCCCTATGGGGGGAGTTATAGGGGGTTTCGTGGAATTAGCCCCAAGGTGGGATATTTCCAGATAGATGTTCCTTCAGACCAAGCTGACTGCGAATCATGTTTTAAAATGCAAAACGGACATGTCAGCTATATTTTATTAGAGCTAAATTTTGGCCCTTCTTGGTAAGGGCCTCTTCAGGCTCAAGCTGGAAAACAAATCCTCCTGAAGAGAACTCTTGCCAAAAAAGGCCGAAATATAGCTCTGATGTGCTAAGGACGATACAACTTGGTAAGCATGTTAGAGTTGGAGGTTGGAGGGAGGAGGGAACCTTGTGAAGTGAACAAAAACCAAACGAATTTGCCGAATAGGATGCAAGTTGGACTGTAACGAGATGATGCGTCCTAGATTTGTTAATGTGCGTCCGAACCGCATCCGACAACGGTAGGAGAAGGATGAGCGAGAACCGGAAATGAGGAGATACTTTAGATGATCCATTTATGTGTCCGAACCAGATTCGGCCGCGGTAGAGGAGGTGGGGGTGGGTTACCGGAAATAGTTTGGCCACGTCTAGGGATCAAACGAGTGGATCTAAACTTGGAAGGTAGTCATTTGCCCTAGACGATCCGAGGCGATGCCGGAAATCAGGCCCGTATCCAGAAATTTATTTCGGGGGGGGGGGGGCCTCTCGGAGGGGGTTTTACCCTGCGGGTCGGACAAACAAGCCTATAAAATGACTATTTTTGTAAGTTTCGGGGGGGGGGGGGGTTGCAACCCCCTAACCCCCCCCCCCTGGACACGGTCTTGCCGGAAATGCTCAGACTTGAGTGAAACTAGATATCCTATTTCTAGATCCGATCCTAGGGGTTGAAGGGGGGATTTTCTGACGTTTTCGTCTACTTTCTCGCACCACCTACTCGTAACGAGTATCATATGAGCTCGTAGTTCTTGTTCGATTTCATCCGCGTTCAGTGAAAGTCACTGGTTTCCGTTGCTTTCGGGTACGTAAAACTTTGTCCTTGCATGCTATCTCCACTCCAGATTTGAGGATTCAAATATATCTTTACTCCTTCTGTCTGCACTTGCGGCCAGGAAGAAAAGACTATCTACTGGAAATGTGGAGATACACTGATTAGTTGTTTCAGCTCCTCGCTCTTATTTAGTGAGTTGGGGGATTTCCGGGACTATAACAAAGCGTGGACTACCTTCTTTCCAGAAGAAGCACTCGGTTAAAAATTAACGTGTGTGTGTGTGGGGGGGGGGGGTCTTAAAGTGTCGTCGTGCTTCTTAGAGCGTTAGAGTTTTTTTCTGAAGGGATTGCTGGACCGTTTTCCCTGCGTGAGACATTTTAAAGACGGCCTCAAAATACGAGGTTTCTTCTTAAAGCTATCAATATTCCTTCAGCCCAAGCTGACTGCGAATCATATTTGATGGTGCAAAATGGATACGTCAGCTGAATTTTATTGGAGCTATATTTCCCAGAAGTTCGTTTTTCCAGCTTGAGCAGTTTTGAGCCTGAAGAGGACCCTTGCCAAGAAGGTCTGAAGTATAGCTCCAATAAAATTTAGCTGACGTATCCGTTTTGCATTATCAACTATTCTTAAAGCTGATTTTGCTTTCGCTGTTTTGACCAGATAACCTAAACAATACAACAACAGCAGAATTCAAACAAACACTAATACTTCTTCAGTAAAGCGTACTGGATTCATAAATCAAAAACGACTCAAACGTGTAAGTCAGGTAGGATGTTCTTCAGCAATATTTCGTCCCTTCTTGGCAAGGGTTCTATTCCGGCTGTTGCTTGAAAGAACAAACCTGCAATCAAGGACTGTAATATCGCTGAATAATTTCCCAGCTGACTTATCCGTTTGAAGTCAATTAACAGTCAATTTATTTTTTAAACCGTCGTTGACAGGTTTTTTTCCTCCCCCGATGTTGTCCTGAAGATTGACAGCCTGACAAGGACCCTTGCCAAGAAGGGCCGAAATATCGCTGATGAAGAATCGTAGCTGACGCATCCGTTATATACATTACTTGAACATATGTTTCAAAGTCAGCTTGGCCTCAAAGAATATTTAACCACAGGCTAACCGAGCAATTCCAAGTTAAAGATACGCTGAAAAGACACAAGTTACAGTTTGTCTGCCAAAAAATCATGGACAACTGGGCCTAGCCAGCACATCATCAAAAGGGGAACGAATTTTTAGGAAGATACGCTGTTTAAGACCACCTTGCGTTCAATAATGGCTGACCAGTGTCTTGAAAGTCTGCTACTAATAGCATGTGAAACAGATCTAGTTGATGAGTGTGAAATAGGTTGCTTTGTGGACAAACGGAAAATGGTTAAAACGCGACCAGTAAATGTGTAGGGTGTGTTGAATGTGAGATTTTTTTTTGTTGTGTTAATGAGCCTTTTTTTGTTTGCTCTTGTTTACAATACCTGTGATAAATAAACAATTGAGGTATTTTCGAGGTTTTACGGGAAATTCTCCGTAGCGATAATCTCTGCAGAAACCCAAGAATACTGTTGTGTTCTGTTCCGGTAAAATCTTGAAAGATTCCGGTAAATTCTGAAGCTGCACCGGCCTCATCAGGAAGGTTTCGGGATGCCCCTGGCCAGAGACACAATGCTAAATTTCGTCTGTCAACCAAATAAAGGATCACAGCTCTTTGACGATTGTGATAGGTCCCTCATGAAAACGAATGAACACCAACTGTTTTCAGAAAAATGGTATGTTTTTTTAGAGAATTTGACCTGTTTAAAGAAAAAATCGACTGTCGTTAGAAAAAGCGGGCGCTTCGCGCCGATACGTATTTATACACCCCCATTTGTGACGTCTTTATAACCAAGCCCTTTGTCGAAAATATTTTTGATGCTTTTTTTATCTGACGGATCAGAAGTGTCACTCAAAATCAGTGCCTTCAAATTTAACTGTCTTTCGGTGTATTTCTTCATTTTGGAAATGTAGTATGGGTCTCTAAGCCAATGCACGTGTCGCGGTATGGGTTCCCGAAGTCCATGCTTTTTTTTTTTTTTTTTTTTTTTTATATAAACCTGCGTAGCCTTTCGACAATTTTTTACTTTACTTTTTGGGCTACGACTCCTCCTCCACTCGGTGACGTTAACATTTCCTTTAAATCTTTAACGTCACCTACTCTTTCCAAACAAACAAACAAAATTTTAAAATTCCAAAAATATAACTCCATTTACCATTTCAACTGTTCAAATTATTTTTGAATTTAACTTTATCAATCTTAATACTTATTTACTCTTATTTCAATACAAATATATTTTTTTTTTTATCTACGAATCCTCACCTCTACACATCAAGAACGCTAACCCCAACCAAAATGACCACTACGAAATTTTTTATTAGAATCTAGCAGGAATCTATCAAGAAAAACCTCTGGAATCTAGTAACATTAATTTTGGTCGGTTGGCAACACTGATCCACCTCGTACATTTGTTACAGAAACGACCCGTTTTCGCAGTAAGCATTGCGAGGTCGAAACCAAGTAATGTTGGCAAAATCGCCCTTGTCAAGAAACAAAAAATCGTATTCCATTGATCAGAGACTATTATAGAACTGTGTCACAGATCCAGACAGCGGATAATCAAGCAGGGCCGAAGCCCGAAATCTTGCTGATGTATTACCGATGCACCTGAAATTATTGTGAATATAGAAGACAAAAGTAGTTTCCCCAAATTATCGATTTAGGACTAGTAATTCTCAAAATTTGTTGGGTGATGCTTTTGCACCATCGAACAAGGTCAACAACTCGGAAGCTGCTTCTGAAATTTTCTGAACCTCACAGTACAGCGATATTTTCAAAACTACAGACGGCAGGGCTTAAATTAATGCATGTCCGAGATTCTTACAAGTTGTTTTTTTTCTGTCTCAAAACAAGCAATTAGGGAATAAGGTACCATATACTGCATAGATTTGATTTGATTAATATAGTGATACATAAAATCGGACTGGATCGCTCTTTGCTGGCTTCTGGCAAACGTAAAGCTCGAAAGTAGTTTCTCTCTCATTAGTCTCATTCTAGATATTCCTTCAGCCCGAGCTGACTGCGAATCATATTTGACGGTGCAAAACGGGTAAGTTTGCTACATATTATTAGAGCTATATTTTGGCTTCTTGGCAAGGGTAATCTTCAGCCTCAAGCCGCTCAAGCTGGAAAACGAACTTCCTGGAAAACGGAAAACGCTGAAAAATGAACTGGAAAATGACTGTTCAGTTTCCAGCTTGTGCGGCTTGAGCCTGTAGGGGACGCTTGCCAAGAATGGCCTAAAGATAGCTATAATAAAATGTAACTGACTTCTCCGTTTTGCACCGTCAGATATTCTTTCTTATTGCTCACCCAATGCAACTGCCTCTGCATCTCGTCAATTACCTTGCCAGTGGAACAAAAGTCGAAGTGAAAAGTCTTTCACCATCACTTGATGGCAACTTTGCTGTGAAACTATAAGGTCGTCCTCGCAGCCGAAGTTGAACACACCCTCGCCCTTTGCCAGATATGAGGCGGAGGTAGAATCGCCCTCTCTTTCGCCATCTTTTTCGCAGCGAAAACTAAGGTCGAAGGGAAATACGCCTTCGCTCTTCATTAAACACGATAGCGAACGCGAGATCTCCCTCTCCTTCGCCTTCATATTCGCAGCAAAAATATGGGTCGAAGTATAATTCGCCATCAATATTCGTCCTCGCTATACTTTCGCCCGCATTTCGCTACCAAAAATGCCGCTTCGTCCTCGATTCGAGGTGTAAAATGGCATTCGACGTGGAGATTTTCCGTTCGGGCAGATTCAGTCACCGTGGTAACAGATACCATGGTATCTGCAAAAATGCAACTATTGTCATGAATTTCAAAAGGGTTGATTAAGTTTTTCTAGCTGTGAATAATTTGGTTGGTGTCAGGATAATGCAAAAAGAAACAGTACACGTGACCACACTGGCCTATTATTATTATAAGCTGGCTAGTAATAGTTAACCCCCTTTTTTACAGCATATTAGTCTACTCATTGAAGAATTGCGAAAGACGGCTGAAAATTCATGGAGGCTTGATGGTATTTATAACGATCCCTTTTCTACCTCTTTTTTTCCTTATCAAACTAGAAAACAAAACAAGCTATTTGTTCCAAGCTGGAATAAAATGCCGCCGGCCAAACATAACTAAAGGAACCCCAATGCCAGCCGAGGCAGAAATTCAACCAAAATCCAAACCTTTGACAGCGAGCAAACATGAGGATTTCTCATTTAGAAACTGGAAAGAGATGGAAAATTGCACAGAAAAAAATGAGGTAAAAAAAGAGCCCAACCAGAACATGGAAATGAAAGGCGAGGAGAAAACCTAGGTTAACTTGGCAGGAAGGCGAATGGTTCAACTTGGATCTTCAAAGGATATCCCGGGCACAATGTAGCCTATTGTATGCATTATATTCAAACGCGGCAAGCATAAGGGACCATGATATAATTGAACTGCAAAAAAGATGAAACTCCTGGTTGAACTTTGGATTTTCCATCATTTTGCCAGTCGACACATCTGCCGACATTTGTTGATTCAGTCAACTATCTCAGTTTGAATTTTTCCACCAAAACAGAGTGATGAATTACATGTTAAAGTACGATCTTGGTCTCTTTTTGCCCGTGCTAATGTACTAATTCGTTGAGTAGTGTGATGCTTCTGTGGTATTTGCGTTACTTTTGAGCAGACCCTTTTGAAAGAAGAGAGTGCTTTCCGGTACTTTACAACAATAGCCACAATTTTATTTATTATTTCCACAAAACGGTAGGCTATATAAAAGCTTGTCGCTGTTGCAAACAGTCAAAATAATTGGAACAAATTAATGGATAACACTGCCAAAAAGATAAGTAAATGACTTTCAGTTCAGTTCAGTTCAGTTCAGTTTTATTCAAATCAAAATAAAGGAACAAAATAAATTTCGACCCCTACAAAGCTCTATGGCCCGTTACAACTTGAAACAAAAACATCTGTAACAAAGTAGACAGAACCCTGGAACGGATCTAGAACTCCATTTTGCCCATGCCGTTCTCCGGTTTCCCTATTAGACCGTTTTTGCTGAACGAGTTTCCAACTCATTCACCGTTGATCAGAGCTGGTGGACTCGGACTCTGGACTCGGTCTCGAAACACCTTTTTCAATGACTCGGACTCGTCTTTCACGGCTCGACTGGACTGACGGCTCGACTCTGGGCTCGTCTTGAGACGGTCTCGAAACACCTTTTTCAAGGACTCGGTCTCGGACTCGTCTTTCACGGAGCTGTCTGTCCGCCAGAGCTGTGGATTCTGGACTCTGGACTCGGTCTCGAAACACCTTTTTCAATGACTCGGATCTACTGAACTTGCAGCAGCTCTGCCGTTGATATTGTACAAAAAAATAACGATAAAATAAATCACAGCCAACTTGTCGGTCTAGCGCTGCCAAATATTTGTGTGTATCCGTCTCTGCTGCTATATCCCCGGCAATTGGCTTTCTCTTCTCTCGCTTTCTTGGATGCAACCCTCTGTTATAGCATTTGATATGACTCCTCCAGCCCTTCTTCGTCGATTTCCTCAAATTAATGTAGTTCTGTCGAAGGACCGGCTCCCATTGCTTGATGATTGTGTCAAAACAGGATGGGAACTACTGTAAGAACTGAGGTTTCTATTCCGTTGTTCATTCAGCAGAATGGGATACAACCCGTTATCCTCTCAGCAAAAAAAAGGCAATAGCACTAGTGCGTTTTGCATAAAGTAACGCATTTTTATCTGGTCTCGGATCGCGAAAATACTAAGCAGGCTATAGCCTAAACCCTGATTACTAAGCTTTATACGCCCAGATCCCACTAATCTTCGGGGTATAGCTTTCTGACCTACCATGAGCTAAAATTTTTTACAAAAAATCTCCACCCTACCAAAGACCCAATGCAGCAAAAACAACAGCCGCCAAAACAAAGCAGCAAATGAAAACAGAGCACCAACTTGAACTCCAAGCAACTCTCACGAACCAATTCACCGAATCAGATACTTAATGCTAAGCTAGAATCTTTAGTTTGTTTTTTCACCAGTTCTTTGCCAGTTTGAGCGGCTTGAGCCTGAAGATGACCCATGCCAAGAAGGGCAGGGCCGAGATATAGCTGTAATGAAATTTTGGCTGACGTATCCGTTTTGCACTGTCAAATTTTGCAATGAAATCTTTAATCTCCCTTAAAGTTTAACCCAAAAGGGCTGAGATACGTCGGTCTACTTACGCATCACTTGTTCACTTAAAGTTCAATGGGCACATCAAACTACCCCAATCCCACTCTGTAACAACCCAGGAACAAAGCTTACCCCCTAGATCAGCAGCTTTTTCAACAGTTTCCTCTCTGTGATATTTCAAAGCGTATTTTTTTGGGCCAGTACATGCTCAATTTACTAGCTTGGACAAAGATAAAAGTGATGTTTCTTGAAATACCTCGTAGATCTTTATTTTATGCATAAATCAGCTTGTATAATTCAGATTTGAATAAGTTATTTGTTTTTGAATGATTTTTGGAGCTATGTTTTTTTTTTATAAGCTTATTGCATATTCTGATACATTTTTTAAAGCAAGGTAATCAAACTTCACAACCCTATTCCAAAAAGAAAAACTTTTAAGAGGCACTTTAAGCCATGGAACTTCTGATGAAACACTGGAACAATCACTTAAACTGCATCTGCGGCTTGACTTTGGTGACATCTCAAATACGTCCTTTTCTATCAAGCATTGCTGGGAGTTTTCGAATTTCATGCCACGATATCCCAGCTCCTAAGATTTGGATCGTCGAAATGCCAGAGAGGTAAAGACAAGGGATAACAAGAAAACGGCCGATTTTCATAGCGCCTTCTAAGGGAAGTCGGAAATGTTTATTTGTGAAGCATTTAATACAAAGTCAAGCATTAGAAGTGTCCATTGTGCTTTAAATCGGCCTGAAAATCCGATAAAATGCGTTACTTCTTTTGTCCGCTATCCACAGATAATCAATTTCGTCGAATGAATGTTTTCTTTCGGATTTGTGGTACCTCCATGCCCTTGTAAATCTATGCCATTGCCGCAAATAAGCTAAAAATGGCAAATCTTTGCATCCAGTATCTTTACATCATTTTCTACTTTCTTCAGCCGTATGACTTTCCTAGCTTACCGTCATTACCATAAAAATGTAGGCTTTTGTTGAAATTTAAATTCTCTGCTTCTGGGTGAATTTTGGGTTGTCGTGCAAGCAGCGCACAGTATGAACGTTATTACTAGAGCCCCAGGTGAAAAAATACAAAATCCTTTAGGTGAAAATAATTCAGTGAATTCAAAAATCCAATGCTGCCTTTTCAGTTAAACTTTTAACACTTGGTTACCACTTGCATTTCTCCCCGCTTTATCAAAAGTTGAAATGGCGGGGAGACCATTAGAATTCTTCTAATGGTTTGCAAAGAGATATCATAAATAGGACATTTCTTCCGCAATCTCTTCCCAGGGAATCTTCATCAGGCCCTGGGAAGCCGAAACTGAATCTCATTATATTTTAATTTCACGTCCATGGAATCGTGCTCGTCCCCTAAGTCGTTCAAATGACCGAGAAATGACATCAAGAATTCTCCGTGATTCGGTTCAGAGGCACCATGTGGGTTGAGCCACTTTCATAAGCACGTCTAGCCAAGCACATATGCCTAGGCACGTGCTCAGGCGTAGCCAGGCTCCGAGTTCTAGAGCCTGGAACTCCCTGCCTGGCCCAAAATCTGTGCCTAGGCATTGGTGTGAACGGTGATGCTAGGCACATGATATCAAGTGTACGAGAGCCGGCATAGTATCTTAGTTATGGCTGAAAAGCAAGGAAAGCTTATATACTTGTTTCCTAGCCCACACATTCTACCACGCCTGTTTTATGCGTTCGTTAGCCCTCATGTATTTGTATTTTCCCTTTTTCAGCACTACTTTGAAGGATCTTTTTTTTTTTTTTAATTGCCGCGTAGCATCTTTTCCGTTCTTCCTGTCCAGTATGATTTATGAGTTCTCGGTAATATATGATTCACGTTTTACGTCTACTCTAAATGGATGCATTACTTCAAGAAAAGGGTAAATATTCTTTGAGCCCAAGCTGACTTTGAAACATTTATTCAAACAATGTTTACAACGGATACGTCAGAAATATCGTCGAAATATCGCTGAAGAATCGTAGCTGACGTATCCGTTGTAAACATTGGTTGAACAAGAAAAGGGTATTGTCAAGAACTTGAAAAATATATTAGTTCTTGGTAATACACGATCCACGTTTTGCCACTACTGTAAATTGACAGAAACACCCAGATTTCGGTCAAATATAGATTACCAGAACCGCGATCGCGGAACGTGTCAGTCCGTATATTATTATTATTATTCATTTGGTTCCTTCGAACTGAAGAGTAATGCTTAAAACAAAACGACAACATATAAGCACAAGTTGCCTAACATCCTCGTCTGTAACGCTCGATCTTTGAATAAGAAAACTGACGAACTAGAAGTTATCGTCAGGCAGTACAACGCCTCAATCGTCATAATAAGTGAATGTTGGGACATTACTGATGAGTCGGCGCGCATTAAAGGCTACACTAGCCACTTTAATACCCGTCGTGATCGTGGCTTGAACCGTCGTGGAGGTGGCGTTGGTCTTTACTTTCGCAATGACCTACCCTCAAAGCTGTTAAGCGAGCCCAGTGACTCCGGCCACGAAATATTATGGACTGAGTGTAAACCCCCCCCGTTTATCAAAAAGATTTTCATGTTTGATTGTCGCTTCTGTCTATTATCCTGAAAGTGCCAGAAACAGGAAGGAACTGATCGAGCACATTTCAGTTTTTCGTCGACAAAATGCGACGCAGGTATGCCTCTCCTGCCTTTGTGATTGCCGGTGACTTCAATCAAACAAACAAGCAATGGGTTTCCAGTGTTCTGGATTTGCGGCAAGCCGTCACAATACCGACACACAAGAGCGGCAGCACACTTGACTTAATTTTTACGAACCTGACAGATTTGTATCATGCACCGCAATCGCTAGGACCCCTTCAGAACTCTGATCACTTCATCATTTTCTGGGAAGCTAGTTCAGCCATCCCAAACCCAAACGAATCAAAACTACAGTGCGACCACTCACACAAGATTCGATTTCTACATTTGGTCGCTGGATCGGTAATTATGATTTTGAGGGCATTTGTTCCGAGCAGGACATCAATGTCAAAGTCAATAAGCTAAATACGCTTCTTCAAGAGAAGTTTCAAACGTGTTTTCCCACTAAAGTGATTACCGTCAGTGACACTGATAAACCGTGGATCACCAGCAAACTAAAGGATCTAATAAAGATCCGTTGTCGCCTTCACAGCGCAGGTGATACCGTTGCCTCAAATAAGTTGCGTAACTATATAGTTAAACTGAATAGGCGCGCGCAGAAGCAATATGTGAGAGACAAGATTACCCCATTACTTACCTCAAATCCTCACAAATGGCATTCCTCAGTGAAAAGACTTACCGGTAAAGCGACACCTAGAGACCTAAGACTGCTCAAAGAGGACGGTACCTTGACATCAGCTACTGAAGTGAACTCCTACTTTGCTCGCATATGTACCACCTTTCCATCAGTCACCAGTTCAGATATTGAGAGTCTCATTGCTGACGCAGAGATTGATGACGTTGGTGAAGTGTCCGAATATGCGGTTTACAAAGAACTCCAGAAACTGAAAAAATACTGTGCGTCCTACCCTGGTGAGCTTCCCGTACAACTCTTACGCGAGTTCGCGATTTCCCTTGCCAAGCCGCTTTCCTCTATAATCAATCAGTGTTTCCTACAACAAGTGTTCCCTAGTGCGTGGAAGAGGGCGTATGTTCGCGTCATTCCAAAGGTGAAGTGTCCCAAATCTTGTGATCAACTCCGACCCATCTCAATAACTCCGAACCTTTCTAAGGTAGCAGAAACGTTTATATACCGTGAGCTGATGTCACAGGTCTCTGGATCCCTCGACCCGTACCAGTATGGATGCTTAAAAGGCAGCAGCACAACTGTCTATTTAGTGCGTATGTACCACCTCATCGTTGAGTGGCTCGACCGAGGAAGTGCCATTATCGATCTTCTCCTTGTGGACTACCGAAAAGCTTTTGACCTTATTCGCCCTCCATTGCAATGACAAATTTACGCACCATGGGTGCACGCAAACATATCCTCCTTCTAGTGATCGATTTTTTACGAGCCCGTTACCAGTGCGTGTACAGTCTTTTCCCAGGAGACACTGATTCCGAATGGGCTGAGCTAACGTGCGGAGCTCCACAAGGCACAAAACTTGCGGCACTATTGTTTTTGGCAGTGATAAATTTTGTCCTTTCTGGGTTCGATGAAAGATTCAAGTACGTTGACGATTTGTCAGTTCTTCTCAAGTACATTATCGAGAAATCCGAGGCAGTTCCTCAGTTCTGTGACGAAACATTCAGCAATTTTAAAGACCAATGTGCAACTAACAGCCTACAAATCAACGAAGGGAAAACCAAAATCCTTCGCTTTAATCCCCTGAAAAGGGATTTTGTGTGCCCTCCGCCACCGTATCCTAGTGTATCTTCGGCTGTTATTCTCGGCGTCACGTTTAGCGTTGATTGCTCGTTTAGTCTTCACGTTGATACAATAGTAAGAAAAGCCAACAGTGCGATGCGTACCCTTATCTTAATGCGTCGATTCGGTTTTTCAGTGTCGCAACTAAAGCTGGCGTACCTGACATATATCCGACCATTGTAGAGTATGCTTGCCCTGTTTGGGGGCCTCAAGTCAATAACACAGGATACTTAAGTGATCAACTTGAGTCAATACAGAAAAGAGCCGCTAAAGTAATATTGTGTGAAGCATTTACTGATTATGATTCAGCATTATCAACCTTACAACTACCGTCCCTTTACGACCGTCGGTTCAGTTTGATATGCAAATTTGGTCAATTCCTTCTACGAAGTGACAAACATAGGGCTATACTACCACCGGTCATGCCGAATCGAGTTGACACTAGGTCCAAAAACAAAGAAAAACTGGTACCGCCTACCACACGAACAAATAGGTTTTCAAACACGTTCGTTCCGTATTACACGTCAGTGTTTAATAAGTGCTGAAGTTTCTGTTCTTATTTGTGTCCTCTTTTAATTTGTAAGCCCAAGCGCCATTTAGTTGAGTCTCTTCTTGACTACGATAGCTTGTGTAAAATAAATGATTCTGAATACAATACAAATGACATATACAGATAGTTTAGATAAGTACCATACAATTTGTATACCGTACCTGTTTTACCTCGTAGCGCCATAACTCCTGATGTTTAGAAGATTAAATGTGGTAGAAAATTTTAAAGGAAAGCAGGTACTACTCTGGCCCTGGGCAGAGCGCATAGTAGCCTACGGTTGTAGATATGTGGAGTCGAACACTTTTCTGTCCCTTTATTTATTATTTATATTTTATTATATTTTTGTATTGTTCAGTTGTTTGTCTTTTTTCTGTTGCGTTCTTTAAAGTTTAACCGAATAGGAATGAGACTTATTTACAGAACGCGTTACATCGTTTATGCACAGACAATAGATTTCATCGAATTAACACAATTTCTGATGTGTGGTACGTCCATGTGCTTTTCCCTCGATGCTTGAAATATCCAGCAACTACATAGGTAAGCTGTTGCTGAAAGATAAAATTTATATGACACAAAAATATATCTCATCATGGTCAACATGGTCAACATTATATCTCTCCGGTCAACATCCTATCGTTTTGCCAACAGCAGTGCACAAACAGATAGAAAGTTGTAGCCAAAATATTGACCACGACTGGAAAACGCTCTTTGTTTTCGATGGTTAAAGTTATACTGTGTATTTTGTAAGTTATTCTCTTTCTTGTTTTTCCTTTCTTTTTCTCTTTTTCCTTATTATTTACGCCGTCTTTGTGCCTTGTGTTTATTTTGACGGGTCATAAATAAAATCTTCATCATCATCACTGTCCTACTTCTTTTCATTCATGAATTTCATAGCTTAGCCTCCTTAACACGTGGAGGTGCAGGTTTTTGTTGAAATTCAGTTCTCCGAAATTTAAATTCAAATTCAAGTCAAAAGTCTCCGTCTGGGTGAATTGTGGGTTGTCCTGCAAGCAGCGCATGTCTGAACGTTATTAACTTACCAGAGCCCCGGGTGTAAAAAAATGCAAAATCCCTTAGATGAATGAAAATAATTCAATGTATTCAAATATGAGACGGAAAAGTAATCTGCCTTTTCAGTTTAACTTAAGGACGGTCCGTCTTTGCCGTAAGATGAGTGACATAACATAAAAGGCGCATTCTTTTTTTTTTGCAGGAATTATCCCAAATCGAGGACAGGAACCCGAAGCAGAAGGAGAGCTCAACACATTTCTGTCAACCGGACCTATCGTGCGATACGCCGTAGACCTGGTCCCGATTCTCAAAGTCCTTGCTGGGCCAAATGCTGCCAGGCTCCAGTTGGACAAAAAGGTTTGTTTTTTTTATTAGAGCGAGAATTTCTTATGGATAAAACAGGATGAAAACTTGTGAACCAGGCCAGGTTCACACCCTGAAGCTCTCATCTGTCCTAAGGGGTATCTAGAGTCGTAAGCTTTTATAGTTTTTTACATGACAAAAAAATAAAAAATAAAAACCCGAAAGAATGGCAGGAAGACAACCAATAGAAACATAAAGCCAAATTATCCGGTTTCCACCAACAAAACCTACGAAATTTAAAAATCGTATTTCTGGAAAGCAAATCCAAAGGAAATTACCCAACTCCTCACACTTCTCCTGACCATTCAAGTTCAGAGTACCTTGGTGCAAGACCGAAACCTCAAATTTTACTTCATTATCCCTTGGACAATGAGATAGTGAGAAATTCACGGTTTTCAGTGACTTTCCACAAGTGAAAAGCATTTCTCTTTCCCCACGCCTCCATTTGATGTAATATCGCTAAACCGCAGTAAACGCCATCTGCAGGCCATACGCGGAACTGTACATCCGTGGAAGAAAAATCCACCGATCCTATTTGTGTGACCAAATGAAGCCAATACAAGCATTGCAGCCTAGCCGACGAAAACGGATCCGAGTCAATTTGGCAGTAGTCATAAAGCCTATCTCATTCCTGACATTCAGAAGTTCCTATGTAATGTTTGTCTTTTGATTCTCAGATTTATCCTCGTAATGTTTGTCTTTTGATTCTTGCATGTTCTTTAGTCCTATTTGGCACTTGACGAATCACCCTCTGTCATATTAGTTGCGTTTTTGTTCGGCTTTTGCCTTTCCCTTTTCGGCTTTGGCTTTTTATCGTTTTCAGGCGTTTTTTTAACATTCTCGCGTTTTCGCAAGTTGCCGTTACTACTAAAGACTTTTCACTTTTCTCGGATGAAAACGCTATTTTGACAAATGCCATTTTAATTGTATTTTACTTTCACTTCAGATTTTTCATCTTTAAAATCCAAGACAGTCTCGAAATACTGATTTTCACTTTGAATCAAATTCCTCTTTTATTGGATTTTGGGATAAACTGGCTAAAGTAGCGAGGCAAAAAGCCAAAAGGAGAGCGTAACTTGGTCCCCTACCAAGTTTGCCTTTTTGCAAAAAGCCGAGGGAAAAGGTGAAAGTCGGCGTTTGCCTTTTTGACAAAAACGGGAAATTGTCAAACAGTGCTTAGGACCATTTTACGAAAACGCAAAAAAAGTAAAAAGCCGTCGAAAAGGCAAGTGAAAAGCCGAACAAAAACGCAACTATTGCCTCCGGGAAACTCGTTCGTACGAAATACCGGTTATGCAGGTTCCTCCGTGTTTCTCATCGAAACTAAAGGAGCTTCGTGAAGCTGAATACAGCCGAGACGGGTCTTATGAGGAACACAGCAGCTTTGCATAGGAGTTTGTTCGACTGTCAGAGTGTAAACTGTATAGGCTATACTACTGCGATTCATTCGTTCATTCATCTTCGAACAATTCAGTAATTCCAACCAAGATACTAAATGCGATGCTAAAATTTGAAATCAATATTGAAAAGATGGTGTTGAAAATCTTGACAGACAAAGGAACTTTTATACCACCCATGTGACGTATGGATTGGCTGAATCTTTGCCACTGACTACAGTCCAGCCCTGTCGTCTGTACGGTCGGTTAAGGGAAATATATGGGAATTAATGAGAAAGTATGGATTGGTAAAAAATAGTTGGTCACACGCTTATTTGCAAATTTGGTGCCCAGGACATTTTCGAAAAGCCATGAGCAACCTTGCTATGACATTGGACATTCCTCTGAAATACGCTTGGGAGATTTTGACATTGCATTTCCTGTGTCAAAGCTTTGTTCCCTTTCATCCCGGCGAGGTAGATGTAGCAGTCGACAGCTATTTCGTTTCACAATATTTATTCCGCTTCCTGCTAGCTATTCGTCCGAGCGTGGAAAAGCCGTGAAATAGCACTGCTTCCTTCCAAAGCAAAATTGAATGAGTTTCTAACTCTTTGGCAGGCAATCCGTGACATCAAAGAGAGATGTATAATGCAATCTGACAGGAAATCTGGCAAAGACATGAAATCTTCCGAGGCTCTAGAAATATTGGGTCCAGGAATGTCCCCCCCACCACCACAATGTAAAAAGTTTCTCCGAGTAAGGATTAAAGTTAACTGCAGTATTTGCTACTGGGATTAACCTTATCTCTTCTGTGATAAGACTAATCCAAATTAGAGATAACCTTAATAATACATAGATGGAACTTTACACAAGGGACTTGTACCGTGACCAGTAAACCAGAAACATTTTTGAAATTAGCGATTGTAATTTCTGTCCGTCAGTCGGTCTGTCGGTCCCGGTTTTGCTAGTTCGGGCACTTCCAGATAAGCCAGGACGATGAAACTTGGCAAGCAACTCAGGGAATTTGAAACTTGGTACATGGAAGGAACTCGTGTCTCAGACGTTCCATTTTAAATCCAGACTGGATCCGGTGACTTTGACTTTTCACAAGTCCTAGATCCGTGACTGACATAACCGGAACGGATCCGCTCACTTTGGGGGAGTCGGGGGGGGGGGGGGTCCGAATTTCTAGTGATCCCGCAAGTAATGTGCTTCCTGATGTGCTAGGGCGATGAAAATTGGCAGGCACGTCAGGGACCCGACCAGATTAAATAGGAAATAGTCACTTCCCTGGTCCGACCATCTGGGTGGGGGGGGGGGGGTTGGAGGGAGGGGGAAGCCAAAAATTGGGTTATTTTTATCTTGCGAACGGGTCATTGGATCTTGATGAAAGTTGATATTTAGGATGACCTCGTGCCTCAGACGTCCCACTTTAAATCCAGACCGGATTCGATGACACTGGGGGGAGTTGGAGGAGGGAACCTGAAATCTTGAGAAACGCTTAGAGTGGAGGGATCGGGATGAAACTTGGTGGGAAGAACAAGGTCAGGTCCTAGATACGTCATTGACATAACCGGACCGGATCCGGGCAATGTGGGGGAGTTGGGGGGGGGGGTCTGGATTTCTAGCGATACCGCGAGTTCGGCATACTTCCTGATGTGCTAGGACGATGAAACTTGGAAGGTATATCAGGGATCCGAACAGATTGACTTGAGAATAGTCGTTTCCCCGATCCGAAAATCGTGGGGGGAGTGGCTGGATGGGGAGTAACTTTTGAATGGGTTATCGGATTTTAATGAAACTTGTTAGGTGAAAGAACAGTCACCTCAGACGTTCAGTGTCATGTCCGGGTCGGATGCGATACATGGGGGGGGGGGGGGGGTGGGGGTGGAGGGGGCCCGGAAAACTCAAGAAACACTTAAAGCAGAGGGATTGGGACGGAACTTAATCGAGAGAACAAGCATTAGGCCTAGATACGAAACTGACAGAGCCAGATGGTTTCGGGGCTCTGTGGGGGGAGCTGGAGGAGGTTTCCTGGAATTCCGGTAGTCGCGAGTTAGAATAGTTACAGATGTGCTAAGACAACGAAACTTTGCAGGCGTAGTAAAGACCCGACTAAATTGACTTAAGAACCTTGCACAACATACCCCCAGAAACTTCCGTTCCTAGATCCGATCATTTTTGGGGGAGTGAGGGAAGGGAAATATGGAACTTGACTTCTGTAAATTGTGAACGAGTGGTCTGATTCGATTGAAACTTATCGGGTGATAAGGATCGATGACCTAGACATGTAAAACATGCGTTCGAACTACATGTGACCAAGGTTGGTGGAATTTGGGGGGGGGGGAACTTTTGACATGGACAAACACAATCGGATGGACCGAATGGGACGCAAGTTGGACAGTGCCGAGTTTCTGCGGCCTAGATTTTGTTTTCTGCGTCCGGGACGGGTTCGGCCAAGGTAGGGGGGGGGGGAATTTGCAGATAGGCCATGCTCCGATTTCAGTAAAACTGGACGGACGGGAAGAGGGGATTAACAGATAGGCTACGACATTTATGTTTCCAAGTGCTGGAGATTGCCGGAAACTTTCAGGCTCGCATAGGGGTCAAAAGAATGCATCAATTTAAATAAAACTTGGAATGTAGAGAGAGCACATTCCCTATATGACATATTTTAGGGTCCGAACCGGATCCGACAACGGTGTGGGGGGGGGGGGGGGCGGGTCCGAAATTTTCCGAAAATGCTGGGATTCGAGTGCAAATTGATAGATGGTATAAAAGAAGATGCTTTAGATGATCCCTTTTTTAGTCCGAACCAGATTCGGCCACGGAAAGGCGAGATGAAGGGAGTACCGGAAATAGTGTAGCCCGTCTAGGGATCAAATGAGTGGATTTATTGGGCTAAAACTTGGAAGTTTGATATTCATGATCCTAAAGGGCCGAGGATAATTTTTTGCCTCAAGAGTTTCGAATACAGATGAATTTTTAGTGCCCTTGAAGTGCGCATGGCAGCTAAGTAAGTGCAAAGACAAAATCTTTTTTACCAAACGATAAATTCTCAATAAGGATTTTGCTCACAAATGATCACAACAACCCACAATTGTGAAATTCCTTTTTTCATCTTCTTACCCAGCCTTACAAATGCCATATGAGGTTCTAGCTCTTTTTTTTTTTACGAGAAAGCTTCTCGAAAACACTCTGGGAGCACTGATGTGCATGGCAAATGTCGAAGCTTGGCAATTTGAAAATGAGTGAAGTTTTATTTATAGTGAAGCGTTATAAGAATCTAACATAGGAAACTCAGATCTTATGACACGTATCAGTGGGGCAAAACCAATTCAGACGTGAATATATTGCAGGGATTGCAGCTCCAACCTAGTGACTTTTTCACTGATCTTGTATTAACTTCAATACATATTACTTTTCTAGCAGACCCTCCCCCCCCCGCCACAAGTGCACAAGTCAAAACGTTCAAATAAGTTTACTATATACATGCCATGATCTGGACATTGGCCTTCTAAATGTTAAAATTATAAATGGTAATTTTTGCAGCCTTAACTGTCAAGAAACAAAATTTCATGACACCGGACCTAGTCATTGACTGTAAAGAAATTTCATTTTAATTTTTTTTAGTCCCATTTTGAGGTTAGATAACATACATTCAAGGTTAGGCACTTCTTCTGTTGTTACTGTATTGAAACTGAGAAAAATAGGAAAGAGAGAAAACAGCTTAACCCTAGTCTAGCCCAAGTTTACCTTGACTTGATTCTAAGTTCTCAGGAACACTTAATTTCATGTACAACGGCTACACCTAATTTCAGAAGGCTCAAACTAGTCAACACAAATATTTAGCCTAAGCTTCTGAAGATTTAAATACTTGAGGGGCCACTTGCTCAGTATACATCTAGGGATTATAGAGATTTCAGTCTAGAGATTTTTAGAGTTTCCATCCAATGCAGTGGCGTCTGAAGAAGAAAATAGTAGTTTAAGTTCGTGAAGACCACTGAGTCTGTAGTATTTGTTGTCAGAAAAGTGACCCAGACAGGTGAGAAGAGAGACGATATAAGCAGTACGAAACCGAGAAAGATGCTCAAGTCCCAAAGACAACGGCTTGGAGAGCCAACAGAAGCTCTGCTTGCGAATCAGAAACACAAGGTGAGTAGTCCTATGAACAAACTAATTAATTTATGTCTTTTAGCTAAAATAACTGATTGTCATAGAATGAAATTAGTGTTTAGCGATATCAGTTACATTAAATATCTGACAGATTAGTCTGTGCAGAGACACTGAGATCGGTTCGCAATTTATTGTAAAAAAAGTATTTCCTTCCTTATCGAGTTTAAGGAATGGCCTACGAGAATTCCGCCCTTAAACCACTAAACAACCTTTTATTCTTGGTACCAAGATCTGCTAATATTCGAGGTGTCATATTGAATAACACCAAATGCAATACTAGAGTCACAATTGACTATAAGATAAACTTTAACTTTCGGCGAAACTTCCGGCGAGCCTATTATATCTTTTATCAACGGCGAGGTCTATTTGGATATGTATTACGATCCACTTTATGGTTCTATTTATTGAGTTTTTACCTAGGAGATGTAATTTCTTAATAGTGTGTTTGTGTATGTAGAGTGGGGGGATTGAACTGAAATTCGACCCGTTCTTTTCTAGGTCCTGGAAATGCTTTACCAGAATCCCCCGCTGACATCACACTAGCTCAGTGGGAAATAGTACAACAGGAAAGCCCTGAGCCCGTCGCTTTTTTTCTGCGATCAAGATGAAGGACAACATGAGCAAACAGTACCGACAATGCCCTTTTCATGTTTCGGTAGCGAACAAAATGAAGCACCGAAAAATAGGTCTCAGTTAAATGGCTTTTATTTAGAACTACCTTGTGCCTGGAAATAGTCGGTCGCTGTGAATATAGTGGTTATCTTAGCCGCGTTCGATCCATCAACAGTTATCTATTACTGTCGACGCATAGCGCTTTTGTTGTTTTATTTAAAACTGTATTCGTAGTTCTACGAGTCCGTGGGATAATATCCGAAATTCCCGACGGAATTTTTTTTTCGTTCTATGATTTCCGTCGAAGTTCTAGCGATGAAGAAAATCGTTCGTCTGTTGTCGTTCGGTTCACACTACGGAAATGGAAATTTGCGTTGAGAATGACGTCATTATTCGTGAATAAAACGACTATAGACAATTTTGGGATAGTATAGTCGGATAACAGTACATGAATCGAACGCGGCTCTTATCCCTGTTTAGTGGCAATTCCTTATATTCCTAACCGTTTTTTCGCTGTGCTGTACAGAGCGCAGTTTTTCCTTCAACTCAAGTGATAGTCGCGACAAATACTTAGCCTGCAGAACCTATCACTGATAAGAAATATATCTGTAATTTTCCAGCAACAGAAGCATAAGAATACGTGGCGGCACTTGCAAGCAGGATAGCGTGCGTGTTTTTCGCGCATCAGGTAAAGTTTAACCGAAACGGGCTGGGATGGGAAAATTTAGTTACCCGTCCCTTATTCACTGAAATTGGCTTGAAGACCCGCTCAAAATGCGTTACTTCGTTGTTCCGCTATACGAATGATCCATACGAATGATCCGATTTTCAAATAGTGGGATTTCCGAGTGATTCGGTACCTCTACGCGTTGATATTTTTTTTGTATGCCTTACAAAAAATATCTATGATTTTTTTTTTGTAGCGGCATTAAACAATTTCACCAATATCAGCACTGCCCACTGAAAAGCTGCGTTTGTGTTGAGATTAAAATTCCCCGCGTCATAATAGAATTTCGTTGCTGGGACGGCCGCAGATATTATGAACGTTATAATTAGAGTAGATAGTGGAAAATAATAAAATCCATTTGCAGAATCCAAATAATTCGGTTTTTTCGACTAAGTGACACAAGAATAAGTTGGCGTTCAGTTAAACTGTTTCATCCGAAATTTTGCATTCAGACACACTTCCGTCTGCAGCGACAAGGCTCGGTACTAGCTCCTCTAATTTATTTCGGATGGCGCCACATTTTCTTCCGAAAACTGTATAGAGGTACCGTACAGAAATTAGGGCATAATTAAGAACTGAGCTTAATTGTTTTAGCAATCAGAGGAGAAGATTGAGAAGGTTTTTTCTGCTCTATTAAGATATACAGCAAGTACACAAGCGCTCAGACGTGGAGTATGAAAGGAAAATGTTTATCACATTTTATATACAAACAGCTCTAAAACTAAGACATTTCTCACCCCCAATAACCAAACAATTATTGAAATAACCTAATTTTCATCCCACTTTAAAAGCTTTAAATGTAAACAAACCGCTAGTAAAAATTCAAAGAGAGATTGAAGATCTTGCAGGAATAGCTTGAGTTCCAACAATAGACATATCTCATAGACATATCTCCCCAAATATACATGAGTTGGATTTGAGACCTGTCATAAATGAACTTAACTCATGGGAAATCTAGGCCCAGCTGCCCATGAACGGGGGGGGGGGGGGGGGGGGGGTCGGGACCCCTCAGAATGCGTATTTACACCTATTTTTCCCCAAGTATCCCACTTAGAGTTTGATTCCAGTCACTGGTCAAAGACTTTTTATGGGTAATTCGGGCCCACTTGCCCATGAACGGGGAGGGCGGGGGTGGTTCAACTCTCCCCGACTTTCATTGCCTTATCTCCAGTTATTGTCAATTTACAAACATTACAAAGGGACAAACTGGGGCCAATTGTGCTGAACCAAGTGGGGGTGGGTTTTGGGGTGTGCTAAAAGTAAAAAGAGATCCAAATGCCCACAAACCTATAAAGTGTCAACTTGATACCTGTTGGTTCCTGTCGCGGGTAACGAACTTTACGCCTGGGCAACCTGGGCACAGTTGCACGTAAACGGATTTGGTGGAGTAGGCGCAACTTTAAAAGCAATTTCCCAGCCGCTGGATCTACATGTGCAAGGAACTTCATTGTCCCGTTTCCAGTTCTGGTTAAGCTATGAACATTAGTCACTGGGCGACAAGGGCTCATTTGCCCATGCACTGGGTTGGGCTGGGGTGGGGTGGGGGACTCCAAAATACACACTAGACCCCAATTCCCACAAGTTTACCAAGTTTGAACTTGATACTTGCAGTGGTTTACGAGTTATGAGCTCCACAAGATCCGCTCGCAATACAGGATTGCTCCAAGGAACACTCCACTAAAAACAGAGATTCTTTAGTTTTGATTTGGTTCTAGTTCGCTTGTTACTCCAATGTTCAGGCTCGTGTGCCATTTCCTTATACAGTTTTTTATTCGCCATGTAAGGATAATATGACATGCAGTACAATACAGGTACATTACATAGCCGTGGTTTAATTCACGTCTGACTCCCAAGATTTACGGCTATAGGCTAGGGCACGTTCTCCATTTTACAGAATATTTGTAGCCTAATGACGAGTAGTTAAAACGCAACGACTATCCCATATCTAGTGACAGGCAGGCCCGGATGAGCGTTACTGGATGGTTATTGGCGATTTTCAGGTCTTAAGACTTGGTTATGACGTAACAATTTTTTTTTTGCAGGAAGAGAGGCGTCCCATGTTTGACGGATGTTTTTTACACTAGAAGAGTCAGTACTAGGATTACAAGCTCTTTCTTCAAAACAAGGACTGACCAAACTTCCGTTAGAAGACGTGATTAGTTTTACTAATCTTCATCTGCCACTGAGTGCGGACGTCCTATCAAGTGTATATCTCTTCAGTAAAGATCTTGGACTAAGCAGAAGCTCCTGTGAACAACATTTTTATTGCCGTTTTTGTCAGCACCCACTGACATTCGAGGGCTCAGCCTCTATTGCTGTTTATGAGAATCCAAAGTTTGGGTCCAAAGTCTGTGAAAACAGAAAAATAGTGTAAAAACGGCAATTTCTTCTTCTTCTATCCATTGGAAAACTAACTTCAACAGCTACTAGCAATCAAAGAATCCTCCGATGAGGTTAGCAGGTCTGAATCGTATTAGACAAAGGCAGTTTCTACTCAGGAAATGTCCTCAAGGCATCAAATGACAATCCTGACGCTGTGATTTTTACTCTCAATTTTAGCAGTGATGGACTACCAGTTTTTGAGCACTCGGGATTTCAGGCGCGGGTGCTACAGTGCTATGTCGCCTTTGTCAACGAGATCCTATCCAGGCTCGCCAAAAAGTATCCGCTTGTTTCAGCCATCTGGCTCGTCGAAGGATCTCCTAATCCTCATGCTTTTTAGAAAACTTTTGGGCTTGAATTTCAACGCATCGAAACTGAAAGATTTATGTTCCTCGGAAAGAACTTTTTAGTTTTATGTCTTTTCTGTTCGGCAGATCTACCAGCAACCATATGTTGGACAACCTACTACAGCGGCAAGTACGCTTGCTGGTTGTGCCTTTACCCTGGAGAACGATTGCCGAAAGGTGGTGGAACAGTTCGAGTGTTTCCGAACCGTCCCAATGCAAAAGCTAGTACTCGAGACAGGTGCATTCAGGCTGTTGTGCAATCTTCGATGTCCCACCCCATTTTGGACTTTAAAGGGGTCTTACCACTGTTCCTCTTGGGAGTTCCTTAAGTTCCGTGAATCAAATGCACCGGATGATCTGCATCAACTTTTCTTGGACTTCTTCATAAGTCAGATGCCGCTTTGGTTCGAATCAACCAACCACACTTCCCTATATTACAGAAGTTTACGGTTCCGAGCAGAACTTTGACTTTGAGTAACTCTATGGAAAAGAGAATTGCACTCTGAACCTGTATTTGCTCACTCACCTTTCCGATATGGTATACTGCAAATGATAAGCAAGTATCACCAAGAACTGTCCATGGTGGCAAGACAATGTCCTACGAAGATCACCAGAGAAGCTCAAAACTCTCGACAAAAGTCTTACCACGTACGGAACACGAAGACAGCTGTAAACCGTCACAATCCTAAAGGATGTTCTCTTTCTCAGGAAAAAACAAAAAGAAATTTTCATGGCAAATTCTTCGAGTACGGTGGCTGTGGAGGAGCTTTTGCAGGTCAACCGGGGGATTTGATCGGGGCTCCATTTACGAAGTATTTTGGGATCATAGTTGAACGAGGGCCATTGCACAGCAAGGAGTACACTAGGTACTAGAAAAGGTTGAACTATTCCGCCAGCATTGACGACTGAAATTTTTTGAAGTGGAAAAAAAAAATTGTAGTGACTTCAGATGCTTCTTCAGAAGAGATGCTTCAGAGATGCTGCCAGTAATTGCTACTGGCTATTTGTGGAAAAAACGCCGAGCATTTTATGGCACTTATATTGAAGGTCGCAAGTTGAGCTCAATGTGTTTGTGCAACGTTGTTCGCGCTACAGGTCTTACCGCAGTTTTTGCCAATCACCTTAAGAGTGTTGTATTTGCCTTCTACGAGAAACGTGGGCCAAACATTGATGCTATCGGTGAACCTTTTTTTTATTATAGTGCATATTTTACCAAATACAAAAAAGCGTAAATGAGCAAATATTACAAATAGCTACAGTATTATATAGATACATATAGTTATATAAGGGGATACTAAATACATGTCGACTTCGATTAGCCGCATGTGAAGAGTATTAGACGATACAGATTTAACGATAGTATAGTAACGTATAGTAACTTAAACTTACCTGGAACTCCAGCCAAGTCGCCCTTGAATACCATAATGTTACCCTGGAAATTCTAGAAGAGGTGGCGAAAAAATCCAGACATTTAGGCAAAATGCCCGGAATTGGCCTCTGTCTGGATTCCAGGCCGTTTTATTTCCTACGGGAAACACATAATTCATATCCAGTTTCCCATTCGCGAATCTGGTATTAAAAATTAGCAAACTGATGTCTACTATTTCATCATATGACATATGACGTAACAAAACAATTTGAAATTAGAAATCAATATTATTAATAGGTGATGCACGTCACACAGGACCTGTTTTCTTTCACTGACAGATAGTGTTGAAACGTGCACTTCTGTCTACAAATAAACATCTGTAAACAGTAGGTCCTTTTTCATTTTATCCTACTTTTATTATACAAAAAAGCCCTTGTAAACAGTTACCTTTTAACTAATATCAAGTTTGATATTTTACAGTTATTTTCCTTTCTATCTAAATGTTTCACAAGCAAGAAACAAAACCACCAATTGAAGTTTTCATCCGTGGCCCAGCTGTTCGAAAACGCTAATCACCAAGCTCTATTGACTAATAGGAAATGTGCAATTCGAATTTAGAACTTTCTTCTTCTTGCTGCTTCCATAGTAAACACGACATTTTCGATTTAATTTTGTGCCAAAAGACTTCGCTGTTAGCGAATAGGCTACCTATTCTTGTTTGTTATTTTCCGTTTCAATTTGACTCCACTATACATCCAAAGTAGTGAAGCAATTACAATAGAGAAGTGTTCAAATAAGCATACCTCTACTGTAACAGAGAGCAGACTTAAACTGTTGATTTATACTTACCGTTTTTTAAACCAAAAAACATCGTTGCATCAGCAACGTCTTCTATCATAACAAGGTCCATGAAAAGCTGGAGGAGACAGTGAACAAAACTTTTCAACCGATTTGAAGGAGCTTGGTCGTTCCCCTCTCTATGTGCTGTGTGCCTATCTTCCGGAAAGATCAGATCGTTGGCATGCGATCTTTCAGTTTCAATTTAAATGGAGATTGTTTCTACTTTGTTTTTTGAAAATCCAAACTCAGTGATAAAAAGAAATCGTCCAAGATTGCTTAAGTAAATATTCCTGTACCTGAATCTTATTGCGAATCTTATTTGAGGGCGCTATACTGATGCGTCACTTGATTTTATTTTTAGTTACGTTTTTCGCTACGAGTGTACGGAAAATCGGCCCAAAAATAAGAACAAGTTGCAAATAACAGATGCAGTCTTTACCTCTTAAGAACAAGCTTAAACCCTAGATACGTTACAGACAAAACAGGACTGTATCGTGTCACAGTGGGGAGGGAGGAGTTGGAGGGGGTTTACTGGAATTCAGGTGATCTCGAGTTAGGGTACTTCCGGATGTGCTAGTATCATGAAAATTGGCAGGCATTCTAGGGATTGTACCATATTGACTTCAAAATAGTCCGTTCCCAGATCCGATCATCGTTGGGGGGAGTAGATGGGTGGGGAATCCGAAATCTAATGACATTCACAACTTTGGAACGGGGGATCGGACGTGCATGAAACTTGGTAAGTATTAAGAACAAGTGTCTGAGATGTTCGGTTTCAAGTCTGGCCTGGATTTGATCACTGGAGGGGGGGGGGGGGGCTGGAGGGGGCACTGGAAATCTTCTGATTCGCTTAACGTCGAGGGATCGGAGTTAGAATTAGTTGGAAGAACAAGTGATGTAGGGCGCTTCCAGATTGTTAGGACCATGAAACTTGGCAGGCCTATTAGGGACCCTTCCCCGATCCGACCATCCTAGGAGGAGTAGAGGGATGATGAAGCCGGAATCCGGTGACATTCATATCTTAGGAATGGGTTATCGGATGTGCATGAAACTTGACAAATCTTCAGTTTCAATTCCGGAGTGGGTCTGATTACTTGGAGGGAGGGGGGAGCTGGAGGGGGATAAACTGACGAACATGCTAACCTTCCGACAAGTGCCATGTGACTTTTCAGCTCTTGTTCGAAACTTAGTTATTAAATATGTGCAAATTGAAGATTATTTCACGATGATTTGCCCGGGAAAGCTTGAGTGTTTACTCGGAATTCAAGCCAGTTTTATCAACATCACTAATTTGCATTCACATTGACATTGCATTATGCTAGGTCAGCTTGGCTTTGAACCTTACATACAACAGCAACATGTCGTGGGAACAAACACAACTAGAAACTATTCCTCGAATACACAATAATTATGTTCCCGTCCGAAAACCCCTGCTTCACCAACAATCATAATAGTTAAGTTTCAGAAAGAGTAATTTTTTCTACCATTTTCTTTTATTTATATTGCTCCAGTGGTATTTTGTATTACTGAGAATATTTAGAATTTGAAAGATAAACCTCTTCTTATTTTATTTATTTATTTATTACCTGTCATTTCAAACAGAAAATGGACGGAGTACAAAACGAAAAGAAAAACAAAACAAAAGCAAAACGTAACACTTTCGTAGGAAACACGCCAATTGAATCTCTGAATGACTAAAAACTACACTTAAATTCTGAGATTTTTGCTCCACGGGAGTGACTGGATTTTTTAGTTGTACTTGCTAATCAGGTTAGAGATCTCTTCGTGATCTTGATCTCTTATGTCACTTATTCATCATTTTGGTATTTCTTTTCCATGGGGGGAGCTGAAGCATATATTTGGATAATCTGCAGAAAGTGTAACGGAGTTTATTTTTTTCACTATCTGCCAGAAGGGAGCTAGGTAAAGAAATTTGGATATTGCAACGGTGTTATAAAGGGAAGCTAGGATTTTTCTTTACCCGTAGAGCATACGAAGCGCATATTTGTGTTGCGAGAGCAATACTTTGCTTTGTCGTTTTTTCTTCTTTCTTTTTTTCCTCGTACCCCGATTTGCGCTTATTCTTAGAAAGTAGTAATGGTCTAACCTGTGCGGTTTTTATGGCACTTGCCCTTCGGCCAAGTGCCATATAGCGATCGCAATTTCTGTCCGTCCGTCGGTCTGTCGGTCTGTCCAGGTTTTGCTAGTTCGGGCACTTCCACATAAGCTAGGACGATAAAACTTGGCAGGCGTATCAGGGACCCCAAATGATTAAGTTGGAAATAGTCACTTCCCCGATCCGAGCACCGTGGGGGGAGTGGAGAGAGGGGGAATCCGGAATCTTGAGGTATTTTTAACTTTTGAACGGGTGATCGGATCTCGATGAAACTTGATATTTGGAACGACCTCATGCTTTAGACGACCCACTTAAAATCCGGACCGGATCCGGTGACTTTTGGGGGGAGCAACCGGAAATCTTGGGAAACGCTATGAGTGGAGGGATCGAGATGAAACTTGGTGGGAAGACACCTAGCAAACACTAGATACATCATTGACATAACCGAGCCGATTCGGGCACTGTGGGGGGGGGGGGGAGTGGAGAGAGGGGGAATCCGGAATCTTGAGGGATTTGTAACTTTTGAACGGGTGATCGGATCTCGATGGAACTTGATATTTGGAAAGACCTCATGCCTCAGACGACGTACTTAAAATCCGGAACGGATCCGGTGACTTTTGGGGGGAGCTGGAGGGGGCAACCGGAAATCTTGGGAAACGCTATGAGTGGAGGGATCGAGATGAAACTTGGTGGGAAGACACCTAGCAAACACTAGATACATTATTGACATAACCGAGCCGATTTTGGTACTGTGGGGGGGAGTGGAAGGAGGGGGAATCCGGAATCTTGAGGTATTTATAACTTTTGAACGGGTGATCGGATCTCGATGGAACTTGATATTTTTAAAGACCTCATACCTAAGACGACCCACTTAAAATCTGAACCGGATCCGGTGACTTTTGGGGGGAGCTACAGGGGGCAACCGGAAATCTTGGAAAACGATATGAGTGGAGGGATCGAGATGAAACTTGGTGGGAAGACACCTAGCAAACACTAGATACATCATTGACATAACCGACCCGATTCGGGCACTGTGGGGGGAGTGGAGGGAGGGGGAATCTGTAATCTTGAGGTATTTATAACTTTTGAACGGGTGACCGGATCTCGATGAAACTTGATATTTGGAACGACCTCATGCCTCAGATGACCCACTTAAAATCCGGACCGGACCCGGTTACTTTTGGGGGGAGCTGGAGGGGGCAACCGGAAATCTTGGGAAACGCTATGAGTGGAGGGATCGAGATGAAACTTGGTGTGAAGACACCTAGCAAACACTAGATACATCATTGACATAACCGAGCCGATTCGGGCACTGTGGGGGGAGTGGAGGGAGGGGGAATCCGGAATCTTGAGGTATTTATAACTTTTGAACGGGTGATCGGATCTCGATGGAGCTTGATATTTGGAAAGGCCTCATGCCTCAGACGACCCACTTAAAATCCGGACCGGATCCGGTGACTTTTGGGGGAGCTGGAGGGGGCAACCGGAAATCTTGGGAAACGCTATGAGTGGAGGGATCGAGATGAAACTTGACGGGAAGACACCTAGCAAACACTAGATACACCATTGACATGACCGAGCCGATTCGGGCACTGTTGGGGGAGAGGAGGGAGGGGGAATCCGGAATCTTGAGGTATTTATAACTTTTGAACGGGTGACCGGATCTCGATGAAACTTGATATTTGGAAAGACCTCATGCCTCAGACGACCCACTTAAAATCCGGACCGGATCCGGTGACTTTTGGGGGAGCTGGACGGGAGAACCGGAAATATTGGAAAACGCTATTAGTGGAGGGATCGAGATGAAACTTGGTGGGAAGACACCTAGCAAACACTAGATATATCATTGACATAACCGAGCCGTGCCTACTCGTAACAAGTGCCATATGACCTCGTAGCTCTTGTTATAGAGAGTGTGGACCTTAGGCCGGATTGATGAATATGACATTACGTTTTGGAAAGCTCCGTAGAACTCTTGCCTGAGGCCAAAAGGATGGTTTTTGCTCCTAATTGAGCCAGAGCCTCTAGTGTGTGAACTAAAGTGGAGTTGTATAGACTATGTCAGAGAGGACAATCCGAAGTTATGCGGCCAAGCTTTCGTTTCATCAAACCATGTTTCTGCTTTCGAATGGAAAGCTTCGTTCTATCAGGCTTGCAGACAAGCACCAGTTAAAATCTGAAAGTGCGAAATATGTGCGGCAGTTCCATGGCTCCACAGCCAATAAATCTTCTTTGAGTAATAAATATAAAAAATTTACAGAAAGTGTCATTTTCCCACGGGTCCAAAAGTGCTACCCGTTTTTGTTCGGGATTTCAGCTGAGTTTATCATTCCATTTTTTACACTTGCGAGTGAGGAAGATAAATGATATCAGATGGGCCTCTTAAACTTTAAAAGTTCTCTCACTGCTAAGACCTTTTCAAGTGGTGAAATTAGAAAGTTGGCCTATGGGAAAAAAGTCAACTTTGAACTAATACAGATAGATTTTATTTTTCAACGGCATACGGTTTACCTCAATGAGCTGATCAATGTATATGTCATCTGTTTTTTGGTACAATAATTCCTTCATTTGTTACAACAGTTTTAAAGTTTGAAAGGGTTCACAACTTCAGTAGTGAGGTACACACTGAAACCGAAAATAGGCCGATCCCAATCCATGTAGAGTACTTCTAAGCAACAATCGTCTGTTAGACCATACCATAATCATCTTCGGCGATAAGGGGTTAGCAACGTTGGTAGTTGGTGTACCTATTAATCCTATTATTTCTTTCCTGTGTATTTGATCCTGCAATTTGGTACCATGTATATCACGGAGAGATGGATCTGTGAGTAAGAATCGGTTGCTAGAAGGGGTTCATGAAGGGCTAGAAACTTGTGAAAATTGGTGCACATTTTTTTTATCTCTATAAATCTGAGGTTAAGAAAAGTAGTCTCCTTGGTCTATCGCTGTAACATGGAGTTAAGGGGTTGACAACTTTAGTGGTATGATACAAACTCAAACAAAGAATAGGCGGAACCCAATTGTGAGACTTGTTAGGGACAAGTTCTTGTAAGTAACACCTTGTAAGTAACACCAGATGATTCTGTTATACCAGAATCATCTTTGTTGGTGAGAGGTTTCCGAGGTGTTGTAACGAAACGGATACAAATGATAATGTAAAACAACGACATAGTTTCGAAATTGATTAGCAGAGTGGCATCTATAGTATTTTGATCTTGAAAATTTACGGATAGCTTTATAATACCAACTAGATTATATAAGATAATGTTCCAAGTTTTCACCAGTCACGATGTCTACTACTGAAAAGGATAAAGTTCAACTGGCTGCAAAGTCAATTTTGTCTCTACTTCCGATATAATGTTGTTTTTTTCACGTGTAAGCAAAAATTGACTGTTAGACCATAATCATTTTCGGCGATGAGGGGCTTGTAACTTTTGCTAGTTGTTGTGCCTATTAATTCTATTCTTTGTTTCTGATGTATTTGAATTTAAAACCGTACTATGTCGATTACGAGGAGACGGACTTCTAAGTAGGAATTGGTTGCTAGAAGGGGCTCATAAGGGGCTAGAAACTAGTGCAAATTGGTGCACATTTTATTTGATCTCTTTAAATCTGAGGGTAAGAAAATGAGCCTCCATGGTCTATCACTGTAACTTAGAATTAAGTCTTTGATGGTTAGACAACTTTAGTGATAGGGTACACAGACAAAGAATAGGTGGAACCCAACTGTGAGACGAGCCAGGGACTTGTAACTAACAGTCGGCGATTATACCATAATCATCTTCGGCGATGAGAGGCTTCCGACTTTTCCTAGTATGTCTACCTATTTTTTTCCGTAGTGTTTGATGGCAAGGAAAGCTTGGTTCATGTCGTCCTTCAAGAATTGGTTGCTAAGCATTGCCATTTTCATGGGATGCTAGAATGGTCTATGGTATTGGTCTTTCACTGTACCTTAGCTTAAGTGTTAAGACAACGGATACAAATGATAATGTAAAACAACGATATGTTTCGCAACAATTTGTAAAGGTATTTTGGTATTTTGAACTAAAAAACCATGGGTAGCTATATCATGCAAACTAGGTTATATAAGATAATATTCCAATTTTCCACAAGTCATGATGTCTACGGTTGAAACGGATACAGTTCAACTGGCTGCAAACTCTTTTTAGTCCCTACTTCCGATATTCTGTTGTTGTTGTTTTTTTCAACGCCGAGGGATAACCATGTGATTACAGATCTGGAAAAACATTCCTCGTGGATTGGAACATACCATTTTGAAAACCTCGCTGGGTTGACAAATTCAGCATTTAACCATTAGCGAATAAACAAAACAAAACTGTTGCTGCAATACTTCACGTTGCCCAGGCAACGTAGGTATAGTTTTCTTTCAAAATGTTCAGATAGAAGCCAGCGGGTGTGTTTTAATGACGATCCAATGGGGACACACAAACAAGGCTCTCAACGGGTTTTACATTGATATCACCAAGAGCAATGGAGGGCACGGGCTTTCAGCTTTCCAATTAAATAATACGATCTCTGACTTAGCCGAGTTAAATTTAAGACCTCGATGAGCATATTCGTTTTGCATTATTTCAAAATTTTCTTCTAGCATTTGATTGACCTGCTTAAAAAAAAAATATTGTCGTTATAACATACGAGAGAAACGTCAATGGCTTAGAGAACACATGAACAAAGGCATAAAGATTGCACTTCTAGGACACTATTATTGAACGGTGTTGGCGAATAAATAGCTCCCTGCCGGGTACCCTTACGAACTGGGATTGAACGACCACATTGGCAAGGATGAGGTGACCGTGTTCAGTTTTGAGGCAGCTTAAGCTTTACTTGGAGCCGGCAGCGTGAATCAAAGAGTCGAAAGCTCGACGAACATCGTGACCGGCTAATATCAAACTTTCCCCCTAAGTTTCGGCATCAATCAGCGCTGATGCTACTACGGCAAGTGCATGCGTGCAGCCGACGCCTGGTTTTAATCCGAACTGTGAAGGGGGTCATATCACTTATTACTCAACTCATCAATAAAAAACAATTCATAAATTTTGTAAAAAGTCGTGGACACTGTAATTGGACGGAAGCTTGAATATTTTGGGCGTCGCATTAGATTTTCCTTTTGTGGGAATTGGAGTAAGGTCCCGTATACAAAATGTTGTAGGGACAATGGTAGTGTCAAAATCATTTGCGTTAATATACAAATGTGGTCAACAAACAGAGAGCTAACATTAATAACATGAAGAACGCTAACATTGTCAATACCCGAAGATCGTCTTCGCTTAAGGCGAGAAATCGCTGTTATGACAGATTCTCGCGAAACTTAGAAATTACAAGCCGGGTGTGCGTTAAGAAATTCTGTCAGATCACGCTCAGCCTTGGCTTCAGTCTCTGGGTCTTGCGAATCAAATTCATTCGTAAAATGCGCGGACCATTTTAGACTCTGGAATATATGCCGCAGAAAAACCACATTCCGGCTCATTTCTCACCACATTGTTCCAGAGCATTGCCGGATTTATGCTACGACTGGAATAATGGTGTTGTACTTGAATACGGTGTGAAGCAAGCTCCCCCCCCCCGAAACCTTTTTTCACACGTTTACGAATAGTATTAATTAAACTTTGCTTTGTTACATGCATTAACAAGGGCAGGATTTTTCTTTTACCAATCACGAATTACCATCCCGATTCTAAATTTTTTTTTCACGGGGACGGCTGCTTTTTCGTCACATATTAGAGGACCTGGGCCTGGACCATGGACCACTTTCTCAATTGATGCCAGGAGCTCTCGGAGTTAAGGGGACCTTATTTTAAGGGGAGTGTTTTGCTTCTTCCGGATATCCTGAATAGCCCTTCGGAAAGGGTTATAACAAAGGTGTGTGAATTTATCGACGGAGCCGCTGAAGCTAAGAGCGACCAAGCTTAGTAGTGAGGCGTCATAGCCGTAGGAATATATTGTTGTTGTTTTCTTTGAAATGTTTGTTGTGTTATAAGTAAGTAAGTAAGTAAGTGTATTTATAACCCACAAAATGTTTTACAACACAAGAATGTGGAGTAGAAGAGATAAATTGAAATAAAAAGAAAAGAACAAGAGACAACAAGAAAATAACAAAACAGACAATACGCATCAACTATCAGCCAAAAAGTCTAATCAGTCGGTGATGCGGCAACAGACGTAGACAAGACTTCTGACGGAAATCAGAATTCAAATCTTGCAGCCGTGACAAAATGTCAGTAGCTCCGTAAGATTTAATAATCTTCGAATTACTGTGGGACCGGGGCAGATACAGAAGAAACTTACAGTAACGGAAATAATCTATCCTTATTCTGGATAGATCCCGTTTATCAAAAATATCAAACAGACCAACCGAGAAAAGCACAGACGGGTCGCAAAAAGAAGCATAAAGTTTTGCTAGAGCTGTTCTTCTGTACTTGCCCCGATTTGCTACAATCTTCGCGTACCCTATTTGTAGCTTACGCTTAATGTCGACAAGTGCAGTACTGCGGAAAGACGGAAAGGAACTCGTTACTGTGATACCCAACCATCTAAGAGAAACAACATGGGGAATCTTAAATACCTGGCAATCTAGTGGACCAGGGGAAGGAGAACCGTTAAAATGCAGATATTCACACTTATCGACATTCAGTCGCAGACCAATATTCCCAAAAAGTGACGCAACGTGAGAAACCATTCCCGATAGACCTCCTTTTGTGCGGCTAATTAGCATAAGGTCGTCAGCATAAGCAATGTATGATACATCTGTCATCCCGACGAAACAAGTGTGCGTAATTTGTGAAAGAACATTAAATAAGCAAGCATTAAATAAATACGGGGATAAAACCCCACCTTGACGGACACCGCATTTCACAGGGATGTTACCAAATACACTTTCACCAGATTTCAACCGCAAAAAAGAATTGGAATACCAATAGCGCAGAACATGAATAACAGAGGCGTTCACACCAAGAGAATGAAGGGCAAAATTATGTAAATAATTTTAGGGCATTTTATGTAAATGGCCCCTGTGCTTTTAAATACACCTATATCAATGGCCAGTTGAGTCTCACTTTTGCTTGGCCGTACTGATCTCTATAGAAGGTTGAAAGGCACACGGATTTTTTTGGGGAATTGAATCACAGATATTTCTTCACATTAATCTTGTCCCAGTCTTGAATAATTTTCCATTTAAGTTGAGAATTAAGATTAGCAGCGGATGGAGTTATATTAGACAACCGAACAGACGAAGCAATGGGGAGATGATCAGACGCTTGATAATCTAATAGCACGTAAATTGTTTGTACATCCAGCTCGGCCGATACTGCAACATGGTTTAAATTTGAGGTACTACTTGAAGGGTGGACATAAGTAACATTTGAATCTCTTGGCACAATGTATAATGAATCGCCGAAGATTCCACGGATTAGGGTGGCCCGCTCCATTCTTACATTTCTTACTCTTCACTCTCTGCAGCTGGCCCCATACACCTTCAGAGGCCAGAGCAACAGTTCTCAATTTCGTCAGTTTTTGTTAGGTCTTTAGCAGCCTTGCCACCGGCAGTAAAATTATACTAGATCCAGTAAAATAAATAAAATATAGAGAGAAGTTGTGTCATTTTCACAAATTCTGAGGAAATGAAAAGAGATATTAGGACAGTAATTCCACTCCAGAATTTTGAAAAAACCTAGACATAGTTAAAAAAATCAGGAGATTCGGTAATCCAAAATCAGGAAATTTGTAAGGAGGAGTTCTAGAAATCAGAAGTTTATAAGGAGAAATTAGAAGGAAATTTGTATTTATGTTTTACATGTCAAAGAGGGGAATATTCAAAGTCTAGGTGTAGCGTGCATTGGCGTCGCAAGTTCATTTTTGTTTGGGGGGGGGGGGGGGAGGAGCAAATTTTTCCAAAATTCTCAAAATATTTACCGGATCCTAGAAACTGAGAATTCGAGCTTTAAATTATGTAACAGAAAGGATCACGTCGGAAGAGTAACATTAAAGGGCAGCATGAAAGACGATAAGCCAACTTTTAGGCGGCGTTTTGGCGAAGCACAATTGGGGAATATGTAGCCGGGCACCATTGTAGTAACATCTTTTTATCTATTATACCCAAGAGAAAATTAAATCGAGCTCCGCAGGCGAAAATTTTCGAAATCCATTTTTGTTTTCTCCTGTAGGCTAAAATTTAACTGCTGCTCTTACAAGTTCTATCATTTACCTTAGATTAAACAAAATACTCTAGGAAGTTCCAGAAACCGGATGGAGCGACTTTCCGGCAGCAACAGGTACTGTAGTCTAGTCAATACTACCTATGATCACATAAAGCGGGTGCTGCAATCGAGATTTTTTTAAGTTAGCTTTTCCTCCCAAATTTAACTATTTCCATCCAGATTCTAGCTTCGGTGATGAGTTCCAGCCTCCTTCCAGTCCCTAAGTTAGTAAGTAAGTAATTTATTTGTAACCCGCCGTCTCGAAAAAGCGGAGTAATTGAAAGAAAATAATAAAAGACATTAAGACACAGAAAAAGACACTTCTTTTCAATCTTCGGCCAGGAAGCAGCGGAGAAGGTCGTGCGCTGGCTGGGATCTGTTTCCTACTTAATTGTATTCACATCAGAAATCGAATATCTTCATTACCAAAATTAGGCCTGGGAAGCAAGAGTTGTAATCAAGGGACTTTGATGTTACTTCTTAAGCTCCCGTCCTGGTTTCATCGTAGAAAAAGGGACCCGGCCCTTGTCTCTCTGTTTTATGAATTCCGTTGGTTTAATTTTCTCTCTGTGGAGACTGCCTCAAAGAGCTGGAAAGTTGGTACTTATTTTCGCTTCACTTTAGCCTACTCGCTCCCTGTATGCCTTTTGAGGGTCCGAAAACGTAAGTGGAGGGATACCTATGACATCGTAAAAGTTGTCCGTCTGTCCGTCTGTTATCACCATAACTCTCGAAGGGAATGAGATATTTTGATGGAACTTGGTGTAAGGACTCTTTGTGTCAAGGGTAAGGTCAAGTTCGTAGATGGACTCTGTAGCCCTACATTTAGGGTTGGGGTAGGGGTTTTACGCTTATCACGAATGTGCAAAATAATTTCTCGTCCGACAAGTTGTTCGCCCGAAATCCGGCAAAAACAGGAAAGCTGGTTAAAAGTAAAAGTTTCATTTGAAGTTGATTAAATGTTCGATTTAGGTTAAGAAGACATGCTGAATGTGATGGTGAAGACCATTTTCTCGCCGGACGAGTAGTTTGTTCGGAATCCGGCTAAAACCGGAAAGCTGGTTAAAGTAAAAGTTTGATTTGAAGTTGATTAAATGTTTGATGTAGGGGTAAGTAGACGTGCTGAACACTTACGAGAAAAGCATTTTCTACCAGACAACTAATTCGCCTGGAATCCGGCCAAAACTGGAAAATTTGTTAAAAGTAATAAGTTTTGTTTGAAGTTGATTAGGTGACAGATTCAGGGGTAAGAAGAGACGCTAAGTCGACATATGACAATCATTTTCGGTATTCCGGTTGTAACCGTTTTTTCTTAGAAGCTAAAGTTTTATTTGAAATTGATTAGATTTTCTTTATAGGGATAAGAAGATACCGTACGCTGAATTTGATTCTAATTTTTTTTTTTTGCCGGACAAGTAGTTTGCTCTGAATTTGGCCGAAACAGGAAATTTGGCAGAAGTAAAGCAGGAAGTTTCGGTCAGTATCTTCAAAATAGATGTTGCTTATAGAGATATATCTGAACTTGGTTTTCTCTAATGATTAGCCGGGCGAAGACTGGATCTGGCGAAGACAAGACCCAGTTTTGATCAAATATTAGATTTTTGGGATCGCATCGAAACCTTAGGTCTTGTTTTCCTCGATCCCACGAAGAGTTAGTAAAATAAAACAAATCGAAACAAACTAATAATGAAAACAAGAATTATAAGTAGAAAGGACAAGGAAAACATTTTTGGATTGTTATTTGGAAATATAAAGAATAATCTAACAAGCATTGAATGTACGAATTGTTATTCTCCACTGTGCTTTTTGAATGTATTTGTAGCTTAGTGTAACAAATTAAACAAGACCAAAGGTTTCGATGGGATCCCAAAATTATAATATTTGCTCCGGACAACTCGGTCTTGTAACTATTCAGTCTTCAACCGACTTCCTAAACATTTTTACTTTTAGAAATTAGAAAGAGACTAAGGCCAATTGTAATAATCGGAGAAGACCAGTCCGTACTTGACAGTGCAAAATGGATACGCCAGCTGAATTTCACCAAGTTCAGATATATTCAGATATCCACTCTGCGCTGTCAAATATTCATATATGGATTCAGCATCCCTATAGCCCTATATCATCCCTATAACCCTATAGCCTACATTATATATCCTTTCTTCCTTACTTCTGCCCAACTTCCGGTCTCGGCCGGATTCCGGACCAACTACTTTTCTGGCAAAAAACTAAAGCTAAAAACGAATTCTGTATGTCTTCTTGGCCCTACATTGAACCTCTTATCAACTTCAGAATAAACTTTTAAGTTTATCCTCAAATTAAACCTCAAATTAGGTTTCAGCATGTCTCCTTACATCTAATTCGACTGTTTCATTAGCTTTTAGCAACAATTTTTGCTCCCCTTAATTTCAAACCCCTCCCCCACCCCTAAATATAGAGCTGTATAGCCCATCTTGGGACTTGACCCGTATCTTGACTCCCCTACTCCCTACATCGAACCTCTAATCAACTTCGGAATAAAATTTTACTTTTAACAAATTTTTCCAGTTTCATCCGGATTCCGAGCGATCTGTACGGTCGGTGAGAAAATAATTGTCATATACGGATTCAGCGTGTCTTCTTACCCGCAAATATAACTTTTACTTTAACCAAATTCTCCGGTTTTGGCTGGATTCCGGCCGAACTAATTGTCAGGCGAGAACTAGTTTTCATGCTTGGACTCAGCACGTCTCCTTACCTATAGATTGATCCTCTAATCAACGACAGTTTAAACTTTTACTTTTCACAAATTTTGCGGTTTTCCACGGATTCTAGGTGCACTATATGTCCGGCGAGAAAATAAATTTCATATTAGATTTCAGCATGTCTCCTGACATCTAATTCGACTATTTCATTAGCTTTTAGCAACAATTTTTGCTCCCCTTAATTTCAAACCCCTCCCCCACACCTAAATATAGAGCTATATAGCCCATCTTGGGACTTGACCCGTATCTTGACTCCCCTACTCCCTACATCGAACCTCTAATCAACTTCGGAATAAAATTTTACTTTTAACAAATTTTCCGGTTTCATCCGGATTCCGAGCGATCTGTACGGTCGGTGAGAAAATGATTGTCATATACGGATTCAGCGTGTCTTCTTACCCGCAAATCGAACTTGTACGTTAACCAAATTCTCCGGTTTTGGCTGGATTCCGGCCGAACTAATTGTCCGGCGAGAAATAGTTTTCATGCTTGGACTCAGCACGTCTCCTTGCCTATAGATTGATCCTCTAATCAACTACAGTTTAAACTTTTACTTTTCACAAATTTTGCGGTTTTCCACGGATTCTAGGTGCACTATATGTCCGGCGAGAAAATAAATTTCATATTAGGTTTCAGCATGTCTCCTTACATCTAATTCGACTATTTCATTAGCTTTTAGCAACAATTTTTGCTCCCCTTAATCGCAAACCCCCCTACTCCCTACATCGAACCTCTAATCAACTTCAGAATAAAATTTTACTTTTAACAAATTTTCCGGTTTCATCCGGATTCCGAGCGATCTGTACGTTCGGTGAGAAAATGATTGTCATATACGGATTCAGCTTGTCTTCTTACCCGAAAAACGAACTTTTACTTTAACCTTATTCTCCGGTTTTGGATGGATTCCGGCCGAACTAATTGTCCGGCGAGAAGAGCTTTTAACAATAATTTTTGCTCCCCTTAATTTAAAACCCCTCCCCCACCCCTAAATATATAGCTATATAACCCATCTTCGGACTTGACCCGTCTTGACTAAAAGAGTCCTCGTGCCAAGTTTGATCAAAATATCTCAACCCCTCCGAGAGTTACCGTGCTAACAGACTGTCGGACGGACAGACCGACAACCTTGCGATGTCATGGGTATCCATCCACTTAAGTTTTGAGATCCCAGAAACTTGAACTTGAATTTGGAGCTTAAACGTTTGGAATGGAGGTTAAAGCTTTTGAATTTTAAAGTAAAGTTGCATGATTTTGTTTTGGAAAGAAAAGCTGACGTTAAAATTCTAAAGTAAATAGTAATGTCACCGAGTGGAGGATCGAAGTCGTAGCCCAAAATGTCAGAAAGATAGAATTTTAGAAAAGATGCTACGGGGTTTAAAAATAAGAAGAGCTTGAAGCTCATATGGGACTTGCAAGGCTGGGTCGGAGGATTAAAGTAGGAATTCTTCATTTCGTGGGTTTGTTGTGACCCTTTTTAAGCAAAACCATTGAGATAAGAATGGTCATCTGTCCTTGGAAATCACGAGAATGAATTGTTCGTAAAAATTATTTTATTTATGCATTTTGCCGTGATGATGCGCACTTTAAGGGCGCTAGAGACTCATCTGTTATTAACACTCTTCAAGCACAAAAGGTGGTAAGTTCATTGGAACCATGAAAATGTATATTTTCCTCAAATTATTGTTTGTATTTTAAGAAATTCATTCGTAAGCAAAACCCTTGAGTCAAAAATGATCATGAGCCCTTCGGGATCATGAATATATATCGTTTGGTTAAGAAACGCACTTTTGTGTGCTAAAAATTAATTTTTTAACATCGCCCCTGAGTTCAGTGTATACTTTGCTTAAATGTATTTTTTGTACTTTGTAGTTAGGATTAGTACTTTAGGGGTGGTCGGATCTAAGAAGTGACTAAGCCAGTAATGTCAGGTTTGTAGGGAATTCGGAAATTACTGACTCCCGTAGGTTGCGAACAAATGGCCCGATCCAAGTGAAACTTTATTGGTGACAAGAACTGATGACCTAGATATGCAAAGTATGTGTCCAAACCCCATGCGGCCATGGTTGGGGGAGTTGAGAGAAGGGGTAGTCAGAAAACCTTGTGACATGCACAGAAACCAAACAGATGGGCCGAATCGGGTGCAAGTTGGACAGTACTAAGTTTTGTGCGGCCTACATTTGTCATTTGGCGTCCGAACCGGCTCCCACCAAAATAGGAAGAGGACGAAGCAGGAACCGGAAATTTAAAGATATGCTCTGATTCGAGTTAAATCTGATGGAAGGGAAGAGTAAATGTTAGGGATGCGAAGTTTATGTGCACAAGTCGTATAAGGCCTCAGTGGGGGGAGTCGGAGGGGGAGTCCGCCGGAAATTGTGTTGCTCGCCTAGGGGTTAAATGAGTGGAGTGATTTGCATGAAACTTTTAAAGTAGAGAGATCGTATGCCTTAGATCAGTGGTTCCCAAACGATGGTTTGCGTACCCCAAGGGGCACGCGAGACCCTTGCAAGGGGTACGCGAAGGAACCAAAATTGATTTAGTCTGTAGCTTCAAAATCTCGCCTCGCTCGTTTTTTTTCTGCCGAAAGCCTAATATTACCAGCAGAGGCATCACCTGCAAAAATATATCTTAAGGGGCAAGGTATTTTTACTGACTGATAGGTCAAGTTTACCGACTGTATTTTGTGGTTTTTAAGTAAGTGTTTTTGCGAAAAATCGCGGCGCTTCGCGCAGACTCTTTTCTTTTTAATCGTCTGGCCAACCTTTTCGGGGGGATGGGTGTTGTAAACCCGTGCGTAACGCCTCTGATTAAAAGCCCTATTGAAAGTAAGTGAAATAATGTTGAATGAAAACAGCTAGCCTAGTGCCCTAAAATCTGTCCCTGTGTCAAACAATAGTGTTTCAAGAAGGATCAAAGATAGTGCAAGGGATATTGTCATTCAGGTTCCGAATTAAGCTAAAGAAAAAGTTTGCAATGCAGCTTGATGAAATCACGGAGAAAATTAAGACCAAACACAGAAACAGGCTGACTGTAAAAAATATGCTGCTAACGACGTCGAGCCGAGATTTGACAAGACTTTCGCTACAAAGCAGCCTCTATAGTGATTGCCTCATTGTTTTTTTTTATACATTTTACACATGTATGCCTTACCATTTATGATAATAACTATCGTTTTTTTTCACGCTCTGAAAAAAGGGGTGCGCAATCTTTTTGAACCTTGATTAGGGGTACGCGGTATCGAAAAGGTTGGGAACCACTGCCTTAGATGGCAGATTTTAGGTTCTGGACCGGATCCGAGCACCGTTGGAAGCGGTTCCGGAATTTTCGGGAAAATGCTCGAATTTTCTTTCTAGTTTCTCGTACCACCTACTCGTAACAAGTGCCATATGAGCGCAATTATAGCAATTATCCAGTCATAACTTCTGTTAGTTATGTAAGACAACGAAGTATTTAAGACAACGGGTTTTCCTTGTAAGTTTTGTAACCATATAAATTTCCAGACAGTACAGAAGCGTATGTGTAAGCAAGCATGGTGAAGGACTTCATCGGAACTATAGGGGTATAGCCTATGTATAACAGTGTCTGCAATGAAAAAAAAACACCCTTCGTTGGTCCCACGAGAAGAATCCTTCGGCAGACTTGTCGTGGCTTTCGAAGTGAACAGTTGTTGAGTTGGCAAAGTAATTCTCTTTTCGAACATGCGGTAGGAAACACGATGAAAATAAGCATTCATTTTTAAGTCATTTAAAATTTTATAAATTGTTGTTTCTTTTTTACGTTCCTGTCTCTCAGAATAAGGCAATATTGTTTTCTTGATATCTAAAATTGAAATTCTTAGTATCAGTGCTTATCGAATTTCTTTCGGATAGTGTGTATTTTTGTAGGGACAGCAAGTACCATCAGCTAGGGTAGACCCTTTCTTTGCATGGATTCTTAGGGTGGGCATGTAGGCATTGATTCACTAAGGCGTTCCGGATCCTAAATCTTTCTGTGCATCTATGCCTTCTTGTTCCAGACGTGGGCCTATAGGCATCGATTCACTAGCGGGATTCCTGCGTACATGCTTGTCATGGTTGTCTATGTAGGTATAAATACAGTGGGCTATACTAAGTAACTTACAACCGTGTATTATCTTTTTATTTCACTGCTTCGTTTTATATATACAACCATTTGCTAGTATTTATTCTTGTTTTATGGTTCTGCTATTAACTCTTGGGCAGAGGGTGGCCCCTTTCGACAGGGTTATTTGATCTGGGGGCCTTGCTCGCGCTACCTAGTCTTTCCCCTTGACCCGCCGATTATACAACAAAGGATACTATGCATGTTGTTGGAAGCAACTTCTATACGATATTTATCACTCTTGTGCTTGTCGAGAACAGGTTTTGCCAAATTAATGAACTTTGTATCGTAGGTTAAACAAAAATACTTGAATTGGTGCGATTCATTTTATTTTGGAAAAAACCTGAATGTCGAAACCGAAAATTTGATTTTTCCTTTAGTATAAACATAAAATAAACTATACCTAGGCAACGTGAAGTGTTGCGGCAACCTTTGTCCGGCTTCGCGGCTTCGACGACTAAAGTGTTGCGAGGTTGTTTTTGTTTTTTCGCTGTCGGTTAAATGCTGAAGTTGTCTACTTATCGAAGCTTTTAAAACGGTATGTTCTAAAAAGAATCATAACATGATCAAAAGCTATTGTTCAGCGTTGTAAAAACAACAACAAAAGAATATCAGAAGAAGGGATTAAGTTGATTTTGCAGTCAGTTGACAGATGAAAACTTGGAACAATATCTTATATAATCTAGTTGGTATTATAAAGCTATCCGTAATTTTTCAGGGTTAAAATATCATAGATGACACTATTAATTATTATGAAACTACCTCATTGTTTTACATTATCGTTTGTACCCATTGCGTAAACAGTTATAGCGATAGACCATCGATACAAACTTTCTTACCGCCAGATTTATAGAAATCGAATACAATGTGGAAATCGAATACAATTTGCCGTTAACCGATTCTTACTTACAAGTCCCTCTCCCGTGACGGACATCAACGTCACCGGATAAAAATAATGGGTAGACCAGCTAGAAACAGTTACAAACCCCTCATCCCTAATTCCTAATTTCAAGAAGCCAAAAACTTAATTGGCTCTGATCCGCCAGACATTGTAGCTATTGTGGAAGTGAAGCCGAAGAACAGTCGATACCAGCCGCTTGTATCAGAATTCAACTTTTTTTTTTTTAGATTTTAGATTAGATTATTTATTGCTAAATTACATAATAACCCATCATGATAGGTAACCGCCCATGAGAAGACATAAATGCACTGGCACTGGGCGGCTACCACAAACTACTTTAACTTAACTTAAACAATAACTTAATTTCATTTAAACACAAATTAGTCATTTCTTCCATATACCACACAAAAGAAAAAAGAAGAAGAAAAAAGAGAAGAAAAGGAAAAATAAATAAATAAAGTTAATACAAAAAAAAGAAATGATAACTTATACCTTCATTCTCTGAATCGTGACTCCTCACCCCTCCAACAAAAACTTGTTTACTCTTTTTTTAAACATTTGTTGGTGTTCACTATCTGGGAGTGAATTCCATACCGCCTGGCCCAAATGTTTAATTAAAAAGCCAGTTCGTCTACCACTCCTATACTCCGTCACCAGGTTAGTAGCATTCCTTGTAAAGTAATCTTGCACATCATTATTATGTCTATAAAAATCTAAAAACACAGACGGACACACTTCATGCAAACACTGGTAAGTAAAAATGGCTGCCTGGTAGTCACGAACTTGGCCCACATCCATCACCTTTAACTTCCTAAAACAGGCTACTGTATTATTAGTCTCTTTAACGTAGCCACCTATCAAACGGACTGCCTTATTCTGTAAAATCTGAACACGCTTAAAATTACTAATAAAATTGCTAGCCCATAACACACAACCGTAAGATATATAGGGGCTAATAATCGCATGATAAAGAAGTAACATCACCCGAGCCGGTACGAAGTGCTTCAGCCGACGTATGATTCCAAGGCCTCTTGCAACTTTTGATGCCACAACATCGCTGTGACGTTTCCAAGACATGTTACAATCTAAGTAAAAACCTAGGTACCTCACCAAATCAACCTGTTCAAGAGACTTACCCGATAATAATATTCGCCCACCGAGATCTACGGGTTTGCCAATTCGACTAAAAACCATAAGGTTTGTCTTTTTTACATAGACTGCCAACATACTTATAGTTGTAAACACATTTAAATCATTTAAGACTACATTTACTTTATTTATCAAATCATCCACAGAAACACCACAAAAAGAAATAGCCGTGTCATCTGCGAAAGATGTAAGACACGAATCACGAAGGTAAAATCTCATAGTATCTACATAAACTAAGAATAAAAGCGGACCTAAAACAGAACCTTGCGGGACACCACATTTCACAAGATATGGACCGGAAATTACACTATCAATTACAACCTTTATTGACCTTCCTTTTAAAAAAGACTCAAACCAATTTAAACAAACCCTTTTAACACCTAAAAACTCTAATCTTCTCAATAAAATACTAAAATCAACTGTATCAAATGCCTTTTTAAAATCAATAAAAACAGTGAGGGGTATTTTTCCACTTTCAAGACACTGATTCACAAAATCACACAGATGTTGCACTGCATGTGTAGTTGAGTGGCCTTTGCGGAAACCAAACTGAGAATCGCTTACGAGACCATGTTGTGTTAGGTACTGGTAAAGCCGTCGATTAACTACTTTTTCAAGTATTTTTGAGAAGAGAGGAAGGATGGAGATTGGCCTCCAGTTTCCGACATCTGTTCTTGAACCACCTTTATGAAGCGGAATAACTTTGGCTGTCTTCAGACCTTCAGGAAAGATTCCAGTTTCTAGCGACAGGTTGATGATATGAAGGATGCAAGGAAGAAGGTAAACCAGAACTGATTTGAAAGTACGGAGGTTCATTCCATCTATCCCCGCTGAATTGGAGCCAATGCTTCCAACAATCTTAAGTAGTTCTTCACTGGAACACTTCTCAAACTCAAAGGCTAACCTGTCACCTCTATCATCTTGAAACTCGTGATGGCGGAAAGATTCTGGACTTCGGTTATTATCCTGTTGCACTGTTTGACCAATTTTTGAGAAATAATCAGCAAAGTATTCCGCCACTTGCAGAGGATCATTTATTGTAGCCCCGTGTGTTTCTATTGAGAGAGGCTCGCCACTGCTTTTCTTCGATATCAACTCCCCGATGACCTTCCAGGTTCCTTTCGAGTTACCTTTGGTTTCGATAAATTTCTCTTCAAAGTAACCCCTCTTTGCTCTTCTTCTGAGAGAGTTAACCTTGTTACGGGCAATCCTGAATTCTTCGAAATCTTCGTCTTTTTCTGTCCTAAGGCAATGTTCATAAAGCTGATTCCTATTTTCTATTTCTTCAACAATTTCGACTGTCATCCAGGGTTTCCGTGGTACATCCTTTCTATCTCTAACGATTTTCAGAGGACATGTTTGTTCGTAAATAGGTTGTAATACCGAGCAAAATGTGTCATAAGCCTCATTCACGTCACCCTTTATTTCGAGAACAGGATCCCAGCTAAGGGTACTCAGTTCTTCAGCAAATCTGTCTAGATTAGCCTTTTTCAATTGCCGTACTTTCCTTTTCTTAGCTTTACTTCTAGTTTTTGGCACACAAGTAATCCTCGCGATAACTGGTAGATGGTCAGATCCGGGATAAACACCCACATCAGCATAGCTTGAAATTATGAACTTGGAGCTGACAAAAACGTTATCAATCAATGTAGCTGAATGACTAGAAATCCTTGTAGGTACGCATGCTAAAGGGTAAAGATCATTAGAAACCATGTAGTTAAGAAAATCTAAATTATCACCATTCAAATCTAGCAAGTTAAAGTTAAAATCTCCCATGCAAATGAAGTCCAGACCACTACGGGACATGCAAGACATTAACTGATCAAAACCTTCAAAAAATTCATCCACTCGAGTGCTAGGCGGCTTATACACCAAACAAATAATAATTTTTTTCTTTTCAATTTCTAATTCTAAGCAAAAACTCTCAATCTTACCTTCAATCCAAACTATCAAATCTTCTCTTATAAAATAATTCAAATTCTTCTTTACCAAAAATCCTAGGCCACCACGATTCAAAGACTTCCGATTTTTCACCTCCAGCTCGTAACCTGGATAAATAAATGACGAAAGAGACTGGTCTGAACTAATAAATGTTTCATACACACCCATTATGTCAATATTCTGCGTAGATTCATCGATAAACTGCAGAACGTCAATATACCCAGTAGTTAAGTGGCAATTCCATGAACATAAGCACAGAGAATCTTGCCGTAAAATCTTCGAGGGCACAATATAAGAACTTTTCTGCAGCGGTTTTAAACTAACAAATGGTATATTAATATCTTGACCGATCCGGGCATCTAATACATCCTCAATCCGGAAACAATTATTCATATGTGTCTCAAGACAAGTGCCGGTATTTTCACACATCAAAACCAACACTTCTCAAAAACGCAAAAGTTTTTGAAGAGATAAAAAGACAAATGAAGCGGAAGTAAGGATATGGGTACGAGGAAACAACGCAACCCGGGGAACAATAATACAAAGCAAAAATAGGTGGATACATTGCAAAAAGGCAATCCGAAAAATGCATTAAACACAAACAACCGAATATCTATCAGAACGTGTCTGACAAAGAACGAATTTTTCGCGTAGAAGCATCACCAGGCAACTGAGCTAAAATTCGGCCCTTTTCCGTCCAAACATTCTTAACCCCGAATCTATCTCTCGAAGCCTCCAATATCGACTTTTTTCGCTTTGTAAGAAATTCACTCACAAAAACACCCGAACCGGCAAGCGTTGACTTGAGCTTGTAAACCTGAAAAGCTGTTTCTTTGCTTACAAACTGTACAATCACTGGCGCTACAACTGGGGTGCTCACGCTAGCTGGGTTAGCACGCACGAAACGATGTGCACTCCTAATCTGGTTTGCAGAAAATCCAACCAGACCCATCTGTTGGTTCACAATACTCAGTATAGACGAGTTTAGATCAACACCGGGCTTTTGTTTCACACCCATAAAAACCAGATTGTCTAGTAATGAATCCTGCTTTAAGTCATCAACATCCGCTTCAACACTTGCAATACGAGATTCAAGAGACTCCATCTGACTTTTCAGACCTTTCAGCAGCTTTTCAATTCTTGCAAATTTGGGATTGTACTCTATGCTGATAGCATCGTATACATCGCTCACAATCGTTTCCGCACTAAGAGACTGTTTACTAGTCAGTCCTTCACTTTTCTCATTTACTTTTTTCTGAATCTCCGTTAACATGCTGTTTTTCGTCCGCAGTAGCTCATCTTCTGTAGCAGCTAGCTTTTCAAATAAATTTGTAACCGTGTTAGCTCCTGGTAGTGTGCTACCCTGAGATTCTGGAATGTGTTCCAGGTAAATATCAGGAAAGCAATCTAACTCATCGAACGCAGACGGAACTTTCTTTTCGTTCGACAGTTTAGCCTCGGATGCATTCCGATCATAATCCAAAAGACTTGATTGCAAAACTGTCTGCAAATCATGCGTTCCGTAACAAAACACTCTGAATTGGTCCGATTTGTTCTTCCCAGCCGATTTGATGATACTAATAATACGAACGGGCCACAACGGATATCTAGCAAACTTCGCCAAGGCCAAATCTCCTACTCGGAAAGACATCTTTTGGGGTAAATCATCAACTGAATAAAGGTTATTACCTTTGAGTGGGGCAGGCCCACGTAAGCTGTGGCAATCACCAGGGACAGGTGGCCCAGAGGAACGCAGGACCTGCTAACGAATTTTTCCTCTGTACTCTGACATCCAAATATCCAATACAGCTTACTATCCACGATGATGACACGTTCAATTTTTGCACAATCTGTACAGTCTATTATTCGATCCGCGCGGAATGAATGACGACGCGCAACTGACGCGCAACTTGAATGGTTACTCCGCATACTCGAAGAACATTGAATCTTCTGACGGTAGAGGCATATTATGCTATGTCAAAAGTTATCTTTCAGTCGAAGAGCTTCATACCAGCGGGGACATGGGAACTGAGAGTATTTGGCTTCGATTCCGTGGATCTGGAGACAACATAGTCAATTTTGGTGTTGTTTATCGTAGTCCAAATAGTTCGCTTGAAAATAATTCTAAAATTCTGAACGAATTTCGAAGTTACATAGAAGAAAGAAAAGGATCAACTGTTGTTGTGGGAGACTTCAACTTTCCGACCATTAACTGGAATTTTACTCATACACAAGAGATTGCGCTGACAAGCGGCCTAGTTAAAGAATTCCTCTCATTTGTTAACGAAAACTGTCTTGAGCAGTTAGTAACCGTACCGACTAGACAGAGAGGCCAAGACCAACAAGCCTCTTAAACCTAGTACTGACAGATGACCCTGACACAACTGATAATCTTCGCGTAATAGCTCCTGTAGGGAAGTCTGACCATTCGTGCATCATGTTCAATTTAGCCTTAAATTGTCCAAAGAGTACGAGTCCTAAAAAAACAAGGTTGGATTACTACAGAGGAAATATTATGTTGGTTTGCGGGACGCGCTGATGGATACTGATTGGGATGCTGAGTTTCGACTGTCGATGAAATGTACACAGCATTTGTCTCTAGACTTACCTCTCTTGTGCACTCTTTTGTTCCAGTTGCCCAGCATAAAAACCGACCTCGTGTTAGCCGCCCAACTCTGCTTCTTATAAAAGAAAAGCAGCAAGCTTGGAGGCAATTACAAGCAAACCCAGACGCCGATAACCTAAAGAAGAGTTACAAACGAATTTCAAACAAAGTTCGTAAGGCAACACGTGTACAGGCCAATGAAAGAGAAAAGAAAGTGGCACTGTCTTCAAAATCTAATCCAAAAGCTTTTTGGAAATATGTGAACTCCAAGTGAAAGGTAATAGCAAACGCAAGCAAGATGAAGGACCCTTCAACCGGAAAGACTGTCCAGGATCCAGTTGCTGTTGCTGACATTTTAAATCACCATTTTTTCACTGTATATACTGACGAAGACCCATCTACTCTACCTGATAGTGATGCCTCCCAGCAAGATTTTCCAGACCTCATAATTGACCCTGCGCTAGTTTGCAAAAAGCTAAAGGAATTGGACCCAAACAAGTCTTTGGGCCCAGATGGTTTACACCCAAGAATTTTGAAAGAGACTGCTGAGCTTATCGCTGAACCTTTGACTGTGATTTTTAGGAAGAGCTTGTCATCTGGCCAATTGCCAAAGCTTTGGAAGCAAGCTCTCGTTACCCCAGTGTTTAAAGGTGGTGCTTCGAAAGAAGATCCAAACAACTATCGGCCAATTAGCCTTACTTGCGTAACATCCAAAATTTTTGAAAGAATCGCCTCTGATCACCTTCTCTTTCATCTACTGGATAGGAAGCTTATAGCAAAGAAGCAGTTTGGATTTATCAAAGGAAGGTCCGCCGAATCCCAGTTATTACTGACAACCGAACAGTGGAGGAAGTACATCGACTCTGGACCTTCGAAAAGCATTCGACAAAGTTCCCCATAAGAGACTCTTGGTGAAACTCGAGAAGCTAGGCATACGTGGGAGCTTGAATATATGGATTTCCGGCTTCCTCTCCGAACGGACACAGAGAGTCAAAGTAAAAGGGCAGCTAAGTAATTCTTCCGTCTCTGTAACAAGTGGAGTGCCCCAGGGTAGTGTATTGGGACCATTACTATTCAATATCTATATTAATGATTTAGTGTCCGACATTGATTCTGATATCGTGTTGTGTGCGGATGACACCAAGATGTACAGAGTCATCAGGAGTTCCCAAGATTCATAGATACTCCACAATGATCTTCACAAAATTGAACTTCGGATGCAAGTGTGGCTGATGGAAGTCAACGTCGAGAAAAGTCACCATCTTCGCCTGGGACCCTCTAACTTTAAAACTTTCTATAGTTTCAACAGCCAAACGATACCCGAATGCATGACCCAACGGGATTTTGGGATCCTGATCGATGGGGATCTGCGTTTCTCGCAACATTACAACCTTACCATGAAAAAGTGTAATAGAATCCTTGGTGTAATACGAAGAAACTTTACTTTTAAGCAGGATGGTTTGTTCTCACTTCTTTTCAAGTCGATGGTTCGCCCGATCATTATATATGGCCACACCACAGTGCGGCCATATTACAATTGTGACATTGAGGCTTGAAAAAATCCAACGGAGAGCTACAAAGTTCGTACCAAATCTGCGCGATCTCCCTTACCAAGTGAGATTAGCCAAGTTGTGCCTTCCCTCCATTGCATACAGATTTTTTAGAGGAGACCTGATTGAAACATTCAAATTAATCAATGGAAGTTATGACAATTTTGAAGTGACTGATTTAGTAAGATTCAGCATTAACCGTCATCATCGGGGGCACGCGTACAAGCTTACAAAGTCAAGATTCCACAAGGACGTTTTTAAGTGGGGTTTTGGCAACAGAATTGTTGATCCTTGGAACAGCCTTACCGAAGATGCGGTTAATGCTGAATCGATCAATAGTTTTAAGTGCATTGTTGATGAGATTTTTAACTCTGATCAGTTCGACTACTCAAAATTTCTTAGAGTTATTTAGAGGCGAAAGCCTTTTCTCTTGCTTTGTATTATTATTTTTATTATTATTATGAATGTAGTATAACAGCCGATTATTACTTACAGGTCCCTTGCATGTCTTACAGTAGGGAACCAAATTGTTCTTGCCATCGAATACACCGGAAACAAATAACAGGTACACCAACTAGCAAAAGCTGCAAACCCATCATTGCCGAAGATGATTATGAACTAACAGTAGACTGCTGCTTTCAACTCCCCTACACGTCTCGCAACTGGTATCGCCTATTTTTGATTTCATTGTCTACCTTACCACTGAAGTTGGTGTATCTCCAACTGGTGTATCTCATGAAGGAATTTTTTTTTACCAACAAATGGATGACATATGCTTTGATCAGCTCATCAACGGTTTCAACGGCTATCGATTGCCGTCGAAAAAAAAATTCTACCTGTCTTAGTTCAAAAGTTGACTTTTTTGCGGGAGGTTAACTTTCTAACGTTATGACTTAGAAAGGAGTAAAGGATAAGCTCTAATTTCTTTAGCAATGAGAGAGCTTTTAAAGTTTAAGAGGGACTTCTGATATCATTTCTCTACCACAAACTCAAGTGCAAAAAAATGAATGATAAACTCAGCTGAAATCGCGAACAGACATGGATATAAACAATATATGGCAGCATTTTCGACCCGTGGGAAAAAGCTACTTTTTTGTTTCTGTAGCTTTTTCTATTTTTCACTCAAAGAAGATATGCTGGCTGTGGGGCCGGGTAACTGCCACATATATTTAGCACTTAAAGATTTTAGTCCATATTCAGTTTGAAACTGGTGCCTGCCTGCTTGCGTGCTAGAACGGAGCTTTCCAGTCGAATTTCGAAACATGGTTTGATGAAACGAAAGGTTCGCTACACAACTTCAAATAGTCCTCTCTGACATGGGCTATATAAATCCACTTTACTTCGCACACCGTAGGCTCTGGCTCGAGGACAAGCAAAAACCATCCTTATTGGCCCCCAAGAGTTCTACGGAGCTTTCCAAAACGTAATTTCATATTAATCAATCCGGCCTAAGGTCCACACTTTCCTTAAAAATCGCACAGGTTTAGACCCTTAAAAAAAAAAAAACGAGGACAAAACCAAAGTGTTGCCAAAACTATAGGGGGGGGGGGGGGCGGACAGATTTATCAGAGTCAGAATATTATTTGTTAGCTTTAGCTACAAAATAGTCAAATTCCTGCAGTAACAGGAATTTGCTAACGCAATAGCCGCCCCACAGCAGTTCCTGATGAGTGTATATCAGACAGAGTGAAAATGAGCGCCTCAGGTAAAACTCGTTTGCAGGCTATGACTTTTTTCGGGCAAAACATTACATCTGCCAATGAAATCTAAATTTTAAGGTGACCCAAGCCCCAAGATTCCAAGCTTAAACCATGAATGACATGACGTGAGCTTTCAGTAAAGAGAGCCTACTACACATGGCACCGTTGGCAAAATTAGTTTGTGAAATCCTTTGTGATCGGAATATGTCTTTGCGGATCCAAAATGAAACTAGACCTACGTTGCCTGCAGACACCTTGTTCGGTTTCACCGAATAAAGTTTTGCGAGAGCAACACTGTGGTTTTGTTTCTTCGCTAACGTTAAATGCTGAATTTGTAAAACCATCGAGTTTTTCAAAATGAGACGTTCCAACCCAAGAAGATTTTTTTCTGAACTAATGACTTAATCTGTAATCACATGTTTATCCCTCAGCGTTGAAAAAATAACAGCACAATGTTGGAGTTAGGGACTAAATTACTTTGCAGCCAGTCGAACATTATCCTTTTCAGTCGAAGACATGGGGACTTGTTGAAACTTGGAACATTATCTTATATAACACAGTTGGTATTAAAGCTATCCCTAGCTTTTTAGTATCAAACTACAATAGATGCCACTCTACTAATTAAATAATCCCTGACTTGGCTCACACTTGGGTTCCGCCTATTCTTTGTTTAAATGTGTACCCTACCACTGAAGTTGTCAACCCCTCAAATACTCAATTCTAAGTTACAGTGATAGACCATGGAGACTAGTTTTCTTCCCTCAGGTTTGAAGAGATCAAATAAAATGTGCACCAATTTGCACTAGTTTCTAGCCTGAACCCCTTCTAGCAACCGATTCTTACTTACACATCCATCTCCCCATGATAGACATGGTACCAAATTGTTCTAACGTCAAATATACAACTACCAAAGTTGCCAACCGTCATCGCCGAAGATGATTATGGTCCTTGATAGATATAATAGTACCAGATGTTTCTCAATGCAAATACACCATAAACAAATAATAAATTATTAGGTACACCACCTAACAACAGTTACAAGCCCCTCATCGCCGAAGATGATTATGGTCCAACAGTCCATTTTTGCTTACAAGTAAAAAACAAAACAGAGTTTTGGAAGTAAGGACTAAATTGACTTTGCTGCCAGTTGAACTTATCCTTGTCAATCGTAAACATCGTGACTGGTGAAAACTTGAAACATAATCTTATTTAGCCTAGTTGATTATATAAGGCTATCCGTAACTTTTCAGGACCAAAATACCATATATGCTATTCTGCTAATTATTTCGAACTTATGTCGTTGTTTTACATTATCATTTGTATACTGAAGTTGTCAACCCCTCTAAACTTTCAAACTATTTTGTCCCTCAGCGTTGAAAAAACAAAAACACAATATCGGTATGGACGAAATTGACTTTGCAGACAGTTGAACTTTATTATTTTTAATCGTAGACATCGTGAGTGGTGAAAACTTGCAACATTATCTTATATGATCTAGTTGGTATTATGAAACTACTTTTCAGGTTCAAAATACCATTGCCACTCTACTATTATTGCGTAACTTCTTACATCATCATTTGTATCCGTTGCGGACCAGACGATCATCATAGGCAATTCTAGCATCTCGTGAAAATTACAATGCTTTAGCAACCGATTCTTACTTGCATGTCCCTCTCCCCTTGATAGACATGAACCAAACTTTTCTTATCATAAATTACGGTCTAACACCCGATTGTTACTTACAAGTCCCTGACATGTCTCACAATTGGGTTCCGTCTATCCTTCGTTCGAGTGTGTACCCTACCACTAAAACTTGTCAACCCCTCTAAGACTTAATTAGAAGTTACAGATATAGACCATGGGGACTAATTTTCTTTACCCTCAGATTTATAGAGATCAAATAAAAGTGTGTAACATACTACCGAAGTTGTCAACCCCTGTGAACTTTCAAACTGTTGTATCTCATGAAGGAATTTTTGTACGGATGGTATATACTTTGATCAGCTCATCAAGGCTTATCGATTGCGGTTGAATTTTTTTTGTTACCTGTATTAGTTCAAAAGTTCACTTTTTTGCCGTAGGCCAACTTTCTAATATCACCACTTAGAAAGGAGCGAAGGGTAAGCTCTGATTTCTTTAGCTGTAAGAGAACTTTTAAAGTTTAAGAGTTCCGTCTTATATCATTTCTCTTCCTCAATCTCAAGTGTTGTAAATGAAATGATAAACTTAGCTGAAATCACAAACAGAGAAACAGTAGATGGCAGCACTTTCGGTCCCAGGGGAAAATGCCTCCTTTTTTGTTTCTATAAATTTTTCTATTTATCACTCAAAGAAGATGTATTGGCTGTGGGGCCGGGAAAATATCCCCCGTATTTAGCACTTATAGATTTTAGTCCATCTTCATTTTAAAACTGCTACTTGTCTGCTTGCCTGTTAGAACGGAGGTTTCCAGTCGAAAGCAGAAACATGAGTTACGATTTTGCTGAAACCATGATACCTCTTACCACGGTCTAAAGTCATTTTTGCAGTCATCGTGTTATCTAATATTACGGTCAAAGACGTTTTTGCAGTTATCGTGGTATCTGGCCAGTTATCGTGGTATCAAATATTCAGATACTACGGTCCGACCGTGGTAACTGGTCGTGGTATCTGAAAAGTCATCTCACTTTCATCAAATTTTGTCAGATTGGTGAGAAAGGTGTCTAGCACTTAGTGATGTAACTGGATATCTGTTTTTATGGCACTTGAGCTTACTCAAGTGCCATATAGCGATTGTAATTTCTGTCCGTCAGTCGGTCTGTCGGTCTGTCGGTCTGTCGGTCCCGGTTTTGCTAGTTCGGGCACTTCCAGATAAGCTAGGACGATGAAACTTGGCAGGCATATCAGGAACTGAACCAGATTAAATTAGAAATACTCGCTTCCCCGATCCGACCATCTGGAGGGGAGTGTAGGGAGGGGGAATCCGGAAAAATGAGGAAAAATGAGATATTTTTAGCCTACGAACGGGTTATCGGATCTTAATGAAACTTGATATATAGAAGGAACTCGTGTCTCAGACCCTCCATTTTAAATCCAAACCGGATCCGGTGACATTGGGGGGAGTTGGAGGGGGAAACCGGAAGTCCGAATTTGTAGTGATCCCGCGAGTTCCGTGCTTCCTGATGTGCTGAGACGATGGAAATTGACAGGCATCTCTGGGACCCGACCAGATTAAATAGGAAATCGTCAATTCCCCGATTCGACCATCTGAGGGGGGGGGGAGTGGAGGGAGGGGGAAGCCAAAATTTGAGGTATTTTTATCTTGCGAACGAGTCATCGGATCTTGATGAAATTTTATATTTAGGATGACCTCGTGTCTCAGACGTCCCACTATAGATCCGGACCGGATCCGATGACACTGGGGGGAGTTGGAGGAGGGAACCGGAAATCTTGTGAAACGCCTAGAGTGGAGGGATCGGGATGAAACTTGGTGGGAAGAACAAGCACAAGTCCTAGATACGTCATTGATATAAGCGGACCAGATCTAGGCACTCTGGGGGAGTTGGGGGGGGGGGGGGGTCCGGAATTCTAGTGATCCCGCGAGTTCAGCATACTTCCTGATGTGCTAGGGCGATGAAACTTGGCAGGTATGTCAGGGACCCGAACAGGTTCACTTGAGAACAGCCGTTTCCACAATCCGACCATACTGGGGGGAGTGGATGGATGGGGAGTCCGGAATCTAGTGGCGTGTATAACTTTTGAACGGGTGATCGGATCTTGATGAAATGTTATATTTAGGATGACCTCGTGTCTCAGACATCCCACTTTAAATCCGGGTGGATCCGATGACACTGGGGGGATTGGAGGAGGGACCCGGTAATTTTGAGAAACGCTTAGAGTGGAGGGATCGGGATGAAACTTGGTGGGAAAAACAAGCACAAGTCCTAGACACGTCGTTGACATAACCGGACCGGATCAGGGCACTGTGGGGGAGTTGGGGTCAGGGTCCGGATTTCTAGCGATCCCGCGAGTTCGGCATACTTCCTGATGTCCTAGGGCGATGAAACTTGGCAGGTATGTCAGGGATCCAAACATATTGACTTGAGAACAGCCGTTTCCCCGACCCGACCATCGTGGGGGGAGTGGGTGGATGGGGAGTCCGGAATCTAGTGGCGTGCATAACTTTTGAACGGGTGATCGGATTTGAATGAAACTTGTCTGGTGAGCTATCGCCTCGAACGTTCAGTGTCACGTCCGGGTCGGGTCCGATACCTGTGGGGATGGAGGGGGGGGGGGGGAACTCGAGAAACTCTAAAAGCAGAGGGATTGGGACGAAACTTAATGGATGGAACAAGCATTAGGCCTAGATGAAATTGAAGGAGCCAGATGGTTTCGGGGCTCTGTGGGGGGAGTTGGAGGGGTTTCCTGGAATTCCGGTAGTCGTGAGTTAGAATAGTTCCAGATGTAAAACGACAACGAAACTTTGCAGGCATATTAGCGACCCGAATTATCTTGACTTAAGAACCTGACACAACATACCCCCGGAAACTTCCGTTCCTAGATCCGAGCATTTTTTGGGGAGCACGAGAAGAGAAATATGGAAATTGACTTCTATAAATTGCAAACGAGTGGTCTGATTCGAGTGAAACTTTATGGGTGATACGAATCGATGGCCTCGACATGTAAAACATGCGTTCGAACCATATGCGACCATGATTAGGGGAATTGGGGGTGGGGGGACTTTTGACATGCACAAAAACCAAACGGATGGACCGAATGAGATGCAAATTCGACAGTGCCGAGTTTATGCGGCCTAGATTTGTTATTTGGCGTCCGGGCCGAATTCTGCCAAGGTAGGGGGGGGGGGGGGGTACTGGAAACTTGCAGATAGGCTAAGCTCCAATTTCAGTAAAACTTGATGGACAGGAACAGGGAATTACGAGATTGGGCCCGAACCGGCTCCGACAACGTTGGTGGGAGGGGGGGGGGGGGTACCGGAACTTTCCGAAAATGCTCAGATTCGAGTGAAACTTGATAGATGGTATAAAAGAAGATGCTTTAGGTGGTCGATTTTTTATATTCCGAACCAGATTCGGCCACGGTAGGTCGAGATAGAGTGGGTACCGGAAATCGTGTAGCACGTCTAGGGATCAAACAAATGGATTTATTGGGATGAAAGTTTGAACAGTCATGTGCATTTGCTACAGACAATCGAGACGATGCCGGAACTGCTCAGAAATGAGTGAAACTAAATATCCTATTTCTATTTCCGAACCGCATTTTTGGATGGCGGGTGTATTTTGTGACGTTCTCATCTACTTTCTTGTACAGCCTACTCGTACAAGTGCCATATGAGCTCGTAGCTCTTGTTCTTTTGGGATGTTTTTGAAAACTGCAATCTCGGCAATAGTCGTATTTGCAGAGCACCGTGTATCAGATACCACGATAACTGCAAAAACTACTAATTGCAGATCCAGTTACCGTGGTAACAGATACCGTGGTATCATCAAAAATGCAACTATGATTTGATGAAAGGAAAGCTTGGCAGCATAACTTCAGATAGTCCTCTATGAAATAGGCTATACAACTCCACTTCACTTCACCCACCGTAGACTCTGGCTCAATTACAAGCATAACCATTCTTTTTGACCCCAGGCATGAGTTCTACGGAGCTTTCCGAAATGTAATATCATACTCACCGATCCGGCCTAAGGTCCACACTTTCCGTAAGAACCGAACACCTTAGACCCTGACCGTCTTTTGGTAATAAGATAAAATCGAGCGACATGAAACAAAAAAACTTAAAAAAAAACACACGACAAAACCTAAGTGTTGCTCTCGCAACACAATTAAGGGCCACTTAGCACGGATCTGCTCGTCTGTCTATGTTGACGGCGAACCCAGAAAATATGAGACTTTTAACTGGAAGTTGGTAATGTGCTTCAGTTTGACCCTTTCCGAAAGAGAAGTACTGATCGTCCAGAAAAAAAAAACGTGAAACAGAGCAGACCTTTTGAGTTTCCAGTTATAAAACAAAATAAAAATCAAGCGACACGTTGCAACGATCAGGCCCGCCATTGCACCGTCACTCATTCCTCACGAAGCTAATTTATTTTTAAACGTCGCACTAATTACCTAGTAACAAACAAATTCTTAAAATTGTACGCCACAAACAAAAACTCGGCCTGATTTTTACATGAATTAAGAGATATTGGTACATAACAGATCGTGTTAAAATGGTCAATCTAAAAAAATCTAAAATTGGCACGCTCGAAACATGCGGCTGAGCATCCTATTCCTGAATTCTCAAACGCTTGAGAAACCGAGAACGGCCTAGTTCCGAGGTAGATGCAACTCAGTTTCTTGGTAACACTGAACTTGCCTTACTGACTTTTTGGGCGCACTGCCAGCCCTCCATTGAGCTTTCCTGAGTGAGCGCCGTTTAGCTGAACTTGTGTGTTTGGGCGCTCTGTAAGCGTCCAGTTTAGCTATATTTTCTTTGGTCGGGCGCTCTGCGAGCCCCCAGATTAGCTTAATTTTTTTTGGGTCGGCCGCTCTGCGAGCGCCCAGATTAGCTTTTTTCTTTCTTCGAGGGGGGAGGGGGTACCATATAAATACTTACCATCCAAACAAAAACGATTCATTTATGGAGTTATTCTAGAATGTGTATTATTGAACAGTAAATGTTGGAACAAATTTGTATCGGACATGAGAAAATGGTAATAGCAACCTGACCCATTCTAACTGTCAAATCCCTTACGAAGTAAATCAGTTTCAGGACCGGTGTCTGTATTTTCCAGGCAGTTCTTATGACGTCTTCAAACGATTTAGTTCAAGGACAGAGGTTTCTGTTTCTTGCTATGCTGAAATAATGAAAATCGATAGGCTTGTTTGTTTCAGCAATTATCTCCCCTTTCACAGAAGTCTTCGAACGTTCGACAGAGCTAATCTGTTCCGGTAAAGTTTTTTGAGCAGCCGTTTTAACAGATAATAGATTTTTCTAAAAAAATTTTACAAAACTGCAAAATTCGAAACTGTTGTTCAAAACAGATAGCTTACTTAAAATTTGTAATTTTTTCTGTTTCAATTTGCACACGTAGTGGGATGTGGCAGGGCGTATATAAGTTCGAAAGGGAAAAATAGAACTAACAGGAGATTCTATTTACTGAACTAAGATATTTTAGCAAAAATTCATCTGGAGTTAAATTTGTTCTTATATTTTCGGAGACAAAATCCAAAGAAACAAGAGCAAAGGTTTCGATGGGATCCCTAAAATCCAATATTTGATCCAGACAATTGGGTCTTGTCTTCGCCAGACTCCTTGAACATTCAATCAATATCAGTATCAAAATTCAGAAACAGATTAAGGCCAAATAGCTAATCATCTGAGAAAACCAAGTTCATATACAGATTCAGCATTTGTGTTTACCCCTGTAAGTCACATCTGTTTTGACGAAAACTTCCGGACTTACTTCTGCCAACTTTCCGGTTTCGGCCGAATTCCGGAACTACGTGTCTGGTTAAAAAAGAAAGTTAAAAAACAAATTTAGCCTATCTTCTTTGCCCAATACCGAATATCTAATCAACTTCAAATCGAAATTTGACTGATAACAAATTTTCCGGTTCCAGCCGGATTCCGGCCGAACTATCAGTATGCCCGGTTAGAAAATGATTGTCATATACGGATTCAGCATCTCTGTTTAACCCAAAATTGAGTCTCATCAACTAAAAATAAAACATTTACTTTTAACAAGTTTTTGGGTTTCTGCTGGATTCGGGACGAACTACTTGTCCAGGTAGAAAATGAGTTTCACATAATTCTTCAACATTTCTTCTTACCCCTTAATGGAACATCTAATCAACATCAAATAGAACTTTTACTTTTAACAAACTTTCCGTTTTTTCCTGATTCCGGAAGAACTACTTGTCCGGCGAGAAAATGATTTTCATGATCTTGTTCAGCATGTCTTCCTACCCCATAATGGTCTATCACACTAGCTGTTTAAAAATATTTTGTTTGCCCCTTAATTTTAACCCCACCCATAAACGTAGGGCTACAAATCCCATCTATGAACTTGACCTTCCATTTGACCCAAAGAATATTCACACCAAGTTTCATCAACATACCTCTTTCCCTTCGAGAGTTATCGTGCTCACAGACGGACGGATAGACAGACAACTTTTGTTATGCCATAGGTATCCCTCCACGTACGTTTTGGGATCCCAAAAGAGGGATATTTTGTCTTTTCAGCACAGCCATGTAGCTCTACATTATACCCAAACATCGGAAACAATAAAAAAAACTAGACTGCAGATTTGCAAAGCCCCTGAAAAAAATAATCCATTGAGAAACATTAGACCCAACCGTTCCACAACTAGTTCAAACTAGCCCACGCCGTACGATTCAAATCCCGCCACGAACAATGACAGCAATACAGATCCAATACAAACCTCCTGACTAAACTCTGTTTGAATGGGGCCTCATGCCAAACCCCACAATGCAGGTCATGCTTAAAGAGGAGGGAATACTACGCCATCGCCATTTGAGTATGTTCTAAAAATGGATAGTCTTTTACGTCTTTTCTATTTTCTTAAATAAGAATAAAATCACGTTTGATAATTAATTATTAATGACCAATCCAATGTCACAACTACGCCATATGAGTGCATGGCACTATCCGCAGCACATTCACGCTGGAAAACACATGTCCTCAGTCGTAGCCTACAGCTTACCGCCAGCACAGTCAAAAATAAACTAAACACAACTCTAAAAAAGAAAGGCCCAGCATAACTACGGAACGGTGATGAATGTCCTCATCGAGAAGTAACTTTAGCTACTAAAATTCCATTGTACAGATAGAAATAAACAAAAAGCCGCGAGTCGAAGAGCCAGGCACCGAAATCCCAAAAGACACCTACAAAAGTAGACCCAGTAGCTTTGAGAGAAATTGGACAGTTACTGGCCATGGAATAGCGCTTGTCAAACTGGTTGTCCTATTTGGCTGACATTTCTACCAGAAATGCAGGAAACGAGTGCGGATACAAACCAATTTCGAGAAAAAACATCGCCATCAGCTTTGGAAAATAGGGATGATAGGACTTTATGGGTCGGTTTAATATCCGACTAGAAAACTCACCAGTAGATCTCCTGAAATGGTCCACAATTCCTTGTTTTTAACAAGATTTGCTCAGTATTTTTAACTGTTTTAAATTTGCCGACGACCTATCAACCTTGTTGCTTCGAACAGTTGCTTCTATTGAACCGAGCAATCTTTGTCAAATATTTTCAACCTCACCAAGTATTAGGACGTAACTATCACTCAGTCTAAACAAAAGTGTAGTTCTGAGGATTTCTTTCCATGAAAAAGATATACCAGTCATGGAAAACATTGGTCTGGAATGTATAGACAGGGTGAAGCTTCTTGCTGTGATTATTGATTCGGATTTGAAGTGGTATTCACACGTGGGTAAGATTCTCCTGAAGGCAGCTCCACTTCTTTAGTCGTTCGCCTTTCTTCGTAGGTTGGTCTTCAATCAAGTCAGGTCTCTGTACTGTACGTGTATCCGTCCTTGTCTAGAGTACTCCTTTTCAGTCTGGTATCCGGAACTTACAAACGGGCTGGACAGACTGAAGGACGGGAAAGTATCTAGAAGACAGTCGTGAAGGTCATCTTTGGCCCAACGTCACTTCTTATGAAGACGGACTGGTCAAGCTTGGTTTCTACTCTCTCTTATAGACGACACAAACTTACTATGGACTTCGGACGTAAGTGCCTGACCTCAGACCTTCACGGAACTATATTACCGGACCATGAAGTACCAATCCAACTCGACCGGACCAGACACGAAGCACAACCGTAAACTGTACGAAACTTGTTCGCCCAAACACAAATTCAGCGGATATGTACCTCAAGTCCTTTGTACACTACTTCTTACACTATTTCAGTTCTATGCTGTAATTAACAAGACAAATTGCATGTATTAAGTGTAAATTGTGCACATTCAGACTCATGATCAAAATGTTTTATATGATGTCATTATACGTACTGGTTGTTAACTGTATGACGATCCAATGCTAGCGAGTGAATTGTATACGAGCTATTAAGGAAATTATAGATTACTATGTTATTATTAAATATTGTGATAGCTTAACCTAATAAACACTTTGTTGGGTCAAGATCTGGATTTATTCTGCCTAAAAATTCCAAGTACATCCGACTAATCGCTTATTTCATTCGCAGCTCGGGTAGCTCCGAGCGTTTGCTTACGCCGCTCGCTGCCACACCGCCACTCTGTTACAGTTATATACACCTTTTCAACACCAATATTTAGAAGAAACCTTAAGTATATTATTATGCAGCGTTTACAAGTACAGGGAAACTTGACCAGAATCCGATCTTGGCGACAAGATTATGTTTTCACGCAGAGGGAAAAAAATAAAATCTTCTAACCAGAAATTCTGACAAAAATAAATTCACTAGCCAATACAAACAATTTTGAGAGCTTTTATGACATCAGTACTGAAACGAATGCTCTCAAAAGCTAGCTAGACTTTTTTTTTGTGTCTTTACCAGCGCCGCCCGACGAGATTTCTTTCAAGTAGACCGGAATTCTTTTCTTCATGAATGAATTCTCATCCGCTAGACTTTTTTTCTAGTCGTCTTCACGAACGGAATACTTTCGAGTTGACCGGAATTCCTTTCGACTTGACGGGATTTCTTGTACGTGTAAATGCTACATTAGACGGGTAATTCCTCTCGGATGTTAAGTACAAAAACTTTCTTTTGCTGAGGCTGTTCCAAATTGTTCAAGCGCGCGCTCAAGTCGGAAATCTAATTCATTTCCTATATCCGGGCAACGAAATGTGATTCATTCAAAATACCTCGAGGCAAATGTGTTCAGGTGGTCACCTTGGCCACCTCATTAGGGGTTGGTGTCATACGAGAGAAAAAGGAAATATCACAGCAAATGTCTATTCGAAACATGGAAGTTGTAATTACTTCTTTTAATTTCACTCTCTCTTCGCTGTAGACGCAGACTTAAAATCGAGCTTTAAATGTCATTGTTTATCTTTTACTGGGATACGTATCCCAATTCTTTTTTCAAAGTGGATCCCTAGGTTCACACAGACGTTCACACTGAGGCCATATCGGCCATTGCCTAGCTTTTCGTCGCCAAAATCAGCGATTTCTGGTGGTTCGTCAGGCGACTTTCAATGTTGGGAAAATGCAACTTTAATCGGATGACAGTACGATGTTATGCACGCAACATCAAGATTTCGTTTTAAATTCCGACGAAAATTCAGTGTGAACATCCAGGCGACAAAAATCTTCTATTGCCGCGATTGAAAAATCTCGTTCATCGCCGCGATTTGCTCTGTGTGAACCTAGGATTACATGCGTTTATATTGAATGAATGAATGAATTTTGGTTGCTACCCGTCTCACGAGCTTCATGAAATACAACGTGTCTAAACTGACAGCGAAGTCTAGATTTGCCCCAAAATGCCAACCGTAGTGGCAGTTTTTTCAGGAGCAGGGCTTCTTTTGCTTCTTCTTGTGGCACTTGCTTTTTGGCCAAGTGCCATATACCGTTCACTTTTCCGTCAGTCGGTCTGTCGGTCCGGTGATCGCGAGTTAGGGTACCTCCAGATGTGCTAGGACAATGAAACTTGGCAAGCATATCAGGGACCCAGGCAGATGGACTTGGAAATAGTCAGTTCCCCCATCCGACCATCGTGGGGGAAGTGGAGGGAGGGAGGGGGGCCTGAATCTTGAGGTATATCTAACTTTAGAACGAGTTACGGGATCTTAATGAAACTTTATATTTGGAAAGACCTCATGACTCAGATGTCCCATTTCAAATCAGGAAAAGATCCGGTTAATGTGGGGGGGGTGTAGGGGACAACCAGAAATTGTACGAAACGCTTAGAATGGAGCGATCGTGAAGGAACTTGGTTCGAAGAACAATGCGCAAGCTCTATAGCTACATCCGTGCTAAAACCGGACCGGATTCGGGCACTAGGGGGAGTTGGTGGGGGTGGTGGTTTTCCGGTGACCGGATTTTTGGTACTTCCATATGTAAGCTAGGCCTTGAAACTTGGTTGGGAAATTAAGAGACTTGACAAGATTGGCTTAGAAATTTTCGCTTACCAGATCCGACCATCCTATAAAGTAGGCTGGTCACCCTAACCACAAAGTAGAAAAATATACTTTAATCAAAATTTGTATTTTCCTGATATACCCCATGAGCCCATGATTATTTTTGCCTAAATGATTTTGCTTCGATATGAATTTCTAGCTCCCTGAAAGTTCGGATCTTTATCGTAAATTGAAAAAGAAAAATCTTTCGACCGTACATTTTATGGTCTGCGAGGGCCCATGATTCTTGTCCCACGAGGGCACAAATACCCTTACAGTGCGCAGCTAAACCGAAAAGTGAAAGAGAAAATAATACTTTTGACCAAACGATATTCGTCATCTCCAAAGGCCCATGTTCCTTTTTCCCTCAAGGGTTTTGCCTACAAGTGAATTCCAATATTTTTTTTTTCAGCAAAATACACGTTTTCATGATCCCAATGACCGTATCATAATTTTTGTCGCAAGGGTTTTGCTTACAGATGAATTTCCAGCGACCTTAAAGTGCGCATCATCACAACCAAGGGCAAAATAAAATACCAATACATTCTAGTGATTTCCAAGTGCCCATGCTTATTATCTCAAGAGTTTGCTTACAAATGATCACGACAAACCCACAAATTGGCAAACTTCTACTTTCGTCCTCTGACCCAGCCCCGCAAGTGCGATATGAGCTTCTAGCTCTTCTTTATTATGTCGGAGAAAATTAGATTCAATTTTTCTTTTCTTAAATTAAAAATATTAAATTTGTTTTTTTGCATTATTTTCTTTTCAGGTCGATGTCTCGAAGCTTAAATTCTTTTATATGGAGGATGATGGTGGTTTCCCACTGATATCGAAGGTTGATGCTGATATAAGGGACGCCATAGCCAAAGCAGCAAAACACTTCGAGTCCGCTTACAATGTAAAAGCCAAAAAGGTGAGGTTATATCCCAATGCCCAGTTATAGAACAGAATAGAATAGTGTTTGTCCAGCCAGGAGTAAGCCAGATCCGGAATTAGCCACGGTAAAGTCGTATGCATGCGACTTTAAAGTAGTGGCGTGTTCGCAGATACCATGGTGTCTGATACCACGTTCTGTAGTGGTTTTCGGAAGTTACTGTGGTATCTGATAACACGGTCAAAAGATGTGTATCATTATCTCGGATAGTTGCACTTTACATCTGGCTAAATTTGTCGTTGTCTATGCTAATAACAGTCCGCTTTTTCATCGTCGTTTTTTTTACACTATCATGTTTTTGCATGATTCAAATTCGAATTTTGGGCATAGCTGACTAACTATACCCAAAGAGTTGTTATGTTTTGTATTAAGTTGTACACTGTACACAAAATTTAGTTCATAGCATTTCTCGGATAGTTAACAGTTGGTAAAACAGTTGGTTGAAGTATTTCCTAATTTTAAATTAATGACTGATTATGGAAATTGACAACTATACGATATCATTCAAAACGTCTACATTTGAGATACAACTTATTATTGTTTGTCCAAATGTATATCATCATCTCGGGTAGTTGGCTAAATGTTTCATAATCTATCCTATTAAAACCCTTTTCTTTCATCACCATGAACCTGCCAGCCATGGAGATTACATGAATATTTTTGTCTGAAAAAAAAGAAGAAGTAAATCTTACTTCCTACTTTTCCAGAGACGGATATTCTACCTGACTTTCTAAGCCTAGAGTAAAAACATTTGGAAGCATGTCCATTCCTTCTTTAAACTTGTAGTATTCAGTCCAAATCGGTCCTTGTCTGTCTGATTGTACATGACTTCTATCATCTCACTGTACTTTAGCCCCTTATCTCGTCTTTTAAACTAGTGGTAGATGCGATTTAATTGTAGAGCATACGGCAAAATGTCGGCCTTTTTCTGATAATTTGAATTTGGCGCAATTTCTTGACACGGAGAACGGCGATCAGAAGAACCAGCGCCAATAATTACTCTGTGGTCGGGACAGGCGCCTAGAAGGCTCCACCCGCGATACTTGAGAATCGGGCAGAAAGACACGACGGATGATTCAAGTCTTCTCAATTCTTCCCTTATTTATTCTTGGTCCTAGTAGAACTGGAAGTACCTTAAATCGTGATCACCAGAATTCCGGATCGCCCTCCAACTCCCCCCCCCCCAGAGTGCCCGAATCTGGTCCGGTTCCGTCACTGATGTATTTAGGGCTTACGCTTGTTCTTCCCACCAAGTGTCATCCAATCGCATCCCCCCGCCCCCCGACTCATTGATAGGATCCCGTCCTATCATGATGAGTGGCCTGACAGACCGACAGACAGACGGAAAAGTGATCGGTACATGACACTTGAGCCCCTCAAGTGCCATAAAAAGAAGAATGGAATGCATGGTGACATGGACGACCAACGTGCCACAAGCCAATCAACGAATTGAAAATTAATATCCCGTGCGTAAGCATCATAACTCGGCATCACCGGAATTCCGGAACCCTCCTTCGAACTCCCCCACAGTGCTCGGACCCTGTCCGATCTTGTCAACCATGTATCTGAGGCTTGTGCTTGTTCTTCCCACAAAGTTTCATTCCGGTCCGTCCGCTCTGAACATGTCACATGATTTCCGGTCCCCCTCCAAATCCCCTCACAGTCACCGGATCCGTTCCGGACTTGAGCTATGACATCTGTGACTGGAGATCTTTCCAAATATCACGATTCATTAAGATCTGGTATCCCGTTCAAAAGAAAAAAATACGTCAATGTTTCGAATTCCACCTCCCTTCACTCCCCCGCGGTGGTCCAATCAGAGAAGTGACTATTTCCATGAATGAATGAATGAATTTATTCCCAATAAAGCCCAAGGGCCAGTTTGGTCCGGCTCCCAAAATGCCTGCCAAGTTTCATCGTCCTAGCACATCTGGAAGTACCATTAATTCGAGATGAGTGGCCTGACAGACCGACAGACAGACGGAAAAGTGATCGGTACATGACACTTGAGCCCCTCAAGTGCCATAAAAAGAAGAACGGAATGCATGGTGACATGGACGACCAACGAATTGAAAATTAATAATGACAAATTAATTATGTTCCAGGATTTTACTCTTCTTTTTTTTTTCAAGTGTAGATGTAGACAAACTGGAATAAAAAAGATGCCTGGTATTGACCATATTTTTATTACTGAGTTTCCAAGTGAAAACCTCTGAATAAGAACCAAATGCTTGTTTACCGGAAACAGAGACGAACTGATAAATCTTAAATACCCTCATTTCATAGAATGTGTAGCATAGATGGTCTTCTCCGAATTTCAGACCGCCTTGTTTTTGGGATCCCAGAACGTAAGTGGAGGGATACCTATGACATTTATAGGGCCGAGCTAACGAGCTCGTATCCCTGTCGGCTCCCAGTGATCAACATAATATTGTCACAAAGTATTTTCGAAATAAAAGAACCTGAACCCAAAAATCGCAAAAGTTGTCTGTTAGCACGATAACTCTCGAAGGGAATGAGACATTTTGATGAAACTTGGTGTGAGGGTTTTTTGGGTCAAGGGTAAAGTCAGGTTCGTAGATGGGCTCTGTAGCCCTGATTTAGGGGTGGAGTAGGGGGAGGGGTTTCAAATTAATGGGCAAACAAAATATTTTTAAAAAGCTAATGTGATAGTCGATTATGTGGTAAGAAGACATAGTGAATACTTTGGTGAAAACCATTGTCCGGAATCCAGCAAAAACCGGAAAGTTGGTTAAAAGTGTAAGTTTCATTTGAAGATGGTTATATGTTTGGTTTGGGGGTAAGAAGGCATGCTGAACACTAATGTGAAAAGCATTTTCTTGTCGGATAAGTAGTTCGTCCGGAATCCGGCAAAAACGGGAAGGTTGGTTCAAAGTAAAAGTTTCATTTGAAGTTTATTATACGTTCGATTCAGTGGTAAGAAGGCATGCTGAACACTTATGTGATAAGCATTTTCTACCCGGACAACTACTTCACCCAGAATTTGTTAAAAGCACAAATTTTATTTGAAGTTGATTAGTTTTTATGGCACTTGCCCTTCGGCCAAGTGCCATATAGCGATTGTAATTTCTGTCCGTCAGTCGGTCTGTCGGTCCCGGTTTTGCTAGTTCGGGCACTTCCAGATAAGCTTGGACGATGAAACTTGGAAGGCATATCAAGAACTGGACCAGATTAAATTAGAAATGGTCACTTCCCCGATCCGACCATCTGGAGGGGAGTGGAGGGATGGTGAATCCGTAAAAATTAGGAAAAATTAGATATTTTTAGCTTACGAACGGGTGATCGGATCTTAATGAAACTTGATATATGGAAAGACCTCGTGTCTCAGACCCTCCATTTTAATTCCAGACCGGATCCGGTGACGTTGGGGGGAGTTGGAGGCTGAAACCGGAAATCTTGGAAAACACTTAGAGTGGAGGGATCCGGATGAAACTTGTGGAAAGTACAAGCAAAAGTCCTAGATACGTGACTGATATAACCGGAACGGATCCGCTCACTTTGGGGGAGTTTGGGGGGGGGGGGGAGAAGTCCAAATTTCTAGTGATCCCGCGAGTTCGGGGCTTCCTGATCTGCTGGTACGATGGAAATTGACAGGCATGTCAGGGACCCGACAAGATTAAATAGGAAATCGTCAATTCCCCGATTCGACCATCTGGGGGGGGGGTGGAGGGAGGGTGAAGCCAAAATTTGAGGTATTTTTAGTTTGCGAACGGGTGATCGGATCTTGATGAAAGTTGAGATTTAGGATGACCTCTTGTCTCAGACATCTCACTTTAAATCCGGGCCAGATCCGATGACACTGGGGGGAAATGGAGGAGGGAACCGGAAATTTCGAGAAACGCTTAGAGTGGAGGGATCGGGATGAAACTTGGTGGGAAAAACAAGCACAAGTCGTAGACACGTCTTTGACATTACCGGACCGGATCAGGGCACTGTGGGGGAGTTGGGGTGGGGGTCTGGATTTCTAGCGATCCCGCGAGTTCGACATACTTCCTGATGTCGTAGGGCGATGAAACTTGGCAGGTATGTCAGTTGATCCGAACAGATTGACTTGAGAACAGCCGTTTCCCCGACCCGACGATCGTGGGGGAGTGGGTGGATGGGGAGTCCGGATTCTAGTGGCGTGCATAACTTTTGAACGGGTGATCGGATTTGAATGAAACTTTTCTGGTGAGCTATCGCCTCGGACGTTCAGTGTCACGTCCGGGTCGAGTCCGATACCAGTGGGGATGGGGGGGGGGGGACGGAAAACTCAAGAAACTCTAGAAGCAGAGGGATTGGGACGGAACTTAATGGATGGAACAAGCATTAGGCCTAAATCAAATTGACGGAGCCAGATGGTTTTGGGGCTTTGTGGGGGGAGTTGGAGGGGGTTTCCTGGAATTCCGGTAGTCGTGAGTTAGAATAGTTCCAGATGTAAAACGACAACGAAACTTTGCAGGCTTATTAGCGACCCGAATTTTCTTAACTTAAGAACCTGACACAACATATTCCCGGAAACTTCCGTTCCTAGATCCGAGCATTTTTTGGGGAGTAAGAGAAGAGAAATATGGAAATTGACTTCTATAAATTGCGAACGAGTGGTCTGATTTGAGTGAAACTTCATGGGTGATACGAATCGATGGCCTTGACATGTAAAACATGCGTTCGAACTATATGCGACCACGATTAGGGGAATTTGGGGGGGGGGGACTTTTGACATTCACAGAAAACAAACGGATGGACCGAATGAGATGCAAATTCGACAGTGCCGAGTTTATGCGGCCTTGATTTGTTATTTGGCGTCCGGGCCGGATTCGGCCAAGGTAGGGTGAGGTGGGGGGGGGGGTACCGGAACTTTCCAGAAATGCTCAGATTCGAGTGAAACTTGATAGATGGTTTAACAGAAGATGCTTTAGGTGGTCCATTTTTTTTATTCCGAACCAGATTCTGCCACGGTAGGTGGGGATAGAGGGAGTACCGGAAATCGTGTAGCGCGTCTAGGGATCAAACAAATGGATTTATTGGGATGAAAGTTTAAACAGTCATGTGCATTTGCTACAGATTATCGAGACGATGGCGGAACTGCTCAGAAAAATGAGTAAAAATAAATATCCTATTTCTATTTCCGAACCGCATTTTTGGATGGCGGGTGTATTTTGTGACGTTCTCATCTACTTTCTTGTACCGCCTACTCGTACAAGTGCCATATGAGCTCGTAGCTCTTTTTTTCTTACCCGGATATATAATCAGTCCGGAATCCGGCTGTAAACGGAATTGTTTTTATAAGTTAAAGTTTTATTTGAAGTTGATAAGATGTTCTTTACAGAGATAAGGATATACGCTAAATTCGTTTCTGAATATAAGTTTTCGAAAACACCATTACTTTCCACGGGAAATTAGTGATTTTCTTGTTAGCGCTTGTTCGACTCTATCCAGCCTTCCTGCTCTCTGTCGCGGCGGTTGCACGCAACATATTTGAAACTTCGTACTTCGTAGATACTTCGTAGATAAATATTTGATTACATGTTTGTTTCCTTCCCCGAAGTTGAACCAGAAGATTGACAGCCTGACGAGGACCCTTGCCAAGAAGGGCCGAAATATCGCTGATGAAAAATCATAGCTGACGTATCCGTTGTAAACATTGTTTGAATAACTGAAAGCGCCGTGGTTAAAAAGGGTTAAAACCAAACAAGAAAAAATAAACCCAAAACAGAAGTTATTTTATACTCGATGACCTACTTGTATGTCTTCCAAACGGAAAATAAAAGTTTAAACCTTATCATGTCCTTGTGCGTGAAAGAGTTGTCGGCGGGCCTTGAGGCCTTCGTTGAAGTTTGCGCTGCGTGCCTAGCAAAACTCGGCTAGGTGGAAAAAACGATATGAAGTCGTAGGTAGAAACGAAGCAATAGTGAAATGCTGGGATTTCAGAAGCCTATCATTCCATCAGGGTGCTACGGATAAAAGAATATGCAGAATAGGTAAGTCGTGTCCTTTAAAGAACGAAATCAAAACCCTTTAGTGCGATTTGTTATTTCTTTGTCTTCTGTTTGGTTGCAAAAAAGCGGGACGCCGCAACCTGGTGCGAAAACGCTGTCAAATAAATCAAGCAGCTAAGATCGGAAGATTCAAAAGAATCATAGTTTGTTGAGACAATATGTTCTTTACCTGCTTGAATTATTGTTTGCTCTCAGTTATGTGCATGAATATTTGCTTTGTTTAACTTCCATCATATTCTTCGGGGCCGTTCAGAAGTAGGCGAAGTTTAAAGTAAAATACTGCTACTGTATCACAACTTACGAAAACATGAATACTGTCTTACAGTTCTACAGTGCTGTAAGCGCAAATGGTGCAACAGATGGCAACACTGTAAACTGTATGTCGCTCGTCTCTTCTGGTTGGAACTCAACAACGCCCCTGAGAGTAGTATAGTAGGCTTGTAATCCGCGGTTTAGGGCTCTGTTATATTATTTGCGTTTTTGACCGAAGTTTTGTTCGCCGTTCGCTTAGCCGGTTGCTTAATTCCCGTTTTCGAACGCCGTTAAAGTTCACCGTTTGCTTGATTAGTATTTTTACGACTCCAGCGACCCTTGCCAGGTCGACGTTTCTTCGACGACTCAAGCAAACTTGTGAAACTGTGACCGGCGACCAACTTTGAGTTTGAAGGTAACTTCTAACTTCGATCAAAAACGCAACTATTGTTTTGCTCTGTTTCTTGCTTTTACGAGTTGTGTAACCCGTCTGTTCCCTCTTATTTTTTATAATCATAATGGAATCTATTTGACCTCAGCCATAGAGTTTATTCGCCTATGCTTGCTCTCAGCTCGGCTTTTATCCTCCTAGCTCTTTCCAGCCGATCTGTTTTTCTGACATTTATTACGACTCTTCGTTTATCCAACATCTGGCGGACTGTGAATGATGTCCTGTGCTTTTACAATCTTGTCAACTTCTGAGAAATCGCCATCCCTTTTCGTCTCACGACGAATGCGACAGAACACCCCCGGCCCTCCATTATACCAAATGAGGTGACAGTTAGTAGTAGGAAACACCCGATTTTCTGTCTCGTCGAGTGTGGTGTTGATAATAACTATAGATAGATAGTTTTATTGCATAAAAAATGCCAACTAGGGCCGTCGCAGTGAGAACAAAAAAGGAACAGACTTTTAATCTTAATAGACAAATAATTTTCTCTGTGGGACATACCTACCCGGAGAAACCTTCCAAGTGATTTAATAGATCGGAAATGTCTTTCGTTCAGATTTGTGCAAACCACTCAGTCATTCTCTCAGCCCCGAACATTTGGCTTCCGTAAATCCTTCCGCTCCTTGCATTCTGTGAAGAAAAAAGGCTTGAACTTTAATTACCACACCCACACGTTTGACCAAAGTAAGGGTCATGTCCTAAACTTACCAGTTTACTTACCTACTACAAAGACCACCTGAATGGGTGTTTTGAGCATTAATTTTACCATTTCACTGTAGCCTACTGTCTCATTTTTTCACTACATGGGTTTTGTTTCTTGCTTTGAAACAGTCAAATAGAAAAACAAAGTAACACACTTTATACCAGCTAAAAGCCTACCGTTCATTCAGCTTTCGTCTGGATTATGCAGTCAGGCCGTTGGGGTACTTTGAAAGATCCAACAACGTTCATGACGTACCTCATATAGGTTGGTTTCGTTTGAACGCCATCTTCTCCATGAAATTACGCGCGTATTTATAAAAAAAACTAGACCTGCGTTGCCCCTCGACGACGAAAGTGTTGCGACAGCAACACTTGGTTTTGTATCTCGCTGTCGGTTAAGTGCTGAAGTTGTCAACATATCAAAGCTTTTAAAACGATATGTTCTAAAAAGAATCAACACAGGATCAAAAGCTATTGTTCAGCGTTGTAAAAATAACAAAAAAAGAATATCGGAAGAAGGAACTAAATTGACTTTGCAGTCAGTTGAAATTTGTCCTTTTCAATCGTAGACATCGTGACGGATGAAAACTTGGAGCAATATCTTATACAATCTAGTTGGTATTATAAAGCTATCCGTAACTTTTCAGGATTAAAATACCATAGATGACACTATTAATTATTACGCAACTACCTCATTATTTTAACATTATCGTTTGTTCCCGTTGCGTAAACAGTTAATCCTAGGTTACAGCGATGGACCATCGTTACAAACTTTCTTACCGTCAGATTATTAGAAATCGAATACAATGTGCACCAATTTGCAAAAGTTCTAGCCCCTCCTAAACCGATTCTTAGTTACAAGTCCCTCTACGGTGATAGACGTCAAGTTCACCGGATAAAAATAATGGGTACACCAGCTAGCAAAAGTTGCAAACCCCTCATCCCTGAAGATGACTGTAGCATAGCAGCCGATTATTACTTACAAGTCCCTTGCATGTCTTACATAATTGGGAACCAAATTGTTCTTACCATCGAATACACCGGAAACAAATAACAGGTTTACCAACTGTCAAAAGCTGCAAACCCCTCATTGCCGAAGATGATTGTGAGCTAACAGTTGACTGTTGCATGCAAGTCCCCTACATGTCTCACCACTTGTATCGCCTTACTACTGAAGTTGTCAACCCCTTGAAACTTTCAAACTGTTTTTTTTTCTTCGCTGTCGGTTAATGTTGAAGTTGTCAACTTATCGAAGCTTTTAAAACGGGATGTTCTAAAAAAAATAATCACATGATCAAAAGCTATTCTTCAGCGTTGGAAAAACAACAACAAAATAATATCGGAAGAAGGGCCTAAATTTAATTTACAGTCAGTTGAATTCTATCCTTTTCAATCGTAGACATCGTTACGGATGAAAATTTGGAACAATATCTTATATAATCTAGTTGGTATTATAAAGCTATCCGTAACTTTTCAGGATTAAAATACCATAGATGACACTATTAATTATTATGAAACTAGCTCATTGTTTTACATTTTCATTTGTATCCGTTGCGTAAACAGTTAATCCTAGGTTACGGCGATAGACCATCGACACAAACTTTCTTACCGTCAGAATTATAGAAATCGTCGGCTGTTGCTTACAAGTCCCCTACATGTCTCACAACTGGTATCGCCTATTTTTGTTTTCAGTAAGTACCTTACTACTCAAGTTGTCAACCCCTTGAACTTTTCAAACTGTTGTATCTCATGAAGAAACTTTTGTACCAAAAAATGGATGATTTATACTTTGATCAGCTCATCAACGGCTATCGATTGCCGTCGAGAAAAAATTCTGCCTGTCTTAGTTCAAAATTTGACTTGTTTGCCGTAGGCCAACTTTCTAACGTCACCACTTAAAACAGAGTAAAGGATAAGCTCTAGTTTCTCTAGCAATGAGAGAACTTTTAAAGTTGGCACATCTGATACCATTTCTCTATCGGAAACCGAAGTGCAAAAAAAGAATGATAAACTCAGCTGAAATCGCGAACAGACATGGATAGAAACAATAGATGGCAGCACTTTCGGACCCGTGGCAAAAACCCACTTTTTTGTTGAACGAAAGGTTCGCGACACAACTTCAAGTGGTCTTCTCTGACATGGGCTATATAACTCCACTTCACTTCGCACACCGTAGGCTCTGGCTCGAGGACAAGCAAAAACCGTCCTTATTGGCCCCAGGCAAGAGTTCTAGGGAGCCTTCCAAAATGTAATGTCATATTCATCAATCCGGCCTAAGGTCCACACTTTCCGTAAAAACCGCACAGGTTAGACCCTTACCAGTTACCAGGAATAAAACGAAATCGGCGGCATAGGGAAAACACAACAATAGCTACGAGCTCATATGGCACTTGTTACGAGTAGGCACGGCTCGGTTATGTCAATGATAAATCTAGTGTTTGCTAGGTGTCTTCCCACCAAGTTTCATCTCGATCCCTCCACTCATAGCGTTTTCCAATATTTCCGGTTGCCCCCTCCAGCTCCCCCCAAGTCACCGGATCCGGTTCGGATTTTAAGTGGGTCGTCTGAGGCATGAGGTCTTTCCAAATATCAAGTTTCATCGAAATCCGGTCACCCGTTCAAAAGTTATAAATACCTCAAGACTCCGGATTCCCCCTCCCTCCACTCCCCCGACAGTGCCCGAATCGGCTCGGTCATGTCAATGATGTATCTAGTGTTTGCTAGGTGTCTTCCCTCCAAGTTTCATCTCGATCCCTCCACTCATAGCGTTTCTCAAGATTTCCGGTTGCCCCCTCCAGCTCTCCCCAAAAGTCACCGGATCCGGTCCGGGTTTTAAGTGGGTCGGCTGAGGCATGAGGTCTTTCCAAATATCAAGTTCCATCGAGATCCGATCACCCGTTCAAAAGTTATAAATATCTCAAGATTCCGGATTCCCCCTCCCTCCACTCCCCACACAGTGCCCAAATCGGCTCGGTTATGTCAATGATATATCTAGTCTTTGCTAGGTGTCTTTCCACCAAGTTTCATCTCGATCCCTCCACTCGTAGCGTTTCCCAAGATTTCCGGTTGCCCCCTCCAGCTCCCCCCAAAAGTCACCGGATCCGGTTCGGATTTTAAGTGGGTCGTCTGAGGCATGGATCTTTCCAAATATCAAGTTCCATCGAGATCCGATCACCCGTTCAAAAGTTATAAATACCTCACGATTCCGGATTCCCCCTCCCTCCACTCCCCCCACAGTACCCGAATCGGCTCGGTTATGTCAATGATGTATCTAGTGTTAGCTAGGTGTCTTCCAACCAAGTTTCATCTCGATCCCTCCACTCATAGCGTTTCCCAAGATTTCCGGTTGCCCCCTCCAGCCCCCCCCCCCAAAAGTCACTGGATCTGATCCGGATTTTAAATGGATTGTCTGAGGCATGAGGTCTTTCCAAATATCAAGTTTCATCGAGATCCGATCACCCGTTCAAAAGTTATAAATACCTCAAGATTCCGGATTCCCCCTCCCTACTCCCCCACGGTGTTCGGATGGGGGAAGTGACTATTTCCAACTTAATCATTTGGGGTCCCTGATACGCCTGCCAAGTTTTATCATCCTAGCTTATGTGGAAGTGCCCGAAATAGCAAAACATGGACAGACCGACAGACCGACGGACGGACAGGAATTGCGATCGCTATACGGCACTTGGCCGAACGGCAAGTGCCATACAAAAACGAGGACAAAACCAAAGTGTTGCTCTCGCAACTCAGTTGGAACGGTCTATTGAGATACTCAGACTGTGCTAAGACTGAAAGACAGAATATTTCCGCAGCTAGCTAAAATCTAACAAACTCCTCACAAAATAATTGTGTTTGCAAGTATTTGCAGTAGTTGGTTGTTTTTGGGATTCCAAAATGTAAGTGGAGGGATACCTATGAAATCGCAAAAGTTGTCCGTCTGTCCGTCCGTCTGTCCGTCTGTAAGCACGATAACTCTCGAAGGGAATGAGATATTTTGATGTAACTTGGTGTGAGGATTCGTTGGGTCGTCGGACCAGTCAAGTTCGTAGATGGGCTTTGTAGCCCTACATTTAGGGGTGGGGGAGGGGGTTCAAATTAAGGGGCAAACAAAATATTTTGAAACAGCTAATTTGATAGTCGATTATGGGGCAAGAAGACATGAAAAACACGATGGTGAAAATCATTTTGTCATCGTTCAAGTATTTCGCCCGGAATCCGGCCAAAACCGGAAAGTTTGTTAAAAGTAAAAGTTTTATTTGAAGTTGATTAGATGTTCGATTTAGGGGTAGGACGACATGCTGCAGACGGTGGTGATAACCATTTTCTGGACGGACAAGTAGTTCGCCCGGAATCCGGCCGAAACCGGAAAGTTTGTTAAAATTAGAAGTTTTATTTCGAGTTGAATAGATGTTCGATTTAGGACAAGAAGACATGTTGAACACTTATGTGAAAACAATTTTCTACCCGGACATGTAGTTCGCCCGGAATCCGGCGAAAACCGGAAAGTTGGTTAAAAGTAAAAGTTTAATCTGAAGTTTATTAAATGTTTGATCTATTGATAAAAAGACATGCCGAACACTGTGGTGAAATTCATTTTCTCGCTGGACAACTAGTTCGCCTGGAATCTGGCCAAAACCGAAAAATCTGTTAAAAGCAAAAGTTCGATTAGATGACAGATTAAGGGGTAAGAAGAGAGGCTGAGTCGGTTTAGTTTTCGTTAAGTCAAACTTTTATTCGAAGTTGATTAGATGTTCTTTATAGGGATACGGAGATACGCTGGTTTTGTTTCTGTATTTTTTTTTTTTGCTTGACTAGTGGTTCGCTCGGAAATTGGCAGGAAGTCTCGGTCAGTACCGTCAAAATAGATATGGCTTATAGAGGTATTTCTGAACTTGGTTTTCTCTGATGATTAGCCTGTCCAAGACTGGATCTGGCGAAGACAAGACTCGATTGTCTGAATCAAATATTAGATTTTTGGGATCTCATCGACACCTTTGGTCTTGTTATTCAGTGTCCGTTGAGTGATGCATTGTCAAAGGCTGTAAATGTAACGAAAGAATCTGGAATATTCATGCCGACAAGAGTGGAAAGTCTGGATCTTCTAAACCCCTGAATCTGTTGACCGCGGTTAATCATGGACTGGATTTTCTGCAAGGCTATTACAGACTCGAAATTCTTTGTTTGACGTCCCTCGTGAACGCATTACAGAAGACTAGTATGATAAAGTTGATTTTTAAATTATTGATTTTTATTTACATTTTTTTTTTTTATATCGCACAAATACTTGGTTTATCTTGCGAAAGTTAAAATAGATGCACGGCTTAAACCTGGCGACTGAGAGCAAAAGCGGAGAAATTTGAGAGGAATCAAGTTTGGGAACGCCTATCTAGTTTTCGCGACAAAACGCAAGTTAGTGACTGGCAACCCTGGAAATCTCGGCTAGCGTGAAAAGCGAAACAATCAGGTAAACTGATACACAAGAATTTTGTAAAGAGGGAGATTTCAGAGGTTATTAGACCACGTAAGTTGGCACTATTGGGGGTGTGATCAAGTTGAAAGCAAGAGGGGTCTTTTAACCTCACATTAGCATTCGAAAAACAAGAAAATGATTTCCTCGTCCTTGTTGGAGATCAGTCAGCTTCTATTTTTATTTGTTTCTGGTTTACATCGTTACTTTATTTTCTTTCCCTTTCATTTTCTAGTGAACTCGTTCTTGTTCCCTTACGAATATGATCCCACCTCTGTCAGGTGGTAGTACCCGAATGTTTGCCTTCAAATACACAAACTTGATTTTGTCAGCCTGTGCTCGCTGTAACTCTCATCGCACTTGTTTCTTCTTTTTCCGCTAAGACATATTCGTGCCGTTTGGACACTGACGGATCATCGCTACTCCATCTTCGTTAGGTCGTGGATCTCCGGTGTTTGTCCCTACATTCATTTCAGTGCTTGTCTCTCCTATAGCACGAAATGAATATTAATTCGCTAGGCCAATGAATACGGAGTGAAGATCTGAGACGACGAATTGTGCCTCGGTGTTTCAGGTGCTAATGCCGTTGATGTGAAAATCAACTGTCTGGTCTGATATGGAAAATATTCTGGAAAGCTGATATCGGTTAAACTTGAACTGAAAAACCAGCGTATTATATATTGCACTTAAATATAATGATGTTTTTGCTCATTTTTTTTTTTAGCTTGTGCTCAAGTCGCGACCTTCAAAATATGCACTGTTGGCCCGACAAGAACAGTTTCATTCTGACTCTAGCAAAATCGTGCTTTTTACTAGTTTTGTTTTTGCAGATACCATGGTATATGTTACCACGGTAACTGGATCTGCAATTGGTCGTTTTTGCTTAACGTGGTATCTGATACACGGTTGCTCTGCAAAACGACTATTGCCGGATTTGCACTTTTCCAAGTCATCCCAAAAGAAAAGCTGATATCCAGTTTAACTGATATCCACTAGTTGCTAAACTTCTTTCTCACCAATTTGACAAAAATTTGATAAAAATGAGATGCCGATTCAGATACCACGATCAGTTACCACGGTCGGACCGTGGTATCTGAATATCAGATACCACGACAACTGGCCAGATACCACGATCACTGCAAAAATACCTTTTGACCGTGGTATCAGATACCATGGTATCTGCAAAAATGCAACTACTGACTAATCATGCTAAGCTCTCAGTTTCAGATTATGTTTCAGTTCTGGAGAAAGCCCACTATTGTGTTTCACTAAAACAGATAAATAATAGTCTTGGCCAATCGCTTATCCTTTCAGTTGCTAAACACTTCAAGCATAGAAGTACAAAAACATCGAGGTACCACAAATCCTAATGAAAAGTTTAAATGATGGAAATTGATTACGTGAAAAGTGCAGCAATCAATCAATCAATCAAGTTTACTCCGAATAGCTAAAAGCTAGAAAAGGAATAGAAATTTACAAAATACACAGACACACAAGAAACAAATTAACTAATACACTTACAAGAAATTACCAGAAATAAATGATGGAATGAAACTACGTAAAAATTGGGTAGAAGAATTAGCGGGATATGGGGAAAACTTATTGCTAGTATTCCTTTCGGACCGACGCACGGAAGACGGGAGGGGAGGGGGGAATAGATGGGTCATCTGGGGACAACACGTTATCTTAGCTCCAAATTTGTTTGAAAGAGTATTTATGAAGTTACGTAATTTTAGTGGATCGTCAAGCCTGTTCGAGCGAATAAGTGATTGGTAACTACACTGTCGTATCTCTGCCCTACTCATTTTAAACTTTAAAGGACCTGTTTTGCCTGTAATACTAATGCAATCTACTTCTAAAATCACTCCATATATTTCTAAACCCGGGAACCCCAATCTCTTACGGTACATTCTATCCCCTCTAACAAAACCACGCTGATTTCTCACTTTCCGTGTTTTTGCTACCTTCGATGTGTATCACGCTGTCGACGGTTGTCTGCGAGAACTTTTTCCATCAGAAAAAACTGTTATGTAGATTGTTTCCCTGTTTTTGCGTACAAGTCAACGGGTCTCGGAAAAGGCTTCAAACAGCCCAAACCGTGGGTTATTTGTTGAAAGCACAGCCTATTTTAAAATAATGTAAGTTGAAGAGCAACTAGTGCGAGGGGTCCTTTAAGGTTGGTAATTGAATAGCTTGGATTTATAGAGGGATTGGTGCTTTCACATTAAGACGCGTAGTTCGGTCTTACTTCTCGATATTCCGAAATCCACGAACACTTATCGCTGAAGTACTGAAACATGCCCAAGCACTGAAACTCCGCTTTGATCGGTTAGTTTAGATAGAAGGTTAAACCGTTTGTTTTCTTTTAAAGTTTTAATGTGTATGAAGTGGGTTAATCTACTTTCTTAGCGTCGGAGCGGTATCGAATATACGAAATTAGCAGGTTAAAACGGATGTGGATTTGACGTGAACTGTTTGCTAGTATTCTTGGGTCTGCTTTAAGCCTTGAACAGACTTTTGGCAAGGGGAAAGCAATAAACTTTTTGGTCGTCTGTTAACCTTTTCAGGGGAAACGAGGCCTGGCTTGTTTATAATTTAATGTCAACAGCAGTCGTTTTGAGCTACAAGCTTTGAAGGAAAAAAAATGGAACGAATATAGGCCAGCTTAACGTTTCTAACCTCTCGTACCAAAAAACGTCTGCTCGGGAGTTTAACGAAAGTTTTTGGGGAGATCGTTTGTGCTCTCGGCAGCTGAGAGACTGGGAATTCTAGACAGTCCAGTAATTTTTTTTTGTTTTAAAAAGCTTCACCGTTTGTAGTTCTCGAGTTTTAAAGTAGGATGAACCCGGGAAATCTGTACGATTGCTACTGACCAGTGGTGGTTGTTTGTCAGCTTTGTGCGGACTGCCTTTCTAAAGCATGGTCTACAATCCAGTCCATGCGCTATTAGGCGTACTGCTTAAAGCAGAACTAATATCCTATCTCTACTTTTATATCTGAATAACTAGCACTAAATACTCTAAATATTTGAAACTGAAAACTCTGATGAACCCGGGAAATCTGTACGATTGCTACTGAGGAGTGACGGCTACTGAGGAGTGGTCTTTGTATGCCTTACAGCGCTTATTGCGCCCCTGCGCTTTTGTTTTTAGCCGGCATGGCTCATCTGTTTCGTAAAAAAGATCGCCAGACTCTACGAGTGGCTTATTTCAAATATTGTAAATTCCTCCTCCGGCTCCCTAGATGGCACCGAAACAGAAAAGTCATTGCTAAATTCGGACTAATAGACGTGCCCTCTCGGATTCAGACTTCGAGTGATGACCTGTGTAAAAAGACCGATAACTTTATTCACGCTTACGACCCCCTGCGGACATTCTTTCTTATTGATACTGGTGAGCTTGTTCATGTTGTTTTGTTTATTTGTTCATTTCTTATCGTTTTTTTTTCATAATACTCCGTATTTTGTGTTTTACAGTTTACCGGTAATAAAGTTCATTCATTCATTTCCTTTTTTTTGTAAATTTCCTTGTTGCTATGTCGCTGATAGGTCACATCGCATCTGTGGTATACTGAATACTCCATTGAAAACTGAAAACTCTTCCTTCATTTGTTGTGAATTTTTGTATTGATGTAATTAAAAAAAAGAAGAGAAAGAAGACATTTTATTACGTAAGGATCGAATATAAGACATGGGACTTTTACTGTAACAAATATTTTAGACATGGGGACGTGAACTGCTTGAGTGAATTTGCATTTGGCGGGCTAACTGCTCCTATAGCCCACTTCTGACTATTGTAAGGGGATCCCGACCAATAACTATGTTTACAGGACCCTCTGTCTGTAGCTCAGTGGCAGGTCAGTGGCCTTGTAAGCCAAAAGTCTTGGTTTAAATCCCGCCAGCGGAGCACTTTTGTTTTTCAATTTTCTACTCGGAATGTAAATAACTAAGAAGTTTGAAAATAAATAAAAAATCTTCTGAAAATTCAGAGAGTGATCTGAAGTGGTGGCTGGCCGACGCGTTAAATGTATTTACGTTATGGCGGACGCGCCAATACCTAATCTGATTCAGATTGTTAATACATGGCAACAACTGAACATGTCTGTAGAAAGACTAACGGGCTTACAACAATAGAGCAGATGATTTGTTTAATATTAATTTTAATTTATGTGCTAGTGTTTTTGTATCTATAGTTATTTTAGTATTTTCTTCCTTTCTTTTTCTTTATTGTACTCCACTTGTTTTTCCTCTGGAATTTGTGGGTAAGAAATAACTTATTATTATTATTATTAAAGCCAAGCAGTTGGTACGTGAACGTAAGGCAGATGTTGGGGAAAAATGAACAGGGGTTGATTTCAATCTGGAGGAAAGTGAGTTAGAGACAGCAAACGGGCTCAATGTGTACCTTGCTGAAATTGTTCAATCCCTTCCCCCTTGGCCCAAAGAAGAAATCCCAGAGTCGCTGCGAAGGTTTTAATGGTTTTCCTGAAATTGAAAAAGCCGAAATTTCCAGGAAAATTAAAAGACATAAAAGGACTAGTATTACGCCCGTTATCATTCCGGTAGAGATTGTTAAAGCTTTCCCGGACGAGCTGTCTGGTCCACTGTGTGATATTTTTAATTCTATAACAAAACTGGGAGTACCCCTCAATCTGGAAAAATGGCTACATTACTCCTATCCCTAAAAAAGGTTCTTCCAGTGATTTTTCTGGAATCCGTCCAATAACTAGGACGCCCATTTTCAGAAAAATTTACGAGCGTTTCCTTTCTTGTTGGTTAAAAGAAAATATTCTAAAGTTAATAGATGCAAAACAGTTTGGTAATCTCCCCAAAACCTCTACAGCCCATTACTTGGTCAGTTTGGTGGGTACCATTTAAATTTTTTTAGAGAACCCCGACCGTTGGGTCAGTCTGATTGCCATTGATCTACGTAAAGCGTTCGACCTAATAAACCATAACACACTGCTACATAAATTGAAAGTAAAGTTTGATGATCCATCATTTCTTGTCAAAATAGTCGCAATTTTCTATAGGACTCAGCAGACTAAGCATAAGAATCCATACTCTGAATTTTCTGTGAAGTTCCTCAAGGTACGCTTTTGGGTCCGCTGCTGTTTATAATTGTGGTCAATGAGCTTGCGACATTGATAGATGATCGTTGGAAATACGTAGATGACCTCTTCCTGTTAGAAGTCTGCCGTAGAAATGTAAAAAGCAAAGCACAACATATCATAGATGATATTTGGGATGAAGTATCTGCAGACCAGATGGTTGTAAACACGGAAAATTCAGTGGTCCTAACAAGCTCTTTTCAAAAAAGTGTACCCAAATTTTATCCTTCAACCCCCAGTGCGCAACAGATTTAAGAAATAAAACTGCTGGGTGTACACATCACGAATGATATGAAGTGGGAAAAGCACGTAGATGGCATTTTAAAGAAGGCCAAAATGGGCCTTAGGGGACTCAAGCTTCTTTCCCGTCATGGTGTCCCTTCCGAACAACTATTGCACATTTATTTTTAGTTCATTCGCCCTGTCCTAGAATACTGCTGTCCTGTAAGGCATTTTGATGTGACTCCCGAGCAATCGGATGCTCTAGAGAGGATAAAATATCGAGCTCTCCTAATAACAGATAAATCTGAAAGTCCCTTATATCCATTTCCTAAAAAAACATAATCTGACAACCCTGTCTCATCGTCGTGAAAATTTTTGCTTGAAGTTTGGTGTCCAGACTCTCCTGAACCCAGTCCTTCCCGACATCCTGCCCCCCCCCCCCCCCACACTTTACAACGGAGAGGGAGAGGGCTCAAAGACAAGCTTCCGAACCAGTCCCTACCGTTCAACCAGTGTTTTGCCGAGACTTTAGATACAAGAACAGTTTTGTCTTTGTGATTAATGCGGGTTTAATGTATGTTTTGACTTTACCACCTGCTATTTGGCTAGTCCGTAATTGGTGTTGAAATAAAACTGATTGAAATTAATTGAAAGCAGTATATCAACAGATGATAACAAAATATTAGTTTACAGCTTAACATTGACTTTAAAGCTTAACTGTCTTAACCAGAAAATATTTGACATGGTTAGCCTATCTTCTCAAACGTGAAGGAACAAGCCAGTCGACTGAAGCGGAGAAAGGGGGGGGGGGGTCCAAGAGGCGTCCTCAACAAATCTTTTACGGTCGTTTTACAATCGTTTTATTCACGTTCTTTAAATAATGCCCATAAAACGTCCATTCATTGTAAGACGTTTATCTGGGTAGTTTATTGACCGAAGAAATCGTTTTATTTCTATAAAACGGCGATAAAAACGTGTTTATATCACCCAAGATGTGGGAGAGTTTGGGAAGGCCGGATCGAGGCTTTGATTAGCCGATTGCGCTGCAGAAACACCATAATAATGTGCGTTGAAGGGAATGTAGGAACTGTCGCATAGTATTGAAGTACCACAGCTAACCGTTGAAGGCAGTCTCTCCATGGTCGTTTTACAAGTTGTTTTTGGTATCCCAAAACGTTAGTTACAGGATACCTTTGATTACTTAAAAGTTGTCCGTCTATTCTGCTTTTTTCAGTTTCATTTGACTATATCTGAAGAAAAATACACACTTAATATAAGATTCCTGCTAGGAAAGCACAAAGGGATTGCTTGTCTAGGGCAGGGCTCTAACCGGTTTTAGTTAAAGAAAAACGAATCAAATGTCTGAATAGCCGATATGCTCGTCTTGTTTCCGAAGGTCCCTCTTTCCGTCCATTCTTCTATCCGCCCGTCCGTCTAGCTGCTCGCTCGCTGACCCGTGCGTCTGCCGCCCGTCCTTCTGTCTGTCCGCCCGTCTGTTCATCTGTTGAACAGCGCGAGCTTATGGGGCAACGCTGGGCCCCATAGATCCGGGCAAAACGCCTGGATCTCAGGCAAAATGCCCGAAATCCAGGCTTTGTCTGGATTCCAGACCGTTTTTTCCTACGGGTAGCACATCTAGAAGTACCTGAACTCGCGACCACCGGAATCGAAGACGCCCTCCCCCCAATAATTGCCGGATTCGGTCCGGAAATGAAAAAGATCACCAGAGAAAAATGTCCTCTGTTCAATTCTTAAATTTCACTCGAATCCGGTCACCCATTCCAAAGTTACGCATGACTGAAAATTCCGGATTCCCCTCCCTCCACTCCCCCCACCATTATCAAATCGACAAAAAATTTATTTTGAAATCAGTTTGATCGGGTCCCTGATATGCCTGCCAAGTTTCATCGTGAAAATCCCCAAAACTGACATAACCGGAATTCCGGGACCCCCCCCCCTATAAGTGTTCGGAACCAGTACAATGGTCTAAAGGATTTATCTAGAGCAGATGCTTGTTCCCTGGCTGCAGAATCCGGTCAAGACTTTAAATGGGACATCATAGATATATAATCTATTCAGTTATTAAGTTTCATTACAATCGGATCACCCGTTCGAAAGTTACACACTTCTCAATTTCCCGGATTCCCCTGCACTTCACTTCCCCCCAAAATGGTCGGATCTGAAAACTGATTATTTCTAAGTTTGTTTGGTCGGGTTTTTGATATGCCTGCCAAGTTGCATGGTCCTTGCACATCTGGAAGTACCCTAACTCGAAAAAGTGTGACAAAATGCCCTTTATTTTCAGGTTCCCAGCGCCCCCCCCCACTCCCCCGCATATGGTCGGATTGGGAAACCCAGTATTTTCCGGTTAGTTTGGTCGGGTCCCTGATATTCCTGCCAATTTTCATTGTCCTAGCTCATCTGGAAGTACCCTAACTCGAAAAAGTGTGACAAAATGCTCTTAATTTTCGAGTTTCCAGCGCCCCCACTCCCCCGCATATGGTCGGATCGGAAAACTGATTATTCACTGGTTAGTTTGATCTTGTCCCTGATATTCCTGCCAAGTTTCATTGTCCTAGCACATCTGGAAGTACCCTAACTCGAAAAATTGTGACAAAAAACTCGGACAGCCCGACAGACTGAATTGTGAGCGGTATATGGCACTTGAGCCAGAGGCTGCAACTGGCATTCACCAGCACTGAGGGAAAGACCCATTGCTGACAGAGAAGTGGCAAGATGGTTAAAATTCTCTTCATCTCGAAGAACCGAAATCAGGGATTTTCGGATTGACCGGAGACACTCTGCTAGGTTAACATTAAATATATAAGGAGATAGAATACCAACTTATCTCACCCCTCTGCCAACTGGCACATAAGAAGAAAACAGAAGAGAACCCAAAGATACCCTAACCGACAGCCGGCTATACCAAGAACGCAAAACACGACAAATGAATAGTGGAACCAGGTCCTCGAACCGGTCTGCAGGATCGACTCCTGGAGGTTTCACCAGAGAGACGCCTAAAAGGCAGCTAAGTGAGGGATCACTGAACTCGGAGGAGTCGGTGAACACCAGCGGAGGGAAAGGAAAAAAGCCAAAAAACTCCCAAAACTTACAAACTAAATGAGGATCGGAACTTTAAACGTAAATGGAGTCAAGCAGGAAAAAAGACAGAAACTACTAATTGAATTTGTGGTAGAGAAGAAGCTAGATATTTTATGTCTTCAAGAAGTGGATACTTGTAAGCTACGATATGCAGAAGAAAAAGGTTATGACTTTGTACCTGGTGGAATTAACCCCGACACAGGGTTTTTAGTGCAGAAATGCCTGAAGGTCGATAAGGCGAGTTTGCGGTTTGAAGCCGATGGGATGATTAGCAGTTTGAAAGTTGGTAACACCGTGATTGTTAATGTCCATTTACCGTCGGGCACAAATAACGCCAAAACACGAAGTGACGCTATACAAGATAAGTTACCCTGTTACCTGACTTCTGATAATTTTTTCCTCTTGGGAGATTTCAATTGCGTGACAGAGGAACAGGACGCAAGTAGTAGAAATAATAAACAAGATAAAAGGAAGATGAGCCCCGAGTTAAAAGACCTGATTAAAGCTTGGAAGTTAAAGGATTTGTGGACAGAAATACAGACTGTTCAGGGGTATACCCGAGTCGATAAAAGAGGGGCTAGCCGTATAGATAGAGTCTACAGTACTGAGAACCTTCAGAATAGTGTAAATAGTATATGTAACATCGTAGTTCCTTTTTCTGATCATACTGCAGTAGTGGTAGAGGTGGATAGTGCTGCCAAATCGCCTCGGCCCAAAAATCCTATCTGGAAAATGGATCCGCGACACCTGAAGGATAAGGACTTCAGCCATCAGGTTCGCTCCAAGATTATGGCTCTTTTAAGCACTAGGAGGGAAAGCGAGGACCCAATTGAATTTTGGGAAGTCTTCAAGCAAGAGATTGGTGCTTTCATTCGGGGACAAGAAAAAGAGGTCGAAAGAGCAGAGAAAGCTTATAAGCGACATTTGTACCGAGTCCTGGCCTGTCTAAAGAATAAAATAGACAAAGGAGCGCAAGTCTGGCATGAGTTTGAAGAGGTAAAACTTCAAATAAAAAAATCGAAGGAGAGGAATTTGAAAGCTTCAAACTTAAAAGCAGGCTGTGTGAGATTTTTGAGCCAGGGCAAATTAATGTGGCAGCGATGGTAAGAGCAAGGCGGCACGCTGAAGAGAACAGTATCACAAAAATAAAAGGAAGAGGAGGACAAATAGTTTCAAACCAGTCTCAAATTCTCGAAGAAGTCTCGGCCTTTTATGAAGAGCTATATAAGCTGCCTAATGACCTACCTTCTCGAAAAGAACAAGTGAGACAGATGCTGGGTGAGTTCGAAGTACACGGAACCGTCACTCCGGAAGAAAATGAAACCCTAAGGTGTGATCTAACAGTAGAGGAGGTGACCAGAGTGATACAAAATTTAAAGAGCGGTAAATCACCCGGGAGTGATGGACTGAGCTACGAGTTGTATAAACACTTTTGGTCAGAGATAGGTGAAGTTTTCGTGGAAGTGCTTAATGAATCTCTTTCCCGAGGTTGGGTGAACGGGGAGGCGCTCATTTCGTTGATTCACAAAGGGGGTGATAGGGCTGACCTACAAAACTGGAGACCCATTGCACTGACAAATTGTGATTTTAGAATAGCGTCGAAAGTAATGGCTAAAAGGATCGAAAAAGTGCTCGGGAGACTATCAGCATGGTGGACTGAAAGGAAAGGAAGCCCAACATATTTTGAGCATTGTCCGCGATCTTGTGCTAAGGCGAGATGAGCTAGTGGCAAGAAATCAAATTCTATGGGAAATTATCGCCGTTATTAGCGCAGATATGGTAAAGGCGTATGACTCGGTTGTGAGATTACTACTTTGGTGGCTTATGGAAGACAAATTTTGTTTTCATGAAGAAGTAGTTAAGAAATTTCAGAATCTGTATAAGAATGCGAATATTGCCGTCCGGGTAAACGGCCAGAAAACCCGAAGAATAAAGATGGAGAAAGCGCTCAGACAGGGAGATCCCTCAGCACCATATCTGTTCGAGCTGTACATTGACCCGTTATTTAAGTACGTAGAGCAGCGTATAACTGGGCTGATGACGGTTGATCAAAAGTTTCTGAAGTCGGCTGCATTTATTGACGACGGTACATTTTTCACGGACAATAATCAAGACGTTCCAAAAATACTCCAAGGACTTCAATGGTACGAGGAAAATTTCTACGTTAAGGTGCACAAGACGAAGAGTAATGTTTTAGCACTAAAGAGCGATGCAGAACTAGACGAGTTCTTAGAGCGAAGCTGGATACCGAGAGTTGAAGTTTCGAAGATACTAGGAGTTAGGTTCTGTGGAGAAGGCGACGGTAAAAAGTATTGGGAAGAAAAAGTCTCAAAAATCGTAGGAATCCTCTCGAATATTCAGAACCAAAGTTTTCTCAGAACAGTTTGGCAGAAGGTGACCTTTGTGAACACTTATTGCATGCCACTGTTGTTTTTGCCGCGCCTATTTTTGAACTTGAAGAGGCAACAGCAAAAGAGATTGAAAGGAAAATATGGAGATTCGTGTGGCATGGAAAATTAGAGAAACTAAGTATGAGAATGATGTATGCTGGCAAGGCGAGTGGGGGATTGGGTGTACTTGATTTCAGGTTAATTTGTCAATCACTATTCACTAGAAATGCGGCTGAACGGCTGGTGAGGGAAACCGCGGGTGCAACTTTTTTAAGACATTGGCTTCTGCCTCTCATAAATGAAGAAAACGAAGAAGAAAGAAAGAAGGTCGTAATGAAAATACCAAAAGAATACGGTAGAAGAGGGGAAGCCCTGTATGAGCTGAAAAAAGCTGGATATTTAAATGAGAGGCCCCAAAAGGAAGACATGAAGAGATTTGTCAGAAGTCTTTTAGATAAGAGTGAAGAACTCACGTACGCAGGAAAAAGACGTGAACCTACCTTTGATTTTGACCGCTGCTTTTCACTGCTGCATGAGCTGCCCATTCAGAACTGGGAAAAGGAAGTTATGTTTCTCTTGATACATGGAATGTTACCCTACAGAAACAGAATCAGCCGTTTCATACGAAATGAAAGCCCACAGTGCCCTTTGTGTGGTTCTCTTGTTGTTGACGGGTTGTTACACGAGTTTTTAGAATGTCGGTGGAACCAAGGTGTATTTGAAGAAATTCTTGAATTGTGTGCAGAGGAAGGTGTAAAGGTAGAAACAAGTGAAGAAAAGAGCAAAATCCTGAGATTGTGTGTTGGGACAGAGCTCGAAAGGAAAAAAGAAATGTCCATATGCTTTGTTGTAGTGAAGCTGTGTGTCCATGTTTGGAAGAGACGAAAAAAAGAGAAACGGTTACATTATCAAAGTTTAAAAACGTCGCTGGATAAAATGGTGACTCTGAATTCAGAGAGATTAGAGTGGAAGAGGAAAATGGACCGTGAATTTTTAAGAAAGTTTTTTGAAAAATAATAAATTTTAAAGAAATTGGTTTGAATATTGAATTAAAAATAGAAGGGAGTTAAAATTTGTAAATATAAGATTTATGTTTGATGGTAAATTGTTTTTTATGGGTTTTTTTACACATATTTTTTTTTTTTTGAGCAGTCAAAATTGGTTTTTGTTTTGTTGTTTGGTTTTGTTTTTAAAAAGGAATAAATTGGGATAGTTAGAACGTTCTGCTTTACGGAAGTGTGTTTTTTGATGTAAAGTATTATGAGTAGGCTATAGGTTGTAAAAGCAGAACTTTCTAACTTTTTATTTTTAATTTTCATTTAACTTTTGGTAGGGAGGGGGGTTGTTTGGTTTAGTAAAGAAAAATAGGGTTTTTTGTTGGTTTAAAGAGTTGTAATAGTGGCTGCGATGGAAGGGGTGCCCTATGCCGGAAGGGCACCCTGAGATATCGATGTGCTTTTTTTTTTTTTTTTTTTTTTGTGTTTTGCCCTATTTTTCGTTATTAGACTATAGTTTGACTGCTCAAAAGGTAAATTAGATTAAAGTTAAATTTGAGTAAAGGAAAAAGAATGTTATTGAGATGAGTGGAGGTGGGTTTAATATTAGTAGATTTGAATTATAAGTAATACAAAAAAAAAAGGAAATGTAGTTAAAGAATTTTTTTACAAAATATAAATGAGATAATTATTTTCCAAGGATTAGGGGAAAGAATAGTAAATAAAATATGGGTTTAATTTTGAAAGTTAGGTGACGTGAATACTTAAAATTGGGTAAAAATAGATTCAAATTAACGTCACTGAGGGATGGAGGAGTAGCCACAAAAAGTACGATATCTGATTTCTTAGTTTATAAATAATATAAAAATAAATTAAATTACAAAAGATGCTACGGGATTAAAAAAAAAAAAAAAAAAAAAAAAAAAAAAAAATGAATAGTGGAATACTCCTAGAAAGAAGAGCCAGGATTGCTGAAGCGTGCGATAAGTTATCAAAGGCTCCTTTTATGTCAATTAAAAGAGCGTATAAAGTTTCATTGTTATATCTAGATTCAAGTATTATTTTTGAAAATGCAGCCTGGGCATGATCACAACCCATACCTTTCTTAAACCCAACTTGGTTTTCACCAACATCAAGGTTTTTAAAAAGACGTTTAATACTAAGTTCGAAGAATTGTCCGGTAAGAATCACATAAAAACAAATTTCGATTTCCACTTTTGGGAATGGGGGTGATAGTACCAAGCTGGTACTTGTCAATGTCAATTATATCATTGGGTTATAAAATTTCATGCTAAATTTCCGGTTGTGGCCGGATTCCTTGCCAACTACTTGTCCGACAAGAAATACTAGATAGATAGATCAGTGTATTTCAAAAGCCCAAGGGCCATATACAAAAACTATAACTCTTCTTTTTGATCCTAAACATTTGTTTACAGAAAAACCCACTCGAGTAATGGTGGCGTTAACATTACTCAGCATGACAAAAGGACACCTTTAAAAAAAAAAAAATCTTAAACCAGAAGGCTTCGAGTATCGACGGAGAAAGTGGTCCAAATAAATATTCATATTCGGGTTTAGCATTTCTCCTTACCTCTAAATCAAACCTCTGATCGACTTCAGATTAAACTTTTAACTTTTCACAAATTTTTCGGTTCTACGGAATTCCGGGTGAACATCCATTACGGCAAGATTCGACATATTCGGGTTCAGCATGTCTCCTTAACCGCAAGTTTAACTTATAATCAACTTCAGATGAAACTTTTACTTTTCACAAATTTTGCTCGTTTTACCGGATTCCAGGTGAACTATTTGTCCGGTGAGAAACTAATTTTCATATTTGGGTTCAGCATGTCTCCTTATCTTAAATCGTATGCTTTTAAAAAATAATCGTTTTCGCCCCTTAATCTGAAATCTCTTACCCGCATCCCTTTAGCAGAGCCCATCTGCAAACTGGACCTGTTCTTTGACCCAAAGAGTCCTCATTCCAAGTTTGAGTAAAATAATTATCTCAACCCCTTCGAGATTTATCGTGCTAACAGACGGACTCAGGGACAGACGGACAACTTGTGCGAAATCATGGGTATCCCGTCACTTACGTTTTGGGATCCCAAAAAGTTTGCGCCTTGACCTCTCTCCTACTACTTTCAAAGGACAAGAGAACTTGCACTTCTTCAGACGAAACAATGTTTCTACGTATTAAATCGGTACGGGACTAAGGCTGTTTCGGGGATTCCAAAACGTAAGTAGATACTTCTGACATCGCAAAAGTTGTCCGTCTGTCTATGAGCACGATAACTCTCGAAGGGAATGGGATGTTTTGATGAAACTTGGTCTGAGGATTCTTTGGATAAAGGGAAAGGTCGAGCTCTTAGATCGGCTATGTAGTCGTACATTTTGGGGCGGGGGAGGGGGTTCAAATTAAGGGTCAAACAAAATAATTTTAAACAGCTAATGAGATAGTCGAATAATGGGTTAGAAGACATGTTGAACACGAATATGTAAACTATATTCAAGCCGGACAAGTAGTTCTCCTGGAATCCGGCCAAAACCGGAAACATTATTAAAAGTAAAGGTTTTATTTCAAGCTGATTATATGTTCGATTTAGGGGTAAGAAGAAATGCTGAGCACGAGTATGAAAATCGTTTTCTTGCCTACAAGTAGTTCGCCCGGAATCCGGCATAAGCCGGAAGATTTATAAAAAGCAAAAGTTGTATTTGCAGTTTTTTAGACATTCGATTCAGGGTTGGAAGAGACGCAAAATCCATATTTGTTAATCCTTTTTTACCCGGATATATAGTTCGCCCCCGAATCTGTCTGAAACTGAAAAATTTGTTATTAGTTAAATTTTATATGAAGTTACTAGATGTTGGATATTGGGGTAAGGAGATAAGCTGAATTGGTCTTTGAGCTTTATTTTTTGGCTAGACAAGTAGTTCAGGAATTCCGCCGAAACTGGAAAATTGACAGAAGTAAGGCAGAAAGTTTCGATCGGCTACGTCAAAATAGGTATGACTTAGAAGGGTAAACACACATGCTGAATCCATGTCTGAACTTGGTTTTCTCAGATCTACCAGTTATTGTACTGTCTTTAGAAAATGTAAGAAAAAACTAATTTTTTTTTAAGTTTCGAAGGTGTTTCATCCCTCACTATAAGCCTTGATTTGTTTCTAAATTTAAAAAGTAAAAATATTTAACTGTCTGGACCAACTATTAAATTTTTGGGATCCCGTCGAAACCTTTGGTCGTGTTTGTTTATCGTCGAACGGCAATCTGCCATGCCAACATGTGCAAGGAAGTGTTAAAGGTCGCCGTGTTTTGTGAGTGTCAGCTAAACTTGTTCCATGTTATTTAGCCTGACATTTTCTCGCGTTTAAGAAAGGAGTTTGAATTTATGGAGACGGGTGACAGTTTATGGCTTTATACTCTTTGAGTGGTGGAAGCAGCAGGGAACGACTGAACGTTGGGCCGTTCTTGGTTGATACAGATTGATACAAGAAATTGGATTAATAGTTTACATTCAAATGTGTGACTGATGATAATTGTAGTCAGTAAGTAGTAGTAGTAGTAGTAGACAGGTTTAATAGAAAAACTTGGCAGCATCGCTGATTTGCGTTTCTTTACAACAGATTCAAAATCAAACTACACTTGTAAATATAAAACAAACAAGAAACATTAACTCTTATTGTACATATCGACAAAAGCCGGGACGAACGAATTACCATATCGGTTTGTTCTTGCATTAACTGGAACTAACTTATTTTGCTTTCTCGTTCTTGATGGTGGAGGTTGATCAGGTAGAATGTCTCTGTGCTGAGTTTTAGAAAGCAAGAACTTTCCAAAACTCGTTATCAGAGTTTCGTACCGGTTTTGGAGTAACGGCAGTCCTAGCACTTCCAGAGCCTTTTCGTAGGGCATGTCACGGCGGCCCAAAATTATCGATACAGCTCGCTTCTGAACTGATTCAAGCTCCTGACAAAGATACACTGTTCTAAGTGCTGACGGCGCCCATACAGGGCAAGCATACTCCAGAATGGGGCGGACGTACGTTAAGTATGCAGACTTAAAACTCTCTGTGTTCGCACTGAACCCACGCATACCGTTTAAAATCTTGTCAACCCACAAAAGCTTGTCTGAATCAACGAGCCGGCAAGCGCTGTTTCAGCGCCCGCCCAGTCCAGTGCGAACAGGCTTATCATTGCTGCCTCCATTCGATTTTTCTTCCTCAGTGGTTTACTGCGTTACACCTTCTCTGTAGAGGTAACGACTTTTGATGTCCCGGGTAAGGTCCACCTCCGCTCGTTTGCGTCGGGAGTCGACTCGACTGAGCTTGGTTGTGTGACAGATATAGGGATATTACCGACAGCACAGCTTGTATCAACTTATTCATTTTATTTACCAGGTGCTCGCTTTGTGGTACTGTTTAATGAGAAAAGTAATTTATTCACTCACACTTTCAGGGTAGCCTAACAGAACCTAAAGAGATATAGTTATTTGATGAATGATGAATGCTTTATTTTTACCGAAATAGTGTTAGCTGGCGCAGGCATGTCAATAGATAGAGAAGAGTCAATACGTAAATAAAACCACACTAATATTTCAACGCAAAGTTGCATCACTAAGATAATACATCCAGATTAAAATAAATCAAATAAAAATCCTTCGTTAAGCTTTGCCCTGTTAAAATAACAGTAAAATACGAGACGAATGACTTGATGTAATGTTGCGTACTAGTCGGTGGGAAAGAACATATCACTCGACGGCTTGTCCTCGATCCGTTAGCAATTTGGGTTTTCATTCCAAATCTGACAGTTTGTTTATGTCGGCGTTTTTCCAGTTACAGTAAGTCAAGTTCTTTTAGTGCGCTGTCATAGTTTTTGTAGTCGTGGCCTAATATTATTTTCAGAGCCCTTGTCTGGACCGACTCAATTGGGTCAGATTGTTCCTTGGTCAAACCGAGGTGCCAATCAGGATTGGTGAACTGTAGACAAGGTCTAATATAACTACAGTATACACATTTAAGAGTTTCTTTTGGTATTCCAAACTTTTCCATCTATGAAAAGGAACGAACCAGAGATCCACCTTTTTTGTTAAATTGTCTACATGTGTATTCCATTTAAGGTCATATATCCATGTATCTTAACAGTTTTGGTCGTATTTAGTCCAGTAGGGGTCACAGAGTTGTCAGTTTTCAGAAACGAAAAAGTCATGGATGTGCTTTTTCTCTCGCTAAAAACCAGTTTCACTTGTATTAGTTCACTTTTGATATTATTCACTATGCCAGACAAGTTGGTTAGTTGTGGTGTTTGGGTGTTGAGTCTTAAAGCTAATGCTGGCAGGTTGTCTGCAAACTAAAAACGGTCACGCACGGTGACTAAGATACGGTTAAAACAATAAGAAACAAAAGAAAGCCTAGCTTTGTGCCTAGCCGAGAACCACAACAAATATCTTGGAATTCTCTTTTTCAGAAAGTTGCACAAATTTGTGATCTACCAGTTAAAAGCTTGCTAACGTCGATTGTCTGGCGGGCACCCGTGAACTTAGCGTTTAGATTTTATGGTCTAGACCATCGGACGCCTTTACGATGTCAGCAACAACTGCCTGAACAAATGCTTCATCTTTTTCAAGGTGTCGAAGAAATGAATTTAACATAGAAACTAGGTAGTGCACTGTGCTATGACCGGGCCTGAAACCAAATTTGATGGGGGTCAATTTATCCTAATACCTTCAAATAAAAACTCTCAAACACTTTAGACAACGTAGGGATTTTCGAAATTGGCCTTATATCTGTAACTTGTTGAGGAGTCTTACACTTCTGTGTAGGCGTAACATACGCTTGCTTAACAAGTGCGCAAGCGCTCAGACTGAAAGTAAAATGTTTATCACATTTTACATACGAACAGCTTTAGAACCAAGACATTATACATCCCAAATAACCAATCAAGTATTAAAATAACCTAATTTGTTATTAGGTTATTACCACTTTAAAAGCTTTAAATGTAAACAAACCGCACGTATAAATCCAAAGAAATGTTGAAGACCTTGCACGGATAGCTTGAGTTCTAACAATGGTCTTCCCGCCAGTCCGACCCTTTAAACCTTTTTTCCATTAGCAAAGTAATAACAAGTGCAATACCAAATCGTTGCAGCCTAATACCCCCTTTGTGATATTTACGGATACGTTAGCTACGATTCTTCATCAGCGATATTTCGGCCCTTCTTGACAAGGGTCCTCGTCAGGCTGTCAATTCTCTGCTTCAACTTCGGGGAAGGAAACAAACCTTTAATGTTTCCTTCCCCGAAGTTGAACTAGAGGATTGACAGCCTGAGGAGGACCCTTGCCAAGAAGGCCCGAAATATCGCTGATGAAGAATCGTAGCTGACGTATCCGTTGTAAACATTGTTTGAATAAATGTTTCAAAGTCAGCTTGAGATCAAAGAATATTTACCTTTGTGATAATTCTTAAAACACGGCATATCATCAATCATATGACAAAACAGTCCAGTTTCCGACTGTTCGTTAAAGTTTTTTTTTTCAAGATCAAGAACATAAAGACACTCAAGAATGAACAATTTGCCGAGGAGTTCCCCACTCTTGATTTTACTCTACAGCAAGTGCCCGATGACGGCACAGGTTACCACGTGTTAGGACTTTAAAATCATTATGTCTAGAAGCGTTTGAAAGATGAACCGCCTAATTTATGGCCGGCATTCTTTGATTCCGGCATTGACGGGATAGGGTGTGCAGCAGGTGCCGGGGAGCGAGTTCGCGACTTGCGTATACACCTTTGACACTCTTCTACCGCGTCATTGGCTCTTCAAAGCGGAAAAGGACTGGAAAGCCGCTGGAGGAAACTTTACCCTCGCTTACTGTCTTTCAATTCAGTTTTAATCAGGGTTGCCTCACGTCGCACCAATGAGTGAATTGTCACTCTATTTTCTATTTGTCACTCTACTTCAGAGAACGTCCAAAGGTTTAATTTCCAGCATTGGTTCTAACCAAAAGTGACCGTTTCACGTTATGAATATTATTCACTGGGCAATCTGGGCCCATTTGCCCCTGAACCGGTTTGGGATGGGGGGTTGGACCCTCAAAAGGTACAACGAGACCCCAATACCCACTAGTGTACCAAGTCTGAACTTGATACTTGCACTGGTTCACGAGTTATGAGCTCTACAAAATACGGTGAAAACCGAAAGCTGCTACAGCGGTCGTAATAGTGGATTGTTCCAAGGAACACTCCACTAAAAACACGAGGAAAAACAACTTCTGTCAACATTGGTGTTTAAAGGTGTCGCTAAAAGACTAGAACACTCGATTATAAGTTTGATCGACATTGCTTTTGGATAACTAGCTTTCCGAGGATCAAGTGCCCTTAATTTATTAGCAACACTTCTGTTATGGGGATACTAGTAGCAGTGTTATTGGATGGTAACTCATGAAACGGATGAACCTGACATATAGATACAAACAAATTGTCAATATCACTTGCAAACATTGCTTCCACATAGTCATTTAATAACTCAAACATTCTTCACTGTAGTGTGGAATTGGCGAGGTTCTGATTTAGTAGCTTACTAATCGCTGGGCACTGTACTTTCTTCTGCTACACCGGATTTTCTTCACAATCAGATTTCGAAGACGTTTGAAGTTTACGTCCTGATGATTCTGGGAGAATCCGTTCCTTAATGTAATGAGGGCTCGTATTTCGTCAGTAATCCAGAGTTTATAATTAGGTTTTAGTACCACTTTTCTTTTGGGGAACATAGCACAATATTGAATTTAGAGCTCAGAACAGAACAAATCGGCCATTTGCTAACTATCTGACAGACGCAAGACATCATGCCAGTTATGGAATGCGAGCCACTCTTTGCAAGTTACTACCTCGGGTGTGTAAGGCCTTTAAGTTGTACATGTCTTCACTCTAGCAGGACAAAAACTAGTCGGCACCCAAACCAGGCAATGGTTGTCACTCATACCAGTTGGTGGGAGAGTAGTTGGCTCATGGTCAAACTCATTGCAGTTCGTAAAAATAAGACCGAGGGTACGGCTACCCCTCGTAGGCACTTTTACCATTTGAATTAGTGAGAGTAAACTACTTAGCCACTTCTGCTTGAGGTTGTTAAAATCAACACATATGATAATGTCTGCATTTGGGCACGTATTGCGCGCTTTGTCAATGCAGCGCTGCAGGTATGACACTAGTTCGCGACGGAAGGGCCCACGGGGAGGATAGTAGACTACACAAGTCAGTAGCGGTTTTTTTTAGCGGTTTTTAGGCCGTGCCCACACCCATAAGACTTTAAAATTCATTGCGTTTGGGACATCCTTCAGGAGAAGTACTCGGCTTTGTAGCGTAGATCTGCACAGGATTCCTACTCCTCCACCGTGAGTGACTGGTATTCCGTCGGCTTTTAGGCGCGGCTTTATGTAGGTATGGAATCCATCAAACTTTACAAGCTCCTGGATAGATGACAACGTTTCACAAATACAAGCAATATCAATACTCTATATGACTAAGTCCAAAACAAGCAAGTGATCCTCAGGAAGAACAAGGAAACATCTCACTAGTGACATCAAAATTAACAACTCAAATATTGTGTCAAACATTGATGGTGGTCTTCGGGAGCAGCTGTGATACCCGAGGTGATACCGTTTCTGGCTCTTCCGCTAGATACCCAGCGATTTTGCATCGGCAAGGAGAGTTAGTCATCAAGAGTGTTGATTCACTTTTTAAAAAGACATCAAGCTCTTCAGTCTTAATTCATGAGAGACTGGAAATTAGTTTCAAGCTACCCTTTAGATATCGCTTGACAGGCTTAGTACTCGGAATCGATTTTGAGTTGGCACACTTGGAATATGTGCAAGGTTTGGGAGGTTGGTTGGCATCGGGGAATAATTGTACGGAGAAGGAGGGCTAATGAATTGGCGAAGTGAGGAAGACGCGCGTCCTCGCAATATGCTTGGACCTGTTGGAAGCAGCGAATTCCTTGGATGGTCCTCGATCTTCACTTTGGAGGGATACCTGTTTTTTGGAGGCGGGTACACTACATCCATAATGGGCGTAGCATGGTTTTACGCTTGGAAGGATACGCCTTTTTTGGAGACGGGAACACTACATCCATAAGGATCGTAGCATGCTGTTTCACTACACGAGTTACTTGGTGCGGCTTCGGTTGCTTTCTATCCGTTGACACATGCAGCAGCTCACAACTTATTTGAACCTTTCCTGACTTCGGACAGTGGCATTTTCGTGTACTTGCTCTAATCAAAGTCATCTAACAGTTAGTCAAAGTAGTTAAAGGTCCTGAAAAACCTGAATAGGTATTTCGAATCTCCATTTACTAGTTACCCCAAAATTGCCGTGATAAAATTCATGTAACTGGTCAAATAAACATCTATACTGTGCTTACACAAATGGTCAAAGGCTATTTGAAATTTCAACAGTTAATAAAACAAATAGGCTGCTCCTTGAGCCCAAGCTGACTCGGAAACATATATTCATACATGAATATCAAGAATGCGGTTCGGACCTAGAAATAGAATTAAAATGTATCAGGATTTATTATTCAAATATTGTAAATTTCTCTTGTACCTTCTTCGACCTTATAGGAATCCCCGTATAAATACAACTTTTTTGCCCTCTGACCCTTTTTACCATTGCCCAGGACCTTCACGTTTCTGCCCTTGGTCATCTTTCGCATTCCACCTAGGAAGAAGATTTTTAGACCCAATTGTTCCCTTTTATTTTTTTTAGTGTTGATTTTTTTATCTTATCCATTTACTACATTGTTGATGAAAGCTAAGTGTATTTTTTCCTTTTCTTTTTCATCATCATAGGATATCTAGTTTCACTCAAGTCTGAGCATTTCCGGCATTGCCTCGGATTACTGCGGCTAATGACTTTTCTGCGTTCCAAGTTTCAAACCAATATATCCACTCCTTTGGTTCCTAGACGTCCCCACCGCGACCGATTCTGGTTTCGGACTCATAATGATGATGATGATGAAATGTTGTTTACGCACTTAAGAATTGGGAATAGTGCAGTACAGACAAAGAACAGGAAAAAAATGCACTGCGCTTTCAGTAATGTAGTAAATTCGCAAGATGAAAAAGCTTTACTTGAAGTTGACTAGCTGTTCGATATAGGGGTAAGAGGATACGCTGAATTCGTTTTAGGTTTGTTATTGTCGGATAAGTAGTTGGCAGAAATCGGAAATTAGGCCGTCAATCTCCAAGTCAAATAGTTCGAGGTGTGCTTTAACGGTTTGAATGAACAAATTTATTGCACTGCTTCGTGTGTTTTCAACATCCCTTTCGGTAAATCTATCATTGTAATAGTTTAATAGTAAAAAGTGAAAGTTGGCAACAGGCGACTAACAGAAACTAGTCCACTTGGACTGGCCCCCCTCTAAACATTGAAAAAAAGATAAGGAAGTAATCAGGTCTAAAAAATCTTCTTCCTAGATGAATGCAGAGTAATGGCCAAGGGCAGAAACGTGAAGGTCCTTGGCAATTGATGATAACTTTGCACTAAGGTCAGAGGGCTAAACAGTTGCAGTTACACGGGAATTCCTATAACGTCGAGGAAAGTACAAGAGATATTTACAGTATTTGAAACAAGTTCTGATACGTTTTAAACCAAAAATTCCGGAAAAGTTGCAAACAGAGGAAGAACAAAATTATATGAACTACCAAGTGCTTTACTGTGAAACCTTCCTCTATTTGGATCTATTTTTCCATATCCGACACGGATAGAATCTTGAACAGTCGAAACAGCGCTATCGCAGAATTTTGTTAGAGACTGTGCAGTGATCATGCCAAACCATTTTACGGTAAGGGAATTGGGGAGTTTCTGGAAAGAAATACTGGAATCTCTTGAGCTGTTGAATTTCAGATACTGACATTTTGAAATGTTAACAGAAAGGCCAATTTGAGAAAGACACTGACAAATTGTTTTATGTTTTTATGTTAGACTCTAACCCACTTTTAGTTCGACTTATTAATAGAATGTCGTCTGCATAAGCTATGTAACTTAGGTGTCCTAGAAAAAATGTTGGCAATAAACGTGAGAGGCATTCATAAATACCACTTTCAAAAAACAGAACGAGATAGGACTCTACCATGTGGTACCCCCTTACAATCGCGTTACGGTACCGAACCTTAAAACAGAAACAACGGAAGCATAAACACGCTGACGCAACAAAGAAAGTAGAGCCTGTGAATGTACTACATTATCGAAAACTCTAGAAATTCGATTGCACAAAGATGATCGGAAAATTTTCCAAGAACCGCTTCCTTGAGGATTCTAGATAGGAGTCTATGGGGATGGCTGCAGTTGAGTCATTTTTGAAAACCAAACTGGAAGTCGCCGAACTGGCACGTCGACCTAATTTGTGGCACTAAGAGTTTAAAAACTTTGCTAAAGATGCAAGAAACTTTAACCGGTCGGAAAGGGCTACACTGGTTTGGATCTTTTCCCTTTCCGAGATCCCAAAACGTAAGCGGAGGACATGCCATCACAAAAGTTGTCCGTCTGTCCGTCTGAATCTGAGCACGATAACTCTCGATGAAACTTGGTGTGGGGATTCTTTGGGTCAAGGGTAAGGTCAAGTTTGTAGATGGGCTCTGTAGCCCTATATTTAGGGGTGGGGGAGGGGGTTTCAAATGGAAGGGCGAACAAAAATTTTTTTAAAGCTATTGAGATAGTTGATTTTGGGGTACGGAGACATGGTGAATCCGAATATGAAAGTTATTTTCTTGACGGACAAGTAGTTCATCCGGAATCCGGCAAAAACCGGACACAAAATTTGTCGACCAATTTTTGGCTATAGCAGTCCCTACCCCTTTTTTCTCAAATCATTATAGCTCTGCGCGCGTGGATGCCGACATTAATTTGTTTATTCTATGGACGTCGGAGAAACCTAGTGTAATCGAAGGTCGAAGGGGTTGATATATAATGTTCAAACGAGGAAATAATGTTGTTCTAGCGAGGATGTGCTTCAGTGAGGATTAACTGGTTTCACTGGTCAAGTTCATAGATGGGTCCTTTAGTCCTATCTTTAGAGGCAGAGGAAGGGTTTTGAATTTACGGTAAAAAACATGTATGTTTTATAAGCTAATAATATATTCATTGAGGTGATAAGGAGGTCCAATGAATCCATATCTGAACTTTTCTTTCTGAACAAATGGTGCATCACGAATTCGGCTGAAACTGGAAATTTGGTTGAAGCTCAAAGTTGTTTCTTAAATCGATTAGAGATCCGGTATCGGGGCAAGGAGACATGCGGAATCTATTTTTGAACTTTATTATAACAGTCAGAATGTTGAAGGAATCTGACAAAGACTGAATGGCGAAGACATGACCGAATGGTTGAATCAAATGTTAGATTTTTGGGATCCCATCGAAACCTTTGGTCTTGTTTAGACATGACGTAATAGTTCCAGAACGAAAACTCCCGTGAACTATAGACGTTGCCAAAATCATCTCGAATAGCAGCTGAATGTGGAAGATGAGTTCGGGAGAGCCGAACTTGGAAGTGGCTGGAGCAGTGTTGCCACTCAAAAGTTAAATGTACTAGACTCGATTCGATGATTCTAATAAATTTATTAACTCGAAATTTTTTGTTAGCGGCTGTCGCCTCGACACGTGCGTTGACTTGGGGAACCCATACTACATTCCACAATAAAGAAATACATGGAAATACAGTTAAATTTCGAGGCATTGATTTGAGTGACACTTCTATTCCGTAAAGAAAGCATCAAAAATAAATCTGACAATGGACTTGGTCATAAAGAGCAGAAACCTCACAAATGGGGACACACACCCTCATAATATTGTCTGTAATCGGTAAAGAAAATATGACTCTGCGCGAAGCGCCAGGATTTTTCTACAGACAGTCGATTTTTCTTTAAAAAGGTCAAATTCTCTAAAAACAGTCTGTTTTTCTGAAAACAGTTGGTTCGTTTGTTTTCATCAAAGACTAAAGACCTAGCACAATGGTCAAAGAGCTTTAATCCTTGGTTTTATTTATCAGACGAAATTGAGAACTGTCGCTCTGGCCTCTGCTTGTGTATGGGGCCACTTGCAGAGAGGGAGGAGCAAGAGTGGATCCTAATATCTCTGTACATTTCCTCAGAATTTTTGAAAATGACACAATTTATGGGTTAGACCATTTTTATGGCACTTGCCCTTCGGCCAAGTGCCATATAGCGATCGCAATTTCTGTCCGTCCGTCGGTCTGTCGGTCTGTCCAGGTTTTGCTAGTTCGGGCACTTCCACATAAGCTAGGATGATAAAACTTGGCAGGCATATCAGGGACCCCAAATGATTAAGTTGGAAATAGTCACTTCCCCGATCCGAGCACCGTGGGGGGAGTGGAGGGAGGGGGAATCCGGAATCTTGAGGTATTTTTAACTTTTGAACGGGTGATCGGATCTCGATGAAACTTGATATTTGGAACGACCTCATGCCTCAGACGACCCACTTAAAATCCGGACCGGATCCGGTGACTTTTGGGCGGAGCTGGAGGGGGCAACCGGAAATCTTGGGAAACGCTATGAGTGGAGGGATCGAGATGAAACTTGGTGGGAAGACACCTAGCAAACACTAGATACATCGTTGACATAACCGAGCCGATTCGGGCACTTTGGGGGGGAGTGGATGGAGGGGGAATCCGGAATCTTGAGGTATTTATAACTTTTGAACGGGTGATCGGATCTCGACGGAACTTGATATTTGGAAAGACCTCATGCCTCAGACGACCTACTTAAAATCCGGACCGGATCCGGTGACTTTTGGGGGGAGCTGGAGGGGGCAACCGGAAATCTTGGGAAACGCTATGAGTGGAGGGATCGAGATGAAACTTGGTGGGAAGACACCTAGCAAACACTAGATACATCATTGACATAACCGAGCCGATTCGGGTACTGTGGGGGGAGTAGAGGGAGGGGGAATCCGGAATCTTGAGGTATGTATAACTTTTGAACGGGTGATCGGATCTCGATGGAACTTGATATTTGGAAAGACCTCATGCCTCAGACGACCTACTTAAAATCCGGACCGGATCCGGTGACTTTTGGGGGGAGCTGGAGGGGGCAACCGGAAATCTTGGGAAACGCTATGAGTGGAGGGATCGAGATTAAACTTGGTTAGAAGACACCTAGCAAACACTAGATACATCATTGACATAACCGAGCCGATTCGGGTACTGTGGGGGGAGTAGAGGGAGGGGGAATCCGGAATCTTGAGGTATTTATAACTTTTGAACGGGTTATCGGATCTCGATGGAACTTGATATTTGGAAAGACCTCATGCCTCAGACGACCCACTTAAAATCTGGACCGGATCCGGTGACTTTTGGGGGGAGCTGGAGGGGGCAACCGGAAATCTTGGGAAACGCTATGAGTGGAGGGATCGAGATGAAACTTGGTGGGAAGACACCCAGCAAACACTAGATACATCGTTGACATAACCGAGCCGATTCGGGCACTGTTGGGGGGAGTGGAGGGAGGGGGAATCCGGAATCTTGAGGTATTTATAACTTTTGAACGGGTGATCGGATCTCGATGGAACTTGATATTTGGAAAGACCTCATGCCTCAGACGACCTACTTAAAATCCGGACCGGACCCGGTGACTTTTGGGGGGAGCTGGAGGGGGCAACCGGAAATCTTGGGAAACGCTATGAGTGGAGGGAACGAGATGAAACTTGGTGGGAAGACACCTAGCAAACACTAGATACATCATTGACATAACCGAGCCGATTCGGGTACTGTGGGGGGAGTAGAGGGAGGGGGAATCCGGAATCTTGAGGTATTTATAACTTTTGAACGGGTGATCGGATCTCGATGGAACTTGATATTTGGAAAGACCTCATGCCTCAGACGACCTACTTAAAATCCGGACCGGATCCGGTGACTTTTGGGGGGAGCTGGAGGGGGCAACCGGAAATCTTGGGAAACGCTATGAGTGGAGGGATCGAGATGAAACTTGGTTAGAAGACACCTAGCAAACACTAGATACATCATTGACATAACCAAGCCGATTCGGGTACTGTGGGGGGAGTAGAGGGAGGGGGAATCCGGAATCTTGAGGTATTTATAACTTTTGAACGGGTGATCGGATCTCGATGGAACTTGATATTTGGAAAGACCTCATCCCTCAGACGACCCACTTAAAATCTGGACCGGATCCGGTGACTTTTGGGGGGAGCTGGAGGGGGCAACCGGAAATCTTGGGAAACGCTATGAGTGGAGGGATCGAGATGAAACTTGGTGGGAAGACACCTAGCAAACACTAGATACATCGTTGACATAACCGAGCCGATTCGGGTACTGTGGGGGGAGTAGAGGGAGGGGGAATCCGGAATCTTGAGGTATTTATAACTTTTGAACGGACGATCGGATCTCGATGGAACTTGATATTTGGAAAGACCTCATCCCTCAGACGACCCACTTAAAATCTGGACCGGATCCGGTGACTTTTGGGGGGAGCTGGAGGGGAGAACCGGAAATATTGGAAAACGCTATGAGTGGAGGGATCGAGATGAAACTTGGTGGGAAGACACCTAGCAAACACTAGATATATCATTGACATAACTGAGCCGTGCCTACTCGTAACAAGTGCCATATGAGCTCGTAGCTCTTGTTTTTACTAGAAATTGCGATTTTTTACTAGATTAGAACGAATTTTACTAGATCCTCTGTATTTACTAGATTTTTTTCTTTTACTAGATCTAGTAAAATTTTACTGTCGGTGGCAACACTGGTCTGTAGCAGAGTTTCCGTTGCTGTAAAAGGAGGTGCTTTTCAGTATATGTGTAGCTCTTCTGACTCCGTCTCTGGTGACAGTGTAGAGTTTTGATTGTTTCTTGTTGTTCAGAAGAAGTTCTGAAAGGTGCTCGCCAAAAACACGTTGAAGTAGGCCATCACTAGAACTGAAGACAGAAGATGAAACATGTCCTTCATCTGAAGGGGTGACGGAAGAGGAGGAGTGATTTTGTCAGAACGCAGAACCCGTGTCCAATTCTTCTTATTCTAGTCGGGAAATCTAAACCCGTAACGCGCATTCACCTAAGGATCGTTTTGAAATTGCGCTTCGCTATTTTCTTGAGGTCAAAACAGTCTCACGCATAGGGTGACCACAGGCATTCCATATTTGGTACCAGGTTCGCGTACGCCTTTGAATTTTTTGTATCTCTAGGTCGATTTTCCATAAAGGTTTCCTAGTACCTATCTTAACACGCTCAAGACGGACAGCCATTTCTTCAGCTCTTCTTAGACACCATGTAATCTGATATATTATCTCTTACCACCTATCAACTTTCACTCAAATCTGAGGATTTTTTTCAAATTTTCGGTATTTCTCCCCCCCCCCCCCAGCGTGGTCGGATCCGGTTCAAACCCTAAAATATGTCATCTAGGCCATGTGGTCTCTACCTTCCAAGTTTCATTCAAATCGCTCCACATGTTTGACCCCTATGCGAGCTACAACATTTCCGGAGCTCCCCTTCCAGCTCCCCGCACTGAGGCTGAAAACGACTCGGAAACATGAATGTCGCATCTCTGACATCTTCTATTTAAAATTTACGATTCCCGCTCACCCCCTCCCCTACCGTGACCGGAACTGATCCAGACGCCAAATAACAAATCAAGGCCGCATAAACTAGGTACTGTCGAACTTGCATCTCATTCAGTCCATACCTTTGGTTTTTGTGCATGTTAACAAGTTTCCGCCTCCCTCCCCCCTTCCCCCTCCAACTATCCCAACCTTGTCCGAATGTGGTTCAGACACATGTTTTGCTTGTCTAGATCATCAGTTCTTATCCCCTATATAGTTTCACTTGAATCGGACCACCCGCTCGCAACTTACGGAATCCAGTAATTTCCAGGTTCGCCTTCCCTAAACTCCCCAAAGGTGGTCGGATCCAGGAACATAAGTTTTCCTAGGGCATTTATGTCTGGACCTTAAAGGACCCCTTGCACTATTTACTCTTCAGTTTAGAATATTTGAAACCTTTTAAACTAGGCTCTGCCTTCAAGAAATTACCAACGTCTTTGGCTGTTTTAAGTCTTTTCAACGACTTATAGCGAAAACAGAGAAAAACTTACAAAACCATTTTTTCTTCTTCCAGACAAACATCGACAGCGTGATACGCGTCGAAGATAGCAAAACGCTTCAAGCGAGAAAATCAGCGAGGTTCTGTTAGAGGGGTTAGAATGTACCGTACAGAATTTGGGTCTCTGGGTTTAAAAATGGATGGAGTGACTACGGAGTACAGAAGGCTGTATTAGCATTATAGGTACGACAGGTCCTTTAAGTCCCTACCCTGCAAAGTTTCATCATTCTTAGAACATCTAGAACTATCCTAACTGGCAATCACAGGGTTTCCGCGGGAAACACCCTCTCACTCGCCCCACAGAGGCCCACTTGCCCCCGCGATCTGGTTCTGTCAATACCTATCTAGGGCTAATGAGTTACGGATCTAGCAGGACCTGCAATTAACTATTAAATTTGTTCCACTGAATGTTGTATTTTCTGCGGAAACAAGTGCCCTACATAAGTGAAAAACATTTCAAAATGACACTGCAAAAATAAGATTTCCAGTGAACTGAAAGTATAGACTTTATCGGACCATTCTTCTGCATAAAAGCTCTCCAGATAATAAGACTCTCAAACAAGACGTCCGACCAACGTTTTCTGATTGTGTTTTGCATCGAACAGTGTTGCCACTAGTTTCAATGTCAGAAGCTACCAAAAAACACAAAAACGCAAAGCGTAAACATGAGAGCCCCGAAAAAGGAAAAGACAGTTGTGCTGCATGTTCAGTTAGTCTGGACGAGTCGTCGTCTGCGTTGGAGTGTGATGATTGCAGCAGGTGGATGTGTAGCTCCTGTCTGAAACTCACCAGCGAGGAGTATGACCTCGTTAACAAAATGACAAGGAAAATTGGCTGCAACTGGTCATGTACGTTGTGCAAACTTAACCTGACCAGCACTGAAGCTGATGCTGCAGCCACTGCTTCTGAGGTAAAAACGATTATTGAGAGTAGCATGGCCTCCCTAAAACTCGGCTTAAAAAAAGATCTTGATGATATTTCGGCGAATCTGCAAGCGAACCTCCAAAACATTTCTGCCAAAGTAACGGAGGTAGAGAAGCAGCTCGCGACCAAGTGCTCTGTTGAAGATGCAAACAAACTAGTCTCCGACTTGGTCGCCACAGAGATCCGCACGGTCCAGTCTCAAATCCATGAGACACTCGATTCCGAGGTTCGGCGTATTCTGCGCTCTGAAAAAGACAGGGAAAAACGTCGGCTCAACTTAATAGCCTACGGGATCCCACTACAGTCCGACGAAGCCACGTTCATTTCTGAATACCTGCGCAAGGATTACGGCTTGGCAGCAATACCTATTGCAAATGTCAAACGATTGTCACCACCAGGTGCTCCCTCTTCGACCTCCGAAGTTGCAGCTCGTCCTCCCCCTGTCATTTTCACCGTCCGATCTTTTGATGAAAAAAAACAGATCCTACAAAAATCCGTCCTATCCAAAGGGGACATCAGGTTCCATAGCGACGAATCTAAAGATGATCGTGGCAAACGTAAAGTGTTGAAAGAGGAGATCCGTTTGAGAACTGCTGCTGGTGAATCCGATCTTGTGATCCGCAATCTCAAGATTGTCTCAAAAAACTCGACGGCCGGGAGTGGTCAACCAGCACTCCCACGAGACCCGAATGCAGTATACCTGAATGCAGCAGAAGACCCGAATGCAGCTGGGACTTCAGGGCTCCAGACCACCCCGATGATCCACTAGACAATTCCACCTGTGTTGAAAGTTCTGTAAATAGTGTCTATGATAGTATCGTGAGTTCTGATGATTCAATAAACTGTTCTGCAACTACTGAATATGAAACTGCCAAATCCAGTATCTTTAGTGAAACTTCTGAATTACCTAGTCAGCCTTGCGCAAAATGCGGTAGCTTCGGCAACACTGACAGTGTATCGACGAAGACGGCTACGAAGGACCAACCTTGCGCAGACTGCGGTACCCGTCGCAACACTGCCCACGTTGACCCGAAGAAAACGGCTGAGAGGCTGAAGATTCTGTCAACAAATGTTGATAGTCTCCCAAACAAACTATGTGAACTCAAGGCACTGTTAACGGAGACAGGAGCAGATGTAGTATGCCTATGTGAGATTAGGCCAAAGTATTCAGTAAGTAAACTAGAGACTAATCATATTCAAGTACAGGGTTACAGTGTATTTTCCAACTTATCTGAAGAGACATCAAAGAGAGGAGTAGCGATTTATGTTAGAAGTGGACTGAAAGCTCATCCCTTGGATTTAACGTTAACAAACAGTAACAGCTGGGTTGAAAATGTGGCTGTGCAAATCCTAATCGGAGGGAAAAAGTACAACATAGCTGTGATTTATCGTAACCCTTCGGCCTCAGACCAACTTGAGTCACATAAGTCAACTGCGGACCTTGTAAATAAGATTTCTAGTTTAAAGTGCGAAAATCTCCTAATTACTGGTGATTTTAATCTGCCTAATGTTAAGTGGGTGGATGGCATAGGAATTGCACCAGCTAACAACCCCTCAAATGTGACAACAAGCAGCCTTGCCAATAACCTGCTCTTCCAAATTATCAGTGAACCTACCAGATATCGCGGAAACCAGTCTCCGTCATTGCTTGATCTCGTTCTAACCAGTAACCTGGACTGGGTGCTCTCCACCACACTTCTACCTGCCATTGGTGCTAGTGACCACATCTGCATTGAAAATACAGTACTCCTGAATCAGATACCTAACAATAAAACTAAGAAGACATTTATTGATTACAGAAGTATTCGTAATGACCTTGCTGATTGTGCTTGGGATGAAATTTTAAGTGATGATGTAGAACTTTCTTGGGTGAATTTCAAAAATATTCTTCTAGAGACTGAAGCAAAGTACACCAATGAACGATGGGTTGAACGACCAAAAACCTTGCCATATTTACCTTCTCAAGTAAAAAGTGGTATTAAAAAGAAAAAAAAGGCCTGGTCAAGATACACCAAATGCAAATGCCAGTCTCACTATGATGAATTCAAAAAGTGTCGGAACAAACTAAGAAACCAGACCAGGAAGTTAGTGGCTGATTTTGAGGATTCAATTGCGTGTGATGCTAAACAAAACCCCAAAAAGTTTTGGCACTATGTGTCATCGAGCAATCCTAACAGACGTTCCATTCCTCCCCTAGAAAAATCTGACGGCACTACTGCCCGAGATTCCAAAGAGATAGCGAATTGTTTGAGTGACTGCTTCAGTACTAATTTCAACCACAATTCTGCCCCACTGCCACCCCCCATCATGGAAAACCTCCCAATTGAATTTGAAATGCCACCCATCCTGATCTCAATGGAAGACGTACTGAAGCGTTTGACTACCCTTGACACATCAAAAGCCAAAGGCCCAGATGGTATTCATCCAAGACTCCTTAAGGAAACGGCAGCATGGATAACCTACCCTCTAACCAAGATTTTTCAGACCTCCATGGCAAGCAAGTCTGTTCCATTGGACTGGAAGTCAGCCAACATTATGCCAGTCTTCAAGAAAGGGCAAAAAAATCAGGCCCAGAACTACCGACCTATAAGTCTTACATCTGTGCCTTCAAAAGTCATGGAAGGAATCATCAATGATGCAATCATTAACCACCTTGACAAGAATAAACTATTGTATGGAGGACAGCATGGTTTCAGAAAAGGTCGGTCAGTTGAGACCAATCTTGTTCAGTCTTATGACATAGTAACCAAACTCATTGATGAGGGGCTTCCAGTGGATCTTATTTTGCTTGACCAGGCCAAGGCGTTCGATAAGGTTGTTCATGCTTACCTTCTTTATAAACTGTCCAGATATCATTTACATCCTGATGTTGTAGAATGGATAGAGTCTTTCTTGACTGGACGTACACAGAGGGTGATGATTTACAATAGTCATGGCTCACAATCCTTCTCCGACCCAAGCCCAGTATTGAGTGGCGTTCCGCAAGGCACCAAGCTTGGGCCAACGTTATTCAGCATCTATATAAATGATTGTCCCTCTGTTGTACATAACACCCTTACACTCTTTGCTGATGACTCAAAACTCTTCGGTCCTGTTGCCAACAACAAACAAACATCTGAACTGCAAGCTGACCTTGATGCTCTTTCCAACTGGTCATCTCTGTGGCTTTTGGAGTTCAATGCTGCGAAGTGTAAAGTACTTCACCTTGGACCTAAGAACCCTCAATATACGTACACCATGTTGAATGGATCCAAAAACCACATTGACCTAGAAAGTGTGGAGGAGGAAAGGGACCTGGGTGTCACAATTGACAACCAGTTTAAATTTCATCCCCACACTCGCCACCAAGTTGCTAAAGGAAACAGAGCACTTGGACTTGTCAAAAGGACCATCACCTCTAGGAAGCCTGTGATCATTAAGAAGCTTTATACTGCGCTTGTGAGACCCCACCTTGAGTACGGCATGATTGTTGCATCACCCCACCACAAAATGGATGCCAAAGCCCTAGAGGGAGTGCAAAGAAGAGCCACTAAGATGTCACCACAACTAAAAGCCCTAGAATACCACGAACGGTTGAGGGTACTGAAGCTTCCCAGCCTCTCGTATCGACGTAAACGCGGCGACGTCCTGATGGTAAAAAAGCTGTTAGACTCCGACATTATTCCTGGGGTATTCGAGAGCTCCCAATCAAAGTCGACGAGAGGCCATTCCAAGAAGCTCCAACTGACCAGCTGTAAACGACGCGAGCGGCACAGTTTTTTCTCTGTACGGAGTGTTCCACTCTGGAACAGCCTTTCCGAAAAAACTATCAACGCTGCTACCCTGGATGGCTTCAAGAGGGGCGTGGACGAGGACTGGCGAAATGCTGAATGTCGGCTGCACTGGGATTCCAGTGAGCCGATGTGACAACAAGATTTATCAACCAATCAATGCCGGCTACACTGGAGTGCCAGTGAGCCGATGTTACAACAACGATCTGACAATCAAGCCGCCAACAGCGAGAGACTCTACAGGAGGCTAACACCACCTTATCTCGCTGGAAGTGCGATTTAAGGTAATTTAAGGTAAGGTAATACTTGTCTTTCAGTAAGTTGGGATTAGTTGTGCCAGTCATCCCACATAATCTGGAAAGCCAACAGTCCCTGAAAGAGATAGAATTCCCCTGGTCTTACTTAACCTAGAAAATTGCAGTTTCCAAAGAGCCTATTTTGCATTTCATTTCATATGCGTGAAACAAGGTATGATCCAAAGAGGAGGGAGGGGTGGATCCTCGTGAAATTAATATGGCCACAGGGACTCGTGAGGCTTGAAACATGAAAGATGGTGTTGCTAAATTTCCTTGAAAACTCAGATTGGATCCCATCTTGAATAGGGGAAATGGAAAGAGATTTCCATGACAAAAGGACGAGTGCTTCTGGGATGAGCTGACTTCCACCATGAGAGGATTAAAGAGCAAGCATCTGGGACAGGGCAATTGCTTTCAAAGAGTACCACCGGACAGTGTTGCGAGATGGGCTTGTTTCTCGCCCCGTGGGCTTGTCTCTATTGGCTGAGGCGGGCATTTTTAGTGGCGGGAGAGTGGGCTTGTTTTGGGCGTTTTTTTGGGACCCGAAGCTTTACCTAACTCAAAATCAAAACTTTTCCAATATCCTACCTACACAACTGTTGCATACTACTGAACGTGGAGGCTGGCAACCATACCACCGGATCGTGAACATTTGTAGACCTTAATAGGTCATGATTGAAGGTTTACTGAAGAGCTTGTCCTTCCAGTTTCCCACCACGGTCATACAGTTGCTGCGTGCTGGTTCTGAGCCCACGGAAGAACAAACAGATTAGCGCATTATACACTCGCGATGTCTCTTCACTATCAGAGCCCACTCAGGGTTGCCACATGAAAATCATTTAGAGATTAACTTTTGGTGCGAAACAGAGAGTGAATTGGGAGTACAGTTTTATTTTCATGAAATAGCGTAAAATGGTCACTTTATCGGAATCAACGCTGCAAACATGTCGCATACTTTTATTTTCGTGAAAATACGTGAAATAGTAACTTATGTTCGGAACCCTCACTGCAAAACTGCAATAGCCGGACACTTTCTGCAATAGAGTAAATTTGATGTCATACCCAGGACAAGGAGTGACAAAATTAAAATAGAGTGGCTATTCACACTATCTTGTGACATGTGGCAACTCTGAGCAGACTACCAATGACGAGTAATGTTGAGAAAATTTGATGTTGTCTCTGATTGGTTTGTACAATGAGGCGGGGCTTAATTTTGCAAATGCTCACCACGGGAAGATTATATTCGGCTCGCGAGTGGTCAGCTTGAGAATTTAGGAACACTTAACTGAAAAGCCAGCTTACTTTTATATCTTGTGTCTGAATGCACTGAGATATTTGTATTTGTTCATCTTCGGCTCTAGTAGTGACGTTCAGAATATACAATGCTGGTCTGACACTTACTTCACCCACACGCAGAGATTTCGAATTTCAACAAAAGTGTTCAATTTCAACAAAAGAATTTCAACCAAAGTGTCCAATGAATCAACGCCCAGGAATGTTCAGTTCCAGATTGGATGATCACTTCTGAAGAAAGCCCGTTGTTGCGTGTAACCCTTAAAATATTTAGTTTTCGGCAATCGTTGTTTTTGCTAAAAGTTGTACACGCGAATCTTGAAATGGAATCATTTTTATGGCACCTGCAGCTCCGCTCAAGTGCCATATATCGATCACTTTTCGGATGGTCGGTCTCTCGGCCCACTGTTCTCGAGTTATAGTGCGGACACACGATCAGTATAGGAAGCTCCCGGACTTGAATTCCGGCCCGGATTTTTCCCACCATTATCACTTCCATCATGGAAAAGTTGAAATTTTTTCAACTTGATGATGAAGTGCAGGAAATCCGGCCGGGAAATCCTGATCGTCTGTTCGCACTTTTAGGGTACTTTCAGAACTGCTAGGACGATGAAAATCTGCAGGCATGTCAGGGACCCAACCAAACTAATTTGGAAATAGTCAGTTCCCCGATCCGAGCATCGTGGGGGGAGGGGGCGGGATCAGGAAAATAGGGTCATCCATAGCTTTCGAATAGGTGATCGGACCTTAATGAAACTTGACATCTGGAAAGACTTCGTGTCTCAGATGGCTCATTTCAAGTCCAGACCGGATCCGATGGATCTGGGGGCGGGGGGGGGGGGGTTGCTGGCAATCGTGTGAAACTCTTAGAGTGAAGCGATCGGGTTGAAACTTGGTGGGATGAAAAAGCACAAGCTCTAGATAAATAACTGACAAGACCGGACAGGATTTAGAGACTGTGGGGGAGTTGGACGGGGGTTCCAGAATTGGGGCCATTCGTAGTTAATGTACTTCCACGTGCGCTAGCACGATAAATCTTGGCAGGCATATCAGGGGCCCGACCAGATTCACTTGGAAACAGTCACTTCTCCCATTCGACCATCGTGGGGGGAGGGGGAGACTGCGGAATCCGAAAATTGGTGGCATGCATAACTTTCGAACCGGTAATCGGATCTTAGTGAAACTTGATATCTTGAAAGATCTCATGTCTCAGATATCCCATTTCACGTCCAGACCGGATCCGATCAACTGGGGGGGGGGGGGGGGGGTCAGAGAGGAAAACCGGATATCTTGTGACACTCATAGAGTGGAGCGATCAGGATGAAACTTGGTGGGAAGTACAGGCACAAGTCCATCAGTGACAGAATCGGTACCGAGGGGGGGGAGCTGTAGGGGAGTGTCCAAGATTCCGGTGGTCGTGAGTTAAGATACCTCCAGATGCGCTAGGACGATAAAACTTTGCTAGAGCATTAGAAACTTGACATCATTGGGTTAGACATCATCACTTTTCCGATCCGACCATCCCTTAAAGAACTCTCTTAACCGCAAAATAAAATAAAGACTTTTAAACAAAATTTACTTTTTACGATCGCCGAGAGTACGAGATCCTTATTGCCTCAAGGGTTTCGCTTAAAAATTAATTTTTAGCACCCTTAAAAAGCCCAACTTAACCGAAAAGTGACAAAAATACTTCTTACCATCAATTTTATTTGCCCCAGCCTTGCTGGGTCCATATACATCAGAGGCCATATGAGCTTCCAGCTCGTGTTGATTTTGCTGCAGCTCCTCGCAAGGTCATCTTTGGGGTCAAGTTTGGCGCTTCTCAACCGAAAAGTGAAAAAAATACTTCTGACCATCACTTCTATCTGCCCCAGCCTTGCTGGGACCAAACACCATCAAAGGCCATATGAGCTTCCAGCTCGTGTTGATTTTGCTGCAGCTCCTCGCAAGGTCATCTTTGGGGTCAAGTTTGACGCTTTTCAACCGAAAAGTGAAAAAAATAGTTCTGACCATCACTTCTATTTGCCCCAGCATTGCTGGGTCCCAACACCATCAGAGGCCATATGAGCTTCCAGCTCGTGTTGATTTTTCTGCAGCTCCTCGCAAGGTGATCTTTGGGGTCAAGTTTGGCGCTTTTCAACCGAAAAGTGAAAGAAAGTACTTTTGAGCATCACTTCTGTTTGCCCCAGGGGTCCAAACACCATCAAAGGCCATATGAGCTTCCAGCTCGTGTTGATTGTGCTGCATCTCCTCGCAAGGTCATTTTTGGGGTCAAGTTTGTCGCTTCTCAACCGAAAAGTGAAAAAAATACTTCTGACCATCACTTCTATTTGCCCCAGTGTCATATAAACTTTGACAGACTAACACTACTTTATTTTCACTATACGCTTCAAAGTCTGGATACTAACCCAAATCAAAATCACAAGTTACACTTAAGCACGGGCACTTATTTACATTTTACATATTTAACATATTCCCGAAACTACTTAATATTTGCATTGACCCTTACTAAACTTGAATTTACAACCCTCATTAAACTTGAATATACTGATAAAATTATTTACAACTAATAATTTTAATACAAGACTCAGCCTTGCTGGGTCCAAACACCATCAAGTGCCATATGATGATGTTGATGATGATGATGATTTTGTTAACGCACTTAAGGAGAGGAAATAGTACAGTATAGACAAAAAAAAAAGAAAAAACCTTGAGCTTTCAATAATGTAGTAAATGCACGAGATCAAAAAATAAACATTTAAAAGAAGAAAATAAAAGGGACTAATCGGGTCAAAAAAATCTTCTTCCTAGATGGAGTGCGGGGTCAAGGGCAGAAACGTGAAGGTCCTGGGCAATTGAAGATAACTTTGCACAAGGGTCAGAGGGCAAAAAAGTTGCAGTTATACGGGCATTCCTATGACGTCGAGGAGGGTACAAGAGAAATTTACAATACTTGAAATAATAAGTTCTGATACGTTTTAAATCTTTTTGCCTCAGAATACCAAAAATTCCGGAAAGGTTGCAGACAGAGGGAGAACAAAAACTATTGTATAAACTACCAAGCGCTTTTCTGTTATACCTTCCTCTATTTGGAACTATTTTTCCATATCCGACACGAATGGAATCGGGAACAGCCGAAACAGCGTTATCGCAAATTTTGAACATGCCAAGCCATTTTACGGTAGGGGAATTGGGGAGTTTTTCATTTTGAAAAGAAATACCGGAATCTTTTGGTCTGTTGAATTTAAGATGCTGACATTTAGAAATGTTAACAGAAGGCCAATTTAAGAAAGACCCTGACTATGAGCTTCCAGCTTGTGATGATTTTGCTGCAGCTCCTCGCAAGGTCATCTTCGCGTTTGGCATTTCGTCCCAACACTATTAAAGGCACTTCCCCTTTTATTTCCCGGTAGGTTAGTCAGGAATGGCATCATGTGCCCACAAGTGAAACATAGAAAGATATCTTTGCCAGTGCAGATGGTCTAAGGATACTTTTTTTTGCAGATATCTATCAAGCAGATGTTTCACTCGCTGGAGATTTGGGCAGCCAAAATGAATTCAGTCCCAGAGGCTTACACTTGGTCCCAAGAACTCGCCCTTAGACAGGTTAGTTACCTCTATCAGGAACCAATAATGATAAGAACGCTTAGCCCCCGAGACGAGCAAAACTCCTAGACATAGTCGCGTAAATATCGAGCAAGTGCATACGACTGGTGTATTGGACACAAGAGGCGCGTGACAAAAAAGTTTCATTCAAAATTTGGAAAACTTTACAGGGGTTGCATATTTGATGTTCGTTAGTTCCCTGTACTTTGACTGCGATAGCGATCAAAGCTTTTGAGTTTTTGGGATCCCAAAATGTAAGTGGAGGGATACCTATCCCCTGTATCCGTCCTTCTGTGAGCACAATAGGTGTCGAAGGGAATGATATATTGTGATGAAACTTGGTATCAGGACTCTTTTTAGTCAAGGGAGAGATCGAGTTTGTTGATGGGCTCTATAGCTCATTTAGGGGTAGGGGAGGGGGGTCAAATTAGTAGACGAACAAATTTTCTTTTATGTGCTAATAATATAGTCGATTTATGGGTAAGAAGACATGCTGTGAACGAGTATGAAAACCGTTTTCTCGCCGGACAAGTAGTTCGCCCGGAATCCGGCCAAAACCGGAAAGTTTGTTAAAAGTCAAAGTTTTACCTGTAGTTGATTATATCTTCGATTTCGGTGTAATAAGACATGCTGAAGATTTATATAAAAATTATTTTCTCGTCCGGCAAGTAGTTCGTCCGGAATCCGACCGAAACCTGAAATTTGTTTAAGAGAAAATTTTATCTGAAGTAGATTAAATGTTCGATATTAGCGTAAGGAGATACGCTGAATTCGTTTTGAGATTTAGTTTTGCCAGAGTAGTTAGCCCAAAATCCAGTCGAAACCGTAGATTTGGTAGAAACAAGGCAGGAAGATTTGATCAGTTTCGTCAAAGTAGATATGACGTATAGCCAAGGAGTAAATATACGGGTGCAGAATCCATATCTGAACTTGGTTTTCTCGGCCCATTAGCCATTGGCCTTCTTCTTTTTCTAAATCTTAATAGTAAATTTTCAAGGAGTCTGTCAAAGACCACGTATCTTACAAGACAAAATTGTCTGGATCAGATATTACGTTTTTGGGATACAATCGAAACATTTGGCCTTGTTCTGTATGCCATTATTGAAATATTAATTTGTTAACATCGGGTTAAAATGATAATAATATAAAGAGGCAATACTCGTATTACAACTTTTGCTTTGTTCGCTGCCTGTTGTCTTTCTGATCCATTTATAATTGTTGGTTTTGTTGGTTTCCATGTGTTACGGATAGGGAGTTTTTAGAAGGATCCGTTGTTCGAGTTCGATCATCTTTAGAGGTGAGGGGTTGGAGACTTCTGCTAATTGGTTATCTTTTTTTCCGATACATTTGAGGTTAAGAAAATCCGTCTCCGTGTCGCTCGCTAACTCTTAGAATTAAGTGTTTATTCAACGATGACAGGTCATATCGCGTCACTATGACTTAGTTTCGCAATTATTTAGCGACGTCCAGGTTCGGTGGTATGATTCTGAAAAAAGCACAGATAGGTTAATAGTAGGTTACTAACTAGGTTTTGTAAGATTATATTGCAAGTTTCAATCCGTCACGATTGAAAAAGATAAAGTTCAACTGGCTTTTAAAAGGCTTATAATAGAAAAATCCGATTTTCTATTTCGTGCCGACACTAAGCGATAGCACTTGATCAGTTGGTCAAGAAATGTGTCGTGAGTGCAAAAAAAAAAACTCTTATGGTATACCATTTTCTAAGTTTGGAAGGGTTGAAAATTGTAGTGTTCAGACTGTAACCAAAGTGTTGCTGCAACACTTCTCGTTACTCAGGCAATATAAATCTAGTTTTGAATTCCTTTGGTTCTTATTAATTGCAACGAAATGTGACTGAGCTTCGTCCCTACGTTGACTTCGAAACACTCTGGCCTCCCGTATATCATCCGTATCATCTGTTAGTCGGGGTTTGAACCATAAAAATCAAGTTTCGCAACATCCGCTGCTTTTCTCATAAAGTCTTTGATTTATGTGGGCCGAGAAGGTAGGAGACACCATCATTTTTCGATGGGTCGGATTTTTACAGACACACTGTTACCTTTGTTATCCCCAAAACCGCCACGGTAGCCAACGTTATCCACAAACTACTTGAACACAGTTCACTCCCTAACGCGAATACGCCATTGCTAATTAATTATTCATTGATCTCCTGGCACTGGTCAAAAGATTAATAAAACCTTCGAGAAGATCGAGTGGCGTATAAGAGGATTAACACTACGAGTATATCACCATGTGAACGTTTAGATATTTCGGAAGAAGAAATCGTCATCCAGTTTGACATTTTTTGGTCTCGGAAGCGGAATATTATTTAGCTCAGTTTCAGAAGAAGACATCACTATAACTAATTTAGGATAATTTACAGCGTTTGTTTATTGTGATCCACTTTACATCCTTAATTCTTTTGACCAAGGGAATAACAAGAAAAACAGAAAACAAATACTTAAAGATATCGATAATGCAAATAATTAGTTTAATTTTTCTACACATTTTCCATGTGCCTGCTACAATAAAAAAAAATTGTTAGATCCAAAGTCAAACTATGATTCCATCCTCCCCATGTCGGGCGCTTCTGACCCGCTTTGCTAGATGACCCAGCGGTCGGATCGAGTCGTGGCTTCATCTTGGGTCCTGGGTGGGGGGGGGGGGGGTCTAGACGTTGCAAGTGCTAGAGATGATCGAATCTAGGCATGTGACCAATTCCAAGTCAATGTGATCCAGTCCCTGATACGACTAGTAAAGTTTCTTAAAGTCACTGATAATCTGGAAGTACCCCAAGTCGTGATCGCCGGCATTTGGGGAGACCCCATCCAGTTCCATCCACAATTCCCCGGCCCCGATCTATTTTCCGGATCCCAAAACGTAAGTGGAGGGATACCCATGACATCGCAAAAGTTGTCTGTCTGTCCGTCCGTCTGTCCTTTCGTGTGTAAGCACGATAACTCTCGAAGAGAATGAGATATTTTGATGAAACTTGGTGTGAGGATTCTTTGGGTCATCCGACAAGTAAAGTTTGTAGATGGGCTTTGTAGCCCTACATTTAGGGATGGGGTTCAAATTAAGTAGCAAACGAAATATTTTGAAACAGCTAATGTGGTATTCGATTATGGGGTAGACATGCTAAACACGATGATGAAAACCATTTTCTCGCCGGACAAATAGTACGTCCGGAATCCGGCAAAAACCTGAAAGTTCCTTATAAGTAAAATTTGTATCTGATGTTGATTAGATGTTCGATGATTTAGGGGTAAGAAGACTTGCTGAACACTTATATGAAAATCATTTTCTACCCGGACAAGTAGTTCGTCCGGAATCCGGTCAAAACCGGAAAATTTGTTAAAAATAAGTTTATTGTTAAAATTTGTTAAAAATGTATTTGTAGTTGATTAGAACTCCGATTAAGGGTACAGAGTGATGCTGAATCCTTATATGACAATCTTTTGCCCGGACATATAGTTCGCCTGGAATCCGGATGGAACCGGAAAATCTGTTACAAGTTAAATTTTTATTTGAAGTTGATTAGATGTTCGATATTGGGGAAAGAATATACGCTGAGTTCGTTTCTTAGCTTTCTTTTTTCACCGGACAAGAAGTTCCGGAATTCAGTTGAAACCGGAAAATCTGCAAAAGTAAGGCAGGAAGTTTTCGTCAAAATAGATATGACTTACATGCTGAATCCATATCTGAACTTGGTTTTCACAGATGATTAGCTATTTTGCCTTAAACTGTTTCTGAACTTCGATATTAAAAATGTTCAAGGAGTCTGGCGGAGACTGAACCTGGCGAAGACAAGACCCAATTGTCTAGATCAAATATTGGAATTTCGCGATCCCGTCGAAACCTATGGTCTTGTGTCAGTAATGTATCTAGGGCTTATGCTTATTGTACCCACCAAGTTCCATCCCGATCCATCGGGTCTAAACGTTTCTCGAGATTTCCGCGGTGGCCCCCCTCCAGCTCTCTACGCTAGTTATCGGACTTGAAACTGAACTTGTTTTTGAGTCTTGTCAAGTTTCATTCACATACAATTACCCGTTCCAGAGTTATAAATGTCACTAGATTCCGGAATCCTAATCCCTCGACTTCATCCACGATGAACGAGTCGGGGTACGAACTATCTTCAAGTCAGTCTGATCGGATCCTTAATATGTGTCAAGTTTCGTCGTCTTATCATATCTGGAAGTACCTTAACTCGCGATCACCGGAATTACGGGAAACCTGAATTCCCCCCACTGTGCACGATCCTGTCCTGTTTTGTCAATAATTTGTCTAGGGCTATTATGCATGGTCTTCCAACGAAGTCTCATTCCGATCCCTTGACTCTAAGCGTTTCGCGAGGTTTGTGGTGTCCCCTCCAGCGCAGGGCTCCCCCCACTGATCAGATCCGGCCTGGACTTGAACCTGAATATCTGAGATACTTTTACTTGACACTTATCAAGTTTCATGCACGTCCAATCTTCCGTTCTATAGTTATGCATGTCACTAGATTCTGGAATCCCCATCGGGGAAAGGACTATTTTCAACTAATCTGATAGAGCCCCTAACATGCCTGCCAATTGTCATGGTCGCAGCACATCTGGAAGTACCCCGACTCGTGATCGCCGGTTTTCCGCGAAACCTCCTCCAACTCCCCCTGTGACATGATCTGGTCCTGTTTTGTTAATAATGTATCAATGGCTTATGCTTGTGTTTCATTCCAAGTTCCATCCCGATCTCTCGACTCTAAACGTTTCACAAGTTTTTTGCGCCCCCTCCAGCCCCCCCTCCCAGTTATTGGATCCGGTCCGGATTTGAAAGTTCTTGATATTTGTCAAGTTTCATGCACGTCCGATCACCTGTTCCAGTTAACTTACTGCATGTCACTAGATTCAATCTGGCAAAGTAGCCTACCTAATAAGCCTGACAAGTTTCCTGGTCCTATTACATCTGGAAGTACCCTAACTTGTCGTCGCCGGAATTCCGGGAAACCCCCTCCACGACCCTCCACTGTGATATGATCCGTTTTTATGGCACTTGCCCTTCGGCCAAGTGCCATATAGCAATCGCAATTTCTGTCCGTCCGTCGGTCTTTCCAAGTTTTGATAGTTTGGGCACTTCCACAAAAGCTAGGACGATGAAACTTGGCAGGCACATCAGGGACCCCAAAAGATTAAGTTGGAAATAGTCACTTCACCAATCTGAGCATCGTGGGGGAAGTGGAGGGAGAGGGAACCGGAAACTATAGGTATTTATAACTTTTGAACGGGTGATCGGATCTTAATGAAACTTGATAGTTGGGGAGACCCCATGTTTCAGACGACCCAATTAAATACGGACCGGATCCGTGACTTTGGGGGGGAGCTCGAGGGGGGGGGGGACCGAAAATCTTGGAAAACCCTTAGAATAGAGGGATCGGGATGAAACTGGGTGGTTAGAACAAGCACAAGTCCTAGATACATTGTTGACATAACCGGACTGGATTCGGGCACGGTGGGGGAACCCGGAATCTTGAGGTAGTTATAACTTTCGAACGGGTGGTTGGATAGCAATGAAATTGGATATTTGGAGAGACCTTGTGCCTCAGACGACCCACTTAAAATCCGGACTGGATCCGGTGACTTTGGGGGGGGGGGGAGCTGGAGGGGAAAACCGGAAATCTTGGGAACCGCTTAGAGTGGAGGGATTGGGACGAAACTTGGTAGGAAGAACTTGCTCAAGTGTTAGACATATGTCTGTTGACATAACCGGGCCGGATTGAGGCACTGTGGGGGGAGTTGGGGGGGGGGGCCGAATGGGAATTCGGTGATTCCGCGGGTTTGGTACTAGGACGGTGGAATTTGGTAGGCATATCAGGGACTCGAACAGACTGCCTTGATAATAGTTGTTTCCCCGATCCTACCATCGTGGGGGGCGTGGAGGCATGGGGAATCCAGATTCTAGTGGCATGCCTAACTTTTTAATGGGTGATCGGATTTGAATGAAACTTGGCAAGTGGAAAGAGCAATCGTCTCAGATGTTCCACGCGAAGTCTTTTTTTACAGCTACGTTACTACTTTGCCGTTTCACACACCACTATCGACAAGGACCGAAACTGCTTCAATAGATTTCACCGTCGTTAGTGTTGTATTTGCTTTTTTTTTCATTTTTGTAATGATGAGTGCAATCATTCAGCTGGAATATATTGGTGCTGTCGGTCCGCAGTATGTCACGTGACAGAAGCGACATTTCTACCTTTACTACCCAGACCCGCCATTATGACAGACCTCTGATTTTCTAAGAAGGATTGACCGAAACTGGCTGAGACAAGTTTCAGACATTTCTTGGCCATAATCCTCGTGAAAAATAGCAAAATCATAATTTTGTCACGAAGGAAACAATTCAGGTTTGAAAGGGTTAAGATGCTGTTTTAAACAGGTTCAAAAAGCCGGTGCCGGCTGACCGCCGGTGACTGCCGTTGCCTGCCGGTGCCCGCCGGTGCTTGCCGGTGCCGAGTCGGTGTGCACAGCCGGTGCCGAGGAGTGGGCAACCCTTTGCATCTTCTATTCTGACTGACTCGGCAAAAAATTGCAAAATTTTCTAAGAATCTCTTATCTCGCCTGACCTCTGGAAGTTGGGACTGGTAAGACTGGAGTCCCATGGTCCTCAGTTCGAATGGGTTCCGGATCTGGCAAAGCAGTTTGAAACCCCTTCCAGACCTTTAGTTTTTGGCTTTAACCTACACGCTTTTTAGAACAGAGTGACTTGAATCGTGGTTCCCTATTCGCCCAGCGGATACAAATTCCCCTAAAGTTAAAGACCGCTGAAGTAATAAAGAATCATGAACTTTCGGTAAGTGTTGAGATGGAAAAAGAAACGGACTGTTGAACAAGTTTAAAAAATATATTCGAAATACGCGGGGAAAAACAGATATAAATAAGCATTATTAACGTCTCTTGGCAAAGAGCAAAAACCTGAGTTCGCGTTAGACTTGGACAAAGTTTATTCGAATGTGAGAGAGATTTTGGAAAAGTGGAGCAGGACTTTTTGAAAACAAACAAAAAGAGATAATGGTCGAGCCCGTTATCTTCTCAGGCGTTTTTCTTATAAGGATGCTTTATAGTGAAAATAAAATGGATTTCCATCAGAAATACAGCTATATATTTATGGCTGATGTTTTGATAAAAGTATTATCAGTTCTACGTTTGACCAAGAAGAAAGAGTTTTGAACTGTGGATACAAATGGCGCTTTTAGCATTCAAAATGTGTGATAAAAATAAATAATGTTAACTGTAAAATGAAATGAGCTGACTAGAATTTTTTGTTTGTGATAGGGTCACTTAGAAACGGTCTGAACTTTGCAGCTAAAATGCAGTAAACATATGTGAGATTTTGCAACCCATTGGAGGAATTGAGGGAATTCTAATGAATGAATGAATGAAGGATCTTTTTAGTAACCCACTTCTATAAAATAAAAATAGTGGAGTAGTGGAGTACATAGAGAGAAGAAAGAAACTACTCTTCGAACAAATTACACTTCAGACAAATGGACAAGACTGTGAAACGGACAAGACCTAAATAGAGCAACAAATACTAGAAGCTTGTAAGGCACTCAGAAGGTTGGATTAGAGGACAAAAATGGGAGTTTGGTCATTCTTCGGTTTGCTGTGATCATTTGAAAGCAAACGTTGAGGCACAAATTTTCTTGACAAGATTCTTATCCAGGCCTCAGCTACATATTTGAGGCTCAAAACCAGTTTCAGCCGGCTGATACGTCAAGTGTGTCATACCAGCGAAACTTCCCCGCGGTCCCGAGCGAAAAGTCCCCATGACCAGGAGTGTCCCGAATGGGGGGGGGGAGGGGTGCATCCCCCCCCCCTGCTTTTCGGGTATTCGGTCAAATTTACGCTGATTGCGAAATTTCCGATCGAAATAGGCTTTTCGGAATTTGGCCCCACATTTCCGAATTCTCTGATTAAATGATTGATTGGTTCCCGTTCTTTATCAAATTTGTTAATCAATCCAACTATTGTTCAGTCCGCATCGATTTCGCCGCATTAGCCCTTCGTAAATTCGGTGATTTAACGTGTTTATTTGGTCTCATTTCTTACCGAATTCAGTAATTCGCCGGACTTCTGTTCCACATCTGTTCTATCCCATTCGGTCAGTTAATTTCATAATTCTTCGATTAATCAGACTCTCATTATCGAATTCGGTAATTCACCGCATTTTGTTTAGTCCTACCTATTATCAGACTTGCCACATTCGGTTGTTTTATGTGGCTCTAACAAGAGTTTTATTTCATTGCGAAGTTTCGTTATTTTATCGGTTCCGATCTGTTCTTTACTTTTTTAGTTAGTTTTTCGGTAGTATGAATTTATTAATTAGGTTCATCCCAGTTACTGAGTTCGGTAATTTAAAAAATAGACCAATAAAAGCTTAGAGTAGTAGAAGCTTATATCCCATATTAAAAAATAAATTATGAATGGATATTACGAAGTAAAATGAGTAGTTGGAGACAGCCGTTATCGGTGTTCTCTTTTTGCAGCGCGCAATGGTGTTTTTTGTCGGCACATTTTCAAGTCCCGCTGGCAAAAATGGACACCCCACGTAGGTAAAAACCTACGCCGTCACTAGCCCCTGAAAAAAGGGAAGTGGGGGAGTGTGAAAACGTGACCGATTTTCTCTTTAGACTTGATTTTGTACATGCTATGCAACTTTTTTTTCCGTTATTTTGTTAGTTAGTTTGTCGGTAGTATGAATTCATTACTTGCCTCACCCCAGTTACCGAGTTCGGTAATCTAAGTGGCATTATTTAGCTCTTGTTCTTTATCATTTAACGGTAGCTTGAGCTGGTTGCCATTCATTATTTAACTTTTACTTCTAATAATTGCAGTACTTTGGAATAAGCACGTCTCTTGACGTGAAAACTAGCCTACTTTTGTTTGCTGTAAATTCAGAATAAAGGTGCTTCATATATATATACTTTACCCTCGATAGCCCCTTGTTTTTGCCAGACAGCTCTGTTGTCTAATAGGTAGTCTTGGGATTTCGAAAAGGAACTTTGATCATCAGTGTTTCTAGAAGATTTCGTCTTCCGTGGATTTTGAAATCTCCACTGTTTAAAAGAAGGGTGCGTCATTTATTTGGCGTTTGAGGCTTCAAATTTTGGGGGCTTGAACTACATCAAAAGCTAGAATTTGAATAGTTGTGTGCAGCCATTACCGGCGCTGTCGCTTTGCAGTAATCGCGTTTTTGTCGGCATATTCTCAAGTCCCGTTGGCAAAACTGGACATCCCCTAAAGGTAAAAGGCTACGCCATCAGTAGCTCCTGAAGAAAAGAAGTAGGAGATACTATACTATGCAACTTTAAAAAAAAAAAATTTAGTTAACTAACTAACTGTAATGCATTAGTTGAGATTATTCTTTTAATGTAATGAGAACTCGTAGGTTTAATGTCACATAATCGGCTTTTCCTTTCTGCTTTCCCTAAAACCTCGTACCTTAGAAGCTTCTTGCTGTGCAACAAACTTGGCTTATTCACAACAGACAAATCTCACCCTTGTTTCTTAAGTGAAGCGTAGTTTTTGACGGAAACAGGGGAAAAGGTAAGTTGCAAGTTGGAGGAGAAGGTAAGTTAGGTAGACTACCACCAATTTTAATATTTGTGGAAATATTGAAAGAAATTAAATCAAATGGATGAAAGTCACTTTTAAGCTTCCAACGACTGTACCCAGAACAAGTTAAACTATAAGCGCCACAGGCCAACATTTTTAAATCTGTTTTTTTTTTTTCGGAAAAGTTTGATCTGAACCTGCCATACAAGTTCTAGCTTTTAATTTGCTTCAACTCCCGACGAACTCCCAAGAATTTTAAGCCTAAAACGCCAAGTAAATTAAAAATCGTTCTTCCAAATTGAAAATACTAGGAAATACACCGCAGGCTAAATTTTGTGGAAACGCTGGTGAGCAGAGCTCCTTTTTGCGAACGCCCGACAGAATTCCAAGGATCTGATTTGATTTCATAAGAATGAAAAAGATTCCAGTTCGCCGATGAGACTTTAACTAGTCTGCATAATTTGCTTTCTTCTGTGTAAAACCAGAGCCCGATTAACCGACGGAACTTAGATCTTCATCCGACAAAACTGTGCAGTCATTTGATTTCTTGTGTTTAGAAAAATCTTGATGTGTCGACGAGCTAAACACTTTCAGGATTGACCCAAAAAAGTTTACAGATTTGATTTATTACGTGTGATAAGATCCCGATCTGCCGACCATACCCGATTTGATTTTTTAATCATAAAAAGAACCCTCTGTGTTTCTTATGTATTAAAAAGAACCCGATATTCTGACGAGACTCCAGAGGCCCGACGAAAGCATACAGAGTTCAATTTCTTCTGTGTTTTGCCCGACAAAGGTTTGCAGAATATGATTTCTTGCTTGTAAAAGGAACCGACAAAACTAAAGAACTTTATTTCTTACATGTAAACTTAAAATTTTGGGGATGCTCCATGCGCCCGATAAACATTTACGGAGTTAGATTTCTTACGGGTAAAAAATAACATGATGTGCCGACCGGACATGAAATTCCCGCAGGCGCCCTGCAAATATTCACATAGTTTGATTCCTTACGTATAAGAAGAACCTGATGTGCCGAGAGTCGACCAACGCCCAAAAATATCATGCAAAATTGTATTCCCTCTCTATGTTTTATGTATAAAAAGAACCCGATGTTCCGACGAGAACACCCGAGGCCCGACAAAATCATAAAGAATTTGATTTCTTCTACGTTTTGCTATTTGCAGTATTTGATTTTTTGCTTGTAAAAAAAAAACCGTATGTGCCGACGAGTCGACCGACTCCCAATAAAAGCATACCAAATTTTATTTCTTCTGTGTTTGCCAGTGCTCCGCGCAGACAAAATAGTGAACTTTCGCTTGGCGTTCTCCTAAGAAAGTACATTCTTAAGGCCTTTGGGGTAAGTCCCCCGCCCCCCCTCCCTCCCCCATAGTGACGACGCCACTATCTATTCCACCCGACATGGTCACGTCAGTTGCACAGCGAACAACACAACAAAATAAATACAAAGCTTACTTCAATAAAGTATACGGTGTTCCATTGATCTCATCTGGTACCGGCAATCTTTCGATATGATTTGATAATTGCAGGCCAAATCTCCACCTTAGCTATGCAAACGAGATCCGCAGTATTTACCCTGATTTTTTTTTTCCATTGAAAATATTCCGTAGTTTGACGTCAGGATTAGGTAGAAATACTGTCGGGATAGCTCTCCGGGGAAATCTTGGTTATAATGTTTATCTGCAGCCAAAGGCTGAAAACCGGTTGAATTATATCTTGGGCACTGGCGGCAAGAGCAGTGAGCAAGGGTTCTAAACTCCAAACTCTTTCTGTTGATTACCTTACCGTAAATTACCTTAAATTGCAGCTTGGAGCAAAATAAGGATTTCTCCTGTAGATTTGCTCCATAGTTGACTCCGGTTGACAGGTCCGTGTAACGATTTGACTTGTGGTTAGCGATTCACCCAAAATAATCCATCCCAAATGAGTTCGTCACAGGTATTTTGTCTCAGAAATTCGTCTCAGAGACATTTCGTCTCAGAGGCATTTCGTCTCAGTGGCATTTTGTCTCAGAGGCATTTCGTCTCAGAGGCAATTCGTCTCAGAGGCAATACGTCTCAGTGACGATTGGGTCCCACAAAGACTGTAATATTGTAAATCTAAGCTTGGAAATCTGTTGTCATCATCTTGTGTCTAGGATGTTTCTTTGTAAAGGAACTACTCAAGATGCCATCACCATCTTATATTCTATTTTGTCAAGGTTTCATTGTGCATCGTTTGGTCGCAAGGGGAAAGCAAATATTAAAAAAAGGGAAACGGCCGCTTTGAAATGAATGTTTGTTTATCATAATAAAGACTGCACTTGTGCACAGTATTATTTCGTTCGTCTGAATATATCATCCCGTAAACATCTCCGATTCGACGAAGCATAAGACAAATTGTCCACGCGAGGAATAGTCAAGGGGAAACATTTATGTGGGGTGACTGATCGGTCGCATTGGCATTTAATTAGTGCTAATTAGGGCTTCTCGGGTACTTTATCGAGGACTTAGTCTGTTTTCGTTCTCGTACGTATCTCATGGTTCTTGGGATTCCAAAATGTAAGTGGAGGGATACCTATGACTTCTTAAAATTTGTCCGTGTCCGTCTGTCTGTCTGTCCGTCCGTCTGTCAGCACGATAACTCTCGATGGGAATGAGATATTGCCACTGAAAAACGTGTCGCCGAGAAATACAGATATGTGTTCGAAACCAAAAATCTAGTTCTTGAGACGGAATAAAGTGTCCTCGAGATTTCACGTAATGTCTTCGAGAATGTATGATATTTAGCCACGCTTTTCAGTGACAATCTCGGCTACAAAGTTGTCATTCTCGGCAACAAACATTGCAGTCTCACACACAAAAAATCTCGGCGACAAAAACATCTTTCTCGGCTACATTTCATGCATTTTCGGCGACATTTCATGTATTTTCGGCAACATTTTTACCAATTTTGACCCAAAATGCATGCCATAACGAGTGGTCTGGTTCAAGTGAAACTTAATGGGTGATAAGAATCGATGACCTAGGCATGTAAAAACATGCGCTCGAACTACATGCGGCCAGGCTTTGGGGAAATGGAGAGGGGGGGGGGGACTTTTGACATGCAGAAAAACCAGACGGATGAACCGAAGGAGATGCAAATTCGACAGGGCCGAGTTTATGTGGCCTAGATTTGTTAATCTGGGCTGGCTTCGGCCAAGGTAGGGGGGGGGGGCGACCGGACGTTTGCAAATAGGCTATGCTCCGATTTCAGTAAAACTTGAAAGACAGGAAGAGGGGATTAAGAGATACGACGTGTATGTTTCCAAGTCCTCTTCGGCTACAGTGTGGGGAGATGGAGGGAGATTGCCGGAAACTTGGAGGCTCGCATAGGAGTCAAACGAGTGCATCAATTTAAACGGAACTTGGAATGTAGAAAGAGCATATACACTAGATGACATATTTTAGGGTCCTAACCGCATCCAACAATGGTGGGGGCGGGGGGGGGGGGTACTGGAATTTTCCAAAAATGAACAGATTCGACTGAAACGTGATATATGGTATAAAAGAAGATGCTTTAAGTGATCCATTTTTTAGTCCGAATCACATTCGGCCACGGTAGGGGGAGACGGAGTAAGGACCGGAAATCGTATAGCACGTGTAGGGATCAAACGAGTGGATTTATTGGGCGATCCAAGACGATGCCGGAACTGCTCAGAATTGAGTAAACTAAATATCCTGTTTATGTTTCCAAACCGCATTTTTGGATGGCGGGTGTATTTTGTGACGTACTCGTCTACTTTCTTGTAACGCCTACTCGTAACAAGTGCCATATGAGCTCGTAGCTCTTGTTGAGCTTTAGTTTTTGCAAGACAAGTAGTTCGCCCGAAATGCAGTCGAAACTGGAAATTTGGCAGAAGTAAGGCAGGAAGATTCGATCAATTTCGTCAAACTAGATATGACCTACAACTTACGGATTAATACACACATGCTGAATCCATATCCGAACTTGGTTTTCTCAGACGATTAGCTACTGGCCTTCTTCTGTTTCTAAATCTTAATAGTAAACATGTTCAAGGAGTCTGGCGAAGACAGGATATACACAAGACCAATTTGTCTGGATCAAGCATTACATTTTTGGGATCCCATCGAAACCTTTGGTCTTGTTGGAGTTAGCAAAGCTGGATGCCGTACCTTTCTGTTATGCCCATCAACTGCGCTGCGGCCTGTTTTTCTCGGACTCCATGTTGTTTCTCTCTCTCTTTTACACAGATGTTTGCAGGACGATGCAAAACGGATAGCAAAGCTGGATGCTGGACCTTTCTGTTATGCCCATCAACTGAGCTTCGGCCTGTTTTGTCTCTTTTTCTCTTTTTCTTTCTCTCTTTTACACACTTGTTTGCAGGACGGTGCAACACGGATAGCAAAGCTGGATGCCGTATTATATCTTTCTCTTATGCTCATCAACTGCGCTGCGGCCTGTTTTTGTCGGACTCCATGTTGTTTCTTTCTCTCTTTTACACACATCTTATCAGTAAGGTACAAAGGGATAAGTCAGCTACATGTTATTAGAGCTATATTTCGGCCCTTCTTTGCAAGGGTCCTCTTCAGGCTCAAGCCGCTTAAGCTGGAAAATGAACTTGTCATCTTGTCAACCTGTTTTTGTCGGACTCCATGTTGTTTCTTTCTTTCTTTTACACACATGTTTGCAACCGAGAAATGACCCTGGGGGACGGATCACTCTGCTCGCATCACGAAGACGAATGCAGCTAGACCCGTGATTCCATGCCAACTGCAGGACACATGGAACGTCTATCCTTCGAACGCGCATGGCAGCTTGACAGCTTGCAGAAACAATACAAAAGGTTTCGATTGGATCCCAAAAATTGTATATATATCGGACTTCTCGGACCAGTCAATCGGGGCTTGTAGATTTCCTGTTTTCGCCAGATCCCGTAAACAGGTTGTTTTTACCCAGCTCAGACTACCCAGACTGGGGTCAGATTGCGACCGGAATACCGGTGCTACACTATTTCGCCGATCCAACTTGTTCTTTTGTGGAGGATTTTGTTAATTCTGACTATTTTCAAAACTGGCTGTCGTACCTTTCTATTATTCCCGTCAATTGCTGCAGTTTGTTTTTGTCGGACTCCATGTTTTTTCTGTCTCTTTTTTACACACACACAGCCGGCTATACGGAGTATAGTAACCCGGTAGTAAGGCCAGAGCAAAATAACTATCCTGCCTATGCATCAAAAATGTTTTTCCGTCGCAGCGCCGCCCTGTTCGTGTGTGCAGTGGCGGACGTAGAAAACTCTGGCACGGCTGAGATGCGGTGCAAACAGCGAGGATCAGCTCAGAGCCAGCGCTCGTTAACGACTGGTTGAGTTTCAGTACCTTTACAGGGTGGGGAATGTGGTCCACCAGTCTCTTTCGCGGAACACACCAGTCTCACTGTTTTGAACCATCAGTCTCAGAAAAATGGCGCCGGGAACCACCAGTCTCGGAAACGAGACCAACAGTCTCATCTAACTTCCAATTTTTTTTAAGTAAAAAAGTGTTTTCTTTGTTTTTCTCTGTCAGTCCCTTGAATTACGCGCTTGTGTCAGCACTACAGGTAGAGTGAAGCTTGGGCTTTCAATACATGTATTCCTCTGCTATTGGCTTGGTACTTCTCAGTGAGTAGGGCTCTGAAAAAGCAAACAAATTTATTTTTTTGTTTTCTGTGTTGTTTAATAGAATTCTGCTACTCTGCCAACTACAACAGGTAAAGTGAAGCCTGGGCTTTCAAACGATATATGATTCACTGTTACTGGATTACCAAGTGTCACATTGGGTGGCTTTGAAAAAACTATTTTGGTAAACAAATGTAATTTCTAGGCTGTCTATGCGATTTCTTGGAATTTTCTAACTTTGCGACCAGTTTTGGTAGATAGACATCCATGTATCTCTGATACTGGCTTAAGTGGCTTAGTCAGTTTATTGCTGGGTTCCTATGGTAAACTCATTAGCTGTTTTTTTTTTAACTGCCCTGCTTGATACTGTTGAATGTTTTGTCGCCTCACTGTTCAGTTCACCTGACTGACTGGTCCGGTATTAGTTTGTTACATTCTTTTTCCATGCATTTTCCATGCTTAAAATACTATTCTGAGGCTGTCTCTACACAACTACAGTAAGCGGTCAAGTAACACTCAATGGAACCTATTATCGCTCACCAGAGCTGCGTTTTATTCGCATTTCCAGTTAATGGTCATTCGTTCCATGGCTAAGCTACAGTAAGCGGTCAAGTAACGCTAATGTACCTATCATCGCTCACCAGAGCTGGGTTCGATCCGCATTTCCAGTCGACTGAAATCATCATTTCGCTGTAAGTAATAAGTAAGTAAGTAATTTATTTATAACCCGCCGTTTTCAGAAAGTAAATGAAGAAAGTAAATAAAACACATAAACATACACAAAAAGACACTTAATTTCGATCGTCGGCCAGGAAGCAGTGTAGAAGGTCGTGCGCTGGTTGGGTTCTGTTGTCAATGATTTTTGATAGCGAAGAAGAAACATCCAAAAGGGTAACACTTGGATCTTGAATTTTGAACTTCTCCGTCAAAGTATGGTTGTGGCATAATTTCGACAAGTGGAGCAGGTGCTTTGCATATTTAAAATAACATGATCTCATCTTTTTTATCTCCTTCTTTCGCAGAACATGAGTGACACCAGAACGAAATAGTATAGAAGGAGCGCAGAAGGTGCTGTACAATTTTCCCAAAGCTTTACGATTATAGCGCCCCCCCGGTTGGGGACGATGCGCCCATAGGCGGTACGGATTGATCTAGAAACTTCTTGAACAACCGAAGAGCAAAATTTTGACAACGAGGATTTGAATGTTATGCCAAGCCATCGTAGAGATTCTGTTGATCTGACGACGAACGATCCAAGAGAGATAGAAGCTTTAGCATTCAAACGATTTGACGAAGGGTTGAAATGCAGGTACTCACATTTTGAGAGGTTAACTTCAAGACCGATTTTGAGAAGTTCTGACGACAGCTTACAGACATTTTTGGTGAGTGTGGATCGGGTACGGCTTACTAAGAGCAAGTCGTCCGCGTAAGCTATGTAGCTGAAGGCGTGGTCTTTATAAAAGTAAGCAGGATGCAAAGAATCAAGACAAGAAGATATGGCCGATTTGAAGATGTAGGGAGATAAGACTCCCCCTTGACGAACACCAGTTCGGACTGGAATAATCTCTGACAAGCTACCTTGCCATTTGAACCTTACTGAAGAATGACCATACCAAAATTTTAACAGATAGACAACTGACAGATTCACGCCAGAAGTAATGAGAGAAAATAGGGCCTGAGAGTGCGTTATATTGTCAAAAGCACCAGCTATATCTATAGAACATATATGTATAGCAGACTTGTCGCGGGTAGCCTGTTTCATCATTTTTGTCAATATGTGATGAGCGTGCGGACAACTGGCGCTCGAACGGAATCCAAACTGCATTGAACCAAAGCGACATTTTTCAACTATTTCTGGAAGAAGGATGTATTCCAGGATTTTGCTTATGGTACAAGAAACTGTAATTGGCCGATAGCTTTTGAAAAGGTCCGCTTCTTTCCCTCGCTTAATCACCGATGTTATAGTACCCAAGAGGAAACTATTCGGAACCAAACCCTGGCATAAACAAATTTGAAATAGCAGCTGAAGGTGTTGTGTTAAAGCTGGACACTCAATTTTGAAAAAATCGGCACTAAGGCCATCACAATCTGTAGAACCAGTTCTTCTTAATTTTCGGAAAGCAATTTCGATGGAAGAACAAGTAACGGGAAGAACAGAAGGTTGAAATATCTTCCTTGGTAGGTATTTAAGAAGTAAATTTTCAAAGTGCTGCTGAATCTGGTTTTTGCAACCACTGAATAGACCACTGTAGTGGCTGGTCCAGTCAGCCATCGTTAGCGTGGAAGGAGGTAGCTGTTTCATTTGCTATTCTCAGTTGACTGATAGCGTTCAATTTATCCAGTTGACTGACATTGTCGACTAAAGGTGACTTTTGACAACAGAGAACAAATGGTCATTTGTTCCATGGATAACCGATTAAAGTAAGAGGTCAAGTATCACTCAATTGAACATTTTATCTCTCACTAGAGCTGCATTTGTTTCGCATTTCCAGTTAACTTAAATCGTCATTTTGCAGTTTTATTTTCTATTCTCAGTTGACTGATGGGTTCGATTTATCCAGTCGACTGACATTGTCCACTACAAGTTGACTTTGGACGACCGACAACAAATGGTCATTCGTTCCATGGATAACCGGTTAACCAACAGTAAGCGGTCAAGTATCGCTCAATGGAACATTTTATCGCTCACCAGAGCTGCGTTTGATTTGCAAGTTGACTAGAATAACCTTTTTGCTGCTTTATTTGCTATTCTCAGTTAGCATTCAGTTTATCCAGTCGACTAAATGTTGACTTTTGAGGATCAAGCTACAATGGTAATTCATTCCATGGTTAACCGTTTAACCTACAGTAAGCAGTAAATGGAACTTATTATCGCTCACCAGAAATGGGTCCGATTTGCATTTCCAGTTGAGTTAAATCATCTTTTTGCTGTTTTATTTGCTATTCTCAGTTGACTGACAGCGTTCGATTTATCCAGTCAACTGAAATTGTCGATTAAAAGTTGACTTTTGACAACCGAGAACAAATGGTCATTTGTTCCATGGTTAACCGGTTAAGCTACAGTAAGCGGTCAAGTAATGCTCAATGGAACTTATTATCGCTCACCAGAGCTGGGTTCGATTTGCGTTTCCAGTTGAATTAAATCATCTTTTTGCTGTTTTATTTGCTATTATCAGTTGACTGATAGCATACAACTTATCCAGTTGACTGAGATTGTCGACTAAAAGTTGACTTTTGACAACTGAGAACAAATAGTCATTCATTCCATGGTTACCCGAGAATATAAGCGTAGGTTGAGAAAAAGATTGCGGAATCCAACCAACCGGTCACCTTTTACTGGTCATTTCAAATTGCGGCCATCAGGCCGACATTTTTTCATGTTCTAACAAATCTGGTGCTACAGAGTACGCTACCTATCCAATGATGGTAAAAAAAATAAAAAAATAAGCTTATTCTTAATGTTTTACACTGGCTATGGAAGTCCTAGCTAAAAGTGTTCAAGTTAACCTACATGAACTAACGCACCCACTCTGGTAATTTTTGTTTTGTTGGTTTTGGTGATTCTTTTTTCACATACCATATGTTCTTTACTAGTCCTCCATGAATATTCCTCTCACTCTTTTTTTAATTGTTGAAGTACTATCTCCTCTGCAGATGTTGCTCTTGTTGTAGGAACATACTATTGTATGTTACAGACATACTATTGTTTGTATGTTGAAGTATTACAGATTGGTGCACGTAAGAGGTCTCTTCATGAGACCCTCAAATTGAAGCTGCTACGTACAGCATAATCAAGGAGACAAGCAAAGGGTAATTTTAGTAATTGTCTAAATGTTATAGAACATGATTAGGTCGCTTTGTCATATTGTTTTAGTGATGTTCCCTTACCTTCTTGAGTTTCCACACCCTTGCCAAGAGCTAAATCGAACAATATGAATCAACTGAGAACAGCAAATAACAGAGTAAAATGATGATTTAAGTTAGCTGGAAATGCGAATAGAATGCAGCTCTGGTGAGTGATAATAGGTTCCATTGAGCGATACTTGACTGCTTACTGTAGGTTAACCGGTTAACCATGGAATGAATTACCATTTTATCTCGATCGACAAACTGAGTCTACTGGATAAATTGAATGCTAACTGTGAATAGCAAATAAAACGTTAAAAAGATTATTTCAGTCAACTGGAAATGCAAATCAAACGCAGCTCTGGTGAGCGATAAAATGTTCCATTGAGCAATACTTGACCGCTTACTGTTGGTTAACCGGTGAGCCATGGAACGAATGACCATTTGTTGCCGGTCGTCCAAAGTCAACTTTTAGTGGACAATCTGAATAGATTGGATAAATTGAACGCTATCAGTCAACTGAGAATAGCAAATAAAACGGCAAATTAATAACTTAAGTCAACTGGAAATGTGAATCAAATGCAGCTCTGGTGAGCGATAATAGGTTCCATTGAGTGTTACTTGACCGCTTACTGTAGTTGTGTAGAGACAGCCCCAAAATAGTATTTTAAGCATGGAACGAACTAGTACCGGACCAGGCAGTCAGGTGAACTGAATAGTGAGACAACAAAAGATTCAACAGGGTCTAGCAGGTCAGTTAAAAAAACACAGCTAATGAGTTTATCAAAGGACACCAGCAAGAAACTGACTAAGCCAATATCAGAGATACACATATCTGTGGAAAGTCCATGCTTAGATCTACCAAAACTGGTTGTAAAGTTAGAAAATCCCAAGAAAGACAATCTGAGTCGACTGGATAAATTGAAAGCTAACTGCGAATAGCAAATAAAACAGCAAAAAGATTATTTCAGTCAACTGGAAATGCAAATCAAACACAGCACTGGTGAGCGATAAAATGTTCCATTGAGCGATACTTGACCACTTACTGTTGGTTAACCGGTTATCCATGGAACGAATGACCATTTGTTGTCGGTCGTTCAAAGTCAACTTTTAGTGGACAGTGTCAGTTGACTGGATAAATAGAACCTATCAGTCAACTGAGAATAGGAAATAAAACTGCAAAATGATGATTTAAGTTAACTGGAAATGCAAATCAAATGCAGCTCTAGTGAGAGATAAAATGTTCCATTGAGCGATACTTGACCGCTTACTTTAATCGGTTATCCATGGAACAATTGACCGTTTGTTCTCAGTTGTCAAAAGTCACCTTTAGTCGACAATGTCAGTCGACTGGATAAATTGAACGCTATCAGTCAACTGAGAATAGCAAATGAAACAGCGAAATGATGATTTCAGTCGACTGGAAATGCGGATCGAACCCAGCTCTGGTGAGCGATGATAGGTACATTGAGCGTTACTCGACCACTTACTGTAGCTTAACCGCTAAACCATGGAACCAATGACCATTTATTCTCGGTTGTCAAAAGTCAAATTTTAGTCCAAAATCTCAGTCGACTGGATAAATCGAACGCTATCAGTCAATGCAAATCAAACGCAGCTCTGGTGAGCGATAATAGGTTCCATTGAGCGATACTTGACCGCTTACTGTAGTTGTGTAAAGACAGCGTCAGAATAGTATTTTAAGCATGGAAAATACATGGGAAAAGAATGGAACAAACTAATACCGTCAGTCAGGTGAACTGAACAGTGAGGCGACAAAACATTCAACAGTATCAAGCAGGGCAGTTAAAAAAAAAACAGCTAATGAGTTTACCATAGGAACCCAGCAACAAACTGACTAAGCCAGTATCAGAGATACATGGATTTGTGGAAAACTCATGCTTAAATCTACCAAAACTGGTCGCAAAGTTAGAAAATTCCAAGAAATCGCATAGACAGCCTAGAAATTACATTTGTTTACCAAAACAGTTTTTTCAAAGCCACCCAATGTGACACTTGGTAATCCAGTACAAATCCAGACAAAACAAAGAAAACACTTTTTTACTTGAAAAAAATTGGAAATTAGACGAGACTGTTGGTCTGAATTTGAGACTGTTGGTCTCGTTTCCGAGACTGCTGGTTCCCGGCGCCATTTTTATGAGACTGATGGTTCGAAACAGTGAGACTGGTGTGTTCGATTTTCAAAACGGCCGTGAGACTGGTGGACCACATTCCCCACCCTGCTTTAGCGGAGCTAGTGTCCGCTGCCATTTGACTTTGTGTCACTTTTTCAAATTTGCACAGTTGCGGTGCAAAACGGATAAGTCAGCTACATTTTGTTAGAGCTATGTTTCGGCCCTGCTTGAGCCTGCCCTCTTCAGGCTCAAGCTGGAAAATTACATTGTTTTAAAAAATTATTTTGAAATTATGTTCAGTTTCCCAACCTGAGGAAACTGAAAGTATGTGTATTTTTTCGGCGTTTAGTCTACGGTTTTTCGGTGATCGGAAGGAAAAATTTGCTGGTGTACAGAGAGCTATACACACAGGTGGTATACATTGTTATACAGAGAGTTTGTTTTAAGCAGTAGCGGCTTATTTTCATACTCTCTTTAATAAACCCTATCTGGCTCCTTGACTATAAATTATTGAACTAGTCAAGAAACCCTCCACGGATATCCATTCTTCTTCCCTCTCTATGGAAAGCGCCCTCCTCTCTTTATCTTTGAAACTCCACTACTACAAATACTAGCCTAAATGTCCCGGCCAAATTTCTTTAAAGAAACAACCACAAAAAGTAGCTCCGTAAACAAACGCACTTTCTGCAATTCAGGAATTTACGCGTTCGTCTTTTTAAGCATATGTAGAATGACTTGCTCTGATTTTTGTACTTGTGATTTCAGATGTCTAGATCATTAGACCTGCTTGCCACACACGGATTTCAAGGCATGTGAGGTGGCGCGACCAAGCCTCTACCTTTTTTCATTGAATAGTCACCACCTGACTACCCCAGAATCGGTCACGTCTCCAACCTTTCCCAGGCGTCATCTTATTAGCACCATAGCACCGGGCGCGACGCGGTGTTTAAAATAGTTTGGACAATTTCTTATGGGCCATTGGTAATTACACTGATCATTATAAGTCAGTTTCACATTCGGAATTGAGTTTCGGGAATCACCCTAATTCATTGTTCCGGGTCAGATGCTAAGTTCCAAACCTAAACCCAATCCTGATCCAAACCCAAGGCTGAGCGATTGTTTCTAAACGTTTAGAAGTATCGTGAAAGAACACCGAAAAACCCGAAGTCTTTGCTCCAAACAAACGGAAAAAAAAATGCTTTTCCAAATAGCTCAGTCTTAAACACACACCTTTCCTCCCTTCATACCATCGCCCATGTATGGAACTTCATTACCACAGTTTGCGTGTTTGGATAGCTATATAGAATAGACTTGGAAGTCTTGGTTCTCCGCTTTTCCTTTAAAGGGACCAAACTGAACTTTAATGCAGAATTCTTTTTTAATCCCAAACTCTAGTGATGGATTATGATCGATACCTTTGACTTCTCAGTTTTGGTTGTCCGCCTGTTTGCACGATAAATCGCGAAGGTTTGAAATATTTTGTTCAAACTGGGTATAAAGACTGTGACTTTATATGTTATATTTATTTTCTTTCATTTACTCCGCTTTTTGGGATCCCAAAACGTAAGTGGAGGGATACCATGACATTGCAAAAGTTGTCCGTCCGTCCGTCTGTCCGTTTGTCCGTCTGTAAGCACGATAACTCTCGAAGGGAATGAGATGTTTGATGAAACTTGGTGTGGGGTTTCTTTGGGTCAAGAGTTAGTTCAAATTCGTAGATGGGTATTGTAGCCCTATATTTAGTGGTGGGGGAGGGGGTTTAAGTTAAGGGGCAAGCAAAATATTTTTAAACAGCTAGTGGAACGGTTGATTATGGGGTAAGAAGACACGCTGAACACGATGGCGAAAACCATTTTCTTGCCGGACAAGTAGTTCGCCCGGAATACGGCCAAACCGGAAAGTTTGTTAAAAGTAAAAGTTTTATTTGAAGTTGATTGGATGTTCGATTTAGGAGTAAGAAGACATGCTGAACACGATGGTGAGAAACATTTTATCGCTGGGCAAGTAGTCCGGCCAAAACCGGAAAATTGCTAAAAGTATTTGTAGTCGATTAGATATCCGATTTAGGGGTAAGAAGAGATGCTGAATCCGTGTATGACAATAATTTTTTACTCGGACATATAGTTCGCCCGGAATCCGGCTGAAACTGGAAAATCTGTGATAAGTTAAATCTTAATTTGAAGTTGATTAGATGTTCGATATCGGGGAAAGCAGATACGCTGCGTTCGTTTTTTAGCTTTCTTTTTTTTTGGCGGAAGCTAGTTCCGGAATTCGGCCGAAACCGGGAAATTGGCAGAAGTAAGGCAGGAAGTTTTAGTCAAAACAGATATGACTTATAGGGGTAAACACAAACATGCTGAATCCATATTGTCGAAATTATGCCATAACCATACTTTGACGGAGAAGTTCATAATTCAAGATGCAAGTGTTACCCTTTTGGATGTTTCTTCGTCGCTATCAAAAATCATTGACAACAGAACCCAACCAGCGCACGACCTTCTACACTGCTTCCTGGCCGGCGATTGAAATTAAGTGTCTTTTTGTGTATGTTTATGTGTTTTATTTATTTTCTTCATTTACTCCGCTTTCTGAAAACGTCGGGTTATAAATAAATTACTTACTTACTCACTTTCTTATATCTGATATTGGTTTTCTCAGATGATTAGCTTTTTGGCCTTAATCTGTTTCTGAATTTAATAGTAAAAATGTTCAAAGAGTCTGGCGAAGACAAGACCCAATTGTCTGGATCAAATATTGAATTTTTGGGATCCCATCGAAACCTTTGGTCTTGTTCGAAATGACGGGTTACAAATAAATTACTTACTTACTAGTATGGGGATCCGTTAGTCAAAGTAGAAGTCATGACAGTAAATAGCCAAAACACGCCCACCCTTTGGTAGTTAGGAAGAGGATTTCAGGTTAGCCGAAGGCTTTTTTTCTCAAGTCGATTAGACTAAAGGTGTTTTGTTTGTGTTAATAAATAATCTAAAAAAAATATAGGGATAAGGAGACATGATGTATCCATAAATTAGGGGAGGGAGATTGGCTTAGAAATTTAGGAGCATAATAAATTATACGATATGACTGGATGGAAGGGTCAGTGTATCGGAACAAGACATAGTGACGCGGAAAACACTATTTGACCTCGGATGATAGTCAGGTGATATGGTCAGAACTGGAAGATTGTGATCGAACCTAATTGACTGGTAGTTTTTTTGGTTGAAACTCTCCTCATGAATTTGGGTAAGGACCCTATTTGGATGGTATTGTATTGCAATGGGGATCCGACACAGACAGGAAATCTGCAAGCCCAGATTCCGTGTATTCTATCAGAAAGTTCAACAAGCACTCTCCGTTGGAATATCATCATTCATCGATACCTTAGTTCTTTAAGACGACGACTGTTTTATTCTTATTTCCTTTAGTAGCTTAATCTATGAAGCTCCGAGGAAGAGCAGCCTTTTTATTTTATTGCGTTTACATGATCCAGTAAAAAGTTATTTTCAGCACTGATTCTTTTACTTTGCATAGGGTTATTAGGGGGATATTTGGTTGTACTGTAAATCAATTTGCCATTAATTTTGGTAGTTGCTTGGGAGCTCCAAGAGACTGCCTCAAGCAGCCGGGAAAAAGGGCTAATTGTCTCTCTCAGAGTGATGTCATGGGTTTGTGTATAAAAAATTGAAATTGGTTATTTTGCCACGATGCATTCTAAGATATATATCTCGATGACGGACGGACGTGAATGCATTCGTCAGATAGTATTGAGAAAGTTGAGAAAATGTGGAAAGTGAAGAATAGTTATTAGGCGTAATCAAAGGGAGCAGCCAGAATACTGGGAGTCGTTCCACGCGGACTCCGCGTACAGAAAACAGCGAGAACAGGGGGAATGCTTCCAGAACGGATTTTGTTCGGAAATATGCAGTTGACGAAATTAGTCTGGATCCACTTTATCTTCGCTTTTGTTTATTCTGCTTGTTTCTATTAATTTTATATTGCACCAACACCAGCAAAATTTGATTCTCCTCCGAATCTGAAAAGGAGTCCTTTTTCATGATGGTGATGATAATCGGCCCATTCTCCGTCCATTGGGACTGGCGAGAATACGGGGAGTGAGTCATCGGAACAAACAAAACGCGGGGATCCTTCAAGTGGAGTCCTCGGGGAACGGCGAGAATACGCCTATTGAATGGTTAACTTTAAACAATGATTAAAGTATGTATAAGAATAAAGGATGTAAATCAGAAAAGTCAATTGTGCTTAAAGATACTCTTCGGTCTTTCTCGTGAAATAGCTGATTTGATTATAAATTGCTGTAGGAATGTATAAATTTTTTTATTGGAAGAGCCAGTAAAGGTATTCCTGTTCTTTTACTCCTTACTTTGTAAGGTTGCTAGGCTTTGGCCTATTTTAGAAGTCTCTAACGGGACAGCGTCGAGTACGCCGACTAGGCTAGGGACTTCCAATTAATGAGCAGCGCCAAGACCTATGCTTTCTATGCTTTGTAAACGGTTCATATTCGTAGCGCCGCCTACTACGCTGCGGCATTTAAACGAGACGAACTTGCGGATTTGTAAATTTCTAGTAAAGCAAAGGTACGGTCTGCTCACACCAAGGAAACAATGGACGCTGTACTATTTTTTTGCTATGTTCAGAATATGAAGCTATCGGAGCCAGCACTGGTGAAAGGCTGAATGAGTTTCAGTAGGAACATTCTCTATCGCTAGTGGTGCTGTCAAGTCTTGGCACTACTCCCTTGTGTTATTTTACTCTGATCTTGATGAAGCATTGAATTGCTGTTCCGCGATTCGAGAAAGGAGAAAACTTTCCAAATCGGATCGTAGACGAAATGGTGTTTTGAGAAAAAAACAAAAAAATAGTGTTCTCCGTAACTTCCGATCGCCCTTTATGAGAGAAAACTTGAGCTTCCAGTAAATGTCACCAGTGGGACAAGTACTTTGAGACCACGTCTTCAGTCCATTGCTTAACTATTTCACTGGCAAAGGAAATTTACTTTCTGACTTTTTTACGTCTTTCGATTCTTCTATTTCTTCGAGGGATTCCTCAGTCTTGCCTGGGAGTTCCCTAAGGGCCTATTGTCCATTGAATAGAGCGAAACACGAAAATCGTTTTACGAATCTCTGTTTCTCTTAAAACTCGAAAGAAATGCGTTACTCCACTTATTCCCTACTAATGATTCTTATTTGCGCGAAAAATCTTTCAGACTCGTGGTAGCTCTATGAATGATTGTATCAATGGATAGTTTCATATATTCAGCAGCAAAAGCAAACTCAGATTTCCTTATGCCAATAGTTGCGTGTTTGCAGATACCATGAGATCTGATACCAAGGTTGCTCTGCAAAAACAACAATTGCCGAAATTGCGCCTTTCAAAGTCGTCCCTACAGAAAAAGTGATATCCAGTTACATCATCTTTCTGACTAATTTGACAAAATACTAGGCTCTATTGTTGGTAATGATGAAAGTGAGATGACTTTTCAGATACCATGATCATTTAACACGCTCGGACCGTGGTATCTGAATATCAGATAACATTGTAACTACCCAAATACCAAGATAGCTGCAAAAACGCCTTTTGGCCTTGGTATCAGATACCACGTAATTGCGAAAACGACTTTTATAGACCGTGGTATCAGATACCATGGTATCTGCAAAGACGCTACTAATAAGAAGTTTGTTCGGATGCTAGTCGGCGGACCCTTCTGAACTTATTTTGTAGCCAAGGAAACCGATTTCCTATCATCGCTCACTTACAGAATGAATGAACACGTACTCGATACGTCCCTCATAAAATACGATGACGAATTGCCGCCAGATGCGGCAGAGGAACAATAACAATCACACGTGAGCTGTTGGTATAAGTTACCTGAACGGTGAATAAGCTATTTGTCTTTCGCTTCATATTGAGTCTCGTATTCGCCCCTGGAAAAGTTAGACAGCACTAAGCAATGAAGTCGAAAGCCAGAAATGACAAATTTAATGACGCTTGACAGAACACAGTTGTGGAAAGCAAAAATAGAGGAAGAGATATAAACAGTTTTAAACATGGCTAGGCCTAAGAGGAATTGGACAAACGTACACCAAGAAGTAACGTGTCATTGTTATCTTTACAATAGCGCACCTAGCGGCCAAAAAAGAACTAATCTGAGAGGAATTTTGTGAGGGGCATATGGAATCAAACCACGCGCTCAGACAATATTTTGTACACTACATGAACCGCTGGATATGACTGGGTAATCATAATTATGTTTTTACTTATTTATCTGTCAATTGTAAAAGCTGCCCATTTATCTGTAAAGATATAAGGGTGACCTCGCGGGATCTAGTCCACAGTTTCACAAATGTCACTGAGAAAAGCAGATTGGGAAGAAAACAAAAAACTCCTCAACATAGTCAAATAATTCAGTGGGCTAGAGCCAGGTACGAGTTGAATTAGCTGGCTTTTTTTATCAGCTTTAGATTGTTTGTCTAAATGTATAACATACGCATGAGTGTCTTATGGAGAAATAATTGAAAACGGACCGGAGAAGTAATAGTATTCTGACGTATTAATAGTATTATGAAGAGGCTCTCATTAAACTTGACGTTCCTAAATTAACTGAACGTAGAAATACTCTTTCTAACAAATTTGGAGCTAAGATAATGGGTTGTCCCCAGATGGCCCATCTATTCCCCCCTCCCCTCCCGTCTTCTGTGCGTCGGTCCGAGAGGGATACTGGCAATTAGTTTTCTCCATATCCTGCTAATTCTTCTGACCAATTTTTACGTAGTTTCATCCCATCATTTATTTCTGATCATATCATGTAAGTGTATTAGTTTGTTTCAATTCCAGTTCCAATTTACAATTAGACAATTTCTAATTCCAAGTTACAATTCCAATGTGTTAGGTGTCTGTGTATTTCGTAAATTTGTATTCCTCTTCTAGCTTTTAGCTATTTGGAGTAAACTTGATTGATTAAAAAAAAAAAAATGAAAAAAAAAAAAAAAAAAAAAATTTACTAAGGCCTAAAATATAGCACTGTACTGTACAATCACTACACATAACACAAGAAAGAAACAAATAAAACTAAAAGCTAAGAATAATGGCTACTGGCTTTGTTACAGAAGATCTCGTCGTCGTTCTTGTAGGCTTCTCTTCCACCGACCAAGGACGTTTACTTCCTGATTTATTTTTTTATCTTATTTATTTAGGGTTCCGTCAGTCTTGTCTGGGAGTTCTGTAAGTGGCTAATCGGAATGCCAAAACACACGCTGCCATCTATTGCTCTTGGCTTGCAAGAGTACTTTAAGCCGGACATTAACAGCCCGAAAAACCAACGATATCTGTCAATGTGCAACGAGCTGAAACGAGAGTTTCAGGTAAGTCTTATGTATTCAAAATTCAACTTGGAAGACCCATGCTAGCAATCACTCTTATCCATTAATTTTCTCTATCTCTACGTCTGTTTTCTACACCTAGACGGAGTGGTTAGCGCGCTGGATTCGAAATATCTTACGTGGTTCGAACCACGGAGGTGCCTACACTTATGGGCGGGAAAGGCCGTATCCGGGGTGGATTAGGGGGTTGACACCCCCCCCCCCCCGAAACATAAAAGAATAATCATTCTTCTAGGCTTTTCCCCATGATCTGTGTGCGTTTTGTACTTTTTTGTCCAAACAGCAGGACCCCCCCCCCCCCCCCCCGAAATAAATTCCTGGATACGGGCCTGTGGGTGGGGCTAGGGTTAATGGCGTAACCCTGTTAAGTTAAAACTCAAAAGTCGACAAAAGCTTCAAATGAGTACCAAGACTAATCTGGGGAAGGTGAGCGGAAGGGTTTGCGAAAACACCAGGATGTCTTGCCCGAACCCCCGTTGCGCCTCATGGAATAAGAGATTAGCGAAATGAGATTTATGCACTAGAAATACAAAGTATACTAATAATTTATGCCTTACCCGTCAAAGAGCACGAACATATACGGAGTAAAAGTAACGAGCAGGAGAAGGTAGGTAGATAAGTTTTTATTTTTAACCAGAACTTTGAAAATTAAATAAATAACATTACTAATATCCTATTGCAGCAAAAAGAAAGGCCTAAGGACGTGTGCTGCAATTTATTAATACTAAGATTTAATTAATACTAAGATTTTAATGCGATGGCACTTTACACAAGAGACTTGTACTGTGACCAGTAAACGATAAACAGTTTTTCGAATATAATTTAGAAGTCTAAGACTCCATTGTCGGAGCCACGTAGACAAAGCAGGACCCACAAGACGGGGTCTCATGGCGTAACCAAATATATAATTTTAATGGGGAAGACGCCCTTGAGATGGAAACATTTCATAAGTAGTGAACTGACAGACAAAAATGCTCCTCAGCCGGGTTATACAAAGTACAATAATAACTTATATCTTACCCGTCAAAGAGCACGAGCATATACGGAGTAAAAATAACGAGAAAAAAGGAGAAGCTAGGTATGTAGGTAGGTTTTATTTAGAGAGACTAATGACTAATGTGGCCTTCTTTCTTTATTTGGACTGGATGCGCTATCTAATAGGAGGCAGAATTTGTGTCAAAATTTTGGACTAACACTCCTTGAACACCCAACTCTCCGATCCCTTTTACCCCCTAATTTTGAGGTTGAATGCCCAAGGCCACCAAGGCATGTATCCACCAAAGTCCCGTAGCTCATGCCGATCGCATGTAACAGGTAAAGATATTGTAATAGCTTCATTCCGAAATTTGTGGGTTTTTACAATAATGTTGTTTTGTCTTATTTTGTTAAAAATTTTATTTCGGGTGTTGCCTTTAATGGTTTACCTTTTATTGTGAGTACCAGTAACTGGCACCAATATCAATTGCAAACGGCAGAAAATTCTCGGTCTCAGATTGAATTCCGGTACTGGCTGGTACCGAGTATTAGCTAAAACCCGTTGAGATTGGTCCTTATGAGCTTCAGAGTGATTATGGAGTCATGGATTGAAATGATTGTTCTTGGCGATTTTATTGAATATTTGAGTGTTGTCTAATATATTTGATTTTCCCACCATGAACCCTCGGGCTTTCGGGGGAGTTCAAATTCAGAATGCTATAGATGTTGCCTCATTACGTGATTTGTCTTATTTTCTGTAAGCAATAATGATACTAATGCCCCAGCGATTTAAATTACTTCAGAAAAGCTCTGGAATCGGGAACTTGATAGACCAGGAGTTTCTCACCCAAGCTCATTGGTCTCTGAATAAACCGTTAAGTTCATTAGGCGAAAGATATCGAACGGAATGCACAGGCGCGCAAGCCATGCAACTTGCATGTATGGGTACACGCTGCTTTCTTAATCTATTTAACTTTCCGAATAGCTGCGTCTCTATTAGTCAAGCAGTCCGTAGACTACAAAATCTGGAACGAACATACGCAGATCTTTTCCTGCACTTGACAGTGGTAGTAGTAGAAAAAGAAGTTTCTTAGCCCACGCTTCCGTCCAATCTGCTCCAGTCACCGACACACTTACAATCTCGTTTTGGAGAAGGTGCCAGAGCGGGAGACGAGACCTCATACCGTTTGGAATCATGTTAGGAGCACTCGAGATCTGGGGAATTACTTGGGAACTTTCTTTGAGCAACTAGGAATGGTGGCAACATTCGCAGACCACCCATTGCTCATCGAACATATGTTAAAGGGGTCTATTCATATGACGGAAAATGGGAGACATATACCAGTCGAAAAGAATGATTTTTGCAAGTTTTGGCGTTTGTTGTATTTTTTTAAGGACCCCTCGCACTATTTACTCTTCAACTTACAGTATTTTAAAATATTTTAATACTTTAAAACTGTGCTGTGCTTTCAATGACTAACCCACGGTTTGACTGTTTTAAGTCTTTTCCGAGACCCGTTGACTTATAATGACAACAGGGAAACAATTTACATAGCCAATTTTTCTGATGGAAAGTGATTATGGAAGTAGGTTGCATTAGTATTATATGTAAGACAGATCCTTTAAGCGTGTGTGTTTGTACTTGCATTACTAGTTCTTTTGTTTTAAAGTTTAACTGAAAAGGCAGCTTATGTGTACACCTGATATTTGGATACTCTTATTATTTTGACTCATCTAAGGGATTTTGTAATAGCGTCCAGAATGTCCGCTGCTTGCACGACAACCCAAAATTCATTCAGACGCGTAGAATTTGAATTTAAAGTAATGCATGCATTTCCTTGTGTTTCGTACGCTAAGTTCCGAAAAGTCACAGCTCAAGATAGTAGGAAAGTGACGATAAGACAGTCATACCCAAATCCTCATTTCTCGGGCATGGTGCCCCAGCCTATGAGCATGCCCCGACGCACGTTTGGGCACGGTGCTCAAATGTTGAGGCACTATACTGTAAAAAAAAATCTTGTAGTAGTTGCTACTGGGATTAATCGTGTCTTTATTGAGATAAGATTATCCCTAATTCGGATTAGTTTCATCCCAATAGAGATAAGATTAATCCCAGTAGGAAACACTGCATTCTTATTCGGGGAAAAGTTTTTACAGTGTATTCCCTGCAACCCCCAAAAAATCTTTTGAATTGAGAATCAGAAAGGGAAATTTGGGGGTACCATGCCGTTTGCTGCATGGCATGGTGCCCTAACGTATGAGTACCATCCCTATACTTTGGGGCATGGCCAAACGTTGGCCCAAAAGTTGAGGATTTATGTATGACTGCGATAAGATATGTATTTTTGGTACATATGTCATTTTTTCGACAATGGCGTACCTTTGGAGTTGCTAAGTTTTTCAAGCATAAGGCGTATTCTCGCCGTTCCCCGAGGACTTCACTTGAGGAGTCCCCGCGTTTTTGTTTGTCCCGGGGACTAACTCCCCGTATTCTCGCGAGTACCCACGGACGGGGAATGCTCCGATTATCATCACCATCATCAAAAAGGACTCCCTTTCAGATTCAGAGGGGAATCCATTTTTGCTGCTGTTGGTGCAATGAAAAACAATCAGAACAAACAAAATAAAAAATAAAGTGGGTCCAGACTAATTTCGTCAACTGTATATTTTTATATCGAACAAAATCCATTTTGGAAGCATTCCCCATGTTCTCGCTGTTTCTGTACGCGGAGTCCGCGTAGAGTGACTCCCTCTATTCTCGTCGTTCCCTTCCATTCCCCGAGGATTCCTCGGGGAACGTCGAGAATACGCCTATAGAGGGGCAAGCACATAGAGGTACCACAGGTAGGAAAGAATAAGTTCTTTCGACGAAATTGATTATATATATGTACAGCGGACAAAAGAAGTAATGCATTTTCACCTGGTTCTCCGTCAGGCCTATTTGAGTAAATAAGCAAAGTGTAAATAGACTGTCGGATCTCAGCTCTTTTCCGTTAAACTATAAGTCTGGCCTTTTGGCGCTCTGCTCTCTACCAGATTTATGTAAATATTTTTATTTTAGAGAATTTTAACCTAAATACAGATATTTATTTTGTGTTCTGCACAATCCTAAGACCAGCCAACATTGCTCACAATTTTAAAACAACTAGACCTACATTGTCTGGGCAATGTGAAGTATTACACCTTTGTTCGGCTTCGCCGACTTAATTTTTGCAAGAAGAACCCTTTGGTTTTCTTTCTTCGCTAACGGTTAAATGCTGAATTGTCAACCCATCGAGGTTTTCAAAATGGCATGTTCCTATCCAAAAATATTTTTTTTTCTGAACTGAAGACAAAATCTGTTATCAAATGTGATGGCTATCCCTTGGCGTTGAAAAAAAAAAAAACAATAACAAAGAATAGAATATCGGAAGTAGGGAAATTGACTTTGCAGCCAGTTAAACCCTATCCTTGTCAATCGTAGACATCGTGACTGGTGAAAACTTGGAAAATTATCTTATACAACCTAGTTGGTGGTATAAAACTATCCGTAACTTGTCAGGACAGAATACCATAGATGCCACTACTCTGCTAATTATTGCGAAACATGTTGTTTTACACTATCATTTGTATACGTTGTGTTAACACTTAATTCTACGTTACAGTGATAAACCATCATCATAGACCATTGTAGCATCTCATGATTCTTTTCGAAAACCGCTCACCACCGAAGATGATTATGGTCTAACAGCCGATTGTTACTTACAAACCCCTGACATGTCTCACAATTGGGGTGTGCCTATTCTTTGTTTGAGCGTGTTCTCCCCACTAAAGTTGTCAACCCCTAAACACTTAATGCTAATTTACAGTGATAGGCCATGGAGACTAATTTTCTTACCGTAAGATGTATAGAGATCAAATGAAATGTGCAAAAATTTGCACTAGTCCATCTCCCCGTGATAGACATGGTACCAAATTGTTCCCAAGATCAAATACACCGAAACAAATCATAGGAGTAATAGGTACACCAACTACCAAAGTTGCTAACCCCTCATCGCCGAACATGATCGTGGTCTAAACTGCCGATTATTGCTTACTAGTCCCCTACATGTCTCACGATTGGTATCGGCGTATTTTTGGTTTCAGTGTGTAAACCTTAATACTGAAGTTGTCAACCCCTCTAAACTTTCAAACTGCTGTATCTCATGAAGGAATTTTCATACCAAAAAACGGTTGACGCATCAAAGTCTGTCGATTGCTGTTGAAAAAACATTCTATCTGTATTAGTTCGAAAGTTGACTTTTGTTGTCGTAGGCCAACTTTCTAACATTCACTTGGAAAGGAAGAAAGGATAAGCTCTACTTTCTTTAGCGGTGAGAGAAATTTGAAGCTTAAGGTCCATCTGATATCATTTCTCTTCCTCAATCGCAAGTGCACGAAATAAACTCAGCTGAAATTACGAACAGAAACGGGTAGAAACAGTAGATGGCAGAACTTTCAGTCCCGTGGGAAAATGCCACTTTCGCTTTTCTGTAAATTTTTATATTCATCACTCAAAGAAGATGTATCGGCTGTGGAGCCAGGGAACTGCCGCACATGTCTGGCACTAATAAAGTTTAGTCCATCTTCAGTTTAAAACTGGCTTCTGTTTGCTTGCCTGCTAGAACGGATAAATATTTCTTGAGCACAAGCTGACTTTGAAACATATATTCCAATAATCCATTAAACGGATACGTCAGCTACGATGCTTCAGCAGCGATACTTCGGCCCTTCTTGGCCTCCTGGTCCCATGGGTCCTCGTCAGGCTGTCAATCTTTAGGGTCAATGTCGGGGAAGGAACCAAACCTCCTTCCCATTGGCTGCATAACTTTAGATAGTCCTTTCTGAAAGGCTATACAACTCCACTTCACTTTATACACTGTAGGCTATGGCCCAGTTCCAAGCAAAAACCATCCTTTCTGGTCCCAGGCAAGAGTTCTACGTAGCTTCCCGAAATGTTATGTCATATTCATCAATCCGGCCTAAGGTTTCCGTAAAAAACGCAGAGATTAGACCCTTCCCACTTTCTAGCAAAAAGCTGAAATAGGGGTAGGCCACTAGGAAAAAACAAACAAAAAAAAAACGACAAAACCAAAAGTGTTGATCTCGCAATCAGTCCTTAAAGTTCAATGGGCACATCAAACTACCCCAATCCCAGTCTGTAACAACCTAGGAAGAATGCTTACCCCCTAGATCTTCAGCTTTTTCAACAGTTTCCTCTCTGTGATATTTCAAAGCGTAATACTTTGGGCCAGTACATGCTCAATTTACTAGCTTGGACAAAGATAAAAGTGACGTTTCTTATAACACTTAGTAGATCTTTATTTTATGCATAGATGAGCTTGTCTAATTCAGGTTTGAATAGGCTATTTGTTTTTGAATGATTTTTGTAGCTATGTTATTTTTTATAAACTTATAGAAGAAACAACACTACTCCACAAAGAAAAACTTTTAATAGGCACTTAAAACATGGAACTTCTGATGACACAATAGAACAATCAGGTAAACTGCATCTACGGCTTGACTTATTGGTGACATCTCAAATATATCCTTTTCTATCAAGCGTTGCTGGGAGTTTTTGAATTTCCTGTCACGATATCCCAACTCCTAAGATTTGGATCGCCGAAATGCCAGAGAGGTAAAGACAAGGGTAACGCCTTCTAAAGGAAGTCGGAAATGTTTATTTGTGAAGCATTTTTAGAAAATAAAGCATTAGAAGTGTCCATTGTGCTTTAAGAGCAACGACTTTCTTGCCGGCTGTTTGTTTATTCGGCTGATCTGCATAGCACTCATTGCGATTAGCGGACCCACCTTTCCTTCATGAAAATGTTGTTGCTCTAAGCAGATGTGAGAAAAAAAAACAAAAAACAAGAGCTAGAAGCTGATATGGAATTTCCAAGGCTGATTGAGAAGATGAAATGTAGAATTGGCCTTTTCGCGGGTATATTCTGATCATTTTTAAGCAAAACCCTTGAGATAAAATGATCATGGACTTGGAAATCATGAGAATGTATCGTTTGGTAAAAGATACCTCCTTCATACTTATTATTTAGAAACCCTGTTGAAGCGCCGTGAAAAACTTTCGTTAGTGTTTGGAATTAAAATCTTGAATACACCAGCACTACATGATATCCTCCCCCCAGATTTTTCAGTGGCAAGAGTAAGGCCTGAGAGAGTTGTAGCCCAGCCAACACCCAAATTGCAGCCAATTAAACATACAGCGACTCGTTACCTAATAAGTTTTGTTCCCGCTTTTGCCAACCTTTTCAACTCGCATCATTAATTGTATATAGATTGGAATATTTTTTGTTATATTTGACAATTATTTGTTATATCCAAACTAGTGTAAATTATCTTTTGTATATAATTAGTGTTAAGGTGGACGAGAACCACCAAATCGGCTTGACAGTTGCATCGGTTTTGAAAACAAAATTGAATTGAATTGAATTGTACGAACTAGCGCCCTAAATACTCTAGATGACTAAGTCCAAAACACGCCAGTAAATCTTTGGAAGAACGAGAAACGTCACTGGAACGATGACTCAAATCATGTCAACGAATCAACGTCGTTTGTTGGGGTCAGTTGCGGTGACGCTTCTGGCTCTTCGCTAGGCACACGGCGATTCTTTGTCGGTACGAAGAGTCAGTCATCAAGAGTATATGTTGGTAATTCGAGAATGTTTCCGCATTAAGTCCTTTAAATTTCCAGTTTCATAGTCGATTAGACAAAACATTTCGGCGCGGCAATCTGAGACCTGTAGGTGAAAGCCATGCTCCAAATTCTAGATTCTCGGTCTTTCGCATAAGGCGTATTCTCGCCGTTCCCCGAGGACTCCTCGGGGAATCGAAGGGAACGGCTAGAATAGAGGGAGTCACTCCATGCGGACTCCGCGTACTGAAACAGCGAGAACACGCGGAATTCTCCCAAAATGGATTTTGTTCGAAACAAAAATATGCTGTTGACGAAATTAGTCTGGATCCTCTTTATTTTTAGTTTTGTTTATTCTGATTGTTTTTAATTAGTTTTACACTGCACCAACACCAGCAAAAGTTGATTCCCCTCAGAATTTGAAAGGGAGTCCTTTTTGATGATGGTGATGACAATAGGAGTATTCCCCGTGCGTGGGGACTCGCGAGAATACGGGGAATGAGTCCCCGGGACAAACAAAAACGCGGGGACTCCTCAAGCCGAGTCCTCGGGGAACGGCGAGAATACGGCTATAGTCATTTGCCAACTCCTCCGGATGCTATGGATATGATAATAGATAATTTCGCTCTTATTTAAAATTGTGTAGCCATTTATTTAGTTCCTCCCCGCAATTCTCAATCACTCGTCTCTCGCTCCCCTTTCATCACTCCCAAGGAATCTGCAGTTCTTAGTTTATTTTCTGGCAGTGACTTACCTTTGTTGAGAGGGACAGGCACATAGAGGTACCACAAGTCCGAAAGAATTTCGTCCGAAGTTCATTCGATGAAATCAATTATCTGTGGATAGCGGAGAAATGGAGTAACGCATTTTCATATAGTTTTCAGGCCTGTTTAAGTGAATAATTGATATGTAACTAGATTGTCGTAGTTCAGCCCTATTTGATTAAACTTCGTTTCTCTAATTACCCTACCCCATGAATTCCACATTTTCTTTTGATATCGAAACTTGTTGTCTGTCTTACCCATGTATTCTAGTTTCCCTGCCTCTAGTTTCCAAGGCCCCAGGTTGGACCTCCAGACGTTTGTTGGTCTTGCCTCATCTTGTAGATCCACTTTTATAAAAACACGATATCTTGAATCAGGAAGAAAATATGGAAGGTGAAACCCAACCTTAAAGCTTTTCCCTGAAGACTTTCAGTGTTTCCAGTTGCTTGCTCAAAAGAAGTACTGGAAGACGTTTTTTCCTGGGTGAAGCATTTTCTCTTGCGGTACTAAACCAACTGCTTGTCCTTTTTTTTTACCAATGCTGCTTACGTAGACGCCCATCCATTTGGTAGGATACAGCTATTCTTACATGAAAGCAGCTATTTAAAGTAGTTGTTAACTGTCTAACCGCAAGCATGCAAATCCTATAATCTTCTATCCCCTACGAGTTACCTACGTATGGATCTCGGTATTTGTCCGGTTTTATCTCTTTTTGTTCCCCCAGAAAACCACGAGCTAAAATAGTTGTTTGTTCTTTGTGTCTGTGTAAATAAAATACTTGTCACCGTTTGCTCGTAAATTTACCATCCGTTCAATAATTAGTGATAGCAAAAACTTAAACACGCAGAACAGCGACAGGGCAACGCAACGGGCTAAACAGTAAAATCAAAAATCAGGCCATGTAAAAACCGCGAAACAAACTTCTGCGCCATGCAAAAAAATGCGACGGTCAAAACCGGGGCTACGGCATCTAAGAAAGTCCTCCCCCCCCCCCCTAGAATACAGTGTTACGTCAGAAATTAGCAGATTCCTAGACAACTTATTTTCGCTAGTATATCGTTAACAATTTTGTATGGCACTTGAGCTTACTCAAGTGCCATATAGCGATTGTAATTTCTGTCCGTCAGTCGGTCTGTTGGTCCCGGTTTTGCTAGTTCGGGCACTTCCAGATAAGCTAGGACGATGAAACTTGGTAGGCATATCAGGAACTGGACCAGATTAAATTAGAAATTGTCGCTTCCTCGATCCGACCATCTGGAGGGGAGTGGAGGGAGGGGGAATCCGGAAAAAATAGGAAAAATGAGATATTTTTAGCTTACGAACGGGTGATCGGATCTTAATGAAACTTGATATGTGGAAGGACTTTGTGTCTCAGACCCTCCATTTTAAATCCAGACCGGATCCGGTGACACTGGGGGGAGTTGGAGGGGGAAACCGGAAATCTTGGAAAACACTTAGAGTGGAGGGATCCGGATGAAACTTGGTGGAAAGTACAAGCAAAAGTCCTAGATACGTGACTGATATAACCGGAACAGATCCGCTCACTTTGGGGGAGTTGGGGGGGGAGACGTCCGAATTTGTAGTGATCCCGCGAGTTCCGTGCTTCCTGATGTGCTGGGACGATGGAAATTTACAGGTATGTCTGGGACCCGAACAAATTAAATAGTAAATCGTCAATTCCCCGATTCGACCATCTGGGGGGGGGGGGGAGTGGAGGGAGGGTGAAGCCAAAATTTGAGGTATTTTTAGCTTGCGAACGGGTGATCGGATCTTGATATTTAGGATGACCTCGTGTTCAGACATCTCACTTTAAATCCGGGCCGGATCCGATGACACTGGGGGGAGTTGGAGGAGGGAACCGGAAATTTTGAGAAACGCTTAAAGTGGAGGGATCGGGATGAAACTTGGTGGGAAAAATAAGCACAGGTCCTAGACACGTCATTGACATAACCGGACCGGATCAGGGCACTGTGGGGGAGTTGGGGTGGGGGTCCGGATTTCTAGCGATCCCGCGAGTTCGGCATACTTCCTGATGTCCTAGGGCGATGAAACTTGGCTGGTATGTCAGGGATCCGAACAGATTGACTTGAGAACAGCCGTTTCCCCGACCCGACGATCGTGGGGGGAGTGGGTGGATGGGGAGTCCGGAATCTAGTGGCGTGCATAACTTTTGAACGGGTGATCGGATTTGAATGAAACTTGTCTGGTGAGCTATCACCTCGGACGTTCAGTGTCACGTCCGGGTCGGGTCCGATACCTATGGGGATGGGGGGTGGGGGTGGAAAACTCAAGAAACTCTAAAAGCAGAGGGATTGGGACGAAACTTAAGGGATGGAACAAGCATTAGGCCTAGATGAAATTGACGGAGCCAGATGGTTTCGGGGCTCTGTGGGGGGAGTTGGAGGGGGTTTCCTGGAATTCCGGTAGTCGTGAGTTAGAATAGTTCCAGATGTAAAAACGAAACTTTGCAGGCATATTAGCGACCCGAATTATCTTGACTTAAGAACCTGACACAACATACCCCCGGAAACTTCCGTTCCTAGATCCGAGCATTTTTTGGGGAGCAAGAGAAGAGAAATATGGAAATTGACTTCTATAAATTGCGAACGAGTGGTCTGATTCGAGTGAAACTTCTTGGGTGATACGAATCGATAGCCTCGACATGTAAAACATGCGTTCGAACCATATGCGACCACGATTAGGGGAATTCGGGGTGGGGGGACTTTTGACATGCACAAAAACCAAACGGATGGACCGAATGAGATGCAAATTCGACAATGCCGAGTATATGCGGCCTACATTTGTTATTTGGCGTCTGGGCCGGATTCGGCCAAGGTAGGGGGGTACTGGAAACTTGCAGATTGGCTATGCTCCAATTTCAGTAAAACTTGATGGACAGGAACAGGGAATTAAGAGATTGGGCCCGAACCGGCTCCGACATCGTTGGTGGGAGGGGGGGGGGTACCGGAACTTTCCAAAAATGCTCAGATTCGAGTGAAACTTGATAGATGGTATAAAAGAAGATGCTTTAGGTGGTCGATTTTTTTTATTCCGAACCAGATTCGGCCACGGTAGGTGGAGATAGAGTGAGTACCGGAAATCCTGTAGCACGTCTAGGGATCAAACAAATGGATTTATTGGGATGAAAGTTTGAACAGTCATGTGCATTTGCTACAGACAATCTAGACGATGCCGGAACAGCTCAGAAATGAGTGAAACTAAATATCCTATTTCTATTTCCGAACCGCATTTTTGGATGGCGGGTGTATTTTGTGACGTTCTCATCTACTTTCTTGTACATGCTACTCGTACAAGTGCCATATGAGCTCGTAGCTCTTGTTTATTTGTGCTGACCATACTTCGATTTACTAGCTTAAGCGGAGTATCTATTTTCTTTCTTATTCGTTGTTATTATATAGTCCGGATTATTTGTATTGTTGACTAATATTCATATTAACGGTATTAACTTATTAACGGTAAAAGCCGTAAGTAGGTTGGTTAGACGTGTACATTTTTGGCCGTTTTGTAACTTTACACCCTGAAAAAAGTAATTTTCTTCGGTACTACAAATAAAAGAAAGTTTCATCAGATAGTTTCAGAAAGTTTCATCTGCAGAAATCTGCCAGCTAAGGAGACGATTTATTTTAGCGACCATGGCACTCTCATCACTCAGATCTACAAACTGATTGATTTTCGTACATGGCCGAGAGTTTTTGAATTTCCGCGCCTTGCAGTATCACGCTCCGAAATCGTCTCCGCCGATAGGTTAGGTTAGGTTAGGTTAGGTTATTCTTTATTTACACAAAATAATATTAAACAACTTGTAACAAAAAAACATAGGAACTAAACAATATATCTTCAGATAAACCAGTCACCCGAGAACCTGGGCGTCCAGGTTGTCCTGGGGGTGACCACTAAATGCACAGTACCGATCACATAACGTTGTCAGCAGTGGAATCAACCTCCAACGACAAACAAACCAAAACAACTCAACAAAAATAACTTTCTCTCCTCCACCTGGGCAAAAAAAAAAAAAAAAAAAATTTATCTTTTAATTTAATCTAAAATAAACTACTAATTTAATATATTTGCTAGAAATCATACTTACCATACATTTTATTTTTAATCGCATTCTTAAACTCATTCATATTTTCCTTTTCCAGTAATTCCTTTTCTAACCCATTCCACAATTTAATCCCTCTATAAATGATTGAAAACTTAGACCTGGTCATCACAGCCAATGGAGCACAAAAGTCATTTTTCGAACGCGTATCGTGGCTATGAACATCAGAATTAACAACAAAAACGCTTTCAAAACATGACGGTAAAGTTTTCTTCTGATATTGGTACATAAAACATAGGGAATATAAATCACGTAGACCAGCAGCCGGTAATATTTTAACTTCACGGTAAATTTCTCTTACCGATTCACGCGCCTCTTTTCCACAAACTATCCGGATTGCTTTATTCTGCAGCACTCTAATCGGTGTCAAAATGGAAGGAAACGTCCCAAGCCAAACTGATGAACAATATAAGATGTAAGGATGGATTATCGAAAAATACAAGAGCCGCAGTATTTGCCTGGGAACGTAGAACTTGAGTTTTCGTAGCATACCCAGGTTCCGAGATAAAATTTTGGAAACAGCATCAGTATGGTTCTTGAAGCAAAGAGTTTCATCAATCTTCACTCCGAGATACTTAACCGTTGGTGTTCGCTGTATTTCACCTTCAGTAAATTTGATACACCGAATCCAGGGATAATAATTCGCCGTGCGCGAGAATATCACGAAAGAGCTCTTAATCGGATTTGGTTGGAGTTTATTCACTCTCATCCATTGCGATACTTCTTCCAGTGATTGCTCACATAAACCCATTAAAAGTTTCTCGGTTCTGGCTATACATATCAGTGCAGTGTCATCAGCAAACATTGGAACTGTGATGTCTTTTTCACCACAAAACAGTTCGCTCACCTTACTTTTCACTTCTCTGATAGCTCGTGACAGGTCATTGACAAATATCAGGAACAACAGAGGTCCAAGGACGGATCCTTGTGGCACCCCACACACCACAGGCAATGAAGGCGACTTGGCATTTCTGATTTCTACAAACTGCGATCTACCGGAGAGAAAATCACGAAGGAACTGCAGAGCTGGCCCTCGAATTCCATAAAATTCACATTTTGCCATAAGAGTTGCGTGATCTACCGTGTCAAATGCCTTTATTATATCCAAAAATATTGCTGCAACTCTGTAACCTCGGTCTAATGCTGCATTTATTACGCTAGTCAAAAATATTAAAGCTTGTTCAGTTGTGTGTCCATATCTGAATCCAAATTGGGTGGAGCTCAGCGCACAATGATTTTGAAGGTACTTATGCAAACGGTTAGCGAAACATTTTTCCAAAATTCTGGACATGACAGGTAGCACTGAAATTGGTCTATAATTACCAAGACAACTAGTATCGCCTCCTTTAGGAACAGGCGTCACTCTAGCTTCCTTAAAGAAAGAAGGGAATACTCCCTCTTTCAAACATAGGTTGATCATCTCAACTAAGACAGGTAGAATAACTGGTAAAAGGAACTTTATAGTCTTGAGAGACACAATGTCACTTCCAGAAGCACTAGTTTTCATATCATATACTAGGCGCTTTAGTTCATCAGTAGTGGCAGGGCTCACATAAAATGAGACATCGGTCTCATCCGGGCCTAGATACTCATGGAATGATGGGTCACCTTCTTTAAGCGAAATCTTGCTGGCTACATTAGCTCCAGATGTAGAAAAATATTTTACGAATTCATGAGCTACTGAACCATCTTCCGTCACTTTACTTCCATCGGGGCACTCAATTTCTTCAGGTAAAGCTTTAGGTGTCACATTTAACACTTCTTTAATCACTCGCCACGTTTTAGCCGGGTTTCCCGAAACTTCCATGAATTTATTTTTATAATATTGTTCTTTTGACTTCCGCAGAAGACGGTTAAGTGCGTTTCGGTAATTATTATATATTCTTGTATTTACATCAGACTTAAGTTGCACTTTAATCTCATAAAGCTGATCTCTTTTATTAATTGATCTTAAAAGACCATTCGTGATCCAAGGTTTTTTTGGCGTATTTTTTCGAGAACCGCTTTTCATCTTAGAATATTTTTTTAGTGTCTCTTGAATAGTCTCATAAAATTTTTGAAACTTACTTTCGGCTCCAATCGAAGAAGATAATTTACTTTCCCAGTCAATTTCTGTCAGCTCATTTTTACATTTGATTAATACATGACTATCAATTACTGGCCGAAAACGTTCAGGTTGGGCATACGTTTTTTTACCAATAGGGAGACTATAATGTGCAAATATTCCAAAGTGATCGGAAGTGTCACTCACCAGCACACTTGGAGATCTGGGAGGAAACGCAGAAAAAATGTTATCCAGGCACTTTGCAGTCGTAGTTGTCACTCTTGTCGCAATATTTACTGACGGAACTAACCCATACGAAATCATTATATTTAAAAAACGATCACTATTTGAACTATCTTGAAGAAGGTCAACATTAAAATCACCAGCAAAGAAACATGAGGTATGAGCGGGTAGCTTCTCACACTGCTCATCAAGAAAATCCAAAAATTCAGTAAACGATGCCGACGGCGGGCGATAAACTACAATCAGGAAACATTTGCACTCACCTACTTTCAACTGGAGAACAAGCGACTCAAATACCATCTCTTTATTCACCGATAAATCATCTCTGGGAGTCACCGCAATATCAGATTTAATGTACGCTGCAAGTCCGCCATGCTGGTGTACTTGTCGGTTCTTCTGGTACAGGCGGTACCCATCAATATTCAATAACTCGGAGTTGTGTCTATTTAACCAGGTTTCTGTAAGAGCAATTACCTGAAATAAACCTAGGTTAGCCAAATGGTCCATAAAATTGAAACTGGAGTTCAACCCTTGACAATTCAGGTGAAAAATACTGAACAATTCTTCATAGCCACGACACGCACGCGAAACACCATTTACAAAAACATACTTCGAATCCTCACACTCCACCCGGCTAGTGAGACCAGGATCTAAATTTCTATTTAAAATTTCATCATACCTATTACTTAAATTAACCTTTCTGTTTTCTAACTCACCAAGATTAAACTCAGGCCCTGGAGGAGAGAGAGTCCTATCATCCACCATCAATACATTTTCCGTTTAGGTGATTCCACCACTGATGCGAACATGAATACTTACAACCAAAATAAAACGGCACTTCTTTCTTCAATAAATAACCTTGACCTAATGGTTCTACAAACGGGTAAACAGACACTAGTGACAAATACCGAAACACGTTTTGCTGTGTTTTACCGATCGCCATCGCTTTTTCTTTTCATAACCTCATTTAATGGGTGCCATACTGCTACTTCATCACAACTTTAATTAACACTTCCTTCTTTTAAAAATGTATACAAAACAAACGATAATAATACTCGAGATATTATCAACTTTTATTTATTTATTCCATTATATCACTTAGCGCGTCAAATCTGCCGCCGCTACCACCCTCAAAGCCCCTATCATCCACACGCAGGGTCGATGGCAAATTTCGTCTCTGATTATTACGCTGCAACTCCGGAATCGATTCATTGCACGTGAACATGGCGTGGGCACCATTTAATCGATCGAAATGGAGGACAGGCGGGAAACTTTTTGAGATCCACGACTCGACGCCGATATCACGTAGCATTGCTCTTTTTGCTAACAGGTTTTTACGCATTTTTCTTACTTCAGATGGGACATCATCACTAATGTAAATATCACTAAACGACAAGATTGTTTTTCCTTTCAATTTTTTTGCATTCTTCAGGATTCTCACTTTTGTTTCTTTGTCAGCTAGCTTAATCTTGACAAACTTCTGATTTTTACTGAACTGCACTACCTGAAATGCTGGCACATCTGAAATCTCAAGCCCCTCTGATATTACTGAAGAAACAATATCTTTCGCATTAGAAGTATCATCACAAGACACTTTCCAGACAATAATGTTCATATCCAGTTTTTCAAATTCAAGCTTTGTCAGCCTATTAGAAATGCTGTCCACGTTAGATCCACGCTCAGTAACCTCATCTGTTAAGATCTTAATCTGATTTTTCACGGCCTCATTTTCAGTTTCTAACGAGCCGAGCCTCGTATCACTCTGCGATAGAGATTGCCTAACCTCACTCTGGAAGCTTTCTATTTTTGCAACTCGATCATCCAAAGATTTCAGTTTATTTTCAAGCGAGTCCAGTTTCTTGTTGCTCTCACTGACAATCGACAATATAGTGCTGATATTATTCGCAAGACTTGCCAATGTCACTTGATCATTTGCTACCTGACTGCTAGAAGACGCATCCAGGATGCTATTATTGGCAGAACCTTCTTCTTCTCCGCGCCGTCGCCTCTTCCTCACCATGGTTCAAGCTTCGACAAAGAAAATTGGGACTAAGCCTACCTCAAGAAGAATCGTTTGTTTATCCACGCCGAATCACACGTGCATTTCGTTTGGCCGTAATTGGGCACGGCTAAGCCCTTCAGCAGCAGCGGCTCCTTCTCTTCCAACAGCAATTATCTTCTGTCAGCTACATTTGCAGTATCCAGAAACAGCTCTCAAGATTTGCCATCAAAATATCAACTTTGAATTAACTGCAGTACGCCACCCACAAACAAGGTGCGCCGTACGCAGTACGCCACCCACAAACAAGGTACGCCGAAGAGTCAATGACAAGCGATAACAAGAAAACGGCTTATTTTTTAAGTGCTCTCTAGTGGTAGTTAGAATTGTGAATGTGTGAAGCATTTTATAAAAATTAATGCATAGTTAGTGCCCTTTCTGCTTTAAGGGCGCTTGAAACTCATCTGTAATCAAAACTCTTGAATCAAAAATGAAGATGAGCTCATTGGAAGCATGAAAGTGTATATTTTACTCAGAAGTATTGTTTGTACTTTAAGGAATACGGTACACAATACACAATACTCTTGATGACTATCTCTCCTTGCCGATGAAAAATCTCCGGCCTCTCCGGGGTACCTATCGGAAGAAAGGCAGAAGTGATGCCACAGCTGCTCCCAAAGATCGTGGTGATTGATTGACACAGGATTTGAGTCGTTGAGTTTGAGTCGTACGGACACGCTTACTCCTTCTTCCTGAGGATCGCTGGCGTGCTTTGGACTTAGTCATATAGAGTATTGCAGTTAGAGCATGTCGAGTCTGGACGAGCATCGGCATGCTCTAACTGTAGTACTCTATATGACTAAGTCCAAAACACGCCAGTGATCTTCAGGAAGAAGGACTTCTGATTGCCAGTGCAGGAGGCTCCAGTTACGTTTACGACTGCAGTCTCAGGTGTAACAATCATGTAACAAGCCTAGCATATGTTTCAATCCTCTCACTGAAAATCTTCCTGGGAAATCAGATTATCATAGAGATCTAGCGTGAGAAAAGGTCAATAACGAAATCTTCAGAAAGATCACCTAAATTCATTCGTTCCGTATTTCACTAAACATTTTAACTGTTTATGATTTATTTTCGTTTCTTATTTATTGTTTGTTAGTCTGTGTTTTATTTGTATTGTTAATGAGTGTTTATTTTTCCAATTCCCGCCCGTGTTAGCCTAGTGCTATTAGGGTTGAAAATAAAATTGATTGATTGATAGTAAAGTTGTGGCCAGACTTAGAAAACAATATAGGCAGTGAAGCCACCAGGCTTAAAAAAGGATTAATGCAGAAGCAATTTAGTGCGTGTCGCATTCGCGAGTGAAGAAACAAAAAATTAGCACTCGAATTGTTGCTGTTGTCGGAAGGTACTCCTGCTTCCAGCGGCTGCAATGTTTTCGCGCCACAAACTCCCCGACAGGGCAGAACTCTTTCATGAGCTCCTTTTGATCTCCACGTGACAAAAACATACACGCAAGCTGTAGCGCAGTCTATTGAGCTTAGTACTCCGAATAGAAAGAAAATGCTTGCCAAGCAGATTGGATAGGAGGTAAAGTGGCTGCAGGCAATTATGAACGAGACTCAGTGCATGTTCTAATGGGACTTTTTTATGTTTCTCGATTGCTCTGAGAGTCGATAGACGATAGATAAATTTGTGCGATGCTGAAGAAAAACAGGATGGAAATGAGTAAAGAGGAGTCAGAGGAATAGAAACGCTCCGAAAGGAACGAAGGAAGCAAAAAGACTAAAGGCTTGAGTGGAATGTTTGGTAACATAGTATGGTTCTGTCGGATATCTTCTCGATCTGACGAGCAGTGATATTGAAGAAAAAGCTTTACGTATATACTAATAACGTGATACAAGGAAAAATCCGTTGTTTAACTCAGCGTACACTCAGATTAAAAGGGAAAGCACATCTGTAGAATCATCATCTCCCCTAATAAGTCCCATTGAACTCAATTATTTAATTTAAAAAGGGTTTATAAAGGGTGATATCTAAATATTAACGATACGAACAAATTTCTTCTGACACGAATATACCATTGATACAGAAAAAGCTGAAAAGTTCGTTTCCGTCAGGTTACTACTTGCAAGTTACTAATTCCTTTGCTGACTAGGCGGGGTTCTTAATTTCCTTCTGTGAGTATAATGAATAGACATTGAATAACTAGCAATATAGCTTAGGCCTACTGTGCGAATGTTTTCAGCGTGTCCTTTCTTTTCTATTTCCGTTCTTGCTCGAAACTGCTTGCTATTTAGAACGATTCTGTTTTAGACCACGGTCGTCTTCAGCGGTGAGGGGCTCGAAACTTTTACTAGTTGGTGTACCTTTTATTTGTTTAAGAAAATTCTTTTCCGTGTCATTATCCATCTTCTCCATCATAATGTCACATAGAATTAATACGCAAAGATTATAAAGAATAATGGCGCTCTGTCATACAACAAATAAAACAGAAACAACAACAACTAAGTAATAAGATTTCCAGCATTCTCCTAGACTTCTGACCTTTTTGCAGAAGAATTGACAAAAGTTTCCAACTTAAAAAAAAACCCAGGGATTATGTACCCAATTCTTTTTACTGAGAAGCAAAACGGTAGGAATACAAGCAATATCTCAGGCAAACTGAAAACACCTGAGCTATACATGACTGTTAAGTTTGGGAACGTCGCACAGCGAACACTTTCGTGTCGGTTTATGGCACTTGCCCTTCGGCCAAGTGCCATATAGCGATCGCAATTTCTGTCCGTCCGTCGGTCTGTCGGTCCGGGTTTTGTTAATTTGGGCACTTCCACATAAGCTTGGACGATGAAACTTGGCAGGCATATCAGGGACCCCAAATGATTAAGTTGGTAATAGTCACTTTCCCTATCCGAGCATCGTGGGTGGACTGGAGGGAGGGGGAATCTGGAATCTTGAGGTATTTATAACTCTTGAACGGGTGATCGGATCTTAATGAAACTTGGTATTTGGAAAGACCTCGTGTGTCAGACGATCTACGTCAAATCCGGACCGGATCCGGCGACTTTGGGGGGAGTTGGGGGGGGGGGGTCCGGATTTCTGATTAAACGTGAGTTCGGTACTTCCAAAGACGATTCAACTGGGCTGGCATATCAGGGACTTGAATAAACCGACTTGATAATAGTCGTTTGCAAGATCCAATCATCGTGGGGGGAGTGGCCGGAGGGGGAATCCGGAATCTTGAGATATTTATAACTCTTGAACGGGTGATCGGATGTTAATGAAACTTGGTATTTGGAAAGACCTGGTGTCTCAGACGATCCACATACAATACGGACCGGATCTGGTGACTTCGGGGGGACTTAGAGAGGGAAAACGCTTAGAGTAAAGGGATCAGGATGAAACTTGGGGGGAAGAGCAAGCATAAGTCCTACATAGATCATTGAAATGAAATTAGATACCTTATTTCTAGTATATTTGATGATTCATATATATTCATCAAATATGATTCGCAGTCAGCTTGGGCTGAAGGAATACTTATTTCTAGGTCTAATCCTAGGGAGGGTTGAAGGTGAGATTTTTTGATATTCTCATCTACTTTCTTCTACCACCTACTCGTAAAAGGTGCCATATGAGCTCGTAGCTCTTGTTCCCTATGTATTTTTTTAATTCTGTTTTTTTGCTTTTTTCATAAATGAAAAGACTTTATTTTTATAAGTAATCAACTGAAAGACAAAAATAACTCCTCAGCTAGGATGTGAACCCAAGACCTTCTGCTTACAAGGCAGACACTGTCTCATTTCAAGTCCTGACCGTATCCGATGAATCTGGGGGTGGGGGGTGAGTCGGAGGGGGGAACCGGAAATCGTGTTAAACTCTCAGAGTGGAGCGATCGGGGTGAAACTCGCTGGGAAAAACAAGCACAAGCTCTAGATACATAACTGACAGAACTGAATCGGATTCGGACACTGTGGGGGGAGTTGGAGGGGGTTCCGGAATTCCGGCGATACGTAGCTAATGTACTTCCAGGGGGGCTATACGATAAAACTTGGCAGTTGTATCAGGAACCCGAACAGATTAACTTTGAAAGAGTCACTCGCGTGATCCGACCATCGTGGGGGGGGGGGGGGACGGTGGAATCCGGAAATTAGTCGGGGGGGTCCCCTTAACCTTTTCGAACGGGTTATCCGATCTTGATGAAACTTGATATTTTGAAAGACCTCATATTTCAGATGACCCATTTCAGGTTCGGACCGGATCCGATGAATCTGGGGGGGGGGGATTCGGAGGCGGGAACCGGAAATCGTGTCTTGTGACACGCATAGAGTCGAGCGATAAGATGAAACTTTGTGGGAAGTACAGGCACAAGTCCTAGGTACATCAGTGATACAATCGGACCTGATTTCGTACTGATGGGGGAGGGGGGCTGTAGGGAGGTGTCTGGAATTCTGGTGATAGTGAGTTATGAGGTACTTCCAGATGTGCTCGGACGATAAAACTTTGCTGGAGAATTGGAAACTTGACATCATTGGGTTAGACATCGTCACTTCTCCGATCGGACCATCCCTTTAAGAACTCATCTTAAGCGCAAAATAAAAAAAAAACTTTTAACCAAAATTTGCTTTTCACAATCCGCATGGAGCACTGATCCTTTTTGCCTGAAGGGTTTTGCTCAGAAATTATTTTTAAGCACCCTTAAAGTCCACATCTTAACCGAAAAGTGAAAAAAAAAACTTTTGACCATCACTTCCATCCTCAGACCTAGTTTATTCAAACAATGTTTACAACGGATACGTCAGCTATGATTCTCAGACCCAGCCTTGCAAATTCCCAGAATAAAGATTTGGAGCCTGGCTTTCACCCATAGGTTCTCAAGATTCATAGGTTCTCAAATTAATATCTGATACAGACTTATCTTGTAGTCGGTCTTGCCCAGACTCTTCCCGATGAAGAATTTGTAGCCTGCGTAGTAGTATGGTAGTAGTACGAAAACGTTGCGTGTAATACTATGTAATAGCATAGGATACTATCATTTAATGTGCCTCAGACTGGTCCAATCTTATGTAGTAGTATCCAGTAGCATCCAGTCTTACTAATAGTAGCATATAGTAGTATGCAGTAACACGTTAACCTTGAAGTAGAAGCATGTAGTAGCATCGTTAGTACTGCATGTAACTTGTTCGTACTACTTCGTAGTACTATGTCGAGATACATTTTTCATCGGGCTTGAACATTTTTACTATGAAGATTTAGGAACACAAGGTCAGCTAATCATCTGAGAAAATCAGTTTCAGATATGGATTCACCATGTGTGCATTCACCCCTCGGCTATACGTCATATATACTTTGACGAAACTGATCAAGTTGTCCTGCCTTACTTCCGCCAAATCTCCGGCTTCGACCGGATTCCGGGCGAACTTTGTTTTGCAAAAACTAAAGCTCAAAAACGAATTCAGCATATCACATTACTCGTATATCGAACAAAAAGGGATTCAGGGATTCTTCTTACCCCTAACTGAAACATCTAATCAACTTCAGATAAACATTTTACTTTAAAAAAAATTCCGGGATTGGACGGATTCCGGGCGAACTACTTGTCCGACAAGAAATTGATTTTCACACAAATGTTTCCCATGTCTTACCCCTAAATCGGACATCTAATCAACATTATATAAACTTTACTTTTAACAAACTGTTCGGTTTGACTCCCGGACCAAGCACTTGTCGGACGAGAAAATGGTCTTCGTATTCGGGTTCAGCATGTCTGTTTACCCATAATTCGACTTATCTCATTATTTGTGTGATACAAAATTGTTCGCTCCCTAATTTGAAACCCCTCTCCCACCCCTAAATATTGAGTTACAGAGCTCGACATCTACGAACTTGACCTCTCCCTTGACTCAAACAATCCTGACACCAAGTTTCATCAAAATATCTATTCCCTTTGAGATTTATTATGCTTACAGACAGACGGACAAGTTTTATGAAGGCATAGGTATCCCTCCACTTACATTTTATCCCAAATAGGAAAGTTCAACTGGCTGCAAAGTCAGTACGCTTTTGAAATCTCTTATTCTGATGTGCTGTTTTATCAATTTTAAAACAATCCCTCTTGGGATATACAACTTCAAAGCTTTGAGGGGTTGAAAACTTCAGTGTTAAAATGGTAGCAGAGAAACTAAACCATAGTGTTGTTGCAACACTTCTCGTTGCGGAGTTAACGTAAATCCAGTTTACTTTGCTTTTGTTACTTTAGTTTTCTACCTCCACTATTGCGTTACACACCTGCCCATGTGTTACTGGATTTCGGTTTTTATGGCACTTGTCTTCCGGCTAAGTGCCATATGCCGATCACTTTTCTGTCGGTCGGTCGGTCCGGTGATCGCGAGTTCAGGTACTTCCAGATATGCTAGGACAATGAAACTTGACAAGCGTATTGGGGACCCGACCAAATTAACTTGGAAATAATCACTTTCCTGATCCTACCACCGTGAGGGGAGTGGAGCGAGAGGGAATCCCGAAATTTGACGTATATATAACTTTTCAACCGGGAATCGGATCTTAATGAAACTTCATATTTGGAAATACCTCGTGTCTCAGATGATGCACTTCAAGTCCGGAACGGGTCCGGTGACTTTTAGGGGAGTTGGAGGGGGGGAACCGGGAATCATGTGGCATGTTCAGAGTGGACGGGTCGGGATGAAACTTGGTGGGGAAAACAAGAATATGCCGTAGATACATAGTTGAAAAACTGGACCGGATCCGGGAACTCTGGAGGAATAGGGGGGAGGGTTCCGAAATTCCGGTGATCCCGAGTTAAGATGCTTTCACATGTGCTTGGACGATGAAACCTGGCATGCGTATCAGAGACTCGATCATTTTAATGTAAGGAAAAGTCATTTTCTCCGATTTGACCATCGTAGGGGGAGTGGAGGAAGGGGGGATCCGGAATATTCAGGTATGTCCAACTGTCGGAAAGAACTTACGTCTCAGATGTCCCATTTCAAGTGCAGTCGCGATCCGATGAATATGGGGGGGGGGGGTCAAAAAATCTTACGACACGCTTAGAGTACCTAGCGATTGGGGTGACACTTGGTGGGAAGAACAAGCACAAGTCCTAGATACATCACTGACATAACCGGATCGGATTTGAGCACTCTGAGAGGAATTGGAGGGAGGGTGGGGGGTCGGTATTCCTGTGATCACGAGTTATGGTGCTTTCAGACGTGATAGGACGATGAAACTTGGCTTGGACATTAGAGACTTGACAAGATTGGCTTAAAAATTTTCACTTCCCAGTTTCAATCATATCTTAAAAGTACTCATCTAAACCGCGATCTTCGAAGTACAAACAAACTTTCAAGCAAAATATACATTTTCATGATCCCCATGAGCCCATGATAATTTTGACTCAAGGGTTTTGCTTAGAAATGAATTTCTAGCACCCTTAAAGTGCGTATCTTAATCGAAAAGAACAAAAGCTGTTGACCAAACCATATAGGTTCATGATTCTAAAGGGTCCAGGATCATTTTTGCCTCAAGGGTTTTGGTTAGAAATTCATTTTGTAGCTCCCTTGAAGTGCGCGTCATCACAGCCAGGTGCAAAAATAAAATACATTTTACCAAGCGATACATTCACGTGATTTCCAATGTTCCATGATCATTGTTATCCCGAGGCTTCTGCTTACAAATGATCCAACAAACCCATGAATTGACAAATTCATACTTTCATTAGTCTTACCTAGCCTTGCAAGTGCCATACAACCTAAGTACACACGTAGTAGGTACCTTTGACTGCATTGCCCGAATGGGCCTTTGCGGTCAGTTTTATTTATTTGTAGCATTTGTGTTTCTTTCTTTTTCTTTGTTTTCTCCACTTGCTTTCCCTTTATAAATTGCTGGTAAGAAACAAACTAGTATTATATACTCTTAAAATAACATTAAAATCCGGGATCCACGCGCAACTGCTATTGAGTGGTTTGAAGCGCGGTGTTAATGCCTCGGTAATTGTTACTTATCGAAATATGTATCGGAAGCTAAGGGTAAAGATTAAATTACCGACGTACAGGGGTCCCGTTATGTCGAGTCGGACCTTGCCCGTTGAAAAAGCCATACGCCAGGGTGCTATTTCTTCCCCTCTTATTTATAATAACAGTGTAGTTGAAGCACAAAGACCTTTCAGAATGAGTTATGTGTATGAAGGTATGGACTTGTCAATATTAAATTACGCAGATGATGTGTTGAACCTGAGCCGGTCGGTTGCGTATGTTGAAGGAAATTTTCGGGTTCTTGGTGAAGAATATAACTGTCTTGCTTTATCATTTAATCCGAATAAGAGCGAGGTTGTCTTCTTCAACCAAAAGGCTGACACAGAGACAATTGATATATGCTTCGGGGATCACATTCTTCAACCTTCACCTTCGTTTGTTTACCTTGGTCTGCCTATTGGGTCGGACATGAAAACAACGCGTTCTTGTCTTGTATCGTTTTTTGTGGAAAAAGCTACAAAAGCATACGGAGTACTCGTTACTTCTAAGCGTCGTTACAATAGACATGTACTTGCCCGGCTATATTCCGCATTCGCTATGCCGCACATACTAGCGCTGTCGTCATTCTGGTCACTACTGACTATGAAAGATAAAAAATGCATTCGTTCCACATTTTATAAGTATTGCACATATCTCCTAGGACTACCTCCGTGGGCCCGTAATTCTAGATTGTCGGCAAAGTATAATGTCACCGATCCGTTTATTGCAATATCTGAGCGAATTGCAGGTTTTATTCGTTCTCTTGACGCTAGCCATACTTTGTATAGGGCTATGTTGCCCCATATGTAAATAAGAGTATCAAAATTTATGTGTTACATGTTGTGTCTTCTTGTCTTTTTTTTCTTTCTTTTCTTGTCTTTTCTTTCATACTCCATTTGTGACTTGTGTCTTAAAAATAGGAAATAAATTTCATTTATTCATTAATTCATAAACATTAAAATAGCATTCTAAGATTAGATAAAATCTAACATAACGGGGCCGATCTAACGAGCTGGTATCCCTGCATATGCCGGCCCCCAGTGTTCGACATATATTGTTGTGAAGTGATTTTTAAATTAAAGAACTTGAACATGAACCATCAACACTTTTTTCTTTTTTTTCAATCAAACATGTTTAATCCAAATAGCTATGAGCCGGAAGTGGAATACAAATTTACGAAATATACACAGACACGAAACAAATTAACTAATACACTTACAAGATTTTACCAGAAATAAATGATGGGATGAAACTACGTAAAAATTGGGCAGAAGAATTAGCAGGATATGGAGAAAACTGATTGCCAGTGTTCCTCTCGGACCGACGCACGGAAGACGGGAGGGGAGGGGGGAATAAGTGGGCCATCTGGGGACAACACATTATATTAGCTCCAAACTTATTTGAAAGAGTTTTTCTGCGTTCAGTTAATTTAGGAACGTCAAGTTTAATGAGAGCCTCTTCATATGAAATATTATGATCACCCAGAATTTCACTTTGTGTCAATGTCTATCGATCTCTCGTATATCTGCCTTTCTGTTATAACCCTTCGAAATGTCAGTGTTAGATTCAACAGCCTGAATATTCCGATATTCGTTTTCAAAACGAAAAGCTCCCCTACCATAAAACTGTTTGGTATGAACATAGCTCTTTCTAACCAAAAAAAATCGCGAAAATATTTTCTTTGCCTTAGAACTGTTATCCCTTCTACTTTCCTGATTGTTGGATCTATTCTTATTGCCGAAAGTTGTATTTCAGACTTCAGACAGTCATTTTTTTTTGTTTTACCCGAACGTCACTAGACTGATAAACGATCACTTAACCCCCAAGAACTGGGGATAGTCAGTTGCTAAACACAACTAAATTAATTGTTAAAAGAAACGGAAAAGAAGGAAAATAAATTGTAGAACAATAAGTAAACAGTCAAACCGACAATCCAAAATTGGGTGGGTATACAGTAGGAAGAAAATAGGAAAAGAAAACGAAATCATTCCGACATATTTATGCCCCTCCCTGCCCCGTTTATTTCCTGAATAAGGATCGTCAGTCTCAATAGGGGGGTATATGTCAAGATTCTGATTTCCAGGACAATAGCTCACATCGTTAACGGTCAATGGTGTCTCGCCCTTGGAGATTGGGGGCGGGGGGGGGGGGTTGGTAATAGCACTCAGCAACACCTGTGCACTGGACAAATTATCTGTTGCTTGGACTCCATATTACAAAGCCGAGGGATCTACCCCTCTTCCCGGTGAAAAATTTGTAGCCTGCGTAGTATTATGGTAGTAGTACGAAAACGTTGCATGTAATACTATGTAATAGCAAAGAATACTATCATTTAATGTGCCTCAGACTGGTCCAATCTTATGTAGTAGTATCCAGTAGCATCCTGTCTTGCCATAGTAGCATCCAGTCTTGCCAATAGTAGCATATAGTAATATGCAGTAACACGGTAGCCTTGAAGTAGAAGCATGTAGTAGCATCGTTAGTAATGTATGCAACTTTTTCGTACTACTTCATAGTACTATTTTGAGATAAATTTTTCATCGGGTTCACGAATCCTGGAGATGCTGATAACATTAACGATATTAATAATCGAAATAAGTACGACCATGTGAGCATTACCGTAGAGCTTTTTATAGAATACAGATTTATTACTTTGGGCGTTGCAAAAAAAAAAAACGATAGGTAAAAACAGCAAATACTTACAGTGAGTAAGTAGCACACCTTTACTTAGTCGTTACTTTGTCCTAGACCTGTACGTCCTGCACCTCCACTTGGATGGGGTGATGGTAAGCTATACGTATTAGGCCACCTAGAGTGCTTCGATTTAACTCCTTTGAAGGATTTGAAGAAGGATTTAACTTGGAAGCATTTAATCGGAAGCATATATATGGTTCAGTTTCAGTTTCATTGGACTATGTTTAAAAACAAAATATTGAATTAACATAATATTCCTGCCAGGAATTTTAAGGCACAAAAAGAGTGCTTGGCTATATAGGGTAGGGACATAACCGATATTAATTAAAAAAGAACCAGGATCATCTAAATGAATACCTTATACGTAAAGAAAAAGGGAGGAGACGAAAAAAAAAGCCTCTGGTTTCAACTTTAGATGAAAAAAAATAAGAACAAGAACTGTAAGCTCACTTGACACTTGCAAGCATACGCAGTAGGTAATGATAACAGCTAAGATTCTTGTTGGGTTGCGACACAGACGATTACGGACCTTTCGGATTCATGAAAAGGTATGGTTCAGTAAAAATATGCCATGCACTTTGCGGTTACAATGCGCAATTAAAGGGGGATAGGAATCAATATTTGGAGGCAAATGCACTGGTAGACAAATGATCATAAGCCCTTGGGTCACAAAAGTATATCATTCTCTCGAAAGATGTATTTTTTTGCTTTTTGCGGCTAAGATGCGCACTTTGAGGGGTTCGAACTGAATTTGGAAGTAAAATACTTGGGGCAAAGCACAGATGATCATGGGCCCTTGGGGATCTTCAAATTCATAGTTTCAGGCATGTGTTCTTTTCAAATATTAAGTTTCATTTAGATCCGATCACCTTTTTCAAAATGGCGATCCGCCTTTTCAAAATGGCGGGTCATAAATAAATTACTTTCTTACTTAATTGCCTGTTCGAAAATTAGGCATGCCTCAGTATTCCGGATTCCCCCTCCCTCCACTCCCTCCGCGAAGGTCGAAACGGGGAAATGACTATTTCCAAGTCAGTTTGCACATCTGGAAGTACCCTAACTCGCGATCACCGCATTAACCGACCGACAGGCAAGGAACGAGAAAGACAGAACACAAAAACGGGGGGGGGGGGGGCTGGAGGACAGCACTAAACAATTTCTCTGTAATGACCTTTTGCTGCTCGCTTAAATGAAACAAGGTTATTCGAATTCCGGATAGCTAACGCTAGTAGATTCCAAATAGTCGGCGGAAAAAGTCTCATTTAAAATGAAAATCTTTTTGTGATCCCAAAGCGTAACTGGAGGGATACCTATGACTTTGCAAAAGTTGTCCGCCCGTCTGTCAGAACGATAACTCTCGAAGAGAAAAAGATATTTTGCTCAAATTTGGTGTGCGGATTCTTTGGGTCAAGGGAAAAGTCGAGTTCGTTGATGGGCCCCATAGCTGTATATCTAGGGCAGGGGGGGGGGGGGGGTCAGATTAAGTGGCGAAACAAAGATTTTTCAAAAGCTAATGAGATAGCCTAATATGGGGTAAGAATAAGAGAATAAGGGGTAAGATTGACACTGCTCAACACGAATATGAAAACCACGTTATTGCCAGACAAGTAGTTCGCCAAGAATCCGGCCAAAACCGGAAAGTGTGTTAAAAGTAAAAGTTGTATCCGTTGTTGATTAGATGTCCGATTTAGGGGTAAGGAGGCATTCTGAATCTAAATATGAACATTATTTTCTTGCCGGACAAGTTTGGAATCCGGCCAAAACCGGAACATTTGTTGAAAGTAAAAGTGTTATATGAATTTCATAAGGTTTTCGATTTATGGGTAAGAAGACATGCTGAATTCATGTATGACACGCATTTTCTACCTCGAAACATAGTTCGCCACGAATCCGGGTGAAATCGGAAAATTTGTTAAAAGTCGAAGTTTTAACTGAAGTTTATTACAGGTTCGACAGAAGGGTAGGGAGATGCGCTGATCCGTTTTGAACTTCAATTTTTTGAAAGACAAGTAGTTCGCCTGGAATCCGGCCAAAAGCGGTAATTTGGCAGAAGTAAGGCAGGAATTTTCGTTAAAGTCGAGATGACGCAGGCTATAGGGGTAAATACACATGCTGAATCCATATTTGAACTTGGTCTTCTCAGATGATTATCGTTTGCCTTAATTTGTTTCTGAATTTTACTAGTAAAGTGCTCAAGGAGTCTGGCGAAGACTGGGTCTCTACAAGACCCAAATGTCTGGGCCAAATATTCATTTTTTGGGATCCCATCGAAGCCTTTGGTTTTGTTGTTGAGGAGCTTCTTGGATGGTGTCACAAAAATGTCGGGTGTTACAAGGATGCAGTTCTCGATTTAGTGTGAACATATTTTGGAATGAAGACGGGAGGAGGTTATTGAAATACTTCAAAACAAAATTTCCAATCTGGAATTCTTTGGGTCAAGGGAAAAGTCGAGTTCGTTGATGGGCCCCATAGCTGTATATCTAGGGCAGGGGGGGGGGGGGTCAGATTAAGTGGCGAAACAAAGATTTTTCAAAAGCTAATGAGATAGCCTAATATGGGGTAAGAATAAGAGAATAAGGGGTAAGATTGACACTGCTCAACACGAATATGAAAACCACGTTATTGCCAGACAAGTAGTTCGCCAAGAATCCGGCCAAAACCGGAAAGTGTGTTAAAAGTAAAAGTTGTATCCGTTGTTGATTAGATGTCCGATTTAGGGGTAAGGAGGCATTCTGAATCTAAATATGAACATTATTTTCTTGCCGGACAAGTTTGGAATCCGGCCAAAACCGGAACATTTGTTGAAAGTAAAAGTGTTATATGAATTTCATAAGGTTTTCGATTTATGGGTAAGAAGACATGCTGAATTCATGTATGACACGCATTTTCTACCTCGAAACATAGTTCGCCACGAATCCGGGTGAAATCGGAAAATTTGTTAAAAGTCGAAGTTTTAACTGAAGTTTATTACAGGTTCGACAGAAGGGTAGGGAGATGCGCTGATCCGTTTTGAACTTCAATTTTTTGAAAGACAAGTAGTTCGCCTGGAATCCGGCCAAAAGCGGTAATTTGGCAGAAGTAAGGCAGGAATTTTCGTTAAAGTCGAGATGACGCAGGCTATAGGGGTAAATACACATGCTGAATCCATATTTGAACTTGGTCTTCTCAGATGATTATCGTTTGCCTTAATTTGTTTCTGAATTTTACTAGTAAAGTGCTCAAGGAGTCTGGCGAAGACTGGGTCTCTACAAGACCCAAATGTCTGGGCCAAATATTCATTTTTTGGGATCCCATCGAAGCCTTTGGTTTTGTTGTTGAGGAGCTTCTTGGATGGTGTCACAAAAATGTCGGGTGTTACAAGGATGCAGTTCTCGATTTAGTGTGAACATATTTTGGAATGAAGACGGGAGGAGGTTATTGAAATACTTCAAAACAAAATTTCCAATCTGGAAATCTTTAGTCTGCGATGCATCAAATATCTTGGTACATTTGAAATGAATGTTAAAGGACCCCTCTTGCTTATTCTGCCTTTTATAGTATACTTAGCTCCCATATGGAAATATAAGTTTCTAAAATCCCCGCCTTTCTCTATTGTTTCGTTTCGTAATTACGAGTTTTTAGCGCTTTTTTGGCCTTTCCGAGTTTTCCCGTCACCCAACGAAAAGTTTGTCGTAATCTTCAATGTACGCTGACAACTCTTTCACATATAAGTATGTGATACTCCACTCTTTATTACTTCTTTTATTTGCTTAGTTTTCCCACTTCTTAACCAAGGCACGGTTCAGTTTTCAAATGTTTTGCGCCCAGCCGCCGCGTCGGAGAGCAGGAAGGCTGGATATACTCGACAGGCGCTAACAAGAGAATCGCTTGTTTTAAGTAGGAAGTAATGGTATTTCCAAAAGAGTTTTTTCTCATTCATTTCATAGGGAAAAGATCGTTTAAAGTAAGAGTTGTGCTTTAATGTTATATGTGTGTTGAACCGGTAATGTAATTTGAGTTGCCTTATTTTGGATGATTTGAATTCTTTTATATCAAGAAATGAAGTGACTTGCCCACATATGGAGCACCCATAAGACCAATGAGGATAAAAATATAATGATAAGTCAGTTTTATGGCACTTGCTTTCCGGCCAAGGGACATATACCGATCCCTTTTCCGTCGGTCTGTCGGTTGGTCAGTCTGGCGATCGCGAGTTAGGGTACCTACAGATGTGCTCGGTGATTCCGAGTTAACATGCTTTCTCATGTGCTAGAACGATGAAACTTGGCAGGCCTACCATGGACTCGACCATTTTAACTTAAGAACAGTCGTTTCTCCGATTTGACCATTGTGGAGGGAGGGGGAATCCGGAATGTTAAGGTATGTCAAACTTTTGAACGGGTGATCAGATCTTGAAGAAACTTGATATTCGGAAAGATCATGTCTCCGATGTTCCATTTTAAGTTCGGACAGGATTCAATCAATGTGGGGGGAGTCGAGGTGCGAGGAACCGGAAATTGTGTGACACGCTTAGAGTGTATCGATTGGGATGACACTTGGTTGGAAGAACAATTATCTTAGATGTATCAGTGACACACCTGACTGGATTCGAGCACTCTGACGGGAGTTCGTGGGGTGGGAGATTCCGGTGATCGCGATTTAAGGTGCTAGGACGGAAAATTGGCTTGAATATTACAGATTTTACAAGATTGGTTTAGAATGAGGAATTTAAGACGGCGGATGACTCCAAGGGACCTTCAAAGTTTACTACCAACTAATTTCCCATGTTCTTTCCAACACATTCTCACTAACTATAAATCCAAGATAGCTACTATCCGTTTGGATTGATGCTATTCTAGCAAGTAAAACATAATTGTCTTACTGTGATTTAGTGTTAATTGATTCGAATCTCCCCATGACAAACAGTCAGTGGGAGCTGTTTCATTTTTTTTAAACAAAGAAAGTAGCCTTTCACATGCAACAAAAAAAGGATATCATCTGCAAGTAGTATTATATTAGCTTCAGTTAAGTAATATTTAATTTGGTCAACATATATAATAATAATAATTTATTAAAGCCAACAAAGGGCCATACAACAGTATTCATTCTCGCACTTAACTAACAAAATTGACCTTCAATATTACATAAAATAAGATCACTTCTTTTTGTCCTTCTACTATTCGCCAAATTACTTCCAATCTAAACTTCCAGTACACACTTAAAATATTTACATACCGACCCAATTACCTGACGATTCGTCGACTCCATAATACCAGGAAATAGTATGGGCACCCCACCAAAAAAAACTATCTCTAATTTCCTTCACCCCCCGACAATCTGTGCTCCTTCCAACTACCAAGAAGAAGTAAGGGTTCCATTATTGACCCTCGTGGGACTCCACACGTGATCCACACAACGTTTGGATTATGCGGGACTTGCGCCCCTTTTACGTAAATGCGAATCAAACCATTTTCAACCTACGTTATTTATCCCTATTGATTTAAAAATCTGGAGCAACTTATCATGATCAATAGTATTAATTGCATTTTGAATGTCTAGATATAATGCTGCGGGTATGAGACCTTTATCAAATGCGTCGTTTAACCAATCAACCAATTTTAAAATGGTTGATTGAAAGAGAATAATCCTTTGAAAGTCCTTTCGGAAAACCAAAGTATATCCTGCTCCTGAAGATAATTATACGTTCTTACGTGAGCCACTTCACGGTGCAAAACTGATAATGTAAGCTATATTTTATTAGAGCTATATTTCGGTCCTTCTTGGCAAGGGTCCTCTTGAGGCCCTAGCCACTCAAGCTGGAAAATGAATTTCAAATAAATTTTCAAGTTAATTTTCCAGCTTGAGTGGCTAGAGCCTGAAGAGGACCCGTGACAAGAAGGATCGAAATATAGCTCTAACTGGACCTGCAACGTGAAGTGTTGCAGCAACCTTTGTTCGCCTTCACCGACTAAAGTGTTGCGAGAGCAACACTTTACTTTTGTTTCTTCGCTAACGGTTAAATGCTGAATTTGTCAACCCATCGAGGTTCCTGAATGGTATTTTCCAATCCATGAAGAATATTTTTCTTCACATGGTTATCCGTTGGAAAAAAAAAAAAAAAAGAATATCGGAAGTAGGGACTAAATTGACTTTGCAGCCAGTTGATTTTATCCTTTTCAATCGTAGACATCGTGACTTTTGGAAACTTGGAACATTATCTTATATAACCTAGTTGGTATTATAAAGCTATCCATAGCTTTAGTTCAAAATACCATCGATGTCACTTTAATAATTATTGCGAAACATATCGTTGTTTTACATTATCATTTGTATCCGTTGAGTTAACACTTGATTCTTGTTTACAGTGAAAGACCATCACCATAGACCATTCTACCATCTTATGAAAAGGACAATGCTTTAACAACCGATTCTTGAACGACGACATGGAGCAAACTTTTCGTATCATCAAAATAACCGGAAACAAAATAGGTAGACAGACTAGGAAAAGATGATTCTGGTGTAATCGCCGATTGTTAGTTACAAGTCTCTGACTTGTCTCACAGTTGGGTTCCGCCTATTCTTTGTTTGAGTGTGTACCCTACCACTAAAGTTGTCAACCCCTCAAAGACTTAATCCAAAACTATAGTGATAGACCATGGAGTCTAATTTTCTTACCCTCAGATTTATAAAGATCAAATAAAATGTGCACCAATATGCACTAGTTTCTAGCCCCTTAGGAACCCCCTCTAGCAACCAATTCCTACTAGTCCACAAACAACTCCATCTCCCGGTGATAGACATAGTACTAAATTGTTTTCAGTTCAATGAAACCAGAAACAAATAATAGGATTAATAGGTACACCAACTAGAAAAGTTACAAGCCCCTCATCGCCGAAAATGATCATGGTCTAACAGTCGATTTTTGCTTACAAGTAAAAAAAAAAAAAAAAAAAAAATCCGAAGTAGGGACTAAATTGACTTTACTGCCAGTTAAACTTTATCCTTTTCAATCGTAGACGTCGTTTTTCGTCGACATTTCTATCTAAATACGTCCGTATTGCTAGAAATCTTTTCAAGCTCAAAACGTGCGTAAAATACGCTCGGATTTCAAAATACGCTCGGATTTTACGCAGTGTGTAAATGGACCATTAACACGGTCCGAAACCTCTCACCGCCGAAGATGATTATGGTATAAGAGCCGATTGTTACTTACAAGTCCCTGGCATGTCTCACAGTTGGGTTCGCCTATTATTTGTTTGAGTTTGTACCCTACCAATAAAGTTGTCAACCCCTCAAAGACTTAATTCCATGTTACAGTGATAGACCAAGGAGACTACTTTTGCTACCCTCTAATTTATGGAGATAACAAAAATGTACACCACTTTTCAAAAGTTTCTAGCTCCTCACAATAAATACCAAACAATAAATAGTTATATTACACACCACAACTAAATATGGAGTCAACGAATAAATGAAAGGAAGAGATGGCATGGATGAAAACAAGTATACTGTAAGAAGTTTCATGACAGTTAACACAAGGATGCGTAGTTTCAACAGACAACATTTGGAATGTATTATTTTGTGTTTGAAAACTTTATACATGAAATGTTATGTATAAAAAGCACTGCCGCGAAGTGCCGAAAAATCGCCAACAAAGCATCTGGTGAATTTTCCTATGCAATTCCAAAAATGCTGTTTTGGTATTTTTCGGCTCTTCAGTAATGCTTGTTATGCATAACGTTTTCAAAATCACAACAGATTACGTCCCCAAGTATTGTCGGCTGAGCGTTGAATTGTCTGTTGAAACTGCGCATCCTTGCGTTATCTCTTATGAAACGTCTAACAGTGTATTCACACTTCAAACAAATTGGTGACACTGCAGCGATTAGACAATGCAACTAACAGCTATGTGCATACTTCGTCAAAAATTTATACACAATACTCCTCAGCCATTCGAACCCAGTTCTCTAGGCGAGTGCTTTACAACTCGGCCAGTCTTTGTTCGAGTATTATATTGGTTTGCGAACTATGTACTCAAGCCCCTCGGTAGCTCAGTGATAGAGCACTCGTCTAGAAAGCGGGAGTCGTGTGTTGAGGTCCCGGCGGCTATGGAGTATTAATTTGTTGTCTGAAGTTCATTACTTACAAATGTTTCCTTTTCAAGAGCGTTTTCCCCATCAAAGTAAATATTTGTTTTTGTTTGATTTTCACCATGAGGTCCCGCTATGTGGGTCCTGGTTTGTCTGCGATATAGACTTCTAAATTCAATCCAAAAATTTATTTCTGGTCCCTTTTATAATGTTCCATCTGTGTATTATCTACCTCGTGAGATTTCACTGTTATGTCTAGGACTACTGACACTCACAGTTTTTTATACTAAACGCGCCATAAAGTATACAGGTGTAGTAATGGGTGACAGCACAAGTCACGAAAACTTTTCCCTCCCGTAGAGTATCAATTTTTCTTTTCATATTATCCAGAAAGCTAATAGAACCTCCGTCTTTAGTCCCATGCAACGACTATGGATACCCCGACAAAATCTAGCTGAGGTAGGGGTACTTGCTGAGCTTTGAGTTGATGGCCGTCTACTTCCTTCTTCGCCGCTGCGCATATCAAAGTGCAGCAGGCGTGCTGAACCGCTCTGCGGAGCGTCACATATGATGTCATAGTTGTTGACAACCAATCGGCTTTTAATTTCGAAATTTCTTCTCCCGGGCTTTACTACGCGATATTGTTGTTAGTAGAGGTAATGAATTGTGATGTTCGACGTAGCTCCTACTCTCCGCTCGTTCGTATCGGGCAGGGTATAGGGAATCTATTCGAATCCGCATGGTCGTATTACAGAAATAGGGTGACGGAGATACTGGTGCTTATTTCAATTCAATCCAGTTCATCTATTTGTATTTGCCAAAGCAGGTGAGTAGAAAAAAACATAACAAAGTATAAATAATTGGTTAAATATTCTTTGAGCCCAAGCTGACTTTGAAACATTTATTCAAACAATGTTTACAACGGATACGTCAGCCACGATTCTTCATCAGCGATATTTCGGCCCTTCTTGGCAAGGGTCCTCGTCAGGCTGTCAATCCTCTGGGTCAACGTTGGGGAAGGAAACAAACCTGTAATAAATCTATATATCCCTTGATCTTATCCAGAGATGATAGGACTAGTGCTGTTGTTGTCGTCCAGACTGCGTCCTTGCACGTCTTACTGCGCTTTTGTGAAAGCTACTTTAAACCCAAACTTCCTTTTTCCCAATTTCATCGAAAGGAGATGAAGTGTAAATGGAAAGCGAAAGTTTAATTAATGATGTCTGGAAGGTCGTGGCAGCTTTATTATGCTCTGCGATGATAAATGTAGGACGGAGTTTTCTGTTATTTTCCAGTCGGTCTTTCTTCCGGTGGCAAGAACTTCTAAAATAATCTTGTTATTTGGAATTTGAGCCCTTTCACAGCGGTTTTCGTGTAAAGAACTGCGTTTTTCTGTCGGTTGTTTCCATATTACCTGTGGTAAAGGGTGCTAGGTAGGTACATAAGTTGGTTCTTTGTTCGTGAACAAACCGATAATTTCGAGACTACAAACTAATAACTAAAATATAGCACTGAACAATACAGTCACTACGACACATAAGACGAAATAAAATCAAAATCTCCTTTTCAATTTGCCTATCGGTGGCAGAGTTTTTAGCCAAAATGACAGCGAGGCTTCACATATGAGCTCCAGACTTTCTGGTATGTTAGGCTTCCGTATAGCCAAGCCAACGCTTCCGGATTTTCATAATAACGATGAAATCACAACTGTCAATCACTCCCTTTTTTCTCCCACTCCATTCATCTGCCTTTTTTATGTCTTTCGAATTCGTTGCCTGTATTGAAAACCCAAAGGCCATATACAGGATAAAAAAAAAACTCACAGGAAACTAAACAAAATAACAAACTAAGAAACAGCACTTCTCAACTCGAGTGCTTTTTGCACAAAAGTACCAAAAGAAACAATCACTCTTGGTGACGTAGAGCGCAAGATACCATGAAGCTACCAATAATACCAATATACCAATTTTTCGTGACATTAAACCCTAGACTCGGTGCGAAAAGTGTCCAAGATAATTGTAACTGGCATTTAATTTACCTTGCTTTTTATAGCTCACCTTGATCAGGTCCTTCCAGCCTAGATGGTGTACCATCGACCGATTTGAATGATATCAGTTATGCTTGCACAGCGACTTGCCAAATCCGCAAGTCTCTTACGAACGTTAAGCTCTTTTATACCACTGCATTTGACGTATCTTATCAACTTCCTACCTCCTTTTATTAGGAATTCTTTTCTGTTTTCCGAACTTCCGTTCTTTGGTTACCAGCACGTGACCCTAGGACCATACTGTCAGTCCTGAATCCCGGGAGGTATAACCCTACAATATGCACCCCGGTTTCCCCCATTCGCATTTCTTCTGTAACGGCCGAGCATGTCTACATTCTTCTTTATTCTCCTGGAGGTGGAAATGTTATATCTGCCAGAAGCACTTTCAGACCTGGGACTGAAAGGATTGATACGAAGAAGCATCGCTCATTAAAAAAGTGACCAAAAAGAATCATGAAGTCAGGTTTACGTTGCAAACCCTCAGTCTTTTCGAGGGAATATGAGAGAGTCTGTCTTGAATAGGATTTTAGCTCTTTTTTTTCATTCCAGCTTAAATTTTAAAGGCTAAAGTGTTACAACTGGTACTACCCTGAATCTTTAAAAATAAAAATAAAGACTGATACTAAACAAAACAATGAAATTACACTAAATTGCAATAGGGGCCGACAGTACAGAAAAAAAAAAATTGATAAGCTACTTATTGACCATAATATGAACCACTGTTATGGCCAAGTACTTAAATTTTTGGGGGATCCCAAAACGTAAGGGGATACCTATGACTTCGTAAAAGTTGTCCGTCTGTTAGCACAATTACTCTCAAAGGGGTTGAGGTCTTTTGATCAAACTTGGCATGAGGACTCTTTGGAATGTACAGGTCAAGTTTGAAGATGGGTTCTCTAGCCCTATATTTAATAGTGGGGGAGGGGTTTGAAATTAAGGGAAACTATCTTTTTTTAATCGAAATTTTCTGAATCCGAATTTGACAATTATTTTCTCGCCGGACAAGTAGTTCGCCGGGAATTCGACAAAATCAGAAAATTTTGAAAGTAAAATTTAAATCTGGAGTTAATTAGAGGTTCGATTTAGTGGTAAGGAGACGTGCTGAGTCCGAAAGGAAAATTACGGTCCGGCTGAATCCGGAAAATTTGTTAAAAGGAAAAGTTTTATCCGAAGTTGATTAGAGGTTCGATGTAGGGGTAAGGAGACATGATGAATTCTTTATTAATCTTATGTTTTTGCCAGGCAAGTAGTCTGTCTGGAATCCGGCCGAAAGCGGAAATTTGGTAGATGTAACGAGGGAAGTTTGATAAATTTCTTCGAAGTAGATACGACGTAGGCTATAGAGTAAATACACGGGACCGACTAAAACCAGGAAGGGAAGGGAACGCGAGAAAAGCAGGAAGGCATACTAAAACCAGGAAGGGCATACTAAAACGAGGAAGGCTGTCGCCAGAATTGTTCCCTTCATCTATTTAGTATTCTTTGAGGGGTCGGCAAGTTTCCAAATTCAAAGTGCACCATCCCTTCCTCGTTTTAGTATCCTGACATGGGTAGGCATTAAGTTCAATCAGGGGTCGGCAACTATACAAATTGTAATTCACCTTTTCATTTCTCGTTCTGACGGTAGGCGACTAAAATCCTCCGAGTCCAGCGAGGCCTCAGCAACTATAACAATTCGAGGAAGGGATGGTGAACTTCAGGTTTGAAAAGTTGCCGACCCCTCGAAGAATACTAAACAGAGGAAGGGTACGGTGCAGCTTCTGAGTTTTTCGCAGCCTTGAATTCTGGTGACATCCTTCCTCGTTTTAGTATGCCCTTCCTCGTTTTAGTATGCCCTTCCTGGTTTTAGTATGCCTTCCTGCTTTTCTCGAATTCCCTTCCCTTCCTGGTTTTAGTCGATCCCTAAATACACATGATGAATCCAAATCTGTCTTCTCAGATGATTACCAGTGTCCTTCATCCGTTTCTGAATTTTAATAGTAAAAATATTTAAGAAGTCCGTCTAAGACCGAATACCTACGAAATCCTATTGTCTGAATCAAATATTAAATTTTAGGGATCCTGTCGATACCTTTGGTGTTCTTTACTTAAAGCTTAACCGAAAAGGACTGAGACCGAACAGTCTTACACATCACTTATTCGGTTAAACGGGCCTGAAAACCTGATAAAAACGCGTTATTTTGTTTGTAGTAGTAGTAGTAGTAGTAGTAGTAGTAGTAGTAGTAGTAGACAGGTTTAATAGAAAAACTTGGCAGCATCGCTGATTTGCGTTTCTTTACAACAGATTCAAAATCAAACTACACTTGTAAATATAAAACAAACAGGAAACATTAACTTTTATTGTACATATCGACGAAAGCCGGGACGAAAGAATTACCATATCGGTTAGTTCTTGCATTAACTGGAACTAACTTATTTTGCTTTCTCGTTCTTGATGGTGGAGGTTGATCAGGTAGAATGTCTCGGCGCTGAGTTTTAGAAAGCAAGAACTTTCCAAAACCCGTTATCAGAGTTTCGTACCGGTTTTGGAGTAACGGCAGTCCTAGCACTTCCAGAGCCTTTTCGTAGGGGATGTTTGTCCGCTATCCATAGATAATCGATTTCATCGAATTAACTTGTTCTTTCGGATCTGTAGTACCTGTATGTGCTTGTCCTGATATACTGAAATATTTACCAACTACAGATGTAAGCCATTGTACCGAAAAATAAAATAAAAATGTCAGATTCGTTGCAAAACATATCCTAAAATCATTTTCCTACTTTTCTACAGGCGTAACTTTTCCGATGTCCGCATCTATCAGTTAATCAATCAGTTTTATTTCAATCATAATAGCACTAGGCTAACACGGGCGGGAATTGGAAAAATAAACACTGACTAACAATACAAATAAAACACAAACTAACAAACAATAAATAAAAAACGAACATAAATCATGAACAGTTAAATATTTAGTGAAATACGGAACGAATGAATTTAGGTATCTTTCTTAAGATTTCGTTGGTGGCGGAGCAAGCTTGGGATTCGGACCGTCCTTGCGTCGCGTGTTAGATCCACGAGAGGGTGTAACGAAGTCCGGAAGGATGGTCCGGTGTTGAGAATTCAAAATTTGGTGGCCAAAACGCATGAGAAGTTATCTTCGCATCTTTAGCCCTGGAAATGCAAGCTCTGTTGAAATTCAAATTCTCCGTGTCTGGACGAGTTTTCGGTTGTCGTGCAAGCAGCGCAAACTCTGAACGTTATTAATAGAGCCTCGGTTAAAAAAAAATCCTTTAGACGAGTCAAAATATTTCAGTGTGTTAAAATACCGATGCAAAAATAAGATACCTTTTCAGTTAAACCTTGGGTACAGTACCAAGTACTTCAGAAATTTGTATGGCACTTGCAGCCTCGCTCGAAATTTTTACAAGTACAAACAATACTGTTAAGTAAAATATACATTTTCATGCTCCCGATGAGTTATCATCATTTTTGCTTCATGAGTTTGATTAAAGATAAATTTCTAGCGCCGTAAAAGTGCACATCATCACAGCCAAATGCAGCACCAAACGATACATTCTCTTGATTTCCAAGGACCCATCATCATTCTTATCTCAAGGGTTTTGCTTAGAAATGATCACAACAAACCCACGAATTGACGAATTCCTACTTTCATCCTCTGAACCAGCCTTGCAAGTTCCTTTGAGCCAAGCCTTCAAGTGACATATGAGCTTCTAGCTCTTGTTTACTATAAGGACTCTTGCTTATTATGTTTTGTATAATACACCTAGCTCCCTTATGGAATTACGCGCTCCTAAAATTCCTACCTTTCTCCATTGTATCGTTTTGTTCCTACGAATTTTTAGTGCTTTTTGGTCGTCCCGAGTTTTACCAGTTACACAACTCAAAGTTTGCCTGAATCTTCAACGTCCCCTGAGGACTCTTGTCACACGCAAGGATATGTGAATCTTCTGTTTTTGACTTATGCTTAGTTTTCCCACTTTTTATGGCACTTGCCTTCCGGCCAAGTGCCGTGTACCGATCAGTCCGATAACTCCGGGGGGGGGGGGTATTGGAGGGGGATCGGAAATCTCGTAACAGACTTAGATTAGAGGGACCAGGATGAAGCTTTATTAGAAGAACTAGGACAAGTTGTAAATAAATTTTTGACATAAATCGACTGGATCGGCGCAATTTGGGGTCTTGGAAGGAGTTTTTCGGAAGTCCGGTGATCGCGAGTTAAGGTACATATGCTCCTGGAAGATGAAATGCGGCTGGTGTATTGGAGACCCAATCAGATTGACTTGGAAGCAGTTATTTCACCGATCTGACTATCTTGGGGGAGTGGAGGGAATTGGAATCCCGACTACCAGAATTTCATGCATAACTTTTGAACGGTTGGTCGGATCCGAAGGAAACTTGACAGTTGACAAAAGGACATTTTTCTGATCTAACGAACACATTCATAACCCCCCAAGGGCCCGATAGTTTGTACCTCAAGTATAGGAATTTTAGCCCCCTTAAAGTTTGTATCTAACTGCAAAATGAAAAAATACTTTTGACCAAAAGATCCATTTTCGTGATTCCCAAGGGCCCGTGATAATTTTTGCCTCAAGCGTTTTGCTTAAAAACGAATTTCCAACATACTTAAAGCATAAATATTCTTTGAGCCCAAGCTGACTTTGAAACATTTATTCAAACAATGTTTGCAACGGATACGTCAGCTATGATTTTTCATCAGCGATATTTCGGCCCTTCTTGGCAAGGGTCCTCGTCAGGCTGTCAATCTTCTGGTTCAACTTCGGGGAAGGAAACAAACCTGTAATAATCTTACAGGTTTTATTACAGGTTTGTTTCCTTCCCCGAAGTTGAACCAGAAGATTGACAGCCTGACGAGGACCCTTGCCAAGAAGGGCCGAAATATCGCTGATGAAAAATCATAGCTGACGTAGCCGTTGCAAACATTGTTTGAATAAATACTTAAAGCACCAATGTTACCACAAAGTTGAAAAAATATTTTTACGAAACTAAACACTTTTAAGATCCCCAAGGGCCCATGACCATCTGTGCCCCGTATTTTGTTTCCAAAGTAATTCGAACCCCTTAAAGTGCGCATCTTCGCCGCAAAATGCAAAAAAAAATACTTTCGAACGAATGATATACTTTCGTGACCCATTGTGAAGGGCCCATGATGATTTGTGTACCAAAATGGATTCCTAGCCCCCTTCAGTGGCGCAATTATAACCCAAAGTGCATGGCATATTTTTAGTAAATCATACATTTTCATGAATCCGAGAGGTCGATAATCGTCTGTGCCTCAACACAGCAAGAATCTTAGCTGTTACCATAACCTACTGCGTATGCTTGCAGGTGCTATATGAGCTTGCCGCCCTTGGTAATCATAGTGCGTTCAGTTTTCAAATGTCCTGCGCCCAGGTGCCGTGTCGGGGAGTTGGAAGGCTGGATAATGGACAAGCGCTAACAAGAAAATCGCTAAATTTAGGTGGAAAGTAATGGTATTGTCGAAAAACTTATTTTCCGATCCACTTCATAGTGAAAAGATCATTTCTAGTAAGAGTTGTGCTTTAAGTACACGTATTAATTGTCCTTCTCCAAAATCTACTTAAATAATAAGCACTTTTGAAAAAGTACTTCAGTACTTTAGTAGGCTACTCAAGTAGCCTACTTGGGTACGCTTATTATAGTAGATTTGTAATGAAAAAAATAAAATAAAAAATGCCTGGTTAAAAGGTCACCAATGAAAAATGACGGACATTACTATCTGATGTGAGGACATACATTTTTTGTGATCCCAAAAGCAGTGACGGCAAACCTATAACGTCTCGTTAATGCGTGCCTGCTGCGTATGATAAGATTTTATTTGCGCTAAGAGCCGACGGCCATGGCAAATACGTATAGAAAGAAAAAAAAAGAACCACACGCAAAAAATATTAAACTCCTATAGGCACCTATCCCTATGGGCTAAGGCTATACTGAGGAACCTCACCAGCTGTCTTATATTTCGAAACCGTTATTCCCCATTACACCACACATCCATTATTCATCCATTCCCCTTCCGTTCACTCCAAAGCGAGCTCTGGGTCAATTTTTCCTTTGGCCTCGTTTCCCGCTAGATGACCGACCATAAATGACAAAAACGGTATAATGGTGTTCTGCGCTCTTTTTTTTGGACGGATAGAAAATTGGTTCTGCCATATTGAGAACACGACAAAAGTCGCCCTCCAACAATAGTTGCGTTTTTGACCCAAATTCTCCTCACGATTCTCCTCCGAATTCTCCTATTTCGCGGTTTTGGACTATTCAGATGAAGAGAATTCTCCTTTTCTTGCGTTTTTGTCAGAATCGAGAACGGGGAAAGCGTCGCGATTCTGCAGAATCGAGAATTTGCTCCGATGTTGAATTGTCGATTCTCCTCTCTCCGTTCTCCTCCCTGATTGGTCAACAGAGTTCGGGTGTTGAATATTTGAAGGGAAGTATCTTTGAAAAGGGGAATGATGGCTTTCTCCCTGGGATTTTGAAATCAACGTCGCCGAGGTATATTATCGCAGTAGGGAATTTTGTTGGAAGGGCTTTAGAGTTTAGTAAGATTGAGGAAAGAGATAGAGCAAGTGCGCCGTAGAAATTATAGTAGTGGTGATTGAATGCTGGTTGTATTTATGTATGTTGACTGTTACTGTATATGGCCATACGGCTTTCAAATACAGATTATCTTATTATCTTATACACATATACGGGGTTCCGACGAGTTGCAAAATTAGTGTTTTTGTCAGAAGCAAGAATGGAGAATCAGAGGAGTAAAAACGGTAATTTGTACGAGAATCGAGAATTCGGAACGGAGAATTCGGATCAAAAACGCAACTAATGTAGTGTATATTACATCTTGCCGCGAATGCGCCATAACAGGAATTGGACAGCGGGTTAAATAATAAATAAATAAATTACACTGATATCTGAAGTAGGCAGTCAGCTGTATGTACAAACCGATTCGTTGTAGCATTGTAGGTATGCAAACAGTCGAAGAACAGTGTCATTAGGGAGGGAGGGTAGGCTAATACCATTTACAGACAATTCATGACATTGTCTGCTTCCGGATCCGAGTAACTTTATTTGCGGGGACAACGAAAATGTGTTATTGTAGTCGGCCATTCCAGGTAAGCCTATTTGCTAGGAACAACAGAACTGCCTTTATAATGTTTCTCTGAGAAGGAAATTGCCATTCAGATGTTATAGATGGCACTGACATTTGCGTAGAAAAGTGGAAGACGTTATGTCCTGATACAGAGGAGTGATTAATCTGTGAGTTAATCTGTCTGTTAAGTTAAGCTGATCTGTCTTTTCCTTTTTCCTTTTCCTTTTGTTTTTGCTATGTAGAAGTACTTGTTTTCATTATTTGCAGTTAAATGAACCTGAACCTTCTTCCTTTTGAACCCCCTTTCCTCGAATCCCCTTTGGAGATCTTGAACCTTTCCCTTGGAGAGCTTCGACTGGAATTTGACAATCTTCTTCCACTGATGGTTATTTGGGATAGTTTGCACCTAAATAAAGGCTTTACGAGCTGATTTTCTCACTTGCCATGTTTTGCTACCTTCCATTTGTGTCAGGCTGTCGGCGGTTATCTGTGAGAAGTTTTTTTTTTATCAGAAAACCCGGTTATTTAAATTGTTTCCCTGTTTTTGCTACAAGTCAACGGGTCTCGGAAAAGTCATAAAACAGCCAAAACCGGGGGTTGTTTTGGTTGAAAGCACAGCCTAGTTTTAAAGTATTCAAATATTTTAAAATACTGTAAGTTGAAGAGTAAATAGTGCTAAGGGTCCCTTAACACTCTCTCCTGCTGAGAGCAGATAAGACCTCGAGTGCGCACGAAAAAAAGAAGAAAAGTAAATTCGCCATTACGAACCATACCCAGTAATACCTCATCCCCTAAATAACCATACATCTAACCGAGAGCTAGGCCAAGTCACCGTCACAATTAAACATAAATTCCTACATAAAGAAAAAACAAAAGTAAACAAGGATGGGAATATCGTTAGACTTAAATAGAAAAGTGAGAATCAGAGTGTACTATCCTGAAGATTGTGGTCCGGAGGATTATTTTGGGGCCTCGACTTGAGGTTTCCAGAATCTGATTAATACATGTGCTGTGGTCTGCAAATGAAACATTTTCCCTTCTTTTTTTTAGTGACCATTTTTAATTCTGAACTTCTAGACTTGCGTTTTATCCTAATAGGATTAACGTACGTTTCTGTTTCATTTTTATCTAGTTTTAAGTTTAGGAACTTCTGAAAATGTTTGATGGTATAAATGAAGCGCTTTAATTCATTTGTAAATTCATTGTAAAGTCATTTGTAAGTTAAACCCTTAGGCACAAACGATCATGGACCCTTGCAGTATTAAAAAAGTGTATGGTTAGATCAGAAATACGTGTCTTGTTAACCTTGAAATCCAACGAACCGTTCAAAAGTTATGCACGACACAAAACTATGGTAATCCGATTCCAATTCTCTCTTCTCCCCCGAAAATAGCCGGATCCGGGAAGTGACTGCTTCCAAGTCAATCTGATTGGGTCCCTAATACACCTGCTGCTTTCGTTGTCCAAGCGCATCTATAATTACCTTACTCGCGATCATCGCAATTTCGGGAAACCCGCTCTAACTACCCCTCCCTACAGTGCGCCAATCCGGTCAGTTTCAATCAAAAATGCAGTTATAACTTGTCCTTGTTCTTCTCACCAAGCTTCATCCGGATCTCTCCACTTCACGCCTGTCCCAAGATTTCCGATTCCCCTCCAGTCGCCCCCTCCCCCCAAAGTTATCGGTTATTCTTCGGACACGAAATGGGACATCCGCGACCCGAGCTTTTACCAACTGTCGAGTTTCGTTTGTTTCCGATGGAACGTTCAAAACTTGTGCTTGCCTCAAGATCCCAGATTTCCCCTCCTTCCTCTCCCCCCTCCGACGGTCGAATCCTGGAAATGACTATCTCAAGTCAACCTGTTCGGGTGGCTGATAGGCCTGCCAAGTTTCATCGTCCTAGCACATCTGGAAGTACCTTAACTGGAATTCCCGAGACCCCCCCTCCAACTCCCCCCCCCCCACAGTGCCCGGATCCAATCCGGTTATGTCAACGATGTATCTCGGATCTGTGCTTGTCCTTCCCATCAAGTTTCATTCCGACCCCTCCACTCAAAGTGTCTCCCTGATATGCCTGCCAAGTTGCATCGTCCTAGCACATCTGGAAGTACCCTAACTCGCGATCACCAGAACGACCGACTCTACGGAAAACGGCGACACACCCCCCCCCCCCCTCCCATCGAATCCAAATAATATGTAAGAATTCTAAAAATCATTTGAAATTAACATGTTATCAACTATGTAGTTTGACTTACCTCAAGTGGAATTCCAGTGAAACAAGAAAAGGAAAAAAAAATCTCCGGGACTACCTTGAAAGTGCTGCCACAAAACCAGTGGCGGTACAACAGAATTAGCTCTGGGCTACGGTCTGTCCCAAAGACTAGAACGTGATTATCATCGTTACCGCCTGTTACCGCCACTGCCATACAGAAGGCGACATACTGCTGACTATCTTGGAGCTTCTGATATACTCCAGGGATAACTAAAGAGGAACGGGAATCAGACAAGGAAATAGGCTAGTTGGCTGACCCGGCGTTTTTCTCTGAAACCCAGGGACGACGGATCCTTTTATTAGTGAAATATTAGAGGGGTTGGCAGGGGCGTCACTAGCCTTTTACCTTTGGGGGGGGGGGGGGGGGGGGCACACAAAACAACGTTGCCGCTTCGCGGCAACGGCGTACATTTCCCACCAGCATAGAATAGAACCGGTCGAAAACAAACTGTAATGCATCAGTTAAGATTATCCCTTAATTTCGTACATTAAATTTCACATATTCGGCTTTTCATTTCAGCTTCCGCTAAAAAGCGAAGCTTCCAGCGATTGTATCCATACAGGTTCAAGTAAGCGCCACCGGCGAAATTTTTTAATTCTGCCTTTTTTTCGGAAATATTTTTCTATACCTACCATACAAGTTCTAGCTTTTAACGTGTTTCAAACCCCCAAGAATGTCAGTCCTAAAACGCCAACAAAATGAAACACCGATCTTCCAAATAAAGAATACTACAAAATACGCCGCAGGCGAAATTTTGTGTAAAACTTTAATGTTATTCTTTTAATGTAATTTCGTCTATTAAAGTTCACATGCTCGGCTTTTCATTTCAGCTTTCGCTAAAAAAAAAAAGCGGAGCTTCCAACGACTGTACCCAGAACAAGTTAAAGTTAGTGCCGCCGGCAAATTTTTTTGTTTTATCTGCCTTTCTTCTGGAAATATTTTGTTATACCTACCATACAAGATCTAGCTTTTAACGTGCTTCGAACTCCCAAGAATATCAATCCTAAAACGCCAACTAAATGAAACACCGATCTTCCAAATAGAGAATAGTTCAAAATGCGACGCAGGCGAAATTTTGTGTATAAGGAACTTTAATGCGTTAATTGAGATTGTTCCTTTGGTATAAATTCGTATGTTTAAATTCACACATTCGCCTTTTCGTTTCAACTTTAGCTAAAAAGCGAAGCTTAAAATTATTATACCCAGAATAAGCTGAACTAAGCACCGCATGCGAACTTTTTTTAATCTGAAAAATTTGATTTCTTACGTATAAAAAGAACCCCATTTGCCGAATGAATACCGACGCCCGACAATGGCATTGCCCGACAAGACTGTAAAGATCTTTATTTCTTACATGTAAATAGTAGTCGATGTGCCGACGAAACTTAAAACTTTCGGGATCCGACAGACGAACGTTTACAGAATTAGATTTCTTACCTGTAAAAAGAGCCTGATGTGCCCACGAGAATACTGACGCCCGATAAAACCATACAGCATTTCATTTCTTTTGTGTTTTGCCCGACTGGACTGTAGAGAAGTTGATTTCTGACGTTTAAAATAACCCGTTGTAAAGTTGCATTATTTGATTTCTTACGTAGAAATTCGAACCCGATGTGCCAACGTGTCCGACGGCCAACTAAAGCATACAAAATTGTATTTCTTCTATATTCTTGAAGTACAAAAAGAACCCGATGTGCCCATGACAATACCGACTTCCGACAAAAGCATGCAGAATTCGATTTCTTCTGTGTTTTGCCCGACAGATCCTTACAGGATTTTATTTCTTGCGTATAAAAAGAACCCGAGGTGCCGACGAATCGGCGACGCCCGACAAAAGCAAACACATTTTATTTCTTCTGTATTCCTTACGTATAAAGAGAATTTAACCCGATATGCCGTAGAGAATACCGAGGCTCGACGAAAAGCATGCATAATTCGATCTCTTCTGAGTCTTGCCCAACAAATGATTGCAGGATTTTATTTCTTGCGTATAAAAAGAACTCGATCTGCCGACGATTCGACCGACGCTCGACAAAAGCTTACACAATTCTATTTCTTCTGTGTTTGCCGGTGGTCCGTGCCGACAAACAAGTGAGCTTTCGCCGGGCTTCGCCCGACGAAAGTAGTTTCTCAAGACCTTTGGGGGTGGGGGGGAATCCCTCCCCCATGGTGACGCCCCTGGGGGTGGAGGCAATCCCTTTCTAGCTTCTGTACCTCTATGCTCTAGGTCTGCAGAAGTGACGAGAAGTCTACCCTCGGACGCTTCCCGTCTTTTAAACATGTTGTTTACCTGAAATTTGTTCTGGAAGCTTCTGTGTGTATTTGGCGAAGGTTCCCTTTCAGTTCAGAAGTCTTTGAACTTGGTTGTCGTCCTCTTGTTCCATCTTGTTATTTTCCTCTCTGCAACATTTGTCAGTACTGTTGGATTAGCAAAAAGTTTACAGTTTAAGATCAAACTTTCCTGCTTGCCAGTCTAATTGGTTCCATGATGTCTTTCTCATTGTTGCTTCCAAATGTTATCTTACAATGTCGCGAAACAACATAAAGTTCGAACAGTGCCTCACAAGATAAGTTTGCGGTTATATTTGAGTCATACAAACCAGGACAAGTTTATGCTTCTAAACAAATTAAACTATGTAGCGTTTCAGTTCTGAATTAAAGGACCCGTCGTACTTAAGATAGTAATTCATTTTGCTTCAGCAGTATTTCCATCTATTCTTGTTCCCGGGATTATCGGAGATTCTATACTTCATAAGAATATCCTATATTGGCATTACACTTATTGTCACGCTTGCCACGTTTGTTCAATTATCACTTATCACAGATCACTGTTTCCAAGAGGCTTGTCGGTCAGAAGACTGATTATGCAGATTTTGACAGCTTTGTCATCCAAGGCAAGGGACATGGCAAGAGGCTAAAAACAGCGGAAGCCTTGAATACATGTAATGGTTTCTATATATCTTTTTGTTAATCATCTTTCTCCACTTCTGTTAATACCGTTTGCATGCAATATTTATCACGTGTCAGCCTCAACTGAACCATGCATCAGCACCCACGCAATTAAAGTAATTTATCACTCGGTTCAGGTGAGGCTACATAAACCATTCATTGGCTGAATAGACGCAGTATTGTACCGGACTTCATAGAATTAAGATCACGGTTTTTCGCCACACAGCATTTCCCGTCTCTCTCCTTGACAAAGGTTGTCACAGTACAGCAAAGCTTAAAGGTATCTAACTATCTACACAACATCTTGTAGGAAACACAATGTAGTGGTAGTTGTCCTTTAAAGTTTAACAGAAAAGGTCTAGGATACGACAATCTAGTTACCCATCACTTGTTCACTTAAATAATCTTGAAAACCCGATGAATAAGCGTTAGTTTGTTTTTCTGATATTTCCGAATAAGCGATTATACCATTGTGCTTGCCGCTCTTCCCGTTTTTGTGATAGCTCTATGGTGCCTGGAACATTTGGCAACAACACCAGCAGCAAACAAATAAATAAACCGGTGTCGACTAAATTGTGACGGAATTCCATACAAGCGTGATCGTGTACCAAATAAACAAAAAAGTGTCTGCAGTGCCAAAAACAAACTAGATATGGCGGAACGTCGTTTCTGCTAGTGAGGTGTCTTGTGTATTGATAGTGGCTGCCCGATTTTCATCATCAGCAACTGTTGCATCAGATGGAACACCTTTAGCAATGTCTTGGCACCTTTATTACAGGGTTGGTGGGAGATACAGTGTTTAATTAAATTACTGGTCTCTCTCAACCTTGTGGTTACGGACCAACATTCGACAAACCTTTGCCACCTGTTACTTATCTGAGGTAAATCCTTCCTTATTCCTTTGAATCACTAAGAATGGCTGATTCAGTCAGGATTGAGGGCAGATTGAGGGGGACTGTATGGCTGCTAAATGGCCTAACATTGTCGGAACCGTTCTATCCTAATCATAAGATTTTTTTCAAAAATATGGAAAGTAGAATTGCATGACATTTCAGTAATCACTAGAATTTGCTTGTATTGTTGTACAATGCAGGGAAAGGAGGGGTACCTGACCTCATTTTACACTAACTCAATGTTTCAGCGAAAATGTTTAAATGAAATGTGCATGCTGTCTGACGGTCAAGAGGTAAAATATGACTTTTTTTAATTAAAAAAAAAAACTTCTGGCTCTTGGGCTCGAACCCTTTTTAATGTGTTCAAAATACTCAAATTCTGTGCCTTTTCTTTGTTTTCAAGCTGCTTTGTAAAGGTATTTTCGGGTCATCGACTTTGGTAACGGAAGGGATCTTTTCTGAAAAGAAAATATGTTTAACTAGAAATACTGAAGCAATATTTATCTGTCAATTTTGTAAACCATTCAATTAGCTTCGATCTAGTGTGTTTTTCAAATTTGTTGGTTCCATTTTTAGCCAGATAGATTATTCTGAAGGCAAGACTTCTCTGGAAAATTGAAATCTTGTCTGAGGTTGTCAACCCCTCCTTTAATGCAGAGTATGCGATTCAACGCCTTTCACACTTTTTTCCCCTAACTTTGCTGTATTCCACTCTTTCTTGCTTATGAAAAAGTTTTTTCGCAAATTCTAAACTCTTCCTTCTTTCATTTGCTGGTTTAAATGAACTAGCAGCAAGGTAAAATAATTTTTACGAAGTTGTCGGCTAGTTTGAGTGTCTGACCTACCAGTCAAGGAAAAAATCTGATTTGTTATATATTGACAAAAAAATATATTAATTTCCAGACTGTTATATGTTTGTTTGTGAATGCTTGGAGCTTTGAAAAAAAAAACAGAGCCGAAAATATTCAGTGGGACTGCATAACCTTGTCAAAACCATTCAGACCCAATACTATAAATTTTCTGTTCTATTTCCCACCATTCAGTAATCCCTAGGATTTGCCTGTACAATGCAGATAGAACAGTAGCAGCATGCTTATTTGGACACCTCTCTAAATTTTCCATATCTTGGCCCTGTTTACAAAACAGTTGACAATATAGTGAAATATCAAATTTCGTATCAGTAAATAGGAGTCTCTTGCAGCAATTTTCCTGTCACAAAATGAAAAGTTGTTTTTACCTACATTCTTTGAATTTAAATTTTTCCTTCTTTAATTTGCTGGTTCAAATCGACCAACTGTGAGGTAAACAAAACAAAAAATGGAATGAGTTGTCTGTCGGTTTGAGTGCTTGAAGTATCTGTGAAGGAAAAAAAATCTGATAAAGTATGTACACGCTCGTTACCTATTGACAAAAATATGTTGAGTTTCAGACTGTTGTGTTGTTTTGTGAAAGCTTGGAACCTTGAAAGAAGAAACAGAGCAAGGAGGAACAGAACCTAAACTGTTCAAGTCTTGGATGAAACCTAGCAATTAGTACATATACTAGCATTTTGGCACCTTTGTTACGTTGGGTGCAGTATTGATATTTGATTTGAACCGCTGGTGTCTCTTAACCCTGTGGTTAAGGACCAATATTTAACGCACCTTACCTGAACAATGTTTTAGCACCTTTAGCACCCACCATTCTAAGCATGCCAGGTTTCACCTTCAGCTCAGTTTGCCTTCCATCCACTGTGTCCAAACCCTGACAACCATCAAGATGCTAAAAAATTGTATCAGTCTACAAACTATGTTTGTCCAGACAAGTAGCCCATTTCTTAGGCCAAACTACTGAAATGCAGCTGCTCAGAATAAAGACCAGTCTATTTTTTTTTACTATTTTACGCCAAAAACACAATGAAGCACTTAGAATAAAACCGTATATCTCTTTAGCTTCATGAGTTTCAAAACATTGTAAAGCCCATTATGCTTCACTAAATTTCATCCAATCAGGTGCAGTTTTGACTGATGATGACCAACACAGCTGTTCGAATGTAACTGGCACAAGGCAAGCCTGCAAGGCTGAAATCGACAGGTCCATATTATCCTGAAAGTAATCATAAAATTAGAATGCAAGTTTATGTTTGAATATAAAGCTTCATGCTACTGTTTCTCTATGGCTTCCCCGTCTTCTTCTTCAAACACACAGCTATCTGAGCACTGAGCAGTCCTCACATAGTTAATTAACCCCCCAAAATACCCCGTTTATTGGTTTATAGATTATATTATTTTCAAAATACTGAACACTGTCAGTAGTTTCATAACAGATAACACAAGGATGCTCAGGTTCAATGGACAACACTCAACAGACAACACCTTGGATGTAATCTGTTGTGTTTGAAACTCGTTATGGGTGAATATGTTATCGTTATGGGTGTAATATGTCTCGTATATGTTATGCATAATAAGCATTGCCAGGAAGAGCAAGAAAGGGAGTAAAAGTGAAAGAAGTATTACATAATTTTAGCAAGGACGAAGCAAACCTGGTCAAAAAAAAACTGGAACCAAAATACAACGAATATTTGCTTTCAAAGTAGATTCTAGTTTTGGGCAAGAAAGGTAATATGAAGAAATGTATGATTTTCGTGAGGATGAAGGGGAGTTAGTTTCAACTTACACCCTGACAGGGGTGTAACTAACATCCTGGGAGGGGGGAGGGGCTATGCTAATTAACAAGCTTCAAAGATTCAATCCTAGCTAACAAATTCTTGCCATTAGCTACCGGCATGATAATTACCATCTGCAAACACGTAGGTGAATAAGGGCTTTTTGAACATCCAAGCCCTTGTAAGTAGCTTCTGAGGTATGAACACTCAACTCGCAATTCGCCTTACACAAGTTCAGCGCTCCAAGTGGACTAGTTTCTGCCAATCCCCTATTGTCTCAGAATCAGTACTCGTATAGACACACTAAGCAGTCGGATTCATAAGGTATTGGGTAACTTTCAGTTTCTGCTACTGAGACATAAGCAAAACCTCCAGGGACTCAGATTGCAGGTTTTCTACTGGACTTTACTCTTGTCAATTGCGGTGGTGAGGTAGAGGGGGATTTACAGAAACTAGTCCGCGTAGAAGTGGTGAACCGGAATATGGCGAATTTCTGAATACTGAAGTTTCATTTGTAACAGGGGTTGCATTTTTAACCACTGACAGAAACAATTAAAGCTCGTTTTGCATTCTTCTCATATATTCCCTTATTATGTCTTAAAGGACACCTCGCACTACAGAGTGTTTCTGCTGTTTTGGGGATATTTGACTACTTTACAACTTAGCTTTCGTTACAGAAAATTACACAAGGCTGTAGCTTTTCTTGGCCTCTCCTTACAGCCCCTCACCCTGGATGGCAAACTCGGCAAAATTTGCATAACCAGTTTTCGCATCAATGAGCCAACAGTATTGGCCTGTTTGACTATCCTCCCATTTTATTTGTCCCCCTGCTAACACCTCCAGAATACCTAAAAAAAAAAAAGAATCCTAATACATGTGTCACAAATGCAAGATCTACAATTGAAAAACTAGAAACCTACCTAATGTGATACTCTTCTTCATCAAGTTGGTTGAAACCAGCTGTTACCAACAAAGCTTCTATAGATGCGGCGCAGACAAGTGATTGCCTTTAGTCACCTGTGTCCTCTGATTGCTGGGGGGTAGTAACTATGGGTTGATCTTGGAAGGGTGTTCTGAACTTCTCAAGGCTCGACTGCACTTCAACCTAAAATAGAAACAGTTTTCAAAGGATGGAATTTCTAGCCAATTACACTGTAAAAAGTCTCTCCTACATCGGTCTTTATAGGTTGCACATCACCAAGTCGGTGATTTTTATTTCGAATTCGGAGAGTTAAAATCCGAATACAGGATTAAAACGCTAAAATGCGAAATGCTGCAGATTAAGTTATCCTAGTCTGCTGTATTTTCCATTCTAGCGTTTTAATCCTGTATCAGATTCTAACTCTCCGAATTCGGATTTTAACCCTCCGAATTCGGATTTTAACTCTCCGAATTCGGATTTTAACTCTCTGATGATGTGTGATGTGCAACCACCAAAGTCCGATGTAGGAGAGACATTTACAGTGTAGTTATCTTGTCACAGTTCCTCCAAACATTTATATGTGGCCTCACCAAGAAGTATGACTAGATAGTTTCTTTGAAGAGCCAGACCATGTTTTTATATGCTACCCAAACGTCTCAACCAGTAAGACTGGTTTGGTCTCAAACAGGGAGCGGTCATCCCTGTTGTTTGTATGGTTGAGAGTCTTGATTACCTCCTAGTAAACCAACCATTGCTAAATTTTTTTCTCATAAAAACCTGACATATGTAATGTATATTTTGATGACCTAGCCTACTACAAAGCGATTCTTATTGGGTTTTTCTTATCAAGAAAATATTCAACAGTTACCAATGAGTTGCGATTCTGCACGTTGACATTTTGCTTCTGCATGATCTATGTTGGTATACTGTCTGTGCAGATGGTGTCATTATGGGCTTACTGGTTAGGTTTGTTTTTAAGCCTGTTCATTTACTGATTTCATTTGTGAAAATAAAGCAAACAAGAATATAGAATATGCACTGTGTAGGACAGAATCCACAGTAGGTATCTGCAAAGGCAAACAGTGCAAGGATTGCTGTGATGATCGATTATTTGCTTGGTGTGCTAGCTTTTTGCAAGGGACCTAAGGCTGAGTATGTTCCAGGCTGTCTGGCATTCCATTCCCTTTTTGGCTCTTTTCACATGGTACAGGCAGGTCGATGCCAGTCCATTTTCTTCAGAAATACAGAATTGGACTGACATTCTCGTCAAAGTACATTGAGGCTTGCTTGTTTCATATTTGAAGGCAAAGCAACAGACTTCTCTGTTGCAGTGTGTAAGATTATAGCTGGTAACAACAACAACAAGCATGCAAACAAGATTGTAAACAAGGTGTAGGCTATTCCCAGAAATCACAGGATCTGCAAAGGCAAAAAGTCCAAGGATTGCTTCTGGGATTGACTATTTTCTTGGTAGGCTAGCTATTTGCAAGGACCTAAGGCTGAGTATGTTCCAGGCTGTATGGCTTTCTATTCTCCATGGCTTTTTTTCACAAAGCCAGTCATTTTTCTTTGGAAATATAGAATCGGAACGTCATCCTTGTCGTAGTATATTGAAACATGATATGAACTTGGTCTTTTTAGGTTGTGAGAAGCCAAAGGACTAATTTGAATTAATAGGTGTGTGGTACTACATATGTGGTGTATTTGCTTGGCTTTATTTCTATTTATTCATTTTTTTACCTTATTTTTTTGAAAAGCACAAGGGTAAAAAAGGCTTTCTTCTTTGCAACTCTTGGAGGAACCCTGAGTGTGGAATTAACTTGGATTAAAAGTGACTTATTTGAAGATGACTTGACTTCGCTACGCTAAAGTCTAGTTTATTTTTAGCCAGTTTAGGTCCATCACTAGTTTGTCCTGTTTCTTCAGTATTATTTGAAGATGCTTTACGAAAAATTGGTATAAGAGTATTCTACAAACCGTTCCAAGAGGACCATGTGACTTCATAAAAATTCCTCCATTGACTCCACTCCGTTGAAGAACACTGGAAGATTTCCTTGACACGGCAAGTCTTCTGGTTGTTACCCTTGTCAGTAGGCAGTCTTCTGAACTGTTTTTATAATCAAGGATTGAGCAACGACTGATATTTGCCATATCTGACCTCGACCAAAATATGAGCTTGAAAAATCACGTTTGGTCGACATTTTAAATTTTCGCGGTTGAATTGTGGACGGATTCACCATGGGAAAGCGTCCACATTCTCAACGTCCCTACTGAAGACTACTGTGGACAGAATGAAAATCCCTAATGGGTGTTGTAATAATTCAATGTGTTTGAATCTAAGATGTAAAAATAAGTTGCCTGTTCAGTTAAACTTTAACAATTATCTTTTCTTTTAGTCAATACTTGGAGAAGACGGTATTCTATTCTACCCTAGTCATCCCACTGCCGCACCATTCCATAACCAGCCTCTCTGCCGTCCCTTCAACTTTGCATACACTGCCATCTTTAATGTTCTAGGACTGCCTGTAACTCAAGTGCCTATGGGGTTGGGTGAAACTGGCCTCCCTGTTGGAATTCAGGTAAAGTTTTTGAAGTGCTATCTTTGTCGTTTCGTTTTGCTCCGCATGGTAGAAATAGTTACGCTTTTCATGCCAGCAGGTAAGTCGAAGGATTTTGTTGTTTCTTGGGAATTTCAGGTACAGATGCAACAGTTCCGTGTGATTCTTCTAAGATTTCTGGAAGATGGAGGTTCGTAATGCTGAGGGTCGAGTGTGATGGATCAAGTGACATCCCTATCTTAAAATCGCGGTTTAACTCAAAAATAGGCATAGTTTTGGCATAAAATTCGAAATTACAAGATGTTACATTCCTATCTTAAAATCGAGTGACATTCCCATTTCGAAACCAGGGTATGGAAATTCATATTCCATTTCTTCATATCAGAAAAAGGATCTGAAACTTTTTCGAGGGCGGGCTCGGTGTCTCCTAAAATACTGGGTCAAGATTAAATAAATAATAAATATATTCTGTATTTCCATAATAGCACAACATAATATGGCTAGCAGAGGATCGTCATTATGTAACACATGTCAAAGCAGTGATGTACAATATGTACAGTATATGATAATAATGAACAGGACTACATAGTATAATACATGTCACACAATAACAAGAATAAAAAATTGTCAAGCCTGTCCCACCTCGTCTCGAAGGTCGACGTGGGGGACAGGTGAACATTTTTTTTCATCCTCACATTTGACGGCATTGAATGGTCATGGCTTTTGCCCAGCAGCAAGAAAAGTTTTCCAACCCCAGTATAAAGCTCTCTAGAAGTCCCTGCCTTCTTAATTTCTTATTCTTTCCCTAACTGCCAATCCAATTAGGGCCAATTTCGAAAGTCCACGAGACCGGACGGTTAACTCGATCTCGATTAAAATCGTTCTGATTCGTATTTTATTGCTTGTACTGAATTCTGTTTGAACTTGCAACATACTGGATACATGAGACGGATGTATTTTTTTTCCCGCTCGAAAACTTGTCTCATTGGCCTGGATTCATATTCAAGTGGGGACGGTAAAAGCGGGCCTAGATGTCGAACTCTAACTGGAACCTATAATATCGACCATAGCGATCGACTTTTACCTTTTATATTATGGGAAACGTTGGAAAAAAACAACAGGATGTCGGAAAAAGGGACTAAATTGTCTTTGCAGACAATTTAACTTTATCCTTTTTGGTCGTAGACATCAGGATTTGCTGAAAGCTTCAAACATTATTTTATGTAACCAAGTTGGTATGATAAAGCTATCCTTGATTTTTCAGGGTCAAAATATCACAGATGCCACTTTACTAACTATTGCAAAACTAGATTATTGTTTTTAACAATATCATTTGTTTCCCTTGCGTTAAGACTTAACGCTAAGTTACAGTGATAGACCAAAGAGACTAATTTTCTTACCCTCTGATTATAGGGATCAAATAAATTGCACACTAATTTGCACAAGTTTCTAGCACCTTGTGAGACCTTTCTAATCGATTCTTACTTACAAGTTCGTCTCCCCGTCATGACATTGTACCAAATTGGTCTTACTATAGGCGTATTCTCGCCGTTCCCCGAGGACTCCACTTGAGGAGTCCCCGCGTTTTTGTTTGTCCCGGGGACTCACTCCCCGTATTCTCGCGAGTCCCCACGGACGGGGAATGCTCGATAATGATCACCATCATCAATGAGGACTCCCTTTCAGATTCGGAGGGGAATCAATTTTTTATGGTGTTGGTGCAATGTAAAATTAATTAAAAACAATCAGAATAAACAAAACCAAAAGTAAAGTGGATCCCGACTAATTTCGTCAACTGCATATTACTTTTTCTAACAAAATCCATTTTGGAAGCATTCCCCGTGTTCTCGCTGTTTCTGTACGCGGAGTTCGCGTGGAGTGACTCCCTCTATTCTCCCCGTTGCTTTCGATTCCCCGAGGAGTCCTCGGGAACGGCGAGAATACGCCTTATGAAATACACTTGAAACAATAACAGGCGCACCAACTGGCGAAAGCTGCAAACCCCTCATCACCGAACAATAGTATAGTCTAACAGTCAAGTGTTGCTTACAAGTCTCCTACATGTCTTAAGTTCGGGTTGGCCTATTTTTGGTTTCAGTGTGTACCTTACTACTGAAGTTTTCAACCCTTCAAAACTTTCAGATGTAAGGAATTTTGGTACAGAAAACGAATGACATTTACTTTGATCAGCTCAGCAAGGTCTATCGCTTGCCGTTTAAAAAAAAAAATATATCTAAGCCAACTTCCACCACTTAGAAAGAAGCAAAGGACAAGCTCTAGTTTCTTTAGCAATGAGAGAACTTTAAAGGTTTAAGAGGCCCATGTGATATCATCTCTCTTTTTCAATGCAAAGTGTAAGACATGAAAAAATCAGCTGAAATCACGAACAGAAATGGGTAGAAACAATAGATGGCAGCACTTTCAGACCCGTGGGAAAATGCCCCTTTTTTGTTCTGAAAAATTTTGTATTTATCATTTAAAGAAGATATATTGGCTGTGGGGCCAGGGAACTGCCACACATATTTAGCAATAATAGATTTGTGTCCATTTTCAATTTAATACTGGTGCTTATTTGTTGCCTGCTAGAACGGAACTTTCCAGTCGAAAGCAGAAACATGATTTGAAGAAACGAAAGTTTCGCTGCATAACTTCAGATAGTCCTCTCTGGCATATGGTATACGAATCCACTTAACTTTACACACTGTAGGCTTTGGCTGTTACAAGCAAAAACCATCCTTTTTGGCCCCGGGAGCTTTCCAAAATGTAATGTCATATTCATCAATCCCGCCTAAGGTCCACACTTTCCGTAAAAAAACCACAGGTAAGACCCTTGCTAGCACGTTCTGGCAATAAGCTGAAATCGGGTTACTAGGAAAACAAGAGTTGGAAGCTCATATGGCACTTGCAGTGCTTGGTAAAATAGTTCCCAAGCTGACTGCGAATCATATTTGACGGTGCAAAACGGACAAGTCCGCTACATTTAATTAGAGCTATATTTCGGCCCTTCTTGGCAAGGGTCCTCTTCAGTGTCAATTTTCCAGCTTGAACGGCTTGAGACTGAAGAGGACCCTTGACAAGAAGGGCCGAAATATAGCTCTAATGAAATGTAGCTGACTTATCCGTTCTGCACCGCTTGGTAAAAGGACGAAAGGGGCAATTTGCCAATTCGTGGGTTTGTTGTGAACAGTTGTAAGCAAAACCCTTCTGATAAGAACGGCAATGGACCCTTGAAAATTACGAGAACGTATCAAAAAAAAAATCGCACTCGGCTGTGATGATGCGCACTTTAAGGGCGCAAGATTTTCACCTGTAGTCAAAACACTACAGGTACAATGATCCTTGGCCCTAAAGGATCATGAATATATAATATGATAGATAGATAATATAGCTCTAATAAAATGTAACTGACTTATGCACTGTCAAGTATGAATGTATATGGTTTGGTCGAAAGCATTTTTTTAACTTTTTGGTTAAGATGTGCACTTTAAGGATGGTAGAAAGTCATTTCTAAGCAAAACCCTTGAGGCAAAAACGATCATGGCCTCTATACGGATCATGAAAATGAAGATTTTGCTTCAACGTATTTTTTGTGCTTTGCGGTTTATAAGGTGAGTACTTTAAGGGATGATCGGATGTGGGAAGTGAAAATTTCTAAGCCAGTCTTGTCAAGTCTCTCATGTTAGGCTACGCTTGTTCTTCCTACCAAATATCATCCCCATCGCTACACTCTAAGTGTGTCACAAAACTTCTGGTAACCCCCCCCCCCGACTCCTCCGGATTGATCGGATTAATCCGCACTTGAAATGTGACAACAGAGACAAGAGCTTTTTCCGAATATCAAGTTTCATTAAGATCCGATCATCCGTTCAAAAGTTGGACATTTCTCAAGATTCCGGATTACCCCTCCCTCCACTCCCCCCACGATCGTCAAATCGTAGAAACGACTGTTCTCGTTTTAAAATTGTCGAGTCCCTGATTCGCCTGCCAAGTTTCATCATTCTAGCACATGTATATGCATCTTAACTCGGGATCACCGGAATTCCGGAACCCCACTCCAGCTCCCCCCACGTTGCTTGGATCCGGTCCGGTCTTGTCAACTATTTATTTAGGGCCTGTGCTTGTTCTTCCAACCAAGGTTCATCCCGATCCGTCCATCTGAACTAGTCACACGATTTCCGGTTCCCCCCTCCTACTCCCCCCAAAGTAACCGGATCCATTCCGGACTTCAAGTATGACATCTCAGATGCGAGATCTTTCCAAATATCAAGTTTCATTAACATCCGATACCCCCCTTCAAACTTTATAAATACGTCAATATTCCAGACTCCCCCTCTCTCCGTTCCCCACACAGTGGTCAAATGGGGGAAGTGACTATTTCCAAGTCATTTTTGGTCGGGTCCCTCATATGCCTGCCAAGTTTCATTATCCTAGCACATGTGTAAGCATTTTAACTCGGGATCACCGGAATTCCGAAACCCTCCCTCCAACTCCCCCCAGAGTGCTCGGATACGGTTTGGTCTCAACTCTGTATCTAGGGATTTTGCTTGTTCTTCCCACCAAGTTTCATCCCCATCCGTCCACTCTGAACATATGTCGCCCAATTTCCGGTTCCCCCCTACAACTCCCCCCGAAGTAACAGGATCCGTTCCGAACTTGAAGTGTGACATCTGAGACGGGAGTCTTTCCAAATATCAAGTTGCATTAAGGCCCGATTCCCCGTCCAGAAGTTGGTACGTCAATATTCCGGATTCCCCCTCCCTCCACTCCCACCAGGGTGGTCGGATCAGGGAAGTGACAATTTCCAAGTCAGTTTGGTTGGATCCCTGATATGCCTCCTAGCACATCTGGAATTTAAGTGCCCTAACTCGAGATGAGTGGACAGACCGACCGACCGAAAAGTGATCGGTATATATCACTTGAGCGGAGCTGGAAGTGACATAAAAACACACGACAAAACTGAAGTGTTGCTCTCGCAACACGATGAAAGGAGATTTAGTATTTATATATTTTAATTTGCCGAAAAACCTTCGTATGGGATAACTGTGTTGCCTACGGCGCAATTTTCCAGTATGTCTCGCCTACGTTGAAGATAACTAAAAAGGGCCACTGCCCGTCTCCTTTTCCTTTCTGTAATATTATCTACCCACGCTCCAGCAATTCTGGAAATTGGCTGATGTTCGGAAACAAAGTAGCGTTCTGAATTCGAAGTGGTCTTCTTCTTCTAAAATTCGTGTCTTGTTGAAATATGGCGCCGCTATTGATCCTGTCCCTCTTGTGAAATGTGAAAAATCCGTTTTCTGCGGCTCGCTTCTAGAGCCCCTAGAAAATTGGTCTTCCATCCTCTTTTACTGGATCTCCCCCATCTCCAGACACTGAGATACCAAGAACATTACTAGCATCGTTTCGTTTCCTCGATTGCCCCGCTTCTCTACGTTTTTTGTCAAGAATGAGAACGGCCAGAATACCCCTCTCGGTTTGGCCCCACTGCTCTGTGTAATCGGATTGTTATACTAGCTCATTTTCTGTAAACCTTGGGAGTACTATGTTTATGCTGTTCTTTAAACAGACATGGATAATAAAAAGATTTGTTCCCTGTGACTAAATAATGAAACCGAGAGCTCCATATCCTGGAGCTTCAAGGGATCAATAAACGCCAGACTTTGTAGAGCCGAAGCTGCCTTAAAGCTAAAACACTTTAAAGGATCCGTTGTGTCTATATAATGTTAATGCAACCTACTTCCGTAACTGTTCTTAAAGCACAACCCTGACTAGAAATGATCTTTTCCCCATGAAACGGATCATAAAAACTGTTTCCCAAAAATACCATTACTTTCCATCTGAAATTAGCGATTTTCTTCTTAGAGCTTGTCGACTCTATCCAGCCCTCCTGCTCTCCGACGCGGCGGCTGGGCGCAAAACATTTGAAAACTGACCACGCCGTGGTTAAAAAGTTGGAAAACTAAGTAAATAAAAGAAGTTAAAACAGAAGATTCTCATATCCTTATATGTGAAAGAATCGTCAGCGGACATTAAAGATTCTGGCAAACTATGCGTTGGGTGACGGGTAAAACTCGGGATATACGAAAAGGCGCTAAAAGTTCGTAGGCACAAAATGAAACAATGGAGAAAGGTGGGGATTTTAGAAGCTTATGATTGTACAAGGGGGCTAGGTGTATTATAAAAGGCAGAATAAGCAAGAGGGGTCCTTTAAGCCCGGGGACCCAAATTTGATGGTACACACTATAAGCGCGCTAACGATACCTCATCAATCTTTGCACTTGCCTTGATACACTATTTCCCATGCGCATTATGATCCGGACGAGTGTTTGCGCATCGTGCTATTGATGCGTAAAACCAGTTAGCTGAATTTTGCAGAATTTTTGCTAGAAGTCAATCGACCTGGGAATTCTTGGTAAAGGCTTAAAACAGCCAAAGCCGTAGATAATTTGTTAAAGGACCCCTCGCACTATTTACTCTTCAACTTACAGTATTTTAAAATATTTGAATATTTTGGAACTAGCTTTCAACAAATAACCCACGGTTTTTGCTGTTTTAAGCCTTTTCCGAAACCCGTTGACTTATCGCGAAAACAGGGAAGCAATTTACAGAACCGGTTTTTCTGATGGAAAAACTTTTCGCAGACAACCATCGACAGCGTGATACACATCGAAGGTAGCAAAAGACGGCAAGTGAGAAAATCAGCGTGGTTTTGTTAGGGGGGTTAGAATGTATCGTACGAAATTGGGGTCTACAGGTTTAGAAAGATATTAAGTTATTATGGAAGTAGGTTGCGTTAATACTATAGGTAAGACAGGTCCCTTAAAAGCAGCCTGGTTTTACAGTTTCCAGACAGTTTTGAGTATTAGAACGTAAACAGTAAATAGTGCGAGATCTGCTTTAAAAATTGAATAAACGAGTTAGTTTGGATGCATTCTTGCTTTCCCTGGGTTTAGAGTACCCACATTCAGTTCGCTAAGTTCCAGTGAAATTAAATGCGATGATCCAGTGGCTTACATTCCTTTGTCTGTTTTACCGAAATGGGTTACCACGAGGTAACCGAAGACGTCTGAGACGAGGCTGAATTAAGCTGCGATAATACGAAACGAGGACAAAGTAAGGCTTTTTAAGTTTAACTGAATACCCAACTTATATGTGGATCATTTAATTGAACCTACTGAATTATTTGGATTCTGCAAATGGATTTTTGTGTTTTCCCCTATCTGCTCTAGTTGTGACGTTCAGAATATCTGCGGCCGTCCCAACAGCGTAAATTCTACTATGACCCGGGAAATTTCAATCTCAACACAAACGCGGCTTTTCGGTCGGTATTGGTGAGGTTGGTGAAGACTGCTTAGTGCCTGAACAAACAAAAAATCATAAACCTTTCTCATAAGGTATACAACAAAAATACAAGCGCATAGAGGTACCAGAAATCACACGGAATTCCACTATTTCGGAATCGATTATTCATGAAATGCGGAACAACGAAGTAACGCATTTTCAGTGAATCTTCAGGCCAATTTAAGAGAATAAGTGATGGGTAACTAGATTGTCATATCCCAGCCCTTTTCGGTTAAACTTTAACATCCGTCTTTGTTCCAGGGGTTTTGAACTCCTTTATAGTCTTGGCCTTATCTTCCGTAACGCGTATTCGCCCCTTCCGATCACATGACCCAGATATTCAACTTTCTTATTTTAAACCCTCCTTTCAGCAGCTACTTGTGCATTCTGCAAGGACCTTTCAGGATTTACTGTCTGATTTCCTCTGAACTCTCACATTAGAATTCAGAAACTGTATCCTTATAGTCCTTCATCTGTCAGGTAATACGGTCTGACTTGACTTCTGACATGTTGCCGCTTAACCTCTTAAATCGATCAGAGGAAATGGAAAATTCTAACTGTGGCTTAAAGGAGTGAGTTGATGAGGCGCACTTTCAGAAGTTTCATAACAGACAACACAATGATGCGCGATTTCAATAGACAACACGCAACAGATGTTATCTGTTGTCGTACAAACATTATGCATGAAATGTTATGCATAACAAGCATTGCCACCCGAGTGAAAATAAAGATAGAAACAATTTCTAGTTCCTATGGCCCTATTGTCACGATACAAACCATGTATACGTGATTGGTCATTGTTTTGTATTCGTTCTATCCGCGTCTAAAGTTGCTGTAGTCTAATAGTTTCGTATCATTCTCAATAGCTACCTGTCAATCATTAAGAAGCGAGTTGTATGCTCTGGCATGGGAGCAAAAAGCTTTAGGGCTATGAGGGGGATCGAACCCTCAGACCCAATACGCTTTTGTTGTGAAGCAAAATGGTGACGGACCGGAGTAGGATCGATCCTGCGTCCTCTGAGTCAAGTACCTGGTGAGTTGGCACGTTCGGCTGTGGTCACATGTTATAGCTGCTTATTGTACGAAGTAGTGCAGTTTATAGATAAAAAAGTCGAAGTTATTTGACTCGCTGTCTGAGGAAATTTGCGAGGAAATTTGTTTAAAAGAAATAGTTTGGTACAATTGGTCCTAGATTTATCATAGTCCGCCTTATGTCTGACTTTTCCGAGTAATTTAAAAATAGGTGGTCTTTCTTTTTAGGTTACTCCCGTTTGAAGGTTTCCTCTAGTTGCGGCCGTCGGGAGAAAATGCACAAGTCTTAAACTCCCTAGTCTTACCGATATTTTTTTTTTTATCTAGACCAAAAACAAGGTGGTAGGCTACTACGACTTCGGATCCTGACAAGCTGGCTTTGGCAGAATCTTCTGATAGGCGGCGTCACTTCTGAAATAGCAGTAGCATTCTCTTCGGCTTTTGATTTTCCCTTTTCGGCTATAGCTATAGAGATTTTCACCTTTTGCCTAGTCGTCTTTTCTACTAAGTACTTATCTCTTTTTCTTGGATAAAAATTGAATTTTTGACAGATAGTTGTCAACTACAGCGAGTTTCTTTTTTGCAAGGCGCGAATGTTAAAGGCGAAATTAGGCTTTTGCCTTTTTGACAAAAGCGGGATATGGTCACACAGTTCCAAGGACCGTTTAGGAAAACACAAAAAAAGCAAAAAGCCTTTAAAACGGTAAGTGAAAAGGCGAACAAAGACGCACCAGCAATTGGAATCAACCGCTAGCTGATTCTTTCGGACTCCGTTTTAAGTCTCCTTTCTCAGTAATTACGTTTAAACACTCATTGACTCTAACCTGCATGACTTGGAATCAGATGTAATAAATGACTCAAAACGGTTTGAATAAATTGGTCAGTTAGAATTATGTTCATAGCGATATTTTGATCCTTCTTAGCAAACGTTTAAAGCTTTTCAAACCGAAGAGGAACCTTACTAGATAGGGCTGAAATATCACCGTGGAATATGTACATTTCAAGTTATTTCTTATTCGATTACACTTTTATAACAAGTAAGTTGGAGAAGATCTTAAATTATTGTGAATATGATATCCTCAAGAAAGGGAAGCCTAATTTCAGTTTCGCAATGTGGATTGTTTTGTTAACTTACTTTGAGTTCTTGTCTAGTCTTTTGTATTTCGTTACTTTGATTCTCTGTAGTTCGATGTCAAAAGTATTGGGCATATTCAGTGCTTATGGGAAATCATTTAAACATACATAGTTGTCTTTTGACGTTCTTGCAATCCAGTGACCAGCAAATACGAAACGATTTCGCTCATACCTAGGAACATATAGACATCTACTAGTTGTCTTTGACGTTCTTGTAATTCAATGCCTGCCATATACGAATCGATTCCTCTCATACCTAGGAACATGCACATATACCAGTTGTCTTCTGACGTTCTTGCCATCCAGTGACCGGCATATACGTAACGATTCTGCACATATTTTGGAACATATGCCCAATAGCTAAGATCCGCTATAGTTTCACCGGTGGAAGATGAAACACATTCAGGCTTCTCTAAGGACGTATAGACCATCACTCAGGAAATCTGGGGAACCTCAAAAACAATACGACCACGGGCTTTTTGGTATGGTTTATCTATAAATCTCTGTCTTTTTTTTCACTCGGGTAGGAAGAGCCGAAAAACGGCCAAAAAGTATTTGCTGGCTTTTTAAGTGGAGTGTTCCTTGGAACAATCCACTATTGCGAGCGCTGTAGCAGCTTTCGGTTTTCGGTTTTCACCGTATTTTGTGGAGCTCATAACTCGTGAACCAGTGCCAGTATGAATTTCAAACTTGGTACACTAGTGGGTATTGGGGCCTAGTTATGCCTTTTTGGAGTCCCACCCCTCACCCCAACCCGGTTCAGGGTCAAATGGTCCCAGATTGCCTAGTGAATAATGTTTATAACTTGAACAGAACTGGACATGGTACGATAAAATTCCTCGTAAATGTAGATCCTAGGGCTTGGAAATTGCTTTTGAAGTTGCACCTCTTCCACCCACCCCGTTCATGGGCAACTGGGCCCAGATTGCCGAGAAGTAAAGCTCGTTACACGCGACAGGAATCAACAGGTATCAATTTTGTGAGCATTGGGATCTTTTTATTTTTTACGGGTCCCAAACCACACATCAACTTGGTTCAGGGGCAATTGGGCCCAGATTGCTCATTTCTTAATGTTTTTAACTTGATAATAACTGGAGATAAGGCGATGAAATTCGTTTGTGCTTTTGGATCATAGGGTTGGGGATATATATGCGGAGTTGACCACACCACCCTCCCAGGTCATGGGCATATGTAGGCACAAATTGCCCATGAAGAAAGTTTGTGACTCGTAACTGGAATCAATCTCTAAGCTGGTATACTTGAGCGAAAAGAGTAGTAAATACGCATTTTGATGGGTCACGCCCCCCCCCCCCACCACCACCACCCTTCCCGTTCATGGGCAGTTGGGCCCGGATTTTCCATAAGTTAAGTTCGTCTATGACAGGTCTCAAGTCCTCTTGTACATTTGGGAAGATATATCTATGGATGAGGATTAATCCGCAACAAAAAAGACGACGCTACATCTTTAATGAATAGTTTGAAACTGTACTGTTTTGTCATAAGATCAATTCATTCTTAATGAATTGTGACAATGCTATGATTTGGTTTATTGCACTTGTTATTACTTTGCTAATGGAAAAGAGGTTTCAAGAGTCGGACTGGCTGGCAGACGATAGTTGGAACTGGAGCTATTTGCGAAAGATCTTCAACATTTATACTTACAGTTTGTTCACATTTAAAGCTTTTAAAATGGGATTATGACAAATTAAGTAATTTCAGTACTTGTTTGGTTATTGGTGACGAGAAACGTGTTGGTCGTAAAGCTATTTATATATAATATGTGATAAACATTTTACTTTCGCAATCCACGTCTGAGTTGTCATGGTGTCGGAAATTTCAGTAGAGGCTTTTTTGGCGGTTTTGGCTCTTGGGAGCTTTGAAGAAAAGTCGGGAAGATGACGCCTGGCCTTTTACCCAGGCTTAGCATCTATTTGAAGTAAGAACAAATAAGCACGAGAACCTCCATCTCCCTAAATATCTCTGTAATACGACCACATGGAGTCGAATAGATCCCTATACCCTGCCCGATGCAAACGAGCGGGGGCTAGGACTACGCGGAACATAATAATTCGTTACCTTTACAAACAGCTATGTTGCAGAAAAGCACCAGAGAAGAAATTTTCAAAGTAATAGCCGATTGGTTATCTATCTTTGCGACGTCACATGCAACGCGCTGCAGAGCAGGCCAGTGCGCCTCTTGCGCTTCTTCCTCTATTATGCGCAGCGGCCAAGAGCGAAGTAGACGGGCATCAATTCGAAGCTCACCACGTACCTCTAGCTCAACTCAGTTTTGTCGGGGTATCCATAGTCGCTGCATGGGACCAAAGACGGAGGTTCTATTGGCTTATTTGTTCTTGTTTTAGTGCAAGAACCAACGAATTCTTATTTATTGGTTCTTGTTTTCTAACAGTCCTCTTGCTCCTATTTGTTCTATAATATATTGCTATCTAAAAGCACATCCGACAAATGTGAAGAGATATGACGGAGTCACTAGCTCACTCCAAAGTGCCCCTTTCCATTTCCTTCACGACGTTCTTGGCTCCCTGTACAGCTCTGTTTCTCCCCCCTCACATTTTTTCTATCGGAAGAGTGATGAGGAATGGATTGCAAGAATGGTGTGATTTTTGTTTGTGATTAAAGGACTCGTCGTCCCATAATGCGAATGCCACCTACTTCTTAACTGCATTAACTAATTTAATACTGAAACCCGGAAACCCAAATTTCATATGTTACATTCTAAACCCGCTAGGCACGGCACTAACCTTTACACGTGCCTCGATTCACGATTTCCCATGCGCATTATGCTCCCGACGAGTGGTCGCGTATCGTGCTACTGATGCGTAAAACTGGTTATCTGATTTTTTTGATTTTTTTTTCATTCTTTTTCTTTCATCTGAGTTTTTGCTAAAAGTCAATGTGCCTGAGAAAAGGCTTAAAACGGCGAAATCCTTGGATAATTTGTTAAAAGCAGAGCCTAGTTGTACAGTTTTTAGTGGAGTGTTCCTTGGAAACTGAGCGCTGTAGCAGTTTTCGGTTTCCAGTTTTCACCGTATTTTGTGGAGCTAATAACTCGTGAACCAGTGCAAGTATCAAGTTGTTAGGGTCTAGTTGTGCCTTGGGGTCCCAGCCCCCACCACCCCAACCCGGTTCAGGGGCAAATGGGTCCAGATTGCCCAGTGAATGATGTTCATAACTTGACCAGAACTGGACGTAGGACGATGAAATTCCTTGGACACGTAGGTCCTAGGGCTGAGAAATTGCTTTTAAAGTTGCACCTCCCCTACCCACCCCGTTCATAAGCAACTGGGCCCGGATTGCCCAGGAGTAAAGTTTGTTACCCGTGACAGGAATCAGTATATCAAATGGAAACTTGGAAGGTTTGTGATTGGGGTCTCTGTTTACCTTTTGCAGGTCCCAAAGCCCACCCCCACTTGGTTCAGGGGTAATTGGGCCCAGATCGCCCATTTTTTTATGTTTATAACTTGACAATAACTGGAGATAAGACGATGAAATTCCTTTGTGCTTTTGGATCACAATGACTTGGCGATATATATGTGGAGTTGAACCCCCCCCCCCCCCCCTCCCCCTTGCATGGGCAAGTGGGCCGAAACTGCCCGTAAAAAAAAGTTTTTGATCCGTGACCGGAATCAAACTCTAATCTGGTATACTCGAGGAAAAAGAGGTTTAAATACGCGTTTTGATGGGTGCCGACCCCCCCCCCCCTCTCCCGTCCATGGGCAGATGGGCCCAGATTTCCCATGAGTTAAGTTTTTGTTATGACAGATCTCAAGTCCTCGTTTGGGGAGATATATCTATGGATGAGAATTAAACAGCAACAAATAAGACTACGTGACGTACATCTTTAATGAACAGTTGGAAACTCGACTGTTTTGTCAGATGATCGATGATATGCCGTTCTTAATGAATTGTGACAGAGGAGGTATTCGAGTGCTACGATTTGGTTTATTGCACTTGTTATTACCTTGCTAATGGAGAAGAGGTTTAAAGGGTCGGACTGGCTGGCAGACCATAGTTGGAATTCAAGCTATTCGTGCAAGATCTTCAACATTTCTTTGGATTTATACTTGCGGTTTCTTTACATTTAAAGCTTTTAAACTGGGATAACTACAAATTAGGTTGTTTCAGTACTTGTTAGTTATTAGGTATGTGAAACGTCTTGGTTCTAACGCTGTTTATGTATAATATACGATAAACATTTTACTTTCAGACTCCACATCTGAGCGCTTGCGCACTTGTCAAAAATATCAGTATAAAAACAATAAATTGTGCGAGGTGTACTTCTAGAGTTTGGGAAGATTCCTCATGCTGGCAGTGAGGCAAAGTGAACAGTTCATGCTGGATTTTAACAAAGAAAATATGAGATCGAGCTTTGTTATTAGTGATTTCTGCATTGATATTCCTTCAGCCCAAGCTGACTGTGAATCATACTTAACGGTGCAAAACGGATAAGTCAGCCACATTTTATTAGAGCTATATTTCAGCCCTTCTTGGCAAGGGTCCTCTCCAGACTAAAGCCGCTCAAGCTGGAAAATGAACTTGTGGAAAACACAATTAAAAATTCTTACTTAATTATCTGATTTTGTGAACTTATTCTCTGGAAATTGGTTGGAGTTAAAGCTGGTGCTGTGATTTGATTCTGGACACAGCTGTTTCCGTAATTTGGTGATGGATATTCCTTCAGCCCAAGCTGACTGTGAATCATACTTGACGGTGCAAAATGGACAAGTGTGCTACATTTTATTAGAGCTATATTTGGACAAGTCTGCTACATTTTATTAGAGCTATATTTCGCCCCTTCTTGGTAAGGGTCCTCTCCAGACTAAAGCCGCTCAAGCTGGAAAAGGAACTTGTGGAAAAACAATTAAAAATTAATTCCTTAAATATCTGATTTTGTGAACTTCTTCTCTGAAAATTGGTTGGAGTTAAAGCTGGTGCTGTGATTTGATTGGACTGGACACGACTACTGTTTTTGTTCGTCGGCTGGGTCGTCTGGAACTTAATACGGAACTTCAAATCGTCCATGTGCCGCCGACAATTATCCATCTTAGCTGGAAAGAAGAAGAAGAGACAGGTGACTCCAAAACTAAAATGCAGAAGAACCTCTACCCTTTCGACGACCCAGTCGAACAGCGAAAACAGCAGTCGTGTCCAGAATGAAATCACAACACCAGCTTCAACTCCAACCAACTTTCAGAGAAGAAGTTCACAAAGTCAGATATTTAAGGAAGCATTTTTAATCGTTTTTCCACAAGTTCATTTTCCAGCTTGAGCGGCTTGAGTCTGAAAAGGACCCTTGCCAAGAAGGGCCGAAATATACCTCTAATAAAATGCGAACAGATTCGTCGAGCTGTTCCGTTCGGCAGGATACAACAAGATGGAATCCATGAGCGTGTTCGACCCTTCTAACAATAGTAATTATTAGTTTCTCTTTTCGTTCCAACCGTGCTGATCATTCCAACCTTCTCGAAATAGTAACTAATAGTTACTATTTGCTTACCACACTCGGGACCAACCTTCGATTAGCCTGTGGCACGATACTTTGCCGAAAACAGAAAATTTGTTGCAGCCTTGACGTCAAGAAGCCAAAATCGTGACGTCATGCGATAGCAGCAAGTAATGTGGAACAGGCTTCATATATCTGCTTTGTTTTACTGTCGGGTAAACGGTACGATCAAAGTTTTTTGTAAACCAGAAATTTCGGAAAGAAACAAAATAATCCGATAAAGTTCAGAAAGTGGTGTAGAAATTGATGAAGAACGGGTAGACTGGAAATTACCGGCTAGACTGGAAATTACACACTGAAAGGATAAATATATCATTCAGCCCAAGCTGACTGTGAATCATAATTGACAGTACAGAACGGATACGTCAGCTGAATTTTATTGGAGCTATATTCCGGTCCTTCCAACTTGAGCGGAATTGAGCCTTGAGAGGACCCTTGCCAAGAAGGGGCGAAACATAGCTCTAAAAAATATCAAATATTATACCCAACGGATCTGGTTAAGTGGTTGATTGGGGGTTATAACATTTTAGGAGTCCTGGCGAACACCAGAGATCCGCAAGACCCGATTGCCTGGCTGTATGTCAAAGAAATATCCCCTTTGGGATCCCGTCGAAACTGTGTGTCCCTCTGTCGTCTGCAGTTTGTGTACTCCTCTACTGAATTTTGAGAGAAAGTAAACAAGAATACACAAATATAATTTCGCATATTTTATACAGAAATTTCACATAGGCTATGTCATACACCCATACATTCCCCAATTTTAATGCTCACGGACCTTACCTTACCTTAGTTCCTACTATATCTCCAGAGGCGCTTAGGGCATCCAAGAAGAGCCGCCAGTCGTCTCTCATAAGGACCCATAGACCTTCCCATTCGTGCGAAGAGTGTTCTTCGGTCGCCCTCTTCGTATGGATCCCTCCGGATGCCACTGGACGACAGCGTTGGGGAGTCTGGTGATTCCCATCCTGATTGTATGGCCCAGATAACTCCAGTGGCGGATCTTTATGACTTCAGTAATAAGGGGTTGCACTGTCATCTGGCGAATCGCCAAGTTTGTGACCCTTTCTGTCCAGTGTATCCCGATGAAAAATTTATCAAAAAATAGTACTATGAAGTAGTATGAAAAAGTAGCATGTAGTACTAACGATGCTACTACATGCTTCTACTTCAAGGCTACCGTGTTATTGCATAATACTATTTGCAACTGGATACTACTACATAAGATTGGACCAGTCTGAGGCACATTAAATGATAGTATTCTTTGCTATTACATAGTATTACATGCAAAGTTTTCGTACTACTACCATACTACTATGCAGGCTACAAATTTTTGGGATCCCAAAACGTAAGTGGCGGGATACCTATGACATCGCAAAAGTTGTCCGTATGTCCGTCCGTCCGTCTGTGCGCACTAGAACTCTCGAAGGGAATGAGATAATTTGATGAAACCTGATGTGAGGATTCTTTGGTTCAAGAGTAAGGTCGAGTTCGTAGATGGGCTATGGAGCCCTATATTTAGGGGTGGAGGAGGGGGTTTAAATTAAGGGGCAAATGAAGTATTTTTAAACAGATAATGTGATAGTCGATCATGGGGCAAGAAGACAGCTGAACCCGATGGTGAAAACCATGTTGTTATCGGACAAGTAGTTAGCCCGGAATCCGGCCAAAACCGGAAAGTCTGTTAAAAGTAAAAGTTATATTTGAAGTTGATTAGATGTTCGATTTAGGAGTAGAAGGACATGCTAAACTTGATAGTGAAAACCATTTTCTCGCCGGACAAGTAGTTAGCCCGGAATCCGGCCAAAACCGGAAAGTTTGTTAAAAGTAAAAGTTTTATTTGGAGTTGATTTTGATGTTCGATATAGGGGTAAGAAGAAATGCTGAAGATTTTTCTGAAAAAATGTTCTACCCGGGCAAGTAACGCCCGGAATCCGGCCAAAACCTGAAAAAGTTAAAGTTTTATTAGTAGTTGACTAGATTTCCGATTTAGGGGTAAGAAGAGATGCTGAATCCCTGTATTAAAATAATTTTTCACCCGGACATATAGTTTGACCGGAATTCGGCTGGAGCCCGAAAATCTGTTATAAGTTAAAAATTTTATTTGAAGTTGATTAGATGTTCAGTATATTGGGGAAAGAAGATTCGCTGAGATGGTTTTTGAGCTTTCTTTTTTCGCCGGACAAGTAGTTCCGGAATTCGGCTCAAACCGGGAAATTGGCAGAAGTGGCCCTTCGAGAGTTATGGCGCTAACAGACGGACAGACGGACAACTTTTACGACATCAGAGGTATATCGTAACTAACGTTTTGGGATCCAAAAAGATATCGGAAAGAGTCAAAAGGATAAGAGTGGGATCAAACTAAATTATGAACATATTACATGTTTCACTTGTGAAAGAACAGGTCGTAGCATAACTCTGAAGACCAAAGGTTTCGATGGGATCCCAAAAATTCAATATTTGATCCTGACAATTGGTTCTTGTCTTCGCCAGATCCAGTCTTCGCCAGACTCTTTGAACATTTTTACTATTAAAATTCAGAAACATAATAAGGCCGAATAGCTAATCATCTGAGAAAACCAAGATCAAATGTGGATTCAGCATTTGTTTTTACCCCTATAAGTCATTTCTGTTTTACGAAAACTTCCTGCCACTTCTACCAATTTCCCGGTTTTGGCCGAATTCCGGAACTACTTGTCAGGCGAAAAATAAAGCTAAAAAACGCAGCGTATCTTCTTTCCCCAATACTGAACATCTAATCTACTTCACATAAAAATTTAACTTATAACAAATTTTTCGGCTCCAGCCGTTTTCCTGTCGAACTGTATGTCCGGATAAAAAATGGTTGTCATACACGGCTCTTATTACCCCTCAATCGGATATCTTATCAACTACAAAATAAAACTTTAACTTTTAACAATTTTCCGGTTTGGTATGGATTCTAGGCGAACTACTCGTCCGGGTAGAAAATTATTTTCACATAAGTGTTCATTATGTCTTCTTATCCCTAAGTCGAGCATCTAATCAACTGCAAATAAAACTTTTACTTTTAACAAACGGCGAACTCCTTGTCTGATGACAAAATGGTTTTCACCCTCGTGCTCAGCATGTCTTCTTACCCCATAATCGACTATCAAATTATCTATTTAAAAATATTTAGTTTGCCCCTTAATTTAAACTCCCCCCACCCCTACAGGGGCTACCATCTGCAAACTCGACCTTACTCTTGACCCGGAGAATCCTCACACCAAGTTTCATCAACATATCTCGTTCCCTTCGAGAGTTATAGTGCGCACAGACGGACGGACGGACGGACACACGGACAACTTTTGCGATGTCATAGGTATCCCGCCACTTACGTTTTGGGATCCCAAAAACTGTAAGAAAAATACTAAAAATTGGACAGAACAATTGAATTTGTTAACTTCTTACACGATTCACTGGTGAAGTAATGGATAATAACATAACTCTACTATAACAGTTCTTTCATGTCGTCGGAGAATTGCAATAGGTGAATAGAATTGCATTGGTGTGCGGATCAGATCGATTTTCAGGTCAGCACCCCTTGAAATAATCGACCAATCTTCCCTGATTGAGCCTGTCGCTCCAGCAGAAATCCGATTGCTTTTCCTTGGGTGTAGGCCTCAGTTCTTGGAGATCTCGACCGAGGAAATAAAGTGGCCAATAACCGAGAAAAGTAGGCTCTAAACAATTTAGAGAACCAATCAAGAGAAAAAAAGGACACGTTCAAGACAGATAGCTGAACCATGAGTACGTTCGTCTATGACTTGATATATAGAAAAGACTCGTGTCTCAGACGTCCCAGTTTAAATCTGGACCGGATCCGGTGACATTGGAGGGGGAACCGGAAATCTTGGGAAACAAGTGGAAAGAGCTATCGTCTCAGATGTTGCATGTCAGGTCCGGGGAGGGGTGGGGGAATGAGGAATCCGGAATCTTGAGACATTTGTAACTTTCCAACGGATGATGGGATCTTGATGAAACTTGATATTTAAAAAGACGCCATTTCAAACCCGGATCGGATCCGGTGACTTTGGCGGGGCAGGAAGGGGGAACCGGAAATCTTGGTAAACGCATAGAGTGGAGGGATCGGGACGAAACTTGGTGGGAAGAAGAAGCACAAGTCCTAGATACATCTTTGACATAACCGGACCAGATTCGGACACTGCGGGGGAGTGGGGGAGCTTATTCTGGAGATCCCGCAAAATTTGGAACTTCCTGATGTTCTAAGACGATATAACTTGGAAGACATATCAGGGACCCGAATTTGAGAATAGTCGTTTCTCCGATCCGACCTTCATGGGGGTTGCAAAAAGATTTTGACATTGATAAAAACCAAACGGATGGACAGAATGGGATGCAAGTTGGACAGTGCCGATTTTATGCGACCTTGATTTGTTATTTGGCGTCTGGACAGGATCCAGCCAAGGTGGGGGGGGAGGGCGGGACCCGGATATTTGCAGATAGGCTCTGCTCCGATTCCAGTCAAACTTGATGGACGGGAAGAGGATAAGTCAGAGATACGACTGTATGTTTCCGAGTCGTATTCAGCCACGGTGGGCAGAGTTGGGAGGGGAGTCCCGAAAATCTTGTAGCTCGCATAAGGGTCAAGCAAGTGGAGTGATTTGAATGAAAACTGGAAGGCACAGGGATCGCATATAGATGACATATTTTGAGGTTCGAATCGGTTCTGACCACGGTGTGGGGGGGGGGCGGGGTGATTTACCGGAAGTTCCCCCCAAAATGCTCAGATTCGAGTGAAATATAGGTGAGAAAATGCTTCAGATGATCCAGTTAGGAGTCTGGACCAGATTTGGCCGCGGTATATGGGGAGTTGGAAGGCGCTACCGGAAATCTTTGGCACGTCTAAGGACAGCGAGTGGAGGTGATGTCAGACATTTTCAGACTTGAGTAAAACTAGATATCCTGATTCTAGGTCCGAACTGCAGTTTTGTATGGCGGGGTGTTTTGTGAAGTTCTCTTTTACTATATTGTACGACCTACTCATAACAAGTGCCATTTGAGCTCGTAGCTCTTTTTGTACTTTAAGGGATTTTCAGCCAAAATGATCATGGGCCCTTGGGAATCATGAATGTGTATATATATATAATGAGCGGCTTGAGCCTGAAGATCCGAGGACCCTTGCCAAGAAGTGCCGAAATATAGCTCTAAGAAAATGTAGCTGACTTATCCGTTTTGCATCGTCAAGTATGATTCGCAGTCAGATTGGGCTGAAGGAATATTTTGAATATATATAGTATGGTAAAAAGTAGTTTTTTGACTTGTTGGTTAAGATGCGCACTTTAAGAGTGCTAGATATTAATTTTAAGCAAATCCCTGGTGGCGTAAAGATCATGTTCCCTTGGAAATCATAAAATGTATCGTTTGGTCAAAAAAAATTTGTTCACTTTGCGGTTAAGATGCAAACTTTAAGGGAGCTAGAAATTAATTTCTATGTAAAACCCTTGTGGCAAAAATGATCATGGACCCATGGAGATCATGAAAATGTATATTTGGCTGAAAAGTCTTTTGGAATCCCAAAACGGAAGTGGAGGGATACCTATGACATCGCAAAAGCTGTCCGTCCGTCGGTTAACTCTCGAAGGGAATGAGATATTTTGATGAAACTTGGTGTCAGGATTGTTTGGGTCAAGGGTAAGATCAGGTTTGTAGATGGGCTCTGTAGCCCTACATTTAGGGGTAGGTTAGGGGTTCAAATTAAGGGACAAACAAAATATTTTTAAACTGCTAATGTGAGTCGATTATAGAGTAAGAAGACATGCTGAGGACGATGGTGAAAACCGTTTTCTCGCTGGACGACTAGTTCGCCTGGAATCCGGCCAAATGTTCGATTGCAAGGTAAGAAGACATGCTGAACATGACGGTGAATACCATTTTCTCGCTGGACAACTAGTTCGCCTGGAATCCGGCCAAAACCAGAAAATATATTAAAAGCAAAAGTTTTATCGGAAGTTGATTAGATGACAGATTTAAGGGTAAGAAGAGACGCTGAGTCTGTTCATGACATAATTTTTTACCCGGACGTATAATTAGTCCGGAATCCGGTTACAACCGGATTTTTTTTAATTCAGAGTTTTATTTTAAGTTGGTTAGATGTTCTTTATAGGGATAAGGAGATACGCTGGATTTGTCTCTGAATCGGAATTCGCTCGGAATTCGGGCGAAACCGCAAATTTGGCAGAAGTTAAGCAGGAAGTTTCGGTAGTATCCTCAAAATAGATATGGCTTATAGAGGTATATCTGAACTTGATTTTCTATGATGATTAGCCTGGCGAAGACAAGAGCGAATTGTCTGGATCAAATTTTATTTTTTGGGATCCTATGACACCTTTGGTCTTGTTTGTACTTTGCGGTTAAGATTAGTACTTTAAAGAATGGTCGGATCTGGGAAGTGACAGTTTCTAAGCCAATATTTTCAAGTCTTTTATGTTCAAGCCAAGTTTCATCGTTCTAGCATATCTGGAAGTACCTTAACTCGCGATCACCGGATTTCCGACCCCCGTCTCGAACTTCCCCACAGTGCCCGAATCCGGTCCGGTTCTGTCACTGGTATGTCTAAGGCTTGTGCTCTTTCTTCACATCAAGTTTCATACCGACCGCTCCAGTTTAAGGACCCCCCCCCCCACGTTCATCGGATCCTCTCCGGACTTGAAACAGGATATCGGAGACACGAGGTCTTTCCAAATATCAAGTTTCATTAACATCCAGTCATCCGTTCGAAAATTGTACATACCTCAAGATTCCGGATTCCCATTCCCTCTACTCCCCCCACGGTGGTCGGGTTGAGGAGGTGTCTATTCCCAAGCTAGTTTGGTCGGGTCCTTGATATGCCAGCCAGGATTCGTTGTACTTCGTACGTCTGGAAGTACCCTAACTCGAGAACAGTGGACTTCGTACTTCTGGAAGTACCCTCGACTCGAGAACAGTGGACTTCGTACTTCTGGAAGTACCCTAACTCGAGAACAGTGGACTGACAGACGGACCAAAAAGGGATCGGTATATGACACTTTAGTTGCAAGTGCCATAAAAACAAATGAATGATTCTGAAGCTCTTTTTCTTATAGTTTGGATGGCTGCCTAGGACAAAAGCTGTTTTTGTGAAATAAACGATTTAAAGTAGAATTAAGACCCTATATTGTCTAAGATAAAAATAAGAAGTAGAAGCTCAAATGGCACTTGTAATTGGCTGGGTAAAGAGGACGAAAGTAGGAATTTGCCAATTCGTTGTTTTGTTGTGACCATTTGTAAGCAAAGCCCTTGAGATAAGAATTATCATGTGACCTTGGAAATCACGAGAATGTATCGTTTGGTAAAATGTATTTAGTTTTGCATTTTGCCGTGATGATGCGCATTTTAATGATGCTGGAAATTCATCTGTAATCAATACCTTCGGGGTGGAAATGATCATGGCCCATTTAGGATCATGAATATATATCGTTTGGTCAAAAGAATTGTGTATACTTTTTGGTTAAGATGCACACTTTAAGAATGCTAGAAAGTCATTTTTAATCAAAACCGATGTGGCACAAAGATTATGGGCGCTGGGGCATCATGAAAAGTGGTCATAAGTTTTTTTTTCCCCTTTGCGGTTAAGGTGCGCACTTTAAGGGTCAATCTATCTCCGAATAGATCCTCATTGGGATTATGAAAAGGTATATTTTGCTTAAGAGTAGTTTTTGTGTTGCGAGAGCAACACTTTGGTTTTGTCCTGGTTTTTTTTTTTTTTTTTTTTTTTTTTTCCTATGACTCCGATTTCATTTTATTCCTGGTAACTGGGAAGGGTCTAACCTGTGCGGTTTTTACGGAAAGTGTGGACCTTAGGCCGGATTGATGAATATGACATTACATTTTGGAAAGCTCCGTAGAACTCTTGCCTGGGGCCAATAAGGATGGTTTTTGCTTGTCATCGAGCCAGAGCCTACGGTTTGCGAAGTGAAGTGGAGTTGTATAGCCTATGTCGGAGAGGACCATCTCAAGTTGTGTAGCGAACCTTTCGTTTCATCAAACCATGTTTCTGCTTTCGAGTGGAAAGCTCCGTTCTAGCACGCTAGCAGGCAGGCACCAGTTTCAAATTGAAGATGGACTAAAATCTATAAGCGTTAAATATATGCGGCAGTTACCCGGCCCCACAGCCAACATATCTTCTTTGAGTGATAAATAGAAAAATCTACAGAGACAAAAAAGTGGCTTTTTCCCACGGGTCCGAAAGTGCTGCCATCTATTGTTTCTGTCCATGTCTGCGACGATTCCAGCTGAGTTTATAAAAAAAAAATTTTGCACTTGGGTTTGCGGTAGAGTAACGGTATCAGATGTGCCCCTTAAACTTTAAAAGTTTTCTCATTGCTAAAGAAACTAGAGCTTATCCTTTGCTCCTTTCTAAGTCGTGACGTTAGAAAGTTGGCCTACGGCAAAAAAGTCAACTTTTGAACTAAGACAGGTAGAATTTTTTTTTCGACGGCAATCGATAGCCATTGATGAGCTGATCAAAGTATATGTCATCCATTTTTTGGTACAAAAATTCCTTCATGAGATACACCAGTTTGAAAATTTCAAAGGGGTTGACAACTTCATAGTAAGGTACACGAAAACAAAAATAGGCGATACCTGTTATGAGACATGTAGGGGACTTTTAAGCAACAGTCGACTGTTGGCTCATAATCATCTTTGGTAATGAGGGGTTTGCCGCTTTTGCTAGTTGGTGTACCTGTTATTTGTTTCCGGTGTATTCGATGGTAAGAACAATTTGGTTCCCAATGGTAAGATATGCAAGGGACTTGCAAGTAATAATCGGCTGTTATGCTACAATCATCTTCTGCGATGATGGGTTTGCAACTTTTGCTAGCTGGTGTACCCATTGTTTGTTTTCGTTTAAGGGTTAATGTATATCACGGGAGAGGGACTTGTAAGTAGGAATCGGTTCACGAGTGGCTAGGAATTTTTGCAATTGGGTGCACATTGTATGCTACAATCATCTTCAGGGATGAGGGGTTTACATCTTCTGCTCGCTAGTGTACCCATTATTTTTATCCGGTGAACTTGATGTCTATCACGGGAGAGAGACTTGTAAGTAAGAATCGGTTCACGAGGGGCTAGAACTTTTGTAAATTGGTGCACATTGTATTCGATTTCTATAAACCTGACGGTAGAAAGTTTGTATCGATGGTCTATCGCTGTAACCTAGGATTAACTGTTTACGCAACTATACATTTGTGTACGCGATTTCAGCTGAGTTTATCATTCGTTTTTTTGCACTTGGGTTTGCGGTAGAGAAATGGTATCAGATGAACTCTTAAACTTTAGAAGTTCTCTCATTGCTAAAGAAACTAGAGCTTATCCTTTGCTCCTTTCTAAGTGGTGACGTTAGAAAGTTGGCCTACGGCAAAAAAGTCAACTTTTGAACTAAGACAGGTAGAATTTTGTTTTCGACGGCAATCGATAGCCGCTGATGAGCTGATCAAAGAATATGTCATCCATTTTTTGGCACAAAAATTCCATCATGAAATACACCAGTTTGAAAGTTTCAAGGGGTTGACAACTTCAGTAGTAAGGTACACACTGAAACCGAAAATAGGCGATACCAGTTGTGAGACATGTAGGGGAATTGTACACGACAGTCGACTGTTACCTCATAATCATCTTCGGCATTTTTTTTTTTCCTATGACTCCGATTTCATTTTATTCCTGGTAACTGAGAAGGGTCTAACCTGTGCGTCCTGTGCGGTTTTTACGGAAAGTGTGGACCTTAGGCCGGATTGATGAATATGACATTACATTTTGGAAAGCTCCGTAGAACTCTTGCCTGGGGCCAATAAGGATGGTTTTTGCTTGTCATCGAGCCAGAGCCTACGGTTTGCGAAGTGAAGTGGAGTTGTATAGCCTATGTCAGAGAGGACTATCTGAAGTTGTGTAGCGAACCTTTCGTTTCATCAAACCATGTTTCTGCTTTCGAGTGGAAAGCTCCGTTCTAGCACGCAAGCAGGCAGGAGTAGTATATAAAGCCGGGTTCTACTCCACCCTCCCCCCAATTTCAAAACCCCATTTTAACATCAATTTATTAAATTTTAACATCCTTTTTACCAAATTATCCCCCTTTTTAAGAACATTTTTATTTTCTTACTTCCAAAATAAAGGATACAAGAAATGAGAATATTACCCTTTACTACATATAAAATACTACAATATACTACTACTTCTTTTTTTTTACATTTTTCATTTTTTACTGAGTAAACAGTTCTAAATCCACATATGTTTCTTTGTTCTTGTTTTCGCGTACAATAGGCTGCAAAACCAGATTTTTCTTTAAAAGTAATTCGTTAGCAATGGCATTATATTTCTGTGTTATAAACAAATCACAGGGTTTGTTATTATGATTAATGACCACAACCAACTTATCACCATATTTTGTCTTAGCAATTCTCATTTTAACAATAGTATATTTCAATCCTAGAACTAGTTCTTCTTTCCTGATTGTCTCATTGTATTTATTCATTCTGATTGTATTCAAGACTTCCTTTGTGGACTCCATTTATTAGCGGATGATTTTATTAAATAAAAATCCAGGCTCACAAACTCACATACATATTTTTGTTAATAATACCTAATGTAGCTTTTCTTTCATAATATATAACACAGTAAATATTATATGGTACAGGCTGAGCGTGTTTTAATGTTAAACTTATTTCAATATCAGCAGTTGTTCCATTATATATACTTGATTCGTGTTTGGAAACATCGAAACAGAATAGTGGATATACTTCTTTAAATTCTTCTATACTAACAACACTACCAGTATCAAATGCTAATTGCTTATAGCCCAAATGTATGAACCTATTGTAAAGATTTGAGTATTTACATTTCTCATCGCTAAAGTCGCATTTGAGTGGTTCTTCAGGATATTTATCCCCATTAATTCTAAGTTCTATGTCTGTTAAATTCATATGATCAAACACCATATTATTCATTAATTGATTGTTATGCTTTTCATTTTTCTGTAACATCACAACGATTTTTGTAGGACTATTTCTCTCAGACACAACTTTCCAAGTGTGTTCCTTATTCTGACTAACATCACTTTTATAACTATTACATGCTTCCCACATCAGATTATGCTTTTTATCCTTAGCAAGATCCTTTTCTAATTCACTCATCATTTCGATACTAGGAGCTACAATAGGGATCTTCCAGGATAAATACTCGATTACTACTTTGAAATTAGTATTTCCATTTCTTATAATCATGTTGTTATCATCATTTCTTCTTAGAAATAATTTATGCGATGCACCTCTGAAGAATCGTTTGTTTCCTTTCAGAAATCCAAACAATTCTGATAATGGTAAATACATATTTACTAATTTACTGCTCTTTGTTCTGTTATATCTTTTTTCAAATCCTTTATTATAATTATTATTATTTCTCAAACTGACTGTTCCACCCCCTGCTGCAGCCCCTGCTACTACTGGAGTTGCAGTAAACGAAGCAATAACAGGATTAATTTCTTTTCCTTGATTATAATCCTTATACCAGAAATGATTTCTTGCTGCACTTCTAGAATAATCATCAGAGTATTCAATCAACTTTGTAACGGTAGTTGTAATACCAACATGATTAATTTTTTCAACCGATTCATCGTTTATTACATATTCAGCGGTACTGAATAAATTAAATCCATTATTCGTTAAAGTAGCAACATCGGTTGCAGCTATAGGAGTCCCATCTTCGTTTACTATTCTTACACTAACATCAAGATAACTTTCACTTGGATAAAACCAAGAATCTAATTTCTTTGTCACGAATTCAAACTCTGATTTATTAGATACATTCACATCTGTTTCTCGAATTTCTTTAAATTCATATTTAACCACTGTATCATCCACAAGCGGTTCGTCAAATATGTTCCATTGCGGACTGATAACTTTATTTACTGCCATTTATATAAGAAAGAAATTATTAAATAAAACTTATTTCAGAATCTTTAATCCATTTCCAGTCATTAACGTTTTGATCAAGTCCTGACTTCTTTGATTTAAAATCCTTTTATTTGTACCGATAAGATCCTTCATCGATTTTTTGTTTCCAATTACATCAATGAGTTCCTTCTTGTTTACATCGATCAGATCTTTCCCATATTCTATTGCTCTGTTTTTCAACAACTCAAATCTCGGTTTAATAATATTATTATACATTGACATAGCCCCATCTTTTATTTGTTTTGCTGACGTTTGAAATAACTGGGAATTAACAATGTTTTTGAATACACTACCGATTCCACTTCCATACTGCTTTTTATAAAGTAATCGCTTATTATTAATCAACATTTATAGGTAAATAATTTTATTTCACTAATCCTTTAAGCTTTTCTTAAATGCAGCACGTATCCAACGTTATCACCATTCAAATCGATAGGTCTTCCCAACTGATCAGTAATTGTCATTCTCAAGGAGTAAATAAAGTCTTTTGTATTAATAGGAAGGTAGATTAATTGTCTAGGATTCTCAACAATTTGACAACCCGGTTCTGTATTAGGAACAAATGTCCAAATGACATCTGATTTACTTTTGTTTACGATAGAACTGTTTACGAGAGAGCAGTGAATTTGAATTTTATCAACGCTTCTTGTTATATTAGGAAGCTTTGTACCTTCATTGATTTTCTTAGATATCTCACTATCCTTCTCAAATCCTAAAATCTGACACAAGTCACTATTAAATCTAAACACATATTTTTCTTGTAATAGTATGACAAATCTCATAGATGCTGGATTGGATGAAATTACAATAGGACATTTATCTTTTGGGGTATCAAAATACTGACACAAAAAATAATTCAAACAATCATCGTTATACATCCCATTAGGAATAGTAACATTCATCCATTCTGTTGCATTATTATCTTCATCTTTCCTGTATTGAAATGTATTATTTCCAAATTTATCACTTATATTATGCCATGAATACCACAAAGTACACTGATTCAAACCTATTTCATAATCCCAATTACGATTCAATTCGATTGGTTGACTAAATGTTATATCAATGATACTTTCATTACCTTCAATGTTTAACAACACCATTTATTAGAAATAATTTTTATATATTGAATTGTAATTTCTCTTCGTAAGAAATTTATTTCGCATTAACGAATCCAAAATATCAATAGCTTCATTTCTCACCTCATCAGATGTATTTCCGTTTACTCTGCTACCTATCAAAGTGTATAATTTTGAAATAATTTCATCACAATTCATAAATATTCCAGTTCCTTGTTGTCTGATAAAGGGTATACTAGATTGAATTTTTCTTAATCTATCCTTATAGTCTTGTATAAATAAAATAATTTTATCATACTTACTAGAACTATAACTTTTACTTTTCAGACCACCATAACTTTGACTTATAGGTGTTAATTCAGCCAAAGCATCTTCTATATTCTCTGGGTTATCATAATAAAAATGAGGCATCTCAAAATATTCCCCTTCATATCTTCTATGATTATCTCTATATTTCACATTAAGTGCTTTTGATAACTCTTTATCAACACCTTCATTCAGATCAACAACTTTTATACTTGTTGGAGATGCTTCTAAAGCGGTTGACTGCATTTCTACCCCTGAAACTGGAAGCTGATATGGTTGATTCGTTTCACCTATCTGGAGAAGCCTTGTTCTTGAACTATCATCACCTTCCTGTAGTTTATTTATGATCATTTCAGTGTTCTCTTGTAATTTTTTGATGGTGTCTTTAGTGTTTTCTTTTTGTGCTATAATAACTGGAGCGTTTAACTCTGAAGCATATTCCCGAAATCCTGCCTTCTCCATCTCATTTTGTTGAACCTTTCTTCTCTGAACTTCTCTGTTCTTCACTATATCCGATAACATATCACTCAAGCGTCTTGAATCCATTTATATACAAGTAATTTTATTTCATAATAAATTTTGAAAGTTCTTTTTCATAAAACCCTCCTTGAATTAATTCCCCACTTTTGTCAGATATTTCATAAGTAATGGGAATGGTAGGTCTGATGGTTGCTATCTGAAATACTTCATCCGTATAATTAGGTAAATATCCTTTATCGAAAATACTTTTTTCTTTTTTAATTCTGACTAAATCCCCTACTTTGACGTTTCCTGTGATTTTGTAGTCATCTACTGGAGGAAACAGAGCACTAAAAACCTTTTTCTGATTAACCTTTTTACTAGCATCAACTGGTTTCATTTGTATTGAACGGTGGTACGAGTTATTATAATTACTCACAAATAAAGGTAAAATATCAATCCAATTAGTAGTGTTATTGTGAGTGAAATATTTCCATAACTTTTCTTTTAGCGTTCTGTTGAATCGTTCTACAATTTGCGCTTTCAATTCGCTTTCAGATGCAAACCAGTGTATGCCGCTATTTTTCAAAAAAGATTGAACATTTCTCATCACAAATTCTTTACCTTTATCAGTTTGTAGTTTCTTAGGAATTCTTTCTTTAAATATAACACTGAATGCTTTTATTATTTCAGCACCCGTTTTGTCTTTCAGAGGGATACACCAAGCATATTTACTAAAGCAATCAATAACAGTTAAAATGTAATTTGTTTTATTATTTTCTTTTTTATATTTCTGCATGTCAACTAAATCAGCTTGCCATTGCTCATCAACATAGTGAACATACACTCGCCTCCTTTCAAAGTTATGATAAGAAGGTTTGTGTAACGTATACACATTCTCATTTTGCAACACATTTTTTATTTTATCCTTGGAAACCTTAACACCATTTTCTTTTAATTTTCTGTAAATATCATCCACACCCGAATAATTAGAATAATACGTCTTTAAAATATCTGTTTCTGCGTTGAGGTTTTTTTTAAAAAGCGATTTTTCCTCGATCCGCAAATAACACAATTCCCTTTCAGCATTGGAACATTATTTTTTTGTGACACTGCCTTAAACATTGATTCAGTATCAGTGCTCTTTTTACATTTCATACAATAAATCTCCATTTATTAGAAAACAATTTTTATAAACGAAAAGCTACCAACTTCATTTTGCGCTTAATGTAGGAAATACAGTGAAAACCACAGTTTAATTCATCTATATTTTGAACAGCAAGATTTTCATAAGCTATTTTTTTCTTTGAAGTTTTTAGATATTTAACTATTTCTTTTCCTGGAGGAATACCGAAAGAATCGAAAAATTCGACATAGGGGGATTCAGGTAGATTACAATAGGCAACCCAATGTGTTCCAGGCATTCCACGTTTGTCATAGTTGATTACACCACATTCCGAATCGTTTATATGTTTGCGTAGCGTATCTAAAGAGAAAACACCTCGAAACTGTGGTATACTCCCTAATGCATCCATAATATCAAAATTAGTTAGAGGTCCTACTTTACTTTTGCTTCTTTTTTGATGTCCCCGTTTTTTGACTTCCTAGGCCTTCCACGTACCCCATGACCGACAACTTTTTGTGTTCCAGGGAGTGTAAGCGCTCCACCTATGTTGATATCATCGTTTTTTTCCTTCCTAGGCCTTCCACGTACCCCATGACCGACAACTTTTTGTGTTGCAGGAAGTTTAAGCGCTCCACCTGTGTTGACATCATCAGTTTCCTTCTCACGTACCCCATTACCCACAACTTTTTGTGTTCCAGGAAGTTTTAGCGCACCACCTGTGTTGGTCATTTTATCCATAATTTTCTTACCAGCGAATGTACCCAAAGCAGCAGCACCACTTGTTAAAGCTGCCTTACCAAGGGTAATTGCTAGCGGTATTAAAAATGGAAGTAATCCACCTTTTTGAATCGCTTCTCTCATCTGCTTGTATGATACATCAATATCACAACCCTTATTATTCATTTTACAGGTTTCAATTTTATCAATTTGTCGTTTACTTAAAAGTAACTTAACTGGTTCTCGTTCATTTTGTCTACTATGACTAACACGTATCTGACATTTTTGTTTAGCATCAAAACATTTCTTCAGCTTTCCTTTCTGAAGCTTTGACAAATAAACTGTATACTCCATTGTTTCAACCATTTATTAGGGAATTAATTTATCTTATAAAATTTATTTACCAGCCATCATTTTTTCTATTCTGGTAACGAATGGTTTGTCAACAGGTTTTAGCTCTAGCTCTAGAAGCCTTTTTAAAATATTTACTACTGCTCTTTCAATATTATCGATACGAGTTTTTTGACCAGCAATCTTTCCTTCAATTATACCGTTATGGGTGTGTTGCCCTAGAAGCTTTTTGTCATAATCTAAAAGATTCATAGTTAACGTTGCTAAATTAACAGCATCATTTTTGTTTCTAGGGTTTTGAACATTTGTTATCAATTTGTTCTCAGCATCAATTTCTTTCTCATTAACTCGAACTATTTCTTTTACAAATAACCCTTTATCATTAATCCTTACCAATAAATTTTTAGGAGAATCATCTATCGCAGTTAATCTGTTGATATCTTCGCTAAAGTACTGATTTGCCCCCACTTGTTGTGCGGTAATTTCTTCTTTAAATTGATTCAAAATAATAGTCATAGATCTGAAACTAATAGCGTCCTGGTCAGCTTTCGCATCCCCTAACATAATAATTCTCTTACCTTGTAGGTTAATATTACCGTTGTCATCAGTAACTCTCTTTTCATTCGATTCGTTACTAACCTTTTTTCCAACACTACCAAATTTATTCATTTATTATAGAAATAAATTATCCGGTAAATTTTTCAAAGTTTTTCCTGTACTTAAGGGTTTTATCTTTTATTTTTAAATCTATGAAGAAAAAACCGTAGCCCTTGGTTGCAGTCTCGAATTGTTTGAGAAATTTTTCATCGTCTATACTGGATACATGGCTTTGTCTTATTAATTTTACTTCTTTTGGATTAGAACACTGAAAGAATGCAAAATAATTGCACTGGAGCCTTACCACCTTTGGCGTTTTATGATAGCTCTGTGAAAAGTAAATAATTGAAGCATTTTTCTTTCTTCCTCTTATGAATAAATCTTCTATTTTCTTCTGGTCTTTTTCAGTGACAAAATCGTCAAAGATAATCAAGTTTTGGTACTCAGGGTCTAAGTCGTCAACATCGACAATATCATCAAGATTGTTACTTACTGTTAAGACTTTCGATTTGCATTGTGACTCTAAAGTGGTTAAATTGGTTATAAGGTCTTGATACTTATCTTCTTCAAGATCTTTTGCATACAAGTATATTCGGTTGAAACAAAGATATTCATAAATTAAATTCAAAAGAAGGTTAGTTTTCCCTGTTCCAGAACTACCACAAATTAATAATCTAAATGGCCACTGAGGTGCAAGGTCGTGCTTATTCTGATAAGTGTTCTTTTCACTAAAATCATAGACTTTGATTGGAGCCTTTTCATTCATTTATTTAGGAAGAATTTTTCATTATAAGATTTACTTGAGTATTTTAAGTATATACTTGAAGTTTTGAAGTAGGTACTTGAAGTTTTGAAGTGGGTACTTGATTTTTTTAAGTAGGTACTTGATTTTTTGAAGTAGGTACTTGAAGTTTTTAAGTAGGGACTTGAAGTTTTTAAGTAGGGACTTGATTTTTTTAAGTAGGTACTTGATTTTTTTAAGTAGGTACTTGATTTTTTAAGTAGGTACTTGATTTTTTTAAGTAGGGACTTGATTTTTTTAAGTAGGTACTTGAAGTTTTGAAGTAGGTACTTGAAGTTTTTAAGTAGGTACTTGAATTTAATGTTTATAACCTAAAGGTAAAGTGTGTATTTTATCGCTTGTTACTATCCTTTTATCATCCTTAGGATCTAACGCTTTTTTATTCTGTTCTTCTAGAAACATATTGTGCTTGTATGATCTTAAGTTATACTGGGTTATAGAAAGGTTTTCCGTTTTACCAAACAGTACATCCTTATAGTTTTGAATCGTAATTTTATCTTTAACTATATTGGTTTTTATTCCTTTCAGTTTTTTGCTAGCCTTTGAAGGGTCTTGGTTGTCCTTTAAATAAGCATATACTTTTGATCGTAATCCAACAAACTCTGTCATAACCTGTCCACCTAATTCATCTTTCATCATTCCTATCACTTTCTTATTTACACTAGGAAACCCATATGGATTATCTTTCGCATAATCAGATGTATCGAACCTCTCATTCAAATCCTGTTTGATATCTTGATAAAAATCTTCAGTTCTAATATCATATATAAAAGAATCAGTGTCCATATAACACAAATCAATTTTATCTCCATATTTAGGCTTCATATAATCATAATGGAATTCATACATCAATAACTTGGATAGTTCCAATACAGCAAAGCCGATATACATTGGTTTGTCTAGTTTTATCTTTTCCTTCGACATTCTTGCCACTGAAAAGTTCTCACTGAATATTATTTCAGATTTAAAGTTGGGTTTCTTTATTATTTTTTCTCTTGTTGCATCATCCGTTATTATTTCCATATCCGCTCGCTTCCTTACGTTTTCCATAGTTTTTCCAAAGCAAGCATTATTCATCAGTTTAAAGAAATCCTTTTCAAAATCATTTGTACCTTTAGTTCTAAGTGCTGTGTTGTGGTCCATATATCCTTTTAAGTAAGCACTTTCAGTGAATCCTAGTATTCTGTGTACTCTCTTCAATATCAAACCTTTTTGTAAATAAAATTCTAGATTCCTGTGGTGAACTACATAGTTGGTTTTATCTAATACTGTGGTACATAGCTTACCGTTAAAGTGTTCGGGTGCTAATGGTAAATCCTTGTGTAATTCGTGTAGTTCTTTTGGATATTCTAAATCTACCTCATATATAGCACCTACATTCTGTAATTTCATTATCGAATTGATGTGAGTTTTTAGATGGTTGTAATACTCGATTGATTCGTATTCATTCCTTTCTTTCAAATCATCCGGTATGGAAATGAATTGGAAATCATTCGCTGGTAAATTCTGCGACATCGCCCACCCATATAAATTATTAGCGTCCAAATACATTAAATAATTAGGTGGTTTATGCTTATTATAATCACTTGTATATTTATTATTTGCTTTTGCGTATCTTTTTATACATTGGGATACACCACCTCTTATTCCCTTTTCAATGAATGTATACATGTCTTCCTTTGAGAATAACGGCAAGTCTACTTTCGAATGCTTTAGGAAAGCATCCCATGTTAGTCCTGGAGCTGAGAAGTAATGAAGTGGATCCAGATCATAATTATGTATACACACATTTCTGAAATTCTCTACAACATCCGACAATATTAACACATCACTTTTTAGGTATAATTTAGTATAATCAAGTAATGTTTCACAGTTAAATTGCTTCCATATAGATACCGCTCTTTTATAATCACTTTTGTCAATACCTTTCCCCGTCAACCTAGAATAAAAGCTTTCTATTGGTGGTAACTTTGTACATTTCATTTTATCGAAACTATCTACGAATTCATAGGGATACACCCCTTTTTTAATTATTTCTTTGAATTCATCGTCATTTTTGAAGCTGTTAGATGTGAATTTGAAATTCTGTCTTAGATGATTACAAGGTACTTTGCAATCACATGTTGCTAAATTTGCTGATAGTTTGTCTAAAGATGAAGCCATAAATCTAATTGAATCTATAAACCGGATCTCATATTTTATTTCCGCATCCGTCTTTCTTATACTTATTGATTTCGAGAATGATATGAAACTTTCTGCACTTTCAAAAATTCCGTTATCAGGTATCAATTCTCGAACAAATAAATGAGAATCATATTTTGATAAATTATGCATTACTACCGGGATATGCCTAGGAATCCTGTATTTCATATTACATTCAGCATGAGCAAATCCCCTATCTTCTCCTGTCATGTGGTCGTGATCAAAGTGAGGATTTTCAGTAATTTCAGTTGTACAGATGTGACAAGTCTTATTCATTAGATTTTTCCATTTTTCGGTAATTTCTGCATTGGTATAAGTATGGTTTCTTTGTCTGCTTTCATATTTGTCTGCAATTTCTCTGGATACTTTTGTAACGGTTTTAACAAAATGTTCTGCAGCGTCTTCACCGAAATAGTCATAGTATTTGTTCTGGTTTGTATCAAAGGAACAGCATACCTGAAACCCGTAAGCAAATGGTTTCTGTTTGGCCACTTTTATTGTTTTCTTCCCGTTTACCTGATTGTATTCTTCGTTATAAGACTCAAAGTCTGCTATTATGCAATAAGGTACTTTCATTTGTTTTGCAATATTTTTATATTGTATACTTGAACCTTCAGGAGGCATTATTATATCAGGATCTTCGCAATTATTTTTACTTTCATGTTTTTCAAAGTGTTCTTCTTTTGTAAAATGCCTTCCGCAAAAAGTGCATAGGTATGTCTTTGTTTTATTTTTAGAGATTTGACTACCAACTAATCTGCTCAGATCCTTTACCAGTACATAATGATTATCGAAATATAATAAATTAATAACATGTTTAGCTGTTTTGCCATTGATTGTACTTTTTAGTATATGACTTCTGATAATTTTCTCTTTTTCAATTTGAAATAAACAAATCTTAATGTTGTATCTATTTTCAAATTTGTGTATATCTTTAGTATCCATTGGGAAGTTGGTAACCCCATCGAAATCAAATTCGTTCTCATATTGTTTATGTTTCGAAATTCTTTCCGGATGATCCTTAGCTGGATGTAGATTTGCTAAGATGGACCAAAGAAAGCATTTTTGATCTAAATTTTTTATATTTATGCACGCTTTTTTATTTTTTACGAAATCTGGCAGTATTTTAAACGTTCCTCCCATGTAAGATTCTATTCGTGTCATCCTATAATCAATTCCTTCATACCGACTGAATTGTAGCCCAGATCGAGGGGTATTACTTAAAGAACTAAGTCTCTTGTTATTATCATCCAAATGATTATGAGTAAGAATGCTATTTTTATTTAAAATCCAAGAAGTACTGTTGTAATACACTACTACTTCTTCATCATTCTCCTGTCGATGGAAAATAGCACGAGTTACAAACTGAACTCTATATTGATTTATTTCGTTCATTCGCCGCTGTATATCTGCGAAAGTAAAAGCAATAAGAGTATGCTCGTCAACTCCATTACCTTGAACTGAAACGTTTATAGTGAATATATTCTCACTTTCGCTAAAAATAGTAGGCTGCTGTTCTTCTTCCTTTCTAAATAAATGATCAGGAATCAATTTTTCTTCTTTGATTTTTTTCTTATTTATAAAGAGAGTGGATAAATCGACTACTTTCTGTCTACTGTTATCACGTCTTTCTGTTTGATCTCTTATGATATCTCTATTTTTCTGTACGGAATCTTTATGTTTGGTAATAATATTATTATAGTATTCTCCAACTCTTTTTAGTACTTCTTCTCGGTTTCCGCGAGTTGATAGGTTCTTGTTTTTCAGAAATTTCTTTAATTCGCTTGTCTCTTTTTCTTTGTTATCATTGTATTCTTGTTTTAGTTTTGTAATGGTGATATTATTTTCTTTTATCTCATCTTCCAGAATGGTTCGTAATCTCGGTTCTGGTTTGTAGTCGGATGGTCTGTTCTTATTATGAGTTCTTTCGTTTCTGCGTTCAATTTTAATTTTATCTTCAGCTATCAAAATATACTTATTAAGATGGTTTATTATATTATTTGTTATTTTATGTTTCTTAGCTCCATTTGTTTTGATTTTATTAATTTTCGCATAAGTCCGCAGTTCATTATATGTGTATAGCGATAATCTTTGTATAACCGCTTTGTTGTTTGATATAACCTTTTTACAAAGCTGAATAACCTCTGCAGTATTCATCATTTAATAGGGGAATATTTTTATTAATAAATTTCTCAGTCTGCGTTTTCTCAGCCGTAAAGAAAAGCACTGGTTTTCCAAATCCTTTACTATGTATTTTCCGACGCCCTTATGGGTTTCACACATGCTTTACTACTAGTCACGGGTTTCCTTTATTCTTTACTACTCTTGACGAAATCGGCATTTGGTTACTACTCTTAACGAAAATCCGCTTTTGGTTACTACTCTTGACGAAATCGGCATTTGGTTACTACTCTTTATTTTGTTAGAAATATTTTTCGAAACAATTTTATTATATTATAAATGGAAGAATTAGAAAAGAAAATGTATGTTTACCGTCGCAGTTACAAGTACTACAATCATATAAGTAATAGCTTACTTGTATCCAAATTCCTCTTTTCAGCAGCAGGAATGTCTGCGTTTCTAGTGCTACCGCTAGCTTCTTTAAGTTTGGGTGCTGTTATCATCGAAATAATTGAAAAGCAATTAAGCATTGCTGATAGAAAAGCAGAATTTAGGACTATTTATGATTTTTATACTGAGTTGTTGTCAATGCTAAAATGCGGACAGTTAACAATTGAGGAGGTAATTCAGAGAGAAACAGAGATGCGTAAAACCTTTCGATTTTTTCCTCGCGAAAAATACATGAAACAAGTCCGTCTGAATGGCTATAAATATTGTAATAAATCTATAAAAATTCAAGAGAAATTACCAAACATATAGTCTATTGCTATACTGAATATTGTTTCCTAACTGTCAAACAGATCTTTATTTCATACGCGCATTAATGAGCTGCGTCATTCAAAGGTCTCGCCGCCAATTTGGGATGTAATTACAGTCTCCGGCGTGACTAACACAATCTCATCTTAACTCGGAAACTTGTGCGAATTGAACAAGGACCCTTGGTGTAGTGGCTCAACGTTCGGCCGAGCGTTGACTCATCACCATTCAGACCTTCGAATCCCACTGACCGCAGTTTCTGTTTGTCGATAGTGGGATGGTAATAAAAACTTGCGGGTTCCCCGTTCAGGGCCCCCCAGACTAAGGCCACATCACCACAAACACTACACCAATCGGGGTGTACCAACATCACACCTCTTAATTTTCAAAGTCTGGGGGTGTGGGGTTTTGCAAAAATATTTTATAAAGTTCAAAATCGGTAATCATCATATCATCATGCAAACTCAGTACTGCGTTTGTATCTATCGCATTTATATGATAAACGTGGTTGGTTTCTATTACCAGATGTTTCAAAGCGATTGGGATTTTTATTTAATAAAATCATCCGCTAATAAATGGAGTCCACAAAGGAAGTCTTGAATACAATCAGAATGAATAAATACAATGAGACAATCAGGAAAGAAGAACTAGTTCTAGGATTGAAATATACTATTGTTAAAATGAGAATTGCTAAGACAAAATATGGTGATAAGTTGGTTGTGGTCATTAATCATAATAACAAACCCTGTGATTTGTTTATAACACAGAAATATAATGCCATTGCTAACGAATTACTTTTAAAGAAAAATCTGGTTTTGCAGCCTATTGTACGCGAAAACAAGAACAAAGAAACATATGTGGATTTAGAACTGTTTACTCAGTAAAAAATGAAAAATGTAAAAAAAAAGAAGTAGTAGTATATTGTAGTATTTTATATGTAGTAAAGGGTAATATTCTCATTTCTTGTATCCTTTATTTTGGAAGTAAGAAAATAAAAATGTTCTTAAAAAGGGGGATAATTTGGTAAAAAGGATGTTAAAATTTAATAAATTGATGTTAAAATGGGGTTTTGAAATTGGGGGGAGGGTGGAGTAGAACCCGGCTTTATATACTACTGGCAGGCACCAGTTTCAAATTGAAGATGGACTAAAATCTATAAGTGTTAAATATATGCGGCAGTTACCCGGCCCCACAGCCAACATATCTTCTTTGAGTGATAAATAGAAAAATCTACAGAGACAAAAAAGTGGCTTTTTCCCACGGGTCCGAAAGTGCTGCCATCTATTGTTTCTGTCCATGTCTGCGACGATTTCAGCTGAGTTTATAAATTTTTTTTTTTGCACTTTGGTTTGTGGTAGAGTAACGGTATCAGATGTGCCTCTTAAACTTTAAAAGTTCTCTCATTGCTAAAGAAACTAGAGCTTATCCTTTGCTCCTTTCTAAGTCGTGACGTTAGAAAGTTGCCCTACGGCAAAAAAGTCAACTTTTGAACTAAGACAGGTAGAATTTTTTTTTCGACGGCAATCGATAGCCATTGATGAGCCGATCAAAGTATATGCCATCCATTTTTTGGTACAAAAATTCCTTCATGAGATACACCAGTTTGAAAATTTCAAAGGGGTTGACAACTTCATAGTAAGGTACATTGAAACCAAAAATAGGCGATACCAGTTATGATACATATAGGGGACTTTTAAGCAACAGTCGACTGTTAGCCCATAATCATCTTCGGTAATGAGGGGTTTGCAGCTTTTGCTTGTTGGTATACCTGTTATTTGTTTCCGGTGTATTCGATGGTAACAACAATTTGGTTCCCAATGGTAAGATATGCAAGGGACTTGTAAGTAATAATCGGCTGTTATGCTACAATCATCTTCTGCGATGATGGGTTTGCAGCTTTTGCTACCTGGTGTACCCATTATTTGTTTCCGGTTAACTTAATGTATATCACGGGAGAGGGACTTGTAAGTAGGAATCGGTTCACGAGGGGCTAGGAATTTTTGCAAATGGGTGCACATTGTTTTCGATTTCTATAAATCTGACGGTAAGAAAGTTTGTGTCGATGGTCTATCAATGTAACCGAGGATTAACTGTTTACACAACGGATACAAACGAAAATGTAAAGCAATGAGGTAGTTTCATAATAATTAATAGGGTCATCTATAGTATTTTAATCCTGAAAAGTTACGGATAGCTTTCTATTACCAACTAGATTATATAAGATATTGTTCCAAGTTTTCATCCGTCACGATGTCTACGATTGAAAAGGATAAAGTACAACTGACTGCAAAGTTAATTTAGTCCCTTCTTCCTATATTATTTTGTTGTTGTTTTTACAACGCTGAAGAATACCTTTTGATCATATGATTATTTTTTTTAGAACATCCCGTTTAAAAAGCTTATGCTATAATCATCTTCAGCGATGAGGGGCTTGCAACTTTTGATAGCTGGTATATCCATTATTTGTTTCCGGTGAATTTGATGTCAATCACGGGAGACGGACTTGTAAGCAAGAATCGGTTCACGAGAGGCTAGAAATTTTTGAAAATTGGTGCACATTGTATTCGATTTCTGTAAATATGACAGTAAGAAAGTTTGTATCGATGGTCTATCGCTATAACCTAGGATTAACTGTTTACGCAACGGGTACAAACGATACGGTAATGTAAAACAATAAGGTAATTTTGTAATAATTAATAGTGTCATCTATGGTATTTTAATCCTGAAAAGTTACGGATAGCTTTATAATATCAACTAGATTATATAAGATATTGTTCCAAGTTTTCATCCGTCACGATATCTACGATTGAAAAGGATAAAGTTCAACTTCGACGGCAATCGATAGCCGCTGATGAGCTGATCAAAGTATATGACATCCATTTTTTTGTAAAAAAAATTCCTTTATGAGATTCACCAGTTTGAAAGTTTCAAGGGGTTGACAACTTCAGTAGTAAGGTACACACTGAAACCAAAAATAGGCGATACCAGTTGTGAGACATTTAGGGGATTTGTACGCGACAGGCAACTGTTAGCTCATAATCATCTTCGGCAATGAGGGGTTTGCAGCTCTCGCTAGTTGGCGTACATGTCATTTGATGAACAATTTGGTTCCCAAATGTAAAACATGCAAGGGACTTGTAAGTAATAATCGGCTGTTATGCTACACAAATCTTCAGCGATGAGGGGTTTGCAACTTTTGCTAGTCGGTATACCCATTATTTTTATCCGGTGAACTTGATGTCTATCACGGGAAAGGGACTTGTCAGTAGAATCGGTGCACGAGGGGCTAGAAATTAGTGCAAATTGTTGCACATTGTATTCGATTTATATAAATCTGACGGTAAGAAAGTTTGTATCGTTGGTCTATCGCTGTAACCTAGGAACTGTTAACGCAACGGGTACAAACGATACTGTAATGTAAAACAAGGTAGTTTCGTAATAATTAATAGTGTCATCTATGGTATTTTAATCCTAAAAAGTTACGGATAGCTTTATAATACCAACTAGATTATATAGGATATTATTCCAAGTTTTCATCCGTCACGATGTCTACGATTGAAAAGGATAAAGTTCAACTGACTGCAAAGTCAATTTAGTCCCTTTTTCCGATATGCTTTTGTTGTGGTTAGGGCAATCGATAGCCCTTGAAGAGCTGATCAAAATATATGCCATCAAATTTTCTGAACAAAAATCCTTCATGAGATAAGCCAGTTTGAAAGTTTCAAGGGGTTGACAACTTCAGGAGTAAGGTACACACTGAAACCAAAAATAGGCGATACCAGTTGTGAGACATGTAAGGGACTTGTAAGCAACATTCGACTGTAAGCAACAGTCGACTGTTAGCTCATAATCATCTTCGGCAACGAGGAGTTTGCAGCTTTTGCTAGTTGGTATACCTGTTATTTGTCTCAGGTGTATTCGATGGTAAGAACAATTTTGTTCCCAATTGTAAGACATGCATGGGACTTGTAAGTAATAATCGGCTTTTATGCTATAATCATCTTCAGCGATGAGGGGTTTGCAACTTTTGATAGCTGGTGCATCCATTATTTGTTTCCGGTGAATTTATTGTCAATCACGGGAGACGGACTTGTAAGTAAGATCGGTTCACGAGGGGCTAGAAATTTTTGAAAATTGGTGCACATTGTATTCGATTTCTGTAAATATGACAGTAAGAAAGTTTGTATCGATGGTCTATCGCTATAACCTAGGATTAACTGTTTACGCAACGGGTACAAACGATACGGTAATGTAAAACAATAAGGTAGTTTTGTAATAATTAATAGTGTCATCTATGGTATTTTAATCCTGAAACGTTACAAATAGCCTTCGTCCGATATTGTTTTGTTGTTGGTTTTACAACGCTAAAGAACAGCTTTTGATTATGTGATTATTCTTTTTAGAACATACCGTTTTAAAAACTTCGATAAGTTGACAATTTCAGCATTTAACCGACAGCGAAGAAACAAAACCAAAGTGTTGCTCGTTGCTCTCGCAACACTTTAGCCGGCGAAGCCGGACAAAGGTTGCCGCAACACTTCACGTTGCCCGGGCAACGTAGGTCTAGTTTACTTTGTGGTTAACATGAGTACTTTAAGCGGTGGTCGGATCTAGGAATTTAAAATTTCTCAGCCAATCTTGTCAAGTCTCTAGCGTTCAAGTCAAGTTTCATTGTCCCAGCACATCTGGAAGTATCTTAACTCGCGATCACCGGAATTCCGGACCCATGCCCCCTACAACTCCCCCAACAGTGCTCGAATCCGGTCCGGTTCTGGCACTGACGTATCTAAGGCTTGTGCTTGTTCTTCCCACCAAGTTTATCCCTTCACTCTATCGTGTCACAAGATTTCCGGTTCTTCCCTCCACTCCTACCCACATACATTCATCGGATCCGGTCTAAACTTGATTTGGGACACTTGAGACACAAGGTCTTTCCAAGTATCAAGTTTCATTAAGATCCGATCACCCGTTCGAAAGGTATACTTGCTTCAAGATTCCCCCTCCCCCCCCCCCTCCGAGGAGTCCGAATCTAGTCCAGTTCTGTCACCGATATGTGTTTGTTCTTCATCAATTTTCATCCCAATCGCTCCGCTTTAAGCGTGTCACAAGATTTTCGGCTTCCCCTTCCAACTCCCCCCCCCCCACATCTCTCGGATCCGGTCCAGGCTCGAAATGACGTGTGAGACACGAGGTCTTTCCAAGTAGAAAGTTTCCGATCACCCGTTCGAAAGTTATACGTGACTCAAGATTTCGAATTCTCCATCCCTCAAGTCCCTCCACGGTGTTCGGGTCAGGAAAGTGATTATATTTCCGAGTTAGTTTGGTCGGGTCCCTGATACGCCTGCTAACTTTCATCGTCCTAGCGCTTCTGGAAGTATCCTAACTTGAGAACAGTGGACCGACAGACAGACCGACCGAAAAGTGATCGGTATATCGCACTTGAGCGAAGCTGCAAGTGCCATAAAAACGAAATACCTATTACACACGTAGCCTATCACATAAAAAATTAATAAAAAAATAGATGGCACTTTACACAAGGGACTTGTACCGTGACCGTGACTAGTACTCTATTCTCGGAGCCATTAGACATACCAGGAACCACAAGGCGGGGCCTCATGGTGAAAACTAAATAAAAACAAATATATAATTTGAATGGGGAAGACGCCCTTGAGATGGAAACATTTTGTAAGTAGTGAACCGAAAGACAAAAATACTCCTCAGCCGGGATTTGAACCCAGAACCCTCTGCTTACAAGGCAGGCGCTCTACCAACTGAGCTACCGAGCGGCTTGAGAACAAAGTTCGCAAACCACTGCAATAGTCTGGTAGAAGCCGACCATAGGAACAGTGATCGCGCCCGAAGGCAAATTCATCTAACCAGTTCACATCCCCATGTCACTGAAATTATAATAATTTTTTTTTTTTTTTTGTCTTTCAGTTCACTACTTATAAAAAAAAATTCCGGTTTCGGCCGGATTCCGGGCGAAATGTGCAGGTAGAAAATGACTTTCATATACAGATTTAGCATGTCTTCTTACCTCAACATCAAATATATAATCAGCTTCAGATAAAACTTTACTTTTTAAAACATGTCCGGTTTTGGCCGGATTCCGGAACTATCAGTCCGGCGTTCTCAGCATGTTGTTTTACCCCAAATTGACTATCTTATTAGCTCTTAACATACAATTTGTTCGCCCCTTTGTTTGTACACCAACTCTTAAATGTAGGCTACATACAGAGCCCATATACAAACTCGACCTGTCCCTTGACCCAAAGAATCCTCACCCAAAGTTCCATCAAAACATCTTATTCCTTTCGAGGGTTGTCGTGCTTACGGACGGACAGACGGGCAACCTTTACAAAGTGATATGTATCCTTCCATTTACGTTTTGGGATCCTAAAAAGGACAAACTCAAAATATTAAAATATAGAAAGAAATAATTACATCGGTCCACTTTATTGCTCAGGACAGGATTCCATTGACCACCTTGTAGGACTAGTGCCAAGATTTTCCTTCACGGGGTAGTTGGGTTTGTTGACGGTGGTCTCTTCCCTGAGCTTCCTGGTGTCTTAAAGCCGACAAAGAAAAGTATGCGAGGTTGTTTTCTGTTTTTGTTTTAAACCGACTTACGAGGAGAAAATATTTTTTTTTTTTTTTCTCGTTTGAGTTTTTGTTGGTGCCTCAGGCGTCTATTGTATGGCCTTATTTCGCTTTTTTCAGTAAATTAGTATTATTATACGTAGAGACAAAAAAATAATTGAAACTTTTCAGTGAGAATTTGAGCGACTTAAATGGGGTGAAGTTGTGAATGGTTTATGAAGACTTTCTTGCTAGTTTCTTGTAAGGTCGTCTTTTCATGGTATTTCTTTTTGGCGGTCACTTTCCTTTTAGATAGCAAATTGTATTCCTTGCCCAGGTGTGTCGAAACCTAAAAGAAGTAAGACATAGCTTTGTCTTCGTAAATTCAATCAGAAAGTTTCGTTTCTCCGACTTGGCTTTCTACCCTTTGTCAAAGGCACGCTGATTAGAAGTGACCCAATTAGGGTTCTTTTGCTCTCAGGCCGTGAACAGCATTCGGAAGACCTCGAGATTGTCCTACTGCTGGAATCAGATAGAAAATGTCCGGAGACAATCCAGGATTTTCCTGAAATGAAAATTGCAGTAATCGTGAAACTCGTGTAACCCGGATCTTTTCTGATTTGCTCTAGCAATCCTTTCCGAAGCTTTGAGTTGGACTAGTTGAATAAAGAGAAAATATCGGACTAGGTAATCATGAATGCAACCTGACCTAACGAAATTGGAATGGCTAGTGAATCATGGTACGGCAAGTATAGCTTCGTTGCGAACCCGTAAGTTCCCGAACCTGTCGGCTCGCCTGAAAAGTCCGACCCTTCGTCCGCTTTTCCGACAGTTCTTCAACTCGCTAGAAATCCGTCTTTAGCCCAGTTTTTTGGGTAAGTCACCCCGAGAATCGAAACCGGGGAACGGGGAAACTCCGTGAAAACTCACGGGTGAGCTTAGTTACAGCAAACCGTTTTAAGCTTTGTGCTCACAGAACGAAACTCATTTCGACTTGGTGTTTAAATGACGCGGTGCAGATTTTCCGCTCGTCACACCGAATTCACCTAGCCAAATGCGATTCTCCGTTCTGTTGCATCAAGATTTGGTATGTTGGGAAACAAGCGGCAGAAGGCAAAATACAATCTTCGTCTTCACTTAAAATAATCTGAGCATGCAGAGTCCTGGGAATTAAAGCGTTCGCAGAAAGCCAGTTATTAAAGTAAGTAACGTGAAAACTGACCTTTCATTGCAACTTTGGAGCTTATACGGAGTTAGGAGTTGCGTTTTACAGATATTATGGTATCTGTTACCACGGTAACTGCATCTGAAATTACTGTTTTTTGGGTTACCGTGGTATCTGATATACGGTTCTCCGCAAAAACGGCAATTGCCGAAATTGCGCTTTTCGAAGTCATCCCAAAAAGAAGTCATCCCCTGATGACTTTTTTTCAGATGCCATGATCAGTTATCACGGTCGGACCGTGGTATCTGAATATCGGATACCACGACGACTGGCCAGATACCACGATAACTGCAAAAACGACTTTAGACCGTGTATCAGAAACCATGGTATCTGCAAAACGCAACTAAGGTCCCGTAGCGAGGGACGGAACCTGGTGGATTTTCGTTGGACGATTGCGACGTCATTCCGAAAAGTTAAATAATGCCTTTCCCAACAACTTTTTCATAACTACTTATTGCCTGAACAAGGAGTGTGTTCCACCCTTCTACAGATCGTAACTATTAGTTACTATTTCCGTTCCAACCTCACCAAAAGTTACTACGCCGACCGTTCCAACCTTCTCGAAATAGTAACTAGTTTGCTTACCACGCTCAGGAGCGTAGTAAGCGTAGTAACTACGGATCTCTGTAACATGATTGGTCGAATTCGCCCGTGGCATGATATTCTGCTGGAAAATAGAAAATCGTTCCAGCCTTGACGGCAAAAACCAGAATTCGTGACGTCATGCGTAGTAACTACGGTAAGTAGACACGCTCAAGATGTTCGGTGTTACTGGAGAATTCGAGCGAATTTTTTTAACTGGACTGATTAAATAACAACCCAGAAATGCTACTGCAGTGCGTAATAAATATATTTAAATGTGCTTTTGATGGTATGTTACGATCCTGTGGAGAACTAGATGAAGCTGTAGCGCTGCAATTGTTTGCTTGTGAAGTGTCATTGCTTTCTCTACATATGCTTTTGAGGAATATAGTTTATTCAAATTTGTTTGTTGCCCAAGCAAATGCGAGGTATAGCTAGTTTAAGTTCTGCTTATTTTACTTGGATGTGCTGATCATTTCCCCACTGTCAGAAGTTTAATCAGCATTTCTTCTGAGGGAGAAGATGTGTATCTAATGTGCGTAAAGTGATTTTAATAATGTGTGATGATTGCATGATGGTCTTATGACTTTCATATGCAAATAAGTCATTCATTCATTCAAGGGTGCGTAGTTTCAACGGACAACATTCTGGATGCTATCTATAAGCGTTACCGAATATCTTTCAACTGTAATTTTTTTCGTCAGTTTTTTTCTTGTTTAGTGTTATGTTTTACAAAATTTAACACAAAGGCTCATCACATATTTGTCAGTAATATTGACTGACTGGTTGTCTACTATTGAAATTGTACATCCTCGTGTTACATGTTTTGAAACTTCTGACAGTGTAGGCCTACCATAAAGAGTTTTTCGGGGAATTGAAGTTTTTCGTGTTGTCTCGTTGGAAAAGTGCCTGTGTCACCAGTCAGTGATAGGCAGTGTTCTTATGAGTTATGACATTTATGATAAACAGTAGCCTATTGATGCACAGAATACAGTCGGGAGTGATAGAGCTTTCGCATTTGAGAGTAACATTTGTTGGGGGTGGGTTGGTATAGCTTCCCCGTATCCTGAAATCTACGAACCCCAAATCTATCGTAGATGTTTGTAAATACTTGACTGAAGGATTTAGTCTCAGGAATGAAAGTTTAGCTTAGTTTAATAGCATAGTATTTCTAGATGTGTAATAGTTTATTTTTAAAGTGAAAAGTGTATAAAATCTTGTATGGCCTTTTGGCTCAATAAACAAGCGTAATTGTGTTGCGAGAGCAACACTTTGGTTTTGTCCTCGTTTTTTTTTTTTTTTTTTTTTTTTTTTCCTATGACTCCGATTTCATTTTATTCCTGGTAACTGAGAAGGGTCTAACCTGTGCGGTTTTTACGGAAAGTGTGGACCTTAGACCGGATTGATGAATATGACATTACATTTTGGAAAGCTCCGTAGAACTCTTGCCTGGGGCCAATAAGGATGGTTTTTGCTTGTCCGCGAGCCAGAGCCTACGGTTTGCGAAGTGAAGTGGAGTTGTATAGCCTATGTCAGAGAGGACTATCTGAAGTTGTGTAGCGAACCTTTCGTTTCATCAAAAGATGTTTCTGCTTTCGAGTGGAAAGCTCCGTTCTAGCACGCAAGCAGGCAGGCACCAGTTTCAAATTGAAGATGGACTAAAATCTATAAGTGTTAAATATATGCGGCAGTTACCCGGCCCCACAGCCAACATATCTTCTTTGAGTGATAAATAGAAAAATCTACAGAGACAAAAAAGTGGCTTTTTCCCACGGGTCCGAAAGTGCTGCCATCTATTGTTTCTGTCTATGTCTGCGACGATTTCAGCTGAGTTTATAAATTTTTTTTTTTGCACTTTGGTTTGTGGTAGAGTAACGGTATCAGATGTGCCTCTTAAACTTTAAAAGTTCTCTCATTGCTAAAGAAACTAGAGCTTATCCTTTGCTCCTTTCTAAGTCGTGACGTTAGAAAGTTGGCCTACGGCAAAAAAGTCAACTTTTGAACTAAGACAGGTAGAATTTTTTTTTCGACGGCAATCGATAGCCATTGATGAGCTGATCAAAGTATATGTCATCCATTTTTTGGTACAAAAATTCCTTCATGAGATACACCAGTTTGAAAATTTCAAAGGGGTTGACAACTTCATAGTAAGGTACATTGAAACCAAAAATAGGCGATACCAGTTATGATTCATATAGGGGACTTTTAAGCAACAGTCGACTGTTAGCCCATAATCATCTTCGGTAATGAGGGGTTTGCAGCTTTTGCTAGTTGGTATACCTGTTATTTGTTTCCGGTGTATTCGATGGTAAGAACAATTTGGTTCCCAATGGTAAGATATGCAAGGGACTTGTAAGTAATAATCGGCTGTTATGCTACAATCATCTTCTGCGATGATGGGCTTGCAGCTTTTGCTAGCTGGTGTACCCATTATTTGTTTCCGGTTAACTTAATGTATATCACGGGAGAGGGACTTGTAAGTAGGAATCGGTTCACGAGGGGCTAGGAATTTTTGCAAATGGGTGCACATTGTATTCGATTTATATAAATCTGACGATAAGAAATTTTGTATCGATGGTCTATCGCTGTAACCTAGGATTTACGTAGGTTTACGCATAATGTAAAACAAGGTAGTTTCGTAATAATTAATAGTGTCATCTATAGTATTTTAATTACGGATAGCTTTCTAATGCCAACTAGATTATGTAAGATATTGTTCCAAGTTTTCATCCGTCACGATGTTTACGATTGAAAAGGATAAAGTACAACTGACTGCAAAGTAAATTTAGTCCCTTCTTCCTATATTATTTTGTTGTTGTTTTTACAACGCTGAAGAATACCTTTTGATCATATGATTAATTTTTTTAGAACATCCCGTTTAAAAAGCTTATGCTATAATCATCTTCAGCGATGAGGGGCTTGCAACTTTTGATATCTGGTATATCCATTATTTGTTTCCGGTGAATTTGATGTCAATCACGGGAGACGGACTTGTTAGTAAGAATCGGTTCACGAGGGGCTAGAAATTTTTGAAAATTGGTGCACATTGTATTCGATTTCTGTAAATATGACAGTAAGAAATTTTGTATCAATGGTCTATCGCTATAACCTAGGATTAACTGTTTACGCAACGGGTACAAACGATACGGTAATGTAAAACAGTAAGGTAATTTTGTAATAATTAATAGTGTCATCTATGGTATTTTAATCCTGAAAAGTTACGGATAGCTTTATAATATCAACTAGATTATATAAGATATTGTTCCAAGTTTTCATCCGTCACGATATCTACGATTGAAAAGGATAAAGTTCAACTTCGACGGCAATCGATAGCCGCTGATGAGCTGATCAAAGTATATGACATCCATTTTTTGGTAAAAAAAAATCCTATATGAGATACACCAGTTTGAAAGGGTTGACAACTTCAGTAGTAAGGTACACACTGAAATCAAAAATAGGCGATACCAGTTGTGAGACATTTAGGGGACTTGTACGCGACAGGCGACTGTTAGCTCATAATCATCTTCGGCAATGAGGGGTTTGCAGCTCTCGCTAGTTGGCCTACCTGTCATTTGATGAACAATTTGGTTCCCAAATGTAAAACATGCAAGGGACTTGTAAGTAATAATCGGCTGTTATGCTACACAAATCTTCAGCGATGAGGGGTTTGCAACTTTTGCTAGTCGGTGTACCCATTATTTTTATCCGGTGAACTTGATGTCTATCACGGGAAAGGGACTTGTCAGTAGAATCGGTGCACGAGGGGTTAGAAATTTGTGCAAATTGTTGTACATTGTATTCGATTTATATAAATCTGACAGTAAGAAAGTTTGTAGCGTTGGTCTATCGCTGTAACCTAGGATTTACTGTTAACGCAACGGGTACAAACGATACTGTAATGTAAAACAAGGTAGTTTTGTAATAATTAATAGTGTCATCTATGGTATTTTAATCCTAAAAAGTTACGGATAGCTTTATAATACCAACTAGATTATATAGGATATTATTCCAAGTTTTCATCCGTCACGATGTCTACGGTTGAAAAGGATAAAGTTCAACTGACTGCAAAGTCAATTTAGTCCCTTTTTCCAATATGCTTTTGTTGTGGTTAGGGCAATCGATAGCCCTTGAAGAGCTGATCAAGATATATGCCATCCATTTTTTTGAACAAAAATCCTTCATGAGATAAACCAGTTTGAAAGTTTCAAGGGGTTGACAACTTCAGGAGTAAGGTACACACTGAAACCAAAAATAGGCGATACCAGTTGTCAGACATGTAAGGGACTTGTAAGCAACAGTCGACTGTAAGCAACAGTCGACTGTTAGCTCATAATCATCTTCGGCAACGAGGAGTTTGCAGCTTTTGCTAGTTGGTATACCTGTTATTTGTCTCAGGTGTATTCGATGGTAAGAACAATTTTCTTCCCAAGTGTAAGACATGCATGGGACTTGTAAGTAATAATCGGCTTTTATGCTATAATCATCTTCAGCGACGAGGGGTTTGCAACTTTTGATAGCTGGTGTATCCATTATTTGTTTCCGGTGAATTTGATGTCAATCACGGGAGACGGACTTGTAAGTAAGATCGGTTCACGAGGGGCTAGAAATTTTTGAAAATTGGTGCACATTGTATTCGATTTCTGTAAATATGACAGTAAGAAAGTTTGTATCGATGGTCTATCGCTATAACCTAGGATTAACTGTTTACGCAACGGGTACAAACGATACGGTAATGTAAAACAATAAGGTAGTTTTGTAATAATTAATAGTGTCATCTATGGTATTTTAATCCTGAAACGTTACGGATAGCCTTCTTCCGATATTGTTTTGTTGTTGGTTTTACAACGCTAAAGAACAGCTTTTGATTATGTGATTATTCTTTTTAGAACATACCGTTTTAAAAGCTTCGATAAGTTGACAATTTCAGCATTTAACCGACAGCGAAGAAACAAAACCAAAGTGTTGCTCTCGCAACACTTTAGCCGGCGAAGCCGGACAAAGGTTGCCGCAACACTTCACGTTGCCCGGGCAACGTAGGTCTAGTTATTATTATTATGCAAGAGCATCGCTTTCGGGTCCGCACTGATCCCTTCAGTCCGATTGCCCTGGGTTCGCTAATGATTTGAAGTACGTCCTAATGAGCACCCGTGTCAGAAAGAGCAGACTGAAAACTTCTGCTCAGTATTTGTACTGAAATACCAAACATGGCCTGGTTCGGTAAAAGCATAGTATACTGAACGCCTTCATAAAACCCCTTTTCACTTTTGAGTTAGCTTGTTTTGAATTGAGACAGCTTGTTTTCAGAATCAAATTAACGAGAAAGCACAAGAATGTCTGGTAGGCTGCAGGGAACTAATCAATTATAATTAAAAACAATCAGAATCAACAGGTTAGTTGGGCTTAGTAATAAAAAAGGGAAAAGCAAAAGATCCAAAAACTAACAATTGGATGAGACAAAAAACAAAAGGAAACTCGAAAGAGAGGGTAAAGAAGACAAAAACTGTCGAGGGAAAATCTGGGAGAGCACATCACTCAACTCAGCTAATGGTGTTAAATGCCATGAGTTTCCAAAAGTACTTAGAAGCTTGGCAGCCCTTTGCACTCTGACTTCGGCACAGCATTACCGCTCGGACAACCCAGTTGCAAGGAACAAGAATATATTCGTATTTCCGGAACATTGGGAAATGAAAGTGCCTCGTTCAAGCTGTACAACAGAAGGCAAAGAGACCATGCCGAAAGCAATTGGAGAGACATGACACTTCATTCGTATTCTAGGTCGTTGGAGCTCTCTACAAGGACTACTTAACCCTTGCTGTAGCAAATGAGCTTGAAAAAGCCTATGGAGGATGGGTCCCCCCCTCGCAAGTGGTTTGTTAATTATGACCGAGAACTTAGTCACAATATGTTAGTTGATGAATTTTTGTAAAGCATATCTCTCCACCTCGTTTACACTGTAAAAAGTTTCTTCGAGTAAGGATTAAAGTTAACTGCAGTATTTGCTACTGGGATTAATCTTGTCGCTACTGGGATGAGATTAATCCTAATTAGAAACAATCTTATCTCATTAGAGACAATATTAATCCCAGTAGCAAATACTGCAAGATTTGTTTTACAGTGGATACTGATCTTCTGTACCGTGAGCCTTGATTTAAAACGTTCATCTAGGAGTTCAGTCTATTTTTTTCGCGCAGTGGTGCAAACCACTACCCACATCATCCTTGATGCATCATTAGGTAGCCTGAGTAGTTGCATGATAGTTGTACGAAAAAGTTGCATGTAATACTATGTAATAGTAAAGAATACTATCATTTAATGTGCCTCAGACTAGGCAAATCTTAAGCAGTAGTACCCAGTACCATCTTGTCTGCCATAGTAGCATCCGGTCTTAATAATAATAATACAAAGCAAGAGAAAAGGCTTTCGCCTCTAAAATCGTCGGCACATCTTGCTAATAGTAGTATGCAGTAACACGGTAGCCTTGGAGTAGAAGAATGTAGTAGCATCAGTTAGTACTGCATGCTACTTTTTCGTACAACTTCATACTATTAAGATGAATCAAATTGACGCTTAGAAAACTTTACAGTAGTCAAATTGACAATTAGAGAAGAACACAATTGCTTCCTTAGTTGCATCTGGTCTTGGAATCGGTACTGGCAAGAAATCGATTTGTTTTCGTATAAGTGATTACTATCAGAAATTGGCCGTTAAAAAAAGGCTTCAAGCAAGTCAGCCGCTGTCACGCATTAAAGGATCAACCAGCAGTTTTCAAAATGTTCAGAAGAAAAACACGTTTAAAAAGACAATTTCAACCGACCTTGATGATTTTTATGTCGAATATCGTCTTTCTTTACAGTTGATAGTAGGAAAGAATGTTTAATTTTATTTTTTAGAAATGATCTTTGTTTACACTTAGCGTAGGTTTCTTTCACCATATTATGTTGCTGTTGTGCTGAGAAATTGTCGCTTAGCTCTTTTTGACCGAGTGGCAGTAGGATCTTTTGGGCAACTTATGTATCTCGGGGTCGCATTGTCGTATGGCTCTGAAACAATGAGCGTGTTCCACCCTTCTAACAATAGTTACTATTAGTTACTATTTCCGTTCCATCCTCACGAAAAGTTACTACGCTGACCGTTCCAACCTTGTCGGAATAGTAACTAATAGTTACTATTTGCTTACCATGCTCGGGCGCGTAGTAACTACGCATCTCTGTAACGTGATTGGTCGGCTTCGCCCCTGGCGTGAGATCCTGCTGGAAAATAGAAAAATCGTTCCAGCCTTGGCGGCAAGAAACCAGAATTCGTGACGTCATGCGTAGTAACTTCGGTAAGTAGGATGGAACACGCTCAATATTGTGGATGCAGGTGCTAAGATCCGTAGACAGAGCGTATTCCACCCTACTTACTGTAGTTACTACGCATGATGTCATAATTCTGGCTTTTTTCCGTCAAGGCTGGAACGACTTTTCTATTTTCCAACCAGCCACTGGCGAATCTGACCAATCACGTTTCAGAGATCCGTAGTTACTACGCTTACCGCTCCCGAGCAAATAGTTACTACTAGTTACTATTTCGACAAGGTTGGAACGGTCAGCGTAGTAGCTTTTCGTGAGGATGGAACGGAAATAGTAACTAATAGTAACTATTGTTACAAGGGTGGAACACGCTCCTAGTATCAGTAACTAGTGTTTGCTAAAATGTCGCTTATCCCCTTTATGCGTGACAGCGACGAAGAGCACCGGCTTAAGAAAATTAGCGTGACAATGTCACTTTTTGAAAACGAAATGGCTGATATTTACCTCGAAGAATGTTTTTAAATCATATGCCACGGCCTAGAAAGAAGATATGTCAGTTTGTCTGACCTTCTTTGAGAGCCTTCGCACTGACCGAGCTGAACAAACTGGGGACCACGAATCGGACTTGACGACCTAAAATCTTAAAATGTGCTTTGTCGAGATTTACTGCACTCCTGGACCAACGAGCAAATCGGAGTATTTATTTATCTATTCTATTCCTCAAAACTTTAAAAAAATTACCTGAAAACTGTAAGTTCTTAAAAAGTACCTCAGGCAATTTATACATTTGCCAAGACTTTAAAGACTATGAGAAAAACATACACGATGAGAACAACTAGATTGAATTCTCAACTACTTAAATTGAGAAATAAAAATAATTAAGTCGCGTGCCCATTCGGGATGAAAAGCGATACCCAGTGGACGAATCAGCGGAGGCTAATGTGAGATCGTCGGTGTCAAGCGGAAACCACGTATCTGGTCAAATTTGCTATTTCCACTTTTTGACACAGTTCTACTCTCCGAAAAATTCTGCGTCGATATATGTGTATCTCGATTGCCTCCGATCTTGGTTCGGGAGATACAACCAATATGGAAACCACGTATCCTGGATAAACATAGGTGGCTGTACTACTAACGAGAAAAAGTTAGTACGTTTTTTTCACCTCCTGAAAAGTTTTGAATAAAAGAGATACGTGGTTTAAGCTTGACACCGACGAGATGTGCTTCTAGTTTTGTGTCCGGTCGTGCATCAATAAATTCCTGGACACGGGCCTGCCCACTGGATGAATCAGCGGAGGCTAACGTGAGATGCGTTTTTAGTTTTGCGTCCGGTCGTAAATCCCGGTGCCGCAAGTTACTCGGTTAATGTGGAAAAGCTCCCCAGCTAGAATATTCACAATTTTTAGTGTTAGGTTAATTCTATTGCATAGCCTACATGATTTTGACGAACAAAGTAATACTTATACCAGTGAGTAAGTCCGGTTCCTTTGTATTATCACGTTTAGGTGTGTGTGTTGTTTTTTTTTGTTATTATGTTCGTATTGATTTAGATGTGTTTGTCTGTTTACCCAATACTGTGTCTGATCGTGCGTATGAACAGCATATCCTTGGCATTTTGTTAGGTTTTCTTTTGTTGTTATTTTTTTTGTTGGGGAATAAAAGAAGTAATATAAATTCAATCGCTAAAATAACAGTGATTGAGAGTCAGTATATTTTAGTGTGTAGCGAGTGCCGTCACCGAACCTCTAAATGTTGATTAATATTTATTAGAAACATGGAACATCTAAAATTTAAACCTATCGGTTTAACCCGGATTCCCGGTGACTTAATTCCGAAAAAGTCAAGTCATTTTTTTACTCTGTCTTGCAGGTTGTCCTCTACTTCCCATTTATCAGTTCTTTTCCGATTTTCATAAAATCCGGGCAGTGGAATCAGTCTTTTGGCGGAATAAGTGTGTCTTTGCCCAGATTCTTTATCTCCTGCACGTCTCTAGTCACTGATCAAATGCCTCTCTGTGTGGAACTTCTATACTGAAACGTGGTGAAGAGCCTTTAGAATGCAAATTGTGTAGGTGTTTTACTGAAGCTGACAACTTGATTGGCATGATCTATTGCCGTAATCTGTTAGAAAGGTCGATCATGAATCTGACTAAGCCTCTCACGTTTGGAATGGTGACAAGTGCCGAACTGTGTAGGCCTAGCGAGGTGGCTTATTATCTCTGTGGAGTCCACGACCCCTATCAGCTCCCTCCATTACCTTCCTTCCTACCCCTCGGACCTAAACCCATGAACTACAGATCCAGTTACAGAATGGTCGAGCCGAAAACAAAAAAGTTTCCTGATTGAGGCTAGAAGAAAACGTGTTGAGAAGGTAAGAAGGACAAGCGGTTCTTACTTTGGTCATGTGTTGTTGGGATGATCAGAGAGTGTACATTTAGTATGAGAGTGCGAGGAATTGAGTAAAAGGAGAAATCCAACGCCGATTCGGATTCCGATTGGAAATCTGTTGCCTCCGCGCCCACTCATGGAATTCCAGGCAAATGTTTGAAAGATGCATCTTCGGGAAAACTATGAAGGGTGTTTGCTTTTCCAGAGCTTTTGATAGTTAGTGCCATCCATTTCACAACCGCCGGTGATAACCGGAATTTTGGTTGACACATTCCTTGACCATAAATACTCCTTCAGACCAAGCTGACTGGGAATCAAATACAAAAAATGATTGCAGATTCGTTTCTTCTAGCTGTAGCCTTCAGATGACCCTTTGCAAGAAGGGCCGAAATGATCACTTAAGAATATTCAGCTGTTTTTATTTTCATATTGATAAAAAAAAATTCCTTGGTCAAGTTATTGGAATAGCAAACGGCAGAAAAAGTACACTATTTATGGCACTTGCCTACCTGTCAAGTGCCATATACCGATCACTTTTTCGTCGGTCTGTCTGTCGGTCGGTCGGTCGGTCGGTAGGTCAGTCCGGTGTTGCGAGTTAGGGTACTTCCAGATGTGCTAGGACTATGAAACTTGGCAGGCATATCAGGGACCCAATCAAACTAACCTGGAAATAATCAGTTTCCCGATCCGACCAACGGGGGGGGGGGAGTGGATGGCGGGAAATCCTGAGAATTGAGTAGTTTTCGTCAAACCCCTACCCTTTTCTTCACACCAGTATAGCTCTGCACGTGATGACGTCATTATCTGCCTAAATCTATGAGCGTCGGCGGAGAGAGCTAGTGTAATCGATTGTCGAAGGGGTTGGTATATGGTTCAAGCCTTTTGTCACACTTTTTCTAGTTAGGGTACTACCAGATGTGCTAGGACGATGAGACTTGGCAGGCATATCAGGGACCCAATCAAACAAACCTGGAAATAATCAGTTTCCTGATCCGACCATCTGGGGTGCGGGGAGGGCGGGGAATCCTGAGAATTGAGTGGTGTGTAACTTTCGGACGGATGATCGGATGGAATGAAACTTAATACCTGAATAAATGACATATCTCTGATGTTTCGTTTGAAGTCTGGATCGGATTCGACAGCTATGAGGGAGTTGGGGGGGGGAGGGAGACCGGAGATCCCGAGAAACAGTTAGAATGGATCGGAATGAAACTTGCTGGGAATAACAAGCATCTGCTCCAGATAAATCGTTTACACATTTGGACTGGATCCGGACACTTTGGGGGGGGGGGGGGGGCGGAGGGGAGTTTCCAGGAATTCCGGTGATGGCGGTTCTGGGGATGTTCACGACGAAAATTGGGAGGCGTGTCAGGGACCCGATCCAACTGACTTGTAAATAAAAATTTACTCAATCCGGTAGTAATGGGTGGGAGCAGAGGTAGGGGGAATCCGGAATATTGAGTCATGCGATACTTTGGAACGGGAGATTGGATTTGAGTGAAATTTTGTAATTGAACAGAGAACATGTCTCTGGTGATCTTGTTCTTGTCTGGACCGGATCCGACAATAACTGGAGGGGGGGGGGAATACGTGACCGCTTAGACTGGAGAGATCGGGATGGAACTTTGTGGGAATAACAAACAAATGCTCCGGATAAATTATTTACAGAACCGGATAGGCTATGGTGACTGTGTGGGGAGTTTGAGGGGGGGGGAGGGATTCATTAAAGTACCACCCATGACCGCAAATTAAGAAAAATATTTTTAAGCAAAATATGCATTTTCATGATCCCCATGAGCCCATTATCATTTTTGCCTCAAGGGTTTAATTTGCTTACAAAGGAAGTTCTAGTTCCTTTAAAGTGCGCATCTTCATCGCAAGGTCGAAAATTACTTTTTATCAAACGATACATCTCAACCCATGATCATTTGTGCCACAAGGGTTTAAAGTGCGCATTTTAACCGAAAATTAAAAAAAAAAAACTTTTGACCAAACGGTATATATCAATGATCCCTAAGAGCCTGCTATCGTTTTTGCCTCAAGGGTTTTGCTTACAGATGAATTTCTAGCACCTTTAAAGTGCGTATCATTACAGCCAAGTTCAACAACAAAATACTTTTCTCTAGCTCCCTTAAAGTGCGCATCTGAACCGCACAGTCTAAAAGTACTTTTGATCAAACAATACATCTCAACCCCTGCAAGTGCCATATGAGCCTACAGCTCTTTTTTTGTTTTTTTTAGCAGTGAAAGCTCTTGGGCCACGGCAATGGAGACAAAAAATTAATGTTAACAGTCAAACGTACTCCCCATTAATCTTATGACCTTGTTATATGAGCCATCACAAAGCTTAAGTAACATAAATGTTACTCATTCAGAAATCGGTGATCCTAGCACAGCTAGCGGTCATAGCCCAGATCTCCAGATACAACTCTGATATTATTGCTCATCCTTGGGCAACTGTTTTGAGGCAATAGTTTTGTCTTTTGTCTTTAGATATCCATTTTGTTCTTTATTTTTCTTGTGTTATTGTATTCTCTCGTAGTGTTCTGTTTAGTTTTCTTTTCATCTTATACTCCATCTGTTTTCATTAAATGGAAAATAAATATGTACATACATACTTCATTGAATACACCTCTATAAACCTTCTTTCTCCTTTTACTCCATTCCCCGCCGTATCCCGTATCCAGGAATTTATTTCGAGGGGGGGGGGGCGTTGTTTGCTGGTCGGACAAAAAAGTACAAAAAACACACAGATCACAGGAAAAAGCCTATAAAAATGACAATTTTTGTACGTTTCGGGGGTGGGGTTCAACCCCCTACGCCCCTGGATACGGCCTTGCTAAATGTACACTCTCTCATCATCCCTACCACACACTGGTCAAAAGTAAGGACCGTTCGTCCCTTTTCCCTTGTCAACACGTTTTCTTCTAGCCTCAATTTTGAAAACTTTTCTGTTTTCGATCCTCGACCGTTCTGTGACTAGATCTATAGTTTATGGGTTTGGGTGTAAGGAGTGGGAAGGAAGGTACTGAAGGGAGCTGGTAGTGTTTGATTACTCCACCAGGCCCGTATTCTAAAGGGGGGGTTGTATTTCTGGGGAGGGGGTTGCCTACAGGTCGGACAAAAAGTACAAAAAAGACATAGATCAGAAGGAAAAGCCTATAAAAATGACCATTTTTGTATGTTTGTGTGGGGGGGGGGGGGTCCCGCCACCAAGCTAGGCCTAGACAGACAGGCACATTTCACTGTTCCAGACGTGAGAGGCTTAGCCGATGTAGTAGTATTTTATTGTACTCAAGCCTTGCGTCCATGGTAAATCACAATAATATAACAAAATTTACATATATTACAATGACCCAATCCAAACCTGAAACCGTACTAAAACTATAGGAAGTGCACCGTGTGCGGCATTCCCGTACAGACGAATCTTCCAAGATTTTTAATTCCAAGAAAAGATTTTTCTCCCAACCTCTGTACCAACAATCTTTCCTCCCATACTCCACCCTAAAAACCTTCATCCTTTAGTCTTTTAGTTCTTCGCAATCATTCACATAAGTCGTCTTTGTGCGTCATTGGTACTCGAAGACACTCGGAGTCTTATTTAGGGTTGAGTGAGTCAAGTGTCGATCCGGAGAATTTGTCAAGTGGAGTCCGCAAAAACTGTCGCAAGCTGTAATACAAGGAAATCAGCACCTCAGTCGACTCATTTTCGTGCACATATTCAATTCCGCTTCGTTTTCCATCGAGACCAGTAGTGACTGTATGAGGAATGTCAAAAAATATCGCAATTTTGGATTGTGAAGTCAAGATCCAGTATTCTCTTGAGTAGGCTACTGTAATCAGGTTATCAGCTTGTCAATCTCTTCTGTAGTGTCCGGACATGGTGAGGTTTCCCATGTTGAGGCAAAGTAACCCGCAGGCTCCACCCCTGGTGGTGACCCTCCGCCAATTCCTTCAAGTTTCTGCTTTGCAACCATACTTCCCCCGGAAGAACTTTGCTTTCCCGGAAGCTGCCCACAGAGTCATTGAAGCAATTTCTGCGGATCGCTGGTTGGCATCGTTCATGGTTAGAACTAAGGCGGTATCTGATCACCTTCGAACCTCTAAATTTCATTCTTGATTAATAAAAACATTCCTGGGAAATGTTTTCGCAGTTGTTGGTCTTGTGAGGGTCTAAGAATTTCACCTCTAGCGCCTCAGTCTGAATCACGTCGGCTGTCTCTATTAGCCCAATTGCCATGATTTCCACTCCCTATTTGTACTATTTCTCTAGTGCTATGTACTGTTGATTACTTCGACGAGCTAAGCTCTCGTTTATTACTGTTGCGGACGATCTTAGACGTAATATAGATGGCGCTTTACACAAGGGACTTGTACCGTGACCAATACCATAAACAGTTTTCGAATTATCACTGTTCCTATGGCCGGCTGCTATCAGACTATTGTAGTGGTTTGCGAACTGTGTTCACAAGCCCCTCGCTCAGTGGTAGAGTGACTGCCTTGTAAGCAGAGGGGTCCTGGGTTCAAATCCCGGCTGAGGAGCATTTTTGTCTATCAGTTCACTATTTACAGATCTTAGACGGTTGCCACGATTGGGCAGTTGTGACAAAAACAAACAAACCCAAAATTAAAATCGGTATCGAAACCTGGACATATTAGTCCTAATCCAATTCTGCTTCAGCTCAAGACAAATCAACACTTTCTTCTGGGCCAGCCAAGATTTCAGGCATTAAATGTTATTGTCCTACAAAGCGACCAGGTTCGAGCAAGAACAGAGATAAAAATGAAGTGAGAAATCGAAAACATTCGCAGGGATGAATTCTTACATGCTGGTATTTGAAAATTGCAAAAATTGTTTTGCTTAATATTCAGTGTCGGTTCATATTGATGTTGGAAAGATATTAAAAAGCCCGGCTTCGTGGATTCGCATCCAGGTGGTAAGCGTTTATGACGATTTCATAGAAGAAAATGGTTATATAGATGGCGCTTTTTACACAAGGGACTTGTACCGTGACCAATACCATAAACAGTTTTTTCGAATATAATTTAGAAGTCTAGGAATCCTTTGTCAGAGCCACGTAGACAAACCAGGACCCACAAAACAGGGTCCCTGTAAGCAGGAGGTCCTCGGTTCAAATCCCGGCTGAGGAGCATTTTTGTCTCATCAGTTCACTACTTCTAGAAAATGGTTGCTGGATTCACGATATAGTTGGAGGATTTTTGGTTTTAAGCAGAAATGGCGTACTTTGAGGCAAGCTATAAAAGCGAATTAGGTAGTAAAGAGTTTCTCCCCGTGGATTTTCGGGACAAAGTCCGTTTTGCTAGCTGATTTAATCCCAAAGACAGCGTGGCAGATCCGAAATCTTGTGGTTTGAGTGGTTTTGACCTTACGGTTAGTTAAAAAACAAGACCAAAGGTTTCGATAGGATCTCAAATTTTTTAATTGGACTTAATCCAGTCTATCGGGTCTAGCAGATTTCCTGTCTTCGTCAGTTACCGTAAATATGTTGTTTTCAGCTCATATTGCCGAGACTGAGGTCAAACTTCACCGGATTACCAATGCTAGTAAACCCAAACTATTCCCATCCAATGTTCTTTATGTAGGCCTATAGCCTACGCCAGTGGCTCCCAACCTTTTTCGAACCGCTACCCCTAATCAAGGTTCGAAAAGATTGCGTACCCCCTTTTTTAGAACGTGAAAAAGACGATAGTCATTATCATAAATGTTAAGGCATCCATGTGTAAAAATGTATACAAAATCAATGAGGCAATCACTAGAGGCTCCCTTGTAGCAAAAACTTTGTAAAATCTCGTCTCGACGTCGTTAGCCGCATATTTTCTATAGTCAGCCTGTGTCTGTGTTTGGTTTTGATGTTCCGCGCTTTCATCAAGCTGCATCGCAAACTTTTTCCTTAGCTTAATTCGCAACCTGAATGACAATATCACTTGCAATGTCTTCGATTCTTCTTGAAACAATGTGTTTGACACAGGAACAGATTTTACGGCAGTAGGCTAGCTGTTTTTGAATCAACGTTATTTCACTGACTTTCACTTGAGCTTGTAACCAGAGGCGTCAGGCAAAGGTTGAGCCCCCCCCCCTTAAAAAGTGATTAAAAAGAAAAGAGTCGGCCGCGATTTTTCGTAAAAGCAGTTACTTCAACAACAAAAAAGTAGGTAAAAATGACCTGTCGGCCAGTAACAATACCTGGCCCCTTAAGATACATTTAGGCTGGTGACCCCTCTGCTGGTAATATTAGGCTTTCGGCAATCAAAAATGAGTGAGGCGAGATTCTGAAGCTACAGACTAAACTAATTTTGGTTCCTTCGCGTAACCCTTGGGGTACGCGTACCACCGGTTGGGAACCACTGGCCTACACCACATTGTAAATTCCATCGGAGGATTTTTATTACTTTTGACCCATTTACCCGGTAGTGAGATGAAGCATGCAGATTGATTCAGTCCTGTTACCTTTATATCGAAATATAGAGATTTATTAAAAATTTAAAACTGTAAAAGTGCTGGTTTTCCACAGATTAGGGCTAGACGGCTGATCAGCTGAGAAAAAAAAGGAATTTAATATAAATTTAACATGCATACTGGCCCTCAAATCAAAGCTCTAGACGAATTCAGAATTAACTTTCACTTTCCTAAAATTTCTGGGTCGCAGAACTCCGGTCGAACTCCATGTCCACTGAATAAATGAAGTTCAGATACGGGTTCGTCATTTATCTTTACTTCTAAATGGAATCTCTATCGGCTTCGACGACAAATTTTACTTGAAGTAAACTCCGGCTTTGGCCGCATTCCGGGCGAACAGCTTTTCCGTCAAGGAAACGAAGTTCAAGAATGGACTCAGCATTCCTCCTTACCCCTATACCAAATCCTCAATCGGGTTTAGAAAATAACTTTTAGTTCTGCCAAATTTACGGTTTTGGCCGGATTACGGATGTACTTTTTTTACGGTAAGAAAATAATGTTCTAGAATCGATTCAGCATGTCTTCTTACCCCTATACCTAATATCAGATCGACTTCAGGACCAACTTCTAACTTCCACCAAATCTCCGCTTTTTGCCGGATATCGGGTGAACTATTTGTCCGGCACGAAACAAAAGTTCAGGTATGGATTCAGCATGTCAACTTACCCCTAAAACGACTCATTGGCTTACCGACAAAATGTCCCCGGGCGAAACGTCCCCGTGTCAAAACGTCCCCGTGTCGAAACGTCCCCGTGTCAAAACGTCCCCGTGTCGAAACGTCCCCGTGTCAAAACGTCCCCAAGCACAGATTTTTAAGTCCGCCTCGATCTTCAGGTGCATGATCGAGGTAAAACAACTTCAGAGTGTGCATTACAGATGTGGGAACATTCCTTATAAGCTGGAAAGATCGGACATAGGACCGGTTCCTTCATAAATTTATTGTTTTCAGTTAAAATATGTCGTGTAAAATGCCTTACAACTTGCAGTTGACTCGTTACTGATCAGTTCTGGGTCGCACAATCTGAGGATCACCAATATGCTCCTCAGAGAAAGGGAAACCCCGCTGTGGCTCAAAGAGTCAAACAAGGAAAATGCAAAAATAGGTGTAGGGCCGTTATGCTGGTTAAAAATGACATGGGAAGCGAGGAAACGGAAGTGATGGAACGAGAGGTAGAGAGACATAGTTAATTTAGGCTGGTCGATTTTGATCCCTTCCATAAAATCTGTTAATAATAAATATCACCAAATTAAATATTGAACAGAAGCGAGACCAATGAGTTATATCGCAGCATAAACTAACACAAAATAAAAACCAATTAAGTAAAAGATAAAACACTAAATCTTTGCGCTTTCCTTAAATGACCTGTCTTACTTATAATATTAATGCAATATACATCCATAATTACTCCCCATATCTCTAAACCCGAAGACCCCAATTTCGCACGGTACATTTTAACCCCTCTAACAAAACCACGCTCATTTTCTAACTTGCCATGTTTTGATACTTCGATGTGTATCACGCTGTCGACGGTTCTCTGCGAGAAGTTTTTCCATCAGAAAAAACAGTTATGTAAATTTCAATTATTTTAAAATACTGTAAGTTGAAGAATAAATAGTGCGAGGGGTCCTTTAAGAAATGGCCATAGCCGGGGCAACACTTTGGTCGGTTTCTTGAGTATCGGTTAAATACTGAAGTAGTCAGCCCATCGTGGTTTTCAAAAGTTTATATTCCAAAAACCCTTTTTTGTCTGAACTGATGACGCAATCAATAGTCTCATAGGCCTAGCTATCCCTCAGCGATGAAAAAAAAAATTGTATAGCCGTGGACGTTTCGCCAGGGGACGTTTTGATCGAGGACGTTTCGCCGCGGGGACGTTTTGTCATGGGGACGTTTTGTCACGGGGACGTTTTGTCGGGGACGTCTCGTCAGGGGACGTTTCGTCAAGGGACGCTTCGAATGGGGACGTTTTGTCGAAAACGCGACTCATTAGCTTTAAAACATATTTTATTTCATCCCTTGAGTTGAAACCCCCTCCCGTACCCCTAAATATAGGGGTACAGGGCTCAACTTGTTCTGCACTTTGACCCAATGGATCTACGTACCAAGTTTGAAGAAAGTATCTTTACCCCTTCGAGAGTTATCTTGCCGCTGACAGACGGACAACTTTTACGAGATGAAAGGTATCCCTTCATTTCCGTTTTGGGATCCCAAAAAGAGGTTCTAGGCTTTCTGTAAAACTCATTTCAGATTTTGCCCCAGCAGTCAGACATAGAATGACATTGTGTAAAGTAATTTGCGTCCGATGAAACGGAAAATTCAGATGTGAAAAGTTCATGCCTTAACTTTTAGGATATGAACTTCCTTTTCATATCCTGGACTCATATTGAACGTGTCCGAAAGCTTTTTGGTGTTGTAAATGCTGCATTAATGCTGCATTTTCTTTTCTTTTTTGTCCGAAAGCTGTTACCTTTTTTTCTTCTCCGACCCTTCTAATACCAAAATTTAAGGGAAGAAGAAGAAGAAAAAAGAATTAGCTGTATAAAGCTGACAAAATGTATCAGCTACTGATATCCAACCTTCTTATCTTCTTATCTTTCCTTTCTTCGTTGGTCATGATCGCCAGATGTCTTAGAATTTGGAATGTTTGCCGAATCAGTCGTCTTTTTGAATTTGCTATGTTTGCCGCCGAAAACACTGAGAGAATCGCCGTACTCCCCAGTTTCTTCTTGAAAATTTAGCATTCTTGCTGAATTTTTCGATGAATTGTATGCTGAATTAATGCTGCATTAACTGAGCGAAAATTTAAGTCCGAAAACGAAATGCTGCATAAAATGCTGAATTAATTCATCATTTTCGTTCGTTTCGGAGCTTTCGGACACGTTCATTGTGTTCCCAGACCAGACGCTCTTAGTTCAGACACCGGTTGGTGAGAGAGCACAGACCCGTGAGACCTCCTTAAAACTTGTTTTGGATATTTTCATAGCAGTCAGACACAATGACAGTGCGTGAAAGTAAGTTGCAACCGGTGAAACAGAAAATGAAGCTAGGAAAAAACAAGAACACAGATGAAGATTAGAGGCACTCGTCTTGACAGTTGTCAAGTTTCATGCACTTCCTATCACCCATTCCTAGGTTATGAATGTCACCAGATACCAGACTTCCCATCCCTCTACTCCCCCTACGATGGTCGGATCGGGGAAGGGACTATTTTCAAGTTAGTATGTTAGAGTCCCTAATACGCCTGCCAAGTTTCATGGTCCTAGCAATCTCCCAATGAAAAATTCATCTCAAAATAGTACTATGGAGTAGTACGAACAAGAGCTGCAAGCTCATATGGCACTTGCAAGGCTGGGTCAGAGGATGAAAGTAGGAATTCTTCAGTTCGTGGGTTTGTTGTGATTATTTGTAAGCAAAACCCTTGAGATAATGGGTCCTTGGAAATCACGAGAACGTATCGTTTGGTAATACATTTGGCTGTGATGATGCGCACTTTAGGGGCGCTAGAAATTCATCTGTAATCAAAACTATTGAAGCAAAAAGGATGATGAGCTCATCGGGAGAATGAAATGTATATTTTAATCAAAAGTATCATTTGTACTTTAAAAAATTCAGTTGTAAGCAAAACCCGTGAGGCAAAAATATTCTAATCATGTCAAGTCTCTAATGTTCAAGTTTCATGGTCCTAGCACATCTGGAAGTACTTTAACTGGTGATCATCGGAATTCCGGACCCCCCTTCCTCCCCCCACAGTGCTCGAACCCGATCCAGTTCTGTCACTGATGAATCTAGGACTTGTGCTTGTTCTTCTCACCAAGTTTCATCCCAATCGCTCCACTCTTAGCGTGTCACAATATTTACGGCTCCCCCCTGACTCCTACCCCCCCCCGACAATAATCGGATCCGGTTCGGACTTCAAGTGGGACATCCTAAACACAAGGTCTTTCAAAATATCAAGTTTCATTAAGATCTGATCACACGTTCCAAAGTTATAGGTACCTCTAGATTCCGGATTCCCCTTCCCTCCACTCCCCCCACGGTGGTCGGATCGGAGAAGTGACTATTTCCAAGTTAGTTTGGTCGGGTCCCTGGTATGCTTACCAAGTTGCACTGTCCCAGCCCACCTAAAAGTAACGTAACTCCATATCACCGGAATTCCCCCCCCCCCTCCAACTCCCACCACAGTGAACGAATCCCGTCCGCGTCTGCCAATGATATTCCTAGGGCTTGTGCTTGTTTGTCTCACCAAGTTTCATCCCGATCCATCCACTTTAAGCTTGTGATATGATTTACGGTCCCCCCCCCCCCCCCCCCCTGCGCATTCATCGGATTCGGTCCGGACTTGAAATGGAACATCTGAGACATGACGTCTCTCCAAATATCAACTTTCATTAAGATCAACCCGTTCGAAAGTTATGCATGCCACTAAATTCCGGATTCCGGCTCCCCTCCCTCCCCCCACGATTTTCGGATCGGGCAAGTGACTATTTTCAACTTAGTTTGGTCGGGTCCCTAATATGCCTGCCAAGTTTCATCGTCCTAGCATATCTGTAAGTACCCTAACTCGCAAACTCCGGACTAACCTACCGACCGACCGACCGACAGACAGACAGACCGACAGACAGACCGACGAAAAAGTGATCGGTATATGGCACTTGGCCGGAAGGCAAGTGCCATAAAAAGTAGCATGCAGTACTATTGATGATACTACATGCTTCTACTTCAAGGCTACCGTGTTACTGCATACTACTATATGCTACTATTAGCATGACCGGATGCTACTATGGCAAGACAGGATGCTACTGGATACTAACTACATAAGATTGGACCAGTCTGAGGCACATTAAATCATAGTATTCTTTGCTATTACATAGTATTACATGCAACATTCTCGTACTACTACGCAGGCTACAAATTTTTCATCGGGCTAGAAGCGCCCTAGCTCGAGATCACCGGAATTCCGGGAAACCCCTCCAACTTCCCTCACCGTGACAGGATCCGGTCCTGTTATGTCAGGAATGTATCGAGGGTTTACGCTTGTTCTTCCAACTAAGTCCTTCTTCGATCCCTCGAATTTAAGCTATTCACGAGATTTCCAGTGCCCTCTCCAGCCCCCCCCCCCAATGATCAGATCTGGTCTAGACTTGAAGCTTAACACTGGAGACACTTGTTCTAAAAACTTACCAGGTTTCATGCACGTCTGGTCACTCGTTTCGAAGTTGTGAATGTCACTAGATTCCGAATTCCCCACCCATCTACTCGGCTTACCAACGAAACGTCCCCATGACAAAACGTCCCCTGGCGAAATGTCCCCGGTGAAACGTCCCCGTGACAAAACGTCTCCATGACAAAACGTCCCCATGACAAAACGTCCCCGGGGCGAAACGTCCCCAAGCATAGATTTTTAAGTTCGCTTCGATCTTCAGGTGCATGATCGAGGTAAAACAACTTCAGAGTGTGCATTACAGATGTTGAAACATTCCTTATTAGCAGGAAAGATCGGACATAGAACCGATTGCTTCATAAATGTATTGTTTTCAGCTAAAATATTTAGTGTAAATATGCCTTACAATTGACTCGTAACTAATCAGTTCTAGGTCGTTTGAAGCAACATGCACCATGTGAGGAGCAACAATAGGCTTCTCAGGAAAAGGGGAAGCCCGCTGTGGCTCAAAGAGAGCCAAGCAAGGAAAATGCAAAAATAAGCGTAGAGCCGTTATGCCAGCTATAAATGACATGGGAAGCGAGGAAACAAAAGCGAATGGAACGAATAGTTATCTATTAGTTAGGTAGAGAGACATCTAGGTTAGACGGTTTGATCCTTTAATAAAATCTTTTAATATTAAACATCACCAAATTAGATATCGAACAAAAGCAAGATCAATGAGTTATATCGCAGCGTAAATTAACAAACTACTAAATCTTTGCACTTTCTTCAAAAAATGGCTACAGCCGAGAGCAATACTTTGGTCTGTTTCTTGAGTAGGCTATCGGTTGATTTTCCATCGCGATTTTCGAAAGTTTAAATTCCAACAACATTTGCCTGAACTGATGACGCAATCAGTAGTCTCATAGGCCTAGCTGTCCCTCAGCGATGAAAAACAAATTCTATAGCCGGGGACATTTTGCCATGGGGACGTTTTGCCAGGGAGCGTTTTGATCGGGGACGTTTTATCACGGGGACGTTCTGTCGTGGGGACGTTTTGTCATGGGGGACATTTTGTCACGGGGACGTTTCGAATGGGGACGTTTTGTCGATAACCCATCTACTCCCCCCCACGATGATCGGATCCCGGAACGGACTATTTCCAAGTCAAAATGGTACAATCCCTAAAATGCCTGCCAAGTTTCATGGTACGAGCACATCTGGAAGTACACTAACTGGAGATCACCGGAATTCGGGTAAACCCCCACCGACTCCCCCACTGTGACATGGTACAGTCCTGTTTTATCTGTAATATATCTAGGGTCTAAGCTTGTTCTTGTCACCAAATTCCGTCCCGATCCCTCAACTCTGAGCCTTTCAGAAGATTTCCGTTGCCTCCTTCCAGCCCCCACCCCCCCCCCCCCCAGTTATCGTATCCGGTCCGGATTCGAAAAGGAACATCTGAGCTTATCTGAGGCACTTATTCTTGGCACTTGTCAAGTTTCATGCACGTCCGGACTACCCGTTCCAAAGTTATGCATGTCACTAATTTCTAAATTCCCCATCCCTCCACTCCCCCTACGATGATCGAGGAAACAACTATTCTCAAGGCAGTCTGTTCGATTCCCTGATATGCCTACCAAATTACATCGTCATAGTACCGACGGGGACCCGTCGATTCGGTCCACCCGTCGATTCGCCCACCCGTCATAATGCCCCAAAAATACGTCACGTTCCCCACTTTTTCCAACAGTTCGCCTAACCGTCACAAGAAACAAAATATCCGTTCGATTCGCCCCACCCGCTGATTCGCCCAACCGTTAACTCGCCCAAACCGCTGATTCACCGGCCCGTCGATTCAACTACCCGTCGATTCGTCCACTCGTCGATTCGCCCAACCCTCGTTTTTTTAAGCGTCGATTCACCCACTTCTAAAATCTGTCGATTCGCACAAACGTCGATTCGTCCAAACGTCAATTTGCCCACCCGTCATAAGACCCCGAAAAAACGTCACAACCCCCACTTTTTACGACTGCTCGCTTACCCGTCACAAGACCCAAGAAATCCGTCGGTTCGCCCAATTCTCAAAATCAACCTCTGATCTAGCGCGCCCTTTGTCTTTGAACGCGGTATCACAAAGTGAGTGAGTTGCAGGGGAGCAATTAGAAGAATTCGCCCAGCCGTCATAAGACCGAAAAAATCCGTCGATTCGCCCAATTCTAAAAATCAACCTCCGATCTAACGCGATCTTTGTCATTGAACACGGTATCAGAAAGCCACTGAGTCGCAGGGGAGTAATTAAGAAGGTTACGACACCGTCCCATGTAAATAAGGTTGAAAACTAGTCAATGTAGCTTGAGCCAGATTGATCAGAAGCATCAACAAGGGGACGAATGCAAGAGTAAAATATCAGAACAAAGAGCTACCGTTAGACGCTCAAGTGCCATATACCAATCACTTTTCGGTCTGTCGGTCTGTCAGGCCCCTGTCCTCGAGTTAGGGTACTTCCAGACGTGCAAGGACGATGAAACTCTGCAGGCATATCAGGGACCCGATCAAACTAACCTGAGAAAGGTCATTTGCCCGATCCGACAATCGTGGGGTAAGGGGAGACCACGGAATCCGGAATGTAGCAGCATACATAACTTTCGATCAGGTGGTCGGATCTTAATGAAACTTCATATTTGTAAGGACCTCTTGTCTCAGATGTCACACTTCAAGTTCGGAATGGATCTGTCGACTTTGGGGGGGGGGGGGGTTAGAGGGGGGGACCGGAAATCGTGTGTGACATGTTCATAGTGGACGGATCGGGATGAAAACGGTGAGAAGAACAAGCACAAGCCGTAGATACATAGTTACAAAGACCGGACTGGATCCGATCACTCTGGGGGGGAGTTCGAGGGAGGGTTCCGGAATTACCCTGATCCTGGCTGAAGATGCTTACACATGTGCTAGGACGATGAAACTTGGCAAACAATTAGTGACTGCACTATTTTAACTGAAAGGACACCTCGCACTATTTACTCTTCAACTTATTTTAAAATATTTTAATACATTAAAACTAGGCTGTGCTTACAACAAATAACCCACGGCTTTTGCTGTTTTAAGCCTTTTCCAAGACCCGTTGACTTGTAGCGAAGACACGGAAAAAAATTACATAACCGGTTTTCCTGATGGCACTACTTCTCGCAGACAACCGTCGACAGCGTGATACACATAGAAGGTAGCAAGACACAGCAAGTGAGAAAATCAGCATGGTTTTGTTAGAGGGGCTAGAATGTACCGTACAAAGTTGGGGTTTCCGGGCTTAGAAATATATGGAGTGATTATGGAAGTAGGTTGCGTTAGTATTATAGGTAAGACAGGTCCCTTAATGCCGATTCTCCAATTTGACCACCGTGGGGTAAGTGGAGGGAGGGGGAATCCAGAATATTCAGGTATGTCTAATTTTTGAACGGGTGATCGGATCTTAATGAAACTTGATTTTCGGAAAGAACTCATGTCTCAGATGTCCCATTTCAGGTTTGGACAGGATCCGACCAGTGCGGGGGAGTCGGGGGCGGAAATTTTGTGACACGCTTCGTATATAGCGATTGGGATAAAACTTGGTGTGAAGAACAAGCGTAAGCCCTAGATACATCAGTGACAGAACCGGACCGGATTCGGTTACTTTTAAGCCTCAATACCTTATTAACAACAAAACTGAAGTCGGTCAAAATGCAGAAAAAATCATGTCCTGTCGTCGCGCCAATCGTGCAGCAAAAACTGTAGCCGTGTCAAAAATTAAATCTCAGCACTAGTTTTTGCGTGCAGTGATTATTAAAAATAATAGATACAGGCAAGTACTCCATAATAGAAACATGTAAAGAGGTTATTAATGAAACAATATTTAAGTTTTCAGTCCCTTATTAATAACAAAACCGAAGTTAATCAAAAAACGGAAAAAACTCTTCCCTGTCATCGCCCCAATCGTGCAGCAAAAACAGCGGCCGTGTCAAAAATTAAATCCCAGGACTAGTTTTTTCCTTACAGTGGTATTTGAAAGTAATTTGCTCTAATAAGATATTTATCGTCGGTAGAAATTACAGTTATTTATTACAGGTTTGTTTCCTTCCCCGACGTTGACCCAGAAGATTGACAGCTTGACGAGGACCCTTGCCAAGAAGGGCCGAAATATCGTAGAAGAGGAATCGTAGCTGACGTATATCCGTTGTAAACATTGTTGGAATATACACTCAGGGGAGTTCCAGAATTCCGGTGGCTGCAATTTAATGTAGGCTACTTCCAGATTGGGACAACACTTGGCTTGAACATTAGAGACTAGACAAGATTGGCTTAGAAATTGTCACTCCCAGGTCCGACCATCCCTTAAAGTACTCATCTTAACCGCAAAGTACACAAAATACTTTTCAGCAAAACCTCCATTTTATGATCCCCACGAGCACATGATCATTTTTGCCAAAATGGTTGCACCCTTAAAGTATCTTAACCGAAAAGTAAAAACAATTCTTTTGACCAAGCCATATACATTCATGATCCTAAAGGGCCCATGCTCATTTTTGTGTCAAGGGTTTTCGTTACAGAAGAATTTCTAGCGCCCTTAAAGTGCGCATAATAACAGCCAAATGCAAAAAAAAAAACCAAACAATACATTCTCGTGATTTCCAAGAGTTATAATATTCAGTATATACCCAACAATTTCGAAATCATACCAGAAAATATCTCAAGATTAGCGAAGTACTATTTGTTATTGAACTAAATGACGTCATAGATATGTAGTTTTTGATGCTAGTAAGACCATCCGCCTTACATGAGGGGAAGCTGAAGGGGGGAAGGGGGGGGGGTGGCCACAACAACATCTTAACCATAGGAATTTACGGTTCGGATCTAGAAATGTGTCAATTAGCTCATCAGCTCTTACGATCCATCAAGTCTCATTAGAGCCAAGCATTTTCCGGAAATGTCTTCCCCACTGTAAAATGAGTTTATCATCAATTCCGCACGCAATCTGGCGATCTACTTATGATACTTTTCGAACTTCTGTGAAACTGGATACTGGATATTCCAGTTTTTCCCTTACTTGATTAAAGCTTTGTTCTAAGGCCAAGTATCAGGCTGGAGAATTAACACACATAGTTTTGTGCCGTTGAAAAACGGTAAGTAATGTCTTGTAAAAGTTTGATCAGAATCGATTAGAGTGCGATAGGGGCACGAAAACCTTAAAGAAACAAAAATGGGGATATCATAGACATTTTTTGGGTGGTTCCCAAAATCAGCACGACCTTCTTGCCCACTCTCAGAATGCCCACGACTCAAAATGCCATAATTCAAGGTGAAATCAAAATCGTCAAAAATGTCAACAGTCCAAAATTCCGACAGTTTAAAATGCTCTCATGGAAGGCTAAAATCGTCCTTGTTCAGAGTGCCGACGACTAACTGTCGGTAGGGGAGGTCAAAATGATCTGGAACAACGGACAGCGAGATTAAAAGGGACAAGATTACTACGAAAAACTGTGAAGGTATTATTTTATAGTTCGTCAAACTAGAATGATTTGCGCGAAAGTACGAAGAAATGTTGATTGAAACCTTGCACCCTGAAGGTAGGAATTGTTAAAAATAACAGTTTTGAGATCGCTGTTTATTTTCAGAATTCGAAATTATATTGTAATTGAACTGTTTCAATGCACGACAGATAAGTGCTAGTGTTTTTTAATTATCTGTCACGTGCTAGACAGATAATTAGGAAGGTCGTTCCTACAATTACGTGTAGACCATGAAACCCTGTTGCTACAAAGAATGTCGAACCATAAATTCTATCGGCAATAGAAAACGTAGCTTCAACGTATTCAACTCCTTGTAGGAAAGTAATCCTGATACTCGGTCCGTTCCTTTCGTTTCAAACTCATCACTAGCTCCGATTTACTACGGCCTGAACACCTCAAACTGTACAATCGTGGGCATTCTGAACCGTGGGCACTATGAATCGTTGGCATTTTGAATCGTGGACATTTTGAATAGTGGGCATATTGAGTCGTGGGCATTGTGATCGTCATTAGGGTTTTTCGTGCTAGACCGATTCAGCTAAAATCAGGCATAGCCCGGAACAACTGGAATAAGAAAAGAAATCCGGTAAAAACTTGAAAAAAAGGTGACTTATAATTGTCGTCGGCCAGCTGTTAAGTAGGAGCTTGTAAAGTTACCGACTAATTAGTACCATCGTTTTCCGATGCATCCGACAAGGGTCATGTATAAGGAAGCATAACATGGACCAGTATATCCCTTGAGCTTCAGTGTTCCAGCTGTAATAGTTTCATAAATATTCTCCTCGTGGTTCTCGTCGGAACCTTTGGTACTCCTGCCGACCAATGGTTTCTCCGACTTTTGGTCATATCTGCCGAACAAAGGTATTGGGGAGCACCAATCAAAAGTTACTCTATTGAGAATTAAATGATCATGTGGCATTATAATTTCCTTTAACCGACGAAATAATCGCAATATGCAGCCTACCGCTTTCTGTACATGTTGTACCTAAAAATTATGGTAGCTCATTGATATTTGCTCTTTCATTCATCCTCTATTTCCTCTTTCTTATCAGCACCGAGGTCTTATATCATGCTTCTCATCATTCTGGCTCAAGCTGTATTGACTAGTTTTCACCCTTATTTACATCGGACGGTATCGTATCCATCTTAATTACTCCCCTCTGACTCAGTTACTTTCTTCTAACGCGTTCAATCAAAGAAGCCGCGCTGGATCAAAGGTCAGTTTTGAAAATTGGGCGAATCGACGGATATTTTGTGTCTTGTGACGGGTAGGCGAACTGTCGGAAAAAGTGGGAGTTGTGACGGATTTTTTGGGTCTTATGAAGGGTGCGCGAATCGACGAATCATAGAATTGGATGAATCGACGCTCAAGCAACAGGACGTTTGGTGAATTGACGTTGGGTGAATCGACGGGTGGACGAATTGACGGGTGGTTGAATCAGCGGGTGGGCGAATGGACGGATTTTTGGATTGGGCGTATTGACGTGTGGGTGAATCGACGGGCTGGGATAGTGACGGCGATCCGTATCGAAACGGCAGGATCACCGATTTTCCCCCCCCCCCCAGACTCCCCCCACAGTGCCTGAGTCCGGTCCGGTTATGTCAACGATGTATCTAGGACTTGCGCTTGTTTTTCCCACCAAGATTCATCCCGATCCATCAACTCCAAGCGTTTCCCAAGATTTCGGGTTCCCCCCTCCACCTCCCCCCAAAGTCACCAGATCTGGTCTGGATTTTAAGTAGATCGTCTGAGGCACAATGTCTTTTCAAGTATCAAATTTCATTAAGATGATTTCCAACCAAAAGTAATAGCAAAGGAAGAACTGAAAATATATTCTAAAGAAAGACCGGATGTACCACAGATAAAAATCGTAACTGTCGGCCAAACAACGAAAGAAGAGCTTGGGATAACAGACAGCAGGGCTACTACACTCCTCGATGTTAAAGCCAAGAGTTAAAGAGCACATGCTCTATCAAATTCATAATATTCTCCCACTGAAGAAAGGAAACACAGAATCTCGCCTACAGCAACAAAAGGGAGGTGCACATTTTGCGGCGAAATTGAAACAGAAAGACATTTCGTGAAAGAGTGCAAGGCGAAGGAGAAACAGTGGGAGATTTAGAAATTCTTTTAAGAAAGATAAACAAATATAGCCAAGACTGGAAGATTGATAAACAGATTTTCTACAAGGATATTGGTAAAGGTAAGATAACACCTGAGAACAGGACGACAGCTTTTTTAATATGAACATTTTTTTTAGTTGGAAAGGAAGAGATAAAGAGGATAGTCTAGAAAAAATTACGATGATGGTTATGACAGAATGGGAGAGATTTAAAAAATTAGGGTGAGAGGAGAAGAGTAAAAACATATTTTTGAGTATAATGTGATATGGGAAATGGAAAGGTAATGGTAAGAGATGAACTATGAAATTGTTCAGTTTTGTTTTTTTTTGCGTAAATAAACATGGAAATATGTATAGTTTAGAGACAAACGACGTAGATTGGTGGTAAAGAAGTAGGCATCTATTTGTGTGTTATGTAGTTTTGTGAGGAATTACTGGAAAGTTTTTGGTTTGTAAAAAATGCAACTATTATGAAATGCCCGACAACGCAAAGCCCAGTGAATGTGTTGAGTTGTTATTTTTTTTATTATATATATACTGTATGTACCCAATTATATGTAAATTACGTTATGAATTGTAAATTGTGTATTTAATAGTTGATTATTTTAAAGTGGTATTGTCATTTAGTTTTAAAGATGGGAAGAGCCCCTTGCAGTCGTGGGTATTTCGTGTTTCTTTTTTTTTTGTTTCTTTTTGTAATTTTTCCAGTAAATTAGTTTTTATGTTTTTGAAGCTTCGGTTTAACAAAAGATTTATAAATAATTATGGTTTTGGTAAAGTAATCTAGTGAAGCTTGTTTCCAAAGATGTATTTTACGTATTATAGTATAATTTAAATATTGAGTGGAGTTGGAAATGTTTTATAGTTGTTTATAATCAGATGTTTATTTTAGTTTTTTTTATCGCAATTTACAGTTGGGAGTAGAATTTTAATGTATGGTTGTGAAGGTACGAGGTATGTAGGACAGAAAAGAATAAAAATAAAAAGTCTTATGGGGAAGAATAGTAAATACAATACGGGATTATTTTCAAAAGGAAAGTGATGTAAATAATTAAAAGTGGGTAAAAATAGATCAAAATTAACGTCACTGAGGGAAGGAGGAGTAGCCTCAAAAAGTATGAAATGTGTTTTTTTTTCTTGTTTTTAGGTAGGCTAATATAAAAATAAGTTAAAGTATGGCGACGGGTTTAAAAAAAAAGAAAAAAAAAGATACGATCACCCGTTCAAAAGTTATAAATACCTCATAGTTGCTGATTCCCCCTCCCTTCACACCCCCCACGATGCTCGGATTGGAAAAATGATTTACTCTAACTTAATCATTTGGGGTCCCTGCAATGCTTGCCAAGTTTCATCGTTCTAGCTTGTGTGGAAGTACCCGAACTAGCAAAACCTGGACCGACCGACAGTCCGACGGTTGGACAGAAATTGCGACCGAGATATGGCACTTCACCAAAGGGCAAGCAGGGGTGGCCCGAAGGGGGGGTGTGGGGGGGTGACTCACCCCCCCCCCCCTGCCTTTTGCTAAGTAGTATCAGTCGTTTATTTCGGCCTTTTGCTAACTCATATCAGTCGTGTTTTTGGTCTCGCCAAGGTCCCTGGCATTCATTTTAATAACAAATAACCCGAGTCGTTTAAAAAAACGACTCTTGCACAGCTTCAGTCGGAAGCCCGTCCCTTAGGAAAGTCGAGTCGTTTAAACCAGGTTTTGTAACACCGATAGCTCGAAGGGGCAGCAATGCGGCTACCTGTTATACTCCCATGTGAATTGGATCTGCCTCACTCCGGTCTTTCAGAGTTTAGCCAGTCAAAATTACAATAGGTAAAATAGGTTAGTTGTTGAAGTGAAGTCTGACTGGATAACATTGTTATACCTTATAAACCAAAAGCGAGAGACATGGTTATGTGCATTGAGTTTTGGTCAAACTTTGGCTATAAGTGACAAAAGAAGGAACAGAATGTAAAAGCCATCAGCAATCAAATGACAGGAGACCCGCGAAATAAGTGTGCCCAGAACAGATAGAAAAATGTCGATTACAAAGGGAGTTGAGGTGGTAACAACGCTTGAAAAGGACAAGGAAGATTTTAAGATACGGTACACCCAAAATTGATTTCCCAGGACAGGAGGGGTTCTGCAGAAGCTAGAATAGCTCATTCTAGTCGGGAGGTAAATTTTTGACCTATAAGCTAGCAGAGATGTTACTATCCAAAATGTTTGGGAGGGGGGAGCAAAAATATTCCTTCAGACAAAGCTGACTGCCAATGATATTTATCACTGCTGACTGCGAATCATGGCACTACCAAGTATGGGAGGAGCACGGTATTTACCGACTGGCTGGTAATTTTTACCGGCTTCTTTTGCGGGAAAATCGACTGTTTGACAAAAAATCGACTGATTTAAAGAACAAGAGCTACGAGCTCATATGGCACTTGTTACGAGTAGGCAGTACAAGAAAGTAGATGAGAACGTCACAAAATACACTCGCCATCCAAAAATGCGGTTCGGAAGTAGAAATAGAATATTTAGTTTCACTCACTTCTGAGCAGTTCCGGCATCGTCTCGATTATCTGTGGCAAATGCACATGACTGTTCAAACTTCCAAGTTTCAGCCCAACAAAGCCACTCGTTTGATCCCTAGACGTGCTAGACGTGATTTCCGGTACACCCTCTATCTCCCCTACCGTGACCGAATCTGGTTCGGACTCAAAAATAGACCATCTAAAGCATCTTCTTTTATACCATCTATCAAGTTTCACTCTAATCTGAGCATTTTTGGAAAATTCCAGTACCCCCCCCCCTCCACCAACGTTGTCGGATCCAGTTCGGGCCCAAAACATGTAATCTAGGGTATATGCTTTCTCTACGTTCCGTGTTTCATTTAAACTCATGCACTCGTTCGACCCCTATGAAAGCCTCAAAATTTCCGACAATCTCCCTCTAACTCCCCCTACTGCGGCCGAACAGGACTTGAAAACATAAACATCGTATCTCTTAATTCCCTCTTCCTTTCGATCAAGTTTTACTGAAATTGGAGCATAGCCTATCTGCAAGTTTCCAATACCCCTCCCCCCCCCCCCGTACCTTGGCCGAATCCGGCCCGGATGCCAAATAACAAATCTAGGCCGCATAAACTCGGCGCTGTCGAACTTGCATCTCATTCGGTCCATCCGTTTGGTTTTTGTGCATGTCAAAAGTTCACCCCCCCCCAATTCCCCCAACCGTGGTCGCATATACTTCGAACGCATGTTTTACATGTCGAGGCCATCAATTCTTATCACCCATTAAGTTTCACTCGAATCAGACAACTCAGTTGCAGTTTACAGAAGTCAATTTCCATATTTCTCTTCCCTTGCTCCCCCAAAATGCTCGGATCTAGGAACGGAAGTTTACGGGGTATGTTGTGTCAGGTTCCTAAGTCAATTAAATCTGGTCGCTAATACGCCTGCAAAGTTTCGTTGTTTTTAGTACATCTGGAACTATTCTAACCGGAATTCAAGGAAACCCCTCCAACTCCCCCACACAGAGCCCCGAAACCGTCTGGCTCCGTTGATTTCGTATCTAGGCCTAATTCTTGTTCTCTCCATAAGTTCCGTCGCAATCCCTCTGCTTTTAGAGTTTCTTGATTTTTCCGCCCCCCCCCCATCCCCCCACAGGTATCGGACCCGCCCGGACTTGACATTGAACATCCGAGGCGATAGCTCTTTCCACCAGACAAGGTTCATTCAAATCCGATCACCCGTTCAAAAGTTATGCACGCCACTAGATTCCGCACTCCCCATCCATCCACTCCTCCCACTATGGTCGGATCGGGGAAACAGCTGTTCTCAAGTCAATCTGTTCGGATCCCTGACATACCTGCCAAGTTTCATCGCTCTAGCACATCAGGAACTAGGCCGAACTCACCATATGGCTAGAAATCCGGACCCCCACCCCAACTCCCCCACAGTGCCCGGATCCGGTCCGGTTATGTCAATGACGTATCTAGGACTTGTGCTTGTTCTTCCCACGAAGTTTTATCCCGACCCTCCATTCTAAGTGTTTCTCAAGATTTCCGGTTCCCTAGCCCAACTCCCCCCAGTGTCATCGGATCCGGTTCGGATTTAAAGTGGGACGTCTGAGACAGAGGTCATCCTAAATATCAACTTTCATTAAGATCCGATCACTCGTTCGTAAGTTAAAAATACTTCAAATTTTGGCTTCCCCCTTCCTCCACTCCCCCCCCCCACATGATCGGATCGGGGAAGTGACTATTTCCTATTTAATCTGGTCGGGTCCCTGACAAGTCTGCAAATTTTCATCGTCCCAGCACATCAGGAAGCACCGAACTCGCCGGATCACTACAAATTCGGACTTCTCCCCCCCCCCCCAAAAAACTCCCCCAAAGTGAGCGGATCCGTTCCGGTTATATCACTCACGTATCTAGGACTTGTGCTTGTACTTTCCACCAAGTTTCATCCGGATCTCTCCACTAGTGTTTTCCAAGATTTCCGGTTTCCCCCTTCAAATTCCCCCAAACTCACCGAATCCGGTCCGGAGACATGAAGTCCTTCCATATATCAAGTTTCATTAAGATCCGATCACCCGTTCGTCAGCTAAAAATATCTCATTTTTCCTAATTTTTCCGGATTCCCCCTCCCTCCACTCCCCTCCGGATGGTCGGATCGGGGAAGCGACTATTTCTAATTTAATCTGGTCCAGTCCCATATGCCTGCCAAGTTTCATCGTCCTACCTTATCTGGAAGTACCCGGACTAGCAAAACCGGGACCGACAGACCAACTGACGGACAGAAATTACAATCGCTATATGGCACTTGCCAAAAACCGATCGTTTTTAAGAAAAATCGACTTACGAAACTTACGACTGTTTCGAAGAAAAATCGACTGTTTCTAAAAAAAATCGCGGCGCTTCGCGGCGATTCAGCAATTTTTTACTTGCTGGTTGACAACGTCGGGGGGGGGGGGGCATCTGTATAGCATCTTCGTCGAATCAAATGCTAAAAAAAACAGTTTTATGTTGCAATTTTTCAGAGGTAGCTCACGGTAGCTTTACCTGCTTTAGTTTTCGACATGAAAGTACACCGTGTCGAATGACAAATAAAACGGTACTTTCATAATGAAACAAAGTACATCAGATCACCCGGAAAAAAAGCAACTCAAGTCTCGTCGCGAACCGGCGTCTTTTTCTATCTGTAAACTTCTGTCAGGCCGAGACCAAAAGCTTATAACGTCCGACAATCCGGATTTTTTTGTTAATGCACTGGCAAACCTGTTTTCCTCGCTTCTTTTCTGAAGAAGTGTGTTTTGAACGTGAAAATTACTATTTTTGCTATTAGCTCGGAGCAAATCTACTTTTCTTTTCTATTGGCACTATTTTGTCTTTAATTCGGACAAATTGTTTGCTTTAATTCGGAACAAATCTACTTTGTGTTTACTTTGTTTTCTATAGCCACTATTTTGTCACTTTTTTCGACGGTCAGATTTGTGATTTCTAAGCTATTACTTCCTTTTCAATGGGATTGCAAAAAGACGGTCTGCTCCTCGGCGTTTCACAAAATTTCGCCTGCGGCGCATTTCATAGTATTCTCTATTTAGAGGAACGGTGTGTCATTTACTTGGCGATTTGGCTTGGAACTTTTTAAATATGAAACACATTAAAGGCTGGCTAGAATCTGTGTAGACAAGGGCAGCTTAAAAAATTTGAAAAAGCTTTCCAATTTAGCGGGCAATCACCTCTTTTAGTGTGCAATATTATTTTTTTTTCTTACACCTGACAGATCAGGTGGTAAAGACAAGTTTCTTTAAGTGTTTTTGTTTCCTTATGTTCTCTATTTTATTGCTGTGATGCCAACTTCTTCCAAGGACAGACCAGGAAAGATGTGCGGTCGTATTTATTTATTGCCAGATAATGTAAGCGCGATAAAGGCTTTACGAAGTTATTCGTTTCTTGTACCTCGTCTCTCCAGCAGTGACTGCGAAGAAGGTGACGACCATCATGAAATTCCTAGTAAGTGGTGGTTTCAAGTTGTTTTGATCGCAGGCTGTGAGACGTTTAGTGACCAGACAGAAATTACCCCAATACAGATCAAAATAAGACAAGTGAGTAGCGCCGAGACCTATGCTCTCCATGCAACGCAAACGGGCCTTACTCGTACCACAGCCCCCTGCGTTTGCGGCATCGAAAGCGAGACAAACTTGCCGGTTTAGAAAATTCTAGGACAGCCAAGATGCTGTGAGAACAGACCAAGGACATGGGAGGTTGTATCTTTTTTGTTGTATTGTTCGGAATAAGGCGTTGTCGGAGCCAGCGCCTGTAAACGACTGATTAATATTCCTTCAGCCCAAGCTGACTTATAATTATAGTTGACGGTGCAAAACGGATAAGTCAGCTACATATTATTAGAGCTATATTTCGGACCTCTAATAAAATGTAGCTGACATTCGTTTTTCACCGTCAAATCCGACTGATTGAGTTTCAGTAGGGACGTTATCTATCGCCAGTGCTGCTAGTGTCGCTGCTATTCGAGTGTGTGTCACTTTTCTCAAGTCTTGATGCTACTCACTAGTGTTATTTTGCTCTGCCCCAAGAATACTTTGAAGCGAGGCGTTAATGTTGACGCACGAGCATTAAGAACTCATAATGATTAGAATCTCTGCACTGTCAGAATTTTGAGAGCACACATGCTGATGCGCATCATTCTTGTAGTGCTATGACGGATGCCAAGAATATTCAAAATATACGAAGTAATACATTTTTTTCCCACCACACTTGACATAGTAAAAAATAAAGTATAAATAAACAAGCAAATAAATGCAAATAATGAAAAAGAAAAAAAAAGTCTTCTAGTAAAAAAAAAGTATAAATAGAAAAGCACATAAAATGCAAATAATGAAAAAGAAAAGGAAAGTCTTCTAGTAAAAAAAAAGTAGAAATAGAAAAGCACATAACATGTAAATAATGGAAAAGAAAAGAAAAGTCTTCCTAAAAGAAGACTGTAGCATCGATGCAGCATAAACGGAATTGTTCGTGTCAATTTCCGTTAAAAATCTCACTCAGGCATGTTATTGTGATATATGTTATGACGAAAAATAAGACTTACAGTACAATAACAATAATAGGGGTTTTGACGTAAATTTGTTCTTCTTCTGTCATAACCTTTAACACAAGGATGCGCATCAGTGTCTTAGATAGTTGCGTGTTTTTTTGTTTTGGTTTTTTTTTATCTCGGTTCCTCTTATTCATCGTTTCTGATCCACTTTCGAGTTCGCCTGCAGTTTGCTCAATACTCTTGATGACTATCTCTCTCTGCCGATGCAGAATCTCCGGTACCTGCGGAAGAAAGGAAGAAACGGTGTCAAAGCTGCGCTGACTCAGGATTTGAGTCGTTGTGTTTGTGTCGTTAACGACACGTTTACTCCTTCTTCCTGAGAATCACTGGCGTGTTTTGGACTTAGTCATATTGAGTATTGTCGTTCTTCATGATGATACGGAAAACGGTGTAAGTAAGGTCTGCGAGTGAAACGGTGAGCTGTTTCCCACATTTAGTTCGCGGTTTTAGTTTGCTTGTCCCGCGATAATTAATCCGCAACATTTTAAAATCCTGAATATTGTTGTTCAAAACGACGATTACAGTGTATATGTTCTTAGCTACAAGACTGCCGTTTTCAATTTGCTTTTTTAGCTGGTTTGATGGAGAGCACACTGTAAAAAGTTTCTCTGTATAAATATTAAAGTTAGCTGCAGTATTTGCTACGCAGATTCGTCTTATCTCTATTTGGTATTAATCTTATGTTCGTAGGGATAAGAATAATCCGAGTAGCAAATACTTCAGTTAACTTTCATCTTTATACGGATAAACTTTTTATAGTGTAGTAAATTATTTGCCAGAATGCTTATTTTGCGTTTTTAGTCACCTGCAGGAAAAAAACTCGCGAGGGCGACTTTCGGACTGTGTGCAGAGATGAACATTTAGCTGCAACAGCGAACTCGCAGCAGGTCCTGACCAGGCGATCGAAAACGTAACTAATGTTAAATGACCACTTTCTCCGTAGATGCCCGAAGCTTTCTGATTTAAGGAAAATTTATCTAGAGGGTGTACTTTTGTCACTTCCCGAAATTTTGAGTAATACCAACCCTACCGTTATTACCCGAGTGGGTGTGTACATAGACAAATGTTTAGAATTAAGAAGGAGTCTGATTGTTTAAGTTATATTTTTGTTTGTTTGTGTATATGGCCCTTGGGCTTTTGAAATACACTGATCTATCTATCTATCTCTAAGACTCTCAACTATTGCGCTAAGCTAAACTCTGTGAACGTGGTCCGTAAATAATGAGCGGCTGCTTTGTGTGGGTCTAGGCAAAAATCTCCTGCCCCCCCCCCCTCCATATTGTGCACATCTTCGCTCGAATTCTTCAGATATATGAAGACAAAACTTTGCCTGTACCATATAGTCTCCTAGAGCTTGATCATTTCGCTCAAGGATCATTTCGCCCCTCCTGATTCAAAGAAAACGGGCTCCAAATTCATTTGTGAATCAAGCTTTATAACTCCAAAACTGTTAGGATTTTTTGCATTTAACATGCAGCTGCGAAAATTCACTTCCTAGGCTGCTTGATTGTTTTATTATTCTTTGACGTTGAAATAACAAATGATAGAAAGCCACATTCCTTTTTTTTTCTTTTTTTTTTTAGTCTGTCACATCGTTCTTTATTATTCCCCTACACTGTCAGAAGATTCATAAGAGATAACACGAGGATGCGCTGTTTCAACAGATAATGCGTAACAGAGAACATTTTGGATGTTATCTATTGTGTTGACGAAGTTATGCATGAAATTTTATGCATAACAAGCCTTGCTAGGAAGAGCCAAAAAGCATCTACTGACTTTATTCCTTATCGTCTAATGTCGGAAAACACAGCAGATACTTTTTGGCGGTTTTCCGGTTCTTCCTGATGGTAACGCTTTAATATGCATAACATTTTGAAGCACAACAGATAACATCCGAAGTGTTATCTGTTACGCATTATTTGTTGAAACCGCTCATCCTCGTGTTATCTGTTATGAAACTTGAAAATGTAGCTAACGGAAAAGCGGGTCATAAATAACAATTACAAAAATCCTGGTACAAATGCGAAATAAATTGCAGAATCGAACGGTGCAGAGGCTTGCGGAAGCAATTAAATTGGTGCACAACCTGTAAAGAAAAAAACACACGGAAAGAAATAAGTTCTAAAATGACTAACTCTTCTTCATCGCTCTTTCGTTTTCCAGGTTTTAGTTTTGACCATCGTCGCTGTCTGTGCGGAAGAAGACATCGTCGAAGAAAAAACGTACTCTGATGATTATGCTGCTGTTGTTTCTCCCTATGGACCAAACGGCGAATCTCCATATCCCTATGGTGGTTCCAACAAAGTTTACTGTAACTTGAAGACGTACAACGATTTCTCCAAGTCCTACGACTGCCGAGATTATAAATACCCAATCGGGGAAGGCAAGGGGCGCTACTGCAACAAATACAACGGCTACTGCTGCCCCTACACAGGCGAATGCTATTACGAAGGAAACTGGGATAAGGCAAATCCATACTGCCCATACTGTAACAAATGCCAGTGCAACTACCCTGGGAAACCCGAGCCTTTCCACGACGCCTACGACCAGTTCATGTATTATGACAAGGATTTCCAGCAGAAAAATTACAATGGAGCACAAGGGCCAATGTATTAATTTTTCCGTTTTTAAATGAGCGAGTAAAACTATGTTTGTCGAAAGTCCCCGACCTTGTAGTTTGTCCAGAACTTCATAGGGGTATTAGAAACGCAAGGATGAACCGAGTTTCCAGAAGTTGCAAAGAAAACAACAGACTACTACTGACGTAATAAGTTGGCGACGAAGGTCGTGCCCAAGTTTGTCAGTTTTAACTACTGGACGACATGGATCTTGAGGTTGTACTCATGCTCCTAATTTAAGTACTACAGTGTCATAAGTTGTCTGCAGACCAGGGGTGTCACGACTGGGGGGGACGCCCCCCCCCTAATGTTGTCGGCCAGTCGGTAAAAAAAAACCGAGCCGGCGCGAAGCGCCCCGATTTTTCGTCAGAACAGTTGATTTTTTTCATGAAAACAGTCGTTTTTCTGATCAGTAGCTTTTTCTGAAAATCAGTCGATTTAAAAAAAAAATGTTGTTTTGTTGTTGAAAACAGTCGTTATTTCTGCAGAAAAAGTCAATAAAAATCACCAGCCAGTCGGAAAATGCCTCGCCCCCCCCCCCCCCCCCCAAGACATTTTGGCTAGTAACGCCTCTGCGAGTGCAGACAACACGTCGGATGTTGTCTGTTGTGTTTCAAAATGTTATGCGAACAAGCGTTGCCATCAGGAATAGCTTAAAAATCGCCAGAAAGCATCAGCTGAATTTTCCTGACATCTTGATGATAAACAAAAAAGTCAGTAAATGCTTTGTTTGATGTTTTTGGCTCTTCCTCGCAATGCTTGTTCTGCATAACATTTCACGTATGATATTTCCAACACAACAGACAACATCCCAAGTGACCAAGAAAACATCCAACAGACAACATCCCAAGTGTTGTCTGTTACGCACTGTCTGTTGAAACCGTGCATACCTCTGTTGTTTGCTACTCAACTTCTCACAGTACAGGAGCAGAGGGCAGACGGTCCGTTGGTCCATCCGTGAAACCAAGTTTGTATGGCACTTGAGCATACTCAAGTGCCATATAGCGATCGTAATTTCTGTCGGTCTTTCGGTCTGTCTGTCTGTCGTTCTGCCAGGTTTTGCTAGTTTGGGCACTTCCAGACAAGCTAGGACGATGAAACTTCACAGGCATATCAGGGACCCGACCAGATCAATCTACAAATAATCACTTCCCCAATCCAACTTTCCCCGGATCCGGGAGTCCGGAAACTGTAAAGTAAAACGGGAGCAAAAAAAGCGCAGCCCAAACGCGGGATCGAACCAGGAACGTTTGAGTTGCCAGTCAAGTATTCTACCACTGAGCCATGCGACGATGCACAGAAAAGCGAATGTGGGAATAGATACGGTTTAAAGATGGCCAGTCCAAGTCAAACAAGTCTAGTGAAACGCTTTGCAGGAATATCAGGGAACCGACGAGATTAACTTGGATATAATCATACTCCGGATCCGATCATAGTGGGGGGAGTGGAGGGATGGGAAATCCGGAAACTACGGTCTGTCGCCGTTTTGGCACTTCCACATAAGCTAGGACGATGAAACTTGGCAGGCATATAACGGACTGAACCAGATTAACATGGAAACAATCACTTCCCCGATCCGGCCGTCGTGGGGTGGTGGGGGGGGGGGGTGGAGCAACACGATATCCGGAGACTAGTAACATGCATAACTTTAGAACGGGTAATCGGACTTGCATGAAACTTGACATATGTCAAGAACAAGTGCTTCAGATGCTGGGGGGGGGGGGGGGGCTGGAGGGGGGCACCCAAAACCTCGTGAAAAGCTTCCACATACGCTAGAACGATGAAACTTGGCAGGCGTACTGGGAAACCGACCAGATTAACTTGGAAATATTTATTCAAACAATGTTTACAACGGATACGTCAGCTCTGATTTTTCATCAGCGATATTTCGGCCCTTCTTGGCAATGGTCCTCGTCAGGCTGTCAATCTTCTTGTTCAGCTTCGGGGATGGAAACTAACCTGTAATAAATAACTGAAACTTCTACCGACTATAAATATCTTATTAAGGTAAATTATCTTCAAGTACCAGTATAATGAAAAACCTAGTCCTGAGATTTAATTTTTGACAACGACGCTGTTTTTGCTGCATGATTGGGGCGATGACAGGAAAGGGTTTTTTCTGCATTTTGATCAACTTCGGTTTTTTCAGTAATAAGGGGCTGAAAACTTAAATATTATTGTATTAATGACCTCGTTCTACGTTTCTATTATGAGTACTTGCCTGAATCTATTACTTTGAATAATCACTGCACGGAAAAACTAGTGCTGAGATTTAATTTTTGACACGGCTGCTGTTTTTGCTGCACGATTGGGGCGACGGCAGGAAATATTTGTTTCTGCATTTTGATCGACTTCGGTTTGGTTGTTAATAAGGGACTGAGGCTTAAATTTTCTTCCCTTAATAACCCCGTTCCACGTTTCCGGTAAAGAGTACTCGCCTGTATCTCGGTTAATGCCTGTTCGGTTTTTCTTTATCTCAACGGCTTCTCGAATGGTTTGATGGAGTCCGGTGCACGTTGCAAGAATTTGGGCTTTTTCAAAATATACTGAATGGGATGGGTTTTCGAAAATATGTTCTGCAAGTGCAGATTTGAAAGTATAGTTATGACGGTGTCCGTTGGGGAGGGCGTGGTCAGTTTCTTGCTCATGCTCTGCAAGTCGTTTTCCGAAAGTTCTCTCTGTCCTTCCTACGTAACGCTTTCCGCAGCCTGTCGAGCATTGACAGCCTGACGAGGACCCTTGCCAAGAAGGGCCGAAATATCGCTGATGAAAAATCAGAGCTGACGTATCCGTTGTAAACATTGTTTGAATAAATATTTCAAAGTCAGCTTGGGCTCAAAGAATATTTAACTTGGAAATAATCACTTCCCCGATCCGGCCATCTTGGGGGGAGTGGAGGGATGGGAAATCCAGAAAGTAGTAGCATGCCTAACTTTGGAACGGGTAATCAGATATGCATGAAGCTTGACCTATGTCAAGAACAAGTGCTTCAGATGCTCAGTTTCAAATCCGGACCAGATCTGATCACTGGGGGGGGGGGGGGGGGGGGCTGGAGGGGGAACCGGAAATCTGGTGAAACGCTTCCAAATAATCTAGCACAATAAAACTTGACAGGCATATGAGGGAACCAACCTGATTAACATGGAAATCACTTCCCCGATCCTGCTATCGCGGGGGTGGTGGGATGGTAAGGGGAATCCTAAAACTAGAAACATGCATAACTCTGGAATGGATAATCGGACATGTATAAAACTTGACAATTGTGAAGAACAAGTGTCTCAGATTTTCAGTTTCAAATCTGGACCGGGACCGAATCCGAAGAGAGGGGAAATGTCGTGAAATGCTTAGGGCCGAGGGATCGGGATGTCACAGTAGAGGAGTTGGAAGGGGTTTTCCCGGATTTCCGGTAATCACGAGTTAGGGTACTTCCACATGTACTTGGACCATGAAACTTGGCAGACATATTAGGTACTCTTCCAGGTCAACTTGAAAATAGTTCTTTTCCCGATCCGATGATCATGGGGGAGATTCTATTGACATGCATAACTTTGGAACATGTGATCAGACGTGCATGAAACTTGTCAATTGTCAAGAACAAGTGACTCAGATGATCAATTTCAAGACTGGAACGGATCCGATAACATCGGGAGGAGCTGGAGGCGGGGGGAGAAATCTCTTGAAACGCTTAGAGTCGAGATATCGGGATGGGACTTGGAGGGAAGCATAAGCCATAGATTGTAGAGGCTTAACGGCCTGCCATTCAATTTGCAAATATATTATTATTATTATTATTATTGACAAAATAGGACCGATCGTGTCACAGTGGGGGGAGTTGGAGGGGTTTTTCCCTAATTCCGATGATCACGAGTTAGGGTACTTCCAGATGTGCTATGACCGTGAAACTGTGCAGGCATGTTAGGGACTCTATTAGATTGGCTTGAAAATATAGTCCCTCCCCCGATCCAATCATCGTTGGAGGAAGATACAGTTTTCAATGAGTGGTATAACCATTTTAGACTTACTAGATCAAGCCCATTTTCTGATGAAATGAATATCGGGAGAGAGATCCAGCCTTGAAAACTGCAAACCGTATCTGACACACATGCTAACTGTAGCAAAATCATACACTGTAAACTAACTACACCCTAAGTGAACACTGCCCGTAATGGGTGACAGTAACGGGTGACCCGTAACGGGTGAGAAATACAAGGAAAGAGAAACGACACTGCACTGCTGCATGACACTTAGCAGTAGATAACGTTCTTCTTGTCCACTGCGTCGAGTTTTCTAATCAATTCGTAATACAATGTACAAATTTTCTCCGAGTGAGGATTAAAATTAACTGCAGTGTTTGCTACTGGGAGATAAGATTAATCCGAATTAGAGATAAGATTAGCTTTTAGAGACAAGATTAATACCAGAAGCAAATGCTGCAAGATTTTCTTTTATAGTGTACACTGTCAGAAGTTTCATAATAGATAACACTAGGATGCGCGGTTTCAACTGACAATGCGTAACAGATAACACTTGCGATATAAACTGTTGTGTTTGAAAACATTATGCATGAAATGCTTTGTTAGGAAGAGCCAAAAAAACATCTACTGACTTTCTTCTTTATTGTCATGATGTCCGAAAACTCAGCAGATACATTTTGCCGGTTTTTCAGTTCTTCCTGATGGTAACGCTTAATATGCATAACATTTTGAAACACAACAGATACCGATTTGCTACGCATTATCTGTTGAAACCGCGCATCCTTCTGTTATCTTTTATGAAACTCCTGACAGTGTAGTCAGGACGCCAGAAACCGTATCGTGCACCAGTCTTTGACGGAAGATACAAATATTCTGAAGACTGATTCTCTGGTTGTCGACCCTGCTGAAAACGAATATTGGAGGTAGTCTGCCCTCCGTAGGGGAGTTTCCGAGATTAGGCCAGAAACATCAGTTTCAGCCTATTCATGTCCGATGCGTGGTAGCATGGATGAGCATTTTAAACCTTTGTTGTGTGAAAGTTTGAGTGAGCTTAGGTTAGAAATTTTTGGAGTGAATGGAAGGGGAATGGACGAAGAATGGATGGGTGGTGTAATGGGGAATAACTGTTTTGGAAATATAAAACAGCTGATTGCCTCGCGGTAGACCTAGCCCATAGGGATAGGTGCCTATAGGAGTTTAATATTTTTTTGTGTGTGGTGTTTTTTTTTTGTTCTAGATGTATTTGCCATGGTCGTTGGCTCTTAGCGCAAAGAAAATCTTATCTTATTTTCTTACATGATTCTAGGTGTTTTTCGAGAAGTAAGTTTGAAGAGAGGTAAGTTTTAATTTGTTTGGGCCACGCATCGCTTTTAGAAACGTTAATATTTCCAGATATTCATTTATGTAAATATTGCTTTCAGGAGCCTCACTCTAGGTTTAGTTATCAATCTCCACCAATAACATATCATACCAACCAGACCCACTACTGAACAAAATAACCCTTTAATCATCTTTAATTAATGAACGATTTCTTCTTCTTCTTATCCGGCATCCTCTTCAATTAATGCAACTGGATTCTTTCAGTTAATGTCCGTGCTGGAATCCTCAAGCTTCGAATCCATAATACATAGCAGCGATCAGGTTTGTTTGAAACAACTTCTTATGCAATCTATATCCTTTTTTTCCCAGATCACTACCTGTTATCGCAAAAACCCCTCGTTTCCTTTGCCACTAACTTAACTCTATTTGTTCCCAAATAAGAACATCTGACCCATACATATACGAGGCCTTATCCAGGGGGGGGGGGGGGTAGGGGGTTGAATCCCCCCCACAAAATATTCATTATTATAGGCTTTTCCCTCTGATCTATGTTTTTTTTATACTTTTTTGTCCGACCTGCAGGCGAAAACCCCGCCCCGAAAGGCACCCCCCCCCCCCCCCGAAACAAATTCCTGGATACGGGCCTGCATGTTATGACACTTTTTTGTATGGTAAAACTGGATCTTATCTAACTTAAAACTGTAATTTTCGCGAGAATCCGAACATAAAACTGCGTCATCAGCGAATAAAAGGGAATCATTAATGGACAGATTAAACAGCCTCGGAGACAAACTACAACATTTTTTCACTCCCATATTGGAAAATATAATCCCTGAAAACTTCCCACTTACCACACACTTCGTTACTTCCTACATATGTAGGCTACTAATAAGAAAACAAAAGGATTCGGTAGTTTCACATTCAGTAACTCTTCCATCAGTAAATCCCTCCTGATGTTATCGAAGGTCTACTTTTAAATCTTAATTATTTTGATTCATTTCTGGTGAATCCTTTTCGATCTTGCTCTCAAACCGAGCGCCAGTTTTCTTGGTTCCCCGCGGAAGGAGTAGAAATCCATTCATCTAGCTTTACAGTCGTTAGCAAAATTAATTTTCGCGCGTTGAAGTTCTGAACTTCCTAGTTCAGTCCAGCAGAGCAAAATAACACTAGAGAGTGACGCCAAAACTTGAAAGAAGTAACACACACTCGAATAGCATCGACACTAGCACCTTCAGAGATAGTGAACGTCCATACTGAAACTCAATCAGTCGTGCACCAGCGCTGGTTCCGATAACTTCTTGTTCTGAATACAGCGAAAAAAAGATAAAACCTCCCCTGTTTTCTCGATGTATGCAGACCGCATTTTAGCTTTAGTGTAAATCCGCAAGTTTGTCTCGCTTTAAATGCCGCAAGCTTAGTGGGCGGCGCTATGAGTATGGCCCATTTGCGAAGCAAGGAACGCATAGGTCTTGACGCTACTACCTACAGTTATTTTGCTCTGCAGTCCAGTAAGGATAAGAACCCAGTCCTCTATTTTTACAGTCGTTCATTTTTGTCATTAAGGATTGCAAACACTAGGCAACACAAATTAATACTGTGAATGGCAAGAGTCGGTTTCGTGTTCCCAGTAGTAGTAATCGATGGAGAACAGGGATCTGGAGGTTAAGCTTATTTCACCAGTAATAGGGACAAAGGGCATAAACGTTGTTCCTTCCTTCCCTGGAAGGTTCAAGGCTTATTAGATTCACTGGATACAAAGCACAATCAAACATTAATTAATTATCAATACTGGTGCAAAATTATTTCTGGATTTGAACCTGAGTAGGTACAACTAGTTCGAATGGACCCAATCCTGCAAACCTCAAAGCCAGGAGCAGGGATCGACTCGATTGCAAAATAGTGCCGGGTAGGGGCCGTGGGAAGACTGATGATTCTTCTAGTTTCCTACTTCACATCGTGTCATCGTAGAAAGAAATGGTCAAGTTTTGATCGCTTCCACTGGACAAGAGTTAAACTTCTCTTTGCCTTGGCTTGAGAAAAGCGCTGTTCCACAGGTCTATAGTTTACACGCGATATTTCTTTGAACTTCAAGCGTTTTGGCAGATTATTTATTTATTTATTATTACATTTACCGTTAAGCTAAGACAAACAGACCATCAGCTTTACAATTGTAACCAACGACCATTGGCATGAACAGAAAGATTTCCCATAAAACAGCAAGACCCCCACTGTTGTGAATTGTGATCAGTAGATGTCCGCACTAGCAGTCAGAAAATCCTCAGACGTGTTTATCTCTAAGACTGAAGGTGATGTACATTTTCCCATGTCAGGACTGACACCCGAGCTAAGCACATTTACATCCATGTTTACTTCACCTCCGCCAACACTAGATCCTCCCATCAGGAAAGGGCTTTAGGAACTTAGTCAGCCCAGTAACCTGTAAATACGTAGGAAATTGAAATGTAATCCGCAACCTATGTTTTTCGCCATAGAGTTTACACAGTTCGGGAGGGAGTGAAGCTTGCTGCATGCAGTCAACATGGATGTGATAGATCAACGATGAAGGTTAGCTGAATGGATACGAAGGCATTTATTGAAGTTTAAGTGAGCAACACGTAAAAATTAAAATGTAATCTAATCCTAAGTGTTTTGCCATAGAGTTACACAGTCTGAGAGGGAGTGAAGTTTTCTCCAGGTAATCCTAGCATGTAGTCAACATAGACATGGTATATCAAGTATGAAGGTCAGCTGAATGGAAACGAAGGCGTATTATGGAAGTTTAAGGGAGCAACACTTCGAATTTATAATGTAATCCTTAAACTACGTGTTTTCCCATAAAGTTTAAACAGTTTGAGCGGGAGTGAAGTTTGCTCCTGGTTCATTTGGATCTTGAAATTTCTATAGTTGACATAGACATGATATGTCGACTATGAAGATCAACTGAATGAATACGCAGGCATATTATTGAAGTCTAAGTGAGCAACACTTAAATCTTTAAAATTTATAATCCCTAACTTACTTGTTTGCCCATTGAGTTTACACAGTTTGATAGGGAGTGAAGTTTGCTCCAGGTAATCCTTAGTCGACAGAGACATTACAATCGACTATGAAGGTCAGCTGAATGGATAAGAAGGCATATTACTTAAGCTGAAGTGAGCAACACAGCCTTGGCTTATTTTGTATCTTGTCAAATCTCATTCTTGTGAAACATCTTGTGGTCTTTTGAACACACCAAATTATTTTCACTCTGTTGAGGATCTTTTTTCTCAAAAGACTCTTGTAGCCTGTAGGGACGTTGAGAATATGGACGACCTGCAGAGTCGTTACAGAGGGGGGGGGGGTTATAAGCGAATTTTTCACGAAATTGAGTTGTTAGAACTGACGTATCTGCAGCTATGTCTTGTAGAAAAGCCAAGTCGAAGTGACCGCTATACAGAGCGTGTTCCACCCTTCTACAAATAGTAACTATTAGTTACTGTTTCCGTCCCAACCGTTCCAACCTATCACCGTTCCTCACCGTTCCAACCTTCTCGAAGTTATTAAGTTGTATTCCAATCCCGTCACCCGTTTGAAAGTTACGAATTACTCGGATTTTCGGATTCCCCCGCCCTCCATCCCCCACCCCCCAGATGATCGGATAGGAAACTGATTATTTCCAAGTTAGTTTGTTCGGGTAACTGATATGCCTGCCAAGTTTCGTCGTCCTAGCACATCTGGAAGTACCCTAACTCGAAAAAGTGTGACAGACAAACGGACAGACAGACAGACCGACCGATGGATTCACGATTTGTATATGGCACTTGAGCCAGAGGCTGCAAGTGTCATAAAGGCACTTCTGAAGTCCAGGGCAAACATTAACTGTATGACTAAAACACTTTAAACGAAAAGTGACCTGTGTCGTAGGACCACCTGAACAATCACTGCCAGATGTTTAACTGTTCTTCTATATTGACTGATGGCAACACTGTCAGAACCATACCAATTAAACAAGGATGCGCGATTCTCACAGATATGAGATAATGCACTGTCTTCTGACGTTACAGAATGTTTCCGTTATGACCTTTTGTTCCCTAGAAGTTAAGTTATACACTATCCTTAGTGTTACGTTTTACAGAAACGGAACGCTTAGAGCTCACAACTCACAACACGGTAGTTGTTTTTTTGCAGAAACCATCGTATCTGATACCACGGTCTAAAGTCATTTTCGCAGTTATCGTGGTATCTGGCCAGTTATCGTTGTCAGGGGCGTCACAACCGGGGGGGGGGGGACGCCCCCCCCCCCAATGCTGTCAGCCAGTCGGTTAAAAAACAGTTGATTTTTTTCATGAAAACAGTCATTTTTTCCGAAAATTGATCGTTTTTTCGTCAAAATAGTCGTTTTTTCTGAAAATCTGTCGATTTTTTTCAAAACTGTGATTTTTTTTTGTTGAAAACAGTCGTTTTTTCTGCAGAAACAGTCGATAAAAATTACCAGCCAGTCGGTAAATGCCTCGTCCCCCCCAAAACAAATGTTGGCTAATAACTCCTCTGATCGTGGTATCTGATATTGAGATACCACGGTCCGACCACGGTCATCTCACTTTCACTTTAGCTCTTAGTGACGTAACTGTAGATTAGTTTTTACGGCACTTGCCCGTCGGCCAAGTGCCATATAGCGATCGCAATTGCTGTCCGTCCGTCAGTCGGTCTGTCCAGGTTTTGCTAGTTCGGGCACTGGAAATAGTCACTTCCCCGATCCGAGCATCGTGGGGGGCATTGGAGGGAGGGGGAATCCGGAATCTCGAGGTATTTATAACTTTCGAACGGGTGATTGGATAGCAATGAAATCGGATATTTGGAGTGACCTCGTGCCTCAGATGAGAAACTTAAAATCCGGACGGGATTCGGTGACTTTGGGGGGCTGGAGTGGGAAACCGGAAATCTTTGGAAACGCTCCGAGTGGAGAGATTGGGCCGAAACTTGGTGGGAAGAACTTGCTCAAGTTCTAGATACATCGTTGACATAACCGGGCCGGATTTGGACTCTGTGTGGGGAGTTGGGAGGGGGGGAGGGCGGAATGGAATTCGTTGATCCCGCGAGTTCGGTACTAGGACGATGAAATTTGGTAGGCAGGGACCCGAAGTCCGAACAGACTGCCATGAGAATAGTTTTTTCCCCGATCCGACTATCGTGTGGGGGCGTGGAGGGATACATCGTTGACATAACCGGGCCGGATTTGGACTCTGTGTGGGGAGTTGGGAGGGGGGGGGGGGCGGAATGGAATTCGTTGATCCCGCGAGTTCGGTACTAGGACGATGAAATTTGGTAGGCATATCAGGGACCCGAAGTCCGAACAGACTGCCATGAGAATAGTTTTTTCCCCGATCCGACTATCGTGTGGGGGCGTGGAGGGATGGGTAATTCGGAATCTAGTGGTATCCATAACGTTTGAACGGGTGATCGGATTTGAATGAAACTTGGCAAAGTGGAAAGAGCTATCGTCTCAGATGTTCCACGTGAAGTCCGGATCGGGTCCCATAGTTGTGGGCGGAGTTGGAGGGGGCCACCGGAAATCTCGTGAAACGCTTAGAGACGAGGGATAGGGATAGAATTTGGTAAGAAAAACAAGCATAAGCCCTGTAGACACTTGACAGAACCAGATCTTACCGGGACTCCTTGGGGGGAGTTGGAGGAGGTTTCCCGGAATTCCAGTGATCGCGGGTTATGACACTTCCAGATGCGCCGAGGACGATACAGCTTGGCGGGCATATTACTGACCCGACCAAATAGACTTAAGAACCCGACACGATGCCCTAAGAAAACTTCCGTTCCAGGATCCAACCGTTTTGAGGGAGTTAAGGAATGGGTATCAAGGAAATTACTGACTTCCCTAGGTTGTGAACAGGTGGTCCGATTCGAGTGAAACTGTATGGGTGATAAGAACTGATAACCTAGATATATTAAACACATTTCCGAACCACATGCAGCCATGGTTGGGGGAGTTGGAGGGGGGTCCAGAAACTCTTTGACGTGCACAAAAACTAAACGAATGGGATGCAAGTTGGACAGGACCGAGTTTAGGTGTCCCAGGTTCGTTATTTGGCGTCCGAATCTAGTCGGTCACAGAGGGGGGAGTTGGAGGGAGAGTCTCGGAAATTCTGTGGCTCGCAAGGGTCACGAGTGGAGCAATTTAATGAAACTTGAAAAGTAGAGAGATCATATGCCCTAAATGACATATTCTAGGGTTCGGACCGAATGTCCGAGCATGGTAGGCTACTCGAGCAATTTCCCGGAAAATGCTCAGAATCTTTGATGGAATTAATTTACACATAAAGATGCATTATGTGATTAATTTATGTGTCCGAACCAGATTCGGCCGTGGCAGGGAGAGTTAGAGTGGGAGGGGGGGGGGGGGGGGTAACAGAAATAGTGAGGCACGCTTCGGAATCAAACGAGTGGATCTAAACTTGAAAGGTAGAAAAGAAATATTTCCTAGATCATTCGACGCAATGCCGGAAATATTCAGACTCCGAGTGAAACTAGATATCCTATTTCTAGGTCCGAACCTAGGGGGTTGAAGGTGGTATTTTGTGACATTATCATCTACTTTCTTGCATCATCTGCTCGTAACAAGTGCCATATGACCTCGTAGCTCTTGTTCTTTGGGGACGATTTCGAAAAGCGCAATTTCGGCAATTGTCGTTTTTGCAGAGCAACCGTATATCAGATACCACGGTAACTGCAAAAATGACTAATTGCAGATACAGTTACCGTGGTAACAGATACTATGGTATCTGCAAAAACGCAACTGATGTAGAAGACATGTAGAAGTCGCGGGAAAAGGCAGCACACTTTCGTAAAAGTTGAAACTATCATCTCCCAGCAGCAGGCACCACCTCTAATCACTGTTTGTAGCCAAGGAGCAGGTGTTTTCTTCTTCCCACTTTCTAACGTGTTAAGACCCACTAAGCAAACCAGGGGAGTCAAAGTCTCCTGCGCATTGTCTGTGCAGATTGCTGATTCCCGGTCTCTGGACCAGGGATCGAGAGTTAGTCTTTGTGAGTCCTAGGCTGTGTTGAGTGATTCCGGGAGAGTGGGATTTCCAGCACCTGTTGGCTTTATAATTAGCATACTGGATGACTAAAGAGATATTACGAGATAATCGGGTATACACTACTGGGGGTTCGTATAGATTTTGTTTTTTCTGTGCTGGTAGTCCGGAATAGACGTTGGGAATAATTTCTTGGAGGGCTTAGACTATTTTTCGTTTACTAATCAGGAATGAATGCATACCTTAGCTAACTGTGGCTTCATGTCCGTTCGGCAATCTTGTTCAAAAGGCAGTTTAACCACCAACTATAAAAACTAGTTAGGATAGTTCTTCGGTTGCTCAATACTTGGTAGAGACTAGACAGATTTTCTAACTTTATTGACTTTTAAATATCTAGCATAGTAAGTAAGCTCTTCGTGTTGAAGAGGGAAGCGTCTTTTAGCTTTTTCGTTTTCTTTTTTTTAATGTTACCGTAGTCCAATCGTGGTTCAATGAGGTGCCCCAAGTGCGGATTATCAATTGTTTCGCTGAACAAATATTATATATAACCTATCTAATTAGTCAATCAATCAATATTTATACTTCAAAAAGTATCGTAAGGTTTTGCAAAAAAAGTAAGATTTGTTCTTTCGTCAGGCATACTATATATACAATCACGCTTTTACATAGTAAAGAATTCATTAATTACATAAAAAATTGCAACAATTTAAGCACTAAACTTCAAAATTTCATTGGGTCTTTTAAGGTCCAGAATGTGGGGAGGGGGGAGTATGTGACGGTGGATGGGGTCTTTTATTAGTTGGTTACCAAATTTAGTAGAAAGTTATGCCTTCTATCTTAAACAATGGCTCAAAAAGGAAAAGTCAACCACGAAAAACGTCAGCGATATTTCAGCCCTTCTTGGTAAGGGTGGGGTCATCAGAGTCATGTATTTTGCGAACTTTTGGTTACAAACCCCTCGATAGCTCGATTGGGTAGAGCATCGGTATACGGAGCCAAAAGTTGCGTGTTAAAATCCCACTCGACAAGCATTTACATTTTTCAGTTGACCATTAGCCTACTATTTTTAAATCTCAACGACTATTTCTCCTTAAAATCAAGTCTTTGATTTTCCTTTGTTTTTTCGAATGAGGGCCCCCATTTTTGGACTCGAGATGGTCTATGGGGCTCCGACATTGGAGACCTAGACGTGGAAGTGAAGAAATTAGCTTTCTGGTTTATTTGTCACGGTAAAAACCTCTTAGGTTCCATCATTACGTAAATATCTAACTATAACGTCACATCAGTTAGATAAATTTGCCGCGAGCGTTCCTGTAGCCCGTTACCAACTAGGGACTGTAGTAGTTTGCAAACTTTGTTCACAAGCCCCTCGATAGCTCAGTTGGTTAAATCATCAGTATGTGGAGCCGAAGGTTACGGGTTTGAATCTCACTCAAAGATCATTTTTATTTTTCTGTTCATTAATAGGCTACGGTAGTGAATAGTTGATCAAATTAATGACAAATCATATTTTGTGTTTAATATATAACGTTGACATTTCTAAGCCATGCAGGACAAGAATGTTTTATGCGCGCCTAAACTGATTTCCTATTGTTGGTGACTCGCAAGGCGGTTCAAAAAGGAACTTGGAGCTTTAATTGTTTGGGCGCGATAAACAAACGTGGAACGTGAAGTATAGTTCGGCTAGTTCTGTTATAAGTTTAACTGAAAAGGCAACTTATTTTGCGTCATTTAATCAAATACACTGAATAATTTGGATTCTGCTAAGGGATTTTTTTATTTGCACTATCTGCTCTAGTTATGGCGTTCAATGCGGCTGTCCCCACGACCTAAATTCTATTACGACGCGGGAAATTTTAATCTCAACAAAAACGCGGCTTTTCAGTGGGGAGCTTGGTGAAGACTGTTAAGTGCTAAGACTGCTAAAGACTGCGCTAAGTTTCTGGTAAGGCATACAGCACAGATACAAGTGCATATATGTACCACAAATCACACTAAAATTCCACTATTTGAAAACCGATTATTCGTTAATAGCGGAACAACGAAGTAACGAATTTTTAGCGGGTCTTCAAGCCAATTTAAGTGAATTGGTGATGGGTAACTAGATTCTCCTATCCCAGCCCTTTTCAACTAAACTTTAAGATACTCTTTGACTGTCTAGGGGCCTCCGTAGAATTTAGTCAACGTCGATTGGGAAATGCTGAACAAAAAAATGTTGTTTTTCCCGTAGGGCGGAACTATTTGCTTTCTTCCCTATTTGCTTCTGTTACCCACTAAGCAAGAATCCAATTGACGGACTCCCATTAACGGTTTCCTGTAATATTATTTACACCGAAGACGAGCATTTGGTGGTCTGTTCTCCTCCTCGTTCATGCAAGTGTCTTCCCAGTCTTTTCGAATTTCAAATTTAACTTCGATCCCTCTCTTCAGTTTGTTTTGTTTCCCGTCGGTTCTGTCAGAATTTTCCTGCCTTTTTTAAAAGTCAGTCTTGTATGAGAACCGAAAGTCGTCTGAAACTCTGAAAACAATGTGGAATATTGACCTTGAGCTTAAGTATTTAAAAAAAAAAAACAGTCCTGGCTTTGACTTTGAGTAGCATGCTGCTGACCAGTTCCAGGAAGGGTTTTACTTTCTTCCGAATAGACAGCTAGCAAAAAGTGACTCCGAAAAAAAGATTTTGAGGAAATGCTTTTCTAAAGAAGGAAAGACTGGAGAAGTGTGACAGTTTTTTGAAAGCTTGATGAAGCGCAGTGTAATTCGAGAGAATACAAAAAATAGAGAGAAAATAGAAAAGAGGCTGTAGGATCATACTTGGGCACCAAAAGCCTACACCTTATACAGTGAAAGCCTCCAACTCCTAGGTATCGAAAAACTGTAAGACATAATCTTCTCCCGTTTTTCGGCAACCAAGTTGTAAGTTCATCGTTATCACAGGATCATCCTTCCCTCGATCCTGCCAGACCATTCCACACATACTCCAGGCCCTAGCACCCGACACAAGAATGACCAGAGACTCAAACTTCCTCCTCCGGTAATAAAATCGCTGGAGCGATATCTGAATTCATTCGTTCCTTCTTTCATTAAGCGTTTGAACTCCAGTTAATCTTTAGTTATACTTTTATTTTGTTCGTGGTGTTCGTAGAAGTTTCTCCTGTTAGTAGCGTTTACTGGCCGAGTACTATATGATATTTATGATATGATATGACATTTAATCACAAAAAATTCTTTTGGGCCAATATACAATTCTGAATAGTTGCCAAAGCTTGGTTAATTTGAGGGATACATTTTTTCGAGGGGGTGTACCGCTGCTCCCTGGTATTTTTAAGACTACGTTGAGGGATTCAATTATTGCGTTATGTTGTTTTATAGAGAAAGGCGTGGAGGCGCGGAAGGCAGCGACTTAAACCTGTTGAGTATTATTGTTTTTCTTTTTTGTTTCTTTGTGTGTATGTAGTTGTCTATGTGGCCGCTGGCTTTTCAGTACACGTATATATATACATATATATGTATATATGTATATATATATATATATAAATATATATATATATATATATATACATACAAATAGAAGTAAACACTATACAACAAATAAATGCGGAAATTCTATTACCATACAAATCCTTCAGGATGTGCGATACCCACACGGATGTACCTAACAGAACTCTTTACCGTAATAAAATTCTTATTGTTTAAAATCCCCATAAGCCAATCCTCACCCCTTTTCTCAATTCGAAAAGTTCTCTTCTTAAACCTTCCTAACTCCCCACAGTAAAAACAAAACAAGTGAAACAAATCTTCATCAGTCACTCCAGACATCTGGCAAAAATATAGACCATCTCTTACTTTAACCCTCCCCAGATACTTCATTCTTTCACCGAATGGTAAAAAATGTCCCCTTAGCGAAATAGAACCTATAATATCCTCTGCCCTCATCCCCACTTTTACATACTATTCCTCCCCCCGAACTTCTTTCGCCCTCTTATACCAGATCAGAGAGTGTGATGCGTCTTTCTCATTTTGCCATTTTTATATTTCCTGGCTATCTAACGTTTGTTTTACTAGACTAGCTATTACTCCTACTTTCAGTGTTTATCAAATTAGTGCCACAAGGTACTACATAGAACTTGCTGGTCGCGGAGACATATTTACGGGCCAAACAATACGGCGGAAACACTGTTTTTTTTAGCCACAGCCTGTTAATGGTATCGTGAAAAAACGTTCCTTTAGGACGCTCCACGGACGCCCTAAAATGTCTACAAAACTGCGACATTCCAGTCCCTCACTTCTAAATTTAAAGAAATTGTTACAGGTTTCTTTATCATGGTTAACAAGTTCCTTGTGTGAGTTCCATCTTGTTGCGTCTCGTAAAAAGTAACGTGCTTACCTCGTTACTTAGTGTAGCTTCTTCTTTACTTTGTATTGTATGATTTTATTACGAAGCTAATGAGGTGCGAGCCTTAAAGTTTATTTAAAGATCTAGCTTATTTAAGTATCTTGTATTTGAAGACACTGGAGAAATTTCTGTTCATTTTAATTTGCTGTTAGACTTTTAATTTGAATTTTACAATTTGAATGTCTTGTGAATTGTGTGATTTTATTTCGAGCTAATGAGGCGTGAGCCTTAAAGTTTGCTTCAAGATCCAGCTTCTTTACTTATCTCCTTTTTGAAGACACTGAAGAAATTTCTGTTCATTTTAATTTCCAATTAGTCGCGCAATTTGAATTTTGCAATTTCAATGTCTCTGCAAATTCGTTATCGATAGAAATCGTTAGAAAATAGTTTGAAATACCTTTCCCTTTGCTTTCCCTCTAATTGACAAGACCAAAGGTTTTAATGGAATCCCAAATTTTTAATATTTGCTTCGGTCTTCAACAGACTTCATAAACTTTTTTTTAACTTTAAAAATTTACAAAAAGATTAAGGCCAATGGTAATAATCGGAGTAGACCAAGTTCGTATTTGTCAGTGGAAAACGGATACGCCAGCTGTATTTCACCAAGTTCAGATATATTCAGATATCCTTTTGCGCTGTCAAATATTAAAATTTGGATTCAGAATATGGTTTACCGTATAGCGTACGTCGTATCTCCTTCCTTCCTTGCTTCTACCCGAACTTCCAGTTTCGGCCGCATTCCGGACAAAGTACTTGTCTGGAAAAACACTAAAGCTCAGAATACGAATTCAGCATGTATCCTTACCCCTACATCCAACCTCTAATCAACTTCAGTTTAAACATTTATTTTTAACAAATTTTCCGGTTTCAGCGGGAATCCGAGCGACATCCGACTGTCATATGCGAATTCAGCATGTCTTCTTACCCGCAAATCGAACGTCTTGTCAAATTTAAGTAAAACTTTTACTTTTAACAAATTCTCCGGTTTTGGCCGGATTCCGGCCGAAATAATTGTCCGGCAAGAAAATAGTTTTCATATTCGGACCCAGCATGTCTCTTTACCTCGAAATACAGCCTCTAATCAACTTCATATAAAACTTTTACTTTTCACAAATTTTCCGGTTTTTGCTGGATTCCGGGTGAACTATTTGTCCTTCGAGGAATTAAATTTTATATTATAATTCAGCATGTCTCTTTACTCCTAAATCTCAATAGCTTTCAAAAACATTTTTTTGTCCCTTATTTGAAACCCCTCCCCACCCTCAAATATAGAGCTACAGAGCCCATCTTCACCTGTACTTGACCCAAAGGATCCTCCCAGCAAGTTTCATGCAAATATCTTAATCCCCTCGAGAGTTTATCGTGCGGACAGACAGACAACTTTTGCAATGTAATAGGTATCCCTCTGCTTCCGTTTTGGGATCCTAGAAAACCGTTACTCAGGATAAGTATTCGGATATTCTTACGGGCGAAATTTTAAATACACAGCTTCAAGTACCAAACTAATTAGGCACCATAGAGTATTATTTTTCTGTGTTGTATAATACAAAAAATGGTCCTTCAGCCTGTAGTTCTTGGGTTTTAGCTATTTAAGAGTTCTTTATCAGTGTTTCTGACTCATTCTCTTAAGTTTTCCGCTGGGTAATTCCACTCCTGGAACATAAAATAGAAAAATGAGTTATTGGGTTTTTTTCTTGATCAGCTAGTTACCCCTCCAAAATGATGTGCGAGGGATAAATAGAAGCTCGGATATTTCTATTTTATTTGAAATGAATGGTCAGCTTGGCTTCAAACCTTATACTCCTGGAACCTATAAGAAAATAATAATATGTGCTTGGGTGAGTTAAAGTTCCGAGTTGCGATTACCGTTAAAATTTGAAGTCAAGATATTTGATGAATTCCCACATAGCCTCCAAGTTAACGCCTTGGTACATGCAGGGCTGAATAAATGTTTAGTCAGTAGTTAGGTGCGTATGGCCAACAGAATTGAGTTTTTGTTTTGACGGGCTGCCACGGTTCGCCAGCGCTTCCGAAGTCTTCGACGATTTCAGAGTGAAAAATTCCGCACAGATTCAACACACTTGCAATGTATCCCTACGTGAGCGACTCGTTTGATCAGACAATACAAATGTTCGCGTTCTTTCTTGTGCGGTACTCCGTTTGCATCTGCCTATCTGGCTGCAGCTATACGAACCTGAAGCTGGTTAAATGTAATTGTTTGTCTGTTTAATGTTATGTTAGTTTAAGTTTGTATTGTAGAGTTTAGATTATGGTCTTTGGCCGGAATAAAGCTATTACGGGCCAGATCTATTGTTTTACTGTTTGTGTACCGGTTTCAGAAACAAGTATTTTCCACAAAATCCATCTCAACTTCCTCGTCCATCACAGCCTGTCCCTTTTTTAATTAAATTCTGGTGATTTTGTCATATTGTTTTCTTTGTTCGTCCTACGCTGCTGTGTCCCTTTTAGCGGGTTAGAGAACTGTATAAACATATTAAATAAAGAAATAATTCAAACTGAGCTTTTTTGTATAATATGCTGTGAAATCCAACCCATTGTGTATACGATAGGATTGTGAAACTGTGAAATCGACATCAGCATAGCAAAAACAATCAGCCGGTGTGCGATCCCGCCGAAACCTTTGGTCTTGTTAATTGTCTCCGATAGAATTAAGCCTTCCGTGGAAGAGGTATTTCGTTACCATCATAATCCCATGACCAACAGAGTCGTCGAACCGTATTTCTCTGATATAACACACGCTGATGACGTTCCAGTGAATTTGCATGCCCTTTGATCTCCAGCTACTCTCGCTAATTGATGCTATCCATTTCAGGTTAAGCATGGTGCATAATCCTTTGAGTCCCTTCTTGCCGGAAGAGATCGCGATGTGATTTGTCGCAATGACGTCATCGTTAGTATGTGTGGCCATGTGGCTAGTGCTAGCCCGCGTGGAGGCATTGAAGCCATCGCGAGTGGTTCTAACCAAATATGGAATGGTGCAGGGTGCCGTTGTGGAAATGCCTGGTTCACTACAACCAGTTGAGATGTACTTAGGAATACCCTATGCATCGCCACCTACTGGGACGAACCGGTTTTCGCCGACTAGGACAACGACACCGTGGCCTGGGATAAAGATGGCTGTAGCGGTTGGGCCTGTTTGCCCGCAGGCCTTCCCGAAAGTAAGAAACGAGACAGAAATGCTGAACCTCATGCCAAAGCCGAGATTGCAGGTGTTGAAGAGATTGGAGTTGACGTTGTTGAATCAGTCAGAAGATTGCCTGTATCTGAACATCTACTCACCAGTAAGAGGTGAGCTAATTTTCTGCTATCCAACAGTTTTTTGTTAACCCTTACATTGATTGATGTTCAAAGTTTTCATTTTTCGTACTATCGATAAAAAAGTACGTATTCTCGACTAGTTTATTCCCCGCTGTGGCCGGTGTAGCTTAAACCAACAAAAGGCAATTCTAGGCATTTATTCCTGCCACCCATTAGGTTTCACTTGAATCAAAGCATTTCCTGACAACCTCATTTACAACGTTTCATTTCAACGTTCCTTCTTCTACTAGACCTCTAAGTTCTCAAAATTTCTCTATCCCTCATGTAGACTCGATCCGGTGGTTGGGTATTACACTTACAAAAAATCTTAAAACTCTGCGTGAGCGCGCTGTCCGGGATGCTAGTGTGAAAATCCAGATTGGTTACTCTAAAATTGTAGCCAATCGAGGGAAATACAATCGTGTCGCCCTTGGTAAGCTTTACTCTACTTTCTCCGATCATTCTGTTCTTTACCTTTCTGGGCTTTACCCTATATTTAAGAAAAAAGACATTAGCGATATTCGATCTTCTTACTTCCGATTCTGTAAATTTCTTCTCTATCTTCCTCTGTGGTACAAGAATCGAAAGATAGTTAAAAAGTTTTATCTTCCGAATATTACTGAGAAGCTGACTGATCTACATAAAAAGCTCTTAGAAACAGCGTATCGGTGTTTGTCGCCTCACCACGGTTTGATCCGTTTGTTTTATTAATATTTTGTTGACTCTAGTTGTTGTTTTACGTCTTTTTCCGTTTTTTCTTTTTCCTTCTTCAAGTTTATACTCCACTATTAATCTTTTTGATGTAAGTGGGTAATAAATAAATATTGTTAATATTATATATTATTAAACTCAATTATGACTAATTATTTTAATACAAGACCAGCAATTGTTCGATACCCCCCCCCCCCCCCCCACCCCGCACACGGAAGTTGTATTCGAACCGAATCTGGAAATGACAGATCCGTGGCATATAAAGTTTGTAGCTTCCAAGTTTCATCCCTATTGCTCCAGCAGTTTCTATAGGGCATTTTCTTCTGCCACTGATCAAGTTTCACCAACTTCTAAACATGCCAAGACTAACCTTTCACTGATGATTCCTACGCTTCTGGAAGGATCTTGAGACTCTCAGCATCACTGAAATCCCTTTTTTGTGATACATGTTGAGACAAGATTTCATCCGTGTAGTAAGTATTCTTCTTCTGAATGTTAATGATGAATGAAAGGTGAGAATCCAAATCTAATGTAATGTTTATTTTTCACCCATCGTACAGGAAAGAGAATGATGGAGTATATACAAAAGAAAATAGAAAAAAAACAGAAAAAGGATAAAAAAAAGAGGCAAATCTCAGAGAGAAAATCACACTAGTAATTCAAAAAATATCAAAGAACAACCACTTGCCACCCATGGCCGCTCTGATTGCATTTTTAACCGTTGACATAGCTCGTAGAGCTTCTGAATCAGGTCAAAGATACCGTATTTCTTGGTTATGTAGGTATTGCGCGTCCAAGGAGGAAGACGAAGAAGGTATTTTACGAATTTAAAGTACATCTGTTTAATTTTTCGTCGTCCGTATTATTTAATGTTTTAAAAAATGGAGCTATATATAGAACACTATATATATTGCTTACAATGAACAGTTTACAGATTACTTAAAACGTATAAATATGCCATGACTAACTTTTAACTGTTAATTCATGCGCGTCTGGATTGACCTTGAGAATCTCAGCGTTACTGAAAATCGAAACAGTGGGACTGGGGATAAGCAGATTGGTTAGAAACTTTACTATTAACACCCTGACGAAGTGAATGTATGTTTAGCTCTGTCTGAAAAGCTCTCATGTGCACAGAGATCACCTTTGGTTTCAAACAAAAACAACGAATTTGAATGGTATTAGGTAACCTGCACATGCAGGATTCAAATGGCAATCGTGTAGTTCGATATAAATGAATGTGTTTATCATCCACAAAGTGCAAATTATAGAAAATAAAAGAAAAGTGGAGAAAAATATAAGGTACAGCTTTAAAGTTACGTGAAGATAACCTAAATAAGCCTAAGAACTATCACTTAGTGGCTGGATGTATTTACAGAAAGGTCAAAATGGGCGTGATAAAATGCCCCAGTCTGAATGAACTTTGACAGTCGTTTAGATACCGAATCACTCTCTAAACGTCTTTTCTTGAGTAACGATTTAACTTACTGCTCGTCTTCGTCAACGTAAAAGATAATACACATCAACAGTCAAATGTCAAAATGTCTTCCTTCTCTTACGGTGGTGCCCGATATATTCCAAAGTTAACTTTTGCCGCCGTTAGAGAGCGCTGCTCCTCCTCATGCTGTACGAAATAGCAGCCTCGGCTCCTTCATTTTTATTTTTGTTTTTTCTTAAATTAAATGCAGGGCAAAACGGTTTCGGAGTAACTGTCGTATTTTCATTTTTGCCCTCGAACACCGTCTTCTTACATCCCAGAGAAGATTCAATAATAATATGGGATTGCAATGGTACAATACAATGCAGATCCTCTTCATTCAAGTTCCCGCCTCTCGCTATGTTCTCTCTTATTATCCAAACTTTGTTATTGATGATAACGGTAATCGTGTTAAGGCATCTTCTTGCTGAGCTGGTTAATAAGAAACAGTTAGTCTCTTTGTCTGCGGAAACTCCCCACACGAAGAAACCTCTTTCGATATTGGATCAGTTTCTTATCCGACACGAGAAAAGGGGCTGTCGCATAACTAATAGTATATTTTTTTTTCCTCGGGGCGAATGCAAAGGAATCTTGTTTTACTGAAGTTCTTGTTTACGTTGTTTGCAACGACCTGGAGCTGGTCTCTGATAAATGAATAAGAATTTTGCTGACGGTTTGTTTGCCGAAAGAGAATCTGCCCGGTAGAATTATCTCATAAATGAATGAATCAACATATTGCTCCAGGTAGTCTCAGTTCAGCTTCATTAGGCTATGTTTGAAGACAAAAAATAAACAACGAACATAAGATTCCTCCCAGGAAAGCACAAAAGAAGGTCCTGGCTACGGCAGGGAAAGAACCGACATTAATTAAAAAAACAAAATTATCATCTAAAACCCTACATAACCAAAAAAAGCACGAGAGGAAACAAAACCTATGATTTCACCTTTAAATGAAAAAAAATTGAGAGAAAACCAAAAAAACAAGGAACGAGAAAAAAAAGAAAAATGGGAGGGTGGAAGTCTGGGGGAGGAAAACACTAAACAATTTTTCTGTAATGACCTTTCGCTACTCGCTTAAATGAAGTAGGCTGTTGCGCACTCTTTATTTAACGGAAACCCAGTTCACAGCCCATTTAGAGACACTGTAACTACAATTTTGGGTAAAATCACTTACTACAAGACTACCAAGAATCTGACTACAAAATTAGAGAGCAAGGCGTTTAGTAAAAACAAAAAAGGAAAGAGACCCAAGCACCACTGCGATCTCATAACTACTCAGTTTCAATAAAATCAAGACCAAAGGTTTCGATGGGATCCCAAAAATTTAACAATTGGGTCATGTCTTTGCCATGCCATTCAGTCTTTGTCAGATTCTTTGAATATTTTTACTGTTAAAATAAAGTTAAAAAATGGATTAAGCGTGTCTCCTTGCTCGATACCGAATCTCCAGTCGATTTCAGAAACCTTTGAGCGTCAGCCAAGTTTCCAGTTTCAGCCGAATTCGTGATGAACCATTTGTCTAGCAAGAAAACTAAGTTCAGATATGGATTCAGTGGACATCTTTACCCCCTCAATGAATATCTTATTAGCATAAAGCATACATGTTTTTACCGTAAATTCGAAACCGCTCCTTTGCCTCTTAAGATAGGACTAAAGGACCCATCTATGAACTTGACCTGTACTTTACCAGTGAATCCTCATTGAACAACATCCTCGCTTCCACAACATATTTCCTCGTTTGCTCAATCTCGTTTGATCAATATCAACCCCTTCGAGCTTCGATTACACTTGATCTCTCCGACGTCCATAGAATAAACAAATGAATGTCGCCATCCACGCGCAGAGCCATACTGGTTCGAAAATAAAGGGTAGGGAATGCTATGGCCGAAAATTGGTTGACAAATTTTGTGTCCGGCTTTTGCCGGACTCCGGTTGAACTACTTGTCCGGCAAGAAAATAACTTTCTTATTCGGATTCAGCATGTCTCTTATCCCTAAATCAACTATCTCAATAGCGTTTAAAAAAAAATTTTGTTTCCTCCTTAATTTGAAACCCCCCACCCACCCCTAAATATAGAGTTGCAAAGCCCATCTACGAACTCGACCTTAAAGAATCCTCACACCAAGTTTCATCAAAATATCTCATTCCGTTCGAATGTTATCTTGCTTACAGACGAAAAGACAGAAGCCGGACAGACGGACCTACAGACAACTTTTGCGATGTCATAGATATCCCTCCACTTAAGCTTTAGGATCCCAAAAAAGTGCTCAAGTAGCACAAAACTTATGAAATAGAGAGCGAGCATACTGCGGTCATGGTCATCAGCTCTACGACAGGTCTATTTTTTTTGGCCGACTAGGTCCTTTTCACCGCTTTATCAACTTCATAACTACATGGGCTGAACTTTTTTGCTTCATTTTTATATTTACTGGTAACGACTTTCGCAGTTCTGTCTCACTTTCTTCTAAAATCTGGGACAATCACAGAATTCTGTGACCAGTGCAACACTGGTCTAATTCGTGTTGGGTTATATCGGTCTGATATTGGTTTCTGGTAAAAGGAGATAGATAGGTGGGTAAGTTCGACTGTATACTCTATATGCATAGTCCAAAACACGCCAGTGATCCTCAGGAAGAAGGAGTAAACGTTTCCCTAACGACTCAAACAAAACAACTCAAACCCTGTGTCAACCAATCACGGCGATCTTTAGGAGCAGCTGTGATGCGACTTCCGGCTCCTCCGCTAGGTACCCGACAATTTTGCATCGGCAAGGAGAGTTGAAGTCAACGCAAGCCATGCAAGGATAGCGACAGGAGCCTCGTTTTTGTTGCATGCTGCAGGTCCACTTCTCGGCCGATTCCGGACTGATTCTTTCTACATCCTTTTTTGAACTGCAGCACTTCCGAGGAAGACGGCAGCGCTTCTCGAGAATCGCGGACTTGCTCACCGACCAAGTCCGTGCTTCCCTGCAAGATGCTGCAGCGCTGCCGCTTCAACCAAGAAGAAAGTGAATCCGAAAACGCATGTTGTGCAAAAGCAAAGAAGCGCTGCAGCAGCGATGTGGCAGCGCTATTGCAACAAAAACGAGGCTTTGGTCATCAAGAGTATTTGAAATTCCCGAAAAAGGCTCCGCAAACGAGTTCTCTCTTGAAATGAGGAGCGAAAAACTATGGTGTGGACCATATGTCAGGTTTCTGAGAGGATAGGCAAAATCCAGAAAACAATACCTTTAACTTCGAAAAGGAAGATGAAACTTGGCAGGTTTTTGGTGGACGCGAAGCGATTCAGTAAAACTCTTTTTTTCCGGATCCAAATTTTTTTTGGAGGGGAGTAGAGAATCCAGAATCTTATGGTATGCTTTTTTGCAGCAGCTCTCGAGCGGTGGATTCAACTTCGTAGATGGCATGAGCGCGTACCGGAAATAAGCCATTTATAAGCCCGGACATGCAAGGGCCATATCCGAGGCACAAGATCAGTAACAGATGGTTGAGAGTTGCCTCTTGTAGAGTAATAGGATTTCCTTTTACAGCATGATTTATTCTAAGGGTTTAAGTATTGAATTTTCTGAAATATCCAGCTATAAATAATTATAGTACCAGCATTATTTGCATGCTGGTACTCCTTCCGCCTTCTCAAGCTATGCTGAACAAATAAATGACTATAGAAGCGGGAATCGTTCTGTAGCTGTCTAAAGTCAGTCTAAATATGCAAGTGCAAAGTGCCATGTGAGCTTTGAGATTTTGTTATTCTGCCAATTTAGCCAAAAGCGTACTGTCGGAAGAATCAAGTCCGAAATTCGAGTGAAGATTAGTTGACAAGATCAAATCCAGTGCTGTCTACTACCAACTCTTACGATCCCAAGTAATGTTCAAGTCAATTCAGTTTCAACCTCAGTTACCCCAAAGTAAACTACTATCCCAAGTAATGTTCAAATCAGTTCAGTTTCAATTTCTTAAAAAAACATGCGACTGACAGAGCCGATTATTAGTTTTTGCTGTCATAAAAGAAACATGTAAGCCAATCGACGAGTCAAAACTAACATAGCCTTCACAAAATTACCATACATACAATTAGTCACAATTTTTTTAATACTGACATAATAGATCATAAATGCTGCCTCCGTGACAAAGTCCTCAGCAAATACAGAGGAAAAAAGGGAAACAAGAGGATATACAATTTGGTCATCAGATCGGGTAGGGTCTGATAAACTTAAAAAAAAGGGCCCAAAACTAAACTCGTATCGAGCACAAGCAGTCACAGATGCAATTTGGCCATCAAATCACTGAAGTTATTGGCTGGCCATGGAATCCCTGCTCCACACCTCCTACGCATTTCACAAATGAGTACTGCTGCCCTGATAAGGAATAGTCTGACCAGATTGAGAGGGTCCCTCCTAGCAATTTCAAAAGCCCGGAATCCCATATATATCAATTTCATTTTCAAACCCTTCAATCCCTTCAATTCTTTGCTATTACATAGTATTACATGCAACGTTTTCGTACTACTACCATACGCAGGCTACAAATTTTTCATCGGGCTTCTCTCTGGTGAGCTGATGCAAAGACTTTCAACCTTTTAACTTACTGACTTTCGTGTGCTGCTTCAATGACGTTTTACTTCTTAGGATTGCAGTACGTCTCTTGACGTGAAAACTATAGCCTACTTTTGTTTGCTGTAAATTCCGAACAAATGTACTTTGTATCCACTTTACCCTGGATCGCCCCTTTCTTTACCAGACAACTCAGGGCTGAATATGTAATCTTGGGATCGCAGAAAGGCACTTTTATCATCAGTGTTTTTATTATCGGTGATTTAACCTGTTTATTTGGCCTTTGAAGTTGCTTACTTTCGTGTAAATTTGCAAGGTCCTTCTGGTAAGTGCGACGGATCGTTTTTCTTCGTCTTCCCTATCAACGCCTACTTGCTGCCAGTTTTTTGGTATTGCCATCTTCTGGTTCTAATAAACGAAACTAGCGGAGTGCCAATCCAGCCACGGGAAGTGAAGAGAATTTTAGCTGAAGTCGCAAAACAGTCGGAACGTAAACTAGTGGAGCTTTTCACACTGTCTGAATCACCCTGTAGAAAGTGTACTGATATTTCTGCAATTTATAAGCATAGTCCAAATTGGTGTTGTAAGGTATATTATGGCGTATAAGGCTTATCACAGATTCCTCTTTTCCTCGGGGCGCGCTGTAATAAGGCGAATAAGAAGAATAGAGCCAGGCTCTATTTTCCCTTATGCAGAGCCAATCAGATCGCTTGGTTGGTTACGCCAGCAAACCGCGGAGAGGAGCAGTGTCTCCAGGTTTGCCATGGGAAGCGCTCAAGTTCTACTTTGTTGGAAGTTGAAGAAACAACTTTTCGTCAAAAGAACGCGTTTTGTTCAGTTACGACTGCATATTGTTAGTTCGAGGACCAATACCTTGTCCATCCGTTATTTAATAGCTTTTTACAATATAAAGGGCGTCAAATTATATTCGTGTACTTAAATTTTTCTTATCTTTAGAAGCTCGAAAAAGTGTAAAGGGAATATTTATTTTGCGAGTTCTAGATAAGTCCTATCGAGTACCCTGAATATATTTCTTTTGTGTTGGACCACCAGAAAAAATGTCAAATTTTCGACAGCAAGCAGTTCTTGACACTAAAAACAAAATTCAGCCTGGATATGCCAAAATATTTGCTAACCGCGGAAAATATAACCGCAGAGCTCTTGCTAAGCTCTACGCCACTTAATGCGACCACTCGGTCCTTTACCTTTCGGGACTTTACCCCCTGCTGAAGAAAAAGGATGTAGCAGCTATTCGAATAGCATACTTCCGCTACTGTAAATTCCTCCTCTACTTGCCAATTTGGTATATAAATCGAAAAAATGATAACTAAGTTTTCAGTAACTAATATAACTGTTAAACTTGACGAGCTGCATAGGAATCTGTCGGTCGCCGCGTTTTCTCCGCATCACGGTCTTGTCCGTTTGTTTGAAGTGTAATTTGTTCGATGTGTAAATTTGTATCCTAATTTAAGTTGTGTTTCTTTCTTTTCTTTATGTACTCCACTATTTCTATTTTATAGAAGTGGGTGAATAAAAATATTCATTCATTCATTACACACTGGGGGGGCCCAAAGGCCCTCGAATTGGATTAAGGTAGATTCGGACTTAACCATCCTTCAGAACTCGACAAATGGCACTGCCCTCCATTTTGAGGGCACAGAGCCTGGCTCTATTTTCCCTTATGCAGAGCCAACCAGATCTCTTGGTTGGTTCTGCCAGCAGGCCACGGAGAGGAGCAGCGTCGCCAGGGTTGCCACGGGAAGCGCTAAAGTTCTACTTTGTTGGAAGCTGAAGAAGCAACTTTTCTTTTAAAAGAACACGTTTTGTTCTGTTACGACTGCTTATTGTTAGTTCGAGGACCAATGCCTGTCCGTCCGTTAATTTAGCTTTTTACAACATGAAGGGCGTCAAATTATATTCGTGTACTTAAAAACAGTTTTTCTGATTTTTAGAAGCTCGAAGAAGTGTATCAGCGTTGCAATACCGAAAACTGTATCAATAAGAACCTATTGAGTTCCTATCTGAACATGCGTGTGTGTTGAGACGTAAATATCCCGTATAGCGCTATTCAGCTTATTACACCGATTTAGATAATGCCTTATAAGGATCGTGCATAAGTAAAGGCGATACCTGCTTTGTTCCAGGGTTTTGAGTCAAACGCGACACGTATGCGCACATTCCCCGCAAACAGATTTTTTTATTTGTCCTTGTGTCAACACAAACCAGCCGAAACAGAAATTGTCTGTGTTTGGATGGTACGATTCCCCCTTCGCTTACTAGGCTTAGTTTATGTGCCTTGGTCTGTCCTCGATCTCGTATCCTCAGTGAGTTCCCGCGAGGAAATCTGGAAATGCCTTGGACATGTTGGATCATAAAAATAGTTCAGTCGAGAGTTGTAGTGACAAGTTTGGAATTGCTTCTTTTGGCCCCTTGTCGTTCTAGAATAGTCGTACTTTTCCCGTTGAAAGATTTTTAGAGGTTTTCTAACTCGGGATGGCAAATCACTAAGCCAAGCTTGGTTGGAAATAAAGTATTCCGTGCCGACGGTTATTTGAACAGATCGAGCAATCCGACTATTTGTTTGTCTGAAATAGAATACATTTACATTTTTTGGGTTGAAATTTTGGGTGGAACTTTTTCTCCATGCGATTAAGATGAACTAGCCTTGGAATCCGACTGATTATTCGGTGGAATCTTTTTGTTTCGTATTTATAACTTTTCATGTACCAAACTTTTTGATTACTCCGTGAAAACTTTCGAAACTTACTTATATGAAGTTGTAAATTTAGTAGCAAACATCAACAACTGTTGCCTGCACAGCAAGACGGGACGCTACTGGCTGGCTACTACTGCATAGCTGCTGCTATACTGCATAGCTGCTGCTATACTGCATAGCTGCTGCTATACTGCATAGCTGCTGCTATACTGCATAGCTGCTGCTATACTGCATAGCTGCTGCTATACCGCATAGCTGCTGCTACTGCATAGCAAGACAGGATGAAAAACTTGGTGCTACTGTAAACTACTACTTTAGATTATAAACAGAGTTGAATGCAATTTACTGATACTAGACTTTGACTGAAACTAGACTGAAGTTTCATAAATGATAACACAAGGATGCGCTGGTTCAAAAGTTAGTACTTGGGTTGTAATTTGTTATGATTTCGCGAATATTATACATTAGACTTTATGCATAACAAGCACTGGCAGAAAGATCCGAAAAACCACCGAAAAAGCATCTACCGACTTTACCGATATCATGATGAAAACAAAAAAGTCAGTAGATTTTTTTTCAGGAATGCGTAACGTTTGAAAAACAGAAGAGCTAGGATCCTGAGTGTTATCTCTTTAGACTGCATCCTTGTTTTATCTGTAACAAACTTCTGACTGTGTACATACTAATACATACCCGATGAAAAATTTATCTCGAAATAGTACTATGAAGTAGTACGAAAAAGTAGCATGCAGTACTAACGATGCTACTACAGGTTTCTATTTCAAGGCAACCATGTTATTGCATACTACTATATGCTACTATTAGCAAGACTGGATGGTACTATGGCAAGACAGGAAGCTACTGGATACTACTACATAAGATTGGCCCAGTCTGAGACACATTAAATGATAGTATTCTTTGCTATTACATAGTATTACATGCACAGTTTTCGTACTACTACGCAGGCTACAAACTTTTCATCGGGTATATGCAAATTTTTCGTCCAACCACACAGCTTGTCTACAAATCCCACTAATGTCAAGAAACTAAACGGAAGAAAATAAGAAAAACATGGGGTCTCGTCCTTTCCTTTTTCTGACAAAACTGATTTTTGGTTTAAACAAATTCAAAACCTAACCTTGTTGAGGACCTTACCGAATGTTAACTGTGGGTTTCCACCTTTTCCAACATAGATATCCACCGAGGGCAGGGACCTAATATGGTAGGACCTACATTCCCTACTGTGTGGTATAGGACTGGATACGGTAAACACAAGTTACTGTATGATTTAAGTATGGAGCCAATGATCAAAATAATTATTTCCGTGTAATGATCCAACTGTTTATTAAAAATACATTAAAAAAAACAAGACCAGTGAGGTACTCCCGAAGACGTAAAAACATCATTAATTAAGTCGTCTAATTCTTTGCTGATCAAACGGCGAAAATTTTGTCATCTGAGAAAGAAGACGTTCTGCGTAGGTCTTTTCTCGATCCAAAACAGCAACCTGACAATCAAGTTCAAATCTAAATAAACTTGTGGCTTCTGATCAGTAAGAGAAGGTAAACAAAATGTTTGGATTTGGTCTTTAATTGTCCAAAAACCTGCTGGACCTGCGTCACAAGGTTACTCATTACGGAAAAATTGAAACCACTTGCATAGCAACGGAATACTTTGGTATTTTTATTTTGAAGTTCGCCTTCATGCGAAACCAAGAAAAGCCAGCTGAAAGAATGCTTTGCAATGGTAATGCAGGATATGTTTTTGCCTTTTAAGTTGTCTTTCGATTATAAATGTCTCGGGGCAGTTCCCATGTAACTGGAGCTTCTTCAAACTGCCCCTCTCGTAGAACTTGAGATTTGGTAACCCAGTAAATTTCTCCTGTTATGGAATTACTGTGTCCGTCTTGATTCCCCCTTTTGGTTGAACCGTCTTCGGTATTCCATCTGAAGCATCACGGGGTTCGCAATTCTGTAGTTCAGTGTTCCCGACTTCCCGCGTCCAATAGTCTGTACATAGTGCCGTACTGGATATCCTCCATCCTTACTTTCACCAAGAACCCATACATTTACTGTGCATTTAGGGGGCTTGTCATTTCCTATGCTTATATGTTGCTATGTTGCCCGAGCCTCACCTAGTTTCCAAAAAAATCTGCTTGGGTCGAATCGGCGTTCTTGCTAAGACAGAAAAAATTGCCAGCATGCCACCAGGTACCTAAGCTAGGACAAAAGATCCAGGATACTCTGCCATAACAGAGAAATATTCCTAGTTCAGCACAACAGCTGCGAAAATTTTTGTCTATCTGGATAGTGAAGTATTTTATCCCCTTGGGTATTTTTCGAACTACCTGACGCTCGGTCAAAAGCGCATCAGAAACCTCTTATTGACAAGCCCCCTGAATGGCGAGTCATTACAGAAAATTGATGGGTCCCTGCTTTCACATTATTCGTCGGCACACGAATACACACAAAAGATCCGAAGCACTGGTTCAGGCTATAACAAAAACCTACCATGTAGATACCACACAGATGCTTATCTCTGGACCTTTACGTCATCTTCCCGTCATTTCATACTTTCCATCTTGGCTTTGTCATATCCAGTAGCCTAGACAACCTCTTCTTTTCACAACATGATCTTGAGTCTCATCATAATCCAAAGAAGTAGCTTTTTCGTCTTCTTTTTGCCGACCGCCCTTGTGCCATCTGTTTAAGCATGGACTACTTCCTCTTTCAATAACATGCCCTTGTTCCTTCCTTTTATAATATTCTGCATCCCTTTCCTCCTTCTCTCTGATATCTTCTCCTGCTTCGTAGACAAATATACTTTGAGCCCAAGCTGACTTTGAAACATTTATTCAAACAATGTTTACAACGGATACGTCAGCTACGATTCTTCATCAGCGATATTTCGGCCCTTCTTGGCAAGGGTCCTCGTCAGGCAAGAGTCTTCTTCAAACCTGATTACAGGTTTGTTTCCTTCCCCGAAGTTGAACCAGAGGATTGACAGCCTGACGAGGACCCTTGCCAAGAAGGGCCGAAGAATCGTAGCTGACATATCTGTTGTAAACATTGTTCGAATAAAACTTCTCCTGCATAATATATCACTCTTGCTACGCAGCCCCACTTGAATTACTTGAAGGTTGGGCATACAGGGCATAACCGGTCGACCTAGTGCGCTATCCGCTCGTCTTGATCCGCATCCGCTCGTGTGGATCCGCATCCACCATCTGGATCCGCTTTTCAGTGATGAACGTGATCTCGTTGTTTGAAAATGGAGGACAGTGCCATTTGTCGAGTTCTGAAGGATGGTTAAGTCCTATAATCCGATCCGAGAGCCTTTGGGCCCTTCCTGTGTAATGGTCCAACACAAAAGAAAGACATTGAGGATAGTCGAAAGGATGGTTGTTTAAGAGTTGATATGGAGCTGATGAACGTGATCTGATTGTTTCAAAAACCAGGGCAATAGCGCATTTGTCGAGTTTTGAGGGATGGTGAAGTCCGAATCTACCTATAATCCAATTCGAGAGCCTTTGGGCACCCCACTGTGTAATGGTCCAACACAAAAGAAAGACATTCAGGTTCCTCGATAGGATGACTGTTTAAAAGCTGATATAAATAATCCCTTTCTGATTGTTACTGTTAATCTAATTGGTCCTTGTTTAATTGGTCACTGATTGCTCAAAGAAGGAATTCGGGGATGCCTGCACTACAGCAGCGGAACAGAGTGGGAGACAAGCAAAGGGCTAGACCCACTCAAAGTTTGTTGTACGGGTATTTTTGGTTCGTGTTTGAATATACTTCGTGATTAGATTTTGAGTGCAAAAGAACTGAAACTAGATCTACGTTGCCTGGGCAACGTGAAGTGTTGCAGCAACCATTGTTTAGCTTCCCGGACAAAGTGTTGCCGGAGCAACACTTTCGTTGGTTTCGTCGCCAACAATTAAACTCTGAAGTTATCAACCCATCGAAATTTCCAAGAAGATTTTTTCAGGAAACTGATGACACAGATATCAACGGCCATCAGTCAGCGTTGAGAAAAACAATAACAGACAAAGGAGGTATTAAAAAATATATATTGACTTTGCAGCCAGTTGAACTTGATCATTTATTCAAACAATGTTTACAACAGATACGTCAGCTATGATTCTTCATCAGCGATATTTCGGCCCTTCTTGGCAAGGTTCCTCGTCAGACTGTCAATCCTTTGGTTCAACTTCGGGGAAGGAAACAAACCTGTAATCATGTTTTTTTTTTTTTTAACTTGATCCTTTTCAATCGTAGATATCGCGACAGAGAAAAACCTGTGACATAATCTTATATAACCTAGTTGGCATTATAAAGCTATCCATAGCTTTCCAGAATCAAAATACCAGAGATGTCACCATTCAATTAATTATTGCAAAACTACGTCATTGTTTCACATTAGGCTATCGTTTGTAACCGTTGCGTGGACTCTGAACTCTAGATTATGGTGATATACCATGCAGACGAACTTTCTTACCTTGAGATTTGTAGAGATCAAATAAAATACGCACTAACTTGCACAACTACCCCCTTATGAAGATGACATTGCTCCAGCAATCGATTCGTAATTACAAGTCCCTCTCCGTCATAGACATTGGAACCAAATTGTTCTTACAATCAAATACACCGGAAACAAATGACACCAACTATCGAAAGTTACAAAGCCCTCATCGCCAAGGATGATTATGGCATAACAGCCGATTGTTACAAAGAAGTCCCTGGCATGTCTCACATTTAGGATTCGCCTTTTCTGTTTCAGTGTCCACCTTACCACTGAAGTTGTCAGCCCCTTGAAACTTTGAAAATGGTGTTTCTCGTGAAGGATTTTGTACCAAAAAACAGAGCTCATCAGCTTAGCTCATCAAAGGTCATTGATTCCCGTTGACAAAAAAAAAAATGTCTGTATTAGTTCATAAGTTGACTTTCCTGCCGCAAGCCAAAATGCTAATATCCCCACTGAGAGAGAAACAAATGATAAGCTCCAATTTCTTTAGCAATGAGAGAACTTTTAAAGTTTAAGAGGCACCTGTTGTCCCCATTCTCTGCCTCAGCCCTAACTGCAGAAAATGGCATGATAAACCAAATAGAAATCGCGAATAGTAATGGCTAGCAACAATAGATGGCAGAACTTTCGGACCAGTGGGAAAGTGGCCACTTTTTATTTCTGCAAATTAATCTTTCGAAGATGATTATTATATTGGCTATGGGGACAGGGAACGCTTGTAGACTTTAGTCCATCTTTAATTGTGTTGCGAGAGCAACACTTTGGTTTTGTCCTCGTTTTTTTTTTTTTTTTTTTTTTTTCCTATGACTCCGATTTCATTTTATTCCTGGTAACTGAGAAGGGTCTAACCTGTGCGGTTTTTACGGAAAGTGTGGACCTTAGGCCGGATTGATGAATATGACATTACATTTTGGAAAGCTCCGTAGAACTCTTGCCTGGGGCCAATAAGGATGGTTTTTGCTTGTCATCGAGCCAGAGCCTACGGTTTGCGAAGTGAAGTGGAGTTGTATAGCCTATGTCAGAGAGGACTATCTGAAGTTGTGTAGCGAACCTTTCGTTTCATCAAAAGATGTTTCTGCTTTCCAGTGGAAAGCTCCGTTCTAGCACGCAAGCAGGCAGGCACCAGTTTCAAATTGAAGATGGACTAAAATCTATAAGTGTTAAATATATGCGGCAGTTACCCGGCCCCACAGCCAACATATCTTCTTTGAGTGATGAATAGAAAAATCTACAGAGACCAAAAAGTGGCTTTTTCCCACGGGTCCGAAAGTGCTGCCATCTATTGTTTCTGTCCATGTCTGCGACGATTTCAGCTGAGTTTATAATTTTTTTTTTTGCACTTTGGTTTGTGGTAGAGTAACGGTATCAGATGAGCCTCTTAAACTTTAAAAGTTCTCTCATTGCTAAAGAAACTAGAGCTTATCCTTTGCTCCTTTCTAAGTCGTGACGTTAGAAAGTTGGCCTACGGCAAAAAAGTCAACTTTTGAACTAAGACAGGTAGAATTTTTTTTTCGACGGCAATCGATAGCCACTGATGAGCTGATCAAAGTATATGTCATCCATTTTTTGGTACAAAAATTCCTTCATGAGATACACCAGTTTGAAAATTTCAAAGGGGTTGACAACTTCATAGTAAGGTACATTGAAACCAAAAATAGGCGATACCAGTTATGATACATATAGGGGACTTTTAAGCAACAGTCGACTGTTAGCCCATAATCATCTTCGGTAATGAGGGGTTTGCAGCTTTTGCTAGTTGGTATACCTGTTATTTGTTTCCGGTGTATTCGATGGTAAGAACAATTTGGTTCCCAATGGCAAGATATGCAAGGGACTTGTAAGTAATAATCGGCTGTTATGCTACAATCATCTTCTGCGATGATGGGTTTGCAGCTTTTGCTAGCTGGAGTACCCACTATTTGTTTCCGGTTATCTTAATGTATATCACGGGAGAGGGACTTGTAAGTAGGAATCGGTTCACGAGGGGCTAGGAATTTTTGCAAATGGGTGCACATTGTATTCGATTTCTATAAATCTGACGGTAAGAAAGTTTGTGTCGATGGTCTATCAATGTAACCGAGGATTAACTGTTTACACAACGGATACAAACGAAAATGTAAAGCAATGAGGTAGTTTCATAATAATTAGTAGTGTCATCTATGGTATTTTAATCCTGAAAAGTTACGGATAGGTTTCTATTACCAACTAGATTATATAAGATATTGTTCCAAGTTTTCATCCGTCACGATGTCTACGATTGAAAAGGATAAAGTACAACTGACTGCAAAATTAATTTAGTCCCTTCTTCCTATATTATTTTGTTGTTGTTTTTACAACGCTGAAGAATACCTTTTGATCATATGATTAATTTTTTTAGAACATCCCGTTTAAAAAGCTTATGCAATAATCATCTTCAGCGATGAGGGGCTTGCAACTTTTGATAGCTGGTGTATCCATTATTTGTTTCCCGTGAATTTGATGTCAATAACGGGAGACGGACTTGTAAGTAAGAATCGGTTCACGAGGGGCTAGAAATTTTTGAAAATTGGTGCACATTGTATTCGATTTCTGTAAATATGACAGTAAGAAAGTTTGTATCGATGGTCTATCGCTATAACCTAGGATTAACTGTTTACGCAACGGGTACAAACGATACGGTAATGTAAAACAATAAGGCAATTTTGTAATAATTAATAGTGTCATCTATGGTATTTTAATCCTGAAAAGTTACGGATAGCTTTATAATATCAACTAGATTATATAAGATATTGTTCCAAGTTTTCATCCATCACGATATCTACGATTGAAAAGGATAAAGTTCAACTTCGACGGCAATCGATAGCCGCTGATGAGCTGATCAAAGTATATGACATCCATTTTTTTGTAAAAAAAATTCCTTTATGAGATACACCAGTTTGAAAGTTTCAAGGGGTTGACAACTTCAGTAGTAAGGTACACACTGAAACCAAAAATAGGCGATACCAGTTGTGAGACATTTAGGGGACTTGTACGCGACAGGCGACTGTTAGCTCATAATCATCTTCGGCAATGAGGGGTTTGCAGCTCTCGCTAGTTGGCGTACCTGTCATTTGATGAACAATTTGGTTCCCAAATGTAAAACATGCAAGGGACTTGTAAGTAATAATCGGCTGTTATGCTACACAAATCTTCAGCGATGAGAGGTTTTCAACTTTTGCTAGTCGGTGTACCCATTATTTTTATCCGGTGAACTTGATGTCTATCACGGGAAAGGGACTTGTCAGTAGAATCGGTGCACGAGGGGCTAGAAATTTGTGCAAATTGTTGCACATTGTATTCGATTTATCTAAATCTGACGGTAAGAAAGTTTGTATCGTTGGTCTATCGCTGTAACCTAGGATTGACTGTTAACGCAACGGGTACAAACGATACTGTAATGTAAAACAAGGTAGTTTCGTAATAATTAATAGTGTCATCTATGGTATTTTAATCCTAAGAAGTTACGGATAGCTTTATAATACCAACTAGATTATATAGGATATTATTCCAAGTTTTCATCCGTCACGATGTCTACGATTGAAAAGGATAAAGTTCAACTGACTGCAAAGTAAATTTAGTCCCTTTTTCCGATATGCTTTTGTTGTGGTTATGGCAATCGATAGCCCTTGAAGAGCTGATCAAAATATATGCCATCCATTCTTTTGAACAAAAATCCTTCTTGAGATAAACCAGTTTGAAAGTTTCAAGGGGTTGACAACTTCAGGAGTAAGGTACACACTGAAACCAAAAATAGGCGATACCAGTTGCGAGACATGTAAAGGACTTGTAAGCAACAGTCGACTGTAAGCAACAGTCGACTGTTAGCTCATAATCATCTTCGGCAACGAGGAGTTTGCAGCTTTTGCTAGCTGGTATACCTGTTATTTGTCTCAGGTGTATTCGATGGTAAGAACAATTTTGTTCCCAATTGTAAGACATGCATGGGACTTGTAAGTAAGATCGGTTCACGAGGGGCTAGAAATTTTTGAAAATTGGTGCACATTGTATTCGATTTCTGTAAATATGACAGTAAGAAAGTTTGTATCGATGGTCTATCGCTATAACCTAGGATTAACTGTTTACGCAACGGGTACAAACGATACGGTAATGTAAACCAAGAAGGTAGTTTTGTAATAATTAATAGTGTCATCTATGGTATTTTAATCCTGAAACGTTACGGATAGCCTTCTTCCGATATTGTTTTGTTGTTGGTTTTACAACGCTAAACAACAGCTTTTGATTATGTGATTATTCTTTTTAGAACATACCGTTTTAAAAGCTTCGATAAGTTGACAATTTCAGCATTTAACCGACAGCGAAGAAACAAAACCAAAGTGTTGCTCTCGCAACACTTTAGCCGGCGAAGCCGGACAAAGGTTGCCGCAACACTTCACGTTGCCCGGGCATCGTAGGTCTAGTTTGAAGCTGCGTTGAAAGCAGAAACATGGTTTGACGAAAGCTTGGCTGCATAACTACAGAAATAGTTCTCTGTGACATAGGCTATACTTTATTTCACACACTGTGGACTCTGGCTCGAGGACAAGCGAGCCGCAGGTAAGAGCTCTACGAAGCTTTCCGGAATGTAATGTCATATTCATCAATCCGGCCAGAGTTCCATACTTTCCGTAAAAACCGCAGACGTTAGACCCTTACCATCTTCTAGTAATAAGTGAAATCAGAGTACTAGGAAAAGAAACACGACAAAACTAAAGTGTTGCTCCCGCAACACAATGAATTATAATGAGTGTTATTTTAATGTTTTACTGCTGTGTCGCTGTTGATGACACATTTATGGATGAAGAGCCTTGGATACCTTACAAAGTAGATTGGTTTCAAGCAGGAACAGATTCTTCTAAGACCGTCCCGAAACAAATTTTTCGCCAACAGCGTATTCCACTCTACTTACCGTAGTTACTATGCATGACATCTCGGATCCGTCTTCTTGGCGTCAAGGCTGGAACGGATTTTTATATTTTTGGCAAAATATCGTGCCGCGGGCCGATCAGGCCAATCACGTCACAGAGATCGTAGTTACCACACTATCTGCGCTCCCGAGCGTGGTAAGAAAATTGTTACTATTTTGAGAAGGTTGGAACGGTCGGCGTAGTAACTTCTCACTACGTTGGAACGAAAATAGTTACTATTGTTAGTAGGGTGAAACACGCACTAAGTCAATTGACAGAAACGTGATCTACTTAGTATTTCTGCTTTTGATGGCCCGCCGAAGACTACATCCCTTCCCAGTTTCCGGACTTCCCACCAACTTCGAGACATCTTTGTTCTGGAATACTAATTGCGATTTGTAATGAGTTAGCGCTGCATTACTCTTTGTCTTACAGTCTTGCATCCGACTCATTTCTCGATCCTGCATCTCTAGCTTCGCATATCAAATGAGATTTAGCCATCCCAGATCTGATGAATGGAATCGATATAGATGTTTGTACTAGCACTGCTTGTGAGAGTAGTTTTTAGTGGAGTGTTCCTTAGACCAACCCACTTTTGCGAGCGCTGTAGCAGATTTCGGCTTTCGGTTTTCGGTTTTCACCGTATTTTGTGGAGCTCATAACTCGTGAACCAGTGCAAGTGTCAATATCGAACTTGGTAAACTTGTGGGTATTGAGGTCTAGTTGTGCCGTTTGGGGGTTCCACCCCTCACCCCAGCCCGGTTCAAGGGCAAATGGGCCCAGATTGCCCTATGAATAATGTTCATAACTGGACATATGACGATGAAATTCCTTAGACGTGTCGATCCTAGGACTGGGAAATTGCTTTTAAAGTTGCTGCTCCCCCATCCACCCCGTTCATGGGCAACTGGGCCCAGACTGACCAGGAGTAAAGTTTGTTACCCGTGACAGGAATCAACAGGTATCAAGTTGAAACTTGGTAAAATTGTGAGCATTGGGGTCTCTTTTTACTTTTTGTGGGTCCCAAACTCCACCCCCACTTGGTTCAGGGGCAGTACAGTAGGGCCCAGATTGCTCAATTTTCAATGTTTTTAACTTGACAATAACCGGAGATAAGGCGATGAAAATCCTTGTGCTTCTGAATCATAGAGCTTGGGGAGAGTTGAAAAAAGTTATTGAACCGTGACTGGAATCAAACTCTAAGCTGGTATACTTGAGAAAAGGGTGTAAATACGCATTCTGATGGGCCAGGCCCCCCCCCCCCCTCCCGTTCATGGGCAGCTGGGCCCAGATTTCCCTTGAGGTAAGTTCGTATATGACAGGTCATTTGGGGAGATATATCTATGGATGAGGATTTGATCGATGCTATATATGATGAATTGTGACAAAGGGGGCATTAGGCTGCTACAATTTGGTTTATTGCATTTGTTATGACCTTGCTAATGGGAAAGAGGGTTTAAAGGGTAGGACTGGCTGGCACACCATTCAGAGTTCGAACTAATGCCATTCGTGCAAGATGTTCAACATTTCTTTGAATCTATATTGGCGGTTTGTTTACATTTAAAGTTTTTAAAGTGGGATGATTACAAATTAGGTTATCTCAATAATTGTTTGGTTATTAGGGATGAGAAAAGTCTTGCTTCTAAAGCTGTTTGTACATAAAATGTGATCAATATTTTACTGTTGCACTCCAGGTCTGAGTGCGCGCGGACTTGTTGGTGTACCAAACTTCACAGACAAGTTTTTAATCCCTCATTGATGAAGATGACCGTGGTTGACAATAAGTGTTCTCACTCGCAAGTTTCGTTTTGTTATAAATGATTATTATGATTATCACGATTCTATTTTTTACCCTCAAATGTATCGGAAAGAAATAAAAGGTATACGAACCAGAACAGATTGCTAACCCCTCACCATCGAAGTTGACCGTGGTCGAACAACTGATTTTTGGAAGTCCCTCTCTTGTCTTACACTTTCTAAATGGACTTTGTTTCAGTATGTCAAACTGTGAAAATGATATGTTCTGTAAATATGTGTTTCACCTGAATGGTTATACATAACGGCACCATGAATGGCTTGGTTAAGTTTTTTGTATCTCTTTTAGTTCAAAAGTTAGTTTTCTTGACATAGGTCCAACATTTAATAATCAAAATTTAGGAAGAATAAGCACAAGAAGCTCCAGCTGAGAAAAGTTGTATACAACAGACACCATTTTTCAGTCTCAATCCCAAGCACAGAAATGAAATGACAAACTCGACAGAAATCACGATAGAAATGGCTAATAATAGTAGATGGCAGCACTTTCGGGCCCGTGGGAACTCTCGCAGATATTCAGCAACTTCATATTTTGTTCCACTTGTTTAAACTAGTGCCTGGCTCTTTGCATGCCAGAACAGAACTGTCCGCTCGTACGTAAGCATGTAAGTACGTAAGTAAGGCTTTTTAGACAAACTTGCTAGCGAGCTAATTTGGTTCTTTACACAACATCATTCTTTTTAACACCCACAAGTTAGGGATCGACTAAAAGCAGGAAAGGAAAGGCAAGAGAAAAGCAGGAAAGAATACTAAAATCAGGAAGGGCAAACTAAAACGAGGAAAGAATTACCAGGAATCGAGGATTCGAAAAACTGGCAAGCCTTTCCTCTGTTTAGTATCCCGTGAGGGGTCAGCAACTAACATTTGTAAAAGTTCGCCTTTTAGTATTAGAAGAAACTGGAAAGCTGTGCCGTGCTTTTCCTCTGTTTAGTATCTCGTGAGATGTGGGCAACTTACGCTTGTAAAAGTTCACCTTTTTCCTCCTTTTAGTCCCTCACGGGATACTACGAAAGACTTGCCAGTTTTATCGAGTACTAAAAGGAGGAAAAGGTGAGCTTTAACAAATGGAAGTTGCCGACCCCTCACGGGATACTAAACAAAGGAAAGGCTTGCCAGTTTTTTCGAATACTAAAAGGAGGAAAACGTGAACTTTAACAGATAGAAGTTGCCGACCCCTCACGGGATACTAAACAGAGGAAAGGCTTGCCAGTTTTTCGAATCCCCGATTCCTGGTAATTCTTTCCTCGTTTTAGTTTGCCCTTCCTGATTTTAGTATTCTTTCCTGCTTTTCTCTTGCCTTTCCTTTCCTGCTTTTAGTCGATCCCCACACGTTACCTAACGGGACACATTGCAGTACTAATACTAACGTTACAATGGTATTTTGTTGAAAATGTTAACGAAGAACGGCACAAACGTATTAATGGGCCTCTTTGTTTTGCTTTTGACTGGCTTCAGCTTCAGCTACGAAATCGTACGATTGTGTACGGGTGCATTAGGTGGGAGGATAGTACGGTGTTGGAGAGATACAAGAATTTTACAGTGTCTTTAAGATTCGGTCTTTAACATTCAGTCGTGATTATTCTACATTCGTAGGTTGGTAGAGATTTTGTTCTACTACGGAAGTTTTGCAGGTCTAGCGCAGCGTTTGGACGCTCGGAAATCTTAATAGCTTTCCAAGAAAGTATTACCAGAAAGCTCGAGGAAAGCTCCACGGAAAGTTCGAGCTTTCAACTTTCTATTAAGAGCGATGGCGAGATAAGAAAACTTCATTGGAACAAAGTAATCTGCGAAAATCCAGTTTAGATAAACTGTTGTAATTCCCCCAGCGTAAAGTTACTCTCTAGAATCTCAAAAGTATAGGAATTTTCACTATAGATGGGGACAGGAATAACTGCGATTCAGGGATAGGTTTCCTGCATTTTAAAGATGAGCTTCGATTTCTGGAAAGTGAGTTAGCAATCGCGCACACACCGTCTTTTTCTGATTCCAGCTCGTTCACTATGAATGGATAAATAATATATTACAGCGCGAGAGCTATGGCAACAAATATTGCTCAATTCCAAGCCTCATGCAACGCTAAAAATTTCGCGTAAAAAAAAAAAAAAAAATGATCCTTCATGATCCTAATGACGAATGATTCGTTATGTCATTAATTCTACGCACTCACACTACCAGACTCACGCTACCAGATTAACTCCACTTTCATCATCTGTATCGCTTTTAGATCCCCCTGTGTCTCCAGAGGCGCCCAGGGCATCCAAGAAGTGTCTCTACTACGCGAGTCGTCTCTGAAACTTGCGGCTGCGACGATCTCTTCCCACTCCGGCTGTAATGAGGCATGAAAGTGCCACAGGTTGTTGTTGGAGGTACGACGGAGTGTATTGTTGAGTCTTCCTTTGCGGCGGTACCTTCGAGTAACCAGAAAAATGTAGACTCGTGGATTCTGGAATTGTCCGCTACATCTATGCCTTCGTATGGTCTCGATGAGATACGGTTTACCTGTGATGTTTCTTATGTGCTCCTTCGTTGCCTTCTGGGTCTAGTCTAGGATGCCAAGATTTCTCCGGAGGCAAATGTTTTCAAAGGACTGAATTCTCTTGTCTTGCCCTTGGTCGAGATGCCTTGTTTCTGATGCATAAAGGAGGACGGACAGGACGTTGCTGTTGAACTTGTGGAGCTTAAGCCGAAAAAAGGAAATACTCGACCTCCAGAATTTGTTGAGCCTGTTGAAGATGCTGTCAGCCTGTACGATTCGGTCGGTGACTTCTTTGGCTGTAGATCCCGTGTTCTTGATGTTGTCGCCAAGGTATTTGAAATGAACCACTTGTTCCACATCGTTGTCGCCACCTTTGATGTTCATAGGTGAATCGCTACTTGCCATGCCTGTAGTTTTATTGTCGTTGATATTGAGTCCCAAACCTTCTGCATTTTGTTGGACGCCCATGACCAGCACTTGAGTCCATAAACTGGGGATTGGTGTTTGTTTGTTGGTAAAACTATAATAGATCAAGGAAATGGCTTCCCGCAGATGATCGGATCTTTTCTTTCCCTTACTTTTTTTTCTTTACCTTAACACTTCATGATCATTATTGAAGAGATTATAACTGACACACGCATAACATTACCGAATACGTTTACTGAATTCAGTTTTATTTTAATTAATTATACACAGTTTGCGGATTTGATTTTAGAAATATTTAGATGTTTCGTAAATCTGGCATGTTACCAAGCGCTGAGAGCACACGGGGAAAGCTCTTTGGCTTACCTTTTACTAGAGGCTTGCAGAACTTTTCTTTTCGTAATCCTCTAGCAAAGTGTTTGCTTGAGCCGAAGTCGGGAGTAATCCCAGCTAAATTGCCGCAAGGTAGGAAGTCTATACAACATCAAGGATGAAATTCGGTCCTCCAATCTCTGAAGAAAATATTTGTCCATAAACACACGTCACTGAACAACTTATGTTTGCTTAAGACTAATATCTCTCCGACTCTGGCGTGCAAGATCCAACTTCAAAAGAATTTCTCGGTCGTATAAATGCTCATATATATTTATAGCATAAGCTTGTTGGGATAGAGAGGCACAGCCGTCGTAATACCGCCAGTGGTTTAAGTAGCTATGGGTCTTGTTGTTAGGTAGTCGTGTCGTAGGGTGTTGTGAAGCCAGATTTAGGTTAACGCAGGAGTTATATTTTGATTAGCTCTGAAGAAGGTATATCCAAGGTTGTGTGTAACGGCGGAATAATTTAAGCACACAAGCCACAAGGACTGAGAGAGAGACAGAGAGAGAGACCCTGATTGAATCCTGCTCGGACTTTTGCATCTGCAGGAAACTTAATTTCACAAGTGTAAGTACGAATTTCCACAAGGGAATAGTTGCTTGCGACGCAGTGAGCGTTAGGAAGGGCAGAGGAATGAATGAACGAGATGAAAAAATTAACATTTTTTCTAACTTGAATAAAATAGATCTCTGGAGTCAATAAGGAAAAGAAAAAATGGAGAAAAGAGGGGAGACAACTTGCATGAGCATAATTATTTACAGTTCAAACAAAACGAGAAGAAAAACCTGCAGAAAAACCTACAACTGAGTACTTTCTTTGTAGTTTGTCAAGTTTGATAGATATATTTGCACAAGCTTGTTCGGGTCGAGGGCTCAGTAGTTGCTATGCCGTGAAGAAGGGTGGTTATATAGCGGTGGGGCGTGTTGTTAGAAAGTCGGGTCGTTCGGTGTGACGTCAGAATATTTGTTAAAACAGGAGTTGAAAGGGGAACATGCAAGAGATTGCTAACGTTTGAAGGATAGGCGGAGCATGTTCAGCTTGGGTTCCTAACAGCGCTAAGCAACTCATAAAAAGTTGGCATGGTCTCAGTTCTTCCACGTCTCTTGGCTACCCTCGTCGACGATCATCAGATTGGTGATAAAAAGACACTTCCTTCATTTTCAGAAAGTCAAAGATGTGGCCACACCTGTGTAAACCTCATGAAGCATTCTTCGGAGGGTTATATACAAATGGGCCTCAGTTTTTAACATACATATACAAAATAGGAACAACTCGAAAAATTCGCTGTTACTGTTTTAAATCAACTCCTCTCTTTGAATCGTGACATCGGCAACCTTTTCATTCCACGAAAGTGCCTTAATATGATAATTACCGTCAATTAAAGTTGATAATTACCTTCCTTGAGCGTCCTGATTCACCAATGAAGAAATAGCACTGAAGAATATTTGCTCTTTCAACAGCATGCAATAAGTTCATACTTATGAATGTCTTGTCTCCTTTTCTTTTATTTATGTTCTTGCTAAAAAATGGTTACTATATGAGACAGAATGTTTGATGCATGAACTCTTTGCTGATTCTAATTTGACCTACAAAAAAGGATAGGCTTATTTTCAATAAGAAGCTTCGGATTAGATTAGGATTACACTGTCAGAAGTTTCATAACAGATTGCGCATAACACTTTCAAGAATAACACCTTTTCACTTAAATAAAGTGTTATGACCAATTAAGTTTATACTGTTTCGTGCCTAGATCTCCAACAACACCTTCAATAGGTAAAAATACCACACTGTCAGAAGTTACATAACGACAACAGAAGGATGCGCTGTTTCAACAGATAACACTTTGGGATGTTATCGGTTATGTTTCTTTCGTTCCCGTTAGTATTTTTACCAATCGAAGGTGTTGTTTGAGATCTAGGCACAAAATTGTGTAAACTTAATTTGTCATAACACTTTATTTTTAAGTGAAGAGGCGTTATTCTTGAAAGTGTTATGCGCTATCTGCTATGAAACTTCTGACAGTGTAGTATTTCAGATTATTTATATAGACCAACTTTGACTAACACCTCTGCTGGTTGTCGTCCAGTATTGATCAGTAAGATTGTAATTCCTTTCTAAGCAAAGAATCCTTAGTACCGATAAGCTCCAAGTACAACAGAGCAAAACATGAGAATTGAAGCCATTTCAGCTATAACAGCTTAGTGAAAGCTTGGACAAGATAAGATTCGTGTCCTTTAGGCCCTACGGTGTATATTGAGGAAGATCGCCACTTAATTGACACAGAAGCCGCATGAATCCTCATCCTTACCATCTCAGTCTCCCCGAAAATTACTCTGTGTCTCAGCTGGTGAGTTATGTTAGTGTTTGCAGTGTATTGTTCCACTCTGTTCTGGGATCCCAAAACGTAAGTGGAGGGATACCTATGACATCGCAAAAGTTGTCGGTCTGTCAGTCCGTCTGTCAGCACGATAACTCTCGAAGGGAATGAGATATTTTGATAAAACTTGGTGTGAGGATACTTTCGTTCAAGGGTAAGGTCAAGTTCGTAGATGGGCTCTGTAGCTCTACTTTTAGGGGTGGGGGAGGGGAGGGGGTTCAAATTAAGGGGCAAACAAAATATTTTTAAACAGCTACTGTGATTTTGGAGTAAGAAGAAATGCTGAACACGATGGTTAAAACCATCATCTTGCCGGATAAGTAGTTAATCCGGAATCCGGCAAAAATCGGAAAGTTGGTTAGAATTAAAAGTTTTATTTGAAGTAGATTAGATGTTTGATTATGGGTAAGAAGACGTTCTGAGCATGATGATCAAAGCCCTTTTTTCTTCGGACAACTAGTTCGCCCGGAATCCGGCCAAACCGGAAGATTTGTTAAAAGCGAAAGTTGTATTTTAAGTTGATTAGATGACAGATTTAGGGTAGGGCTAAGAAAAAACGCCGAGTCTGTCTGTATGTGACAATAGTTTGTTACCCGGACATATAATTCGTCCGGAGTCCAGTTGAAATCGGAAATTTTATAAGCTAAAGTTTTATTTGAAGTTATTAGATGTTCTTTATACGGATAAGGAGATACGCTGAATTCGCTTCTGAATTGTTCTTTTTTTGCTGGACAAGTAGCTCGAAATTCGGCCGAAACCGGAAATCTGGCCGAAGTAAAGCAGGAAGGTTCGATCAATATCGTCAAAAGCTTATAGAGGCTTATAGAGGGATATCTGAACTTGGTTTTCTCAGATGATTTTTTGGGATCCCATCGAAACCTTAGGTCTTACTCATTTTGATGAAAGCGCCCGTGACAACTCTTGTTGCGGGTTAAAAAAAGAATTAAACAAATTACGTCAAAAAAATTTGCCTTGTGAAGGCTACCTACACTACTGAAAGGTCAAGTCAAAGGACGGAAAAGCGGTTCGTAGATTCGGAGCAGCGAGAGCCCTCACTGATCCAGAGAGAAAGATACTTACCACACGATCCAAAGATTCCTATTCCCGTTTTGACTTTTATTGACCTTACGTTACCTTACCACGCGTTACCTTACTTCACGCTTTATCTCAGTTTTTTAATCAATTTTAGTGCTCGCAGTGTTTGGTTCCACTTTGTTTTTAGTGGAGTGTTCCTTGGAACATTCCACTATTGCGAGCACTGTAGCAGGTTAAGAAAGGCAAGGGTTGCAGGTACCATGAAACACAGAATGGTGTTTTTTTTTTTAGCAGAAATACTCTATTTTCAGCCCTCTTTAATGTCAAACGTTGAAAACATAAACCTTAAAAAGGTTCGAAACATTTCCAGAGCCGAGAGTCCACGAAATTTCCAATTCGGATGTCCCCTTCCCTGTATTTTATTCCCTAGACGGTCCTTACGCTTTCCCAACTTTAAAAAGTTTAAAAGAAACCGTGCCAGTGAAAAACATGGTTTGGTTGCATGGTCTGTCGGCTTTATAGAATTTATTCCTCTCATATACATTCATTTATTCCATTTTAGCGGATCGCCATCCTGTCATCGTGCTCATTCATGGAGAATCCTTCTCTTGGAATAGTGGAAATAGCTACAATGGAACGACCTTAGCGAGCTATAGCAATTCTATTGTCGTTACTCTCAACTTCCGAATCGGGATATTTGGTAAGATTTTCTTTCTGTAGCAGTACGTGGATTACAGTCGAGGTATCCAGTTGACCTTTATTCGATGCCTGGACGTATCTCCCACACTGTCAGAAGTTTCATAACAGATTGCGCATAACACTTTCAAGAATAACACCTTTTCACTTAGAAATAAAGTGTTATGACCAATTAAGTTTATACTATTTCCTGCCTAGATCTCCAACTACATCTTCAATATGTAAAAATACTACACTGTCAGAAGTTACATAACGACAACGAAAGGATGCACGGTTTCAACAGATAACACTTTGGGATGTTATCTGTTATGTTTCTTTCGTTCCCCTTAGTATTTTTACCAATTGAAGGTGTTGTTGGAGATCTAGGCACGAAATAGTGAAAACTTAATTGGTTATAACACTTTATTTCTAAGTGAAAAGGTGTTATTCTTGAAAGTGAAATACGCTATCTGTTATGAAACTTCTGACAGTGCAATTTTCCCTACTACCTTGGTTGTGTTTATTGCTTGTGAGAGAGTCAAACAGAAAGGAAATATGGCAAACTTGCCAACAGCAAACTGTTTCAGCTTTCGTCTGACATGAAATTGCAATCCTGTTTATTTTTTACTTCTTTTCTGTCGCGATAAGTTGAACAAACAAACGAGCAACGTTGGTGCGGACTTCCGACGGTTCGTTGGTTTAGTTTGAGCGGCATCTGCCCAGAAAATTATAGCTTATTTTTAATGATCTCATTAATCTTGGGACAGTCCGCAAGGCAAAGTCCGCCACAGGTTCTTGATTTTCACATATACTTAAGTGCAGTCCAGTGTACAGTCTATCCTGCGTGAAAGGGCCTTGTCAACTGCATGGTCATAATATTTTATTTTCTGGCGAGATAGGACCCTAAATAAAATATGAACAGGGTCAACGGCCGTCTAAGAAAACCCGGAGTTCTTATGGCTTGAAAGACATGGAGGACAACAAGAAGGATCACAAATGGATAACACACAATTGACTGTTGAATGATGACATAATCGATTAGTCAGGACCGTGAATCCGATCACGACGCCGTCTACTGAGAAACTTATGGCCACGAATATTGCGCAATTATGAGTTGCGTTTTTGCAGATACCGTGGTATATGATACCACGGTCTAAAGTTGTTTTTGCAGTTATCGTGGTATCTGATGCCACGGTCCGTCCGGGGTAACAGATCGTGGTATTTAAACAGGTCATCTCACTTTCATCAGTTTTTGTCAAATTGGTTGGAAAGAAGTTGGGTACTTAGTGATGCGACTGAATACCAGTTTTTCTTTTGGGATGACTTCGAAAAGCGCAATTTAGGCAGTTGTGGTTTTTGCAGAGACACAGTAAATCAAATACCCCGGTTACTGCAAAAACGACTAATTGCAGGTCTAGTTACCATGGTAACAGATACCTTGGTATCTGCGAAAACGCAACTATGGATTAAGCACATTTGAGTAGCTGAAACGCCAGCGTCAGACTATGTACATCTTGTCATCCTGGGCATCGAGTACATGATGTTTTTCACGAATTTTTCAAGCCCAGTTAGAAATCTCGTCCAAATTTTGTTTATTTATCTTTTTCGTTTTTCTCTTTACTCTACCACCTTGTATATTTGGCGGGTTACAAATAAAATATATATATACAGCTGAACAGAAAACGAAGGGTAAAAATACAAATTTTGTAATACCTGTTTATTTTTTGTCTGTTCGCTGTTTTACCGATTTTAGTGGAGTGTTCCTTGGAACAATCCACTATTGCGAGCGCTGTAGCAGCTTTCGGCTTTCAGTTTCCCGTTTTCGGTTTTCACCGTATTTTGCGGAGCTCATAACTCGTGAACCTGTGCAAGTACTATCAAGTTTAAACTTGGCACATTTGTGGGTATTTGGGTCTAGTTGTCCTTTCCGGCTTTCGGTTTTCACCGTATTTTGCGGAGCTCATAACTCGTGAACCAGTGCAAGTATCAAGTTTAAACTTGGCACACTTGTGGGTATTGCCATTGGGGTCTAGTTGTACTTTTGGGGGGTCCCACCCCCCACCCCAACCCGGTGCAGGGGCAAATGGCCCCAGATTGCCCAGTGAATAATGTTCATAGCTTGATCAGAACTGGACATAGGACGATGAAACTCCTTGGACTTGTAGATCCTGGGGCTGAGAAATTGCTTTTAAAGTTGCACCCCCCCCCCCCCACCCCGTTCATGGGCAACTGGTTCCAGATTGCCGAGGAGTAAAGTTTGTTACCCGTGACAGGAATCAGCAGGTATCAAGTTGCAACTTGGTAAGATTGTGAGCATTATTTGGGGTCTCTTTTTAATTGCTGTGGGTCCCAAACCCCACCCCCACTTGGTTCAGGGACAGTAAGGCCTAGGTCACCCATTTTTTAATGTTTTTAACTTGTCAATAACTGGAGATAAGGCGATGAAATTCCTTTGTGCTTTTGGACCATAGGGCGAGTTGAACCACCCCCACCCTCCCCGTTCATGGGCAAGTGGGCCCAAATTGCCTATGAAATTTTTGTTTACCCTTGACTGGAATCAAACTCTAAGCTGGTATACTTGAGATAAAAGGTGAAAATATGAATTCTGATGCCCCCCCCCCCCTCCCGTTCATTGGCAGCTGTTCCCAGATTTCCCATGAGTGAAGTTCGTCTATGACAGGTCTCAAGTGCAACTCTTGTATATTTGGGGAGATATATCGGTTATTGGGGATGAGAAACGTCTTGGTACTAAAGCTGTTTGTATATAACATGTGATAAACATTTTACTTATACACTCCACGTCTGAGCGCTTGCGCACTTGTCTTAGAGCAAGGCTACGACCGATATGTGTGTCAGCGGCCGGAACACTGTAGGACCTATTATTTTGTCGAGGGATATTGTCAGTTAGGTAAATGAGTTGCCTTTCTTCTTGACTCACTCCTACACGGTCTTCCCCCCTGCGCAATTTCGTTGTAACTCCAAAACTTTTTTTTCCATTCGGTAAAGAGTCCATTGAATCCGTCACCCTTATCTACACCGCTTCCTTACGCTTAATCAACAGGCCTTGCTTTAGTTCATATAACAATATGCTATCTCCGGGACGCCTTTGGCTCTTGTTCCCAACCCAAAGGGGAATCCGAAATCCGAACCAGTCAAATCAGCAGGGGCACTAAATGTAACACATCGATCAGGAAAAGAAAGATAGATTGACCGAAGTTTCTTCATTTCCTACCCATGATTAGATAACGTTTGAATGAGGAATCTATCGACCGGAAATTGACTTTGAGAGGATTTTCCTACACTTGGGAAAGTGAATCTTTGTTTCCTTTCTTTATGACAATTCTGCGGCTGAATAGGGTCGAGTTTCCGTCGGTCGTGCGCTTGGTGGCAAATCAGAAGAAATACCGACCACATTCCCTGTTCTGGACCGGTTAGGAGGGTCCGTGCACAGTTCAGGCGAATGCAATACTCTATATGACTCAAGTCCAAAACTCGCCAGTGATCATCAGGAAGAAAGAGTAAGCGTGACCGTACGACTCAAACTCAACGATTCAAATCCTGTGTCAATCAATCACCGTGATCTTTGGGCACAGCTTTGACACTACTTCTGCTTTTCTTCCGCTAGCTAGCCGGAGAGGCCGGAGATTTTGCATCGACAAGGTGAGACAGTCATCAAGATGTTACATCTGGAAGTGCGAACACACGATCAGGATTGGGAGCTTCCGGACTGGAATTCCTACTCGGATTTTCGGCACCATCATCACTTCCATACGGACAAGTTGAAATTTGTTCAACTTGATGATGAAAGTGCAGGAAATCCGTCCGAGAAATCCTGTTGGTGTGTTCGCACATTAGTATAAGATCTTTGGGCGCAGCTTTGACACCAGTTCTGCCTTTCTTCCGCTAGCTACCCGGAGAGGCCGGAGATTTTGCATCGGCAAGGTGAGATAGTAATCACGAGTATTCCATCTGGCTTAGTAAGATGGCCGGTGGTAGGAAATTGGCAAGAACATTGGAGACTCGACCCTTTTTCGTAGAATCTTCACTTCCAGGGTCCTAGTCTTCACGAAAGAGGTAGAAGGAGAGCTTCACTCCCGAACGGGTGTACAAACTTTGAGAAAACAAAGTTGGGACTTAGGAACTTTAAAACCCCGGTACGGGAACATTGCGGAAGAAAGGCAGAAGTGGTGTCACAGCTGCTGCCAAAGATCGCCGTGATTGATTGACACATGATTTGAGTCGTTTAGTTTGAGTCGTACGGACACACTTACTCCTTCTTCCTGAGGATTGCTGGCGTGTTTTCGACTTCGTCATATAGAGTATTCGGTGGGTAGTAAACAAAAGTAAATTTACTGCTGTTTGCTTTGCAAACAATTGCAAAAAAGTATGCTTTGCTTACCCAAAAGGGTGTATTGTGCTATTCCTATCTTGACAGTTTCGACACGTTCCGAGAAATTTCACTCCCGCCAAAAGAAATGTTTAAGAATGACTTGATTGATTAGCACATTTCCAACAGAGAATATACTTTTGCACGAGAGGTGTGGGACACATTTTCTTGTTGCACGATCATGGACAGGCTGTTTGGGGTGGGTAACAAGCAGGACTTGTTATTCTGGCTTCGTTTGTGATGATGAGCGTGTTCCTACCTTCTACAAATAGGAACTGTTAGTTACCATTTCCGTTCCAACCTCACCAAAAGTTTCTACGCTGACCTTCCAACCTTCTCGAAACAGTAACTAATAGTAACTATCTGCTTACCACGCTCGGGAGCGTATAGTAAGCGTAGTAACTACGGATCTCTGTAACGTGATTGGTCGGATTCGCCCGTGGCATTATATCCTGCGGAAAAATAGAAAAATCGTTCCAGCCTTGAAGGCAAAAAGCCGGAATTCGTGACGTCACGCGTAGTAACTACGGTAAGTAGGATGAACACGCTCGATGTGACCGCACGTTTGTCACACTTGCTTGCTTTTGTTGCCAAAACTCACTGTGCCAAAACTCATTGTGTTTTTCATTTGTCTGGATTTGCGGTTTTTATGAGCAGCTTCCTCTTGAGACAGAGATCTTAATTGTGTTTTTTCTGGAAAGATCTGGAAATAGTGAACATTTCTGAGGGAGAGACAGTATTTGGATATGTGTTGACGCTCTTTAGTCTGAGAAACTCCGACATTCCATTTCAAACTTTTCTTGAACTGATTGCGTCACAGTACCAACTTGTCGATAAATCGAAGCGAGAAGACAAATTAAGGAGCTGCCATCCAGTTAGAAAGATCTCAACGGATCTAAGGGGGTATTGTCGTAAAAGGCTCTCTTAAGTGGCGAATGCTCTTATGGTAAGCGTGATATGGTGAAGTTACTTTTACAAACAGTCCGCTTTTCGTAGTTGGATGCGAAATTTCTCTTGGCCCAGCAATTTTGACGCATAGCAAGCGGGTTTCAACACGGTGCGTTAATTCGCAAGCAAAATATTGTCCTACATAATTGTCCTACAAATATTGTCCTACAGGTCATTACAGGAAAGTTGTTTAGTGTTATCCTCCTTTAGACCCCCTCCCCTGTTTTTCTTTTGTTTTCTTTCTTTCTCGTTCCTTCTTTCCCTTATTTTCTCTCTCCTATTATTTAAAGTTGAAACCATAGGTTATTTTTTTCCTCTCCTCTTTTTTTTCTTTAAATAGAATGTTCAGTTAGTTGATTCTGTTTGATGTTTAAATTATTATCGAATATTTCCCTACCCTAGCCAAGCACTACATTTGTGCTTTATATATAAATATAGTCCAATGAAACTGAAACTGAACTGAAACTACTTTATCTGCACTTAGCTTTAGTGATGTAGGTCAGGGATGGCCATATTTCTGTCAGGTATAAAATTACGAATGTCTACGGATGATTCATAAACCGCTGCCAAATGACGTGGCACTAGCCATACATTTTGCAGACAGAGTTTACTTGTTAAAACTTCAACTTTCAGCTGTAACTAACTGGAGACACTAAGAGCGTGTTCCACCCTACAAATAGTAACTATTAGTTACTATTTCCGTGCAGACCTAACCAAACGCTACTACGCTTACCGTTCCAAGCTTCTCGAAATAGTAACTAATAGTAACTATTTGCTTACCACGCTCGGGAGCGTAGTAAGCGTAGTAACTACGGATCTCTGTAACGAGATTGGTAGGATTCGCCCGTGGCATGATATTCTGCTGGAAAATAGAAAAATCGTTCCGCCTTGACGGCAAAAAGCCAGAATTCGTTACGTCATGCGTAGTAACTATAGTAAGTAGGATGGAACACGCTCTAACTGCCTTGCTTCTTCTTGACAGTAATTGGCCTTCAAGTTAGTAAGTAAGCAATTTATTTATAACCCACCATTTTAAAAAAGCGGAGTAAATGAAACCGTTATAACAGAGCACAAAAAGAGACACTTAACTTTCTATCTTCGGCGAGGAAGCAGTGGATTTCGTCTTGCGCCGGTTGGGCCCTGTGATTTTCTATAGCGTCGAAGAAAAATCCAAAAGGGTAACACTTGAGTCTTGAATTTTATGTATGGTTGTGACATGATTCTGACAAGTGAAGAGGTGCTTTACATATTTAAAACAACATGATCTCATCTTTGTAATCTCCCTCTTTCGCAGAACATGAGTGACACCAGAAAGAAATAGTATATAAGGAGCGCAGAAGGTGCTGTAAGAATTTCCCAAAGCTTTACGATTATAGCGCCCTGGTTTGGGACGATGCGCGCATAGGCAGTACAGATTGATTTACAAACTTCTTGAACAACCGAAGAGCAACATTTTTACAAAGAAGATTTGAATGTTATGCCAAGCCATCGTAGAGAGTCTGCTGATTTGACAATGAAAGATCAAGAGAGATTTGCATGATAACAAAGTCTCACCGTCCTAGATCAAACATAGTTAAGTTCAAACAAAAACACGTCTCCGATAACAGTTTATTTTAGGTCCGAAAGTATGACCTTCTCGATTTCAAGGAACATGGCCGACAGAGCTCCTTAGCGCAGAATGAAAATATTATGTCACATCCACTGTGAAACTAGACCAGGAAAATTAAACTAAACAACGAAACAGTGTATTCCCTCCTGACTAAGGCCATATTATGGGGACCTTCCATTAGCCTTAGAAAACAGCCTGAATCCGCAAGCGAGGGGTACTCACTCCAAAAACCATCAGTACAGGACGTGCCCAGTGCCCAGCCGGTGCCCACGGAGGCCGTACAGTGAAGCCCACCAAGTGTGCGCTCCCACGTCCACAAGTTTCTTTTCTTGAAGATCTCTTGATGTCTGCCCTGAAAGTTTTCTGGCTCACAGACTTCAGCAGTGGTTGGTGTACAACTTAATTTCGCCCCTTCGTTTGAACTCCGTTTCCAGAAATGGTGTTGTGGAGTGTGTTCCCGTTCAGGTGTTTGGGTCCAACTGAAGAAGCCCAGAGGGTATTTCAGAAGTTTCTTTGCCATAATGACGTCTCTAGTTTACAGCGGCGGTATACGCTTCCGAGCCTGCAAATTTTTACCAACGACCGCCTAATAATATTACGGCCAAGTCGTCTCCCGTCGCAAGCCATTCTTCGTTCCCTAGCCGGATGATTTATGGAAATGGGTTCCACGAACCAGTCGGCCACAAACCCTTAGGTACCTTCTGCCTAATACTGGATCCCCTATGCCAAACGCTGGATACCTACAGGTACACTAACCCTGACCTAATCCACTATAGAGTCCTTTCACCTTTTGTTCACCACGTGTTCCACCTTATTTTGTAAAACCGTTCAGACGAAATTTTTGCATAAAGCCGCGATACAAGAGTCTCAAACATCTCCTGCTTCAACCATCATCGTGAAACGAATCAATTTTATCATGGGCAATCCGGTGCAACTTTTGGGAATCACTTTACACTCCCTTAGCTGTCGCAGACAGAGCGTGTTCCACCCTTATTTCCTTTCCATCCTCACCAAAAGTTACTACGCTGACCGTTCCATCATTCTCGAAATAGTAACTAATAGTAACTATTTGCTTACCACGCTTGGGAGCGTAGTAACTACGAATCTCTGCAACGTGATTGGTCGGATTCGCCAGTGCATGATATTCTGCTGGAAAATAGAAAAGTCGTTCCAGCCTTGACGGCAAAAAGCCAGAATTCGTGACGTCATGCGTAGTAACTACGGTAAGTAGGATGGAACACGCTCATATAGTGTTTCCATTCCTTTCTCCATGCTTCGGCTCCACGCTACCAGTCGCAAACAAATTATCCAAATGAGGATTCGAACCCGTAAACTCCGTCCCAGTTAAGGCCATGACAAATCTGATTGTCTAATGATATAGAGGGAGAATGACGTAGTATGTCAAAGACGTACTTTGTCCCTTAAAGCACTCTTTAGTTGGCGTGATTCCAGAAATTCGATTGAAAAGTTGTCATAGATTTTGTCATCAGATTTTGTCGTCCGTCATCTGATAAAAAAAAAAAGGGACGGCGTTGCAATTACTAAAAGATTTTGGTTTTGAAAATGAAGAAGACCTGGTTGGCAGCGAAAGGATGATGGATTAAAGGATAAGGAAAAAATGGAATGAATGAATGAAAAGTTCATTCGCACTACCCTGGGGCATAAGTTACCTGCTACCCTTGCCGCGTTGCACGCAAAACCGCAATCTGATGTGCCGTCTCTGAATTCCTTGCCCACCATATTGACAATGGGTTCATTCGATTTACCATGCGAGTTACGTTAGTTAAGCATTGTTCAAATAGGTGCAATAAAACCTAACAGTGCGTCTGCATTTTTGGCTTATACTCTGGGCATGCTGTTGATGCTTCAGAAGGAGTGGTAGATCTTGAACCTGTTTCTCTTACGCATAGCCAATCAGATCGCTTGTTTAAATTCTGCCAGCGAGCCGAGGAAAGAAAGGAATATATCGTCAGGGTTGCTTAGTTAAAAGTTAGAAGAAAAAAAACTTCAAAAGAACACGCTTTCTTCTGTCGCGACGGCTTTTTGTTGGTAAGGGGAACATTGTTCTCTACATGTTAGCTTTTATAGTTTTGCACATGATGGTCATGAAACTAATCCAACTTTTTTATAAATAGTAGGCTACTTTTTCAAAAAAAGAACAGAATTTTTCCAATCTGAAAATTGCATGTATAGGAACAACAACAAGAAGGTATAAGGACCCGCCACACAGCATATTACAGCTATTTGAACAATGCTTTAGCCCCAGTCAACTACCGAGTTCAAGCCACTCCCTGATATCATTTTATTTTGTCTTCAAACTTCACTTTTTTCTCTTTCAATGATGGGAGGAATGAGAGTTCTTCTTGATTATCAAAATTCGACTGCACAGTCAACCGGAATGAATCGAACGCTCCCAATTTACCGATAACTGCAAAATAAAACGTCGTAAGTGGTGATTTCAGCTGACAGTAAAGATGAATCAAATGCGGCTTTGTCCTCTCCGATTGGCCGATTTCCTCTTCACAATGGCATTTGCTGAGTTCTCAGTTATGATCAGCATTTCTGCAAACATGTTGATTGTTTTGTATTTGTTGATCGTTTATTGTATTTGTGCCGTCGGACGTCTAATTCACTCAAGGAAAGAATAAAACTATAGTAAGTAAGTAAGTAATTTGTTTATGACCCGCCCTTTCGGAAAGGCGGAGTAAATTAAGAAAGTAAACAAGACACATACAAACACAGAAAAAGACACTTAATTTTTAATCTTCGGTCAGGAAACAGTGGACGACGTCGTGTGCTGGTTGGGCCCTGTCGTCCATGATTTTTGAAAGCGATGAGAAAACATCCAAAACTATGATAATGTAAAGATCGGTTGTTCAAAAATGGGGATTATTTTGTGCGGGTTGTCATGTTGTGAGCAGGCTAGTGGACAACTGGAAGACCAAATAATTGCAATGGGTGTAAATCTAATTTCCCTCCCCCCATCTAGTCCCGTTCCTGGAATAATAAAATTCTTTTTTGTGACTTTGTCTCGTATTGTATGTTTGTTTTTGTTTTTAAACTCTTGCCATATGGAGCATGGCACGTATACGCCTATTCAATGAAATATCTGTATACTATATACCTATAACCTTCACGATACTTACTCTTGATAATAGTATTTATGCATTGATTCATAACTTACCGCTTTTCACATTGGCATGATCGTCCCCACACCACAATGAATTACTTTTTGTAGCTGAGGTACCACTGTTGTTTGTTTGTTCTCTAGCTTTTATCATGTGAAGTATATTAGTTATATCTAACAGTATTACACGTTCCATTATCCGTGAAACATGTTACATTAGTATTGACATTACTTCGGTTTCTTAATTTCCCTCCATTCAGGTTGGTGTGGGAGTCACCGCAGTGATTTCTATGAAATGATTTCTTGAGCTTCAGCGCTGTCAATTCGAGCAGATGAATCTGTAGATGAAAGATTTGGATTGCACAGCATTTCATCTGTGAGCTATGTATGTCAGTTCAGGTCGAAAGGAGTAACGGCTTTCGTTGATTTGAAAAGTCAAACCCGTTGAGAAAAAAAATGTTGAGCCATAATTGGGAGGCCCCATGGATGTATGGGGCTCATGTATACGTATTCGTGATCCCATAACACAGTGACGGATACTTGTGACTTCGTAAAGTCCTGTCCTTACATCTCTAAGGGGTTGATATATTTTGTTAAAACTTAATGTGAGGATCCGTCTGAACCAGGTACAGGAGAACTTCCGACATGGAGACCGTAGACCTGTATTTAGGCGTGGTGGAGGTGTTTCAAATTTAGACGCAAGATTTAGAGGTAAGAACACAAAATGATTCCAAATCTGAACTCTTCAGTATTTTGCACTGGAATCCGGCAAGAAAAGTTTTTTTTCGCGCTGCGGTGATGATGTGCATTTTAAGGGGCTAGAAATCCATTGGTAAGTAAAACTCTTAAGGCAGAAATGATCATGGACCCTTGGATCATTTCTACCTTGGAGGTCATCAAAATGTATCGTTTGCTCAAAGTACATTTTTTACTTTAAGATGAGTACTTTAAGGAATTCATTCGTGGTCAAAACCCTTGAGGCAAAAATGAACCTGGGGCTCTTCGGAATCATGAAAATCTGTTGTTTGGTTACTAGTATTTTTGTTTAACACTTTGCAGTAGGCTAATGATGCGCGAAGGGGGCTATAGGAATTCATTTGTAAAGAAGACCCTTCAGCCAAAAATTATTGGGGACCCTTGGTGATCTTGAAAATGTATCGTTTCCTCAAAAGCATTTTTTTTACTTTGAGGTCAGGATGAGTACCTTTAAGAATTCATTTATGAGCAAAACAGTGAGGCAAAAATGATCATGGCCCTGTAGATCATGAAATGTGTATCTTGGCCAAACATTTGTTTTCGTTTTGAGGTTAAGATTCGCACTTTAAGAGGACTAGGAATTCGTTTAGAAGCAAAACCCTGAGGCACAAATACTGTTTTAAGTCAATCTCGCCGGGTCCCTAATTTACCAACAAAATTTCATTGGCCTGGCTCAGAGTACCTTGACTTGCCATCACTGGAATTCCGGGACCCTCCCTCTTCATCTTCCCCCGCGCAGTGCTGGATCCATTCCTGCTCTGTCAATGATGTAGGCTATATAGGACTCGTTCTTGTTCTTCCCACAAATTTTCATCGCGATCCCTCCCCTCTGAGAGAATCACAATATTTCTGGTTACCATCCTGTATTTTGAAGTACCTTAACTACCGAATTCCGCACCCCCCTTCCAACTTCCCCCTCAGTGACCGGATACAGTTATGCTCTGTCAACGATGTATCTATGACTCGTCTTGCTCTTCCCACACAGTTTCATCCTGATCCCTCCACTCTGGGCGAATCACAAGATTTCCACTTACCCCCTCCACTCCCCTAAAGTCACCGGTCCGGTCCGGACTAGATATGAGACTTCGTAGACACGCGGTCTTTCCGAACACCCGTTCGAAAGTTATACATACATCAAGATTCTGTATTCCCCCACCTCCCGATGAAAAATTTGTAGCCTGCGTAGTAGTATGGTAGTAGTACGAAAACGTTGCATGTAATACTATGTAATAGCAAAGAATACTATCATTTAATGTGCCTCAGACTGGTCCAATCTTATATAGTAGTATCTAGTAGCATCATGTCTTGCCATAGCTGCATCCAGTCTTGCTAATAGTAGCATATAGTAGTATGCAGTAACACGGTAGCCTAGAAGTAGAAGCATGCAGTAGCATCGTTGGTGTATGCAACTTTTTCGTACTACTTCATAGTACTATTTTGAGATAAATTTTTCATCGGGCTTCCACTCCTCCCCCGATGATCGGATCGGGAAAACTACTGTTCTTAAGTAAAAACGGACGAGTCCCTGATATGCCTGCAAAGTTTCATCGTCCTAACACATCTGGAAGTACCTAAACTTGGGATCACCGGAATTCCTGTCCCCCCTCCCAACTCCTCACACAGTGTACAAATCCTGCCCTGTCCTGTCAATTGTGTATCTAGGGCATGTGTTTGCTCTTCCCACCAAGTTTCATCCCGATCCCTCCCCTCTAAGCCTGTCACACGATTTCCGGTCCCCCTCCCAATTCCCCCAAAGTCACCGGATCCGGTCTGAGATCTGAGAGAACGAGGCCTTTCCAAATAGCAAGTTTCATTAAGATCCAATCTCCCGTCCAAAAGTCATATTATACATCAGGGTTCCGGATTCCCCTACCTCCACCCCCCCCCCACGATGGTCCGATCGGGGAAGTGACTATTTCTGAGTTAGTTTGGTATTAAGGAGTTGGGGCCCCAATATGTCTGCCAAGTTTCCTTGTCCTAACACATCACGAAGTAACCTAACTCGCGATAACCGGGCCGATCCCCTGACCGACGGAAAAATAAAACAATACACGTGGACAGGAATAGAAAGATAAAAACGAATCTCACCTTGGTCTTGTTCTTCTGAATTCAAGATATCCATTTTCGTCGAGGTAGACCCGGTAGATAAAACCAGACAGAAAGGCCATGGATTCTCCAGATTCCGGAATCTGAAAGGGTGTCGCAGCCGTAACTTGTTTAGGAGACACAATAAATATGCAAATGGGCGGGGCATGGGAAAAAGGAGAGGGGATCGAGAGTTTCGACTGTGAGGCAGAGACGAGCGAAAGCGGCTTCTGCAGTTCTGAACAATAGTGGAATTAGCATTGCCGTCTTTACCCTTAGGCCGGTGCTGGGGGGCCAAGGAAAGCGAGAGGCCAAGCGTCCGAAGAGGAATTGTTGAGAAATCAGGCTACGGTTACAAGCCGTATTATCTTATTCATTACGGTCCAGGTGTCAGCAGATACGGTGCGCCATTGTCGTACTTACCGAAATTGTGCTCAGATATGACATTGCGCGGCTCAAAAATCATGTTTGCTGATGCGCTGGCGTTTTTACGTTTTCGACTCATGAAAAGGGGCCAAAAACCCACTGATGGCATGGTTCATCGAAAGTAAAAGACGGCACTGGGAATTAGTTATCATCATTTTCATGTTTCCAGAATAGTTGGCTTGACCTATATGGTGGTGTCTTTTTAGTGTGGATTCAAAAAAAAAGTGTGATTCAATATTTTAGGCTAGAGATTGACGTGCGCTCGAATGGTGGGCGGCGGTGAGAAAAAAAATGAGTCGTGACATCGCTTCCTTGCGTGGTGTGCTTAGAGCGTGTTCCACCCTACTTACCGTAGTTACTACGCATGACGTCACAAATTCTTGCTTTTTGCCGTCAAGGCTGGAACGATCTTTCTATTTTCCAGCGGGATATCATGCCGTGGGCGAATCCGACCAATCACGTTACAGAGATGCGTAGTTACCATGCTCCCGAGCATGGTAAGCAAATAGTAACTATTAGTTACTATTCCGCGAAGGTTGGAACGGTCAGCGTAGTAACTTTTCGTGAGGATGGAACGCAAATAGTAACTAATAGTTACTATTGGTACTAGGGTGGAACACGCTCTTAGTCTCGTCTTGTAAGTTTGTCTTTAAGACAAACTTTTAAGCTACGGCGTTAGTAAAGTTCAAAAGGTCTTTCGGAAAGTTCGTAAACTTGTTCCGTAAATGCGCTTAAAGTACTTTATAGACAGATTGCACTATACCAGACGAAAACGGACGGGATCATAACGAAAAAATTTAACATTAGGAAGTATAGGACTTTCAACTTTGAAATTAAATTATCGGCGTTTTATCATCATTCTGAGCCAGGGACTTGCTGGAATTGTTAGTTGGGCTATTTCTTAACTATATAATTCTGTTTTTGCAAAAGAGTTTCCATAGGTAAGAGTTTAAAGGCGTCAAAGTTTGTAAGCAAAGACGGAGTCTCGTCCTATTGGTTGATTATGACACATTTTTTCAAATCCGCGTCATCGTCGACCAAGTAGGATTCGAGACTCCGTTTTTATGTTCAGACTTTGAAGCCTTCAAGCTCTTACTTCCATGGAAACTCTTTTACAAAAATAGAATTATACGGTTAAGGAGTAGCCCAATTAACATTTCCAACAAGTCCCTGTCCCATAATGATAATAAAACGCCGATAATTTGATTTCAAACTTGAAAGTCCTACACCTCCTAATCCGTATCCAGGGGGGAGGGTAGGGGGGTGACCCCCCCCCCTCCCGAAACACACAAAAATACTCATTTTATAGGCTTTTCCCTCTGATCCATGTCTTTCTTATACTTGTTTGTGCGACCCGCAGCCCCCCCCCCCCCCGGAAAGGCAGCCCCCCGCCCTGAAATAAGTTCCTAGGGCCTGCTTCCAATGTTAATTTTTTTTTTTATAATCCCGTGATGACGATGTAGCAATATTAATATAATTAGACAAAGACTTCAACTTTAGTTAATTTTTTTTTCGTAGGTCAGTCAAGTAGGTAGGCCAACACAATATTTTAGATAAAACTGAAAATGTGGAGTCAGGAAACTGAAAAATGCTGAGATCATGATATGGTTTGCATACGGTAATAATAATGTCTAATAATTGGAAACATTTTTTCAAGAGTAAATTGACACACACATTTTTTGTAAAGCAAAATACAGTTTAACAAGGTAATGTTAAAGAGATTTAACAGAGATTGAAAGATCAAGAGATACAAGAGTGGGGCTGTTTAGTACGTTCGTCGGAAACACTGAAAGAATATAGTAAAGTAAAAGACATCTTTGGGGAAGAATATTATTTTAAGTTAAATTTACCTTTTAAATATTTAAAATCATGGATCCAGTTGAGGGGAAATTGCCTTCCAGTACATAGGGAACAAAGATTTAAAAAAAATAAGGGTACAAATGGTAAGTGTGGGTATTGCGGAAACGAGGATAATAAATTAGCCCATCTCCTCATGGAGTGCCAGGAGCTTGAAAGTCTTAGGGATGAAATTTGGGGGACCATCAGTTGGTGCTACTTCCTGATATCCTGAGGTCTTCGAAGCCTGGAACCATATGCAAAATGGCACGATATGTGGAAAAGGCGGGAGAGGCTCAGTCGAGCCCGAGTGAAAGAAAATAAGTATTGTTTTATATTGAGTACGTGTTCTGTGCAGTGTTGTATCAATACATCATGTTGTGTATGGCCGTAGGGCTCAAATAAACTTTTCTTTCTTTCTTTCTATTCTCGTCCCACAGTCAATAAACTTCACAAACTTTACGAAAACCGTCTGGGTCATCGTTATGCAACGTTAGTTAGAGAGGTTTACAAAAACAAAATTAATACAGTTCGGAGTACAACCTTTTTTTCGAAAGTCACGACGGTGAAAAACGAGTCTTTTGTTGTTTCTATACACCACATACTTTTTAACAATAGACTGCTGCTAAGGAAAGCCGATACTCGAACGGTTCAGTTGATATCTGATCGACGTGAAGCTTACTGTGTCTTGCAAGTTGGAGTGAGATTACTTGAAGGAAATGAGTCTAGGATAAGGGCTGCTGCATCTACCTCAGTTCTCAAAGGACCCTTTGTATCGTATGAAGGGATATGCATTTGTCTTAGAAGATTCTTATCTTTTTTGACCAGAGATAGAATAAACCCAAGGAGATTACGGCGACGTAGGTTTCGGGTTTGCTCCGCCACTACCCTCCTTGGTTTCCAAGTGTTCCATCGACGGTGAAAACTACCCGTATGGAAATAATTCAAGTCGAAAGCGATCGTAAACGATCATTTTTTTCCAATTGTATTATGAGACATTTTTCAAATCGTAAACAATTGTCTTTTTACGATTGGAACCAGTTGTTACAGTCGTTTGCGATTGTAAACAGTTGTTAACGATTGGAAACAGTTGGTTACGATCGAAACCGATTGTTTCCAGTCGTTATATTACGATTGAAAACAACTGTTTCCAATTGTATTTTTACGATCGGAAACAGTTATTAACGATTGAAACCGATTGTTTCCAACTGTATTTTTACGATAAAAAACTGTTGTTCCGATCATATTTTTACGATCGGAATTTCCAACTGCAGATTCTTTTTCAACACACCCTCCACCTTCCACCCATAATCCCATATGTCCTAAACTGTTGCTGAAGGACTTTGAATTCTCTCCAACCAGGCCGTATCCAGGGGGGGGGGGGGGGTTTGAACCCCCCGAAACATAAAAAAAGAACAATTTTTAGAGGCCCTCTGATCTGTGTGTTTTTTGTACTTTTTTGTCCGACGAGCAGGCCACCCCCCCCCCGCCCCCCAAAAAAATCCTGGATACGGGCCTGCTCTCCATCTTAGCCTAACGCTTAATTTTCTTTATTTCAGTTGAGCAGAGCAAAATAACTCTAGAGAGTACCGCGAAGACCTATTCTTCCCATGCATTGAAAATGGGCCTCCGTCGCTTTGTTCGCATGCAGTGGCGGACGTAGATTCTAGCCAGCGCTTGTTAACGATTGGTCAGAGCAAAATAATTCTGCTCTGCGATTGGTTGAGTTTCGGTAGGGATGTTCGTATCCGCTCGTGGAGCTAGTGTTGCTGCGATTTGACTGTGTGTCACTTTTTCAAAGTTCGGGCAATACTCTCTGGAGTTCTTTTGCTCTGCAAATCTGGACAGATTTCACGTGGCAGGTCTGTTATGATATTGAACAGATATTCCTTCAGCCTAAGCTGACTGCGAATCATATTCGACCGTGCAAAATGGATAAGTCAGCTACATTTTATTATGTCTATATTTCCAGCTTGAGCCTGAAGAGGACCCTTGCCAAGAAGGGCCGAAATATAGCTCTTATAAAATGTAGCTGACTTATCCGTTTTGCAGCGTCAAATATGATACTGAAATCATTTTTTTTTAATTTCAATTATATATTAAATTTGTCTCTCTCACGTTCAACCTATAAAAAGAAGGTCCTGAACACTTTTTGTTGATTCTGCAGTCTGTTCCGCGAAGGATGTATTTTTTTTTGCTGACTTCTCGCAGAGCGAAGAAAGCTTATATTTCCGGAGCGTCAAAAATGTTTTCTTTTTCTATGCTGTGAGAAAGAAGATGGTCTAAACACTTTCCCAAAAGCCGTTTATTTAAGCCGCACTTCCTCATTTATCAAACAGCCAATTCAGATTCATTTCATTTCAAACCCGCCCTTACGCCCATTCCTTTATTCCTCAAACACTACAAGGATTTCTGTTCCAGGTTTTTTCAACGTTGGAAGAAACGCAAAAAACAAGGGAAGACTCTCCAATTTCGGACTGATGGATCAAATAGCGGCCCTCCATTGGGTAAAGGAAAACATTGGGGCGTTCGGAGGGGACCAGGAGAGAATTACTTTGATGGGACATGGAACCGGCGCTGCCTGTGTTCACTATATCGCCATCTCTCCCGCCCTAGTTCCAGGTGATTGCCCCTTAATGAATTGTTGATTCTTCGAGGGATTTCCTCGGCAATATGATTAGGCATCTGTATCTTGTAGCGAACCAGGAAAGATAACCAACACAGAAAAACTCAGCAGCTTAAAGCCATACTTAAAGGACCCATAGTATTATTTACTGTTCAACTTGCGGTATTTTAATATCTTTGAATACTCTAAAACTAGGCTGTGCTTTCAACAAATAACCCAGGGTTTTGGCTGTTTTAAGCCTTTTCCGAGACCCGTTGATTTATAGCGAAAACAGGGAAACAGTTTACACAACCGGTTGTTCTGACGAAAAAACTTCATGCAGACAATCGTCGACAGCGTGATACACATCGAAGGTAACAAAACACGGCAGGGGAGAATATTAGCGTGTTTTTGTTAGAAGGGTTAGAATCTACCGAATCTCAGGATTTATAAATATATGGAGTGATTATGGAAGTAGGTTGCGTTAGTATTATATGTAAGTCAGCTCCTTTCACCTTCCAGACTACCAGATGTCTTTACCTGGGTCTTCTGTACAGCCAAGCCAGCCCTTCCGGATACAATAAAAAGTGATTATAGCTAATTGCGCCATTATTCAAGATTTCATAGATGGCCCTGTCGTTCATCTTTTGCCTTCAAGGCTCCTTCTCTTCCCTAGTCATCCATTTGCATAATTGCTTTGTTCCCCAAGTATTTTGCCTTTACGACACCATTCCAGATCCCAGATCTTGGGCGTCTAACGCCCTGGATCTCCCGGCGTTTTTGCCGAGTCCACCTCAACAAAAGTGGTTATATGTAAACCGGAAGAAAACCATGGAAAAGGAAACCCGGTTTTCCCTCCCCCAGAAACTTGCCCCCCCCCCCAGAATTGTGAAACCGAACCAGGGTTTCCAAACCGGTGAAATAGCTCGTGTTACGGAAGATCGCAAAAAAAGTGTTGTTTTCTTGAAAATACTATTTTAATAAAAAGTTGTAATAACTCGATGATCATTATGAGTAAAACTAAAAAAGTTAACGTATGGAGAGCAGTCTTCCTCTAACTAACGAAACACAGTCAAAACCGAATAAAACATGTATTTTGAAGAAAAATTGTTATTTCAGCTTTAACAAAGCAAAACTTTCTTGCCAACCGAGGCAACCCTGAACAGAATACAGTGATCAAGGGTCATATCGTGAGGCTACACTGCTTCTGAGAATAACTCCCGCAGCTGTTTTATCTGCTAATCACACAACCTCAGTTGTGGCGACGTCTCTGCAACAGAAGTTGGAAACTTGTAGGGTTATAATACTGTATTACGGGATCATAAAGATTTTACGTTAAAGATACATATTAATATACTAATTACGGCAAATGTTCTTACTTAGAGTAAGCTATAAGCAATCATAGTGAGATGCCCTTGAAAATCTCGAATGAAGATAGAAAACAGAAAGAGCCGAAATATCACTGATGAAGAATTATAGCTGACGCATATCCGTTGTAAACATTTTATTTTATTTATTTATTTATGACCCGCTTTTTGCGTAACAGCGGAGTATGAATAAAACACAAAAGTAAAATATACATATTAAAACACTTAAACAAAACAATGTAAATAAACACGACAACATTCTTTTCGTATAAATAAAAAACACACCAAATAGACTTAAAATTTGTACACATTGACAAGCACATTAATCGGGTTCAGGAATGAAAAACTGGCTAAGAATTTCATGGGCTGAGAGAGCAGGATGTTTGTGGAGGGAAAATAGATTTGAATGCGAACGAAAAAGTGTATTAATACTATCCTGAACATTAAAATTCGAAACCAATTTACGATTACGAACAGATTTTGGAAGATACATCAGAAATGTACAATACTGAAAAAAAACAACTTCTCAAATTTTTAACATCTTTTTTCCTTAGTATATGGTAAACTCCGGAACAATTGTGGATATATGGGCCGCAAAAAGCACTATACAACCTTCCGAGCGCCTTGCGTGAATATTTTCCTCTATTTGGGACCAAACGCCCGTAACTAAATCTAATGGAATTTGATACTGTTTTTAAAATAGAGGAGCACGTTAAAGATAATGTGGATTTGAACGTAAGCCCGAGCCATTTCAGCGACTCAGACGAAAAAATAGAAAATGAACCAATTGCAACAGAAGGGCGCTCAGAGGTTGTTGTGCGACCGAAACAAAGATATTCACATTTTGACAGATTTATCTCAAGTCCGATGTCTGAAAGTTTGTTTGCTAAAATTTTCATATTTTTAGAAAGAGTGGACTTTGTACGGCTGACTAGGAGGATATCATCAGCATACGCAATGTATCTGATCGAAATCTCCTTGAACAAATATGCAGGAAGAAGAGAATCCAAGCAATCAGAAATCGCAGACTTAAATATATACGGTGACAAAACTCCACCTTGGCGAACTCCATGGTTCACTGAAATATTTTCCGATAAATGACCCTGCCATTTTACCCGAATGCTAGAGTTTGCGTACCAATACTTTAAAAGGCAAAGAATAGAAGAATTGACTCCAGAACGAGCAAGCGAATACAAAGCTTGAGAATCGACAACATTATCAAAAGCCCCAGAGATGTCTATGGAACAAATGTGGATGGTTGATCTGTTTAGAGTGGCCTGTCGCATTATTTTGGTCAGAACGTGGTGAGCATGCGCACAACCCGTACCATCCCTGAAACCCAATTGCATATTTCCAAAATTACCTTTTCGAAGAACTTCGGGAAGAAGGACATACTCAAAAATTTTACTGACTGTACATGATACTGTAATCGGACGGAAACTATTGCACAGTTCAGGGTCCTTGCCTCGCTTAAGGACAGATGTTACGGTTCCAACAAGGAAGCTATTCGAGACCTGAGATTGGGAAAGAAACTTTGGAACAGTAGTTGTAGATGTTGGATCAGAACAGGACAATCAGTTTGAATATACGTTTCAAAGTCAGCTTAGGCTCAAAGAAAATATTTAAAAGGGGAAAAAAAACTTTTCAATACGTGCTACTCAACTTTCGTTGTCCTGGGTAGTGAATCGCAGGCTTCTTGCGGCGACGGATAACAACATGTCTACGATATATCGGCCTTAGTATACAAAATTCCTCCTTTCACTCATTCCTCCTTTCACAAAACTATTCGCAGTATTCTGTCCCCGTGCTGGACAAGACTTCTCGCCTCATCGATGAACGTGATGCCATCGGACGTGCTGTCCGGAATGTTAGGTTGAATTTCCCTGCATTAGATGATTTTCTCCCTTTCGCATGTAGAAACATCAGGCTCTCCATGATGTAAATGGTGAGATCGGTGCAAACTTGTCTAGGAAGATATGGTCTATTTACGGTACAAATATAAGGTTTGAAGCCAAGCTGACCATTCATTACGAAAGAAATAGAAAACCGTGATTTTTTTTTTTTTTTCTTGATCAGCTAATTATCCCTCTAGGATGATGTGGGAGGGATAAGGGATAAGAAGGATAATTCGCTGATCAAGAAAAAACCCCGAAAATCACGGTTTTCTATTTATTTACGGTACAGGTAGGCCTATCCCATATGGAAATAATTCAAGTCATTGCATTATAGGAAATTCATTGTATTATCGGACATCTTTCCAATCGTAAACAATTGAAAGTAATTGGAAACGATCGTAAACAATTGCTTTTTTCGCGATTGGAAACAGTTGTTCACGATTTTAAAATGTTCGAATTGTTGTTAACGATTGTACTTTTACGATTTGGAAACAATCGGTTTCAATCGTAAACATACAATCTTTAACAACTGTTTACAATCGCAGACGACTGAAAACAACTGGAAACAACTATTACAGTCGCAAACGATTGAAAACAATTGGAAATAACTGTTTACAAACGTAAATAACTGTTTCCAGTCGTAAACAACTGTTTCCAATCGTAAAAAAAAAAATTTACGATCGTTTCCAATTATTTTCAATTGTTTACGATTGGAAAAATGTCCTATAATACAATGAATTTAATTATTTTCATACGGGATGCTTCTTCGAACACTTGTCTTTGTATCACCTTGTTTTGTCTTTCGCCGCTAAACAAATTTAGTTCAGTTTCAGTTTCAGTTCAGTTTCATTGGACTATATTTAAAGACAAAAAAAATACACAATTTACATTCCTGCCAGGAAAGCACAAATACAGTTAAAGTTAAATTTAGACTTGATAAAGTATAAAAAGATAAGTTTAGGACGAAAGTGTAAGTGACGTGTCAGTAGGGTAAACTGTTAGGTAGATTTTGTATTAACGTCACTGAGTTGGAGGTGGAGACGTAGCCACTTGTTTTAGCTCGATCTTAAGCAAGAACAGAGGAAAAAGAAGCAACGCGGGATTATAAAAAAAAAGGATGATAAATTAAGAACTTAATATCAGCTAAGAGCCAAGTTCTTCGGCTTTCTTTTAACGCAAAGAATGAAATCAAATCATCTGGTACTCTTTGTCTTCTTTTTGAAGATTACTTTCCTCTGTTAGGATGATTTGAATGGCTATGGAAGTTATTGAAAACGCCGGACGCCTTGACCTATCGGGAAAGGATACAGGCTTAGCTGAGCACCAAGAGCAAGATATTCAAAATAATAAGTCGTGGCTACAGATTGTTCTTGATTTACGAAATACCTCTCCTCATTATCGTTGGTGCCGTTCAAATCTAGGGCTCATTCAAATAAGCATATCTCCACTTCCGAAGCTATTTGGATTGTCAATTGTGCATACGACTCCCCATGAGCAGAGTTGTCCTAAAAACACGTATCGCGTTGGCTTACCCATGGTTCACACTGCTGCGATTTCGCGCAAAATTCTGCCTTATGCGACATACGACACAAATCGTGCTACAAACAACGCAAAACTCTGCATTTTGTCGCAGTGTCGGCTGCGGTGAAATATTTCAACTGATCCGACATAACGCATGCGATTCTTCACGGAAAGAAAAACCAAAGACTAGCTAATTTTCAATATTAGAAATTGCTCTACCTTGGTGTGACTGTAATCCTAGGATGGCTGAGTGCAAAATGTCTTCTCAACAAACTTGTGTTAACCTGTTTTAAACAAGATGACATATGAGGTTTGACTAAGAATTTCCTAATGCTGGGTGGTATTCAGATGGGTAATCTCCCCGCATCTTCAGAGGTTGTTTCCCCAAGGGTTTGTTTGTCCTTCTGTAGAATAAGCTCAACGAAAAATTTCTTTTTCCATTTGCGTCTGCGTGGCAGTGGGAAGGTCCATGCGATTCTGTCGTACGTCGGAACATCAAAGAAAAAGTCGTGTCGCATACGAAGCAGCGGTGTAAACCAGGGACCCGAACTTGGTCTTGGGTGAGCATGTCTTCTGCCGTTTGTCAAATCGGCTTGTCTAATAGAAAATTGCCAGTGTCGTAAAAGCTATAACAATTGATCTTGAAGGTTATGTGTGTTATTCCGACAAGACTGTTGTTTTTGAAGTTGAACCGAATAGGTCTGAAATCCGACAGTCTAGTTACACATCACTTATTCACTTAATTAGGCGTGAAACTTGATAAAAATACGTTGCTTCGTTTTTCCGTTATCCCTATAGATCAACGATGTCATCAAATGAACTTATTCTTTCGGACTTGTGATACCTTGTCCCTCAATACGCTTGAAATGTCCACAAGCTAGAAATGTAAGATATTGCTGAAAAGTAAAAATAAAAATGTCGCATTCCTAGCAAAATATACCTTAACATCACTTTCCTACTTACTACAGGCGTAATTTTTCCGAGCATCACACAAGTCGCAGTGGAAATGCAGGCTTTCGTTGAAATTCAAATTCTCCGTGCCTGGACGAATTTGGGGTTGTCGTGAAAGCAGCGAACATTGAATGTTATTACTGTAGCCCCGGGTAAAATAATGAAAAATCTTTAAATGAGTCAAAATACTTTAGTGCAGTCAAATATCAGATGTAAAAAGAAAGCGCCTTTTCAGTTAAACTTTAAGCACTTCAGAATTAAATGGTCCCTGAAGTGAATTTCAGACTGAGTGCCTGATCGATGAAGAATCTGTATATAGGCTACCCTCTTCGGGTTTCGGTCAGTCAAATTCTGTATCCAGAATTCCATTAGTTCAAAAAGGGCGCGCTGTAACTAGTTGCTTGAACCTGATGACTTTGAAATCACCTCTCTCGTGAGGTTCGATCCAGTCGACCAAAGATCAAAATAAATATGTATAAAGGAATGTCTCATCTCTCCCGGTAAGTTGGTGTATTGGAATGACTCCTGCAAATACAGGAAATGATATTTAGTTGACTACATCCGTGACTCTCCCATTATGTTGGTATGACCTCCAATTTAATTATTTGTTGTGTCCCACGTCCCAGCTTTGTAGAGATTTCCACCCGAAGAAGTAACACATCTGCCATCTAGCCAATATTGAAGAGTTGCGTGCCGCGAAGAAACTGGGTCCTTGCTCCCGCATCATTATTCCTTGCTTCCATTTATACCCAGATTCAGACGACTCTTGCGACAGACCCCTTCCCTTTTAACTTATTTAACGTATAGGATGTAGGCAAAAGTTCATTGAATTGAACCACCATATGGTTTAGAAGTATCGCAGGACATTTAAGTTCACATAAACCCCGTGGCACGAGCGTGTATGGGCTGAAGCACAGGTGACGTCAACCTTCAAACAACAACAACAACAGTATATAATAATACTTTGTGCGATTACGACAGCTGGCTGACCTTCTAATTGTAGGTGTAGTTTACTGGGTGAAATTCCATGTTTTGGACGAAGCTTCGATTTAAGAACACTCATCACTTCGACCTTACTACAACTTACTGCGGACAAACATTCCTTCAGTCCAAGCTGAAGTTCACTTTCCAGCTTCAGCCTGAAGAGGAACCTTGCCAAGAAGGGCAGAAAATATCGCTCTCATAAAATTCGGCCTATGTCTCCAGCTTCACAGTTTCACTTCCTGCAGATCCTATGTGATGATCTAAAATTCCATTAGAACACTCTGAGCGTGTTCCAATCTACCGTAGTTACTACGCATGACGTCACGAGTTATGGCTTTTTGGTGTCAAGGCTGGAACGTTCCTATTTTCCGCAAAATGTCGTGCCACGGGCTAATCCGGCCAATCACATCACACAGATGTAGTTATCACGCTTACTACGCTCCCGAGCGTGTTAAGCAAATAGTTACTGGTAGTTACTATTTCGACAAGGTTGGAACTATTGTTAGAAGGGTGGAACACGTACTTGTTGTTGTTGGAAAGGTAACGGCTTTCGGACAAAACAAAGAAAGAAAAATGCAGCATTAATGCAGCATTTAGAGCACCAAAAAGCTTTCGGACACGTTCTACATCTGCTTTTACGTAGCCACCTTTACTTAAATTTCTCTAGATAAACTATCAGTGCCGCTTCTTCCAGTGGCTCTTGTCGACCAGATTATACCTTTTCCTCGTCCAGAACGCTCCCACTGATTAGAGTTTATACTTCTCCTACTAACTAGCAAGGATTTTTATTAGATCTGGCAAAAGTTACTATTGTAGAGGCTTAAGGGCCTGCCATCCAATTTTTAATTATATTATTATTATTATTATATTATGGCATATCAGTGAGGTTTCATCCATTAGTCAGAATGTGCCCTTTGCTTTTAATTGGAGCCTATAGCTCTGCTGCTAATTAGTATCCTTCTGTTATCCATAAATTAGTCTTCAGTTTTTTTTGTTTTTTTTACACACAAATACAAATAAATTATACAAGCACTGTGGAGAACAAAAATTCGAACATGCAGTGCTCTGACTCTGACCTATCCTTGAAGTTTCAAGCCCTGCCTCTTTTAGACCAGAATGTACTTTTTCCTCATCCAGATCGTGCCCTCCACTTCAATCAATCAATCATCGTAACTTGTGGGCCGACCGTTGAAACGCTCTCTTTATGTGCCACAATCAACCCACAAACTCTTTGTTTGCACCTTACATCTCTGCTCTTAAAGAGTTCCCATCTGTAGTTAAGTTTCTCTGGATAACTATCAGTGCTGTTTTGTCCAGTAGCTCCTGTCAACCATATTGTACTTCTTTCTCGTCCAGAACACTCCCTATACTTGGAGCTTAGACCTATGCTACCTACGAGTAAGGATCTTTACAGATCTGGAAGAAGTTACTCTGGATATTATGACCTATCAATGTGTTTGATCTAGTGACTCTTGTCGACCAGATTGTACTTTTACCTCATCCAGAACTCCCCCTCTTCTTTGAGCTTATACCTCTGCTCCTAATGAGTATCCATCTTTAGTGATCTCGCAGAAGATCCTCTTTCAAAATGAGACGTGTACCTTGTTTGTAGTCATTTATCTTTCATTGTTCCAAGGTATTAACTGAGGGCGAGGATACTCATTTATTCTGATTAGAGAGGAGGGAGGGTGTGAGGAAGATTGAGGGTTCTGTATTTGTGTCTGAGGTCTGGTCGTTCGTGCGCAAAGACGTCCATTGATCCTGTCGTTTGAGTTGCTTAGTCTTTCATTTTTAATCTAACGGGCCTCGAGAATGACATGGACCTAGCGGTGAGGATGTTTGCCTCTCTTGAGTTAAGCCTCGGTCTCGCTCTATAGAAGGTGCAGCTTACCTCGGAGACAGGGAGAAAAATAATAGAGTAAATTACAAGGATAAATGTTCCGAGGCCCACGCTGGCTGCAGATCGATCAAGGAAATCAGTAACTACGCGAAAGCCTGTCGGCCTTAAAACGCCAGAAATGAACAAAACGACTAAAGGGAAAAAGAGGAAAAAGCTCTGCCTGAACGACATTAGATGAACGGATAAGTCAGCCTGAATTTTGACACCACTTGGCAAAGTGACTGACACGATTGCTAGGTTTGATTGTTAGCTACTATTGGAATCAGGGGCGTCGCTATGGGGGAGGGGGGGTACCACTACCCCTCGAAGAAAGTTTACAGCTAAACTGGCGCTCATGGATTACCCGATAACAAAAACTCAGCTAAATTGGGCGCTCACCCAAGAAAGCTAAGTGGGAAAGTCAGCACGGCTAGTTGAAGGTTACCAATAAACTGACTTGACGTGACTGCTTTAACATGGCTGGTTCTGAGTTCTCGAGCGTTTGAGACTTAAGGAACTGCATTCTTAGTCACATGTTTCGAGCTTGCCAGATTGACATAAGAGGCGGGCTGTATCTCTAAAAGACAAATGTCAAATCATGAGTTTCACCCTGCAGCGAGCAGTTTTAACCCAAGTTTTAACACGAACTGCTGTGAACTAATATCTCTTGACTCAAATAAAGATCAGGCTCTTTTTGCCTATGGCTTACATTTTCAAGAATTTGTTAGTTTCGCGCAAAGGTTCTTTGTATTTTAACATAAAATAATTTGATAATAATAATTTTCCTCCAGTGTAACGTTTAAAAATAAATCGGCTTCGTGAGCAATGAGAAAAGATGACGTAATGAAGGGTTCAAAAGTTTCAAATTATTTTTCTGGGTGATCAGTCTCTCACATTTTTCTCGATTCGTCATGAACAGACATGCAGATCCGTGCTATGTGGCCCTTACTTTCATTTGGTTGCCTTTTGTTGTTTGCCTGCGGCGCCTTTCATAATAGGCTCTGTTTCTTGGAAGATCACAACATTTCTTTCGGGTTTTAGGCTGGCAATTTCGGGGCTTGGGACAAAGCTAGAGTTTGTTCGGGCGTTGTTTTTCAATCTGCCTGATATACAGTAATTAGAAACAGCTACGGGTCGTGCTATTTGCGGAAGCAAATTCCTTTTATTACGACAGACGTTCACCTTAAGTTTCTTTAAATTCGTACATTTCCCTGCAAGTGATACGGTGTTTCTTGGCTATGTTTCTAGCTGGTGTGACTCTTGAGCCTTGCCGGACATCTGCCAGTCGTATATTTTGAGATAGTCGCCTCCCAAGTCCTTCAAACCGCCCTTAGCTTGGAGATTCGACTAGGCTTCTACAGTCTTCACCGCTCACAGGTTTTATTATTATGTGACAAAAAGCTGAGGGCAGGCGCCCTGCCGGGCCCCTCGAGTTTTGGCTAGCGACGCCCCTGGCTGGAAGACACTGGAATATCTCTGAACAAAAATTGGATGACTGATCTATTGATTGATCCGCCAACATCATTTTGTTGTCTTATCTTGAACGCGTACCATAAGATCGTCGGTATTTGAATTTTGACCTTCGTATTTTTGTTTTCCTTCTGTCGGATTATAAGCAGTGAATTAACAGTTAGTAATACAAAATAACTTATAACATATTCTCATATATAAAAAGTTCAGTATAATAGCGTTCTTGAATTGATTTATTCTCTTTCATTTCAATCACATACCTAGGTCGGAAACTCAATAAATTTTGCATTACAGATTTTGAAAACGTTCCCTGTCCTTTACTGTATGGTGTGACTGAAGCAATGTATTGCGAGTTAATCTCTGTCTTTTGACAGGAAAGTGACGGATTTTAATAGAACCCCAAATCCAGTGCCCCATCTAACCTTCCAAACCTGAACTTCTTGAATGAATTGTATTACGTAATTAAGCCTTACGGCATTTCACGACCAACAGAGGCACAAACTTGACATCTACAATAAACTACAAATCACATAATTCAATCAATCAATCAATCAATATTTTATTTCCGCCAAAGATAGATTTGTACAAACAATCTATTCAAAAGAAAAGGAAAACAAACTAAAAATTACACACTGTGAATTCCATTGTCTTATATACAAAAAACACATATATTTATATCGAATCATAATTTGATTTAAATCTTTTCAAAAGACAAAAGTTTGTTCGAGTAAGGATTAAAGTTAACTGAAGTATTTGCTACTGGGATTATTCTTATCTCTGCGGAGATAAGATTAATCTGAAATAGAGATAATATTATCTCACTAGAGACAAGACTAGTCCCAGTAGCAAATACTGCAAGATTTTATTTGCAGTGTAGCCTACTTTCATTGCAAGACAAGCTTTCGTGTTTGGAACATGCCCATGGCATTCTGAGAAAGAACAGAAGGATGAAGTGTTTACAGTTTGATAGCCAAAACTCTCAAATACCCCAATGACAATTACTCACTGATGGTGAGTAACTATGCTCAATTTCTCTTGAAACTCCGGCGTTGCGGGTTCACGGAAATGAGTTACCAACCTTAAGAAAGTGAATAGAATAGAACGCTTTACCCCAAAAGCCCATGGGCCCTGGCAACAAAAGATTTAAAAATAAATATACTAACTTATACAACTAACCCACTGCTCCTATTCTAAATAGGTTGGGTTTTAAGCAGAAACTGCGTATTTTGAGGCCAATGGGCGAATCAACAACGATGCTACATCACAGACTAGTTGATTTCAAGACAATTTCATTTTCGCCAGTTTATCTTTACGGCGTTTTATGCTGTCTGCCATCTTCTAATTTACTAGCTTTGACAAATATAATCGGAGTTTCTTTTAGTCTTAACCGTACGTTGTTAGCCTACTGTTTACTCCAAATTATCTGTAATAATGGTCATTCTGTTGGTAGTATTAACTGATACTTTCTTGTAAATTCTGGACTAAGCTGCAAGTAAGTTTTTTACATTTGTACATGGACTTTTGGCACTTGTATAACTTCGCATTCAGAAATAGAAGCCTTTCTTGGTACTACAAATAACAGAAGTTCCATCAGATAGTATTGAAGCAACACTTTAGCCGTCATCGTACTCCTTCACTCTCAACTCTGTAAAATGAACGATGTTTACTTGCGAATGAGACAATTTGAATGAGTTTAGAGAGTTTACAGTTTTTGAAGAAACACATCTCGGCTTAGACGGCAAAGAGGTAATGACAAGCGATAACAAGAAAACAGCTTCTTTTGGAAGCGCCATCTAGGGGGAGTCAGATATTTTATTTGTGAAGTATTTTGATGGATCGATTTCTCATTACGCAGATGACATTCTGAATATAAGGCGACTGTAAAAGAAACTGTGTCACATTTTCGAATTCTTGATGGTGAGTAGGCTACTGACAAGAACAAATAATCAGATAGAGCCTCCGTGTCTGGTCCTGTCCAGCGACTATGGATACCCTAGAAGAACTGAGTGGAGCTAGAGGTATATGCTGTATCTTTGAGTTGATACCGGTCTACTTTCATCTTCGTCCTTGCTCATCACTGAGCAATAAGTGCAGAAGGCAGGCTGACCCGCTCTTGAGCGCGTCCAAAGAATCAATCAGCTGTGACTTTGAAAGTCTCTTCTACGCGGCTTCACAGCGATATAAATATTTGTAAAGGTAACGAGTCGCCACGTAGCTCCTAGCCTTCGCTCGTCTGCATCGGGCAGGGTACGGGGAAATATTCGACTTCGCATGGGGGATACGGAGTTTCTATCTGATTATTTGTCCTTGGTTCAGAGTAGTAGGTTTGTCGTTCAGTAAAAGAAATGATGGTATTGATGTAGCGATGACTATTCACGCAGTTGACATTCTGAAAAGAAGCTGTAGGCTACAGTCTACTTTGAAAAGAAATGATTGAAATTCTCGTATTCGTGATGGTGAGTACCGGAGAAGTAGTTGTGTCGTTTAACAAAAGTGAAACTAGAACAATGATTTTTATTCGTCTTTCAAATGAGCTGATTGTATTTGATATTGATGGTCAGTTTATCTTCCAAGGATTCTCGGATATATCTGTACACTGTCAGAAGTTTCGTAATCGATTGCGCATAACACTTTCAAGAATAATACCATTTCACGAGAAATTAAGTGTTATGACCACTTAAGTTTATACTATTTCGTGCCTAGTTCTCCAGCAACACCTTCAATAGGTAAAAATACTACACTGTCAGAAGTTACATAACGACAACAGAAGGATGCGCGGTTTCAACAAATAACACTTTGGATGTTATCTGTTATGTTTCTTTCGTTCCCGTTATTATTTTTACCGACTGAAGGTGTTGTTGGAGATCTAGGCACAAAGTAGTGTAAACTTAATTGGTCATAACACTTTATTTCTAAGTGAAAAGGTGTTATTCTTGAAAGTGTTATACGCTATCGGTTATGCAACTTCTGACAGTGTACTAATAACTGGACCAAGTGTTCGTGCTACTCGTCTGTTGCTCAAAAAATCGAAAAGCCCATGGCCCTCTTATTGCAATACATTATAAGTTTTGCAGAAGCATTCTAGGTAAAGTTCTTATCTAGAGTTCTAGAGTCTTCTAGAGTTCTTATTCCTCGCTTCCTTGTATTAGCACCGTTTGGATTATTTAATGAGCCCATGTTAAAGAATTGTGTCAGTGTTTATATTAGTTTGCGAAATAACTATTGAGACTTCCACCTAGGTCAAGTAAGAGCAGTATATCGAGGAAGTAAGGGGTAGCCCAGCCCGTAATTGCTGTGCATAAGCGTTTAATCTGTTATAGGCAAGATCTCGACACGACAAGTGATATGTATTGATTACTAATATAGTTGAAGATGTTTTGTTGTAGATACGTCGTGGTATGTAGGCTACTGTATTCGTTTTCCCTGATCTTTCCTACTCCTTTTTTGCACTAGTACATTATGATGGGTAATAAAATTAAGAATAAAATAATTAGTGTCCTTGGTACTTTAATGCCCCTAGCGCGACATCCAGAGTGGAACAAAAGAGAGTGTTAGTTATTAGTCATTATCCAGAATGAATAATCGTGGTTACTCTTATTGTATACTGTTCTGATGGTAATTAGGGTAATAAAACAGCCCCTTTTTGTCTTAAAGCAACACTTGAACTCGTTCATTCTTTTTTTAATGAAGTGAATTTATACGTGCACAATAAAACATAAGCCATTACCAGCCAACAGAGCCGCCACCCTCTCATGAATTATTCAGTGGGTCTGACAGTGCGCGGTAGCCACAATTTCTTCTTGAAAAGTTGGCTGGTTCTTAAGCGGAAATGCCACAAAGACCTCAAACGAATTATTGAAAGAAATAAAGAATACCAAATTTCTACCTTCTTTTATTTACCTTTATTTCACATAGCATTTTTCTTGTTCTCTTATTGTATTGTCATATTTATCTTCAGCTTGCCCATGGTGGGGTTTCCGGATTGCGCCACCCATATATTTGCGCCACCCATCCTGATCCTACCCATCCTACACCCATCCTGACCAAATTATCCATTCATTTCCTTCCATCCATCAATAATCTCATCGATTTACTTCTATTTCTCTTTGAAGAATTGCTTGGAACAAAACAAAGTCGAAAAGGCGCAAATACATGCGACGCAAAAACGCTGACAGAAATCGTAGCTTTCAAGCCATTTGGGTTAAACTGGTAGCGCAAATATATCCGCGAAATGCGCAAAAGAAAATTGGAAGCAGAAGCTGGCGCAAAAACTATTTGACCATGGTCAGAGGTGTTTAGAAGAAAGGCATTTGGCAACTCTGCAACTTAGTTCAACGAAATAGGGAAAAGTATTACGTGTAGAGAATGATTAGAGCTTCTAATCAATTCCCAATTTCGCACATTCGGTAAGTGTAGAGGCTGGAAAAAAATAGTGAGAACGGCATGCATATATTTCATTCACGGGGGGGGGGGGGGGGGGCAAATACCATGGTATCCTATACCTAGGCCTACCGAGTCCGAGTTTGAACTGCCGACTTGAATGGGGGTGATATGGATATTGCAAATGCTTAGGATAGTTGTTTTTTAACTCTGTTCGCCTCTCGATTCTCCTATCTGTGTTTTTTGACTGTTGAGGGGAAGCCGTGTCTCCCTTTGTGCGTTTTTGTCAGAATCGATAGTTCTCGAATCTCGTTCTCCGTTCTCCTCCCTGATTGGTCAAGGAAGGGTGGATGTTCAGTCCGTACAAACAAGTATTGACGGGAGGCTAAATTAGTGTTTCTGTCAAAAGCGAGAACCGAGAAGCGAAAAGAGCAAAGCGGTAATTTGTACGAGAATATGGAGAACTTGGCACTCAGAGTTCATTTCACAAATGTAATTAATGCTTTCGATTAAACTCCTTTTAAAATGTAACAAAAGCTCTTCAACTTCTGGAAAATATTTTTTAGGGAAACATATATTGAAGAACGGAACATTTTAGACAGGTTTCGTCTCTTCCAACAACTGCTTGACGAGGACCTTTGACAAGAAGTGCTGAGGATTTTGTTTTGAACCGTTGTTTTATAATATATACTTCTTTTTTTTTCAGAATAAACAAACACGAAGTAATGCGTGCCTGCTTCTATCAGGCATTTTTTGGTATTTTGAGACGAAAAGATTTAAAATGTATCAGGACATTATTTCAAATATTGTAAATTTCTCTTCGCAATTCTCATATAACATTCTACGTTTTTCTCCTCTGACCCTTGTGCAAACTTACCTTCAATTGCCCAGGACCTTCACATTTCTGCCTTTGGCTATTTCTCCGCATTCCATCTTGGAAGAAGATTTTTAGACCCGTCCCTTTTCTTTTTCTTAATGTTTATTTTGATCTTGTGCATTTACTAACTTATTGAAAGCTCAGTTTACTTTTTTCCTTTTGTTTGTCTGTACTGCGCTATCTTCCTCTTCGTAAGTGCGTAAATAAAATTTCACCATCATCATCATCATAGCGAAAAAACGAAACAACTAGTTATCCGAAAAAGTAGGCTAATGCATATTTCCTTTGAAGCTGTTCCAAGTCGAGGAATATTTTTTTTGCGGGGGGGGGTCTCCGTGGGTCGGATTTATGTAACAGCAAAACAAGAACATAAATCACAGGTAGGCGTAGCTGACTTTTGCTTTTTCAGTCATTGTTTAATATAAGTACTTCCGCTTCTTTTCCGTAATAAACAAATGCGTGCCTCTTATAGCAAAAAAACAAAATGACTAATTATCTGAAACAGTAATAACATATGTTTCCATTGACCCTGTTCCTGGGCCGAATCGAGAAATTAATTTCGGGGGTGGGTGGGTGGGGGGTCTCCCACGGATCTGACCTACGCAACAGTAAAACAAGAACGTAGCTCAGAGGTTGGAGCCTCTGAACAAACGATTGTTTTGTATGCTTTGGGGGAGGGGGTCGAAGTGCCTAACCCCCTGGATAGGGGCTTGCTTGTTCCATTCTGAGGAAATGTCTTTCTTTCTCCAGCACGGCCCATCCTATTAGAAGGTCATCTTCTGTTGGGAAATGAACCGTTCCTAACAACAACCATTAATTCTTTTGAAGATGCCGAGATCGGAGGCAATAGCAAATTCTCAAAGTGGAAAAATCGCGTAATCGTTGCTCCTCATCTCGTTTGGAATCCTGCCAGATCGGATACTAAATGTTGTTTTGAGTGATGGGACGGTCCATAGCCCCACCCCTCTCTCCTCACAACATCTTAAGTTCAGCAGATCCGGAATATTTTTTTTATTTTTTTGCGTCTCTTTTAAATGAGGAGTGAAAACGCGTAAAATGATAAAAAAACAATCGAATAATCATTTCGTGCCTGTGAAGACAGGGGGAACCAACAATAAGAGAGATAAAAAAAAATCTCTATATAGCTAACAGTTGTCGATAAATTAATGAATCAATGAAGGATTTATGACGCACTGCCGAAGAAACGTAAGTGCAGTAGAAGAGATGAGTAGGTCGGTAAAAAGGTAGTAGGTAAAAATGTGATTAGGCCGATTGCGTAAAATGAAGGTGACCGTATAGATGGAAGAAAGCAGAGTCATCACAGTAAGATCTAAATTTTCTTGGGGGATTCTTATCAGATGTTTATGTTTATTGAGGTATATAGTTGCACAGTCTAATACCCCCGTATTAGGTTACCCCTTATACATTCGTCCGACCAATAGTTGTCGGGTTTGGATTGTTAAGTACTAGCCTTTTTCTTCGTTTTAGTGTCCTGAAACTAGGGATTTTTTTCACACAAATTCTGTTGAAATGGCCGTTATGGGTGGAGGATGTTTTCCGCTGTATTTACCTTAAATTACCTTAAATTGCACTTGCAAGCAATAAGGATGTTGTATCCCGATGAGTAGCTTGCGGATGACGATGGTGCTATGATCTGGTTGCTGCTTCCGGAGCGCACCAGTCCTTTTTCCAGGGCTGCCCGCGCCAGTCCTCGTCGAGTCGCTTTTTGAAACCTTCGGGTGTTTCGCTGGTGACAGTTGGTTCGGACAAGCTGTTCCATAGAGAAACAGCTCGGTTACTGCAGAAGTGCTGGCGAACACGAGAGGTGTTGGACCTTCTGGACAGTTTCCGGGAGTGGCCCCTAGTCCGTGAGTGGTTGTCGGAACTCATTTACCCAGAACTCAAACTCAAAACTTCGAGATTCAAAGACTCAAACAAAATATGTACTGGGCCTTCTAGAAGGCAGGTGTATGGTTCTCTTTTCAGGACGAGTATGAAACGGACGGTCAAAAGCGCAAAGTTGGTCAAATAGTCTAGATCTTACCTTGCGTGTTCAAAGGGGGAGGAAGAATCATTTATTTCTGGTAATTTCTTGTAAGTGTATTAGTTAATTTGTTTCTTGTGTGTCTGTGTATTTTGTAAATTTGTATTCCTTTTCTAGCTTTTAGCTATTCGGATTAAACTTGATTGATTGATTGATTGAAAGAACCCTTCTTACACAGACATGAGAGTTTAACTCTTAATATGGTTGACTGGAACTCAAAACGTCTTCGTAAAGTTCGTATCAAAACCTTGGCATACTGATCTAAGTATAATCCTGATATAAGGCAAATCTGTGCAGATGGAGACAGTAAACATATGTAGATCAGTTTGGACACTAAAGAAAAAAACTGAAACTTCATCTTTTATGGGCATAAATAGGTGATGGTTATTATCTCTTTATTATTCTATTATTATTTATTTTTTATTTTATTTTTCCTTTTTTGTTTATTGATATTTGAGATTGGTCGTAACTTGAACTATAATGTGTGTCAACATCAGAACCAGTCAAGATTTCAGGCATGTGACATTCTGCTCCAACATCGCAACAAGTTTCAAGCAAGAACAAATAAAGAAAGAGAAATTCAAGATATTTCTAAAAACAAATTTGTAAAGTTATTTAGATACGATATTGCTAGTTTATCCAGGATGTTTCCCTATACGCATGGAAGGAATTGAATAATCCTAGCGTTTCTGAACTGCGTGTGGGGGCTGAGCAAAGGGGCAAGTAGCAACCCCGAGGAAATATGTGCCGTTTAGCAGTGTTTCTGATGAAAGGAAAGGTTGCAGGTATCACGAAATATAGAGAGGAGCTGGTTTTAAGCAAAGATAGCATGTTTGTAAGGCCGTTTCTACACTTCTGATAAGTTAATCGTGACCCGTTTAAGGTTTTCTGGCGTTTGTAGTTTTTCCCATCAAAAAATCAGTTGTATTATTTCCTGTTTCAAAAAGAGGTGTCGAGTTGAGACCATGGATCTGTAAGTTATCCGAACACGTGGTCGACTTTGGGTAAAGTTATGCATTGTCCAAATAGGTGTTGTAAGGTGTATTACGGCGTATAAGTCTTGGTACAGATTCCTCTTTTCCTCGGGGTGCGCTGTAATAAGGCGAATAAGGAAAACTTAGCCAGGCTATATTTTACCTTATGACGTCAGTTCATTTACACGTCAGTTCAGCCACACGTCAGTTCGCCTACCGTCAGTTGGCGAACTGACGAACGTCGCCTACCGCCAGTTCCCTCGTTTTTTCGTTTATATAACTTGGAGTGCTTTTGAACGTTAGTTCTTAGGTTATTTGTATTTTATTAATCGTAGCCTAGCATGTAATTGACCATAGTTATCATAGGATGTCGATAGAAATGTCGCAAAATTGTATATATTTGTAGATTGTTCTGTTATGACGTTATTTTTTGACGTAGAAACAACCCATCGGCTTGTCCATTATCTGTTTTTATGGCACTTGCCCTTCGGCCAAGTGCCATATAGCGATCGTAATTTCTATCCGTCCGTCGGTCTGTCGCTCTGTCGGTCGGTCTGTCCAGGTTTTGCTAGGTCGGGCACTTCCACGTAAGCTAGGACGACGAAACTTGGCAGGCATATCAGGGATCCCAAATGAATATGTTGTAAATAATTAGTTCCCAGATCCGAGCATCGTAGGAGGAGTGGAGGGAGGAGGAATCCGGAATCTTGAGGTATTTATAACCTTTGAACGGGTGATCGGATCTTAATGAAACTTGATATTTGAAAGAACCCATGTCTCACACTACCCTTTTAAAATCCGGACCGGATCAGGTGAATTTGGGGGGAGGGAGCTAGAGGGGGGAGCCGGAAATCTTGGGAAACGCTTAGAGTGGAGGGTTCGGGATGAACCTTGATGGGAAGAACAAGCACAAGTCCTAAATACATAGTTTGACATAACCGGACCAGATTCGGGCAGTGTGGGGGAGTTGGGGGAGGGGAGCTCTGGAACCTGGTGATCCCGCGTGTTCGGTACTTCCTGATGTGCTAGGACGATGAAACTTGGGAGGAGTATCAGGGACCCGAACAGGCTGACTTGAGAATAGTCGTTTGCCCGATACAACCATCACGGGGGGAGTGGAGGGGAGCCCGGATTTAGTGGCATGCATAACTTTTGCACGGGTTATCGGAATTGAATGAAACTTGGCAAGTCGAAAGAACTATCGTCTCAGATGTCCCACGTTGAGTCCTGATCGGATCCGATACCTGTGGGGGAGGGGGGATTGGAGTGGGGCACAACACCGGAAATCTCTTGAAACGCTTAAACTCGAGGTATTAGGATGAAATTTGGTGGGAAGAAAAAGCATTAGCCCTAGATACGTCACTGACAAAACAAGATCGTATCGGGCCAGATCAGATCGAATTCCAGGAATTCCGGTGATCGCCAGTTAGGATAGTTCCAGATATTCTAAGGACCGATGAAACTTTGCAGGCGTATTAGTGTTTTAGGGACCAGACATAATGCCCTAGGAATACTGCAACATCCACAAAACCAACCGGATGGACAGAAGGGGATGCAAGTTGGACAGTACCGAGTTTATTCGGCCTTGATTTGTTATTTGGCGTCTGGATCGATTCCGGATGGGTATGTGGGAAGGGGGGGGGGGTGGTTGAAGCTGGAATCCGAAATTTGCAGATAGGCTATGCTCCGATTCCAGTCAAACTTAATGAAAGGGAATAGGACATATCAGATATGCGACTTTTACGGGTCTGAGTCGTATTCAGCCACAGCAAGGGGAGTTGGAAGGGAAGTCTTGGAAATGATGTGGCTCGCATTGGGGTCAAACAAGTCGAGCGATTCGAAAGAAACTTGTTGTCTAGAGAGATCACATGCCACAGATGACATATTTTAGGGTTCGAACTGGATCTGACCACGGTTGGAGAGGGGGAAAGTTACCGAAAGTTCCCAAAAACGCTCAGATTTAAATGAAACTTAATAGGCGGTAAGAGAAAATACTTCAGATAATCCATTTAGGAGTCCGAATCAGATTCGGCCACGGTAGGGGGAGTCGGAGGGTTACCGGTACCGGAAATCGTGTGGTACGTCTAGGGACCAAACGAGTGGATATACTGGTTTGAAACTTGGAAGGTAGGATACTCATTTCCCCTAGATGATCCGAGGCGATGCCGGTAATGCTTAGACTTGAGTAAAACTAGATATCCTCTTTATGGGTCCGAATCGCATTTTTGGATGACAGCGTAGTTTGTGACGTTCTCATCTTCTTTCTTGTACCACCTACTCGTATCAAGTGCCATATGAGCTCTTAGCTCTTGTTTAGATTATATTGAATTGAATTGAAATTGAAAATGAACCTGAACTGACATATTTTAGAAATCCGTCAGTTCATCAACACCTTAGGTCGCCTACACGTCAGTTAATCTACAGGTCAGTTCGTCTACCGTCAGTTATCATAAACGTCAGTTGACATAAACGTCAATTGACATAAACGTCAGTTGACATAAACGTCAGTTGACAAACACGTCAATTGACATAAACGGTAGTTGACATAAACGTCAGTTGACATAAATGTCAGTTGACCTAAACGTAAGTTGACATAAACGTCAGTTGACATAAACGTCAGTTGACATAAACGTCAGTTGACATAAACGTCAGTTGACGTAAACGTCAGTTGACGTAAACGTCAGTTGACATAAACGTCAGTTGACATAAACGTCAGTTGACATAAACGTCAGTTGACATACACGTCAGTTGACATACACGTCAGTTGACATACACGTCAGTTAACATACACGTCAGTTGACATACACGTCAGTCGACATAAACGTCAGTTAACATAAACTTCAGTTGATATAAACGTCGGTTCGCCTACAAAATCCGTCACTACGCCCAAAGATTCATACCCGCCTATTAGTTCGAAGTCGACTGGGTCACCGAAAGCAATTAATGTCACCGAAAGCAAGTAAGCAGAGGGAATAATCCCAGGGGATTAACAAAAAAAACGACATTTGCGCATGATGATGAGGGTATAATTAGTTCAGTATCGTTGGGAGCTTACAATCAGATGCGGAAGGTAAAGTCACTAAAGAAAGAAGAGATGCAAAGTTAGTCAATCAGTACAAGCTGTTGCGTAGGTTTTGATTGGGGCTAGTCAAACGGAAACTGAAAAATATATGGCGAAACATAAAATTAATCCCATATAAGGGCGTAACAACCATCGCAAGGCGAAGGACCAGAATGTGCCAGTGAATCTTAATCCTTTCCGAAAGGTACAGGAAACCAGGGCCGTCACTATTCAAAATTTGAGAGGGGGTGGCAGGGCACTCTGCAGGCACCCTGCCCCCCGTTTCAGCTTTTCATCCCATGTGTATTCAGAAAGCTCATGGTGCCTGCAAGCGTTGAAGTAGTATCTCCGAGCTCAGGGGCGGTTCGAATGGCTTGGGCGTGGGAGTTGACTACCAAAAAAGCACGACTGGCAGATGTCCGTCAAGGCTCGAAGAGTCATACCAGTTAGAAACCTAACCAAGAAACTCAACACCACATGATAGAAACTGTACGAATTTAAACAAGAGCTAGAAGCTTATATGGCACTTGCAAGGATGGGTAAGAGGATGAAATACCGGAATTTGCCAATTCGTGGGTTTGTTCTGATCATTTGTAACCAAACAGCTTGAGATAAGAATGATCATGGAACCTTGGAGATAACGAGAATGTATCGTTCGTTAAAAAGTATTTTATTTTTGCACTTGGCTGTGACGATGCGCACTTTGAGGGCGCTGAAAATTCATCTCAGATCAAATCTATCTCGAGGCAAAGATGGTTCTGGGCAATCTAGGATCATGAATGTATGTAGTTTGGTAAAAAAAAAAAAAAAATTCGGTTAAGATGCGCTCTTTAAGGGTGCTAAAAATTCATTTCTAAGCAAAAAACCCTTGAGGAAAATATTATCATGTGCCCATGAAAATGTATATTTTACTTACAAATATTATTTTGTACTAAGCGTTTAAGATGAGTAGGCTAACTTAAGGGATGTTCGGATCTGGGAAATGACACTTTCTAAGCCGATCTTGTCAAGTCTCTACTTTTCTGCCAAGTTTAATCGTCCTAACAGACCTGGAAGTAACTTAAATCGTGATCTGCAGAATTACCCCCCCCCCCCCCCCCAACTCCCCGTAGATTGCCCGAATCCAGTCTGGTTCTGTCACTGATGTATCTAGGACTTATGCTTATTCTTCCAACCATGTGTCATCCCAATCGCTACACTATAAGCGTGTCGCACAGTTTCCGACCCTCCCCCCCGACTCCCCCACATTGATCAGATCCTGGCCACACCTGAAATGGGACATCTGAGACATAAAACTATTTCCGAATGTCAAGTTTCATTAAGATCCGATCACCCGTTCAAAAGTTGCAAGTAACTGAAGATTCCGGACTCTCCCTCCCTCTATTCCCCACGATGGTCAAATCGGAGAAACGACTGTTCTTAAATTAAAATGGTCGAGTCCCTGATACGCCTGCCAATTTTTATCGTCCTCGCAGATACGTAAGCATCTTAACTAGGGATAATCCGAACTTTGTAACCCTCCTTCCAACTCCCCCCCAAAGTTCCCTAATCCGGTCCGGTCTTGTCAACTATGTATCTAGGGCTTGTGCTTCTTCTTCCTCCCCAAAGTCACCGGATCCGTTCCGGACTTAAAGTGTATCATCAGAGACATGAGGTCTTTCCAAATATCATGTTTCATTAATATCCGATTCCTTGTTCAAAAGTTATACAGACATCAATATTCCAGATTACCCCTCCCTCCACTCCCCAAGGTGGTCGGATCGGGGAAATGGCTTTTTCAAAGTTAGTTTGGTCGGGTCCCTAGTATGCCTGGCAAGTTTCATTGTCCTAGCACATCTGGAAGTACTCTAACTCTCCATCACCGGACTGACCGACCGACGGACAGACCAACCGACGGAAAAGTGATCGGTATATGGCTGTTCGATTATATGATTATATGATTCTATTCGATTAGCTGTTCGATGTAGGGGTAAGATGATCCGCTGAATTGGTTTTTGAGGTTTTGTTTTTGCCGGACAAGTAGTTCGCCCGGAATCCGAGAGAAACCGAAGATTTTTCAGAAGTAAGGCAGGGATTTGATCAGTTTCGTCAAAGTAGATATGAACTATAACCTAGGAGTAAATACAAACATGCTGAATCTATATCTGAACTTGGTTTTCTCAGATGATTAGCCATTGACCTTCATCTGTTTCAAAGTCTTGATAATAAAAATGTTCAATGAGTCTGGCGAAGACCGGATATCAACAAGACCAAAATGTCTGGATCAAATGTCAAATTTTTGGGAGGCCATCGAAACCTTAAGTCTTGTTTTAAATGTATAGATTCTCAAAAATATTTCCACTTTGCGATAACATTGGCGCTTGAAGTATGTTGGAAAGTCAGTTGTTAGCGAAACCCGTGAGTCAAAAAATTTCACGGGCCAACGGAAATCACGAAAACGGAAAACGGATTTTTGCCAAAAGTTTTTTTTTTACTTATAGTTAAGATATGCACTTTAAGGAGGCTGAAAACTCATTTGTAAGCATATGCTTGGGGTACGAATGATCATGGTCCCATGGGGATTATGAAATAATCCTAATGAACTGACGCCTGTGTGAACTGACAGTAGCCTAACCGACGGTCGGAGAACTGACGTGTAGTAGAACTGTCGTATTTTAGAATCAGATGAACTAGCGTGTAGATCTACTGACGTTTGTAGAAGTGAAGTGTTGATCAATGGACGGATTTCTTAGGGTCAACTGACGTGTAGACGAACTGTCGGAAATGTTGACATACTGATGGAACTCTGTGGTGAACTGACGTTTATGTCAACTTATGTGTTGCAGTACTGAGGGAACCCCCCATACCTTACAGCTTAGGCTGTCTTGAACCGTCAGTGGCGCGAAGGGCGTCGCCGAAGACCCTCTATTCATTGCGAAGCTGTGCGGCTGCATTGATGATTTGATCTGACATTTAATATGAAAAGCCCATGGGCTCCAAATATTATAAGTATTGAATATATGTATAAGATTTCGCACAGACTTACACATATTCCTACATGCACATGCGTCAGAATCAGAGCAAAATCAAACTAGTGAGTAGCGCCAAAACCTATGCTTTCTATGAATCGCAGACGGGCATTACTCTTAGAGCTGCCCACTACGCTTGCGACACTCAAAGCGAGAGAACTCTCTCAAAGCAAGAGATGATTTTTACAGCTAAGATGCGGTCTGTACATACACATCTAGGAAACAGGGGGGGGGGGGGGGGGGGGGCTGTATCTTGTATTCGCTGTGTTCGGAATATTGCTTTATCAGAGCCAGGGTTGGTGCACGCCGGATCGATTTTTTTATTTTTTTTCAATCAAGTTTATTCCAAATAGCTAAAAGCTAGAAGTGGAATACAAATTGCAAAATATACACAGACACGAAACAAATTAACTAATCCACTTACAGGATTTTACCAGAAATAAATGATGGGATGAAACAACGTAAAAATTTGGCAGATATGGAACAAATTGATTGCCAGTATTCCTCTCGGACCGACGCACGGAAGACGGGAGGGATTTCGTCTCTACTGGATTTCAGTAGAGACGTTATCTATCGCTAGGGGTGCTAGTGTAACTGCTACTCGAGTGTGTATCACTTTTTATGGCACTTGCCTTCCGGCCAAGTGTCATATACCGATCACATTTCCGTCGGTCGGTCGGTCGGTCGGTTAGTCCGGTGTTTGGGGAGTTAGGGTACTTCAAGATATGCTAAGACGATGAAACTTGGCAGGCAGATCAGGGACCCGACCCCCGACCAAACTAGCTTGGAAATAGTCACTGGCCTGATCGGACCATCGTGGGGGGAGGTGGGGGTGTTGGAATCCGGAAAATAGGGACATTCATAACTTTCGAATGGGTGATCGGATCATAATGAAACTTGATATCTGGAAAGATCTCGTGTCTCAGATGTCTCATTTCGAGTCCGGACCGGATCCGATGAATCTGGGGGGTAGTAGGAGGGGGGAACGGGAAATCGTGTGAAACTCTCAGAGTGGGGCGATCGGGATGAAACTTGGTAGTAGAACAAGCACAAGCTCTACATACATCACTGACAGAACTGGAGAGGATTCAGACACTGTGGGGGGAGTTGGAGGGGGGGGGGGGAATTCCGGCGATCTGTAGTTAATGTACTTCCAGGTGGGCTAGGACGATGAAACTTGGCAGGCATATCAGGGACCCGATCAAACTAACTTGGAAATAGTCACTTAACCGTTCCGAGCATCGTGGGAGGAGGGAGAGGGGGGGGAATCCAGAAAATAGGGACATGATTAACTTTCGAACGGGTGATTAGATCTTAATGAAACTTGATATCTGGAAAGATCTCGTGTCTTAGATGTCTAATTTCAAGTCCGGGCCGGGTCCGACGAATGTGGGGGGGGGGGTCGGAGGGCTGAACCGGAAATCGCCTGAAACTGTCAGAGTGGAGCGATCGGGATGAAACTTGGTGTGAAGAACATGCACACGATTTAGAGACATCACTGACAGGACTGGACCGGATTAGGACACTGTGGGGGGAGGTGGAGGGGGTTCCGGAATTCCTGCGATCGGTAGTTAATATACCTCCAGGAGGGCTAGGACGACAAAACTTGGCAGGCATCTCAGGGACCCGACCAGATTAGCTTGGAAACAGTCACTTGCCCGATATGACTATCGTGGGGAGAGGGGGAGACGGCAGAATCAGGAAATTAGTAGCATGCATAACTTTCGAATGGGTTATCAGATCTTAACGAAACTTGATATCTTGAAAGACCTCATGTCTCAGCATTTCCCACTTCAAGTCCGGACCGAATCCGATGAACTGGAAGGGGGGGGGGGTCGGAGGGGAGAGCGGACATCTTGTGACACGCATAGAGTGGAGTGATCAGGATGAAACTTTTGACCATCACTTCCATCTGACCCAGCCTTGCAAGTGCCATATGAGCTTCCAGCTCTTGTTTCATGTCTTGACGCTACACCCTTTTGTTATTTTGCTCTTGGCAGAATGCAACTATCTTCCCAGTAGCAGGGCGTATTTGACGGGTCGGGTAGCGAGCATTTCGTGAAACTTTTCGTCCTTTCACGACCAGGCTTGGGACCGGCTATGGCGGAGTTGAAGGACCTCTTTTCTACCAAACCTTCTTTTTTTACACCATCAGCTCACACTTTTGCGAAAATTGCTAGCTCTGTGATGGAGTCCCGCTGGGAAGATTAAACGTCTTAGAGGTTGTAAAAACAGTTATTACACGAACAGATATGTTCAGCGGACTGAGACAATAGGTCCTTATAAACAAAAAGTGGAACGACAGTAATGTAAGAAGGCAGGAAGGAAGGAATGGGAGATGGCCAAAAAGGTGGATAATACAACTCTGGTGATTTCCGTGAAAATATGAATGTCGGTGTTATTATGATCAGACGGGGGCCAAATAGCCAGGCACCAAGTGATGGGTCAATGATCCTGCTGGCAGACACATATTTTAATCAAATAGGCACTGGTGAGGGCAGGGTGACGAATCTTAATGTTTCACGTAAGCAACAACAGACACATTTTTAATAACATAGGCATTGGTGAGGGCAGGGTGACGAATTTTAATGTGGTGTTATTAAAAAATTGGTATTTAAAAAAATTTGTGCAACATATCTAAAATCTAAAGCGAAATAGTATTTTTCCCCTTTTATTCCGTTTTTACATTTTTCTTAGAGAAATAAATGCGGCATGTAAAACATGTTTCTATACCAGCTTAACTTCAAGAACCCGTTTCTCGAGTCCATTTTGATATCTGATTTAATATTTCATGTTTTGTTTAATCTTTTTTAAGAGTTTTTCCCTTTAAGGCAGGTAAGAAACAAGTGTTTAAAATGCGAATAGATTATTTTGATTAAAAAAACTCTTTTGTAATGTCCGTGTTTAGTTTTTCATTTTGTACTATGGTTTTATTTTTTATTTATTTTTTTCATCTAGCACCAAACATTTGATTTAAGCTCACCTTGGATTCGAAATTTTCTACAGATATTAGAGCACTGAAAAACTCTAATCCAAATATGGAAATTCCAGAAACCGCCCTATACTCAGGGAGCACTGCTCCAAGCTTCAAATTACTTCAGTACAACCAAACTAGCCACAGAGAGACTATCTTTAATGGTGTAGATTTAACAATATAGATTTACCACTTTCGGTGTGCTTTACCCTCTGAAACTTGATATATCGCAGTATCTAGTGTTTTATAGTTCAACTTGGGTGGTGAGGGTGGGGCACTTTACAACATTTTAGTGCCCCCTAATCTGTCGAACCTTAGCCGTCCAGCCCTAACGTGTATTTATAACCATACTTACCCGCCTCTGAAAATCCTATAGCACCCCACCATTTCATCTGACAACTACAATGCGAATGCCATATCAGCCACTTTCTGAAAATTTGTAAAGAATCCTTCCAATTTCGCTAGACGATTGATACTTTTTTTTAATTCACCCATAGGCTACGGTACGTTTCAAATTTCCAGTCGTTGATAAGAGTTTGCAGTCGTGGATTATAGTTTTGCATCTGCTGAATATTCATCCCTATACCATCTATAATAATTGTATTCAAAGCCAAAGGCCATATACAAGACGATACATATAAAACAACAAAACAAAATAACTTTACATGAACTAAACTTTGCCCTCTCGAAATTTTCAGGGAGTTTCGAAATTCTTAAAATTTTCAGTTTCAGGGGGCAGGAATTCATTTGTTAGAAAATGATCATAGGATCTTGGGGATCATGGAAATGTATCGTTTGTCCAAAATGATCTTGTACCGGATAACACACTTTAAAAGGGCAGGAAATTTTTGTATGCAGGACACTTTACAAATGATCAAAGGCCCTTGGAGAACATGAATATGTATTGTGATTCAGTATGGACCTGAAACGGATCTGGGATGTGTGCCCTTATCAAATTTATGCAGATCGGATAACTTGTTCGAAAGTTCTGCGAGTTACAGATTCCGGATTCTCCCGTGGATTGTCGGATCCGGTAGAGACAGTTTACAAAGTCAGTGTGGTCAGGTCCCGAATACGCCGTAGCTGTTTCCTCGTCTTAGACCATCTGCAAGTACCCTAACTCGCGTGCCACAGTATTTCCGTTCCCGTCCTTCAATTCCACCACAGTAACAGGATCTGGCCCGATTATGCAAATGGAACATCTAGAACGCGTGTTTTTCCATCTGTCAACTTTCGTCCGGATCTGGTTGTTTTAGAGCTATGCATGTCACGAGATTTCCCGGATCCTATTCCAACTTCCCACAGCGCCCGGATCTGGTCTTGTACCATTATGTCAAGAGCTTATGTTTTGTCTTCCCACCAAGTCCTATCAATCAATCAATCATCGTATTTATTCCTTAATATCTCTTTCTCAACGTGATAACATAGGACTTTCAACTTAAACAAAATACAATTGATAGATACACTTCATTTTAAAACTTAAGAAACTAAATAAAACTCCTATCCACATCCCCCCACACTAGGCATGCCACGTGACTGTGCTCCATCTCCAACTTCCCCCGAAGTTTCTGGATTGAGTCAGGACTTGAGATGGAACATCTGAGAAGAGTGCTCTTGAAAGTTGTCAAGTTTCATTCAGATCTGATCACCCGTTCGAAAGTTATTCATGCTTCAAGTTTCCAGATTTTCCCTCTCTCCACTCCCTCAGGATCGTTGGATCCGGGAAAGAAGCCTTATTAGTCAATTTGGTCGGCGCCCTAACATGCCTGCCAAGTTTCGTCGTTCCAGCGCATTTGGAAGTACCCTAACTCGCGATCACCGTACCGACGGAAACGCGATCGGTAGGCTATATGCCATTTTAGCCACACAAGCGTGGGCTTGGCATCTTTCACAAGAGACTATAAAGGTCGTTAGGCCGGCTTCAAGCTCCTCGGTAACAGTGGCGCTTTAGAACAGGACACGTTCTACAGTGAATGGGACAGCGGTAGAACGTGGATTCATCCCTGCTCCGCTAAAAGCGCAGGCCTTCGGATGCACTACAGCCGTGACGCTGTCTTGAATAGAAACTCTACTCTGTCCTCCATGACTGGCGTTCAGAAACGATTCTCTGTGTCGATAGGGAGAGTTCGTGATGTCAGAGGAACTGAAGGATTTCTCCCTCGTTTGGTATCTTTCGATCGTTTTCCCATTTATATATATATATATACGTGTATTTAAAAGCCAGTGGCCATATACACAACTACAAACACAAAAATAAACAAAAAAGAAAAACAATAACACTCAACAGGTTCAAGACGCTGCCTTCCGCGCCTCCAAGACTTTCTCTTAGAAACAAATTTTGTTCCATAATCTTTACTGATTTTCTTTCAAGTGGGCTTCGAATAAGAACCTCCTCAGCTGAGCAATCATGGATATCGCTTATACGGCCCAACCTCCTAATTGATAGAATGAACTCGCGTCATCGTTTTCCATCGTATTATCCGAAAATTCTCTTTCTCCGCAAGGATAGGAAATGGGTCTCAGCTTTGAGTGAAATAAACATTTTCCATCCTTTCCATTGATGAGGCTATATATGGATGATTAATTATTTTTTTTCGATTGTTTTCCCGTATTTGATCTTTATTCTCCTTCAAACGAAAATCTATTCAGACCTTCCTCCTTTCATTTCTTGCAGATATCTCATAGTGAATCTCCACCTCTTTCAACCAAGCAGTCTTTCCCCCTATATTCGAGAGTTTTCTTTCCCCGCGAGGAAATAATTAGATGGCTTTTAAGAAAAATCACATCCTTAAATTCGTGTCGGCACTTCTTTGCCTCGTGCTAGCTCATTGTATCTGTGACAGTCGGTATCTCTGTGCTATCAAGAAGAGTGAAGTATCAGACTACTTGAGATAAGGTCCCTCCAGTCGAGGTTAACTAGGTCATTCGTCGAACCACTACGTGCTAAGAATTCTGGTGAAGCTTGTCAGATAACTAAGAGGAAAAGATGTCTCAGATTTTCTTTTTCAAACTCTCAGCGGGACATTGGAGGAGATGATAAGAATGAGCTAGCTAAGAATAAAGACGATTTAAGAAGTATCCATCTCACCGAAAAAGGGATGGATATGACCCGTCATTTAAAGTTCTCGAAAATGCTGGTATTTCTTCCCTCGTTTTGTCCATACTTTTCATATACCGTCTTCAAAAGAGGATGACTACGTACTGGTTGCTGTCTGCAGAACCGCAGACCGTTGGTTCTAATGAAAAGAATTGCTTTGCGAAACATGTCCAGTGCTGTGTTTTTTTCAGTCTGCCGAAAGTAAGATCTGACACGCTATTACACGTGGAACAGAATCTGCACGTTAAGAGAATTTATCATGGCCTAAATTGTGTCCCAACGAAAAAATACCGGTGACCCCCTCCCCCGCCCCCGGAATCCGGCAAAACACTCCTGGTAGCACATCCGCCGGCACTCCCACCCCATCTCCCGTTACCAAAGCCCTCAGTACCAAACCCCCCCCCCGTTACCAAACCGCCTGGTACCGAACAACCAACACATGTAAGAGCGGTATGTAAGAACTTTAGAATTCAACATGTCATTAAATATTTACTTCCGTAATCTCGATGTTAGCTCAAGTGGAAATCTGTTAACACCCCCTCTCCCCCAACCTCAAAAGCATCCAGAATAATCCCAAAAGTATCTCAGCAAGTATGAAAATAAAGTTCTGCAAAAAGGGTATGTGTTGTGCAAAAGCTTCTGGCTGGAAGTGTTCTTAGTGTTTTATCAGTTGAGCGCCGGCAGAACAAATATAAACATGGTGACTGTCAAGCAAAGGTGAAGGTCCATGATGTATTATTGCTGACGTGAACGAACAGACGCATTCACTTGATACTGTTGTCGGTGAGGTGTTAATAATGAAAGAGCAAATCCAATCCCGTGGCACTCAACGTATAAGAACAAGCTGATGCAACAAGGGTATGTGTATGTCATCAATAACTCCTGGCTGGAGGTGTCTCTTTGGAAAGCAAACGATCAAATTTAAAGCCATGCTACTCAGTTCACCCCTCCCCCCCGCCTCCCACCCCTCAACAAACCCTTTCCCAATCCTTACCCTTCCTGGCGAAGAAGCTGCAGTTCAGATGCCACCCGTTTGTGCAGAGCACGGGCCATTTTACGGTTTAAACAGTCAGCCAAGCTCCCTATCCCCTTGCCTGATTACCGCTCCTCTTCGGTTATCCTTTCATTGTATCAGAAGCTCCAAGATGGGCAGTAGTTTTTACTGTACGACAGTCGTCTTATCAGTGTTGATCTGATTCTAATGTTTTGGACAAAGCGTAGCTTTCTCACCTTATTTGAATATTCCGCGCTTTCCCCATATATAACGCCATCTAGCAGTGTTGAGTAAAGTAAAGTATCTTCATAGAAGCGCTACCAGTTCAGTTGGTAGACTGCCTTCAACCAGATTAATGGCTTGTAACAATTAAAGTGGATTTGCTATAATTTTAAGGTAAACCTTTTTCAAATTATTATATTAGTATATAATTAAGATATAATTATTAATTCTGAATTAAAGTATTCATTCTTAAAGTAAAATCATAAAGTAAAAGATTCATTATTATTTTATAGGGTTCCTGACTTTCCTGACTGCAATCATTGCTGACATTGTACATCTGTAAATACTCGTTGTTACAATAAACGTTATTTAACGTTGCACTGGAGGAATTGACGTGCCAGAGCGGTTTTCCCAACAGTAGCCTAACACTACCTCGGTTGTACAGTTACTAATTTTGTTATGGAGTTTCAAGAAAAGGTTAAAGCCCACCTTGCACTATTTACTGTTTATGTTCCAATATTCAAAGTTATCTGAATACTGCATAGCTCGATAAAAAAATTATCGAGGGCCTTGCCTGTTTTAACCGTTTTTCCGGGCAAATTTCGGCAAAATTCAGAAAACCGGTTTTATACAAAAGTAGCATGATACGCGAACACTCGTCGGGAGCCTAGTGCGCATGGAAACTAGTGGATTGCGGCAACTGCAAAGATGGTGAGGTATTCTTAGCGGGTTCAGAATGTAACATAGGAAATTTGGATCTCCAGGTATAAGAACTAATGAATGATGTTACTGAAGTAGGTTGGATTGGCATTATCCGTACGACAGGTCCTTTAAGACTCGAGTCAAGATATGAGTGAAGTCAATTGAATATTGCATAATATGGTAAGTTGAAAAGATATTTGAAAATGCTAGCATAGTTTTTGGTTAATGCGGGAGGGGGCCTTGTTCCCCAACCAGGTGAATCAAGCAGCGGGCCCGATGGACAAGTGTACGTTATCAAGAGTTTGACATTTCCACACTGGCTGCGGAAATGCGGAAAATCAATTAGAATGCAAAAACGACACAGTAAAGCACGTTGCAAAATGTCTGCCTATCTTTATTCTTCTATCGACAAACCGAAAATACTCCCCCAGCGCCCTAATAACCGCCTGGTGAAGACCCACCAATCCTTGCTCGCCTGGTCTCCTAGGTTTGGTACCGGGGTGGTGATTGTTCGGGAGTGGGCAGGGGTTTGGCGGGGGGGGGGGGGGGTGTTGTGGCATCCCAACACTCTACCTTGCGCCTAATCATGGGTGAAATCTATCCAGCATCTGGACCATCTTTGCCCAAAGCAGCAAAATCTGTCCACTGGCTCCAGTTGTTAAATACGGTCGCCATCCAATCCTTGGTCACCCGCTCTCATTCGGCAAAAGGGAGGGGGTTCTGCCAGCAAAACGACCAGGGCGGTCGATAGAGCACTGGGGGAGTGTTTTCATTTTGACAATAGAAGACCAACGATAGGTAGTTTGCAAATTGCTTCACTGCGTCGCTTTCGTATTGTAATTGATTTTCTGCATTTTCTCAGCCCGTATGGAAATGTCAAACTCTTGATAACAAACACTTGTCCACAGGATCGTCTACAATCATATGATTTTGCGATAGACCCGTCTAAAGATGCGACCAGAAAATAAAATGTCATTTTTCAGGCCTGTTTCATCGTGCCGTTATGATGTCCGGCTCAGCTTACAGCCCGTGGGCGCTGGTGGATGACCCGGAAGTCGTAGCCCTGCGAGTAGCGAAGGTAATTTGTGATTTTCTTCCCGGATATTCAGTTCAAGGGCCCCATAAATGTCCTAGTATATTTTCCGTTTCATTAGAAATGCTCGGTTTAAAGCCGTAAGACCAGAGGAAATTATCCGAAGATCTGAGGGAGGAGAAAGTTATAGTTTTGAAAATTGTTGCCTTCGGAAGGAACCAAGTGAAGCGCAGAGGTTTCTTTGAAGTTGTAAAGTCTTTTTTGCCCCGAGTAACTTCCAAGCTTTTTTGCGTCTTGCAGCAACACCGAGGTGGGTGTACTCTCTTTCTTTGGTGTTTAACGTCAAAGAACAAAAAACAAATCCATGATATCATAATTGTGTGTTAATTCTCTGATGAAAAGAAAATATTTGTTTCTGTAGTTAGAATGAGTTATAAAGGTTTATAAATCGATGGCCTAATATGTCTTTATTCAATAAATTATGGATGCATGCGTGGAAGGCAAGGTAATTGTATGATTTAATTGGCTTGGGCCCAGGGGCATGATCTTTTTCTATCTCTGTTCCCATCATAAGTTTCCATGAAGATTTCTTCGGATTTGAAAAAAATTCACGTACCTCTTGGACCTATGTTTTCGGCTAACGATTGGTTTATGTACTCCAGAACAGAAAAATAACCTTGAAGTGTTTTTCCTTGGCCCATTGGTCTTTCACACATTTCTGCCTGATTTTTATTGCTGCAACACAATCGAGTCACAATGTGTTTGTTTTCTGGGCGGTAATATGTCCAGATAACATCTCAATAAACAGAACTTGAGGCTTTAGCCTACAACTTCACCATTCATTCATAATCATTCCAGAGCGCCAAGTCATTGAGTGTGACGTCGGCATCGTTCCCCTTCGACCGAGTTTATTTATTTATTTGTATTTATTTTGTTTGTGACCAGCTTTTTGTATAACAGCGGAGTACGAGTAAAATACCGTAAAATACCCAGCGCGAGATATGGTACTTAATTTGATTTTCCCGGCAAATTCGAGCCACAGAATTGAAAACCACCGTAACAGCTGTTTTTTTTTAATTCGAAATACGAAGAGAACCACAACAAACTTGTTGATCGTGGAAACATACTTGTGGGCCATGCATACGGAGTAGGAATGACTGGTTCGAGCCACATACTCGTTGTGGATCACAGAAAAATGTATTTGGATTGATGAGCTTAGATGGTGGTAGCTATCTGCCAGATCATAAACAGGTCTCTTAGATGGTGGACGTCTTTGGATTGATGTGCTTAGATTTTGGTCGCTATCTGCCAGATCATAATCAGGTCTCTAAGATCTCACTTTCTGTTGAATTGGGTGTGGACTGTGGGGGGGGGGGGGGACAGAATATACTTGGACTTCACTTATTCTAAACAAAAAGGAATTAAATAGAAAACCACGACCAAATACTATAAATATAGAGATTTATTTACGAAACATTGTTGTTCTGCACAACTCTGAATCCCTCCACTGGTATTTGGAGTGAGCAGCTGAAACAACCGTACCGTAATTTTCAGCCCAAACGATTCTAACTTCTTTCATGACACACATTTGTTCGAGGTTGAAAGCTGTTTCATGATCTTAAGATGCAGGTCTAGTGAACACGCTGTAATTGACTGGATCACACGAGTGCTATATCAATTGCGAAAACATTATCCATGCATATTCTTTACTGTGTTAAATTTGAGAATACAAGAGAACGGCTGTGAAACTATAATGGACACTAAACCCGCAAGAGTTCAGCCTAGTCGACACGACGAATAAGCAGCACGCGACAGCATGGTGGTAATACAGTACAGTTTGTTCAGTGTAATAAGAACTTCAGTTTTAAGAGGAAATAGAAGCATAATCTGGGAATTTGGGAGATGGTGTCGGTTAAACTAAGGGTATTTACAGCCGTAAGTGCTGCTGAAGAGTAGTAACACCTTCAAAGCACTTTTCGTAAATCGGGGCTTAGTTTATGGCTAATGAAAATACAAACTAAAAACAGAGACGGAAATGAATATTGAGTCTCCATAAGCTTATCGCTTTGAGGAGGAATGGGTCACAGTGCCCAATCGTATTCATTTTCGGGCAGCGTGTCCCAGTGTTCCTCACTGTACCATGACCCAGTTCTCCTCGGACGGTCAGATTTAAGTTTTTCGACAAAATATCTGAAGATGGTGCATTAAATAACTGAAGATGGTACATAAAAACAAAGAGGCTGTAGTGTTTGCAGCATTGACCTAGCTGTGAAACAAAACGACAAAGAAAATCCAGACTCGATAAGCAAAGACGTGCCTTGGGTGTAAAGTGACCACAAGATCCAGGAAATGACCGCGAAAAACTTATTTCTGATAAATGTTTGAAATGAAAGTGGTAAAATCAAACTGAAAGTTATCTGACTAAACTGGCCACTAGATAGTGCTTATTCAGTCCAATATTCAGAATTTTCCTATCAGCTGGATGCGAGAAAGTACACGTGGCCCATACCCAGGGGCGTCGCAAGTGCATTTTCGGTGGGGGGGTGCAGAGCCAAAATTTTATCGAATCTATCAAAAATTTCACCGAATCCTACAACTAAGAATTCGAGCTTTAAAGTATGGAACAGAAACGATTACGTAGGAAGAGTAACAATAACGATAAGCGACGATATATTAATATAAATACGATAAGCCAACTATTAGGCGGCGTTTTGGCGAAGCCCATATGGAGAATTTATTGCCGGACATGATTGCAGTAACAGCTTCTAAATCGAGCGCCGCAGGCGAAATTTTCGAAATCCATTTTTTTTTTTGTAGGCTAAAATTTAACTGCTTCTCTTACAAATTCTATCATTTACCGTTGATTAAATACCGAGACTCGAAGACGTTCCAGAAACCGGATGGAGCGACGTTCCGGCAGCAGCGGCTACTGTAGTCTAGCCAATAATGCCCGTGATCACAGAAAGTGAGCGCCGCAGGCGAGATTTTTTATTTTTTTTTTTTAATTTAATTTTCCAGATTCTAGCTTTCAATGTTTCGAAATCTCAATCCTACAACTGGCTTAAAAACCCCCGTCAAATGACGCACCCTTCCACAAAATAGAGAATATTACGAAAAAGTGTTGCAGGCCGAATTTTCGAAATATTTATCATAATATATTCTTTTTGGGATCCAAAATAAAAGTAAGGACTATCGATGACATCATAGATCATCCCTTTTGTCTGCGACCAGTGCTTTCCTCGACCTCTTCTGAGTTTCGAGATTCGTGGTAACTTCCGAATCCTGGCAATTATAACGAATAAATTACCGAATCCCAGTTATTATACCGAATAAGTTAAGACCGATAGCATGTTCGGGATTATGTATAACTACCGTATCCCGGTTATTATACCGAATTGTTTTAGTATCGAAAGACTACCGAATAATATTCATATTCGGTACACTTTCGTCGAAACATGATACCGAATAATTTTTAACCAATAGCTTATTCGGGATTCTGTGTAACTACGGAATCTCCATAAATATACCGAATAGTTCCGGCATCGAAAAATTGAAAAATTACCCAATGATTTCAGTCAATACTCACCAGGTTCGTGATAACTACCGAATACTGGCAATTATACCGAATCCCGATCATTATACCGAAGAGATTTGTACAGAAAGCCTATTTAGGATTCTGTATAACTACCGAATCCCCGTAAATATATCGAAAAGTTCTGCTATAGAAAAAATACCGAACAATTTCAGTAAAATTTCGGGCCTCCGGCCCAAAATCTTACCGAATCTTAAAAAGGTGGGGGGTGCTGCATCCCCCGCACCCCCCCCCCTTGCGACGCCCCTGCCCATACCTACTAGTGTCCCAGACCTCCACCCGCTCCCTATTACCCCCATTATCATAGTTAGGTTACTGTAAGTAACTGTCCAGTTGGAAAAAGCCGATTTATTTGTCTGTTTATTTATGAGCGTGTTCCACCCTACTTACCTTAGTTACTATGCATGACATCGCGAATTTTGGATTTCTTGCGTCAATAATATGGTATGGCGTTCTAATAAATCTGGTTCACTTAACGGTTCTTTGATTCTCATATATTCCATCGAGGCCACCCTAATAACGCTTGCCATTTTTCTTTATTTATTAGTGATACTTGCACTGTTTTTTCCACACTTTTGAAATTCCTGCCGTAACATTCAACTTTCCGCAGAGCTTTCCACTATCCTCCTGGAATTACTTTCCGGGAAAGCCGCTTCGGTTTTCGAAGCACGTTAACCGCGTTGGAAAGTTCGGCAACTTTCCGAAGTAGCGCGAAAACCGCTGGAAAGTTAGCTTTCCAGCTCGCGAAAACCCTCCTAAGACAGCGAAGTATAAAAATAAAAATAAAAATGGAACAAAACATCCCGCAAATAATAAAATTTACGTATACATGCCGTGACGTGCTAGGAATCTGAGATGTGGATGTTGAGGCTATTTCTTACTGAGGACTTGCAGTCTGAAAGACATGCCGCGGGAAACTTGTATCGCCTAATCAGTTGTTTGCATTTTACCGGTGTGGTAAAATAGGGGAGTCTCGTATGACGGTAATAATAAAAACGAAGGGGTCACGCTCTTACTTTCAAACCCTTCAAAGAAATACAGAGGCGCTTACAATTTTCACTGTACCATCGTGCAGCCAGGACGACAATCTTGTTGGAAGTTGATTGAATTTGTTCATCCAATCAGCGTCTCTTCGTGTTTTTTAGTTTTTCTTTTGTTCCTCGCCCCTACTTCTGTGACAATGGGAATACTGGTTTTCAGTGACGGATAATACACCAAACTTAACTAACGACAGTCGACATGCTGAATACGAATATAAAACCATTTTCTCGCCGGACAAGTAGTTAATCCCGGAATCCGGCTAAAACCGGGAAGTTTGTTAAAAGTAAAAGTTTTATCTGAAGTTGATTAGATATCCAATTTAGAGATAAGGAGACATGCTGAATCCGAATATGAAGATGATTTTCTCGTGGGACAAGTCGATCGCCCGGAATCCGGCAAAAACCGGAGAGTTTGTCAAAAATAAAAGATTAGTCTGAAGTTGATTATAGGTTCGATTTAAGGTTAGTGAAAGATGCTGAATCAGAATATGAAAATTATTTTATCGTCGGACAAGTAGATCGCCTTGAATCCGGTCATTACCGGAATATCTCTTAAAAGTAAAAGTTTTATATGGGTTTTATTAGGTGTTCGATCTACGGGTAAGACGACATGCTGAATTCGTGTATGACAATCATTTTACACCTGGACACAGAGTTCGCCACGGATCCTGCTGAAATCGAAAAATTTTGTATCGACACGCTGAATCTGTTTTTGAACCTCACTTTTTTTTCAAGACAAGTAGTTAGCTCGGAATCCGGCTGAAACCGGAAATTTGGCAAAAGTAAGGCAGGAAATTTCGTCAAAGCAGACATGACGCAGGCTATAGGGATAAACTAACATGCTGAACTTCGTCTTCTTAGATGATTACCACTGGACCTCTACAAGACCCGATTCTCTGTAAACATTAAATTTGTGAGATCCCATCGAAACCTTTGGTCTTGTTGAACAGTGGATGCATGAACGTATTATCGGTCTTCGGCTACATAAACAACTTCTTGCGGTCTTGCGGACTGTAATTTAGATCAACCCTAAAGTGGTCTATCCAGAACGTGTTTCAATTCCGTTCTAAAGTCTAAGCCAAATTCTCCACTCTTCTGTTTCCAGCTGGCTTGCTTTCAAATTCCTGATCTTCATTTTGCGACGATGTTACTTTGTCCCTATTCAGTGTGTCAACTCAAAACGATAAGCAGCTGTTTTGGCTTATCGCTGAAACTGAGTTTCGAGGGTCTTCACCTTCTCTTCCAGCTCTCAGTATTGTGTTATCTTTTGGCTTTCCCACTTTGACATGACTGGAGATAGGTGTCTTTTGAACAGCTGAAGTTTCTAATTAACTGACTGTTCAGACTTCGAAATGGGGTGGAATTGACCAAGCTACAGATATGTTGAATGGATTTAAGGATTCTTGTGTCGAAAATGTATTCGAGAATCCTTCAAATGTCTTCGAGGAATCGGTGTTTGTAAGTGTTCTAGACATGAAGTCTTCAAGAAACTACAAAAAGTATTCGAAAAAAAATATAAGGTATTCGAGAATGTTTTAAAACTATTTGACATTTAAATTGGAATTAGGTATTCGAGAATGACACAAATCATGGTTTTCCAGACTGACAAAAATGTATTCGACAATGCAATGTCGCAATGAAAGGAAATTCTGGTAGTACGGATTCCGATTCCCTCCACTCCCCCAAAGACAGTCGGATGGGGGGAATGACTGCTTCCGAGTTAATCTGAGCGAGTCTCCGATACACAAGCCGAATTTCATCGTAAAAGTGTATCTGTAAGTACCTTAACTCGCGATCACTAGATTTCCGAAAAAAAAAACTCCGAGGCCTCCACAGTGTGCCGATCCCGTCCATTTCTGTCAAAAATGTATTTACAACTTGTCCGTGTTCTTTTCACCAAGCTTCATCCCGGTCCATCCACTCTAACCCTTTTCCGAGGTTTCCGATCCCCCTCCAATCCTCCCCCTTCCCCGAGAGTTATTGGATCTGGTCCGATGTGTTCCCGATCTCCCGTTCGAACGTTATGCTTGCCTTAAGATCCCAGATTTCGCCTCCCCCCTCCCGACGGTCGGATCGGGAAAATGACTTTCTTAAGACAATCTGGTCAGGTCCCTGATAATTCTGCCAAGTTCCATCGTCCTAGCACATCTAGAAGTAACTTAACCCGTGATAACCGGAAATCCGGGACCAAGAATCTATCCCTCCCTCACAATGCCCGAATCCGATCCTGTTATGTCAACGATGTCTCAAGGATATGTGCTTGTTCTTCCCACAAAGTTTCATCCCGATCCCTCCACTGTAAGCGCGTCACGATATTTACGGTACCCTCCTTGAAACTCCCGCTACAGCTGTCGGATCCGGTCCGGACGTAAAATAATACATGTGAGACATGTGTTCTTTCCAGTATCAAATTTCATTTGGATCTGATCACCCGTTCGAAATTTGCGCATGCAGTGACTATTTCCAAGTCAGTTTGGTTGCGTCCCTAATATTATGCCTGCCAAGTTTCATCATCCTAGGACATCTGGAAGTGCTCTAACTCGCGATCACCGGACCGACCGACTGATAGACCGACCGACCGACCGAAAAATGATCGGTATATGGCAAGTGCCAAAAAACTGTCCTGCTGTCATTGGACTGTGAGTGGTAGTTTCGTGGGCTGAGCAGATGCACGGCTCAAACATTTCTAGATTGTTGGCACACACTCTAAGAGCATTATAAGTAGAGAAATGAAAGACATAAGTGCTTAGCAGGCAGGATTTGAACCCACCGCCTTTGGCTTCCATGGCCACTGCTCTACCACTGAGCTACAGAGGGGTTTGTGAACATATTATAGTTCGTTATCCAGTACAGTCAGGCCCGTATCCAGAAATCTATCTCGGGGTGGGGGGGGGGGGGGGGGGGGGGGGTGCCTTTCGGGGGGGGGGGGGGTTATTGCCTGCTAGTCGGACAGCAAAGTACAACAAACATGTAGGTCAGACGGAAAAGCCTATAAAAATCGTTATTTTTTCATGTTTCGGGGGGGGGGGGGGTCAACCCCCTACCCCCCCCCCCCTGGATACGGCCTTGACTACAGTATTCAGATAAATGTCAATGGTGACCCTGCCGAAAGCACATTAGTGTTCACATTCACAGTTTACGGTTTTCACATTCACAGTTTTCACATTCATAGTTCAAATCCCCATGTCAGGGACTGGAGTTCAAGCTCTCTGAGTCACTCTAAGGCCTAAAAATCTTGGTAAATTGGAAAGAAGTTTAAATTCTTACCATTTTGTGCTTCCAGTTGAAGATTCGTGGCTTTCGAAGAATTCTGTTATGTCTTGGCCGACATTCTAGTTTAAAATTAGATTTAGGTTAGATTTCTTTTGTACTTTAATTGAAATTAATTGTTCGGAGCTTTCGCATGTAATCAAAATAATTAGTCGAACCACCTCTGTTTGATTTCGGAGTTGACGGAAATAATGACCCCTTTGCTTTCCAAGTATTCCCCCCGAATCGTTAATATTCATTCTTTATTTTCTTTTCATCTAGGAAGCCCTAAATCTCAATCTTTGCAGTCAAGAACGATTTTTACGAAGAAATATCGCTTGGATCTCGATGTAAACGTTTCTCATAATACTATTTCCGTTATTTATGCTCGAATAAGTCGATCGTTTTTCGTTTGCCCTCCCGTTTACGAGAACGTTTTTTCTTCCCGTTGACGATTGTGTTTTGAACATTATTTCTTGACTACATAGATCAAGGTCTGCATGCTCACGTGCCAGAATTCCTTGATTTTTTTCAAATACTTTAAGCGTGTACAATTTGCGTTCCAACCTCGTGAAAAGCTACAACGCTGACTGTACCAACCTTCTCGAAATAGTAACTATTTGCCTACCACGCACGGGAGCCTAATAAGCATGGTTATTACGATCTCTGTATCTCTGTACGTGATGGGCACGATTATCACGTGGCACGATATTTTGAAGAAAATAGACAAATGTGTTCTAGCCTTGAAGCCAGGATCCGTAACGTCATGCGTAGTAACTACGGTAATTAGGCTGGAACACGCTTTTGATCTCGTCAGTTACAACGGTTCTGAAATGCGGTCGTCAGAATTGTGCGTCTTGTTGGTAAATTGTCTTTCCTGTCAGTGAAACCCGGCTTGTTCAGAAGGGGCGGTAGGTGGGGGGCAGCGGTGACGGACCTAGCCCCGTGACGTATGGGCGGTTTAAACTTCTTGGGGGGGGGGGGTTGAACACCACAAAATGTACTTTGAATGCAGCAGGGCCTCAGAAATGGTTTAGAACAATAGACAAAAAAGGTACTGCACCACATCTCGATTGAACGAATTTCAAGAAACCAGTTTGAAACCCACGTTGAACACATATCTAAGACTTTTCTTACCGTTTTACAAAATAAACAATGTGGAGTTAAGTAGAAAAGGCACTGCGTGTTCGCTAACCCTCTCTCCTTCTTACTCTTATGTTTTGTGTTCCTTCGGGGCGGCTACCCTACTTGAATTTCCGAGGGGACCTCAGCTAACCAGGAAAAAATCCTAAAGCTATACTCGACGCCATGTTACAAAGATAATGTCTCTCTATATGTCCGGAGTTCAGACACACAACTGACTCCTCGAACAATGAGTCATTGTCTCGGTTGAAAAATGGTATAATTTTCATCAGTGACCTTGGTCAACTAATCTGGCGCAACCAGATGCCACAGTTCTGATGAGAAACTGATTTCTTCGGGCAACTTTTCTGTTTTTCCTGGGTATCTTTGGGCCTCCTCGAAAGACCAGGGGGTCAACCGCCACCCTACCCTCCCCCAAAATGACGCTTCTGACCTTCCTTCTCCCCATAGAAACGGGCTGGTTTCGCCACTGGCGCTGATTGACGCTAGTTTTGTACCCGCATTCTTAGGATGTGGAAAACACACAGGCACCCAGATGACACCGGGCAGGGGGGGGGGGGGGGGGTATATCTTCGTGTGCACTCTTATGGGCAAGCAAGTTCAAAATATGTCTTGGGTCAGTCAGGCAAAATAAAAAGATTTAAAATGTCTATGACTAAAAAGTAACAACAAATAAAGCTAATTATTAGGCAGTCTCTATTTTTTCAATAAGCCTTTCGGGATGATAAGATGCTTGATGCCGTCTGACTCACTGAATGATTTGATACCAATGTTTGGGATTGACTATTTTGTCATTATAAGTAAGTAAGGAAATATTCCAACCTACTTACCATTGTTACTACGCATGGCATAATGAATTCTGGCTTCTTGGCATCAAGACTGGCATTTTTCTGTTTTCAGCAAAATATCGTGCCACGGACTAATTTGGCCAATCACCTCTTAGCGATACGTAGTTACCACGCTTACTACACTTCCGAGCGTGGTAGGAAAAAGTTACTCTTAGGCATTGTTTCGAGAAGGTTGGAACGGTCAGCATAGTAACTTTTCACGAGGTTGGAACGAAATAGTAACTAATAGTTAATATTGTTAACGGAACACCTTCTAAGTAAGTTATTCGTAACCCGCCATTTTTAAAAGCGGAGTAAGTGAAAGGAAAAAAAAAACGACAGTTACGAGCTCGTATTGCACTTGATACAAGTAGTTGGTACAAGAGAGTGGATAAGAACGTCACAAAATATTCCACCATCCAAATACGTGGTTTGGATCTAAAAATAGGATATCTAGTTTCAATCAAGTCTAAGCATTTACGGCATCGACTCGGATTATCTAGGGCAAATGAATTTTCTACCTTCCAAGTTCCAACCCAATAGATTCACTCGTTTGGTCCCTAGATGTGCCGAAAAATTTCCGGTACCCCTCCAACTCCCACTACCGGGGCTAAATCTGATTTGGACTCCTAATTGGATCACCTGGTACACTTGGATACACCATCCATCAAGTTTCACTCAAATCTGAGCATTTTTGGGGAACTATGGGTAACTTCCCCCGCTCCCACAGTGTGGTCGGATCTGGTTTGATCCTTAGATTTGTCATCTAGGGTATGTTATATTTCTAGATTCCAAGTTTCATTCAGATCGCTCCACTTCTTTGACCCCAATGCGAGCCACAACTTTTCCAGGACTCCCCTTTCAACTCCCCGACTGTGGCTGAATATGACTTGGCAACATAGACATCGCATCTCTGAAATCTCCGATTTCCAATTCGTGCCCCCCCCCCCCCTCTCCTACGGCTGCCAGATCTTGCACCCCATTCTGTCCATCCATTTGGTTTGTGTGCAAGTGAAAATTCTTCTGGAACCGGCCTCCACCTCTCCCAACCGTGGCTGCATGTGATTTAGACGAGTGTTTTTGTCGGGTCATCAGTTCTTATCACCCATAAAGGTTCACTAGGATCGGACCACCCGTTCGTAACTTACGTAGCAACTAGTGATTTCTGAATTCTCCTTGCTTAGAATTTCTGAAACTATCCTCTAACTGGCAATGAGCGTAATTCAGGGAACCCCCCCCCCCCACAAAGCCCGGACACTATCTGGTTGTGTCAATTACGTATCTAGGGCTAACGCTTGTTCTTCCCACCAAGTTCCATTCCAGTTCCTCGACTCTAAGCGTTTCACGAGATTTCCGGTGCCGTCCTCCATTCTCTCCCCCCCCCAAGTATAGGTCCTATCAGGACTTAACCTGGAACATCCGAGTCTTTCCACTTGCCAAGTTTCATTCATTTTCGATCACCCGTCCAAAAGTTATGTATGCCACTAGATACCGGGCTCCTCATCCTTCCACTCCCTCGATGATGGTCGGATCGGGGAAACAAACTATTGTCAAGTCAGTCTGTTCGGGTTCCTGATACGCCTTCGAAGTGTCATCGCCCTAGCCATCAGGAAGTACCGAACTCGCGGGACCACCAGAATTCCACCCCCCCCCAACTCCCCCACCGGTTGTAACAATGATGTATCTAGGACTTGTGCTTGTTCTTCCCACTAAGTTTCATCCCGATCCCTCCATTCTAAGCGTTTCTCAAGATTTCCGGTTCCACCCCTTTAGCTCCCCACAAAGTCACCGGATCCGGTCCGGATTTGAGTGGGTCGTCTGAGACACACGGTCTTCCCAAATATCAAGTTTCATTAAGATCCGATAACCCGTTCAAAAGTTATACCTTAAGATTCCGGATTCCCCCTTCCTCCACGATGCTCAGAAAATCAGAAAGATAAACAAATAAAAACAAATCAAAGACACACAAGAAATGACTCGAAATGTTCAATCTTCGGTCAGGAAGCAATGAATGACGTCGTGCAATCAGGTTCTCTAAGTTCAAATCAGTTTCTCTAGATGCGAATAACCTTGGCTGGTGTTAGAATTTACAGACAGAAAATGTACCGTAATGTTTACAACAATCCTTCCTGCTGACTGGTAAGGGTTTCTTCTCAGCCCTTCAAGGATATCGTTCACTCAGGCGTTTGACCTAACTTAATTGTGGGAACATACGATGAGTATCAATTCACTCATACCATTCACTCAGTATCAGTGTTCACTCTGTATCAGTATCAGTTCACTCCTTCAAGCCGTTTGACTTAAACTAATATTGCGAACACACGATCAGTATCTTTTCACTCCTATCATTCACTCAGTATCAGTATCACTCCTTCATGGCGTTTGACTTGAGCTACTGGTGCGAACACACGATCACCATCAGTTCACTCCTATCATTCACTCAGTATCAGTGTCAGATCACTCATTCAAAGCGTTTGACATAAGCTAATAGTGTGAACAAACGAAAAGTATCAAGTCACTCCTATCATTCACTTATTATCAGTATTCACTCAGTATACGTATCAATTCACTCCTTCAAGACCTTTGACTTGAACTAATAGTGAAAGCACGCGATCAGTACTAACTCACTCCCATCATTCACTCAGTATCAGTATCAAATCCCTCTTACAAGGCGTTTGACATAAACTACTAGTGCGAACACACGATCAGCATTAGTTCACTCCTATCACTCACTCAGTATCAGTATCGAATCACTCCTTCAAGATGTTTGACATAAGCTAATAGTATGAACTCACGATCAGTGTCAAGTCACTACTATCATTCACTTATTATCAGTACTCACTCCGTATCAGTTCGCTCCTTTAAGACGTTTTACTTGAACTAATAATGTGAACATACCATCAGTATCAGTATTCACTCAGTATCAGTTCACTCCTTCAAGACATTCGACTTGAACTACTAGTGCGAACACACGATCAGCATCAGTTCACTCCTATCATTCACTCAGGATCATATCAAATCACTCCTTCAAGGCGTTGACTTAAACTAGTAATGTGAACAAACGATCAGCATCAAATCCCTCCTGTCATTCACTCAGTATCAGTGTCAGATCACTCATTCAAGGCGTTTGACATAAGCTAATAGTGTGAACAAACGAAAAGTATCAAGTCACTCCTATCATTCACTTATTATCAGTATTCACTCAGTATATGTATCAATTCACTCCTTCAAGGCGTTTGACTTGAACTAATGGTGAAAACACGTGATCAGTACCAATTCACTCCTATCATTCACTCAGTATCAGTATCAAATTACTCCTTCATTATGTTTGACATAAGCTAATAGTATGAACACACGATCAGCATCAGTTCACTCCTATCATTCACTCAGGATCATATCAAATCACTCCTTCAAGGCGTTGACTTAAACTAGTAATGTGAACAAACGATCAGCATCAAATCCCTCCTGTCATTCACTCAGTATCAGTGTCAGATCACTCATTCAAGGCGTTTGACATAAGCTAATAGTGTGAACAAACGAAAAGTATCAAGTCACTCCTATCATTCACTTATTATCAGTATTCACTCAGTATATGTATCAATTCAGTCCTTCAAGGCGTTTGACTTGAACTAATGGTGAAAACACGTGATCAGTACCAATTCACTCCTATCATTCACTCAGTATCAGTATCAAATTACTCCTTCATTATGTTTGACATAAGCTAATAGTATGAACACACGATCAGTATCAAGTCACTCCTATCATTCACTCCTATCAAATCACACCTTCAAGGCGTTTGACTGAAACTAATAGTGCAAAAGCCCGATCAGGATTTCCTGGCCAAATTTCCTGCACTTTCATCATCAAGTTAAAACAAATTCAATTTTTCCATATTGAAGTGATGGTGGTGCCGAAATCTGGGCAGGAATTCCAGACCGGGAACCCCAGACCCTGACTATGTGTTCAAGGCATAAGTCGAGAGCAGTTCTTGGCTGAGCGTTGGTACGACAAAATGAATGCGGACATCTATGTCGGGCTGAGTCAATTTTAGTGGTATAAACAAGCAAAGAATCTCTTCGTATCCCGAACTGTGACACATGCCGAACCCTATATGCCTAGACAGATGGTTTAATAAGTTAGTTGTGGATATATGACCCACCGCATTTAAAAGGGGATATACATAAAAAGGAAATTAAAAGGCACACATGCATTTTTTCCCAAACCATTGACGTCAGTCAGGAAATACAAAATCATGCTGTCTGCAGAATGAGCCGATTGGTAGACGATTCGCTGAGGGACTAAGAACTTGGACAACACCGTGACAAATCTCCGAGAAAGATTAAAATTAACTGCAGTATTTACTACTGGTATTGATCTTGTCTCTACTACTACTCTACTCCCCAACCGGGGGCTTTGGTAAAATTGTACAGCACCTTCTGCGCTCCTTCTATACTTTTTCGTTCTGGTTTCACTCATGTTCTGCGAAAGAAGGAGATAAAAAAGATTAGATCATGCTATTTTAAATATGCAAAGCACCTGCTCCACTTGTCGAAATTATGCCATAACCATACTTTGTCGGAGAAGTTCAAAATTCAAGATGCAAGTGTTACCCTTTTGGATGTTTCTTCGTCGCTATAAAAAATCATTGACAACAGAACCCAACCAGCGCACTACCTTCTACACTGCTTTCTGGCCGACGATTGAAATTAAGTGTCTTTTTGTGTATGTTTATGTGTTTTGTTTACTTTCTTCATTTACTCCGCTTTTTGAAAAAGGCGGGTTATAAATAAATTACTTACTTACTTTACTTATCAGCCTTATCTCAGTAGAGATAAGATTAATTCCAGTAGTAAGTACTGTAGTTACTTTTAATCCTTATTCGGAGATTTAACTGTGCAGCAATTGAGTCCAAGATCCTCACCCACTCCGTCCACTGGCCTCCTTTTCAACCCTTAAACAGCTTTAGTTGTACAAGGATGGTGTACGTTAGGCTGTTTAGTGAAGGACGCCTCAAGTTTTCCCTCCTGGCTCTTTTTTACGAGGAAAAGAATATGAGGAATCGGTGGACAAAAGCCATGTAATCTCTTTGGATCAAGGACCAGATGTTCCTGACAAAAATAATTACTGAAACCTTCAGCGTTTTTGTTCTTGAGGTCGCTGAGGCAAGCGGATCTCCTGAGCTCCACTGATTTCTCCTCCAGGGAGGAAATTAAGTCTGAAACGAGAAATTGCAATATGTCAATACTTGAGGATTGAGAGGTCGTTTAATCGGTGGTTTGATGGTCCGATAGGTCCCCAAGATTGGACCAAGCGAAGCGCACTGCTCTTTTTGAGGAAAACTGGGAAGTTCTATAATATTGATGATATGTCACGGATGGTCGAACGAATTAGTTACAACAATGGATATTAGAGCGATGATCGTTTTTGTTATCAGTTCAGGCTGGATGCAGCCATATTTTTATTTGCTCGAAGAGCCAAAGGCCATGGCAAATACGGAGACAAATAAATAAAATTATAAATTTTACCTATGCGTATGGGCTAGGGCTACCCCAAGAAACCTCATTTACTGTTTAAAATAGCAAAACAACCATCGCCCATCAGGCTATACACCCATTTTTAACTCAGCAACCTTCCATTACATCCAAATATCTTAAGTTCACTAACTTTGAACATTCACACATCAAATTGGTAGTAAATCATACTACAGAACTGAACATCAGTAAATACCGGACTCATCCTTCGCCCTCGCTATATACTTCCTTCTTCCTTCTGTTATACAAAAGATCAAACCCCTGATTTCCCCCCTTTTTAAGCCCGCTCAGAAGTATTCGCATCAAGAAAGATCACAATGTTACTTAGATGGAGAAACGTACCATGTTTGGTCATAGACTATATCAGAGACTATATGTTCTGTTTTACTGTATCTACAACGTTCAGTCGGTGCATCCGGCCTTAGGTGCTCTGTGCGGCTCAAGTCGTGTATTCTTCGTTTCTTCCGTTGTGGATGAGTTTCTTCTTAAAGTAGAACTGAAGGTCTATGCTACTCCTTTATTTTACTTCTAGATGATCAGTTCCATCACCATTCCCAAACTTTTACCCGCGTTGTTTCCTTGTATCACCGTTGCCATCGTGATTATGCATCTCCAGGACTAACTGAAGAGCCTGACTAACTGGTCTGTTTGTAAGGTTCGGAAATTAGTTTGTGCCACTTCTTTTTCCAGTGTAGGGCGGTTTTGGATTTGTGGGAGAATTTGTTGGAGGTTTTTCTTTTCTTCCTGTAATCTGAAAATCAGCCAACGCAAAGCATGTTGTCTAAGTATCAAAATTTGTCCAGGAAGCGTCAAAACTTTCGCATACAAAACCGAAGAAGTGCAGGACCAGTATTTCTTATTTTCTTCTTCGTCAAGAGCTAAAAGCGAAAAGCCCTGAGCCGAGTTCGAATCATCAACGATTATCTATTGTTTTCGACGACCATCCATAGACTACGGTTAAACTACGGCGCAGCACTGTTACCGTTTTATTTAAAAGCCGTAGACTTAGTTCTACAAACTGTCAGATTCTGGTGTAAGTATTTTAATTTTTGTTGACATAGGTTGACTTTCGGAGCCATATTTTACCAACATTATCCTCACTGAACAAGAAGTCTCCGGTTTTTTTTTCAATCAAAAATCAAATTTACTTCCAAATCGCTTAAAGCTAGGAGAGGAATAAAATATTGACAAAATAGACAAAAACAGCAACAAATTCACTAACACACTTACAAGATACGACCTGAAATAAAAATTGGAATGAAACTGTGTAAGAATTCGGCTGAAGACTTGGCAGGATACGGATGAAACTGATTGCCAGTAATCCTCTCGAACTGACGCACGGACAAGGGTCGGGGAAGGGGAAACATCTTGAGACAACACACTGTCTTTGCTCCGAAATTTTTTTAAAGGGTATTTCTGCGGTCAGTTAACTTAGGAATGCCCTGTATAATGAGATCCTCTTCATCTGATGTTATTCATTAAATGATTCTCACTGCTCTCTTTTGGACATTTTGGAGCTCAAAATTAAGAAGGTCAGCTCTAGATTGTCGATGGCGAAACCATTTGTTTTGTGTTTTCTTTCCAAAGTTTTTATTATATGACTTTTCTGCTTCATGAACAGTGTATTGTCACGTGAGCCAATGACAGGATCTCTTTTCTCTATGGCGTCTGAAGTGGCCGTAATACTGTAATACAAAACACGCCAATGATCCTCAGGAAGAAGGAGAAAACGTCTCACTAGAAACTCAAACTCAAGAACTCAAATCCTGTGCCAAATAATCAGGTGATCGAATTCGAGTGAAATTTAATAATTGAACAGAGGAGACTTTGTGGGAATAACAGACAGATGTTATTGATAATATTTTACAGAACCAGATTGGCTCCCGGCACTGTGGGGGGAGTTCGAGAGGGGGGTCCGCAACTCGGTGATCGCGAGTTAAGGTACTTAAACGTGCTTGGTACGTGGATGTGCTAGGACGATGTAACTTGGCTGGAATATTAGAGATTTGACAAAATTGGCTTAGAAATCGCCACTTTCCAAATCTGACTTCTTGAACGCAAACTAAGAAAAATATTTTTCATCAAAATATACATTTTCGTGATTCCCATGAGCCCACTACCATTTTTGCCTCAAGGGTTTTGCTTACAAATGCAGATTTAGCTCCCTTAAATCGCGCATCTTAACCACTAGGTCGAAAAGCACTTTTGATCAAACGAAACATCTCAACCAATGATAATTTGTGCCACAAGCGTTTTGCTTAAAAATTGATTTCTAGCAATCTTAAAGTGCGCATCTTAACCGAAAAGTGAAAAAGTAATTTTGACCAAAGGCTATATATGATCATGCTTTATCCCAAGAATTTTGCTTTCAAACAATCCGATCAAACCCACGAAAAGGCAAACTCTATATTTCATTTTCTGAACAAGCCTTTCAAGTGCCATATGCTCTACTAGCTGTTGTAAAATGTTGACAGACTAGAGAATTCACACGGGATCCCCTTGTGATCCTAGGTAGGGTTCAGAGCTTGAAACTGCTTTTGATAGTTCTTTAATATATTAAATTTGTTAACTGATGCATAGCCGTTGGCTTGCAGTCATATTGACTCAGATAGGATACACCTTATAACCGCGCAAATTTTTTAGGATTTACAGTCACTTAAACTGGTTATATCTGGTATACAGGCTACCGACGATATTCTCTGTATCGATATTCGTGATGAGCTGTTATATAATATCTAAATATACATATATAATTTATTTTCCAACGAAAACAAACAGATGGAGTATACAAGAGAAAAAGAGAAAAAAACAGAAAACGTTATATATCTACACATAACTGATAACAATACAACAAATTCACAAAGACGGGCACACCTATTGCTTCAGCACAGAAACCCAAGGGTGGGAAGCAACTTTAGAATTATGGCGAGCTATTTGGGCTTCTAGTACCGAATCTGGATCTGCCACTTTATAAATTACCGCAGCAAAAATATCGCGTACTTAAGGTACAGAGACCGTATTTCGCTTATCAGATGGGCTAAAGATTCGCCAAAACGGACTAAGGTACAGATAATGTGGAAGCGAAACAGCGTTGTACAATCGAGCCAAAATAGTTCGTTCAAGACGTCTTTTATGAGCCACTATCATGCTATAAGCATTTTTCTGGAAATGACCAAGCTGCAACCGACGCGTTTCAAACAGTGAACAACCAATAGGCAAGCCCAAATAAGTCACTTGATCAGTAGGCACAACACTAACATTATGTCGGTATAGTTTAATTATCCCGAACTATCACTGATGGAAGCGAATACGAGCCTCATTTTTGTTGCAACAGCACTGCCGCTGCACTTCTTTACTTTTGCACAATATGCGTTTTTGCATTCACTTTTTTCTTGGTTGAAGCGGTAGCGCTGCAGCACCTTGCAGGGAAGCACGGACTTGGTCTGTGAGCAAGTCGGTGATCCTCAAGAAGTGCTGCCATCTTCCTCGGAAGCGCTGCAGTGCAAAAACGGATGTAGACATAATCAGTCCGGAATCGGCCGAGAAGTGGACCTGCAGCATTCAACAAAAACGAGGCTACGTTCTTTATTGTATTTATTCAATACAGAACTTCCCCGCGCCTCCGTCTAGCCAAATAATTTAGTACACTTTTTTCTTCATGTCCGTCCAGCGGCAGTGTTTCTTCTTGACGCCATCAATCCCGCCACCTAGACGGAAAACAGTACTGTATTTCTTACATTCCGTTGGAGCAACAGCTTTCTCCAAACCTCTTAGAACTCCCTCTTAACATTTCCTTGTTTTTTCCTATCGTACCAAAAGCTGAGTGTTAAAAAGTAGTTGCCGGAACCGTTCCTAATTAGATCAGGAAAAAGCCTCCTTGATGCATGAGGAATCGCCCCCCCCCCCCCCATTCCCGTTGGGGCTAATTACAGGCAGTGTGGATATAGGACAGGGACATGGCCATTAGAGAAGCTTTTCTTAGCGTAAATTGTTTCTTTTGTTCCCGTAAGACGAAAGATATGCTGGCAGTGAGGAAGTGACATATTTCCTGTATTTATAGTGGCCATACAATCTTTTTCCTTTGGACATTATGAAAGGCTGCCTATGGGTCCCTTTTAACAAGTACGGTCTGATTGGTCCAGCACATTTGTAAGGGCAATGAACACATCAAACCCGCCATTCTGCTTTCCGTCAGGAGAAGACATTAAACAAGCACAATAACTGTACGGACGCAGATACGGGTATGGTGGTGGACTAAAACCACGACCATCAGTTTTACTTGAAACAATTGAGATGTTTCACTTCCCGGAAGGAGTGAGAAGAAAATAGGGAAAATCCACAGAATCCGAATGAATCCAGAAAAAACTTCATTGCATATCCGGACGACGAGAGATGAAGATTAGATAATTGGTCGAATGCGTCTGGACTATTATTGCTTCTCAATGTACCAAAACACTGTCCATATGACTGCAAATGTGCCAACGGCCATGCGTCAGTTAACAAATTTTGCATATTAAACAATTATCAAAACCAGTTCCAAACTCTGAAGTCTGCCGCGGCTAGTCCCGTGCCAATCCTCTAGACTGTTAATATCCAACTAGAGGTAGTAGCTGATATGGCTCTTGCAAGTCTGCGTGTTCAGAAAATTAAATATAGAATTTGCCTTTTCGTCGATTTGTTGTGATCTTTGGAAAGCAAAACCCTAGAGATAAGAATGATCTTGAACTTAGAAATCACGAGAATGTATCGTTTCGTAAAAAGTTTCTTATCTTTTTTTAACCTGGCTGTAATGATGCGCACTTTCAAGGCGCTAGAGATTCATCTGTAAGCATAAAACTCGAGGCAAAAACGAAAACAGGACCTTGGGGATCGATGAATACCGTTGGTTAAAGGAGCTGGAAATCCCTCACTACCCATACCTCTTTTCTCCATTTCTTCAATTACACACACCCACACACCATAATGAACTACACTTTCATCATCACCACCATACGTAAGACATTAGTCCAATCCTCACTGTTTTCTTGTTTTCTGTACTGATTTACGGTTCCTCCTCCTATACACTTGAGCTGTTCAGTTTTGGCTGACGAAAGTATGTAGATTTCACGAGCTGTACAGCGTCTGATGCTGCTTCTTGGTACTGATTGATTTCTAAATGAATGTTTTTGTTGATGCGAAAAGCAGGAAACATACAGGCAAATACCTTTCTAATATGGCGTATCCTATGCCAGCAATGTTGGCAAACCCTGATCCAAGAAATACGCCACTGTATTTGAAAATACACAATTTTAATACTTGAACAACAACAAAAGTCTGTCACTCGGTCGTAAAATCCGCCAATTTGGCAACACTTGATATTCTTAGCCTTATATTCTTCTGAAAGCTCTTTTAATGGTAGAATTCTATCCAATGGCTACAATTTATTCATATTCACGACATACCCCTCTTGTAGTTCAAACTCTAAGTCCAAGACTCGGTTTTTGTGGGTTTGTTGATGCTTCTGGATTTCTTTTTCCACCAAAGCAGGTTCCGTTGTCTTTGTGGGGGCTGCACTTCTATGACACTCGCTTTTTCTGGGATGGATACTCCTTGAACTATGGAATTCATATAAAATGCTAAAAAAGACGTATGTATCCAGTGACCTTATTGCCTCGCACTGCTTGAAGAAGTTCATAGAGAAAATACGAACTGATTTCTCATTTTTGGGATCCCAAAACGTAAGTGGAGGGATACCTATGACATCGCAAAAGTTGTCCGTCTGTCCGTCCGTCCGTCCGTCTGTCCGTATGTAAGCACGATAACTCTCGAAGGGAATGAAATATTTTGATGAAACTTGGTGTGAGGATTCGTTGGGTCGTCGGACCAGTCAAGTTCGTAGATGGGCTTTGTAGCCCTACATTTAGTGGTGGGGGAGGGGGTTCAAATTAAGGGGCAAACAAAATATTTTGAAACAGCTAATTTGATATTCGATAATGGGGTAAGAAGACATGCTGAACACGATGGTGAAAACCATTTTGTCATCGGACAAGTATTTCGCCCGGAATCCAGCCAAAACCGGAAAGTTTGTTAAAAGTAAAAGTTTTATTTGAAGTTGATTAAATGTTCGATTGAAGGGTAGGAAGACATGCTGAGGACGATGGTGAAAACCATTTTCTCGACGGACAAGTAGTTCGCCCGGAATCCGGCCCAAACCGGAAAGTTTGTTAAAATTAAAAGTTTTATTTGGAGTTTATTAGATGTTCGATTTAGGGCAAGAAGACATGCTGAACACTTATGTGAAAAAATTTTCCACCTGGACATGTAGTTCCCCCCGAATCCGGCCAAAACCGGAAAATTGTTAGAAGCTTAAGTTTTATTTCTAGTTGATTAGATAACCGATTTAAGGGTAAGAAGAGATGCTGAATCCGTGTTTGACAATCATATTTTACCCGGAAATTTAGTTCGACCGGAATCCGTCTGGAGTCGCGGAAAATATGTTATAAGTTAAAATTTATATGAAGTTGATTAGACGTTCATTATTGGGGAAAGAAGACACCCTGAGTTCGTTTTTGAGCTTTCTTTTTTCGCCGGACAAGTAGTTCTGGAGTTCGGCCGAAACCAGGAAATTGGCAGAAGTGGCAGGAAGTTTTCGTCAAAACAGATATGACTTATAGGGGTAAAACACACATGCTGAATCGTTTTTCTGAATAGTTGCCAAAGTTTGGTAAATTTGAGGGATAAATATTTTGAGGGGGTGTACCGCTGCTCCCGGGTATATTGGGGACTACTTCAAGAGATTCGATTATTGCGTTATGTTGCTTTATAGAGAAAGGCGTGGAGGCGCGGAAGGCAGCGACTTGAAGGTGTTGAGTGTTAGTGTTTTTCTTTTTTGTTTATTTTTTGTGTTTGTAGTTGTGTATATGGCCACTGGCTTTTAAATACACGTATGTATATAAGTATATATATATATGTATATCTGAACTTGGTTTTCTCAGATGACTAGCTGTTAGGCCTTAATCTGTTTCTGAATATTAATTGTAAAAATGTTCAAGGAGTCTGGCGATGACTGGATCTGGCTAAGACAAGACCCAGTTGTCTAGATCAGATATTGAATTTTTGGCATCCCATCGAAACCTTTGGTCTTGTTTGTCTTGAGAGCTCCGCCATCAGTTGGTATTTGCCTATTTGTTGTTGGGCACTTTAGAAAAGATGCCTCAAAGTATCTGTCAGATTGGAACAGGAGGTGCATGTGAGTTTTAATTTCCAGGATCGTCCTGAAAATACTTGGGTGGGTTGGTTTTAAAGAGTGAATAAACTGCATGAACTGGGGACAAAAATGATGTTGATAAACGAAAGAAATCAGCAGTTCGGATCTGGACCCATATGAAACATCAATCCCTTTGACGACTTCACGAAGTCACAACAGCTATTCAAAATTGTGATTTGATTGAGACTTGAAAATTGGAAGTCTAGCCAATTTTATAACAGTTATCTATGTGGGACTGTCAGCACTTTGAATGCTTTCAGCTCAATTTGACGAGCTTTGAACCGTGCATAAGCGAAGCTTTCTTGATCATCAAAGGTTCGAAGAACTTTTTCGCCTCGTATTGTCTCCGAAGCTTTTGTGCAGCGTACTTTCAACTTCGCGGAGTGAGTCCTAGAGCGTTTTTTACGGTAACTTAAGATCTTCTTAGAATTCGGATAAACTGCCAAACCAGGAGTCTAAGAACGAATTCATTGGCTTAAAAGGTTCTTAGAAAACCGAAACAGCTCTCTTGGAATCAATTTGAACGACTTTGTTTTCCTTCCATATCTTGAGGCTCCTGCCAGGAAAACTTCGAATTTAGAAGGAATTAGGGCTTCGTCAGCTGTTTTCATTGGACATGGTTTTAGAATCGTTAGAACTTCCAGGAGATCGATGTCGCCTTGGGAGTTCTCTAGCTGTGTGTATTTTTTCTAACACGCGTGGCATTTTTTGGATTTCTTTATTCTTTTTACTTTTTGGGCACCCAAAACGGAAGTGGAGGGATACCTATTACATCGCAAAAGTTGTCCGTCTTTCCGTCTTTTAGCACGATAACTCCCGAAGGGACGAGATATTTTGATGAAACTTGGTGAGAGGATTTTTTGGATCAAGGGTAAGATCAAGTTCGTAAATTGGCTCTGTATCCCTAGATCTAGGGGATTAGGAAGGGGTTTCAAGTTAAGTGGTAAAACAATTTTTTTTTTTTAAAGATATCGAGATAATTGGTTTAGGAGTAAGGAGATGCTCTGAATCCGAATATGAAAGTTATTGTCTTGCTAGACAAGTAGTTCACCCGGAATCCGGCGAAAACCGGACACAAAATTTGTCTACCAATTTTCGGCTATAGCAGTCCCTACCCCTCTATTCGCAAACCAGTAGAGCTCTGCGCGTGGATGACGACATTTATTTGTTTCTTCTATGGACGCCGGAGAGATCTAGTGTAATCGAAGGTCAAAGCAAGGGGCTGATATATAATGTTCAAACGAGGAAATATGTTGTTCAAGCGAAGATGCTGTTCAATGAGGACTCACTGGTAAAGTACAGGTCAAGTTCGTAGATGGGTCCTTTAGTCCTATCTTTAGAGGCAGAATCTACAGTTTCGAATTTACGGTCAACACTTGTAAGTAAGTAAGTAAGTAATTTATTTATAACCCGCCGTTTTCAGAAAGCGGAGTAATGAAGAAAATAAATAAAACACATAAACATACACAAAAAGACACTTAATTTCAATCGTCGGCCAGGAAGCAGTGTAGAAGGTCGTGCGCTGGTTGGGTTGTATAAGCTAATATATGTATGTTGTATAAGCTAATAAGATATTCATTGAGGGGCTAAGGAGGTCCGCTGAATCCACATCTGAACTTAGTTTTCTTGCTCGACAAATGGCTCATCGCGAACTCGGCTGAAACTGGAAATTTGGTTGTTTTTTAAACCGATTAGAGACTCGGTATCGGGGCAAGTAGACATGCTGAATCCATTTTTAAACTTTATTTAACAGTAAAAATCTTCAAGGAATTTGACGAAGACTGAATGTTGAAGACATGACCCAATTGTTTGAATCAAATGTTAGATTTTTGGGATTCCATCGAAACCTTTGGTCTTGTTGGGTCATGATTCCTCCTCCACTCAGTAACTTTGAGTTTTCTTTATCCTATTTATTGTCACGTACTTCTTTCTGTCGAGCGCTTAACATGGTTTTGAGTCTTAACGTGGGAAATGAGGTTGCTAGCCCGAATTGTCACATTTGAGAAGAGGGTTTATAGCCCAACCGTCTGTGGGTGCACATAGTTTATTAATCGCTCTAACCATCTACATACAAAATCTAGTAACTTGAGTATTCCCGAAAGCATTCCCTAGTTTGCCAGGTAGAAAATGATTTTCACGTAAGTGTTCAGCATGTCTTCTTACCCCTAAATCGGACATTTAATCAACTTCAAATGAAACTTTTACTTTTAACAAACTTTCCGGTCTTTGCCGGATTCCTGATGTCCGGCCAGAAAATGGTTTTCACCATCGTGTTCAGGACTTTTTCTTACCCTATAATCAAAAATCACATAAATGTAGGGCTACAGAGCCCATCTACGAACTTGACCTTACCCTTGACCCAAAGAATCCTCACACCAAGTTTCATGAAAATATCTCATTAAACTCGAGAGTTTTCGTGCTAACAGACGGACAGACCGACAACTTTTGCGATGTCATAGTTATCGGTCCACTTACGTTTTGGGATCCCAAAAATTCGATAAAATTCGATGCCTCACAGTGTCTAATTCTTTGTCTTTACATTTTTCGATGTCTGCGTCTTTAGGGGGTAGTTTCGTGAACAACGGGTTGGTTACATAAACAATACTTATTCTGTATATAGTCATAATTTTGATGCAGTGAAACTGTTTCCTTCGTGTTTTTATTCGGTTGTGCCAGGTCGTTTGTCTTGTCTGGATCCCAAAACGTAAGTGGAGGGAAGCGCTACGACATCGCAAAAGTTGTCTGTCTGTCCGTCTGTTAGCACAATAACTCTCGAAGGGAATGAGATATTTTGATGGAACTTGGTGTGAGGATTCTTTAAGTCAAGGGTAAAGTCAAGTTCCTAGATGGGGTCTGTAGCCCTACATTTAGGGGCGAGGGAGGGGGTTACGATTCAGGGGCAAACAAAATATTTTTAAACAGCTGATGTGATAGCCGATTATAGGGTAGGAAAGACATGCTGAGCACGATAGTGAAAATCATTTTCTCGACGGACAAGTAGTTCGTCCGGAATCCGGCAAAAACCGGAAAGTTTTTCAAAAGTAAAAGTTTCATTTGAGGTTTATTAAATGTTTGATTTAGGGATAAGAAGACATGCTGAACACTTATGTTAAAAAGTATTTTCAACACCGACAACTAGTTCGCCGGGAATCCCGCCAAAACTAGCAAATTTGTTAAAAGCAAAAGTTTTATTTAAAGTTGATTAGATCTTCTTTACAGGGATAAGGATATGCTCTGAATTCGTTTCTTTTTTCTTTGTTTTGCTTGACGAATAGTTCGCCCGGAAATTCGGCCGAAACCGGAAAATTTGGCAGAAGTTAGTATCGTCAAAATAGATATGGCTTATAGGGCTATATCTGTACTTATTCTCTGATGATTAGCCTGGCGAAGACTGGATCTGGTGAAGACAAGACCCAGTTGTCTGGATCAAATATTAGAGTTTTGGAATCCCATCTACACCTTTGGTCTTGTTCATGTTGACTTAGGGATTGATTTACGGCCGGTGCAGTTCACTACTAATGAAAAGTAAGCTACATGCCCACACAGTGTGGTTTTCGAAGCTGTTTGCGAGTTTTCTCATTCACTCCGAAATTTTGAAGCATCACATGCAGCGAAATCTTGTCGGATGTGTGCACGTAACTTAAGTCTTAAGTCTTAGAGTTCTTGGTTTCACTAGAAAAATGCGCACGCAACTATTCAAGCTAAATGTGAACAAGCCGCTTTCGGGTCACTTATTCCTTTCTAAATGAACCGTCACAGTTTTCAATCAATAATTGTTTGCCCATATGAAAATGGAAAATGAAAGTGGAATATGCAAGAAAAAGACAAAATGAAGAGAACAAATATGAAAATAAAGAAAGCATATAAACTACCATTTACTACCATTAACATATCTCGGCTAACCGCTGATATATTGCTACTAACGGATAAACAAAACCATTTATTCGCGAAAATTTGTTATTGCTAGCCGATAAAGGCAGACCTGGCAGGTAATTTGCATACTTGTCAGCACAAAATTTTAAAACTTTTCACTTGATTATTAATCGCTTCCAGGAAGGACCTAAACCTTTTATCCATTGCTTATATCAAGGACCCGTAAATTTCCTGTAATGACTCGCCATTCAGGGTGCTTGTCATTTCCTATGCTTCTATGTTGCTATGTTGCCCGAGCCTCACCTAGTTTCCAAAAATTCCGCTTGGGTTGAATCGGTGTTCTTGCTCAGATAGACAAAATTGCCAGCATGCCAACAGGTACCTAAGCTAGGACAAAAGATCGAGGATACTCTTCCATTACAGAGAAATATTAATAGTTCAGCACAACAGCTGCGAAAATTTTTGTCTATCTGGATAGTCGAGTATTTTATCCCCGTGGTTATTTTTCGAACTATCTGACGCTCGGTCAAGAGCGCATCAGAAATCTCTTATTGACAAGCCCCTGAATGGCGAGTCATTACAGGAAATTTATGGGGCTCTGCTTATATGACTTTCTGTTTCAGTCGTCCGGCTGCATCTCCCCGGCTAGTACTGCCGTTACCGATTGGGAAGTCCTCATTTCTTGTCTCCGCGACCTCCCGGCAGAAACTCTCCTCGAAATCTCAATGAGCCTTGGTTCAATGAAGTTCAAAAATCCCTTCGCTCCCAGCGTCGATAATGTCGTGATACGTAGTGATTTCCGAACGAGCCGACTCCGAAAGCGAAGTGAACCTGGCTTGGGAATTGACCTGTTGTTCGGAATGTCCCAGCTAGATGGTGCCCATTTGTTAAGTGACACAGATTGTGAGTTCGGGATTGAAATGGATAAGAGAGATAGTATATTCCGAGATATGATTAATCAGTGTTTCAAGTATCACCAGCAAGAGCTGTTTATCTCGGTGACGAATGAGTATACGGATTGGGAGATGGTGATCCCGGATCCGCTTGCAACTAGAGACACAACGGTGGAAGCCCTGACGGATTTTTTGTACATAGCTCCAGTGGTAGAAGCTGGAAACAAGCTTGGGCAGTTCGGACAAGCTTTCATGTACAGCTTTGAATATGCCTTGGATCAGGTATGTAAACTTGCCTCCATTCCGAATAAGAGGTTTCTAGGTGATTTACCCTTGGTTTATCCTCCATGGAATGTTACCGTCGGTTCTCAGAATAGTTCCTCCCGTAAGACCCCCCCCCCCCCCACAGAAGTGTTGCACTGGATTTTCAGATCCGTCTATAGGAGAAATCCTTCTCAAAGTCTCCCAAAACTAGTGCTGGCTCACTATCGCTTTCATCTGCATTTCAGAATTCCGAATCGGGCCCGGTCTCAATAGGGAGAGTAGAGGGGGAGGGGGATTTGCGGATCGCATAAGAGCTGAAAGGATCGCTGATTTCTCGACGACATTGTAAATAGCGGCAGACTGTGGTCTACTTGTACCTGTTAGATATAAGGGGAGTTAGGAACTTGCTCAGGTCCGCGGTTGATTTTTTTAATGTACGATCCGTGGCCGAAAGGATGTCAGACAGGGGTAAGTTGCCACCGTTTCTAGCATGGAGATTTTTTTTTTTGGTTTAGAACGTTTTAGTTGTACTTCAGGGAGATTTATCCTGGGGGAAATTTGCCGGGGAGGGCGGGGATATTAACCTTAAAAGTAACCAGATAGGATGCTTAAAAATAGCCAGATAGGGTGCTTCTGACTTCCAGTTCAAATTTGTCTTTTCTAGAAAAATGTCTGCCATCTTTCTGCATAGCTCTCAAGGTTTAAGAATAATTTCTAGGAAGCGGGGGGGGGGGGAGGCCTACAGATGTAAAAATGATTCGTTTGACCGGGGCACCGTTTGGGGGTATGGAGGCGATAGACGACTACAGCCTAGCCAAATTGATGCCTTAGATTTTTTGGAAGATAACCATGTGAATCACCAGCTGCACATTTTAAAAATAAGCAAAACAGTGGCTCAGAGTATTTCGTCTTAGCATCTTAGATTGGTTTATACGGCTTGAAGAGAATCTTGATCTAGTATTTTATGGGGGTTGGCTTTCTAAAGGCGAGGCTGAATCTTTCAACTGGTCTTATTTTGGTTTGTACATTTATCCAGTTAAATTCAGATTTCTTCGCGACAACAGAAATGCACAGGAATTATAACGTTGGTAAGTTCATCCGAAACTACAATATGAAACATGAACAAGAAATTTTATGGCACTTGCTTGCCGGCCAAGTGCCATATACCGATCACTTTTCCGTCGGTCAGTCTGGTGATCGCGAGTTAGGGTAGACTACTTCCATATGTGCTAGGACGATGAAACTTAGCAGATATTAGGGACCCGACCAAACTAACATACAAATAGTCGCTTCCCCAATCCGGCCATCGTGGGTGAGTGGAGGGAGGGGGAATCCGAAATGTTGACGGATATATAACTTCTGAACGGGTATTGATCTTGTGACACACTCAGAGTGGAGGGATCGCAATTAAACTTTGAGGGAAGAACAAGGACGAGCCCTAGACACATCGTTGACAATACCGGACCGGATCCAGATACTGTTAGGGGAGTTGGGGCGGGGGGGGGGGGCCGGAATCCGGTGATCACGAATTAAGGTAATTCCTGATCGGCTGTGATGAATAAATTTTGCTTTCACATTAGAGAGCCGATAAGATTGACTCAGAAATAGTCACTTACCACATCCGACCATCATGAGGGGTGTGGAGGTAGTCTCCTTAAAGTGAGCATCTTAACCGGGTCCACAAGGGCCCATGCTTGTTCGTGCTTAAAGGCTTTGCTTATAAATGAATTCCTAGTCCGCCTAAAGTGCGCATCACAACTGCAAAGTGTTAACAAATAATTAACCAAACGATAGATTTTCATGATCCCACAAGGGTCCGTGATAATTTTTGCCTGAAGGGTTTTGATTACGAATTCAATCCTTTAAAGTACTCATCTTAACCGCAAAGTACAATATATGCTTTTGACCAAACGATACATTTTGATGATCGACAGGGGCCCGTGATCATTCCCGACTCAAGGGTGTTGCTTACAAATGGGTTTCGAGCTCCCATAAAGTGCGCATTCTAATCGCAAAGTGAATAAAACGACCTTTGACTGAACGACACATTTTCGTGATCCCCAAGGGCACATGACCATTTTTATGTCAAGGGTTGTCCTTACACAGGAATTCCTAGCCCCCTTAAAGCACGCATCATCACCTGAATTTGCAAAACAAGCTTTCGACTAAACGACACATTTCCATTATCACCAAGGCCCTATGATTACTATTATTATTATTATTTATTTGAATCCTTCAACACTGAAGAGAAATGTATAAGAAGGAACAACAACATGTAAGTCAAACTCACACACACTTACATACTAATAAATAGCTGGCGGTTAAAGACAAATTAGCCTACTAAATATACAACGAAGTACATGGAAAAAAAAGAAAAGAAAACGAAGCTCAAAATAAACAAACTAAGCAGGGGACTTTTTTGTGAAAAAAGGAAAAAGGTTGTGATGAAGAAGAATGTTGTCAGCCTTTTTATGAAAGTTCTGGATTTTACCATTTAAAGTTTCCAAAGGATTCTTCACTTTGAAATTCGAAGTTAGGAAAGAGTTACTCGCAGAAATCGGGAAGCCAAGAAGGAATTTAGAGAATTTATAATAAGTAACTTTTAGCGCAGAAAGTTTAGAAGGACGGAAAGAAGAAAAGAAAGCAGACGGAAAAAGAATGTGTGGAAGTGCAACAGCCGTATAAATAGAACCAAGAACATCTCTGCGATACGTCCCTCGTAAACGAATAACAGCACCGAATGCTCTTCTTATTTTATCTTGCACATGTTGAATAAGGATAAGTTTCCATTCCCTGGTATTAGATGAGTAAGGGATTCAAAGATACATAACTTTCTCAACAGGGCTCAAAACAATCCCCCTACCACAATCCAGAGGGGAACTCAGTGTCGGCAAACTACTAATCACAAAACAATTACACTTTTCAGAACTAATTATGAGACCCTACTGCCCCAATTTAGACACTAGAATGTTAAAGTTTTCAATAAATTTTTCCTTTGACCTACTTAAAATAATAATATCATCGGATTATGCCAAAAACGTTACATCACGTGCAAAATGTATTAAAGAAGTCTTAAGCGACCGAAGACAATCTGCATCAATGCATCAATCTGCAATCTACATCACGTGCAAAATGTAAAGTCTTAAGCGACCGAAGACAATCTGCCAAACATGCATTAAAAATGTATGGTGATAAAATTCCACCTTGTCTAACGCCTTCATCGCCATCATTTGTGCCTCAAGGGTTTTGCTTACAAAAGATTACAAGAAACCCTCGATCAATTGACATACTCCCAAAGTCATTCTCTGACCCAACTTTGCAAGTGTCAAATGAGCTTCTAGCGCTTACGGAAAATATTCAGGGCTTGTTGCTATTAAACATTGCAAGATACTGCCCTATTTTTTTTTTAATTAACCAATTAATTAATTAATTTATATCAATTAACGCAGATGAATTTGCATGAGGCTCGTCAACTTTTTACACAGATTTAAGGCGTGTTTTTTCGCTCAAGTTCAAGTTCAAGTTAAATGGGTTTAATAACAAATAAGAAAATAAATCGCACATTATCCAAACACTCAGTCTATTCCTGGATGCCGAGAACCATAATCTTTACAGTTTAAACAAATACGCAGAGTGGTCACTGCTCCTACTCTCAGACACAACCTTACTATCAAAAAAACAAAACAAAACATAACCAATTACCTTCCTGCACCTTACCCCAGGGGAAGCCACCTCATCATAAGAAAAAAAGATTTTTTTTTCTTTATTTACACTTAAGCCTTTTTGTTCATACCTTACTTTACTTATTCTTCTGTAATGCTAATAAATGACTTTTTACTCTTTTCTTAAAATAACGCAAGGGAGCTCCGACCTCTCAGCTCACCTGGGATCAGGTTCTGTATTTTTGCACATGTTATATTCGGAGCAAAGTAGAAAGTAGGTCGCTATCTTGTCTTCTGCGTGTTAACTCTCGTCACAGGATTTCTTGAATCTCCAGCACATCTGTCTGCAAGTGATAAATAATCGATATAATATAGGCGGGATGGACAAAATCCCTGGACAGTCTTTTGGGTTACAATTACAATTAGGTTTATTTATCCGTAAATATCTTTTACAAACAAAATATAGTGCTGGGCATATCATTACAAATAAAAAGATAAACCAAGGGATATAAAATACAATTCATCAAAATACGAACGCGAATTAAAATGACAAGTACAAAAAATAATTTTCTATAAGTGTCACTACTATTCTAGTATTTAAACATGAAATGATTGGTTCATTGGTTGATTCGTCCGTATGACACTTGCAGCCTTCAGCTATAAAGTGTCAAATACCTATCGCTTTTCCGTCGGTCAGTTCGCTCAGAACGAGTTAGAGCAGATGAAACTGTCTCTAGGATTTAAACCGATACAGGGTCTTATTCCAGATTTGCCAGTCTTTCGGGGATGAAGTGAGAATCCCTTCATCGCTAACGGATGATTCGATACGAATTAATAATGATAGATGGCAAGAAGGCATGCCACACACAAACCATTTATTAGTCTTGACTGGACCAGATGTGAAGTGTGACAATTGCAGCTGTTCAATAATCAATTCTGTTTCTTCTAGCGTGTTGAGAACTTACATGGGTTTGACCTGGCCTTGTTTCTCGGTGCACCAATTTACCTCAACAGTCTCCCACCAGACCAGTTTGTTCCTTCAGGATACCAACAGTTCAAGAAAAGTTTCACTAAACAAGAACAAATCTTGTCGGAAATTCTGATGAACTCGCTTGCCAACTTCGTAAGAACAGGGTAAGTACTCTCAATTGCCGCTTCATGTTCAATAGAACTTATTTGTCGTTGAAAAGTGAAACTTTGCGTTTACTACATGTATGCAGTTCAGTTTGCGAGGAGATGAAACGGAGATAAACATGTAATATGAGTTAATGAAGGGTCAAAGCCCAGAGAGTGCAGATGGATTTTGTCCGTTCCGCCTGTGTTATTATCATTTACTTATTGCTGGTATATTATAGGCTAGAGTTTGTTGCTTGGACCCTAGAAATGGCTTAGGGAAGGAAAAATAGTGGAGGTCCTTACTTTTGTCCTATGGTGGAAGCATTGCAAGTCAGTCAATGTATGAGTGGCTCAAACTGAAAGAATGCAAACTAGAGATGTTTGGTCTGTGTGTATGAAATGAAAACTGGATGGTAAGATTGTGGAAGAATCAGTTGTTACGACGACTGTATTTGTGTGCGGAGACTGTATTCTCGACATTATGCTATGGCACGGGATGTAGAAAGATGGGTAAAAGATGGTATATGCCCAAGGTGCCTAGGGCGTCAGGAAGGCCTACACTGTAAAAAGTTTCTCCGAATAAGGATGCAGTGTTTGCTACTGGGATTAATCTGATCTCTATTGGGATAAAATTAATCCAAATTAGGGATAATCTTACCTCAATAAAGACAAGATTAATCCCAGTAGCAAATACTGCAAGATTTTTTTTTACAGTGTACTACACAAGCAGAACTTCGTGGGTTCATTAGGGAGGCCGGTGGTCAATTCACAGTATGGTTTGCAGACCAAACTCATAATAGGCTAGCAGCCTCCCAATTGCACCACCCAATTGCACCTCATAACAGCACCAAGTTGTTCTTACGATTACAATGGACCAGAAACAAATAATAGGGTGAACAGGTACATCAACTAGCAAAAGTTACTAACCCCTCATTGCCGAAGATGATTATGGTCTAACTGCCGATTTTTGCCTGCAAGCTCCCTACAGGTCTCACAATTGGGATCGACCTATTTTTGGTTTCAGTGTGAGCCTTGCTACTGAAGTTGTCAACCCTTCGAAACTTTCAAACTACTGTTTGAAGGAATGTTTGTACGAAAAAATGGATAACAAATACATTGATTAGCTCATCAAGTTCTATCGATTGCGGTTGAACAAAAAAGTCTCTATGTAGGTTACTAGTTCAAAATCGACTTTTTGGTTGTAGGCCAACTTTCTAATATCACCACTCAGAAAGTATCAAAGGACACGCTCGAATTTCTGTAGCATGAGAGAACTTTTAAGGTTTAAGAGTCACGTCTGATACCATTTCTCTTCCTCAATGCCAGTTGCAAAAAATGGAATGACAAACCCAGCAGAAATCACGAACAGAAATAGGTAAAAACAATAGATGGCAGCAATTTCGAACCCTTGGATAAATGGCACTTTTTTTTCTGTAAATTTTTCCATTTATCACTCAAAGAAGATCTATTGGCTGTGGGGCCGGAGAACTGTCTCACATATTTAACACTTATAGATTTATAGTCCATCTTCAGTTTGAAGCCGGTGTCTGCCTGCTTGCTAGAACGGAGCTTTCCACTCGAAAGCAGAAACATGGTTTGATGAAACAAAAGCTTGGCTGTATAACTTCAGATAGTCCCCTCTGACATAAGCTATACAACTCCACTTCATTTCACACACTATTAGGCTGTGAGTCAATTACAAGCAAGACTAGACGGAGCTTTCCAAAATGTTCATCAATCCGGACTAAGGTCCACACTTTCCGTAAAAACCGCACAGGTTAGACCCTTACCACTTTCTAGCAATAAGCTGAAATCGGGGTACTAGGAAAAAAGAGGGATGAAAGGAAATTCTACATGTTCCCAATTAGAATTCACAGCATAGATTAAAGTAAATATTTTTGTTATAAACTCTGGATTTTGAAGTGATTTGTAGTTTTCAATGTGTTGTGGCTGCTGGTGTTGTTTTTATGGAACTTGTAGCCTCTGTCTCAAGTACTATATACCGATCGCAATTCAGTCTGTCGGTCTGTCCCACGGTGGCGAGTTAGGGTACTTCCAAATGTGCTAGGACGATGAAACTTGTCAGGCACATCAGGGTACTGACCAAACTAACTTGGAAATCATCAGTCTCTCCATCTGAACATCTGGGGGGGAGGGGAGGGGAAGGGAGGATCGGCTAATTGAGTTGTGCGTAACTTTTGAACGGGTGATCACATTCAAATGAAACTTATTAACTGAATAAGAGACATGTCTCAGATGTCCCGTTCAATGTTCGGAGCGGACTGGACAGCTGTGGGGGAATTGGGGGGGGGGGGGGAGATCTCGTGAAACGGTTAGATTGGAGGGATCCGATTGGAACTTGCAGGGAAGAACAAGTATCTGCTCTAGATAAATCGTTTACACAATCGGACTGGATCCGCACACTTGGGGGGTGGGGTTGGAGGGGGTTCTCGGAACTCTGGTAATGGCGGTTTTGGGGAGTTTTACGACGAAACTCGGCAGGCATATCAGGTGCCCGACCAAACTGACTTGGAATTAGTAATTTTCTCGATCCGATCATCGTGATGGAGGGTCGAGTGGAGGGAGCGGAATCCGGAATATTGAGTCGTGCGTAACTTTGGAACGGGTGGTCGGATTCCAGTGAAATTTGATAATGGAAAAGGGTTGATAGGTATGTGAAGTTCTTTTTCATGTCTGGACAAGATTCGATTTTTTTTTTGGGGGGAGGGGGGGAATACGTGACCCGCTTAGACCAGGGAGATTGGGATGGGACTTTGTGGGAATAATTAACAATTGCTGTAGATAAATCATTTATAGAACGGGAGTTGATCCTGCCATTGTGGGGGGAGTTTCAGGGAGGGTCTGTAATTCCGGTGATCGCGGGTTAAGGTACTTTCATATGTGCTAGAACGATGAAACTTGGCTTTAGTATTAGAGATTCGACAAGATTGGCGTAAAAATCGTCATTTCCGAAATCCGACTATTCCTTAAAGTCTTAACTTAACCGCAGAGTAAAAAAATACTTTTGATCAAAAGATAAATTTCGGACAGTGATCATTTGTGCCGCAAGGGTTTTGCTTGCAAATGAATTTCTAGCCCCCTAAAGTGCGCATCTTAACCCGAAAAGTAAACAAAAAATGCTATTCCAGAACGAATATATCCATGATCCCCAAGGGCCCATTATCGTTTTTGCTCAGAGGTTTATTTGCTTACAGACTAATTTCTAGCGCTGCCGAAGTACACGAGCGTAAACAATAGCCCCCAACTTTAGAGCCTAGTTCAAACATATGAACCTAGCGCAAACATAAATACTTTGTACCAAGCGATACATTCTCGTGATTTTCAAGGCCCCTTGATCATTCTTGTCTCAAGGATTTTGCTTACAGACAATCAGAACAAATCTAAGAATTGCCACACATATTTATAGATTTTAGTCCAACTTCAATTTGAAGATGGCGCATTCCTGCTTGCCTACTAAAACAGGCTGCACAACTTCAGACAGTCCTCTGTCTCATAGGCTATCAGGCCCGTATCCAGGAATTTATTTCGGGTAGGGGGGGTGCCTGCGGGTCGCACAAAAAAAGTACAAACAAACATAGATCAGAGGGAAAAGCCTATAAAAATTAGTATTTTTGTATGTTTCAGGGGGGGGGTCAATCCCCTAACCCTTCCCCTGGATACGGCCTTGTAGGCTATACAGCTTTATATTTCACTTCACACACCGTAGGCTCTGGCTCGAGGTAGGTAGGTAGGTAGGTTTTATTTTTTAACCAAAACATTGAAATAAAATAAAATAACTTTACTAATATCCTATTGCAGCAAAAAGAAAGTCCTAAGGACTTGTGCTGCAATTTATTAATACTAATAAAATAATTATTTTTCTCCGCACGCAGGCAAGAGTTCTACGGAGCTTTCCAAATATAATATATTCATCAGTCGGGCCGCAGAGGTTCGACCCTTACCACTTTTTATTAAAAGGCTGAAATCTACCCCGATACAAGCTACTAGAAAGTAAAAAACACGGCAAAACGAAATTGTTGCTTTCGCAACACAGTAATTACATAAAGGGTCCATTTAGAGGAGACTGAGGTCGAGGGAAATGTCCTGACAAGCTGGAGATTGTTTTTTTCAAGCCTCAACAATTATGTAAGTTAGGGGCTAAAAAATATAGGGTAAATAAAAATATTATAAATGTTTTGTTTCTTACTCTTTCACAAAGTTTTTCCGTTTAGCTAACTTCGCACACAAACTTTAAAATTAAAGTAATGGACAAAAAAAAAAACGATCAAACAAACGATTAGGAAGCATGACAAATTATCATACGCTCAAGTTGCAAAAGGTTTTCGTTATTGCACATCCGTCAAGCTGCTTTCATAAGCACCTTAACTACTTTACTGAAAAGGGATAACAAAGAGGACAAAAAAACGTTTAATGGGAATAAACGGATACGATGAAACAGGAAAGTTTGGCTAGAATTCGGCCGAGAACGGTGACAGAACAAAAGTTGCGAATGGATCGGATTATAAAATATATTACAGGATCAAGCATCATGCTTAAAGCACAACTCTTACTAGAAATGATCTTTTCACTATGAAGTGGATCGGAAAAAACATTTATCGACAATATCCAGCCTTCCTGCTCTCCGACGCGGCGGCTAGGCGCAAAACATTTGAAAACTGAACGCACCATGGTTAAAAAGTGGGAAACTAAGCAAATAAGAGAAGTCAGTGGACGTTCAATATTCTTGCAAGCTTTTGAGTTTGCATAACCGGCAAAACTTGGCACGACCGAAAAAGCGCTAAAAATTCATAGGAACAAAAGGAAACGATGGAGGAAGGCGGGGATTTTAGAAGCTTGTAATTCCATAAGGGAGCTAGGTATATTATAAAAGACAGAATAAGCAAGAAATATCCTTTAGCAAATATATTGCGTCGGTTTCTCCTCGGAGGGATGTTTTCGCTGGAATCGGAGGAAACTGGCGGTTTCAATTTAGTTTTAGTTTATTCATTAAAAGTCTTGAAACGGCGGTAAGCCGACTAGTTGATTTTACATCAACAATGTATACAATAAAGTTATAATATTTGAAACTGAAAAATATATATAGAGCTAAGTCACATATCACACTACGGCCCATAACTGGCCAATTATCTGTCTCTTGAGGTTCTAGAGGAAAACCGATTAGGGATTAGATCTGAGGTACGGTAATACGAAAGATATTGTGTCAGTGTTCGTCGAAGATGCATCTTTTAACCGTAATTTAGAGAAGATCTAATCTAACATTCAGACACGAACTTGTCAAGTACTGGAAGTAGCGCTGAAAATGCCCGATTTCAACTTTCCGTCCGAGAAACGATGAAACCAGAAACCTAGCCTGGACTTCTCGAAAAGAATAAGAGAAATCAGTCCATTACAATTTAGTCCATTTTAATATTATATTGTATAACTATATTTTATAATATTAGTTCAACAAGTAAATTCACGAATGTCGCTAATACCCATCTTACCTGCTATCGAATTATAGGAAAGGATGGACGGACTTCGCGCAAGAAAACCAACAATCCCGTCATATGAACTAGTGACTTGGCAGTTCCAGCTGCATAAAAAAAACCCGGATCTATCAATTTTACTGAGGTCCTGCATCTCGACGTGTACGCTGATAACTCAATCCGCTGTCGTCAGCCGCAATATCAGACGCTAGAAATGTATCAATGATTAGAGGATTTTTTTCAAATACATTTAGACACGAATGCATATTCTCAGCTTCTAGGCCTAGCACGATGACAAAGAAAAATTAATAAACGCCTTATAAGTAGCAACGAGAAAAAAACAACAACAGTAGATGTCCTTGTCGCTATTAACAAAACATGAGAAAGGAAAAAGAAAGAAAGGAATGATAGGAGAAACATAGATGCGTTTACCGCTGTAAATAAAAGCAAAAGACGAAAAAATAAATTAGGTAAAGGATTCAGTTAAAGAACAAACCATAAATATAACGTAAGTATGTAACCCTTTATTCAGACACAGCCAGCTAGCGACTTAAGGCGGATTCTCGCCATTCCCCGAGGACTCCACTTGAGGAGTCCCCGCGTTTTTGTTTGTCCCGGGGACTCACTCCCCGTATTCTCGCGAGTCCCCACGGACGGGGAACGCTCCGATTATCACCACCATCGTCAAAAAGGACCACCTTTCAGATTCAGAGGGGAATCAGTTTTTGCTGGTGTAGGTGCAATGTAAAATTAATTAAAAACAATCAGAATAAACAAAACAAAAAATAAATCGACGAAATGGACGTAATTTTGTCAACTGTATATATGGTTTTACAATAGAATTCATTTTGGAACTATTTCCCGTATTCTCGTTGTTTTCCGGAAGCGGAGTCCGCGTGGAGTGACTCCCTCTACTCTCGCTGTTCCCTTCGATTCCCCGAGGAGTACTCGGGGAACGGCGAGAATACGCCTTTAGTTCTACGCAATGTTGATTCACCGGAAACTTTCGCGAGTAGGCTATCTGTCTCTTGTCAGAGCAAGCATTAAATTTACCGTAGTGATCCCTGGCGACACTCAGTACTTCCCGTTTTTTTCCTTGTTAGAGACTCAGACAGGACCATTCCACTCTTTGCCAAGGCAGAGTTTCCTTTGCATTCCGATTGAGCAGTATTCATATCAGAGAATCGGATTAGTACCGGAACAACTTTTATTAGCGTAATTTAGTCTGAATCGGTAGACACGAATAATTTGGTTCTCTTGTAATCCGTCACTCGCAATTTGTCTTTCATCAGCACATGAATGCACTGCACGCTTAAGCTGTCTTCCTTGTCTCTGTTTCAGACCGTGTAAAACCAAACTGTCAAGTAAATTCTCCTGATCATAATAATAATAACGCTTGTTTATTGAGCCAAAAGACCATACGAGATTTTATACACTTTTCACTATACAAATAAACAATTACACCTCTAGAATACTATTCTACGTAATCTAAGCTAAACTTTCATTCCTAAGACTAAATCCTTTAGCCACATATTTACAAACCTCTACGATACATTTGGGGTTTGTAGATTTCAGGATACGGGGAAGCGACACCAACCCACCCCCAACAAATGTTACTCTCAAATGCGAAAGCTCTTGGTACTCTAAGAGGAAGTGGTTCAAATCCTCCTCCTGCAACTTGATCAACCTTTGTTTCCAATGATCGAATTCTCATTTCGAGACTTTTAGCCATCGCATGTAGTCCTTTAAGCTCTTTTTTAATTTTCTCAAATTTCGTGTTGTACTCGTGATTATAATATCATGTGCGTCAAGTTTAGTACCGCTAGATGCTCTTTCCGAAATTTACTGACTAACTTCCCGTGTAATTTCGGAAAGAAGGTTTGCTTTCATGTTCGTTAATTCGCCTTGACTGAATGCAATTTTCTGCATAATCATGTCTCGAGTCCGTGTGGCTCATTTTAAGTGCTATCGTGAGCGTTAGCCGGGAACGTGGCTGGGTAGCTTTTCGAAATATCTTTCTTTATGTCCGAAAAGGACGTTGGCTCCGAGAAAGCCTCTTCCACACCTTTGACAGTCTTTTTCTCAGCATCTGGGTGATCACAAAGTTTGAGCTTGTTTGAGTCCGACACTTTGCATTCTCTATGATCTCCATAGCAAACAAGACCAAAGTTTCGATGGGTTCCCAAAAATTTAATATTTGATCCAGACAATTCGGTGTTGTAGATATCCGGTCTTCGCCAGACTCCTGGAACATTTTTACTATTAAGATTTAGAAACAAAAGAAGATCCATGGCTAATCATTAAGTTCAGATATGGATTAACCATGTGTGTATTTATCCCTAGGCTATACGTCATATCTACTTTGATGAAAATGATCAAACCTTCCTGCCTTATTCCAGCCAAATCTCCGGATTAAACCGGATTCTGGGTGAACTACTTGCCGGGCAAAAACTAAAGCTTAAAAACGAATTCAGTCTATCACCTTACCCCAATATCGAACATCTAATCAACTTCAGATAAAACTTTTACTTTTAACAAATTTTCCGGTTTCGGACGGATTCCGGGCGAACTACTTCTCCGACAAGCAAATGATTTTCATATATATTTTCTGCATTTCTTCTTCCCCCTAAATCGAACATCTAATCAACTTTACATAAGACTTTTACTTTTAACAAACTTTCCAGTTTTGGCCAGATTTTGGGCGAACTACTTGTCCGGCAAGAAAATGATTTCCATATATGTGTTCAGCATGTCTTCTTACCCCTGAATCGACTATCTCATTAGCTGTTTAATAATCTTGTTCGCCCCTTAATCTGAAACCTTTTTCCCACACCTAAATCTTGAGCTACAGAGCCCATCTACGAACTCGACCTCTCCCTAGACGCAAAGAGTCCTCGTAGCAAGTTTCATCAAAATATCTCATTCCCTTCGAAATTTCGTGCTTACAGACGGACCAACAGACAGACGAACTTTTGCGATGTCATAGGTATCCCTCCACTTATGTTTTCAGATCCCAAAAACAATGTGACGAATCGGTCCTTTTGCATGGGATCGACTAAAAGCAGGAAAGGAAAGGCAAGATAAAAGCAGGAAAGAATACTAAAATCAGGAAGGGCAAACTAAAACGAGGTAAGAATTACCAGGAACCGAGGATTCGAAAAACTGGCAAGCCTTTCCTCTGTTTAGTATCCCGTGAGGGGTCAGCAACCAACATTTGTAAAAGTTCGCCTTTTAGTATTAGAAAAAACTGGCAAGCTGTGCCGTGCTTTTCCTCTGTTTAGTATCTCGTGAGGTGTTCACCTTTTCCTCCTTTTAATCCCTCACGGGATACTAGGAAAGGCTTGCCATTATTTTCGAATACTAAAAGGAGGAAAAGGTGAACTTTGACAAATGGAAGTTGCCGACCCCTCACGGGATACTAAACAGAGGAAAGGCTTGCCAGTTTTTCGAATCCTCGATACCTGGTAATTCTTTCCTCGTTTTAGTTTGCCCTTCCCGGTTTTAGTATTCTTTCCTGCTTTTCTCTTGCCTTTCCTTTCCTGCTTTTAGTCGATCCCCTTTTGCATCCCTGTCAGATTTTAGCATAACCACAGGCCACAGTGGGTAACCTTTGAGAACGGCTAGAGCAACTTCAAGCTGCTTCAGACTTCAAGACATGCAATAATTATAGGATTACCAGTAAAGCGAATTTACTCCTCTTCAGTTCAACAGGCCCACTCAGGCATTGGCAATCACCTTTTGGTCAGTGGCCCGGTGGACAGTAGAGCCTGCAGGAGTTTACCACCGTACTCTTACATCCCAGACAGTAACAGATAATCCAGATATATAATTCAAAAAGGTTAATCTGGTTCTCACTGCTCGAGCTAACAGGTCATGAGCGTCAGACCAACATTTATAGGTATAACCTTTTAGTACTAGTGCTGAATCGGTACTGAATTTATCTGGCAAGAACTTCACAATTTAAGAGACACCTTTGTAAGTACTGAAACTGAGGAACTTTGAAAGCACCGAAACTGAGCTTTCGGATGATTAATGGTTCGTATCTACACTATATCTCTTCAGTGGCTGCGTTATGTTCCCCGGAGTACTAGCTGGTGGTCTCTGTTTTTCCCATAGCTGTTTCTAGAAGCAATGGTCACTACTCCCCAGTACTATTTATTCTTGGTACTAAACAAAATTTCCATACTTTCCAGTGTCTGGTTAATTATATGCACCTTTCTCCTCTGTCTGTGTAGAAGTGCGTTTTTGAGTCTTCGAACTCGTGGCCGGGTCCCCGTTAAGCAGAAACTTAGCGCAGGCGACCCCACACAAGTCTACTTAATGGGTCGGATTTCCCGAGCTTACTTATAGAACTGAATGATTTTGGATAATAATTTAATAATTTCCCTAGAAAGTTATCTAGTTTGAAAAGCGCTTTTTGAATTCACCTCAATCCTCTTATCCGCCGATGAGAGAAGACAAGAAGATCCCAAATTTTGACGAATTCATAGGCAGCAAGTTACAGCTAAGACAAAGGTCTGAAGTCTGTCTAAAATGACGCATTAGACTTCATAAAGGCCTTTTCCGAAACAGTGGGCTTTGTCATTGTACCATTCCTGATCTCGAGAAACTCCAGTAGGTTTTTTTTTTGTTTCTCTTTCTTCTGGACCTTAACCGCTAAGAAGGGTTCGTCTGTCTATTTGATTATTCCCGTTGTGATAAAACCGAAAAGTCTGACTGGTGTTGCCACTTTTCTCTTACACAACCTGCACATTTAACTTAACCTTAATTGCAGCTTTGAGCAAAATAAGGATTTCTTCAGTAGAATTTGCTCCGTAGTTGACTCTTTGGTTTTGTGGTGACACTTCAAACGTTGACCCTGGTGTCCATGGCGCCCCATTTCATCTTCCACTCGATGTCGGCCCACTCCTTAGCAACGGATTTTTTGAAGGCTGTTTCACAAAATTACTTCTTTTTTGGAGAGGGTGATTTGGATTCTTCTAATGTGTCCACGCGTTTTGGTCGCTGGGTTTGGTGCAAAGAATTTAGGAGACTGGCTAGTTTGGACTATGTTATAGGGCTTGATGACGTCTCCTCTTTTTTGTCTGTATGTTTCGCTCAAGACACAAATCACTCAGCCTTGACGGTCCTTCTAGCCTTGGATCAGTTTTGAGGCTCGCTTCCACATATGTTCAAGTAGGAATTTATCCTTTTTGAAAAGTGACTGCCAACAGTTCAGATATAACAAAGGGGCTACGGCTTGTGAAGGTCCTGTGGATGGTTTCAAGGGCCTTGTTTATACTAGATGCAGAGTACTTTACATGCAGATGAAATTTCATCTTGTTGTCAATAACGAAACCAAGGTCCGTGACCGACTCCAGGTTATATCTAAGACGCTGTGTACTTCAAGCGTTGAATACGCGTGTTGAGGATTTTGTTTTGCCAAAGTGTAGAACATTACACATTTCAACGCTATGTTCAAGTAGCCAGGACTGCTCCCAATCAGAAAGGCGGTCTAGGTCCTTCTGCATGGATTCGATCCTCCTGCTCGTATTTTCGACTGAGCCAATACGCTTAGAATCATCACTGAAATGCAGGTTGAAGAGTGCAGGTTCTAGTTTCTGTCTTGCGGTACTTCATTTGTAACTGGCTCGAGTCTTGAGAATACTGTAGTTTCAGTGTCAACTGCTATTTAAACTCTCTGTTCTAGTGGTTAAAAAAGCTTTTATCCGATCGACCGCCTCTTCGTGAACCCCTGCTGATTTCAACTTTTGGATAAGAAGCCTATGACCGACCTTATCAAAGGTTTTGGCCAGGTCGAGTAAGATGATGTCTGGTAATACAATCTACCTAATACCCGACGTAAAAATCAGTGAGATTCTTTCGCCAGTAAGAAATCCAGTTCTTTTTTTAGTTTTAACGAAAAACTCGTAGATGCTAAGGTTCCAGTTTGCTCTTACAAGAGCTGAATCTCGTACTACAAGTAAATTCCTTTTCCCAGAAAGAGTTGTCTCTCTTATAATGCGAGACCTCCTGTGACGAATTTTTCACAGCTGTGAATAGTTGACGGACGGACAACTTTTGCGATGTCCCCCACTTACGTTTTGAGATCCCAAGAAACACAAGCACTAGATTCATCAGTGACAGGATTCGGACACTGTGGGGGAGTTAGAGGGGGGGGGGGGGTCTAGAATTCCGGTGGTCACGAGTTACGGTACTTTCAGATGTGCTAGGACGATGAAGCTTGGCTTAGACATTAGAGACATGATTGGCTTAGAAGTAGTCAGTTCCCTTATCCGACCATAGTTGGACGAGTGGAGGGAAGGGGAATCCTGAATCTTGAGGTATGTATAACTTTCAAGCGGGTGATCGGATCTTAATGAAACTTGATATTTGCAAAGACCTTGTGTCTCAAATTTCATATTTAAAGTCCAGACTTGATCCGACGAATGTTGGGGGGGGGGGGGCGTTGAGGGGAGGACTGGAATCTTGTGACACGCTTAAGAGTGGAGCGATTGGGATGAAAATTGGTTGGAAGAACAAGCACAAGTCCTAGGTACATCAGTGACAAAACCGGACCGGGTTCGTGCACTTTAGGGGGAGCTGGAGGGGGGGGGGGCATCGTCCGGAGTTCCGGTGATCGCGAATTAAGGTACTTCCAGATGTGCTAGGACAATGCACATTGGCTTGGATATTGGAGACGTGACAAGATTGGCTTGGACATTGTCACTTCCTAGATCCGACCATCCCTTAAAGTACTGATCCTAATCACAAAGTAGAAAAGTAAGTAAGTAAGTAAGTAATTTATTTATGACCCGCCATTTTGAAAAGGCGGAGTAAATGACGAAAATAAACAAAACACATGTATACACACAGAAAAAGACACTTAATTTTAATCTTCGGTCAGGAAGCAGTGGACGACGTCGTATGCTGGTTGTGCCTTGTTGTCCATGATTTTTGAAAGTGATGACGAAAGTATTTTAAGCAAAATCATACATTTTCGCGATCCGCAGAAGCCCATTATCATATTTGGTTCAAGGGGTTTGCTTACAACTGAATTCCTTAAATTACAAACAATGCTTTTAGGTAAAATATACATTTTCATGCTCCCGTTGAGCTCATCATCATTTTTGATTCAAGAGGTTTCATTACAGATCAATTTCTAGCGCCCTTAAACTGCGCATCATCATAGCTAAATGGAGGAAGGTAATATCTCACTTCAAACAAGCAGAAAAGACGAAGAAAGCACCACAACCGACTATTTTCTCTGCTGCTTGTCAAGTTTAATGGTTTTGTTTGTGACTGAAATTTATTTTTATTTTTTGATATATAGACAGAATATGCAAGTAGAGAAGGAATTCGCAGTACCGAAAACTTTGAAATGTAGATGAACCCCTTTGTAGTCAACAATGTCACTTTCAAGCCTTAGTCTTCCGCAAGGCGGCATTCAACTTCTTTGACAAGTTTTTTTTTGTTACCACTCGTCACGGAATTGTCAGAGTTGTATCCCCTCATGCCTCTATCGGACGCCACGAGAGCCTGTTTGTAGAAGTATAAGTATCCGCTCAAGTTGTAGAAGTATACGAAGGAATTGGACTGAGAAGTGCTCTGTTCCACACGTAGCAACAGGGAAAAGCTCCTGAATTAAAAGGATACTCAAGCCAATAGCAGACAGTCAAATAGACGTTGAAAGGATAATTCAAGTAGTGAATTGGTCTGGCGGGAAAGAGGAGATAAGCCATTACCGATTGACAGCTTAGAGTCAAGGGATCGGGACGGGACTTGGCGGGAAGGACAAAAATGAGCCCTAGCTGTTATACCATTTGTAGAACCGGACCGAATCCGTGGCCTATGAACGGATCTGGATGAAGATTCCTCAAATCTTGTGTCATGCGAGCGATGTTAGTTCCAGATGGAACAAGGATGATAAGAGGCGTGTGATACCTGACCAGGTTGACTTGGAAATTATTATCTATCATATTGGACAGTGAAATAGACTTCGGGAAGAACAAGTCAAGCAGTGGATTGATCTGGCGGGAAATAGGAGTTAAACCATTACCAATCGATAGCTTAGAGTCAGGGAATTGGGATGGGACTTGGCTGGAAGGACAAAATTAAGCCCTTACCCGATGAAAAATTTGTAGCCTGCGTAGTAGTATGGTAAGTAGTACGAAAACGTTGCATGTAATACTATGTAATAGCAAAGAATACTATCATTTAATCTGCCTCAGACTGGTCCAATCTTATGTAGTAGTATCCAGTAGCATCCTTTCTTGCCATAGTAGCATCCAGTCTTGCTAATAGTAGCATATAGTAGTATGCAGTTACACGGTAGTCTTGAAGTAGAAGCATGTAGTAGCATCGTTAGTACCACATGCTACTTTTTCGTACTACTTCATAGTACTATTTTGAGATAAATTTTTTATCGGGTACCATTAATAGGACCGAACCGGACCCGGGCCCTATGAGTGAATCTAGATGGCGATTCCTCAATGTTCTGCACGCGAGTTAGGTTACTTCCAGATGGAATAGGATGATAAAACTTGTGAAGTGTACTAGGGACCTTATCAGGTTGACTTGGAAATTGTCATTTTCCAGACTCTGTACCACTCAGATGGGAGTGGAAGGAGGCAAAATCTGGAACCTTTTGACACGCAACACTTTCGAACAATTTATCCGATCTAGATGAAACATGACAACTGTCAATAGGACTTGATCCGGTAACTCAGGGAGAGTTGAAGAGGGTAGCGGAAATTTTGTTGCAAGCTTAGAATGAAGGGATCAGGACAAGACTTAGCGGGAGGACAAGCGTAAGCCTTAGCTTTCCCATGATGGGGAATCTCGAGATTCTATTTACATATATAAATCTCGACCGAGTTACTCGATTCGGAATGCTGTGTTATAGATTCGGTCACTGAAGTAGGAGCTAGAGGTGGGGGGGGGGGGGGGTCTCGGAAAACTTATGACAAGCATTAGCTTCAAACGAGTAATCCGATTCGGAGGGAACTTGATGTTAAGGTCACATGTGCTATATATTCGGTTAGGTTCAGACCGAATATGCAGGAAGCTAGAGGGGGTCCCAGAAATCTTGTGATGCACTAAATAATCGGGACCGAGCTTGGCGGGCAGTACTTCCGTATGCTTCTGGAGAGCTGGAGATGGGACTTGATGAGCTAGGACGATGAAACTTGGCAGGCGTCTCGGGGACCTGACCAGATTAACTTGGAAATAATCACTTCCCCGATCTGGCCATCGTAGGGGGAGTAGAGGTATAGGGAATCCAGAAATTAGTAACATGTATAACTTTGGAACGGGTAAAAGGATGTGCAGAAACTTGAACAAGTAGTAAAGAACAAGTTCCTCGCATGTTCCATTTCAAATCCGGGCTGGATACGATAACGGGGGGGGGGGGGGGGGGGGGTCTGGAAGGGGGTACCGGAAATCTTCTGAAAGGCTAAGAGTCGAGTGCTCGTGATGAACGTGGTTGGAAGAACAAGCGTAAACCCTAGATACATTCCTGACAAAACAGGACCGGCTCGTGTCATGGTGGGGGAAGTTGGAGGGGTTTTCCCGGAATTCCGGTGATCTCGAGTTAGGGTGCTTCCAGATTTGCTAGGACCATGAAACTTGGCAGGCCTATTGGGGACTCTAACATATTGACTTGAAAATAGTAGCTTCTCCGATACGATCATTGTGGTCGGAGTAGAGGGACGGGAAATCCGTAATCTGGTGACATTCATAGCTTAGGAACGGGTGATCGGACGTGCATGAAACTTGACAAGTGTCAAGATCGACTGTCTCAATTGTTGAGTTTCAAGTCCGGAGTGGGTCTGATCACTCGGGAGGGGAAGCTGGAGGGGGACGAACTGACAAACATGCTAACTGTTCTGACAAGTGCCATATGAGCTTTCAGCTCTTGTTTTCTTGCTTGTGGTAATATATGCACCGCCAGGTGGGTTTCTACTTGCACGACCGGATTTTATCCATCCCTGATCTGTCCCTGTGGGAAAGGCCTAACCGGGTCTAACCTTAGGAACCTCGTCGACTGTTTTAATTTGCAAAACATATAGTCCCCGTGATGGTGCATATTTTATATTCGTTCGCTCCCCATCCACTCTCTTACTTTAAAAATTAGTCAAACTTTCAGATTTAATGAACAAATGTTTTAAGTTCTCATCCAAACTACCACACATAGGACATGAGTACCGGACCGACCCTCGACGCTCCCAGAATATGCCGTTCTATATCCCCTCTGGCAGACCATCTACTGTTGGGTAAAGGGATTTGCCGGATGTATCCTGCTTTTTATTTTTTTAATAACGACGCGACATTTTGCTATTACATTATTTGTATCTTGAATTTGAATATTGTTTCAGTTGATTAATTTTATTATAGTTTAGTCTAATTTAATTTTAGTTTTAGGTTAATACCAAATTTTACCATTTCTCTATGTGCTTTTCTTACGGGATGTTGAAAGCCCTCTGGCCCCCCAAAAATAAGAAACAAACCACAAGAACCCAAACCAAACCCATCAACACTTCTATTTCAATATCCGCTTTAGTTAACTCTTACCGGTGTCTCCTGGAGTGCATAAGGTTTAACTGACAAGCCAACTTATTTTTGTATCATTTAACTGAATGCACTTTTTTTTTTCTTTTTTTTTTACCATTTGCTCTCGAAAGAGGTTAAGAATATCTACGGTAGCCCTCACAACCCAAATTTCTACATGACGCAGACAAACTGAATCTCAATATATACGTGGCGTTTCAGTGGCCAGTGATCAGCTTACGGAAGGTAGCTCAGTGTGTGAACACTTATTTTTCGTAAACCGTTTTCGTCGAGCATACAACACAGATACAAGCGCATAGAGCATATAAATCAGACAAGCAAATTCGACTATTCGAAAATCGATTATTCGAGAATAGCGGAACAACGAACGCATTTTCACCGGGTTTTCAAGCTTCTTTAAGTGAATAAATGACGGGTAAATAGATTGTCCTGTCTAACCCCTTTTCAGTTGTACTTTAAAGAACGATACCTCGGCCCAGCTAACACTTTCATGTGGCGTCGTTCCGTCTATTACCTTCGTCTCGGTTAAAGAGCAAAACAACAAACACAACTACTACAAACACAGCGACGGCCAATGTCGTCAAAGTCGTTCCGATCAAAGGAGATGGATAAAATGAGGTCAAGCCGACTTAACTCAACAGACACTTGAATTAATAAGGCTATACCGCTTGTGCGCGGATAAACGATAGGTCAGTCCAAATTCTAATTCAAGTTGCCGATTATGCGAAAAACAGCACACCCAGTACTGAATTCGGGTTTCATCTTTCACTTTCTGTACAGATAGTAGAAGCCTTGATTTCGAGAAGCCTCGAGTTTTTTGTGTCAACTAATTTATGTAGAACCATACTTCGTGGCAGCTTCGTCTTTCCCTTCATGTAGGGGTAGCTATCTATTTTGAGAAGCCGTGTGTTTTTTCTGAATCAATACGCAGTGTAGAACCATATTTCTTGCGATCTTCGTCCGAGAGACATCTACACTACACCGCTACACCAATACACTACTACACTTGCAGCTTCGCTTCGCTCAAGTGCCATATACCGGTAATTTTCGTTCTGTCGGTCCACTCTTCTCGAGTTAGGGACTTCAGGGACTTAATAAGATTGGCTGAGAACCCAGATCCGACCATCCCTTAAAGTGCTCATCTTAACGGCAAAGTACAAAAAGTACTTTTAGGCACAATATACATTTTCGGAATCCCCATGATGCCATGGTCACTTCTGTCTCCAGGATTTTCCTATACGTCATTGTTTTAACATGAAGTACGACACGACGATCCTCTGCTTGCCAGAAACTTCGGAATACCATCCATATCTCCATAATCAACTTCACATAAAACTTCAACTTTTATGAATTTCTAGCTCCCTTAAAGTGCGCATCTTAACCTTACCTTTACCTTAGTACCTCGTGCACCTCCAGAGGCGCTTAGGGCATCCAACAATAGCCACCAGTCGTCTCTCATAAAGCATTGGCCTAATAGGTGTAATAAGGTGAATAGCGCTATACGCGACGTTTACGTCTTAATACACACCCCTGTTCAAATACAACCCAAGAGGTTCTTCTCAATGCGGCGTTCAGCGTTGCCAAGGGAATACAGTTTTTCGAGCTCCAAAAAATATCCGAAAACGTTCTTAGTACTGCTTGAAGTACACGAGTACAATATAACACAAATTATGCTGTAAAAAAGCTATTAAAATAAGGGATGGACAGCATTGATCCTCCAACTGACGAAAATCAGTCGTAATAGAACAAAAACATGTTTTTTTAAGAAAAGTTGTTTCTTTAGCTTCCAAAAAAGTAGAACTGTTGTGCTTTCTTTGGCAACCCTGACGACGCTGCGCCTCTCCTCGGCCCGCTGGCGGAACCAACCGAGCGATCTGATTGGATCTGCATAAGAAAGAATAGAGCCGAGCTCTATTTTCCTTATTCGCCTTGTTACAGCGCGCTTCGAAGAAAAGAGGAATCTGTAATAAGTCTTATACGCGGTAATACACCTTATTACACCAATTAAGACAATGCTTAAGTGCCGCTGTCCATGCATCTTCCCGTTCGGGATGGATATACGCGTTGATATTGTGAAGATCCGACTGGTAGGTACGGCGAACAGTGTTCTTCGGTTGCCCTCTTTGTCTGGATCCCTCCGGCTGCCACTGGAAGATAGGGTTGGCGAGTCTGGCGCTTGCCATCCTGATTTTATGGCCCAGATACTTCCAGCGGCTGATTTTGATGACTTCAGTAATAAGGGGTTGCATTGTCATCTGGCGAATCGCCAGGTTTGTGATCCTTTCCGGCTAGTTTATGTTTCAGAACCGCCTAAGCCAGGTGTTTTCAAAGACTAAAAGACGTTGTTTGTGCTGTTGGGTAAGGTGCCATGTCTCGGACCGCTCAGCTGGAGTTTAAGGGAGTACTTCTTGCTCCTCCATATCTTCTTTAGCTGATTGAAGAAACCGCTGGGCTGGCCAAGTCTTAGATGGACCTCCAGTACACAAGCTCCAGTATTTTCAACTGTACTGCCGAGATATCAGAATTCAACGACATGTTCGACTTGCTGGTCCCTACGTCACATATCTAGCGGAGATCCGCTGCTCGCCATACTCTTCGTTTCGGGGATGTTTACTTTCAATCCGAACAGTTCAGCTGTTTCACTGGTCTTTGTGAGGAAGTCCTGGAGGTTCTGTTTGCAGGCCTCCATGAGGCTGATGCCCATCGGCAAGGTCTATGTCTCCTATTTTTCTGCCATTCCCGATGACAATGCCGTATCCTTCACTTCTTCTTAGAACGTAGTCGATGATCAAGACGAACAGCAGCGGAGACAGTACAAAACCCTTGCTTGGATCTTAACAGCAAAGTGAAATTTGTTTTGACTAAACAGCACATTTTAAGGGCCCGTGGTCTTTATTCCACAGAGCTTTTGCTTAAAAATGAATTTGTAGCACCTTTAAAGTGTGCCTCTTAACCAACAAAAACTTGAAATTGATACTTCTGACCGAAGGATATACATTCATGATCCTAAAAGGCCCACGATAATTTTTGAGTCAAGGGTTTTGATTACAGATCAATTTCCAGCGTCCTTAAAGTGTCTATCATAATGCAGAAATAAAAAATACATTTTACCAAACTAAACATTCTCGTGATTTCCAAGGACACATGATCATTCTTCTTTCAAAAACTTGCCTTATAAACAATAAAAACCAACACGCGAATTGGCAAATTCCAACTGTCATCCCCTGCCCCAGCCTTGCAAGTGCCATATGAGCTTCTAGCTCTTGTTTTCCTGTAACCCGATTTGAGCTTATTGCGAGGAAGTGGTAAGGGTCTAACCTCTGGTTCTTACGGAAAGTGTGGACCTTAGGCCAGATTGATGAATATGATATTATATTTTGAAAAGCTCTCTAGAATTATTTCCTGGCCTTTTTGGCCTGGGTCCAAAAAAGGCGGTTTTTGCTTGTCCTCGAGCCAGAGCCTACTGTGTGTGAAGTGAAGTGGAGTTGTTTAGCCTGTGTCAGAGAGGACCATCTGAAGTTGTGCAGCCAAGCTTTCGTTTCATCAAACCGTCTTTCTGCTTTATAGTGGAAAGCTCCGTTCTAGCAGGCAGACACCAGTTTCAAACTGAAGATGGACTAAGATCTATAGTTGCTAAATATGTGCGGCAGTTGCCCGGCCCCACAGACGATATATCTTCTTTGAGTGACAAATAGTCAATCGATAGCCCTGGATGAGCCTGATTTGTCATCAGTTTTTTGTCAAAATTTCTTCATGAGATATACAATTTTGAAAATTGCGAGGGGATGACAATTTCAGTAGTAAGGTACACAGTGAAACCAAAAATAGGCCGATCGCAATTTCGAGACATCAGAGCTGGTGGACTCGGACTCTGGACTCGTCTCGAGGCGGTCTTGAGACGCCTTTTTCAAGGACTCGGGCTCGTCTCAAACTCGTCTTTCACGGAGCTGTTCATCCGCCAGATCTGTAGACTGGGACTCTGGACTCGTATCGAGACGGTCTCGAGACTCCTTTTTCAAGGACTCGGACTCGTCTCAGACTAGTCTTTCACGGAGCTGTTCATCCTATCTGTAGACTCGGACTCTGGACTCGTATCGAGACGGTCTCGAGACTCCTTTTTCAAGGACTCCGACTCGTCTCCGACTCGTCTTTCACGGAGCTGTTCACACGCCAAATCTGTAGACTCGGACTCTGGACTCGTATCGAGACGGTCTCGAGACTCCTTTTTCAAGGACTCGGACTCGTTCAGACTCGTCTTTCACGGAGCTGTTCATCCTATCTGTAGACTCGGACTCTGGACTCGTATCGAGACGGTCTCGAGACTCCTTTTTCAAGGACTCGGACTCGTCTCAGACTAGTCTTTCACGGAGCTGTTCATCCTATCTGTAGACTCGGACTCTGGACTCGTATCGAGACGGTCTCGAGACTCCTTTTTCAAGGACTCCGACTCGTCTCCGACTCGTCTTTCACGGAGCTGTTCACACGCCAAATCTGTAGACTCGGACTCTGGACTCGTATCGAGACGGTCTCGAGACTCCTTTTTCAAGGACTCGGACTCGTTCAGACTCGTCTTTCACGGAGCTGTTCATCCTATCTGTAGACTCGGACTCTGGACTCGTATCGAGACGGTCTCGAGACTCCTTTTTCAAGGACTTGGACTTGTCTCGGACTCAAATTTGCTGGACTCGCAGCAGCTCTGTGAGACACAGGGGACTTGTAAGCAACACTCGGCTCTTAGTTTACTCTTCTTCGGCGATGAGGAGTTTGCAACTTTTGCTAGTTGGTGTACCTATTATTTGTTTCCGGTTTATTTGATGCTTAAGAACAATTTGGTATCATTTCTATCATGGGGAGAGGGACTTCTAAGTAAGAATCGGTTGCCAGAAGGGGTTTATGAGGGGCTAGGAACTTGTGTAAATTAATGCACATATTATTGGATCTCTGTAAATCTGAGGGTAAGATATTGTCTCCAAGGTCTATCGCTGGAACATAGAACTAGGTGTTTACCAAATGGATACAAAAAAGTTGAAAAGTTGAACAGTTGCGTAAAGCTTTATAATACCACGTAAGTCATATACGATAGATTAGATTACATTATATATGGGGTTTATTGGAAAAAAATACTAAGAACTACAAGAACTACTGTTCCAAGTTTTCATTCGTCACGATGCATACGATTGAAGGAATAAGCCCAACTGTCTGCAAAGTCAATTTAGTCCATTCTCCCGACATTTTCTTTGATCATGTGAAAATCTCAAGGGGTTGACAACTTCAGTGGTAGGGTAAACACTAAAACAAAAAATATTCGGATCGCAGTTGTGAGACATGTCAGGTTGTTAGTCGGTTGTTAGACTACAATCATCTTCGGCGATGAGGGGTTTGCAACTTTTCCTATAGTTGGTGTGCCTGTTATTTCGTTCCGGTGTATTTGATGTCTGTCACGGGGAATAGGACTTGTAGTAGGAATCAGTTGCTCGAGGGAGATCAGGAGGGGCTAGACATCTATGGAAATTGGTTCAAATTTTGTTTGATCTCTATAAATCTGAGGGTAAGAAAATTTGTCTCCATGGTCTATCACTGTAACCTAGAATTAATTGTTTACGCGACGGGTACATATGATGATGGTAAACATTGACGTAGTTTAACGATAGTTGATAGTGACACGGTATTTTCATTCTGAAAAGCTACGGATAGTTTTATAATACCAGCTAGGCTATAGGATAATGTTCTTAGTTTTCATCCGTCACAATCTCTACGACTGAAAAAATTCAAACCGGTTCAACCGACTCCAAAGTCAATTTAGTCCCTTTTTCCGATATTCTGCTCGTTTTTTTTCAACGCTGAGGAATAGTTGCCTAGGCAACATGAAGTGTTGAAACCCATAGAAGCTTTCAAAACAGTATGTTCCAAGAACAATAGAAACAGTAATCACATGGTCAAAGGCTATTCCTCAGCGTTGAATACAAACAGCATACCATAGGAAGTCAGGGCAAAGCGTTCGTTGTCAAATCACTGTTGTTTTTTTCTCTTTATTGTATTTTTGAAATTCTTACATTCCTGTGATTACATATGCAACCTGTTAGGTGCCGACGCTCAATTTGAGGAGAAGATCATCGCTGTATTAAACAATCAGAAGCTCTAGTGACTATATAGACAAACATGGCTTCTTTTATTTGCCGCCTGCAAATTGTAAAACCAAAAATAACTAATTTGGATTTGTTAAGCTGACAGCTTTCATGATGAGTATAGAAAACAAACTAAAAACAAATACAATAATCAATGGTTGGGGAACACATATACGGTATTAATACTGAATTGAAACAACACTTACACGGTAATAGTGTCGTTTTTGATCGCCAATGAAATGTCACCAGTAGACGAAGCGAGTTTGCCGATTCGTGCTTATTTACTGTTTTCGATAGCCGATAGCCTTTGGCGTTCGCCGTTGTTTTCGGGTGCGCAAAAACGGGATTTTGTTTTGCTGGCAGTGTATTTCTGTTATAACATAAACTACACATGGATATGTCTTCTCACATTGGACTTCAAAGAGGCTGTTCTCATAACGCAGAACATAAAGAACGTAATCCTCATTTCCCTCCGTTTTTTAAAGAAACGCCAAATCGTCAAACGAAATCCCAACGTCTACGGCAAACGGCGAGTCCTTGGCCGATCGGCGATGGACAGGAGTTCAGACGATAGACGTTAGCCGATCAGAACAAAAACAGAAAATTTCTCCAATCATTCTGTTCTTTACCTTTCTGGGCTTTACCCTATATTTAAGAAAAAAGACATTAGCGATATTCGATCTTCTTACTTCCGATTCTGTAAATTTCTTCTCTATCTTCCTCTGTGGTACAAGAATCGAAAGACAGTTAAGAAGTTTTATCTTCCGAATATTACTGAGAAGCTGACTGATCTACTAAAAAGGCTCTCAGAAACAGCGTATGCCGACACGCTGTCGCCTCATCACGGGTTGATCCGTTTGTTTGATTAATGTTTTGTTTACTTTAGTTGTTGTTTTACGTCTTTTTCCTTTTTTTTTTCCTTCTTCAAGTTTATACTCCACTATTAATCTTTTTGATGTAAGTGGGTAATAAATAAATATTATTATTATTATTATTATTATTATAGAAATTAAGATATACAGCTACGACAATCGGCTTCCGGCGAACGTCAAAAACGACAAAAAGTCAGACGGCTACGCTATCACCGAACTAATTGGCGATCAAAAACGCCACTTATGATAGGAACACTCTCTTACAAGAGGAGTGAGTTTACAATTACGTTTTCAATAGATAATTACTTTATCAAATCATTTAAACCTATTTAAGGAAAGGTAATATAGTTTACTAACTTACTGCCCTTCTGACTCCGAAAATACATGAACAGCATGTCACGCATGAGTGCATCTAGAGACTGCGAAGATGTTGTTTTGCAACAGGATTTGATAAGCCCCTGGGACCACCATAACCATGGTCATGCAAGTATAAGAAATAGTAATTTCCCCTGTTTTTACCTTTTGCAGTCATACCCTCAGTACGTACAAAAGAACACTCCGAAGAATATGAAATTGTGAGCATGTTCACAGTTTCGTATTCTTTAATGTCATTATGCTAGAGTACTTTTCCCTCTTCTAGACCATTTTCACCGCCTTTCCTCTACCAGTAAATAAAAAAAAATTGCACTCGTGTCTAAAACATTTTCGGGACCTTGCTGATTAAATTTGGCTGTTGTTCTAGAAAAGAGAGAAGAACTGAAAGATCGGGATACATGTGGACTATTACAAAACCTATCTCAAGCGAGGTTAGAAACAAATACGTTGTGGTGGTTACCTCTACCTGATCTTAGGATCAGTTATCACTTCCGGTCCACTGACTCCATAATTGGAAACTTAGATTAGATTAGATTAGATTAGATTAAATTTTATTTTACACATGTATACAAAACATTTTACAGCACCTGCTAAGAAAGCCCCAGAGGGTTTGTTGGCCGCAGGTGGCAGTCTTCTCTATTCTACATAATGTGGTAACATTATTTTTACATTATTCTAAATGCCATTCATACACGGTTCACACATATACAACAAACATTCTGCTTACAAAAAACACTCACGCATCAATTACTATTCTTTTGCAAGGAAAAATCTCTTCGCTGTAGCCTTGAAGGATGCCAGATGACTCGAGTTTCTAATTTCAACTGGAATTATATCCCATACAGAGGGGGCAAAATTTCTAATCACGAAAGAAGCTTCTGAATTTGAATCTGAAGTTCTGTCATGGCCTGTGTGGGGCATAACCTATTATCGCATAACCTATTATCCGGGTTATTGACTGGCAATATTATTTTTTAAAGCACAAACATTTAATGGAATATTACTTTTATTATGAGTATTACTTTTTGGATCACTAATACATGTTTTTTTCAGTTTTACATTTTGCGATTCAGTATTAAACTTGTTTGCAATGTATGTTCAAGGTTTACCGTCAGACTCCGTTGGTAAGGTCCTAGCCGTAGAATTTTATTTATTTTAGTCATTTACAATGTTACATTTTATTCACACTTATCCGGAAATCTTAGTATCTGAGTAAGTTTTAAGAACACGATAAGGGGAATAGTATGAATATGGTAATAATGGTAGACGCTCGCAGATTGTTCACTGTGGCTCTACTTTTCCGATGCGGTATTGAATTCGTGGTTTCGACCGTCCTGGTTTTTGCCCTGTCGCTACTTTTCCGTGGAGCAGCTTGCTCTCTCGCAGCTTCGGTCATCGTACTAGGAATCCCTAGCCTCGTTTTTGTTGCAATAGCGCTGCCGCATCGTTGTTGCAGCACTTCTTTGCTTTTGCACAATATGCGTTTTTGGATTCACTTTCTTCTTGGTTGAAGCGGGAGCACTGCAACATCTTGCAGGGAAGCACGGATTTGGTCGGTGAGCATGTCCGCGATTCTCAAGAAGCGCTGCCGCTTCCTCGGAAGCGCTGCAGCCTAAAAACGGATGTAGGAAGAATCAGTCCGGAATCGACCGAGAAGTGGACCTGCAGCATGCAACAAAAACGAGGCTCCTGTCGCTATCCTTGCATGGCTTGCGTTGACTGCGATGTTTTTACAGTCGCTGTTATTTTGCAGACTGACGGGGTACTGCAGTCCGTCTCCGCTGCGGAGTTGTAGATTCAACAGTCTATCATATCATTTTTACCCCTTTTCCTCTTCTCATCTATCGACTTGGTTTTAGGCCGTGTTAGAGAGTAAAGGAAGACACGAGCAGCAGTCTCCTACAAAAAACTCTTGTCAACAAATTATGTATAGTACAATCCGTATTACCCCGTTCCCATACGTAATCTTGGTAAATATGGTTTCTAGTTCTTCCGGTTTGTTTGGAGTTTATCTAGTTGTTTAATTATTTGTTCTTTTTTTTGTGTTTTCTGTACCGGTTTGGGTGATCCAGCCGACTTAGTAGCCTGTTTTCCTCTTTCAACAAATTATGTATCGTACCACTCCATAATACACGACCCCGTTCCCATCCGTAATCTCGGTAAATATGGTTTCTAGTTCTTCCGGTTTGTTTGGAGTTTATCTAGTTGTTTAAATGTTTATTCTTTTTTTGTTTTTTCTGTACCGGTTTGGGTGATCTAGCCGACTCAGTAACATGTTTTCCTCTCCTTACGACAAGCCAGTATTTCTGGGGTGTCCCATGTAGACTGAATGAACGTATTTATACTTTAAAGGGAAATTGGCCCTACAAAATACATGAACATAATAGATCAGTACACTTTACATCACTCAATAGCCTACATCCCTTTATTTGAATATTTGAAAAATCTGAATTATTTTAGCTTTCTTCTCATAAATATTCTTTGAGCCCAAGCTGACTTTGAAACATTGAATAAATCTTTCTTCTCATGTCTAAGAACATCAAGGAACCATATAGTATCCGTTTTTGAGTTATCCATTCAGTAAGCTCTCTCTCTCTCTAAAACCTGTTGTAATCTCTTTCTTTTTTTTTATTCCGTCTTTTTACTAAAAAAATATTTATCGCTGGTGGGTTTTAATTCTAATTTTGCTCTTTCTTCGATAAGCTTACAACTTTAACAGAATATATCGTCTTGCGATGAAAGCTCTGTAACATCTCATTTAATCGTCGGATCCTTGGCTGTTAGGAGACTCTCCTTGCAATAAATTGTATATTAAACTCCGTAATCCCTGTAAAAATGGTTTCTAATTCTTCCGATTGGTTTCGAGTGGATCCAATTGTTTTTCTTATTTTTGTATTTTCTGTACCATTGTAGTTGGTCCATTCCGGGTCTCTGACATAGTCTGTGATTCTAGTGTTTCAGTCTTGTTTGGTCACCCCCTAGGATAAACCACTGCTATCTGGGTTGTCTACGTAGTATCCCGATTAAAAATGTGTAGCCTGCGAAATTGTATGATAGTTGTCCGAAAAAGTTGCATGTATTAATTAATACGTCATAGTAAAGAATACTGCCATTTAATGTGCCTCAGACAGGGCCAATCTTAAGCTGTATAATAGTATCCAGTAGCTTCTTGTCTTTGCTATATAGTATCATTCATTCTTGCCAATAGTAGCATGCTGTAACACGGTAGCCTTGACATAGAACCATGGAGTAGCATCAGTTCGTACTGCATGCTACTTTTTCGTAAGACTTCATACTACTATTTTGAGATAACTTTTCATCGGGATGTACGATTGTCCGTTCAAGAAAATCTCTCTTTCTCTGTAAGATCTTCGATGGTCGCTTTCTTTTATTCCACCTTTCGTCTTGTTTCTAGCTCCCTTATGGGATTGTAAGATTATGAAATCCCCGCTTTTCGCCACTGCTTTGTTTTATGACTATGACTTTTCAGCGCTTTTTCTGCCTTGCCGAATTACACAACACAAACTTTGCCGAAAGATTCCAGGTCCGTCAGTGACTTTTTCACAAACCAGGATATATGAGAAGCTTCAAAGTATTATTTTTTATTCTGGAAGATACAGTACAAGTAGTACAACGCCAGGTATACCTTAAATTTTGGAGTTGTTTTGTTTTGCTTGGTTTTCCAACTTTTTATCAAAGGCACGTTAAATTTTCAAATACTTTGCGTCCAGAAGCCGCGTCGGGGAAAGAGAAGGCTGGATAGAGTGGACAAGCGCTAACAAAAAAATCGCTAATTTCTCGTGGAAATTAATGGTATTGTTGAAAATGATATCTCTGAGCCATTTTATCGTGAAAAGATCATTTCTAATAAGAGTTGTGCTTTAAAAAAAAAACTACCGCTGTAACCTACGTGTGTCTCCCTTCTCATTTCGCTCTTTCATCGATAAAGTTGCAAATTATGTCCTGTGGTAACATTCCATGAACCAACTGACTCATTAACTTGTCTTTGTTCTCGCAAGACAGGGAAGAGGGGTCCCTCACTTCCACTGTTATTTCAGATCTTTATCGCGAGATTAGACGAAACTTTCCCTTAGCTCTCTTGTTTGGCGAGCCACTTATTTTAACTATTCTCTTTTCAGGAACCCCAACTATAATCAAGATATCTCAAGCATCCAAATGAAAGACAAACAGCGACAAAAAAACGTTGCATGGGAGCCTTACGACCCACTGAAGCAGAAGTTTCTGGAGCTGGGTAAGTGGAAAAGTCTTCTTCCATAAAGATCTTTTCGGTTCTCTTGATGATACTTGTTGACGGCCTTTTTGCACCGTCATATTCTTGTAATCTATGGTGAGTTTCTTGGGACTTTGGGTTAAAAACAAATTATTGCGCATGTTGGTGTATTTTTCCAAGCAGGCAGCTTATTTCTTAAATCATGATCTGGCAACACAATGACACATCAGGGTTGTCACGGTTGATGATTTATCATCAGATTTGGTAGTTTGGTTCTGTTTGTACCACCAAATTACTAAATTTTGATGATTTTCACATCAGAAATGACACAAAGGTCAAACAAATTTCAAAAAATTGCAAAGTTTCCAAAATTACCCCGCGGCTTCCCCCGATTCCTTTTCTTAGTGAGTTGCTGGTGATTTATTTTTGATAACATAAGATGTATTTATGGTGGCGTGCCAGCTATGGCCACATCATTCTGAGATGTGTAAATATATCGACGGTGTTTTTCAAAAAAGTTCTAAGCGACCGTTTTCTCGAAATCGAGTTAGAAATGCCCAACTTGCAGTCACCTGCAACTGTGTTTTTTAGGTCTGGTAAAAGATGCAGTCAAATTGCGGAGATACATAGTTTTCTTTCTGGGACTTTCATAGTCTTCCTAGCAGAAAAGTGAAAGGTTTTTCGCTGTTCCTGTAAAATTTGAAAAATGTCGCTTGTAACCTTTTGGAAAAATATCAGCGACGTGGGAAGGAACTGTTGGCTTTCTTGGAGAAGATTTTCTATGAAAGAATCTCTGCAATTATTTATTTATTTCTTGAACTACCGGCCAGTTAGGGGCAAATACAACAAGAAAAATATCACACAAAAAATAACAAAAAAGAGAACAACCTAAATTCGCTCAACAAAGTCTGAAACACAAAAGTTAGGAAGAGTCAGGTAAGAGAACTTCTTCTCAAGACCTTACTTAAAACCTTAGCTCTTTCTATGCCTCCAGAAGCGATTGGATGGACTGGAATAGTATTTTGTTAATACCCAAATCATAGACAGGCAAGAATGAATGAATGAATGAATTTATGACGCACTGCCCAAGGGCGTAAGTGCAGTAAAAAAGGATAAAGAAATATAAAATAATCGGAAAACACTCAACAAATATTTTCCATAAAGGTTCACGAACTAGAAGAGGGAATACTCGCCAAATTAAAATAACACACAGCGATTCGGCAGAAAGTATTCGTGATCTTCTGAGCTGCGTTCGATACAATCGACCGAGAGTCCCTGTGGCGGATCCTGAAAACGAGTATTGTGGACTTTTTGAAGCACTTCATTACGAGACAGAGAGGTACCTCCAAGTGAATGGTCGGCGAAGCCCGTTTTCTCAAATTTCAACAGGGTTTCGGCATGATTGCAGCGTCGCACCTGAATTCTTCAACGTGACTGTAGATCCCGTTATGGCAAAGATAGCGTCTTCACGTTATCGCGTCACGTTATCGCATCTTCGATTTATTTAAACTAGGATACGACCAACAAGGGTCAAACAATGTAGGCTCGTGCGGAGACAAAGGCATCCGGTAAGAGTTGACAGTCGTCAAACAAATCTGTCGAGTTGACAGTCGTCAAACAAATCTGCCGCGTTGATTTTGCAGAAATCCGATTGCGGGAGGTGCCGTTAAGAGTTGGCTTCGTTCGCCAGCTTTATCTGTATCGCTCCCGCAGTCACTTGAGGTTAGATTTCGGTAGTCTAGTGTCCCACCCTGACGGCAATTGTACTCAAGAAACAAAATATTGTTTGATGCCAGGATTTCATTCTTTGCAGCAGTTTATAGAGCAAGTTGGTCTTTTAATTCTTTTGTAGGTTACACCTTGTAACTGAACAAAGATTCCTCACGTCATGTTAAAATAATATCGTCCCTTCGAGAGTTATCGTACTAGCAGACGGACGAATCGACAAACGGACGGAAAAAGTTTACGAAGTCAACGGTCGTTAGTCTTTAGTTAGCGTCCCCAAGCCGCTCTGTCCTTCTTCAGGCAGACGTTGTTTAATTCAAATGCCAATTACTTTCTGTAATCCATCCTGTCTGCACGACGTCGCGTCTTCAATTTCTGCTCAAGTGCGGAGACAAAGGCATCCGGTAAGAGTTAACAGTCGTCAAATAGATCTTGTAGCTCGATATGGATTTTTGATTGGTGCTCCGTCTACAGCAGTTCTTTCGAATAAGATAAGATAAGATACGATATGGCTAAGAGCCAAGGGCCATGGCAAATACACTTCGAATATTGTTCTCTTCCAGTGAGGGTAAAAGTTTGACATTCCGAACTTCTAGTTCCCGGAAATTAGAGAGCGAAATGCAAATTTCTGGTTTCTGTGCCGGGATTCGGCGACTTTCTATCAAATCGAACTAATGGATATTCGTTGCAAAGCATATTCAAATCATCAGTGGATATTTTCTGGGTCCTGGAAAATTTCATACCAGAATTCCTTTTCAGCTTAACCTATTTATTTCGCACATGAAATCGAATTTTCAGCTTTCTGGGATCTCTAACCGAACTGAGGGATACCTCTGACATCACATAGTTTGCCTCACTGTCATTCTATCCGTCTGTCTATCGGTCATCAGAATGACTTAAAGATGATTTGTTTAAATTACACGCATGGAGCCTGTTTGAAAGATCAAGAATGAGGATGAGTTTAGGACCCATTTGGGATCGATTCCAGGGGTTCCCCGAAAAATTAGGCGAACATACTTTAACACATAGTAAGATGATGAAACCGAGCAGGCACAGAAGGACCTGACCAAATTCACCTTAAAATCTCAGTTTCCGTAATTCAAACTGCCTTAGATGCTGTAGTTCGGAAGAACCCGGAACCTTGTTGGTTTAATTGCGTAACTGGTGGCCGGATTTGGAAAGGGTGTCAATAAAGGTGGCAGTGGCCATATATGGTTTGCTACATGCTCAGCACATGTTATTTCAAGACTCAGGAATTGTGCTGGGCTGTACTGTCCATCCAAGAGAGGCTTTGCATTCAGTCTTTGTGTACACCTGTCGTACCAGTTTTTGATCAAGGGTGGTAATAGGTAGTCATTGGTCATAGAGTAGTTGTTACATACCCAGGGTATGTTATGTGCGGATCTGGGCAGAGTTCTTTAAATTTTATTGGTAATAGGTTGTACACAAAGATTGACTGCATTGGCCTTTGGTTTCACGAAGGATGGTCGATTTATCTAGAAACAGCAAAAAATGCAATTTCAAAGTTAACCATTATCATCTTCTGGGAAGTTCTCGGTGGAATCCTTAGGAGTTCTTAAGATAGTTTGATATGCTCGTGGTCCACTAGATCTCCCTCCAAAGCCAAAATTTCTAAATGAATAAACAACGAAAACAAATGCGGGGGTCCAGGGTGGTGAGACCTCGTGGAACGGACAGACTCACTATAATCGTCGAACCAGGTCTCAGAAAGTGACTTTGAAGGTTTTCCAACAATTCACAGGAGCTCCGCGGTTGCTCAATTGGGCTCAAGGGTGATTTCTGTGGATATTTCGTTTTTTTTAGATCTTTCTGGTCTTTTCCTTTTACACTGAACAGCCAAATTGAATCAGGAAGGTCGCGATGCTGTTTTCAGACACGAGGTGTAATTTTCTTAATGTTTACTTGTAGAGCAAAGGCACTGAAAATTGTTGAGAAAAGCACTCCAGCATAATTGGGTTAAACAACTGAAATTGTGAACTGCCTGTTTCTTTTGCTAGTACTAATGATATGATTGCACGAGGGTCAAGTGAAATAAGGAAATACCTTTTTATTTATAGTAGGACCGGGTTGTACATCCAGGTCGTCCTGCGAAACAGAAAATGTCCCCACGGAAAAACGTCCCCATGACAAAACGTCCCTGTGGCAGAACGTTCCCGTGAGAAAACGTCACCGTGGCTAAACGGCCCCAACCAAAACGGCCTATGTTAAACGTCCCCTTTGCGAAACTTCACCGGCTAAAAATAGATAATTTAGTTAGGTTTTTCAGATTTTTCTAAAATAAAGAAATATAATAAAAAAAAAAAAATTTTTTGGGGGGGAGGGGTCAAGATTTGCATCAGACCCAGCATTTTTTTTTTTAAAGTGGATTAATTTAAGACCACAGCAGGAGGACAAGAGATTAAAATCGTCTAGGCATACAATTATTATCCCGAGCAATACAATTGGTTCACTAAACAAAATTTTTAACTTTCCATGCTATTTTTATCCAACATGACGGCACTATGCTGATTTTTGTATTCTCCTCGTATGACTCTCTTGAGGCAGTCCAAGCATAGGCTTGTTTCCTCCGAGGAGCTTACTGCTGGTAAAAAAAATACGGTGATGCATGTTGCTTTAAACGACCTAGAACTGCTACTGATCAGTTACGAGCCTATGGCAAGGCATATTAAGCTTTATATTCTGAAGCGAAACGATGCATATCTGATATCTGAAGCAACAGGTCCCACGTCCGGTCTTTCCTGACTCGAAAAAATGTTTGTGAACTCTGGAGCTGTTTTACTTCGATCATGAACACCAAGGCGAAAAAGAAAATATTCAATTGAATTTTTGTATAAACCATTTCAACAAAAGGAGGGTGAAGCGCCCTAAAGATAGAGTAACAAACAAAATGAAGAGAAAAAAGAAACACTAACACTAAATACAAAAAATATCAACAAAGACGATTAAATAAATAGCGCTGACTATGGGTGAGACAACCTTGGCATAAAAGAACGAAAATCCTGCAGCCATTTATGAATAACAGGAGTTGTAGAGATTATGCGGAATAACGCTTGGGGACGTTTCGCCATGGGAACGATTTGTAATGGAGACGTTTTGCCATGGGGGCATTTTGTAATGGAGACGTTTTGCCATGGGGAATTTTCGTCGTTAAGCTGCAACCCAATTCCAAATGGACTACTCCTTGTTTATGGGAGCCACAAGTAACAACACTTTCTATCCCTCAGTCTGTTTTCTGTTCCATGAAGAGTTTCATTGTAGAAGCGAATATAGCAGCGTTTGAGGACTTGTCAAATCTGTACTACTACACTGTCAAAAGTTTCATAACAGATAGCGTATAACACTTTCAAGAATAACACCTTTTCACTTGAATAAAGTGTTATGACCAATTAAGTTTACACTATTTCGTGCCTAGATCTCCAACAACACCTTCAATTGGTAAAAAATACTACCGGAAACGAAAGAAACATAACAGATAACATCCCAAAGCGTTATCTCTTGAAACAGCGCATCCTTCTGTTGTCGTTATGTAACTTTTGACAGTGTACTACTTTTACCTACTGAAGGTGTTGTTAGAGATCTAGGCATGAAATAGTATAAACTTAATTGGTCATAATACTTTATTTCTAAGTGAAAAGGTGTTAGTCTTGAAATTCTTATGCGCAATCTGTTATGAAACTTCTGACAGTGTAACTGTTGCTGACCTAGAAGTTCCATATCTTTCATTTCATTCTCATTATGGTGATTTTGAACTTCGGACGTCATTTTAATCCACCCTGATATCAGTCCGAATTCTGCATGTGTGGATCAGCACTGCCATCCCTTTGTAGTCTGATACTGGTCTTATAATTTTCTCTGTTTATCAGCAACTGGGATGGGCGTTATTTTTTTGTTTTGTTTAACCTCCTGAGACCGACTGTCCAACCCGTTGTACAACACAATAAGAATTTTTCTTGTCCAACCCGTTGTCTACGCGAGCTTTAAGATGACATATTCTGAAAGAGCGCAACGGGAAGGCCATCTATGAGTTTTTTCAATAAGCTACTAAAAGTGGCTGACCAACCAGGTAACTCTAATGGGAAAAGTTTGAGAAGCAGAAAAAGTGGCAAAGGTAAGAAAATTAAAAAAATATTGAAAGGTTAGGCATTTAATAGTTGCGTTTTTGCAGATACCATGGTATCTATCACCACGGTAACTGGATCAGCTATTAGTCGTGTTTGCAGTTATGGTGGTATTTGAAATACGGTTGCTCTGCAAAAACGACAATTGCCGAAATTGTTCTTTTCGAAGTAATCCCGAAACAAAAACAGATATTCAGTCACATCACTAAGTGCCAAACTTCTTTACCACCAATTTGACAAAAAATGATGAAAGTGAGATGACTCTTTCAGATACCACGAAGAGTTACCACAATTTGTTACAACCATAACTGCATAAGCGCATTTTCACCGTGGTATCAGATACCACGATAACTGCAAAAACGACTTAGACCGTGGTATCAGATACCATGGTATCTGCAACAACGCAACTAATGTTATTGTACAGTTTTAAAGGAGGCAGGTGCGTTAGGATATTGGAATAGAAACTGCACCTACCGCGACTTTTGCTTTAAGAATTAATGTAGCCGCGTTTTTGTTCCTTAAAAGTAGCTTTAGTCTTACCTTTACATTGGAAATATTGACCTGAATGATCCAGAGTCTATCTGTTCACATAATTATCTTATGGCTTATCCAAACAAGGCCCCTAGGAAAAAGTTATCTTCTTAAGCTTCTGGAAAGTTCTCACGCGAAATTCTTTCGGGTCCCCATACTTCAAAACAATCATGTTCCCTGCAGCCACGGGTCTTAAGCTCACCTTGTAACTTTTCCTGGGATTTTGGACTTTAACTCCTAAGAGAAATTGGTTCCTGGGTCAACAACAGGCCTGTCATGTTTCTCGAAGTTAAATTGATTGCCCTCCCCTTTCATTTTTGAAGAGCAGAGAAGACAATTATCCTCCGAAGTTTTCCGCAACTTTCCTGGAAGTTGATATTTTCGGGAAAATAGTTTTGTTCCGCATCTGTCAGCAAAAAAGGCATTAAATACGAAAATGTAGAAGAAATCTCGAAGCCCCATTTCAAGATTACGGTCCTCAAATGCCAGTCAACAACAACGTCATGGTTTATGCTAAGGTGGGAATTCCTTTAGATATCTAATTGTGTTGCGAGAGCAAAACTTTGGTTTTGTCCTCGTTTTTTTGTTTGTTTGTTTTCCTATGCCGCCGATTTCATTTTATTCCTGGTAACTGCTAAGGGTCTGACTTGTGCGGTTTTTACGGAAAGTGTGGACCTTAGGCCGGATTGACGAATATGACATTACATTTTGGAAAGCAAATAAAATAGAAAAAGAGATTTTCGGGGTTTCTTCTTGATCAGCTAGTTACCCCTCCAAGATGATGTGCGAGGGATAAATACAAGTTCGGATATTTCAAAACAATACAAAGGGTGATCAAGAAGAAACCCCGAAAATCTCTTTTCTATTTTATTTGAAATGAATGGTCAGCTTGGCTTCAAACCTTTTATTTTGGAAAGCTTCGTAGAACCCTTGCCTGGGGGCAAAAAGGATGGTTGTTGCTTGTCCTCGAGCCTACGGTGTGCGAAGTGAGGTGGAGTTATATAGCCCATGTCAGAGAGGACTATCTGAAGTTGTGCAGCCAACCTTTCGTTTCATCAAACCATATTTCTGCTTTCGAGTGGAAAGCTCCGTTCTAGCACGCAAGCAGGCTGGCACCAGTTTCAAGTTGAAGATGGACTAATATCTATAAGTGTTAAATATGCGGCAGTTACCCGGGACCACAGCCAACATATCTTCTTTGAGTGATAAATAGAAAAATTTACAGAAACAAAAAAGGGGCTTTTTCCCGCGGGTCCGAAAGTGCTGCCACCTATTGTTTCTTCATCAAACTATTATTAATTTTATCAGATACTCACTAAAATCAAAATCACAAGTTCCAATAAAGCACGGGCACTTATTTACATTTTACATATTTAACATATTCCCAAAACTACTTAATATTTACAAATAATTATTTTAATACAAGATATATCTATTTCTGTTCGCGATTGCAGCTGAGTTTATCATTAATTTTTGGCACTTCGCATCGTGGTAGAGAAATGGTATCAGATGTGCCTCTTAAACTTTAAAAGTTCTCTCATTGCTACAGAAACTAGAGCTTGTCCTTTGCTCCTTTCGAAGTGGGGACGTTAGAAAGTTGGCCTACCGCAAAAAGTCAACTTTTGAACTAAGACAGGTAGAATTTGTTTTGTTGTTGACGGCAATCGATAGCCGTTGAAGAGCTGATCAAAGTATATGTCATCCATTTTTTGGTACAAAAATTCCTTCATGAGATACACCAGTTTGAAAGTTTCATGGGGTTGACAACTTCAGTAGTAAGGTACACACTGAAACCAAAAATCGGCGATACCAGTTGTGAGACGTGTAGGGGACTTGTAAGCAACAGTCGAATGTTAGCTCATAATCATCTTCGGGAATGAGGGGTTTGCAGCTTTTGCTAGTTGGTGTACCTGTTATATGTTTCCGGCTTATTCGATGGTAAGAACAATTTGGTTTCCAATTGTAAGACATGCAAGTAACTTGTAAGTAATAATCGGCGGTTATGCTACACTCATCTTCGGCGATGCGGGGTTTGCAAGTTTTGCTGCCTGGTGTACCCATTATTTGTTTCCGGTGAACTTGATGTCTATCATGGGAGATAGGCTTGTAAGTAGGTATCGGTTCCCGAGGGGCTAGAAATTTGTGCAAATTGGTGCAGATTGTATTTGATTTCTATAAATCTGAAGGTAAGAAAGTTTGTATCGACCGTCTATCCCTGACGCCTGTAACCAAGGATTAATTATTTACGCAACGGGTACAAACGATAATGTAAAACAATGAGGTAGTTTCGTAATAATTAAGAGTGTCATCTGTCGAATTTTAATCCTGAAAAGTTACGGATAGCTTTATAATACCAACTAGGGTATATAAGATGTTATTCTAAGTTTTCATCCGTTACGATGTCTTTGATTTAAAAGGATGAAGTTCAACTGACTGCAAAGTCAATGTAGTCCCTTCTTCCGATATTCTTTTGTTGATGTTTTTACAACGCTGAGGAATAGCTTTTGATCATGTGACTCCTGATTGTTTTCTTCCTAGAATGTACCTTTTAAAAGCTTCGATAAGTTGATAACTTCAGCATTTCACCAACAGCGAAGAAACAAAACCCAAGTGTTGCTCTCGCAACACTTTAGTCTGCGAAGCCGGACAAAGGTTGCCGCAACACTTGACGTTGTCCAGGCAACGTAGGTCTAGTTCAATTTATAATTAGCCTAAGGGCAGATTTTTTACCGGTAGGATTAAGAAGGAAATATTCGAGTAAGGTTAGAGAGTGGTCCTTACTTTTGTCCGATAGGTAGAATTAATGAATTATATTCTCCGTTTAGTGGGTGATTGTTATGAATTAAAAGACCTGAGGAAGGAAGTATTTAGGCAAATGCAAATGGTGTGGGGGAGGAAAGATTTAAACGTGTATTGATAAGTAGAAGTTATAGATATGCAAACAAATTCGGCAAGATTGCTTCAGGCGGTCAAGAGTCACAGGGAAAGTTTTTATGGCACTTGAGCTTACTCAAGTGCCATATAGCGATTGTAATTTCTGTCCGTCAGTCGGTCTGTCGGTCTGTCGGTCCCGGTTTTGCTAGTTCGGGCACTTCCAGATAAGCTAGGACGATGAAACTTGGCAAGCATATCAGGAACTGGACCAGATTAAATTAGAAATTGTCGCTTCCTCGATCCGACCATCTGGAGGGGAGTGGAGGGAGGGGGAATCCGGAAAAAATAGGAAAAATGAGATATTTTTAGCTTACGAACGGGTGATCGGATCTTAATGAAACTTAATACATGGAAGGACTTCGTGTCTCAGACCCTTCATTTTAAATTCAGACCGGATCCGGTGACACTGGGGGGGAAACCGGAAATCTTGGAAAACACTTAGAGTGGAGGGATCCGAATGAAACTTGGTGGAAAGTACAAGCAAAAGTCCTAGATACGTGACTGATATAACCGGAACGGATCCGCTCACTTTGGGGGAGTTGGGGGGGGGGGGAGAAGTCCGAATTTGTAGTGATCCCGCGAGTTCCGTGCTTCCTGATGTGCTGGGACGATGGAAATTGACAGGCATGTCTGGGACCCGACCAGCTTAAATAGAAAATTATCAATTCCCCGATTCGACCATCTGGGGGGGGGGGGGGGGGGAGTGGAGGGAGGGTGAAGCCAAAATTTGAGGTATTTTTAGCTTGCGAACGGGTGATCGGATCTTGATGAAAATTGATATTTAGGATGACCTCGTGTCTCAGACACCTCACTTTAAATCCGGGCCGGATCCGATGACACTGGGGGGAGTTGGAGGAGGGAACCGGAAATTTTGAGAAACGCTTAAAGTGGAGGGATCGGGATGAAACTTGGTGGGAAAAACAAGCACAGGTCCTAGAAACGTCATTGACATAACCGGACCGGATCAGGGCACTGCGGGGGAGTTGGGGTGGGGAACCTGGAAATTTTGAGAAACGCTTAAAGTGGAGGGATCGGGATGAAACTTGGTGGGAAAAACAAACACAGGTCCTAGACACGTCATTGACATAATCGGACCGGATCAGGGCACTGTGGGGGAGTTGGGGTGGGGGTCCGGATTTCTAGCGATCCCGCGAGTTCGGCATACTTCCTGGTGTCCTAGGGCGATGAAACTTGGCAGGTATGTCAAGGATCCGAACAGATTGACTTAAGAACAGCCGTTTCCCCGACCCGACCATCGTGGGGGGAGTGGGTGGATGGGTAGTCCGGAATCTAGTGGCGTGCATAACTTTTGAACGGGTGATCGGATCTTGATGAAAATTGATATTTAGGATGACCTTGTGTCTCAGACACCTCACTTTAAATCCGGGCCAGATCCGATGACACTGGGGGGAGTTGGAGGAGGTAACCGGAAATTTTGAGAAACGCTTAAAGTTGAGGGATCGGAATGAAACTTGGTGGGAAAAAGAAGCACAGGTCCTAGACACGTCATTGACATAACCGGACCGGATCCGATGACACTGGGGGGAGTTGGAGGAGGGAACCGGAAATTTTGAGAAACGCTTAAAGTGGAGGGATCGGGATGAAACTTGGTGGGAAAAACAAGCACAGGTCCTCGACACGTCATTGACATAACCGGACCGGATCAGGGCACTGTGGGGGAGTTGGGGTGGGGGTCCGGATTTCTAGCGATCCCGCGAGTTCGGCATACTTCCTGATGTCCTAGGGCGATGAAACTTGGCAGGTATGTCAGGGATCCGAACAGATTGACTTGAGAACAGCCGTTTCCCCGACCCGACCATCGTGGGGGGAGTGGGTGGATGGGGAGTTCGGAATCTAGTGGCGTGCATAACTTTTGAACGGGTGATCGGATTTGAATGAAACTTGTCTGGTGAGCTATCGCCTCGGACGTCCAGTGTCACGTCCGAGTCAGGTCCGATACCTGTGGGGATGGGGGCGGGGGGTGTGGAAAACTCAAGAAACTCTAAAAGTAGAGGGATTGGGACGAAACTTAATGGATGGAACAAGCATTAGGCCTAGATGAAATTGACGGAGCCAGATGGTTTCGGGGCTCTGTGGGGGGAGTTGGAGGGGGTTTCCTGGAATTCCGGTAGTCGTGAGTTAGAATAGTTCCAGATGTAAAACGACAACGAAACTTTGCAGGCATATTAGTGACCCGAATTATCTTGACTTAAAAACCTGACACAACATACCCCCGGAAACTTCCGTTCCTAGATCCGAGCATTTTTGGGGGAGCAAGAGAAGAGAAATATGGACTTCTATAAATTGCGAACAAGTGGTCTGATTCGAGTGAAACTTCATGGGTGATACGAATCGATGGCCTCGACATGTAAAACATGCGTTCGAAAAATATGCGACCACGATTAGGGGAATTGGGGGTGGGGGGACTTTTGACATGCACAAAAACCAAACGGATGGACCGAATGAGATGCAAATTCGACAGTGCCGAGTTTATGCGGCCTAGATTTGTTATTTGGCGTCCGGGCCGGATTCGGCCAAGGTAGGGGAGGGGGTACTGGAAACTTTCAGATAGGCTATGCTCCAATTTCAGTAAAACTTGATGAGGGAATTAAGAGATTGGGCCCGAACCGGCTCCGACAACGTTGGTGGGAGGGGGGGATGTACCGGAACTTTCCAAAAATGCTCAGATTCGAGTGAAACTTGATAGATGGTATAAACGAAGATGCTTTAGGTGGTCGATTTTTTTTTATTCCGAACCAAATCGGCCACGGTAGGTGGAGATAGAGTGAGTACCGGAAATCGTGCAGCACGTCTAGGGATCAAACAAATGGATTTATTGGGATGAAAGTTTGAACAGTCATGTGCATTTGCTACAGAAAATCGAGACGATGCCGGAACTGCTCAGAAATGAGTGAAACTAAATATCCTATTTCTATTTCCGAACCGCATTTTTGGATGGCGGGTGTATTTTGTGACGTTCTCATCTACTTTCTTGTACAGCCTACTCGTACAAGTGCCATATGAGCTCGTAGCTCTTGTTTGCAATGCTGAGGTTCAGGTTCAGGTCTTTAATTTAAAAAATACTTCATAGCAATATATATCGATCAATGGGAGCCGGCAGGGATACGAGCTCGTTAGCTCGGCCCCAGAATTATGATTTTTTTTTTATTGTTCTTTGGTTGTTTTCATGGCCCTTTGAGCTTTTACAGAAACAATCTTATCTTATCTTATTCTGTTTCAACCTTGGCAAGCGGGTTTTCCGTTTAACCTAGAATTTTTATCGGAAGTTTTAAGCCTCGCTTTTACTTCACACCTCTTCCGCATGGCATGCGTAATTTTGGTGCAGTTTGTGTTCAGACATAATATGCTTGCTTTAAAGGAAGGATTGTTCACGTTACCTTGGAAAAGATGGAACAAAATTTAAATCTTTCGAAGGATTTCGTAATGGTTACCTTGCACATCTCACTGTCAATACTTCCAGTCTTTCAATGTTTACCGTCGATTCGATGTTGATTTTTCCTTCAGCACCTTTGCAGAGATCGTAAGTTCTGGAATCAAATGTAAGTGGTATGATGTCATTCCGTCTGAAACAAGACCAAAGTTTCGATGGGATTCCAAAAGTTCAATATTTTAGATTTCATGATACAGACAATAATCGGGTTTAAAAGAATTTCAGAATCGTAGACATTCAGTTTAAAGTTTAAACTTGCAGATCCCTTACTAAGATATAATACTTTGCACCGAAAAGAGTATCGGATAAGTAGGTTCACCAATCCTAGGTAAAATTTTTCAAATTCATCGAATTCACTTCCGGTTTAACAGCCTTCCACCAAGTTTAACTGATGGCTTTTATGTCCTTATATTTTAAGCTCTCCTTCTCCCCAGCTTTGGCAAAAAGAGTGAACCATTGAGAAAAATAATTAAACAGATATGGGTTCAGTATGCGTTCTTACCCCCGAACCAAACTCTTACAAAAATGAAAATCTTATGTTTATCTTACAAACTCCAGTTCAACCAAATTTTTTGCAGGATTCCGGGCGATTTGCTTGACCATCGAGAAAATAAACTTCAGATATGAAATCAGCACGTATTTTCACTCTGATATCGAATCTTTAACTGACCTGAAAAAAAGAAAAATACCTTTACCTAATTTTCGATTTGGGTCGGATTCCAGGTGAACTGCTTGCTCGGTAAAAAAAAATAAAGTTAGAAAATGGACCCCTCGCAGTACCCGTACGGAAAATCTCCACGTCGACTGCCATTTTGCACCTCGAATCGAGGACGAAACGGCATTTTTCGTAGCGAAATGCGGGCGAAAGTATAGCGAGAACGAATATTGATGGCTAATTATACTTCGACCCACATTTTCGCTGCTAATATAAAGGCGAAGGAGAGGGAGATCTCGTGTTCGCTATCGTGTTTAGTAAAGTGCGAAGGCGGATTTCCCTTCGACCTTGGCTTTCGCTGCGAAAAAGATGGTGAAAGACAGGGCGATTCTACCTCCGCCTCATATTTGGCAAAGGGCGAGGGTGTATTCAACTTCGGCTTTGTTTTCGCTACACAGATGGTAGCAAAACATCAAGGAGATTTCATCTCCGCCTCGTTTTTGGTGAAGTCCGAGGGCGACCTTATAGTTTCACTTCGAAGTTGCCATCTGATGATAGCAATTGACGAGATGCACGCAGTTGCATTGGGTGAGCAATAAGAAAGAATATTTGACGGTGCAAAACGGATAAGTCAGTTACATTTTATTAGAGCTATATTTCAGCCCTTCTTCGCAAGCGGCCCCTTCAGGCTCGAGCCGTACGAGCTGGAAATTGAACAGTCATTTTCCATCTATTTTTTCAAAATTTTCCATTTTTCAGGCAATTCAGTTTTCAGTTTGAGCGGCTTGAGCCTGAGGAGTACCCTTGTCAAGAAGGGTTGAAATATAGCTCTAATAATATGTCGCAGACTTATCCGTTTTGCACCGTAAAATATAATTCGCAGTCAGCAATGACTAATGAGAGAGTAACTACTTTCGAGCTTTACGTTTGCCAGAAACCTAGGAGAAAAGAGCAATCCAGTCCGATTTTACGCATCACTATATTAATCAAATCCAATCTACGCAGTTGGTACCTTATTCCCAAACTGCTTGCTTCGAGACAGAAAAAAAAACTATTATTTGCAACAGCCACGGAAATGCTTTAATTTAAACCCTGCTGTCTATAGTTTTGAAAATATTGCTGCACTGTGAAGTTAAAAAAATTTCAGAAGCACCTTCCGAGTTTGAACCTTCTTCGATGGTGGTCTTAAATCGATAATTTGGGGAAACTAGTTTTGTCTTCTAAATTCAGTATAATTTTACGTCCATCGTTAATACTTAATTCACCAGAAAGTATCCAGCCTTACCTGATTGTCCACTGTCTGACTGGATCTGTGACACAGCCTGTAATTGATGACTGGTCAGAGGAATACGAATTTTTATTTCTCGACGAGGACGATCTTTACCAAAATTATTTGGTTTCAAGTTCGTAGTGCTTACTGCGAAAACAGGGTCGTTTTTGTATCAAATGTACGAGGAGGATTCGCTACTACATGAGGCGAGAGCGAAAACGGCCTAGTTTGTGTTTCAAGTGTACGAGGCCGTTTTGACCTAGATTCGAGGTTTAGATTTTCCGTAAGGGTATGTCTCCTTACCCCATATGAAACTTCTAGTCAACTTTAGATAAAACTTTAACTTTTATTACTTTTCCGGTTTCGACAGGATTCCGGGCGAACTATTTGTTGGGCGAGAAACTGATCTGTGGACACAGATTCAGCATGTCTCTTTACCCCAATTTCGAACCTCGAATCAACCTCAGATGAAACTTTGGCTTTCAACCGTTGGCCGGATTCCCGTCTAACTATTTGTCGGACGAGAAAATGATTTACAAATACAGATTCAGCATGACTCTTTACCCGATATTAAACCTCTAATCAACTTCAGATGAACCTTAGACTTTTTACAATTTTCCGATTTTGGCCAAATTCTGGGCGAACTATGCGTCGGACGGGACGGGGAATTTCAGATATGGATTCACCGGGTCTCCTTACCCCTAACACGACTATTTCCTTTGCTTTTATTAAACATTTGGTGTCACCCTTTAATTTATACACCCTCCCCCACCCCTAAATATAGGGTAACAAAGCCCATCTACAAACTTGACCTGTTCTTTGGCCAAAGAATTCCTATATATACCAAGTTTGAACAAAATATCCAAACTTCTTCGGAGTTATCGTCCTAACAGACAGACGGACGGACAGAAAGACAACTGTACGAAGTCGAAGGTGTCCCTCCACGCATGTTTTGGGATCCCAAAAACGTTGACACTCAGAGCTGAAATAAGGAAAGGTACCATGATGTGATTCAGGTCTGACACGGAACCACTATTAGGTCTGTAGGTAGGTACAAACATTTTGTGCTACTGACCCGATGAAAAATTTATCTCAAAAGAGTACTATGAAGTAGTACAAAAAAGTAGCATGCAGTACTACGATGCTACTACATGCTTCTACTTCAAGGCTACCGTGTTACTGCATACTCCTACATGCTACTATTAGCAAGACTGGATGCTACTATGGCAAGACAGGATGTTACTGGATACTACTACATAAGATTGGACCAGTCCGAGGCACATTAAATGATAGTATTCTTCGCTATTACATAGTATTACATGCAACATTTTTGTACTACTACCGTACTACTACGCAGGCTACATATTTTTCATCGGGGAATATTTTCAGGGAAAATGTCAAGGGAAAACATGGGCCCATGATATGTTGATTTGTTTGCCCGATGTTTGGCCTGAAAGATGAATATTTATTCATTTTTATTTATTCATTTTTTTTTTATTTATAAGGAGGAACTGAGAAAGAGAACGAGGGTTGGCTTATGGGGATTTCGGATAATAATAATAATAATAATTTATTAAAGCCAACAAAGGGCCATACAACAGTATTCATTATCGCACTTAACTAACAAAATTGACCTTCAAAATTACATACAATAAGATCACTTCTTTTTACCCTTCTATTATTTGCCAAATTACCTCCGATCTAAACTTCCAGTATACACTTAAAATATTTACATACCGACCGAATTACCTGACGATTCGTCGACTTCAATATACCAGAAAAACTATCTCTAATTTCCTTCACCCCCGGATAATCTGTCAGCAGATGGCATAAACTCTCTTCTACCTCACCACAAAATCGGCAAGTACACTCTGCCACTGGCAAAGACCTATTCTTTTCAAAAACCTTTTTCCTACTTCGAGTTGGAACCACATCTTTAATATTCCTGCGGGTAGACTTAGCTTAAACTAAAATTCTAATCCAAACAAATTCTTAAACTTCGGATAATTAGTGAGCGTCTCCGACTTCCGGATAGCCTCATTCCATACCTGAGTTTCTTGGTCCTGAAGTACTGAAGTAAATTTTCCAAATCTTCGGCATCACCATGTCCATCATTCCAAGCATACGACAGTCCAGCTTCGTCCAACAGCTTTTTGGGATCCCAAAACGTAAGTGGAGGGATACCTATGACATCGCAAAAGTTGTCCGTCTGTCCGTCCGTCCGTCCGTCCGTCCGTCCGTCCGTCCGTCCGTCCGTCCGTCCGTCCGTCCGTCCGTCCGTCCGTCTGTCCGTCCGTCTGTAAGCACGATAACTCTCGAAGGGAATGAGATATTTTGATGAAACTTGGTGTGAGGGTTCGTTGGGTCGTCGGACCAGTCAAGTTCGTAGATGGGCTTTGTAGCTCTACATTTAGGGGTGGGGGAGGGGATTCAAATTAAGGGACAAACAAAATAATTTGAAACAGCTAATGTGATAGTCGATTATGGGGTAAGAAGACATGCTGAACACGATGGTGAAAATCATTTTGTCATCGGACAAGTAGTTCGCCCGGAATCCGGCCAAAACCGGAAAGTTTGTTGAAAGTAAAAGTTTTATTTGAAGTTGATTAGATGTTCGATTTAGGAGTAGGAAGACATGCTGAAGACGATGGTGAAAATTATTTTCTCGACAGACAAGTATTTCGCCCGGAATCCGGCCCAAACCGGAAAGTTTGTTGAAAGTAAAAGTTTTATTTGAAATTGATTAGATGTTCGATTTAGGGGTAGGAAGACATGCTGAAGACGATGGTGAAAACTATTTTCTCGATGGACAAGTATTTCGCCCGGAATCCGGCCCAAACCGGAAAGTTTGTTGAAAGTAAAAGTTTTATTTGAAGTTGATTAAATGTTAGATTTAGAGGTAGTGAGACATGCTGAAGATGATGGTGATAACTATTTTCTCGACGGACAAGTATTTCGACCGGAATCCGGCCCAAACCGGAAAGTTTGTCAAAATTAAAAGTTTTATTTGGAGTTGATTAGATGTTCGATTTAGGGCAAGAAGACATGCTGAACAATTATGTGAAAACAAGTTTCTACCCGGACATGTAGTTCGTCCGGAATCCGGCCAAAACCGGAAAACTGTTGGAAGTCAAAGTTTTATTTATAGTTGATTAGATAAGCGATTTAGGGGTAAGAAGAGATGCTGAGTCCCTGTGTGACAATCGTATTTTACCCGGGCATATAGTTCGACCGGAATCCGGCTGGAATCGGAAAATTTGTTATAAGCTAAATTTCTATTTGAAGTTGATTAGATGTTCATTACTGGGGAAAGAAGATACCCTGATTTCGTCTTTGAGCTTTTTTTTTTCGCCGGACAAGTAGTTCCGGAGTTCGGCCGGAACCGGGAAATTGGCAGAAGTGGCAGGAAGTTTTCGTCAAAACAGATATGACTTATAGGGGTAAACACACATGCTGAATCCAAATCTGAACTTGGTTTTCTCAGGTGATTAGCTATTTGGCCTTAATCTGTTTCTGAATTTTAATTGTAAAAATGTTCAAGGAGTCTGGCGAAGATTGGATCTAGCTAAGACAAGACCCAGTTGTCTGGATCAGATATTGAATTTTTGGGATCCCATCGAAACCTTTGGTCTTGTTCACTTACCAAGGCCAAGAACGCTTCTTTTTTTATCCGAGGGTCTCTAAGTACCACATTAACTACAAAGATTTGTGCCAGGCACGTCCGTGTGGGTATAGCACGTCCTGAAAATTGTTTGTGGTGGTAGTATTTGGTTCAGTATCCTTATTAGGACGGCCGCATGTGTCCATAGCCTTAGACAAAATCTTGCTCCATTTCTGGTCCGATTGACTTCAGGACTGACCTTCCATAATAGCTGTCTGCAGACTGCAGCGTTCTTGAGGCAATGAACCAGCTCATAATAATATGAGTTCAGGTCGATGGAGGGAAATAACCCAGTCTGAAGAAGATGGAAACGAATGGTTAAATTTTCAAGAGGAGCAGTTAGTGTAGTACCGTAATAATAATAATATAATTGTATTCAAAACCTAAGGCCATATACAAGAAAATACATGTAAAACAACAAAACAAAATAACTTTACATGAACTAAACTTTGCCATCACTCTCTCGAAATTTCACCACACCATCATCAGATCTGCAAATTTCACATATAGCGCTTGGCGTCCTGCTCTTTAAGATGTCAGGAAGGTACATAACCTCACCTCCCAATAATTCCCTTCTTGACCCAGAAAGCTCTGGACACCGGCACAGAACATTGACCAAATCGTCAACTCCATTACCACATAGAGAAGCACACCCTGATGGCTGGTCTTCGTCTTTTCTCTTCAAAAAATAACTATGTCTATGCACTGATAGACAGTTTGCCCGCAACTGGATCCAATACCTCAAATATAACTGGGGCAAATTTAACTTAAAATATACCTTTTTACCAAATACTTCTTTTACTTGTCATAATATTTCAATGTCCCTGAGCTGCTTACCATCCCCTCCCATTTTTGGAATGCAAGGAACAGGATCCAGACGACTCAAATTCCTTTTGATGGACCAGTTAGGCTTCAGTTTGATAGCTTGAGCCTCAGAGGGCCGTTTAAGACGAACGAGCAGTGGCAGTTGGTCATCATCTATCTTTTCTTCATCGACTTCTACAACGCTATGAACAACTGAAGCATCGGAAGGAATCACTTGATCGAGATTTTACACAGTTCTGCCTCTGTTATGGACGTATGAGAAAAGACAGGACTTCCCTATGATACTGTGGGGGTTGGAGAAGCGATTTCACAAACAGTTCCGCGCTGGCAGAATCCTTCAGAATATCTACATTGAAATCATCAACAACCAACCACTTCAGAACTCGATTTGAAATATCAGAGAGGTTATTGTTTTACAGGATTTGGCAAAAGAAGAAAGTGATGCAACGTTGCGTCGATTGCATGCCAAATAAATATTTATCAAGACGAGTTGCCGATCTGAGCAGAAAGAGGATAACGGTTGGGACGGAATAATTTAGGAGCAGCCGATCATTTGCTGGACCAAATAATGGTCGCCAATCCGGATTCGGATTCAAATCCAGGATTCGTCTGGATTTGAATCTTCTGCGTGTGGATTCGGATTCGGATTCCAAACCCTCAATCTTACGAATCCGCTCAAATTCCATTCCAGTTTCCGTCTTACCAATTTGTACACAGTGTGCTTAGGCAATCCAACTTTTTGGTCTCCAATACCCAAAATCCTCAGTAATTTATAAAGTTATCTGATATCTGATATTTTTCTCACCTCTGATTTTTAAGCCATATCCTATGTACATCCAGGAAGAAATGTTTAAACTTAACAGTTTCAAGCGAATTTTGTAGAGGCTTTGTGGCCTGATTTTTAGCAATATATTATTATTATTATTATCATTTTATTTTTGTTAAGGTCGTGTTTGAATCCGGGTTCAAATCCCCAGCATGAAATGGTGGATTCGGATTCGGAATCGGATTCGTACCTAGCTCTGGATTCGGATTCGAATCCTTTCATGATCGGATTCGCGCATCTCTGTTGCCAATCCGCCAGATATAAAAGTAAATACAGCTTCAACAGGCTACCGTGGACGATAGGCAGGTGTGATTTTGGGATCTTCCAGCTGTCCTTGTTATTGCTACATTTCGTTTGCGACACTATTGTCATAAGAAGTTGAAGCTACCTGGGTTGTTATTCCGTAACTTCAAACCCTTGATTCTACTTTCCTTTGCATTAAATACAGAGTATCTCTTTGACTAACAGTTCAGTCAAGCATTTCCTTCTCTCGCTTGGATTGGTTTCTTGAATGGCACTTCTAAAGCCCCCCCCCCCCCTCCCCCATGCCCCGTTTATATTTTGTACATGACTTTGTAGTAACATTAAGTTGCCTGTTTTTTCATCCGTGTTGGAAGGGAGACAATCTTTCCGTATTTGATGAAAACTTGGAAACAACTATAGACAAAATTCTTCCTTTGGATGAAAAGAGATGAAAATAATAGCGAAGTGAGAATAAGTAATGTGTTGGTAATTCCTCGGTATTTAGCCCTAATTCTTCCTTTGGGTGAAAAGAAATGAAAATAATAGCGAAGTGAGAATAAGTAATGTGTTGGTAATTCCTCGGTATTTAGCCTTAATTCTTCCTTTGGGTGAAAAGAAATGAAAATAATAGCGAAGTGAGAATAAGTAATGTGTTGGTAATTCCTCGGTATTTAGCCTTAATTCTTCCTTTGGGTGAAAAGAAATGAAAATAATAGCGAAGTGAGAAAAAGTAATGTGTTGGTAATTCCTCGGTATTTAGCCTATATTTTAGAGATTTCAACGGTGAAGGATGTCTTATGCTGGGCTCCTACTGGTAGTGATATATTTCTCTGCCGTGTTGAAGCTTGGTTCGAACCCGATGGCAAATTTGTAGCCTGCGTAGTTTTATCATAGTTGTACGAAAAAGTTGCATGTATTGATATGTAATAGTAAAGAACACTATCATTTAATGTGCCTCAGACTTGGCCAATCTTAAGCAGTAGTATCCATTCCCGATGAAGAATTTATCTCAAAATAGTACTATGAAGTAGTACGAAAAAGTAGCATGCAGTACTAACAATACTACTACATGCTTCTACTTCAAGGCTACTGTGTTACTGCATACTACTATATGATACTATTAGCAAGACTAGATGCTACTATGGGAAGACAGGATGCTACGGGATACTACTACATAAGATTGGATCAGTCTGAGGCACATTAAATGATAGTATTCTTTGCTATTACATAGTACTACATGCAAAATTTTCATACTACTACCAATACTACCATACCACTACGCAGGCTACAAATTTTTCATCGGGGTAGGATCCTGTCTTGCTAGTAGTACCATGCAATAGAATGCAGTAACACGGTAGCCTGGACATAGAAGCATGTAGTAGCATCAGTCCATACTGCATGCTACTTTTTCGTACAACTTCATACTACTATTCTGAAATAAATTTTTAGATAAATTTTTCTTTGGGAATAGATTGGTTCACGAATGGAGTCCCACCTGGCATCTGCGGCCGCTCGGGGCGTCTCTCCCAGTATTGACACTGGCCGCTCAATTCTGCGATTTTATTTTTGAGTTCTTCGACAAAGCGAGACAGAGTTCTGTGACGGGTTTCTTACCAGTAAATATAAGTCTAAGTAATAAGGCTGACCCATGCAATTCTGAAGTTCATAAAGCGAGATTTCTCGTCAATAGTTGTTCTGCGAGAGAAGGAGATGAAAAAGATGAGATCATGTTATTTAAATATGCAAAGCACCTAATCCACTTGCCTAAATTATGTCATAACCATACATTGACGAAGCAGTTCAAAATTCAAGATGCAAGTGCTACCCTTTTGGATGTTTCCTCATCGCTTTCGAAAATCATTGAAAACAGGGCCCAACCAGCGCACGACGTCGTCCACGGTTTCCTGACCGAAGATTATAAATTAAGAGTCTTTTTAACTGTCTTTTTCAGTGTGTTAATGTGTTTTGTTTATTTTCTTTATTTTCTTCATTGACTCCGCCTTATCAAAATGGTGGGTCATAAATAAATTACTTACTTACTTACTAGTTGGTAGAAAGGAATGAGTTTCGTAGCCGCCAGAATCAGAATTATTTTCGTTTTCCCAATATTCGTTAAAATAGCCTGGGATGTTATAACGTTAAATAAAAGCACGAAATAAAAACATTATAATCACTATTGGTTGATCTCACGACGATACGATCGACACCCCGCACCGCTCGAGACGATCAGAAAAATACAGCCGCCAAGAGGGGAGAAATAGAATGAATGATCAGTGCCGTGCCAGTAGCCAGAGAGTCATATTATATGCTTTTTATGATTAGGTTAGTGCGTAATAAAAGTGTGTTAAAAAAATGTCACAGGTTCTTGCGGCCAAGTGGCACAAGTCTCGCCAGAGAAGAGTGTTAACATTGCTCTCCTTGCCAACACGTTGACATTTTTACAACACTGCCATTTGTCTTGAGCCAGTCTAAAAAAAAACTGGATGATGATGCACGATGGTGTTAGGAAATTGTAGCACTCAGCTGTTGAGTGGTAATGCACTTGACGTGGCCGAGAACAAAGACAAGAATAGTGGGAAAGACCGGTGACTTCGCTAAAATCGGGTCTCTGAAAATCGATCGGAACGCTACCTAGCGTTTGGACTTTGTCCAATTTCGAGCGGTAGATGAATAATATAATCAAAGGAAGAGGGCGTGAGTAGGCAATGTCTGCCAACATTAACTGATTCGAAGTCGTGGATTCAACATTTTTTTTTCCATAAAAAGCTATTTATTCTTTTCCTACTTGTTTTTTATTCCAATTAAAGAGGAAATCTGAATGGAGAGAGGATGCTCATCATAAACGAAACAAAACAAAATCAACAAAACGTGCTTTGATGATGATTCTGCGGAGAGCGATGGAAGAAAATGTCAAACAGAGCGATTTCTTAACTAAAGAACGTCCGCTAAACGGCGCTGGTTGTTGTGACTCATGGGGCTTACGGGAGTTTCCGGTCTTTCACACTTTTACTGTCTTTGGCCGAGACACCTTCGATCTTGCAATTCTTTCAGTGGCAGGCCTGTGTGGAAGCTCACAGGGGTGTCGGGAACAACCGAGCTTCGGGCTGAGTACACATGTGGGTCCTTGGCACTAATCCGGGTCAACCGCTAGGCTGACTTGACGGCTGACTGTGAGCGTGTTCCACATTACCTCCTGCAGTTACTACGCATGACGTAACGAATTCTGTTTTTTTGCCGTCAAGGCTGGAACGGTTTTTCTATTTTCCAGCAGAATATCACGCCTCGGGCGAATACGACCAATCACGTTACAGAGATCCGTAGTTACTACGCTCCCGAGCGTGGTAAGCAAATAGTTACTATTATGTACTATTTCGAGAAGGTTGGAACGGTCAGCGTAGTAACTTTTGGTGAGGTTAGAACGGAAATAGTAACTAATAGGTACTATTTGTAAAAGGGTGGAACACGCTCTCTGTGACAGCCAAGGGAGTCGTAAAGTGTTCCCAAAATTTGCACCGGATTGCCCATGAATAAAATTGATTTGTTTCACGATGATGGTTATATGTGACTCGTTGATGCAGGAGATGTTTGAGACTCTTGTATTGCGGCTTGATGCAGAAACTTTGCCTGAAAGGTCGAGAGGCTTCTTCACAACCATAGGGCAAGATCGGTATGACCATACGAGGGCCTATGGGAGATCGATCCGAATTTGAGCCTGAAGATTCGATTGTTCCACCAGATTAGGCTCTGCTCGGTCCCGCGGTGGAAGTACCCTGGGAACCAAGCATGTGAATCGGACCAATTTCGATCTTTCTGGTCAAATCTGACGTAATAGGTGCTAAAGAAACAAAAATACCATCACATCATTTTGAAATCATTGATCATTCTACATCATTCTACAAATGAGCCAACCAAGCTGTTATTCGCTTATTCTCATAGCGTGGCCAGTTGGGAATCAAAATCCAACAATATGTAAAAGAATATATAGTGGTTTTATTTATACTATACTAACTTGCAGAGAAGTCGTTCAGTCGCTTCTATATCATATCGAAATAATTCCCATTACTCAGCCCATAAGTACATGTCCTTCTGATCCAATTCTGCAGCTACAAGTTGCTTGAATGGCAACCAAATGCAGACTGCTCCATTCAATTTTTCCAATCACAATCCGTGCCAATACTCTACCAGACTAAAGCCCCGTTCGATTTAGCCTTGTCCCGGTCCTGTCTCAGTCCTGTCAGCCAAATGCCGTTTTGCTTGAAATGAAATGATGGTTTAATCCGTAATATCTTTAAATACATAAAAATAGCTTTGGATATGTCAATACAAATAAAAACACTTCAAGGAATATCAATCAACTCGACAGGTCAATAATTATCTGACAACAATAAATAAACTACATTAATAAACAAAAGTCAGGTCGAAATTACATATCGTATCTCGTATAAAATTTCTAAATAAGACAATCAAGTTCGTAAATAAACTACATAAATAAACAAAAACAAGTCAAAATTATATACCGCAGCTAGGAACTGTGAAACTGTTTAATAAAGTATGGTACATAAGACTTTAGGTAACGCTCGGATGAGTGTATTGGAGGAGGAATTAGTTGCTTCTTCTTCTGCTTTAACTGCCTTGTCCGCTTAATGCCGTTTTATTTGTCCTATCAGCTGACAACTGTCAGTGCCCTGTCAGACAGGACGCCGTGAATGATGACATGCTCTCGGAGCAAGTTTCGGTCGTGTCTCGTGTAGAGCGTTTTATTTGCGATGCTTGTCCGTTGCGTCATTCACCTGACAAGGCTAAATAAAACGGGTTTAAACCGTAACTAAGGCAGTATCATGAAGACAGTACCGGGACAAGGAGGACTCGAATCGAGCGCAGCTTAAGTCCGAGACACGCCAGTGAACATCGGAAAGAACAAGAAACGACACCCAAACGAACCCTCAAAATTTATTCAAATCCTGTGTAAACCGATCAACAACGTTTGTTTCGTTACGTTTCTGGTTCTTCGCTGGGCACACAGCGAATCTTCATATGCACGAAGATTTAGTCATCAAGAGTATAATACTCCTTCAACCCGCGCTCAAAATTCTTTGTAGATTGAAATAGCTCGCGGCAGTTGGTGTTAAGGTAATAAGCGACTATCAAGGATGGTCTTGCATTATAACATTTAACGAACGAGTGAAACTTATAACTAGTTTCAAGTGCACCGAGTAACTGTCCCAGAAATCACGTTCTATTAGACGACTAGAGCCGGTTGAGGAGTTTCTTCTCTACATTTTTTTTTCAAATCTCTCGTGGGCAGAGCCCAAATATGATGTTTCTCCCTCCCCCATACAACAATGTAAGGGAAAGGCAAGAGCAGGGGCGTCGCAAGGGTGGGGGGGGGGGTGCAGCACCCCCCCCCCACCTTTTTGAGATTCGGTAAAATTTTGGGCCGGAGGCCCATAATCGTTCGGTATTTTTTCGATAGCAGAACTATTCGATATAGTTACGGGGATTCGGTAGTTATACATAATTCTAAATAAGCTATATGTACAAATCTCTTCGGTATAATGATGGGGATTCGGTATAATTGCCAATATTCGGTAGTTATCACGAATTTGGTGAGAGAATTCACTGAAATCATTTGGTAATTTTTCGATGCCGGAACTATTCGGTATATTTATGGATATTCCGTAGTTACTCAGAATCCCCAATATGCTATTGGTTCAAAATTATTCGGTATCATGATTAGGATTCGGTAATTTATTCAGTATAATTTCCAGGATTAGGAAGTTAACCACGAATCCTGACTTTGTTCCAGTTTCGACAAAAGTATACCGAATAAGAATATTGTTCGGTAGTCTTTCGACACCAAAACAATTCGGTATAGTAACCGGGATACGTTAGTTATACAAAATCCCTAACATGCTATCGGTCTAAACTTATTCGGTATAATAACTGGGATTCGGTAATTTATTTGTTATAACTGCCAGGATTTGGAAGCTACCACGACCCTCAGAACAGGTCGAGTAAAGCACTGGTCGCAGAGAAAAGGGATGATCTATGATACCATCGATAGTCCTTACTTTTATTTTGGATCCCCAAGAATATCTAATCATAAATATTTCGAAAATTCCGCCTCCAGCACTTTTCGTAATATTCTCTATTTTTTGGAAAGACGCGTCATTTGACGGGGGTTTTAAGCCAGTTTTAGGACTGAGATTTTGAAACATTAAAAGCTAGAATTTGGATGGAAATTAAATTTGGGAGGAAAACTAAACACAAATCTTCGCCTGCGGCGATCACTTTGTTTGATTATGGTAGTATATTAACTAGACTACAGTTGCTGCTGCTGCTGCCGGAACGTAGCTCCGTCCGGTTTCTGGAACTTCTTAGAGTCTCGGTATTTAATCAAGGGTAAATGACAGAATTTGTCACAGAAGCAGTTAAATTTTAGCATACAGAAAATAAATGGATTTCAAAAAATTTCGCCTGCGGCGTTCAATTTAGTTTTATATTGGCTATAATAGATACAAGCTGTTACTGCAATCATGCCCGGCAATATATTCTACATGTGGGCTTCGCCAAAACGCCGTCTAATAGTTGGCTTAACGTCTTTCATGCTGCCCTTTATTGTTACTCTTCCTACGTAATCGCTACTGTTCCAGAATTTAAAGCTCGAATTCTTAGTTCTAGGATTCGGTAAAAAATTCTAAAGATTCGGTAAAATTTTGGCTCTGCACCCCCCCACCGAAAATGCACTTGCGACGCCCCTGGGCAAGAGCGAGCAGTCTCTACGAAGGTTCCAATGTTCCAACCAGTAGCGGCCAAACACAGCCATTACCAAAATAGTTTTATACCAAAGATTGTTGAAATTTTAAATAGCCTTTGACCATTTGTACGTGCTTTAAAATGTATATGTTATACTTGCTTGAGAGTACTCACCAATTTTGGTTTTGTAACCGTGAAAGTGTGAGCGAATAAATTACTGTTCTATCTATCTATTCTGTTCAGAAGAAAAACACTTTCTTTGATTGCAGTAACTTCCTCCCTACGGTTGGTATAAAACAGTGTAGATGTCACCTCTATTAACTGTTCTGTGGCGATAGCTCTTGCTTCACCCTTCTAAATTTGATTTACATTTAGGCTCAAAAACCCGCATGCGCAGTCATCTGCGTGCTCGTCGCATTGCGTTCTGGCAGCGACTGGTTCCAGAACTTCATCGAGCTGGAAAAGATGACCCAACAGCAGAACACGGGTCCGACTACCCTCTACCAGCCACATCGCGGAACGACACGGAGGATAGCAACTCAACTGTTGTCACATGCCCCTCCACAACGTTAAAACTGAGTGTAAACCACACAGTCCCCGAAGTTAAAAATGTCACCACAAACGATGACCATAACGTTTACTCGACAGCCCTGAGCTTGACAATTGCCATTGGCTGTTCTTTGTTAATACTAAATGTTCTGATGTTCGCCGCGCTTTATTACAAGCACGATCAGAAACGCAACTCTGACCGGCGATTAAGTGCCAGCACACAGTCGAACATACCCTTAAGCACTTCAGGTACTGCAGATAACAGTTACATACCCCTGATGCACGGGGGCCCAGTCCGGTATTCACAGGACGTATCGTGCATAGAATGCCCCATAGAGTTTTCAGGACCGGGCAGGGGGATGGGGCATTATGGAGATATGGGGGTTGTTAACGAGAAAAGTGTGTTGTAAAAATAATTCTATATTTCTAAGCAGATTTTAGCATGTATATTATAAACTTCGTTTGATTGAGGGCCCACGGTTTTTCTAGGTCATTCGCGATGTCGATGAGTATTTTCTTGCGAGTGTTTAGCTGCATCAACAGGCTTCTTTCACTGTTTACGTCGTGGGTCAGGTCATGGGTTCGAATCCTGCCCAATGAGGCAGAATTGTGTTTCAGTTAACTACTGACAAGGCTTATTTTCGATTTATCTGGACGACTTCAGAGAGATGTAGGCAGGCCGCCACGTTTTCACCTTTTCGGGGGAATCGTCACAAAGACTTTAACAGTTGGAAATACAGAAAATTCAGCCGAAATTGCGTCTTGGAAAGCGAGCTGGCCACTACCTAGCGTTTGGTCGTTGTCCAACTTTCAAGGATAAAAGTAAGAGCTTGGTCACACTGGGCTCAAAAAGCCGCCTATTCGACAAACAACTGAAAATCCGTAGGAAACGTGAGATTCGATGGGCTTTGTGGCAGCTTGCGTATAATGAGTAGACTGCAATTTGGGGTCAATTAGGTTTCTTGTAACATAATTATACACGCTGTTTTGCTCTAATTAATCTCCTGAATTTAAAATGACAACATTCAGAATTATTTGTATCTTTTTCTTTTTTCTATTTTTTCAACCCAGAAAGACAGGAAATGAGCCCAGTGCTACCAAGCTCTAAGAAAAACAACAGATGTCTGTTTGACGATTTGACAGAACGAGCGGTCGAAAAGTCAAAATAGTGATCGTTTTAACGATAGACCCACCGCTAGTTGGCATTAATTATCGCGCTGTATAACTATTATTAATAGTATTTGATAGTGCAAAATCCTCGGCAAAACCGATACGTCAACTGAATTTTATTAGAGCTATATTTCGGCCCTTTTTGGCAAGGGTCCTCTTCAGGCTCGAAGCCGCTCAAGTTGGAAAAACGAATTTATGGGAAACACCATGGGAAATATAGCTCTAATAGAATTCAGCTGACGTATCCGTTTTGCACTGTAAAATATGATTCGCAGTCAGCTTGGGCTGAAGGAATATTTATTACTAATAGGCTAACAAGCATTGCACGTACGAATTTTAGTTCTCCACTGTGCTTGTCTAATGTATTTGTAGGGTAGCGCCATAAGTAAAAAAAACTTGACCCTGAACTCACGGAGTTTTCTGTCTTTCCACTGCTAATTTCTTCGAATAAGTAGGTCATTTCGGTATAGGGTACGCTGCAAAAGTAAAACGCGTACGGGGCTACACAAGAGTTGCATTTTTGCTGATACCATGGTATCTGTTACCACGGTAACTGGATCTGCAATTATTCGTTTTTGCAGTTATCGTGGTATCTGATACACGGTGCTCTGCAAAAACGACTATTGCCGAAATTGCACTTTTCGAAGTCATCCCAAAAAAAAAACAGATACCCAGTTACATCACTAAGTTCTAAACTTCTTTCTCGCCAATCTGACAAAATTTGATGAAAGTGAGAATGACTTTTCAGATGCCACGACCAGTTACCACGGTCGGACCGTAGTATCTGAATATCTGATACCACGATAACTGGCCAGATACCACGATAACTGCAAAAACAACTTTAGACCGTGGTAACAGATACCATGGTATCAGCAAAAACGCAACTAAGATTAATGTTCTGTAGCATTTGGAGTGAAATATGCGGGGGAATCACAAGCTGATAGAAAATCCTGGACCCTTTATTCAAGTGTTGTACACTAACAATCAGTGCAATTTGTTTTGTTTCAGTTATTGTTATGATGAAGTGGGTTTCACCACGGTTGTTTTTTTTAACGCCCCTCGTACCTGCCCCATAGTGTTTAAGTAAGTTTATTCTCTACTGAAGCTTCGCCACCCAGAGTAGAACCCGAATACAAAGTAAAATAAGGATAAAGACTGACTAGCTCCCAGTGACTACCTCTGGAAACACTCCGAAACGAGATTCAGCACAGTGCTCCAAATTTTAAGAACCAAACGATCAAAGAGCAAGGGTGGGCATAGTACCCCTTGTTGTAATAGGAAAATGGACCTTAGTGTGTAAACAGTGGGTAACTAAGGGTGGTAGTGGTACCGAGTTTTACTTTAACATATGAGTAAGTAAGTAAGTATATTTATAATCCAGAAAATGTTTTACAACAAAAGCTTGTGGAGATAAATAGAAAAAAGAATGAGAAGAAAAGACTAACGGACAATAACATATAAAACATACAATAGCCCTCCAACTATCAATAAAAAAAAGTCTATTCAGTCGGTGATGCGGCCACAGATGTAGACTAGAGTTCTGACGGAAATCAGTGTGCAACCGGAGAACCATATTCACCTCGCTTACGTGCAGTAGAGGTAGGATATGCTTATTTGAACATTTGTTGACTTTGAACTTTGCCATTTTCATGCACTTGCTGTGACGTAAGCTAACTACCAGTGGTCAGAGAAGGTAATTAAGGGCCTCTGAAGACAACCGAATATGTATTATGTCCATTCTACCATTTAGCCCAATATTGCACTGTTCACATTTAAGTAACTGTTCAAATAAGCATACCTCGACTCTACTGTACATAAAGTTAGATAAGCGCTTGTGTTTAGAAATAGATTTTTGTCGGGTACTGAGCCCTTGCCCCAGGGCATGGTGCCCCAACATTGGAACACTATGCAATAAGACTGAGGGCTTCAACATAAAATTTACTCAGAAAGGAAAAGCAAGCTAAGATATTTTCAGCTATTTTCTGCCCCTTCTTGGCAAAGATCCTCTTCAGCATGTAGCTGAAAGAAATGAACATGCAATCAGGATTTGTGTATGACTGAATTGCATAACAAGATAACGATTACATCAAAGATGCCCACCTAGTCGTTGGGCCACGATCCTGGCTAAAAATGGCCCGTCCCCTCAAACTTCCTAATGCCAGGGCCACGTTCAGTCCCATCTGTATGTAATTTGGTTCGTTAATTTGGTTATTGCCCACTCTTTCCGTTTCCTCCTGGTCACTGGAAGACAAAGAAATTCCGGAAATATTACCCCCATCATCACTAGTGGGGAAACAAAACTAACAAGTCAGTGACAGTCTGTGATTTCGAATACGTTTCAAGACGGCTGAGATTTTATTAAACTGAGTTCGCAGAGCGCAGAAGGCTTTTCGTGGCCTTAAGGAAGGTTCAGATAAAGAAACAAGTTGAACAGGAAGACAAAATTTTCCTGAAACTTAAAAATCAGAAGAACTGTGTGAACCTGCTTCTGTCTCGCTTTGGCGAAGTTCTGAGAGGTCTCTGGGAAACCTTGAGTCGCTCAGCGAATCTCCTGATGACAAAGATATGACGAGCATCAGAAAGATTAAAAGTTTTAATCAATCAGACAATTTTTCCTATCCCTATGCTACACGATGAAGACATGATGGTGGTCGCGGTAATAAGACAAGGCTGAAGGGGAATAGACTACGTGATGAACAGTCGTTTTTTCTTCATATTTGAACTGACTACGCATCGGTTAGAAATTCAGGTAAAACGTAAAATATCAAACGAAAAAAGAAGCAGTAATGATCTGTATCATAGAAAATTTACGACCCGTCTCCAAGAAGCCTTGAAGTGTAAACTCATCAGACTGATGACTGCAACGTCCACATTTTGGTATCCTTTGTTTACATTTTCGTTCACCTTGTAAACGTGCCAAAGGGTCTATTAGCTTAGTCTTCCTTTTTTCAATTTCTATCGCCCGGTGCAATTTGAGCTGTTTCTCTTCCTAGTCAGCAATTTGTTGCTCAAAGTGGAACATCGGAGTAGTCTGTTTATAGATGTGATAATAAGCAAATGTTTACCGATTTTCAAGAATACAAGATTTTTCCAGATCGTTTCCCTTTAGTCTTCTAATAGAATCGGTATTTTGTGACTTTGCATTGCTCTTAATGGTGAAAGGGATGATGTCCCTACGTGGCCACGACACTATGAAGACATGACAGTTTATCGAAACGAAAAAAGTGTCAGTACATAGACACATCACTACAGAGGTTGCGTTCCCAAAACTTAACAATCGTTAACTTTACTTCGGGGCGGAGCTAACTGCAGCTTTAACGATCCTTAACTTTTCCCAGTTCTACAGTTCTTAACTATCTTTTAACGATGCTCACCGACCATCCTTACAAGATAGTTAACAATCGTTAAGCTCTGGAACGGAATTTGTAGGTGGGCGAGCTTAAATTTCGAAATCTGTAACGTGGAACGCAAAAAGTTAACAACTGTTAACAGCTTGTTAACGATCGTTAAGTTCGGGAACGCAACCAGAGACACGACGGTACAGGTACCGACACTGCGTAGACACTTTTGATTTTCGACGTAGTGTCAGATTTTGTCCTCGTAGTGAAGTGTCCACGTAAGGCGTTTCTGTTTGTCCCGCGTTTCTGTTTGTCCCGGGGACTCACTCCCCGTATTCTCTGATTATCGTCACCATCATCAAACAGGACTCCCTTTCAGATTCGGAGGGGAATCAATTTTTGCTGGTGTTGGTGCAATGTAAAACTAATTATAAATAATCATAATAAACAAAACCAAAAATAAAGTGGCTCACGATTAATTTCGTCAACTGCATAACTAATTTTCGAACAAAATCCATGCTGGAAGCATTCAACGTGTTCTCGCTGTTTCTGTCCGCGGAGTCCTCGTCGAATGACTCCCTCTATTCTCGCCGCTCCCTTTGATTCCCCGAGGAGTCATCGGGGAATGGCGAGAATACGCCTGTAGTGTCGTTCGACGTACCGTCGTGTCTACGTAGTGCCGTTCGGTGTACGTCGTGTCTACGTAGTTTCATTTGACGTACCGGGCGTACCGTCGTGTCCACGTAGTGTCTTTTTCTTGTCCACGAAGTCTTGGGAAACTAGTCCATGTAGCGTCAGATTTGCCCACTTACTGGCGCGTCTACGTAGCGTCGTGTCTATGTAAGGGCGCGCAACCGTGGTAAAAGCAAGCACCTGTATTCTCAAGAAAATCATTAGTACGCTGGACGAATTTCCAACTTGACAGTCTCATGGATGATGTTTTGGAAAGTAGGTCATGAAGCGATCGGACCAGTCAACAGGACGGCAACACACAGAATCAGGTACGAACTTCTCTGTCCCAAAGTGGCTCAGCGCTGTCCGAAATCCGAGATGTCGAGACTATTAGTAACATGTTTTGAAGCGAACTTCGAATGTCGTACTCGATGACCTACCGACTACAGGCACATGAGCCATGATGTGGTCGACGTGTGACTCTTGGACGCGAACCCGTGTTCAACATTCTCCAGTCTAGCTGAGCTCTCTGCCACTTACGTTATGAAAAGACAATCCCAGCCCAAGCCCGCCCTTGTTGGTTCCAATCCTTTGCCGTAGAGCTGCAGGTCGTTGACGGTGAGAAAACCTCCTGCGGCAAATTTTTTTATTCATCAGCATTCAAATCGGTAAGGTAAAGAACGTTTGTAAAGTTTAGACGTGAGTACTTGGATGAAGTTCAGACGTGAAGATGAAGTAATGGAGGGCTAGGGGCACTCATAGAGACTCTCTTTAGTAAGCTTGCCGTTTAGGTATAGCAATCACATATCATAGTATTCCCGCACTACACCACTTTACTGTCTTCTTACACATCTTCATTTTCCAGTGGTGGTCGCTTATTTCTTTGAAAAGTTCCTGCTTAGAGTACTGCTATTGAAGAGAAATTAGTTTCTGTTGAATATAGTGTTCTCGAACGTTTCTGCAGTCGCTGTGTACAGCCTATGCCTGGCGTTTCTTAAGTAGGCTATGTGTTCTTGTTCTTTGCAGGAGTGGATCAAGGTGGGGTGGGGACCCCTCCCCCCCCCCATGCCTCAGATAATCATATTTACAGGCGTATGTCTTGAGCTTGTCCGAATGACAGTCGTATGTTTTTAAACTTGAACTTTCTGTAAATACTCTAAAAAATAAAGTTAAATCAATGCTCATTGAAAACACTTAAACAAAAATATTAATAAGAACAAAAAACTATTAAAGAAAAAAAATGTCGACGTTGTACCACCTAATGGTCGTAACCGACAATTTTAGAATTTTACAGGAGACAGTCATTTTAACCTTCAAAGCTATGCTTTTAATTAGATTCTTCGGAAACAACCTGCTGATCGACGTCTTCTACATCCGATTCTTCTAGAGCATCTCTCACCACTTTGGCATATGACATTCGAGAAATAACACTAATGACTTGCAAAGATCCTACAAATTCTTATACTTGGCAGCAGCAAGAAGTAGAGGCTTTGGATAAGCCTTCTTGAGCTGCAGTTCAGACTTGGAGGCATTTCTACTTCCCATATTAATATCAAACGACTTAACGTCCGATTCAAATTATGTTCGAAATAAACCAAATTGGGAGCGTCTTTGCAAAGACGAATGTACTTGATCTTGTTCCAAAGAACAGTGGTACGGTCAGTTGCCTTTTTCGTCTTTCGTATCAGTCCCTCTTCAAGCTGGTGGAAGTCCGAACATTACTTGTGAGTGTCAATAGCATTAACAGTGTACGGAAAGGGGTTAATTCTTGCTAGAAGGCTTGCTCGATACTAAACACTGGCACGTTCTTGTCACCCCGTTCAATGCAGGCGTGCATCGTACCCCGTCTTTCTGAGTATGACCAGATTCTCGAAAAATGTGGTTTATTTCCTGGACATTTGGCAGGGTTAGTACTGAAAATACAAACATAGCGACCATGAACTGGTTCCTAAACTATTCCCCACAACGATCGGTCACAAAGTAGAACCTCCTCACATCAAGTTACGCTGTTCAAGATAGAACAAAACTATATCACCTTTTACCTTGCATTTCTTTCTGCTAGCCCAGAATTTATTGAAAACACTCCTTTTCAAGCATAACTATGGACTAAAGGAACGGTCGGAACTTAGGAATAGACGTAACTGACATGATATGATAAAAATTGATCCACCTAAAGGTCGTAAACTACGCTCTTCCGACCTTTAGGTGGGACAAGGTTTTCATATACGTTTTTTCAACGGTCTTAGTTGGGACCTTTCACCTTCATATTTCTGTACTCTGGCCATAGAATATGAAAAAGGAAAAAAAACAGAAAGGAAGCTGTTGCCATCTAGTTTTCGAAAATAAATGTCAATTACGACCTTTAGGCGGCACAACGTCGATGTATGGTTTGTCGCATTTAATCCCTACTCACCCTGGTCGTTTGAATCTGGAAATTGGATGGATCATGGTTAATTTATAACTTGTGCGTCGATGTCTTATAGTTGATCGTAGAAGCAAATGTCTGTCATTTGGCCTCAAGCCCTCACTCTGCCAAATTGCCTCTTTATGTTGAATTTAGTTTGAAATAAACAGAATCTGAAATTGAACTTGAGCCTGCCAGAACGAAGTAAAGTCAGTACCAACTCGAGAGATTCGTCATTTGGCACAGAGTTTGAATGCAGTTGGCTTTGTAAAGAAAAAAAAATCTCAAACGGTTCCTTTCGTCTTATTCGTAATTTAGCGTAAGAGACTATTTTGGTTGGGTCTTTGGCTTTCGACATTTGAGTTTGAGCCAGCAGAAGCTGAGAATTAACTGAATTTTGCCAGAGAAAGGGCAAGCTTAAAAATTTCCTGTGGCGCTCAGTTTAATTTGACATGAGTATATACTTGGCAAGCTGCTGTCGATACTTCTCTCTCTCTCCCCAGCGAAAGCTGAGATCTTTGACCTGCCGAAACTCCTTTTATTGCGAATGGCTTTCTTTTGGCTTTTGACTTCACTTAACTGCGTCTGTGTAAATTATGGAGTACCACAAGGATCGATTCTTGGCCCTACTCTGTTTTTAATTTATATCAACGATTTATTTAATGCAGTCAAGAACGTGATTCCTTCTGTTTGGTGTTCTCTTTGTAACGACACCAACTGATATTCAGTCATCCTCTTATGAAGATAGTTGCTTTCGCAGATGACAGTAATCTACTATGTGCGGAAGACACAGAACAAGGTTTGGAAGAGAAACTTAGCCTACTTATGGAACAGACGTACCTCTGGTTTGATGCTAACCGACTCTTTTTGAATATCGCTAAATCACATTTTCTCATATTTTCTAGAACCGGCCAGACATGCCCGTCATTATCAACTATATCTACCACGAAAGGACCTTTGTTTCGACCTAACAAAAGATGCGTGCTCTTCCTTGAAATTTTTTTGGATGAGAACCTTTCTTTTAGAAACCACATCAAGCTCGTCCAGGCAAAAATATCATGTAATCTCGGGATTATTCGAAAGCTTAAACACATTTTTCATGGTTCTATTCTTCGGACCCTGTATTTTAGACTTTCCAGCCCTATTTAACTTACTGCAACTCGATTTGAATTCTACTTTCCAGTCTCTGCTCCATCCAATTAAAGTAATCCATCAAAAGGCTCGCCAATTAATCTACGAAACTAACAAAGGACGTCCAATACCTACGCACTCTATGTCGTCTCGTGCTCATCGATGATTTTCAAATATCTCCATGTCATTAGCCTCGCTGCTTCAGTTCTTTCTTTCCCAATTTCGTTGAGTCAAGGAGCTCTCATGATCTACGCAACAAGGACCACCTACAATTAACCATAACCATAACTGTGAGATCAGATTTCAATCCTCGTATTGCACGTAGCAAAGTAAGGAACAGTCTCCCCGATAATGTCCGTAGCATTTAGTCGTTTGGCCTCTAAGACCCATCTAAAAACATTTTTGTTTGATAAATAATAAATACATTCGGAAATATATATTTTGTGTTTTGAAATAGGTAAGATCAATAATTAGGGTAGGGCGACATCCCTGGATGCTAGGCTTGAGTATTTTTTATTCTATTTTATTTATTTATTTGTTGAAAATTATTGATTGTGGGAGATCGGCGTGGACATGGAGTTGAACTTCGAGGATGGAGCGGTAAGGAAAAATAAAACAAATTCTTCAATTGTTCTCTTTTTATTTTATTGTAGTGTTAAATATTGTGGTATTTAACCCCTATGTAACGGGCCGTGGAGCTTTGTAGGGGTCAAAATTAATTTTGTTCCTTTATTTTCAATTTTATAAAACTGAACTGAACTGAACTGAACTGAAGCTGAACCTTTTCAAACTCGATGACAAGATTTTGATATTCTGACCACGTTTCGTCCGTGGTGCTGTGTTTCTTGTTTATTCAGATTCAAATACTTTATTGACCTCCAAGATCGGAGAGTATAAAATGAAATAAATACACAAAAATTGGCCCAACATCTGATACTACAAAAAAAAACTATGTAACGGGCCGTGGAGCTTTGTAGGGGTCGAAATTTATTTTGTTCCTTTATTTTCAATTTTAGAAAATTGAACTGAACTGAACTAAACTGAAGCTCAACCTTTTCAAACTCGATGACAAGCTTTTGATATTCTGACAACGTTTCGTCCGTGTTGCTGTGTTTCTTGTTTATTCAGATTCAAATACTTTATTGACCTCCAAGATTGGAGAGTATAAAATGAAATAAATACACAAAAATTGGCCCAACATCTAATACTACAAAAAAGTAATCTGGCCAAAGAATACTAAATATACAAGAAAATAAAATTATACAGACGCGTTGAACTATATTAGTTCTTTAACCGCTTAATCTTCTATTATTCTTCTAGTTTAATATTGATTCTAATCTGTATGATTCTTTAGACCTTTCGGCATTAGTAAGTAAGTAAGTAATTTATTTATGACCCGCCATTTTGAAAAGGCGGAGTAAATGAAGAAAATAAACAAAACACATAAACACAAGGAAAAAGACACTTAATTTTCAATCTTCGGTCAGGAAGCAGTGGGCGAAGTCGTGCGCTGGTTGGGCCCTGTTGTCCATGATTTCGGAAAGCGATGAGGAAACATCCAAAAGGGTAACACTTGCATCTTGAATTTTGAATTTCTCCGTCAATGTATGGTTATGACGTAATTTCAACAGGTGGAGCAGGGGTTTCGCATATTTAAAATAACATGATCTCATCTTTTTAATCTCCTTCTTAGCATTTGGTTAGCTTTTAAAGTCGCCCCCCCCCCCCCTATCACCAGGAACATTGAACCGTCCCTAGGCGATTCAGACACTGTTCTTGTTTGCCACTGCACAAATTCAAAATCCTGAGTCAATTGCCACGGTGCCATTTTGACGATCTTGTGCAATCCAAGTCGGCGCGTTCCGTCAAAAACGCAAACTAAGCTAACGGGGGAACTTCCAAGGCTTCCAAAAACGGAAAGTAATATGAAACATTAACAAAAAGCAAAGTCAACAAAAAAAATCGATGCCCAGTGGCGATAAAAACCACAACAACTATTTTTGTATCGTCAAGATCGTGTTGCTAGATCCTTATCGTTAATCCTGTAATAATACCATGGCTACTAAATGAGAGTGACAGCTCGTCTTGGATTAACATAATTTTCAGCTGCGTCTGAAAAATGCTCCGAGGTCTACATGTTTTTGTGTCCGAGAGTTTACTTGCAGTGAATGCAACAAAGACAAATTATATGGTGTTCAAAAGAACTGGAACACACGAAGAACTGCCACAGCCATTAACTTTCAATGGAGTGATACTTGAACAAATAGAAGAAACACGTTATCTTGGATTTATAATAGATTGTAACTTATCTTGGTAAAAGCACAGTGATGTCGTGTCTTCTAAAGTACCAAGAGGAGTTGGAATGCTGCGCCGTTTCAAAAATATGTCTCCTACCAGCGTTCTTATTCTGTTATACCATTCATTGATAACACCTTACATTTATTACGGTTGTTCACTTTGGGCTAGCAATTTTTACGGTAATTACAAGAAAATACAGATACAGCAAAATAAAGCTCTACGGGCAATAGGTAAGTATGAAAGAGTGAGTACTGATTCTATATTTCGAAAGTATAATATTCTAAGCGTTGGACAAACTAGAGATTACCAAATTGGAACGTTTGTATACCAGTGTCTTAACGAACTTGGCCCAAAAGTGTTTTCTGATTTATTTAAAATGAACATGTTTAACCATGACTATGACACAAGAAATGCGTAACTACTGGCGAGCCAAGCGAGAAACACTACACGTTCGGGCTTCGTCATAAATCATATGGGAACCGCAGTTTGGAACTCGTTTCCTTGTGAAATCCAGAATGCGGTAAGTTTAGCTCAGTTCCAAGACCGACTAAAGAAACATTTCTTGACAGACCACCATTGATAAAATTTTACTCGGTTTGTTTAGTTGATTGGCTGATTTTGGTACGACTGCATGGTTTCCCACTTACTGTTTGTTGTTGTTGTTTTTTCTTTTCTTTGATTTCTCCCTTCATTTCTCTTTGTTCTTCCTCTTTCAGTTTTCTTCTCTTTTTTGAAAAAGTATGTGAAAATTAATGTGAACTGAAGGTTTTTTTTTACTGCCCCCACATGCCCATTTGGGCTTTCCTGCAGTCAGAAGTATCAGCTACATGTATAAAGTATGTTAAGAGGGTTAAAAAAGGTGTGCTCATGTAGTTTAGCATGTAAAACATGGTTTGCATATTAAAGAGTATTAAACGAAACTAAGAGATTCTTGGATAAACATGTCAGAGTGCATCTTGTTTGTTGCAGTTTTTAAGCCTTTGACGAAATCGCCCGTAAAATTGGTTTGCCCTGGCGTGAAGTCCAGTTCAATGACCAACGGAAGTGCAGTGTTGGTGTTAAGAAAATATTATTGACGACCCTGAGGCGAAAAATAAGCTCTCACCACCAAGTTTGAACTGGGTCTTGTAAGTTGTCTTTTTAATATCTTTTTAATTATTTTCATTTTCTTCAACTTTGTATCACACTGATTGCGTAATCCATCGAGTCTTGAAATTGTCTGCTCTTTCGCCACCACCCATAAGATAAGGTTCCTTTACACGAAGAGTCAACGTCCATGGAAAATACGTAAGAAATAAAAACTCAAAGAATAAAATATATTCGGACAACAATGAGGAGCCTCGCCACTATTTCATATTTTCAAAGCGACTGTCCCTCATGACGCTGCACATCTGTTCTTCATTCGCTCGCCTTCCACTCACTCCAAACATAGTTACTCCAATTTACCAAATTTCACAATTTACACAACAAATGATTTGGTTCACCTCGATCCACTCATTGGATATGAGTAAGGATCGGACCCGGCCCTCCAAATAGTCCGCCTTCTCTCCAACAGTGGCAACAAGTCTGTCCTTTCACTAATCAACTCCCTTATTTCCTTCCTTTTGAAACCCTCTTCAAAGTATACCTCCTTCACACAAATCTCTGTGATATTTGCTTGACACCTTAGAGAGAGTCCATTCCTTCGTCACCTGCCAAAATTAGATTTCCTGGTTTAACAAACGAAATTTCCAGCATGGAACTGGAACCTTTACACGTATCGAAGAGTGGATGTTTTTAATCTAGATTCTCTGGCCGACTGGATTGTGTGAATGACTACTAGGTTCCATCTTTCTAGTCAAGTTGGTATTGTTGCTGTGGCGCCATCTGCAACCCGCACTGCTTGCTTCCGCCGACGTTAGGTAGCGTTACTCACCTTCCGCTTATGTCTCCTATACAGTCCGTAGTCTCTGTTGAAGTATTACAACTACACCCTCTATTAGCCCGAGCGGTTCTTCATTTTGACTCACTCCTTTTCTGGGCACTTGTCTGGTGACTTCTCCTTTAAATGTAAAGGAGGTCTTTTTATTTGGTAGGCTAAGTCTCTGCTGGGTGGTCAGTGAATACATAGCCTTTTTGAGTCTTATTTAAAGCTCTTTAGAGTAGGGAGGCCTACAAGAGCCTCGTTTTTGTTGCAATAGCGCTGCCGCATCGCTGCTGCAGCACTTCTTTGCTTTTGCACAATATGCGTTTTTGGATTCACTTTCTTCTTGGTTGAAGCGGCAGCGCTGCAGCATCTTGCAGGGTAGCACGGACTTGGTCGGTGAGCAAGTCCGCGATTCTCGAGAAGCACTGCCGTCTTCCTCGGAGGCGCTGCAGTACAAAAACGGATCTAGAAAGAATCAGTCCGGAATCGGCCGAGAAGTGGACTTGCAGCATGCAACAAAAACGAGGCTAAGGTCTATAGTGTATGATGGGCGGCTGGTAGCCTATTTTGGCTTCGGTCTGTAAACCATGGTGTAAAATGACCACAGCCGTCGTAACGGTTGCTCTAGTCTCGGTCAGTCTTCAACTGACCGTTGACCTGAACGGTCCCAAATACCAGTTAACTTTTTGTTCGTGAAACCGTTGAAAGCCGTTACTGAAAGTCTGCGTTTGTGGAATGGCGCCAAGTGAAGGCAATGATGAGATGTCAGTTAGTCTGGTTTATCAGCCAGTTCTGAATTTTTTTCAGAAAAGTCTTGACTCGTGAATTCGGTCAAAAAGTTTGCTGCAGAGTTCTTCACTGTTGACGCTATTGTCGCTGCAAAAAATTTCTGTGGGTTCTTGCCTTTCCTAGTGAGCTCCCCCCGAGAAGAAATGCACAGGCCAATTATCTGTGTGATATTGTCGAAGCTTTCCGTCGCTGTGATGACTTGGACTTTGCTGTTCCGGATTTCTTCATACGATTTCCGAGCGAAGGTCTAGTCGTTCCAGCTGTTGCCATATCTCTATTGAGTGGCAAGCTAAGCGCTGTTGCTAATGATGTCCGTTTTATCGCTGAAGCAGTTCCTACTCTTGATTGCTTCGTTACTATTTCCACTCTTGCCGAGGCTTTGGCAACCATCCCTTGCTCACCACCTTCCGATACGCAAACTGTTGTTGTTCGTAATATCCCGTCGGATCTTCTCAACACTGATTCCAGGACGCAACACATTGACACCGTTGAAGGTAACCAAGGGATCACTAATGTCAGAGTGAATACTCAAAGAAATCGTCTCATCGTCCACAATTCAAGTGCTTCTTATGCAGAGATTGTTGCGAGATCAATCACCAAGGGTTTGACGGAGGGTACTACTGCGAAAGTTACCTCTCCTAAATTTTTGGGTGTTGTCAGGAGTGTTCCAGTCACCACGTTACGGTCGACGCCTTGAAGATCCTGATTCCTGATGCTTGTGAAGTCGTGCCTATTTCGGGGTCTCGTTCTTTCAAAATCGGTTCAAAAGTCAAGTTGGTCTCCTTACAGCTATGAAAATCAGGGTAAAAATCGGGTATGAAGTTTTTCGTGTTCATGAATTCCACCGAATGCCCAAGCTTTGCTTTCGCTGTCAATCCCCGAATCATGGTGTAGCCAAATGCCTGCATCCGTCTGATTCTCCAAAATTCACTCGTTGTGCTGGTTGCCACAGTTATAACAAAGACTCGCCTTGCTCACTGCCTCCAAAGTGTGACAATTGCGACGGATGTCATGTCTCTCAGGCTAAAGCATCAGATGCAGCGTTATGAGGAACGCCGTGGGTCTTGGCAAATAATAGTTTTTCAGGAAAAGAAACTGCTCTGTGTGTCATTAAATGTAAATGGCACAAAGGACAAAGATATTCTACTTGATGATTTGCTAGTCAGCTCGTACAATCTTTGTCTCCAAGAGCATGTGCTATCCGCCCCTATAGTAGTGAAAGTTTGCGCCGATCTTGTGAGCATTTTGTGTTCATCCAGCCAGCAATGAAAACTAGAGGTCGTCCTTCCGGTGGGTTAGCCATTCTTTTTCGAGCCAGCGAGTGTTCAGCACCACCAAAATTGTTCTAGTCTGGACGTTATGCTCTTGCCGTTCAGTTGGAAAGTATTGTTCTTGTTAACGTATATTGTGTTGCGAGAGCAACACTTTGGTTTTGTCCTGTTTTTTTTTTTTTTTTTTTTTTTTTTCCTATGACTCCGATTTCATTTTATTCCTGGTAACTGGGAAGGGTCTAACCTGTGCGGTTTTTACGGAAAGTGTGGACCTTAGGCCGGATTGATGAATATGACATTACATTTTGGAAAGCTCCGTAGAACTCTTGCCTGGGGCCAATAAGGATGGTTTTTGCTTGTCATCGAGCCAGAGCCTACGGTTTGCGAAGTGAAGTGGAGTTGTATAGCCTATGTCGGAGAGGACCATCTCAAGTTGTGTAGCGAACCTTTCGTTTCATCAAACCATGTTTCTGCTTTCGAGTGGAAAGCTCCGTTCTAGCACGCTAGCAGGCAGGCACCAGTTTCAAATTGAAGATGGACTAAAATCTATAAGTGTTAAATATATGCGGCAGTTACCCGGCCCCACAGCCAACATATCTTCTTTGAGTGATAAATAGAAAAATCTACAGAGACAAAAAAGTGGCTTTTTCCCACGGGTCCGAAAGTGCTGCCATCTATTGTTTCTGTCCATGTCTGCGACGATTCCAGCTGAGTTTATAAAAAAAAAATTTTGCACTTGGGTTTGCGGTAGAGTAACGGTATCAGATGTGCCCCTTAAACTTTAAAAGTTCTCTCATTGCTAAAGAAACTAGAGCTTATCCTTTGCTCCTTTCTAAGTCGTGACGTTAGAAAGTTGGCCTACGGCAAAAAAGTCAACTTCTGAACTAAGACAGGTAGAATTTTTTTTTCGACGGCAATCGATAGCCATTGATGAGCTGATCAAAGTATATGTCATCCATTTTTTGGTACAAAAATTCCTTCATGAGATACACCAGTTTGAAAATTTCAAAGGGGTTGACAACTTCATAGTAAGGTACACGAAAACAAAAATAGGCGATACCTGTTATGAGACATGTAGGGGACTTTTAAGCAACAGTCGACTGTTGGCTCATAATCATCTTTGGTAATGAGGGGTTTGCCGCTTTTGCTAGTTGGTGTACCTGTTATTTGTTTCCGGTGTATTCGATGGTAAGAACAATTTGGTTCCCAATGGTAAGATATGCAAGGGACTTGCAAGTAATAATCGGCTGTTATGCTACAATCATCTTCTGCGATGATGGGTTTGCAACTTTTGCTAGCTGGTGTACCCATTGTTTGTTTTCGTTTAAGGGTTAATGTATATCACGGGAGAAGGACTTGTAAGTAGGAATCGGTTCACGAGTGGCTAGGAATTTTTGCAATTGGGTGCACATTGTATGCTACAATCATCTTCAGGGATGAGGGGTTTACAACTTCTGCTCGCTAGTGTACCCATTATTTTTATCCGGTGAACTTGATGTCTATCACGGGAGAGAGACTTGTAAGTAAGAATCGGTTCACGAGGGGCTAGAACTTTTGTAAATTGGTGCACATTGTATTCGATTTCTATAAACCTGACGGTAGAAAGTTTGTATCGATGGTCTATCGCTGTAACCTAGGATTAACTGTTTACGCAACTATACATTTGTGTACGCGATTTCAGCTGAGTTTATCATTCGTTTTTTTGCACTTGGGTTTGCGGTAGAGAAATGGTATCAGATGAACTCTTAAACTTTAGAAGTTCTCTCATTGCTAAAGAAACTAGAGCTTATCCTTTGCTCCTTTCTAAGTGGTGACGTTAGAAAGTTGGCCTACGGCAAAAAAGTCAACTTTTGAACTAAGACAGGTAGAATTTTGTTTTCGACGGCAATCGATAGCCGCTGATGAGCTGATCAAAGTATATGTCATCCATTTTTTGGCACAAAAATTCCATCATGAAATACACCAGTTTGAAAGTTTCAAGGGGTTGACAACTTCAGTAGTAAGGTACACACCGAAACCGAAAATAGGCGATACCAGTTGTGAGACATGTAGGGGAATTGTACACGACAGTCGACTGTTACCTCATAATCATCTTCGGCATTTTTTTTTTTTTCCTATGACTCCGATTTCATTTTATTCCTGGTAACTGAGAAGGGTCTAACCTGTGCGTCCTGTGCGGTTTTTACGGAAAGTGTGGACCTTAGGCCGGATTGATGAATATGACATTACATTTTGGAAAGCTCCGTAGAACTCTTGCCTGGGGCCAATAAGGATGGTTTTTGCTTGTCATCGAGCCAGAGCCTACGGTTTGCGAAGTGAAGTGGAGTTGTATAGCCTATGTCAGAGAGGACTATCTGAAGTTGTGTAGCGAACCTTTCGTTTCATCAAACCATGTTTCTGCTTTCGAGTGGAAAGCTCCGTTCTAGCACGCAAGCAGGCAGGCACCAGTTTCAAATTGAAGATGGACTAAAATCTATAAGTGTTAAATATATGCGGCAGTTACCCGGCCCCACAGCCAACATATCTTCTTTGAGTGATAAATAGAAAAATCTACAGAGACAAAAAAGTGGCTTTTTCCCACGGGTCCGAAAGTGCTGCCATCTATTGTTTCTGTCCATGTCTGCGACGATTTCAGCTGAGTTTATAAATTTTTTTTTTGCACTTTGGTTTGTGGTAGAGTAACGGTATCAGATGTGCCTCTTAAACTTTAAAAGTTCTCTCATTGCTAAAGAAACTAGAGCTTATCCTTTGCTCCTTTCTAAGTCGTGACGTTAGAAAGTTGGCCTACGGCAAAAAAGTCAACTTTTGAACTAAGACAGGTAGAATTTTTTTTTTCGACGGCAATCGATAGCCATTGATGAGCCGATCAAAGTATATGCCATCCATTTTTTGGTAAAAAAATTCCTTCATGAGATACACCAGTTTGAAAATTTCAAAGGGGTTGACAACTTCATAGTAAGGTACATTGAAACCAAAAATAGGCGATACCAGTTATGATACATATAGGGGACTTTTAAGCAACAGTCGACTGTTAGCCCATAATCATCTTCGGTAATGAGGGGTTTGCAGCTTTTGCTTGTTGGTATACCTGTTATTTGTTTCCGGTGTATTCGATGGTAAGAACAATTTGGTTCCCAATGGTAAGATATGCAAGGGACTTGTAAGTAATAATCGGCTGTTATGCTACAATCATCTTCTGCGATGATGGGTTTGCAGCTTTTGCTACCTGGTGTACCCATTATTTGTTTCCGGTTAACTTAATGTATATCACGGGAGAGGGACTTGTAAGTAGGAATCGGTTCACGAGGGGCTAGGAATTTTTGCAAATGGGTGCACATTGTATTCGATTTCTATAAATCTGACGGTAAGAAAGTTTGTGTCGATGGTCTATCAATGTAACCGAGGATTAACTGTTTACACAACGGATACAAACGAAAATGTAAAGCAATGAGGTAGTTTCATAATAATTAATAGGGTCATCTATAGTATTTTAATCCTGAAAAGTTACGGATAGCTTTCTATTACCAACTAGATTATATAAGATATTGTTCCAAGTTTTCATCCGTCACGATGTCTACGATTGAAAAGGATAAAGTACAACTGACTGCAAAGTTAATTTAGTCCCTTCTTCCTATATTATTTTGTTGTTGTTTTTACAACGCTGAAGAATACCTTTTGATCATATGATTATTTTTTTTAGAACATCCCGTTTAAAAAGCTTATGCTATAATCATCTTCAGCGATGAGGGGCTTGCAACTTTTGATAGCTGGTATATCCATTATTTGTTTCCGGTGAATTTGATGTCAATCAAGGGAGACGGACTTGTAAGCAAGAATCGGTTCACGAGAGGCTAGAAATTTTTGAAAATTGGTGCACATTGTATTCGATTTCTGTAAATATGACAGTAAGAAAGTTTGTATCGATGGTCTATCGCTATAACCTAGGATTAACTGTTTACGCAACGGGTACAAACGATACGGTAATGTAAAACAATAAGGTAATTTTGTAATAATTAATAGTGTCATCTATGGTATTTTAATCCTGAAAAGTTACGGATAGCTTTATAATATCAACTAGATTATATAAGATATTGTTCCAAGTTTTCATCCGTCACGATATCTACGATTGAAAAGGATAAAGTTCAACTTCGACGGCAATCGATAGCCGCTGATGAGCTGATCAAAGTATATGACATCCATTTTTTGGTAAAAAAAATTCCTTTATGAGATTCACCAGTTTGAAAGTTTCAAGGGGTTGACAACTTCAGTAGTAAGGTACACACTGAAACCAAAAATAGGCGATACCAGTTGTGAGACATTTAGGGGATTTGTACGCGACAGGCAACTGTTAGCTCATAATCATCTTCGGCAATGAGGGGTTTGCAGCTCTCGCTAGTTGGCGTACATGTCATTTGATGAACAATTTGGTTCCCAAATGTAAAACATGCAAGGGACTTGTAAGTAATAATCGGCTGTTATGCTACACAAATCTTCAGCGATGAGGGGTTTGCAACTTTTGCTAGTCGGTATACCCATTATTTTTATCCGGTGAACTTGATGTCTATCACGGGAAAGGGACTTGTCAGTAGAATCGGTGCACGAGGGGCTAGAAATTAGTGCAAATTGTTGCACATTGTATTCGATTTATATAAATCTGACGGTAAGAAAGTTTGTATCGTTGGTCTACCGCTGTAACCTAGGATTTACTGTTAACGCAACGGGTACAAACGATACTGTAATGTAAAACAAGGTAGTTTCGTAATAATTAATAGTGTCATCTATGGTATTTTAATCCTAAAAAGTTACGGATAGCTTTATAATACCAACTAGATTATATAGGATATTATTCCAAGTTTTCATCCGTCACGATGTCTACGATTGAAAAGGATAAAGTTCAACTGACTGCAAAGTCAATTTAGTCCCTTTTTCCGATATGCTTTTGTTGTGGTTAGGGCAATCGATAGCCCTTGAAGAGCTGATCAAAATATATGCCATCAAAACGGACTTGTAAGTAAGATCGGTTCACGAGGGGCTAGAAATTTTTGAAAATTGGTGCACATTGTATTCGATTTCTGTAAATATGACAGTAAGAAAGTTTGTATCGATGGTCTATCGCTATAACCTAGGATTAACTGTTTACGCAACGGGTACAAACGATACGGTAATGTAAAACAATAAGGTAGTTTTGTAATAATTAATAGTGTCATCTATGGTATTTTAATCCTGAAACGTTACAAATAGCCTTCGTCCGATATTGTTTTGTTGTTGGTTTTACAACGCTAAAGAACAGCTTTTGATTATGTGATTATTCTTTTTAGAACATACCGTTTTAAAAGCTTCGATAAGTTGACAATTTCAGCATTTAACCGACAGCGAAGAAACAAAACCAAAGTGTTGCTCTCGCAACACTTTAGCCGGCGAAGCCGGACAAAGGTTGCCGCAACACTTCACGTTGCCCGGGCAACGTAGGTCTAGTTTACCTTGCAACCTGACACGGAAAGGAATGAAATGGGCTCTTGTTGGGAATATCAGCACTGATCTTCTAACTTCTACTGTACGGACTGACTTATTTTTCGATTCTTTACGGTAGCTCACAGTCTCATTGAAAAATCTCTACCCTTTTCATATGTACATAATCTTGGCACTAATGTTCCCAACCTTGATCATTTGATTGTTTCTGAAACAAGTTTCATTGACGGTATTGTTGAGGTTGATGAGGAGAAAATTGAGGATGACCATCTGCCTCTGTCTTTCTGTTTGGTTGTCCCTGTTTCTCGAATCAGTTGTCCAAATCCCAAGAAGTTCTGGATCCAAAAGCGTAACTGGAATTGTATAGATGCTGTGCTCTACATTTCTACGTTAAATAATCTTCTCTCGCTTTTAAAAGTTCCTATTCACCTTCTTCAGACTGGTATAGCAGCTCCTACTTCGTCCGTTGATATTAATTGTTATTATAGCAAGCTTGTCCATTGCTTGAAATTGGCAGCCGATATTGCTGTACCAACTGAGAGAATTCGAGTTGGTACAAGGAAACCTATTTGGAAAGTCAGTCCTGAAGTTAAGAAGGCAAAAAACACGGCAAAATTTTGACTAAAAATTTGGATTGCTTGTGGACGCACAGGGGATGGTACTGTATTTAATCTAAAAGCTAAAACGAAGCGTGAATAAAAATCTTCACTTAAAAATGCTCGTTTGAATGGCTTGGATGCTCCCAGTGACAAAAAAGCGTGGCAAAAGGTCCTTCGTACAGATAAAGGTTCAGCTGTACCTCCGTCCGTGCTAACTATGGCTGACTGGACCAGCCACTACAGTGGTCTACTCAGTGGTTGCAAAAACCATATTCAGCAGCAGCTTGAAAGTTTACTTCTTAAATACCTACCAAGGAAAATATTTCAACCTTCTGTTCTTCCCGTTACTTGTTCTGCCATCGAAATTGCTTTCCGGAAATTAAGAAGAACTGGTTCTACAAATTCTGATGGCCTTATTGCCGATTATAGCTTTAACACAGCACCTTGAGCTGCTATTTCAAATTTGTTTATGTCAGGGTTTGGTTCCGAATAGTTTCCTCTTGTGTACTAAGACATCGGTGATTAAGCGAGGGAAAGACGCGGACCTTTGCAAAAGCTACCGACCAATTACAGAATACGTCCTTCTTCCACAAATAGTTGAAAAATGTCGCTTTGGTTCAATGCAGTTTGGATTCCGTTCGAGCGCCAGTTTTGCGCACGCTTATCACATATTGAAAAAAAATGATGAAACAGGCTCCCCGCGACAAGTCTTCTATACATATATGTTCTATAGATATAGCTGGTGCTTTTGACAATAAAACGCATTCTCAGGTCCTATTTTCTCTCATTACTTCTGGCATTTATCTGGCTGTTGTCTATCTGTTAAAATTTTGGTATGGTCATTTTTCAGTAAGGTTCAAATGGCAAGGTAGCTTGTCAGGGATTATTCCTGTCCGAACTGGTGTTCGCCAAGGGGGAGTCTTATCTCCATACATCTTCAAATCGGCCATATCTTCGTGTCTCGATTCCATGCATCCTGCTTAATTCTATAAAGACTATGCCTTCAGTTACATTTACTCCGCCTTTTCAAAATGGCGGGTTATAAATAAATTACTTACTTACTTATAGCCTACGCGGACGACTTGCTCTTAGTAAGCCATAGCCAATCCACACTCATCAAAAATGTAAGTAAGCTGTCGTCGGAACTTCTCAAAATTGCCCTAGAAGTTAACCTGTCAAAATGTGAGTACCTGCATTTCAACCCTTCGCAAAATGGTTCGAATGCATCCAAAGCTTCTATATCTCTTGGATCGTTCATCGTCATATCAACAGACTCTCTACGGTGGCTCGGCATAACATTCAAATCTTCATTGTCAAAATTTTGCTCTTAGGTTGTTCAAGAAGTTTATAAGTCAATCCGTAGCGCCTATGGGCGCATCGTCCTCAACCGGGGGCACTATAATCGTAAGGCATTGAGAAATTTGTACAGCACCTTCTGCGCTCCTTCTATACTATTTTGTTCTGGCGTCACTCATGTTCTGTGAAAGAAGGAGATTAAAAAGATGAGATCATGTTATTTTAAATATGCAAAGCACCTGCTCCACTTGTCGAAATTATATCATAACCATACATTGACGGAGAAATTCAAAATTCAAGATGCAAGTGTTACCCTTTTGGATGTTTCGTTGTCGCTTTCAAAAATCATGGACAACAAGGCCCAACCAGCACACGACGTCGTCCACTGCTTCCTGACCGAAGATTAAAAATTAAGTGTATTTTTCTGTGTGTTTATGTGTTTTATTTATTTTCTTTAATTTCTTCATTTTCTTCATTTACTTCATTTAATAAATTACTTACTTCCTTACTAGCGGAGACTTCAGATCGATGACCAACGAGGCCCAAACTTGTTGTTTGGCAAATCTTACATACGAACCAAAGGAGAAAAATGTATGGTTTTTGAAGGATCCATCTTACTTATTCTTCCTTTTATATTATCAGCAACTCCCTTATGGAACTATAAACTTGAAGAAAAGTCTTCGCCTTCTGCCATTTCCACGTTTTGCATCTGTAAACTGTTTAGCGTTTTTTGGCCGACCCAACTTTGGTTGTCATTTGCCAATCAAAAAGAGCAAACTTTTGCGAAAGCTTGAAGGTCCTGCGACAGCTTTTGAAGAAATAAAGATGTCAAAAGTTTTTCAATTTCTATTATCTTACGTTTCGGACTCCTTTTCCTCTGCTTGGCTTTCCCTACTTTCTGGAATCCCAAAACGTAAGTGACGGGATACCTACCCGATGAAAAATTCTTTGACTGTGTAGTTGTATGGTAGTTGTCCGAAAAAGTTGCACGTATTGATAAGTAGTAGTATGGAATACTTTGGTTTAACATGTCTCCGACTAGGTTAATCTTAAGTAGTAGTATCCGGTAGCATCCAATCTTGCTATAGTAGTACCCAGTTAGCTAGTAGTAGCATGCAGTAGCAACAGTTACTACTGCATGCTACTTTTTCGTACAACTACATACGACTAATTCTTGAAAAACTTTCATCGGGTATGACTTCAAAAAAATTGTCCGTTCGTCCGTCTTTCCAGCTGTCTGCTAGCACGATAACTCTCGAAGTGACTGAGATGTTTTTTCAAACTTGATATGAGGATCATTTGGATCAAAGTACAGGTCAAGTTCGTAGATGGGCCCCATACCTGTATATTTAGTGGTTGGGAGGGGTTTCAAATTAAGGAGCAAAAAATATTTTTTAAAGCTTATCCGATAGCTGATTTATGGGTAAGGAGACATGTTGAGTCCGAATGACACCAAGGCATCCGCTTCGGAGAGTGGTATGATCCGACAGAGTAGACAAGTGCAGAGCAAAATAACTCTAGAAAGTAATGCGAAGACCTATCCTTTCCGTACATCAAAATGGACCTCCGTCGCAGCGCCACCCAGCTCGCTTCGCGAGAGAAGCTTGAGCAAACTGTTCGTTTGTGCAGTGGCGGAGGTAGATAATTCTAGCAAGGCTAAGAAGTGGTGCAAACATCGAGGATCAGATCATAGCTAGCGCTTGTTAACGACTGGTTGAGCTTAAGTAGGGATATTCGTGTCATCTAGTGGAGCTAGTGTCGCTGCGATTTGACTGTGTGTCACTTTTTCAAAGTTCCCGCATTACTCTCTAGAGTTATTTTGCTCTGGACAAGTGTCACCAAGAATATCGCTAATTTCATAGAGCAGGTATAGGCAAACTACTTCAAACTACATTTGCGAGGTAGTTCGTAGTTTGAGCTACGTAGATTCCTGTTCGAAACTACAGTAAATGAGCAAATGGAATGGATGAATAAAACGCCGTGAAAACTTAAAAAAAAAATGTTGTTAAGCCAAACTACGCCGAAGCTTAAACACACAATTTAAAACTCATTTCCCTTCACGTGCGGGAGAGGTATACCCAAAATCAAACAAGTATTCAAATTTCCAGAAAAGTCTTTCCTTCAGAGAAATCTAGCTGGCTTACAAACAAACTAAAAAACACGACACCAAAACTAAACTTAATCTGGTACAATTGGAGTAGGCTACACGTACGTATTGGAGAAACAAGTTTTTCAATCAATCTGATTAAACATATTTTCATTTTCGAACGGAATCACCTCATTCTTACATGAGTTCGAAATTCTTGCTGTGATATGGAAAGTGATGAAAACGGCTGGAGTTACCAAATTTGCCAACCAGAAAATCCTTTTTTTCAAGCAGGTTCAAAACAAAGAAAAATCCTTTTATTAATATTTAGAGACATACAACTTGGTGAAAAAAATCAGAAATTCTCAGGACCACATGGAAATTTCCATTTAACATTTTCACAGCAAATTTCGAGGTTGTGTAAAAACGAAGTTAGTTGTCCCTCCTGTATTCTTCTCTCCCTACGATAGCGATTTCTGGGAAAGAGTAGAGACCTGAGAAGGGTTACTTTGGTAAAGTTTCTGTGGCGTTCTCAAAGCCAGTTGCTCTAAGGCAGTATAGTACAAGCCCTGGGAAACTGCCTTAAAAGTCACCCATCCTATTGGTGAACTCTGCCATTCCGTGAAATTTGCCAGGATTACCTGCTCTCTTAGCGTTTGATCTTCGTGATCAAGAAACTTCTTGGACGTCTCCTCTCAAGTTTTTTCTGGACGCGAATGTCTTCGGGGAAATACCAGCTACTTATCATTTCAGGGGCTACTGAAACTAAACTATCATACGTATCACGATTCGTCAGAATTCACCCAACTTGCCGCCATTTGCATACACGCAAAAACAACGGCAACAACGGCAACGGCAACGAAGGGCGTCGAAAAAAATCAGAAAGTGGGAATAAACTTAAAAAGCTCTTCCTAGAGTTGATCATATACCCGATTTCTGTTGTAGCAAATCGGGAGCAAAAGAATCTAAATTATCACCTTAGCGGCATTTTTACTTTTAGTTTATGTGAAAAAACACTGTTGAAAACCTCCTGGTCCCAAATTGTCTGGCCTTTCTTCCCAAGTTTAGATTCGCCCCTAAAAACATTTTCAAGCAAATGAAAACTTTCGCTGTGATCAATACTTTTTGCCCTTTTTCTTTGAATGCAGGAATGAAATGCATGTAGTAAACCCATCAACAACACAAAAGATAACAAGATAAAGCACGGGAAAAAAGTCCACGCCAAGCTTCTTTCTACGAAGCAAAAAACTCGCTGCGAAGGATAGATGTGCGAGGGATAAATATAAATTTGGATATTTCGGTTGCACATTCGGCAAACCATCTTCAGCGGAAAAAACAAACGACTAAATCATAAAATCCAACACAATACCAACAGAAAATGCGGAACCAACAGTTCTGTGAAATTATTTGTACAGTGATGGGAAAAGCGAAGGATTATATAATTGCTGGGTGAAAGCTTTTGCGCTTTCCAAGGGAATCGGTAAATTGTAAATAAAAACAGAATTCAGAATTGTAAAATAATCACATATTTGTACATACACGCTTTTAACACGCTTATTTTAATATTCGTTATTTTATTTGAATTTGTTTGTCGTTTCAATCCGCATCGTTCTTCTGGTTTTTAGTTACATATCGTTGCATGTTTTGTTGGTTCCGCATCGTTTTTCTGTTGGTATTGTGTTGGATTTTATGATTAGTTGTTTGTTGTTTTCGCTGAGGACGGTTTGCCGGAAGTGCAACCGAAATATCCGAATTTATATTTATCCCTCGCACATCATCCTAGAGGGATAATTAGCTGATCAAGAAAAAAAAACCCGGAAATCACGGTTTTCTATTTCTTTCATAATGAATGGTCAGCTTGGCTTCAAACCTTATATAAGTCTTAGATCAAAAGTGTTCAGTTGGCGGGGTATTTTTTAGGGGTTAAGGAACTTTAGAAACAAGTAGAAAACTGAGCGCGAATATTCGAGCGCCATTTGTTCGTGCTCCGTCTTGAGTCAAGTCTTTGAACGCGTTGCACCTGATCTCAAGGAAATACTTTGAGTGGTTGATTTATTTTAATAGTGAGGGGAGGGGACATACCCGGATGTAGACTGGAGTAGTTTTAGTAGTTTATTCATTTCTATTTATTTCTTGAAATTAATGATTGTGGGAGATAGAAGTGGACCTGAACACGAATTTTGAGACTGAAGCGCGCGGTAAGTAAAACATAAAAAACAATTGGTAATTTTTGTCTTATTTTGATACTGGAGAGACTTGTCTATTTGTTGATTTTTTTGGTATTCACCCCTAAGTGACGGGACATGGAGGTTTGTAGGGGTCGACACTTATTTTGTAATTTTTTGTTGTCATTTAATTAAAAATTAACTGAGCTGAATGAAACGGCCTATATTCTGAATGGCTCAAATTTAATTTTTTTTTTTTTTTTTTTTTTTTAAGACTTACTAAGGGAGATACTGTTTCCTGATATATTGAAGAGCACATCTCCAGGAGCAATTAGTGCGCTATGTAAATTTTTTTTCCAAAGTGTTAAAGTAAAAGTTGACCGGGCGAGTGCAGTTTAGTTTATGTAGTGCGATATTAGAAGTAATTATGAAGTTTTTTGTTTTGTTGTATGTATATGGCCCTAAGGCTTTAAATACAATATTATTATTATTGTATTTTTTAATTGGTATTTTGTCCAGGTATTTTCTTACACTAAACCGTGTCCTTCTCAATACTGGAGTCAATAATTACAAAAATTAGCTTCTTTTTTATTGGCAGTTTAGTTAAACAAGGAAAAACAATAGAAAAATGTCACGTAGAAGAGTAGATTTTTAACTGGAATGGTCCCTTCTTAAAAGTTCAGCAGAGGTGGGAGCACTGCCCTCTCTTTTCCGTGGATCAATCAGTAAAACAGATTAGGTCATTGGACGTAGATGGGGCCGTGTGTTGGTACCAGAAGAAATATGCAATACACAAAAAGTGTTACCGCTAGGAACAAGGTTTCAACTTACAAGACCCAGCCGTGAGAAACCTTGATTGTCGCAGCTAGGAAAAAAAATCAACGATTTTTGCGATATGAAAGAGCTAGCTCTGTACTAATTTTCGTGCCTTTGCACTTACGGTTTAGAGCTTCTCCGCCCCTAAAAACGTTTTATACAAAATAAAAACTTCTTTGATGACCGCATTAGAAAACTCGCTGTCCCAATAATGTTTTACCGCGAATGAGAAGCTTGGTGATTATTCATCACTTTGTGGGTATAAATATTGCCAAAAAACTTTTTGCGATGATGCAGCTCTCTTTTAATGTTCACCTTTCTTATTTCATCTTTCATATGTCAAGCTTTCTTCTACGAGGCAAATAAGTTACCTATTGATTTTCCCGTAGCGCAGCTGAAGCTATTCATACGAAAGCCTTGAATCTTTATAGCATCGTCCAAATAGGTATTGTTAGGTGTACTACGGCGTATAAGGCTTATTACTGGTTCCTATTTTCATCGGGGCGCGCTGTAGTAAGGCGAATAAAGCATTGTCCAAATAGGTGTAATAAGCTGAATAGCGCTATACACGATGTTTACGCCTAAACACACACGCCCGTTGAAATAGGACCCCGAGAGGTTCTTATGAATGCAGCGTTCGGTGTTGCCACGCTGATACAGTTTTTCGAGTTTCTTAAGATCAGAAAAAGTGTTCTTAGTACTATTTGAAGTTACAACAGTACAATTTGACGCCCAATATATTCTAAAAAGCTGTTAAATTTACTGATGGACAGCATTGGTCCTCGAACTAGCAGTAAGCAGTCGTAACAGAACAAAACGTGTTCTTTTGAAGAAAAGCTCTTTCTTTAGCTTCCAACAAAGTAGAACTTTAGTGATTTCCGTGGTAACACTGACGGCGCTGCTCCTTTCTCGGACCGCTGGCGGAACCAACCAAGCAATCTGATTGGTTCTGCATAAGGGAGAATAGAGCCGAGCTCCATTTTCCTTATTTGCCGTATTAAAGCGCGCCCCGAGGAAAAGAGGAATCTGTAATTAGTCTTACACGCCGTAATCTTACGGTTACGGATGGTTGGTTCCGCCAGCAGGCCGCGGAGAGGAGCAGCGTCGTCAGGGTTGCTACATGGAGCACTAAGGTTCATTTTGTTGGAAGCTGATCGAAACAACTTTTCTTCAAAATAACACGTTTTGTTCTGTTACGACTGCTTATTGTTAGTTCTAGGACCAATGCCTGTCCATCCGTTAATTTATTGGCTTTTTACAATATAACGATCGTCAAATTGTATTCGTGTTTAATCTTTAGAAGCTCGAAATATTGTATCAGCGTGGCAATGCCGAAAGCTGTATCTATAAAAACCTATTCAGTTCCTATTTGAACAGGCGTGTGTATTAAGACGTAAACATCGCGTATAGCGTTATTCAGCTTATTACACCTATTTGGACAATGCTTAAGTGTTGTTCAAATATGTGACAGAAAGTGTGATACGGCACATATGAGCAGCTTCACCAGGGCTGCTACGGGGAGAACAAAAGTTCTACTTTGTTGAAAACTGAAGTAACAACTTTTCTTCGAAAGATGCGTGTTGTTCTGTTACGACTGCTTATTGTTAGCTCTAGGAGTAGTGCTCTCCGTATATAATGGTCACAGTATAGGTCGTCCAATTGTACTTGTGTACTTCAAGTAGCACATTTCAAGAAAAGAACACTTTTCCGATATTTGAAGCTCGATAAATTTTACCAGTGTGCCAGTACCGAACTTTCACAAGCAGAAGAACCTGTCACTTTCAATTTAAACAAGGGCGTGTAATACGGCGCAAATACCAGTAGCACCACACAGCTTAATACACCTATTTGAACAATTCTTTAGAGCTTTCTTCTACATAGCCATATAATTTTTTTTTTAAATTCATAGCTGCTGAAAAACAAAAATCCTTCATCCAACTGTCTTACCAAAAAATAATTGTTGATTCACGATTTTTCTCTCGACGAGAATTTCTGGGGCTTAAAGGACACCTGAATGAACAGTACCAAGTATCATCCCTATCTGTATGACGTCCGTTAACATTGCCTGCAGAAAACCCAATCCAAATACGAAATACCGTTTCCAAGCTATGATTTTGGGGTCCCGTCAGTACCGCAACACGTCAGTTGACATAAACGTCAGTTCGCCACAGAATTCCGTCAGTACGCGAACATTTTCCGACAATTCGCCTACACGTCAGTTGACCCCCAAAAATCAGTCAGTTGATCAACACGTCACTTCATCAACACGTCAGTTGATCAACACGTCAGTTGTCCAACACGTTAGTTGCCCTACACGTCAGTTGACCAAACGTCAGTTCGACTACTGTCAGTTGACATAAACGCCAGTAGACCGACACGTCAGTTCACCTAATCCTAAAATCCGACAGTTCAGCTACACGCCAGTTCGCCTACCGTCAGTTCGCCTACCGTCACTTCACATAAGCGTCAGTTGGTATAAACGTCAGTTGACATAAACGTCAGTTGGCATAAACGTCAGTTGGCATAAACGTCATTTGGTATAAACGTCAGTTGGCATAAACGTCAGTTCACACACATTTTCCGGAAGTTTGTTCACATGTTGTTGTCGACGGGATAGTTACGGAAGCTCGCCCAGGGGATTAATAAGAGAAGCCAACAATTCACTTTTAATGAGGGCAAAAATTAAGTCTGGAGCCTCTCGTCAATTCTGACAGTTTTGGTTCACGTTACGAAAGAAAGAATACGGTTGGTAGACACCAGGGAAAACTCTCATTGTAATTGATAGCTTTGCTAAGCTGGGGTCAGGGAGGCGAATAAGGACAGTCGGTTCTGATAAATGTATTTCGAAGAGAGCTAGCTTACAACTTCAAGATATAAATACTAATTGCTAGGCAACTAAAACACAATTAGATTTTTATGGCACTTGCAGCTCCGCCGTATACCGATCACTTTTTGGTCGGTCGGTCCACTGTTCTCGAGTAGGGTACCTCCAGAAGTTCTAGGACGATGAAACTTGGCAAGCATATTAGGGACCCGACCAAACTAGCTTGGAAATAGTCACTTGACCAATCCGACCATCGTGGGGGGATGGGGAGGTGGCGGAATCCAGAAAACAGGGGCATGCATAACTTCCGAAGAGGTGATCGGATCTTAATGAAACTTGATATCTGGAAAGACCTTGCGTCTCAGATATCTCATATCAAGTCCGGACCGGATCCGATGAATCGGGGGGGGGGGGGGGGGAGTTGGAGGGGGGAACTGGAAATCGTGTGAAACTCTTAGAGTTGAGCGATCCGGATGAAACTTAGTGGCAAGAACAAGAACAAGCTCTAGATAAACAACTGACAGAACTGGATCGGATTCGGACACTATGGGGGAGCTGGAGGGGGGTTCCGGAATTTCGGCGATCCGTAGTTAATGTACTTCCAGGTGGACTAGGACGATAAAACTTGGTAGACATATCAGGGACCCGACCAGATTAACTTGGAAACAGTAACTCCCCCATCCGACAGTCGTGGGGGAGGGGGAGACGGCGGAATCCGGGAATTAGTGGCATGCATAACTTTCGAACGGGTTATCGGATCTTAATGAAACTTGATATCTTGAAGATCCCATGTCTCAGATGTCCCGTTTCAACTCCGGACCAGATCCGATCAACTGGGAGGGGGGGGTCGGAGGGGAGAACCGGAAATCTTGTGACGCGCATAGAGTGGAGCGATCACGATGAAACTTGGTGGGAAGTACAGGCACAAGTCCTAGGTACGTTACTGACAGAATCGAACCGGATTCGAGGGAGAAGGGGGGGGGGTGTCCGGAATTCCGGTGATCGTGAGTTAAGGTACTTCCAGATGTGCTAGGACCATAAAACTTTGCTGGAGTATTAGAAACTTGACATCATCGGGTTAGAGATCACCAGTCCTTAAAGAACTCATCTTAACCGCAAAATACAAAAAACACTTTTAAGCAAAATTTACGTTTTCACGATCGCCTTGTACATGATCCTTTTTGCCTCAAGGGTTTTTCTCTGAAATTAATTTTCAGCCCCCTTATAGTGCGAATCTTAACCCAAAAGTGGAAACAATACTTCTGACTATCACTTTCATCTGACCCAGCCTTGCAAGTGCCATTTGAGCTTCCAGCTCTTACTTTTGGGATCCCAAAACGTAAGTGGAGGGATACCTATGACATAGCAAAATTTGTCCGTCTGTCTGTCTGTCACGATAACTCTCGAAGGGAATGAGATATTTTGATGAAACTTGGTGTGAGGATTCGTTGGGTCGTCGGACAAGTCAAGTTCGAAGATGGGCTTTGTAGCCCTACATTTAGGGGTGGGGGAGGGGTTTCAAATTAAGGGGCAAACAAAATATTTTGAAACAGCTAATGTGATAGTCGATTATGGGATAAGAAGACATGCTGAACACGACGGTGAACATCATTTTGTTATCAAACAAGTAGTTCGCCCGGAATCCGGCCCAAACCCGAAAGTTTGTTAAAAGTAAAAGTTTTATTGTAAGCTGATTAGCTGTTCGATTTAGGGGTAGGAAGACACGCTGAACACGGTGGTGAAAACCATTTTCTCGACGGACAAGTATTTCGACCGGAATCCGGCCCAGACCGGAAAGTTTGTTAAAATTAAAAGTTTTAGTTGAAGTTGATAAGATGTTCGATTTAGAGCAAGAAGACATGCTGAACACTTATGTGAAAACAATTTTCTATCCAGACATGTAGTTTGCCCGGAATCCGGCCAAAACCGGAAAATTGGTAGAAGTTAAAGTTTTATATCTAGTTGATTAGATAACCAATTTAGGGGTAAGAAGAGATGCTGAATCCGTGTGTGACAATCATATTTTACCCGGACATATAGTTCAACCGGAATCCGTGGACTCGGAAAATGTGTTATAAGCTAAATTTTTATTTGAAGTTGACTAGATGTTCATTATTGGGGAAAGAAGATACCCAGAGTTCATTTCTTTTTTTTCGCTGGACAATTAGTTCTGGAGTTTGGCCGAAATCGGGAAATTGGCGGTAGTGGTAGGAAGTTTTTCTCAGATGATTAGCTATTTGGCCTTAATCTGTTTCTGAATTTTAATTGTAAGAATGTTCAAGGGGTCTGGCGATGACTGGATCTGGCTAAGACAAGACCCAGCTGTCTGGATCAGATATTGAATTTTTGGGATCCCATCGAAACCTTTGGTCTTGTTTTTCATCGCTGAGGGATAGCTAGGCCTATGAGACTAATGATTGCGTCATCAGTTCACACAAAATATGTTTTTGGAATATAAACTTTTGAAATCCACGATGAGTTGACTAGTTCCCCACGATGGTCGGATCGGGTAAGTAAGCGACTTAGGGTTTTTACAGAAAACGCATACATCTCAAAAATTTTTGTCTGCGACACACTGTTGTTTGGAAAGTAATCTGGTCGATTTTTACCATGAAGGAGTCTGATTTTCGAAATTTTTGACTGCGGTATAAAGTTTTAAAACAGTCTGGTTCACTCTGTGTTAAAACTGTCTGTATTTAAGTAGAAAAATATTTATTTTCCACTTTTTTTGTAAATAATGCATACAGCGGGTACGTCAGATACGATGCTTTGGCAGCGATATTTGGCCCTTCTTGGCAAGGGTTCTCGTCATGCTGTCAATTTTCATCCCTGCCAATGAATCGTAGCAGACGTACCGGTTGTATGCATTGTTTGAATATATTTTTCAAAGTCAGCTTGGGCTCAAGGAATATTTTTTTGTCATGGCACTTGCAGCCTCTGGCTCAAGTGCCATATACCGATCACAATTCCGTCCGTCGGTCTGTCGGTCGGTCCGGTTTTTTTGTCACATGTTTTCGAATTAGGGTACTTCCCGATGTACTAGGACAATGAAACTTGGCAGGCGTATCAGCAACCCAACCAAACTAACCTGGAAATAATCAGTTTCCCAATCCGACCATATTGGGGGAGTGGAGGGCGGTGCGAACTTGAAAATTAAGGGCAGTTTGTCACACTTTTTCGAGTTAGGGTACTTCCAGATGTGCTAGGACCATGAAACTTGGCAGGCATATCAGGGACCCGACCAAACAAACTTAGAAATAATCAGTTTTCCGATCCGACCTTCTCTGGGGGGGGGGAGGGCGGGGGAATCCGGGAAATTGAGCAGTGTGTAACTTCCGAACGGGTGATCGGATTGGAATGAAACTTAGTAACTGAATAGATTATATATGTCTGATTTCCCGTTTAAAGTCTTGACCGGATTCGATAGCTAGGAGGGAGTTGGGGGGGGGGGGAGACTGGAAATCTCGAGAAACGGTTAGAATGGAGGGATCGGAGTGAAACTTACTGGGAAGAACAAACATCTGCTCCAGGTTAATCTTTTACACAGTTGGACTGGATCCGGACACTTGGGGGGTGGGGGTGTAGGGGGTTTCCCGGAATTCTAGTTTCTGGGGATTTTCATGACGTAACTTGGCAGGCATATCAGGGACCCGTTCAAACTGACTTGGAAATATAAAAAAAAATCTTCGATATGATAATCTTAGGGGGGAGTGGAGGGATGGAAATCCTGAATATTGAGTCATGTGCAACTTTGGAACGGGCGATCGGATTCGAGTGAAATTTAATAAATGAACAGAGGACATATCCCTGTGGCGATCTTCGTCATTTCCGGATCGGATCCGACAACTTTTGAGGGGGGGGGGAATACTAGACCCGCTTAGACTGGTGTGATCGGGATCGAACATTGTAGAATAACAAACAGATGCTCTGGGCATCATTTACAGAACCGGATTGGCTCCGGGTATTGTGGGTGGAGTTGGAGGGGGGGGGGGGTCTGGGATTCCGGTGATCGCGAGTTAAGGTACTTCCAGATGAGCTAGGACGACGAAACTTCGCTGGAATATTAGATATTCAACAAGATTTGCTTATAAATAGCTACTTCCCAAATCCGATTATTACCGTATCAACCTTGACCGCAAAGTAAGAAAAATATTTTAAAGCAAAATATGTATGTTCATGGTCCCCATCAGCCAAGTGTCATTTTTGCCTCAAGGGTTTTGCTTACAAATTAAATTCCAGCCCCCTTACAGCGCGCATCTTAACCGCAAAGTTCTTTTGATGAAAAATATATCTTAACCCCTGCAAGTGCCATATGAGCTTACAGCTCTTGTTTTGTTTTTATGAATTTTTCGGAACTATTGGAATAATAGCTATTTCTGGGGAGAAAGTTTATTGATGTTAGGCTCTAATGTGGATAATGTGGCTCTATATTAGAAACTTTTTATTTTAGCAGACAGAAATATATTTTTTTTACTTTTTTAATTGATTCTGAAGGGGGAGCTTGAAAGTAAAAGGCTCATTAAGAACTAACTTGTGAATGGGACTGGTGATTGCATTACTATCAATTAACAGAAAATTCTAGTTTTATCTACTATTTTGGAGGGCTACTCTTGGGATCCCGCACCTATGACTTCGTAAGAGTTGGCCGTCTCTCCTCTGTTAGCACGATAACTCTCGTAGGGGTTGAGATATTTCGTTCAAATTTGGCATAAAGAATCTTTGGGTCAAAGTACAGGTCAATTTCGAAGATGCGGTCTGTAGCCCTATATTTAGGGGTCGGGAGGGGGTCAAATTAAGGGACGAAAAAATATTTTAGAATCTAATAAGATAATCGATTCAGAGATAAGGAGACATGCTGAATCCGAATATGAAAATTATTTTCTCGCCGGACAAGTAGTTCACCGTGAATCCGGCAAAAACAGGAAAATTTCTGAAAAAGAAATGTTTAATCTGAAGTAGATTAGAGGTTCAGTTTAGGGGTAAGAAGACACACTGAACACGTATTAAACATTTTTTTTTTCGCCGGACAAGTAGTCCGCCTGGGATCCGGCCCAAACCGGAAAATTTTTATAACATAAAAGTTGTATTTGAGCTTGATTAGATGTTCGATTCAGGCTTGTTCGATTCAGAAGACATGCTGCATCCGCATCTGGCAATTATTTCTACCCGGATATATTCTCCCGGAATCCGGCTGAAAAAGTTAAGTTTTGAAAAAGTAAACGTTTTTAACTGAAGTTGATTAGAGGATGGGTGTAGTGGTAAGGAGGCATGCTGAACTTGTCAATGTTCCACGCCGGACAAATAGTTCGGGCTCCGGCCAAAACCTGAATATTCGTTAAAAGTTAAAGTTTTATCTGTAGTATATTGTAAGGTAGTATATAGTACATAACGGACAAGAAGCTCGCCAAGAACCAGGCAGAAACCGGAAAATATGTGAGCAGTAAGGCAGCTGGAAGTTTTGATCAATTTCGTCAAAGTATATACGACTTATAGGAGTAAACACGCAAGCTGAATCCACGTCTCTCTGTTTCTAAATTCCAGTTAAAATTGGTTGGCGAAGACCGGATATTTATCTACAAGATCCAACTGTCTGGATCAGATATGACATGTGTGGGATCCCGTCGAAACCTTTGGTCTTGTTTGAAGACAATAGACGAAGCACTGGCCAAGAGCCAAGAGAAAAGAGTTCGTCCCTCACTGTTTCCGGTACCCTTTCGGAAAAGATTGAGAATCACTGGCACATTTTGGTCCTTCACCTTGCGATGGTTGTTAAGCCCTTATTTGTGTTTAATTATACGTTCACCTCATATTTTTCAGTTTTCGTTTGACTAGCCCCGTCTGCCGCATCTGATTGCAAGCTCCCGGTGATTCTTAACTTATTTTACCCTCATCAATATGCGCAAATGTCGGCTTCTTTTTATTAATCCCCTGAGTTTTATTCCCTCTGCTTAATTGCTTTCGGTGACCCAGTCGACTTCGAACTAATAGGCGGGTCTGAATCTCTGAGGGTGGTGACGGATTTTGTAGACGAAGCGACGTTTATGTCAACTGACGTTTATGTCAACTGACGTTTATGTCAACTGACGTTTATGTCAACTGACGGTAAGCGAACTGACGTGTAGGGGAACTGACGTGTAGCTCAACTGACGTATTGACGAACTGACGGATTTCTAAAATAGGTGAACTGACGGTGACTGAACTGACGTTTATGTCAACTGACGGTAGGCGAACTGACGTGTAGTGCAACTGACGTGTAGTGGAACTGACGTGTAGTGGAACTGACGTGTAGGGGAACTGACGTGTTGACGAACTGTCGGATTTCTTGTTTAGGCGAACTGACGTTTATGCGAACTGACGTGTTGCGGTAGTGACAGCGACCCAAATCGTGTACAGCGCTGGCCGGATCGTATTGGTATTTCTTCTAGATATACGTTTGGGCTTATCTGTTTAAAAAATATTCCAGAAGAAGGGTTGATTGGAGACATTTATTAATTTCTATTTTGCATCTGTCCAGCTGGCTTCTAACTTCACCATGTAGCAAAATACCATTTTTAGCAAAGTGGGCGACTTCATGATCACTTGGGTGCCTATATTCTTTTGTGTTCTCCAGCTTAATCTTGAACAATTACAAGTAAACTATGATACCAGCAGAAAGCGAAGGTTCTAAGCTTCCTTTCAGGATACTCCACTGAATTTTATTTCAACCTTTACTCTTTTTCCTAAGTCATTTCCCCAAAATAGGAGTTTAGGGTGGCAGCTTCATGCAACACACCTGTAGTTCCGTTTTTGCAGATACCATGGTATCTGATACCACGGTCTAAAGTCGTTTTTGCAGCTATCGTGGTATCTGATACCACGGTCAAAAGGCGTTTTTGCAGTTATCGTCGTATCTCGCCAGTTATGGTGGTATCAGATATTCAGATACCAACGGTCCGACCGTGGTAACTGGTCGTGGTATCTGAAAAGTCATCTCACTTTCATCAAATTTTGTCAGATTGGTGAGAAAGAAGTTTAGCCATTAGTGATGTAAGTGGATATCTGTTTTTCTTTTGGGATGACTTCGAAAAGAGCAATTTCGGCAATAGCCGTTTTTGCAGAGCACCGGGTATTAGATACCACGATAACTGCAAAAATGACTAATTGCAGATCGAGTTACCGTGGTAACCGATACCATGGTATCAGCAAAAACGCAACTAATATCCCCCAGTTTTCATGCATCATTCTTACGTTTATATTCCTACGAACCTCAAAAGTTTCGAGCAACACAACACGAGCAAATGGAGGGTTGTTCCCTAAATCACCACGATCTTTTTGCCCACTCTCACAATGCCCACGATTAATATGCCTACGGTTCAAAATGCCCGCGATCAAAATGCCCACGACCACGAAATACCGGCGGCCTAAAATGCCGACAGTTGAAAGTGGTCATAGGGGAGGCAAATATCGTCCTAGTTCACAATGCCGACGGCCGAAACTGTCCACAGGGGAGGCCAAAATCTTCCTGGGACATCGAACGGACGGACATTGGACCACGAACCACGTTGAGGTCTTGCACCGAGTCCTTAACAGACGAATTCCAGCCCGACCACGTTTTATTTCGACTTCTGCGAGAAGGTCAGACCATCCAAGACGAGACGGAATCAGACCTCCTCCAGATCGGTTCTGGAGCCGACTTCAGAAGAAGGAACCGGAGAATGGTCCGGAAAGACCAGCAAATTCAAGCACTTAAAGAGAAGTTCCAAGGGGGCTCAGTGTCAATCAGAAGCTTCCTTGAAAAAGCATAGCGCTTTTGCGGCATCTAACCATGACGCAATAAGCTACAAATGTATCTTGTAAATAATAATAAACCAGTTTTATATTTACAATTGAGATTATACAAGTTCATCTACGGATTTTCGTCATTCTGATACTCGGTCTACTCCTTCCGTCACTCAATCACGCCTAATTTCGGACGTAAAACCTCAAATTTATCCAATCGTGGGCATTTTGAGTCTTGGGCATTTTGAGTCGTGGTCATTTTGAGTCGTGGGCATCTCGAGTCGTGGGTATTTTGAGCCGTGGGCATTTTGAGTTGCTGGCATTCTTAGTGGCCTTTTGATTATGATCGTGGGCATTTTGGCATCTTACCATGGAATTTGCTAATAAGACCCTATCTGTTCCCCGATCACGTTGAAAAAAAATACTCCAAGGAAGGAATGGATGACGACTGGTATCCTTGCATCTGTGAAAATGAAGTCTCGCCCCACCCCCAACGTATTAGACCCAGCGAGAGAAATCCCAGAAAATCCCCAAACTAGCATCTGTGTCCCCTTTTCGTGAAAGATATAGAAGGAGTTTTGTTCCAGCATTTGTTGGGTTGCACAATAACCAATAAGTTAGTCCTTTTTTAATGTTTTTTTGTTTCTATCGTGAAAAGACTTAAGAGTGATAGAATGTTATTTTATTCATTATTTTTTATGACGGAAAGGTAAAATTTGGCGGTAACGCTGTGATAGCTGCGTTTGAAAAATAAAATTCTATTCCATCTATACTTTTGCGATGTTCCAGAACCTATTTTTCTCAAACTTTTTCTGTACAGACTCTCTGTGTCAAGATACCTTCCAGACCCCCAAAACAAGTTTTAAGTTGGTTCTTTCATTACATACCCACAGCAATACACATAAAAAAACACAGGGTTTTAAACAAAAAAGAGCTTGACTTAAAGGTCCTGACTTACGGAAGAAGAAAATCAAATGAACAGGGGTCCTTCCCTTCCTTGTTTTTCGGTCTCGGGAATCCAGATCCGCATGTGCTTATCATCTATCTCTGTAATTACTAGGAAAATAAAAATTTATACTTACCGTCATGACTTGTCCCAATAGAACCCGACCACTCCACTACCAAGAATAAATATTGCTACTACCTTTAGACTGGCGTCAGAAGTGGGATCTCTATGAACCTTTACATCCCCGTACTGAACACCATGTTTTAGCGTCATGGGATTGCGTGGCTAACACTCTATGCCCACGATCATAATGCCCACGACTCAAAATGCCCACTAAAAATGCCAACAACTAAAAATAGCCACGGCTCAAAATGCCAACGACTCAAAATGCCCACGACTTGAAATGCCCACGACTCAAAATGCCCACGACTCAAAATGCCCACTAAAAATGGCAACAACTCAAAATGCCCAAGGCTCAAAATGCCCATGACTCAAAATGCCCACGACTTGAAATGCCCACGACTCAAAATGCCCACGACTCAAAATGCCCACTAAAAATGCCAACAACTCACAATAACCACGGCTCAAAATGCCAACGACTCAAAATGCCCACGACTTGAAATGCCCACGACTAAAAATGCCCACGACTCAAAATGCCCACTGTAATACGGAAGAATGAGATGCGGTATACTCGCGATCGGTAGCGTGGGGGAGGCTCGTGGGGTCTATCTCCTAGGGCTTGTAGAGTTGAACAAACTAGGGTTACAATGTACTTTATTAATGAATGCACTTACAGTTCAGTGGTTACCAAGTAGTCGTTAATCCATACGTAGGTACTCCTCAAATAACGATACGGCAAATACTTATCAACGGTACAGCAACACTGCTAATCTTAAGTTCGACTGCCTCCCTTAAACGTGGAGAATCTTACTTATATACATAATTAACCGATACACTAAAACCAGGCACTAGCCCACCAGCAGACTTGCTAAAAACTGTCTTCATGGTATTCTTGAAGTCGGTAAATCCAAGTGAGCCGGTCAGGACTCAGTCCCTCGGCTATGGCTCACGCTCGCTAGCTCGCGGTTCTGAAAGGGCAAGTCGGCTGGTGCGCATTTGTGCAGAGGTTTCATAGTTAAAATAGAGGGGCGTAAACTACGTCAGTACAGTCCTCCCACCTTACCAGCTTTAGCCCTCCGGGCTAATTATTATCTACAACTCCCTATAGGCTAAATAACGCAAAAACCCGATACATACATAAAATCGTTGATACCTCGGGTATCAGAGGCGGGATCCCCTGAAAGGGTGCCCCTTAATGACAATAAGTACATATACAAATAAAAATAGAAAAAAAATATTATAGATGAAGGCGGCGAATGTTTTTTTCCCAAGTCCTCTCAAGGAGTGCTCGGATTCTGCCGCCAGACTATCTTTAACTGCGCATCCACCCACTCCCCTTTCACCTTCGGATGAAGAGTCTTGTCTGGGAGCGTGGAATAAAAAATAATATGCACCGCCTTTCTAAAGAACAACACATTTTGGCACCCGCTCGCGAATCCAAAAGAGATCTAATTCTGAATATGGTAAAATTTTCTATTCCGTGATTTTACAAGATTCACTGCATCTCCCCTCGCGCGCACTGCCCAATCGATTCCGACCCACACTACTCACTCTACTTTATCTGCCAAAGAGGTTGCATAGAGGACACTACTGCTTGTATGCTGCTGTGGCCTGGTTCTCCTTCCGAGGTATCTGTTGGTGAGTGTTTTAAGGGTGTGGCACCCTTACTTCCCAGCAGGAGGGCCATAGTAGTTGTTTGTCCTCTCTTCCAAAAGGGTATCGTCGGCAGTGTTGCCACTTATGCCGCATTTCGCGGCACAATGCCGCGATTCTGAGGGAAATGCCGCGTAAAATTTTTATGATGCCGCACGCCGCAATTATGCCGCGAAATGGCTTTTTCCATTACATAAAATTTGTCCAACTTGGAGTTTCTCGTCTTACGCGAATGTCTGGCAATACACGTCTTTGTTGCATAAAACGGGATTTAGAAGCCGCGTTCGATTCGCAGAAGTCCACCACGGACCTTAATTAATGACCTGCCGCTCGGCAGCTTGTCCCCTGGGAGACAATTTTGTTCACCACATGGGCAGGGTTGCCAAAGCGACACTTTTGGTGTCATTATGACACTTTTTGAAGTCCGTGAAACTGTCCACACTTTCAGGGCAAATTGTGGCACTTTTTGCTAAAATGACACTTTTATGAAACTTTCTGATTATTAGTCATAGAATTTAGAGAAATCTATATTTCTGTTAGTTACTAAGCTGCATGGGTGACCGCAAGCCTTGTCCAGAACTCTGATTAATTCTGTTATTTTCGACACTAAACATGATTGAAGTAAATATTTTGACAGTTTGATCTCTCGTCTGAACTAATGTTGTGTTTGTTTTTGGGATCTCAAAACGTAAGTGAAGAGATACCTATGACAACGCAAAAGTTGTCCTCTGCCCGTCTGTCTGTGAGCACGATAACTCTCGAAGTGAATGAAATATTTTGACGAAACTTGGTGAGAGGATCCTTTGGGGCAAGGGAAAGGTCGAGTTCGTAGATGGGATCTTTAGCCCTACATTTAGGGGTGGGGAGGGGGTTAAAATTAAGGGAAAAACAAAATATTTTTAAACAGCTGACGAGATAGTCGATTAAGGAGTAAGAAGATATTCTGAACACGAACATGAAAACCATTTTCTCTCCGGACAAGTAGGTTTGTTAAAAGTAGAAGTTTATTTGAAGTTGATTAGATGTTCAATGTAGGGGTAAGAAGAGACACTGAATCCATAAATGACAATCATTTTTTTTCCCGGACATATAGTTCGCCCGGAATCCGGCTGAAACCGAAAAATGTGTTATAGGATAAATTTTATATGCAGTTCATTAGATGTTGGATATAGGGGTAAGGAGATACATTGAATTGGTTTTGAGCTTTATTTTTTTGCCGGACAAGTAGTTCCGGAATTCCGCCGAAACCGGAAAATTGGCAGAAGTAAGGCAGGAAGTTTCGATCGGTTACGTCAAAATAGATATGACTTATATGGTTAAACACACATGCTGAATCCATAATTGAACTTGGTTTCTCAGATCTACCAGTTTTTGTACTGTCTTTTGAAAATGTACAAAAAACGATTCTTTTTTCCAGGGTGTTTCGAAAGTTTCGAAGGTGTTTCAGCCCCCACTATAAGCCTTGATGTGTTTCTAAATTTTCTAAAAATATTTAATCGTCTGGATCAAATATACATTTTTTGGGATCCCATCGAAACCTTTGGTCTTGTTATCTTGGATTATGTGCCGGGACTCAGTGGGCAACGACTTGGTTCTCAGATCCCTTCTCCTGTTATGGGCGACAACGACGTTTTCGCTATAAACACCGATTTTCTAGTTTTTAGGGAGGGGGTCGATCAGTCGGACCAGTGTTTAAAACCGGCACTTAATATCCACTTTTAAACGGAAATTGGATAAATATTGACACAGATTTTGAAAACTGTCATTTAAAAACACATCTTTAGATCACGAGAGGCAGAAGGGGGTTGCGCTCCCGCCCACATTGTTCATTTCTTCGGTCGAAAGCATCTGAAAGGTGTAGGGAAAGGTGACACTTTTTGTGACACTTTCTGAATTTGTAAATGACACCGAATGGCACTTTTTGACTGAAAAAGTGACACTCTCGGCCAAAAATATTTGGCAACCATGCACATGGGTTGAATTGATCAGACGTTTGAAATGCTCAGTTCATCCGATGACCCTTGTCAGGAGTTGTCCGAACCAAGCAGTCCATTTTAGTTTGTGTTTTGGAGTTAGCAATAGGCCAGACTTGTCTTGCGTCACAGGATTTTACGTCATAGGATTGTGTGATGGTAAGTAATAACTTTATTAGGTATATGTCATCAGGTCAGCGAGGGTTTATTGACCCCAAAAGTACTGGCCTATCCTAGGGGGTAGGCGGCTTCTAAGATCTGTTTTCTTTTTTTTTTTTTTCCAAAACAGCACGTTTTAACTATTTGCCAGTTCGTTCCTTCTACTAAAAATTCGGGTTTGTCATATACATACTATCAACCAGAGGCGGTACTATTCAGCAAGGTATTTACCGACGGGCTGGTAGTTTCTGGGATCCCAAAGCGTAAGTGGAGGGATACCTATAAGATCGCAAAAGCTGTCTGTCCGTCCGTCTGTGAGCACGATATCTCTCGAAGGAATGAGATATTTTGATGGAACTTGGTGTGAGGATTCTTTGGGTCAACGGAAAGGTCTAGTTCGCAGATGCCCTACATTTAGGGGTGGGGAGGGGGGTCAAATTAAGGGGCAAACAAAATGTTTTTAAACAGCTAATGAGATAGTCGATTAAGGGGCAAGAAGACATGCTGAAAACGACTATGAACACCATTTTCTTGCCGGAAAAGTAGTTCGCCTGGAATCCGGCCAAAACCGGTTTTATTTGAAGTTAATTATATGTTCGATTTAGGGATAAAGACGTACTGAACACGAAAACATTTTGTACCCGGACAAGTAGTTCACCTAGTATCCGATCCGGCCCAAATCGGAAAATTAGTTAAAAGCAGAAAGTGTTTTTTTCATTCAGGGTTAAGAAGAGATCTGAAACCGTATACGACAATCATTTCTTACCCGAACAAATACTTCACCCGGAATCGGACTGAAACCCGGAAAATTTGTTATAAGTTAAAGTTTTATCTGAAGTTGATTAGATGTTCGATATCAGGGTCAGGAGAAGGTAAGTTCGCCTGGAATTCGGCCGAAACCGGAAATTTCGCAGAAGTAAGGCAGGAAGTTTCGACCAGTCTCGTCAAAATAGATAGCCTATGACTTATAGTAAACACACATGCGGAATCCATATCGTAACTTGTTTTTCTCAGGTGATTAGCTATTTGGCCTTAATCTGTTTCTAAATTTTAATAATACAAATATTCAAGGAGCCTGACGAAGACAAGACCCATTTCAATATCAATTATGTTTTTTTTCGAGAATTTAGGGCATGCCGCGAATGTTACCGCATTTTGGTTGAGGGATACCGCAGAAATGCCGCTTTTTGACGAGGCCGGCACCGCGAAGCGGTGCCGGTCGAGTGGCAACACTGATCGTCGGCTTAGTGCTTTCGGGTGGGTGTCGGAGAGCGGAAAGTGCAGAGCGTCGGTCCGGAGGGTGCAGCTCATCTGGTCATGGTAGTCCTGTAAAAGTAATTGCGCAGTATCAGATTTCTTTTTTGTGGTTCTCTGGCTGGTGCGAGTGTTGTTTACGGTTGCCCAGTTTGTGGGTCATATGTACATTTTGAGTCAAAACGACGGGAAACTGACACTACATAAAGCTACTTAAAAACAACTCATAAAATTTTGAGAGGTCTGGTAATGTGAGAACTTGGACGAATTTAAATGATCGCAAGGTCGATCTTTTTGTGTTCAGATTTCATTTATTTTCTAGGTTCAAGGTTGAATGTAAATCGAGCATAATACAACCGAAAGCCTTACATGCTAGGCAATGCTACATTACGTTTTTTTTCCAATCGCGTATCTACATTCGCAAGCCTCCTCTAATACTGTTCTTTAAGCATAAAGCGACAAAATCAAGCGGCAATCACAGTCATTTGTTCGTGCAGAATTCGCAAGTCCGCGGCGCGGTTACTATTGGACTTGCTTCCTCAATATAGAAAACAAAACAAAACAAAAAAAACATATTTAGCGTGCATATTCTACAGACGTGCCGACGGTTATATGGTTATGGCTCATGCATTAGTTATTCAAACAAGCTGAAATCAAAGCTGAAGTCACCGGGATGCATAGAATGGGTAACGTCATTGAGAATGCCCCAACATTCTAGGTCGGCTAGTGTTGGGAGCATCTCGGCTTCCAAAGCCTCGGATGGTTCAGTGACCAGTTCTTCCATAACAGTATGGAATTCGTTCGGTCCAGATGGGGTTCCATCTGTCATACATTCCTGTGGATGGCCGGGGTCTGAGATTGACTCATTCGACATTTCTTCCGGTGTCGGTAAACTCGATTTTGACTTTTTTTCCACGGTCGGATCACTACGTGTTTTCGTTCGATGTGTATACCTTCTTTTCGCGGACTCTCTACTGGCATAATGTGGGGAGAGGACACACACTCTCCCTTCTTGTCCATTAGTCTGGCTCTGTATTTTTTTTATATGGACCTTTAACTCGTCCATATATTCCTTCTTCTGTTCCCCTAGCAATTTTATGGTTGGGCCCTGTGTCGACATGGCTAGTAGCATGTCCACTGACCACGGCACAACCGACGTTGGGCATCGACGATCGTTGACGGGCCAACTTTTCCCGTCAATCTTCGGTTCTGTCACCCTTAAACTACTTTTTGAGATTCCTAATACGAAATCAGGTGGTAGGCACTTCTCTACCTCAGCCATGGGTATGCGGGATCGTTCTGCTGCGTGTATTAATGTGTCACTGTTACTTTTTAGGATGGTCCGGTTTATCATGTTCAATGTTTTTTTCACTTCACACGCTAGGTTAAAACCGAGAAGACAGGCCTCACATGGTGTTAAAACACATGCTCTTTCCGTCAATTGTTCGAACAAGGCTTGTATTGCCTGGACGGTAGCCGGAACTTCCACGGTTCTTGTACTGCTTTTGGGTTTATCCATTTTCACTTACGGTTACTTAGATCTCACACGGATGAATTCATAGACTGGACTTATTTTGTCTTTTCTAAAGCTCATTCATACTTCCCAAAAAACTGCTTACTTCTACAAAAATACTTGGGAAGGTCGGGTGTAATAACTTGGACGAATTTAGTTTGCTTGCTGACGTTTACAAAAATGGTATCTCGACTTCAGGAGGGAAAAGAAATAAAACAGAAATTTGATCCTACTGAGTTTCCGGTAATAATTTCCACAGAGACTCGTTCCATCCACAGAGCTCAGTCCAGGTTTTGTCAGTGTATGTTAATATTTTTGGATACTTAAGAAGTTGAGGGGGGGAGAATCTCGTCGAGAAAATTTGATAAAGAAAAGGATACTGAAAACGCACTTTATGGGGGTAAGTCCATTTTTTTTGTTTAGCTTGTTTGATCGTGGGGGGGTCTATTAGGTCGTTCCTTGCAAGTTCCTTGTGGGCAATATCTGAAGTACAAAAATCGTAAAACGGTACAGATTAAAATGATGCCCATCGTTCCGACTGCTAATGTGCCAATCACGGAAGTTAGGGGGTGTAACTGTTGCGAATAATACTTGAGCCTGTCTGATTCACGCGTTAAGATTGGGATTTGGTTATTAATGGCGTCTCGAACTTGATCCAACGAGACGTCTTCTCCGATTGCCATTCCGACTGGTGTTTGTTTGTCGGTTTCTCTGTTTACTAGGAACGTTTCTGTCCAATTTGAACTGATAGTATTTAGGAGACTCAAGTTTAGATTTGGGTGGTGGTAGATATCTGGGATTAGGTCTTTGACGGTTAATGCTACAAAGGGTGAAGCGATTTTCGCGTATCCGGTGGTTAGTTGGCAACCCTGGGAGATTTTGATGGTCCCTAACCCAACTAATTTTTTCCGCATTTCCAGGGATGGGGTGATCGTGTTTGTCGAGTTGTGACACACGATCGTCACATCGGTTTCCACTGGTAAACTATAGGCCCAGTTCTCTCCGTCTAAACGAAGGAAGGTCTCTTGTGAAGTTTCAGAGATTACACCTTGGCATGAAGTGGAGATCTCCTCACCATTTCCCAGGTAAGATTCCATTAGACAATTTGTCCGAGAGCGCATATAAATTGGGAATCGAGATTGGCAGACAAAAATGGGGAAATCAAAACAGGATGCTAACTCTTCTTGTGGAAGGATGGCATAGCGTTGCTCGTCTTGACTGACCAAAAATTTGTCCGTGGGAACCGTGATTTTAAGCGTTACTTTTGAATTTCCCATTAACGTTGGTAGGCTATTTACTGTGAAAATCTTGAATCTAAGTGAAGTGTCCACAAGGGGTACCAGAAGTACGGAGTAGAGGTGCCCATCCAAGATAATGAGGGTCGTTTGCATCTTGATGTAATACAGTAATAGAGTATCTCCCGAGAGAGGGATTGGTAACTTCATTCCGTACGGCATACGTATACTGATTTCGTTCAGTATTTCAAATAACGTCTGGGGGGCAATAAAATCGGTACTCAGTTTTCCGTTTAACAAACTGATAAGAGTTACCTCGACTTTACTCAAGTCTGTTACGACATTTAATAAAGACGAGGAGATAACCTCCAACGAAGTCAGCATCATCAAATTCAATGAACTAAGGGTATAAACTTCCGAGCTGAGTTCGCCGAGTGTGGTCACAATTTTTTGTACTTGTTGTGTCAGTGTCTCGAGCTTTTTCCCTTGCTTGTCCGATATGCTTGTGAACATGCTCTGTATGTGCAGCGTGTTATTAACGATTTCCTGCATGCCTAGTAATGACTCTTGCAGTGTTCTGATTTCCTGGTCAGTCCCCAGTGAAAAGATCCTGCTAGTGATTTGTCCTGCTACGGGGAATAGTCCTGATGCCCTCGGATTACGGTGAAGTTTTCCGTTGATTGGGCTCTCGTCCCTAAAGAATGTGTCCTGCATTCGGGTAACTGTCTCTTCTATTTTTGCACACTGTTCGCGGTACAATGAAAAGAGTAACTTTATTCTTTTCGCGAGAAGTTCCTCTACCTGTGGCATACTTGGGCCAGCCTGTATGTTCCCGTGTCTGTGTACTATACCCGCCATGTCTTTGCTCATTTTCTCTAACTCCGTTTCAAGTGGCGTGAGGGCGTCTTCGATTTTTTTTGTTTCTTGTGCCAGACCTTTCAATGGGTTCGCATCTAATCTTAACAGAATTTTCCAAGTTACTGTGGATAGGGCTAACTCACCCGTCTGTTCGAAGAATATCCCATGATTTATTTTGGTTCCATGCGTGTTGTCTGTTTGGGTTCCCAAAAACAGGAGGATGCTGATAGCGGTGACAGTTTTTAACATTGTCCCTGCAAGAGATACAATCTCATGACTATTTGGTTTTAATTTAATCTCGGGAAGGTTTATTGTTAAGGTTTCCAGACAGTGCGAACGGAACCAAATACCCAGCTAATACCCTGTCGATTATGCATGTAGGGGGATTTTGTTTGTTTCCCTTTTCTTATGGGTATCTTGAGATGAGATTTTGCTTGGTTGTCTTAGGGTGTTGTGTTCTCTCCAATTTTCTCGTGGGAAATGCTGACTTTTCGTATCGCGATTTATTTTACTGTCGTCCGACCTCCGGCGGGTGTTGTGTTTGCACTGTGGATTTTTTTTTTTTTTTTTTTTTTTTTTTTTTTTTTTTTTTATATTTTCCTCTTCGGAATGCGACAGGGTTGGCCTTCACCCTGCCGTAATCTGGTGTAAAGAATCGCATTTTATTCATTTGTCATCTCTTTTTTGTTATTTTTATTTTCCCTTCGGATAAAACTGTGTCGGCTTAGACTCGCGACCTGACTTCGTTACATATTTCCCAGGTTGGCTATCGGTAGTTTCTGGTTCTTTGTGTGCTCCGTGAGTCGGATTTCTGGTTAACAGGTCAAATCGGAGAGTCCGTTTTAGGTCGCTTTTCAGGCTTTTCCGTTTGACTTGACTCATGGCGGAAGCGGCACTACTTGCCGTAGGTTTGGATGTCCTTGGTGTATCATCTGTCATGCCGCCTGGTTGCGGTAATTCTCCCCAAGGATCAAAACTGCTACTACCGTGTTCCTCTTGCTCGGTAGCTCGGGCGTCTCGCAGGGACGCGCTCTCTATTGCTGGCGTGCTTGTTACGGCGGGTGGACTAAGCTTAGCCTGTGCTCTTGGAGATTGTTCTTCAGAGGAGCTGCTGGAGGCTTTCCGCCTTGGGCTTCTTCTAGCCCATTGGCTCAGAAGAGGTCCTCCGGTAAGGTCATACATCGGGTTAGGTATATAATCCGTGTATCTTCTCCGACTGTGTTCTCTTGGGAGGTATTCATCGGTCACGGAGATATTTCGTAGCATTTCGGATGGAACGTCTGGGCGTTCTATTACGCTTCGTAGGTACCGTCTAGCCTCATCTTCAACTTCTGTTGGCTCTTCTGCTTCGCTATCACTATCTTCGCTTGTGGGCTTGGGATCGTCTCTAGTAGTGGGGCTTGGGGGTATCTTCCATTCTGGGATATTACTTCCTGAAGTGACAGCCCTTCCCTCATCCGGCCTGTTGCTGGCATATTCGTATTCCTTGGTCTCAGCTTTTATGCATGGCTGGTAAATTTCTGCGTGGGGGCTTAGAGTTGACGTCGTTTGCACTCCGGTACTCGTTCTTGAAGGAGTCATCGGCCCTTCGTTTGTGGAGTGTAGATAGTCTCTAAGTTCCTGTTCTTCATCGGAATCGTAGTTATGATAGCGCCAATTGAAAGGGCGGAGTCGTGCTAGAGGGTTCCGTTTCGGGTCGGAGAATGGTGCCTCTGTCGGTAGTTCATCGTTTTCTGATTCCGAGTCGGATAAGGGCACAGCCTGCCATGGTGTTTTGAATACGTTTGGTTTAAGGCGGTTCATATGGACGACTGTATCTCTCTTCGTGCCGTCAATATGACGAATTTTGTAGGTGACGTCATTGGGTAATCTTTCGATAATTCTCCATTTTCCTGAGTATTTATCTTCTAGTTTCTTTCCCGCGCCTTTTACTTCTTGCCGTAACCAAACGAGGTCCCCTACTTCGTAGATTTTGTGGCGTTTGGCTCTGAGGTCGTACTTTTCCTTCTGGTTTTGTTTTGCGTGTTCCAGATTTCTGCTGACCTCGTCGTAGGCGTTGCTCATTCGTGTAATGAGTTCTGCTTTGTAGGCGCTGGGACTGTCGTGGCCATCGTCGTTGATTATCTCTGTTACTGGTAGTCTGTCGTCTCGTCCGTACATTAGGAAGAAACTGCTGTCTCCTGTTATCGGTGAGAAGGCGGTGTTGAGGCTGTGGCACAGGTAGGATAATTGCTCGTCCCATGTTAGCCTGTCTTCTTTCGTCGTAATGCTGAGGATGTTGTTGAACTGCTTGTGTATGATCTCAACTTTTCCGTTTCCTTGTGGGTGGTAGCTGGATGTTTTCCACCGTGATATTCCGAGAAGTTTCGCGACTTCCATTGACATTTTGGAGATGAGTTGCGACCCCCTGTCGCTGTTGACCGTAGTTGGTTTGCCGTATGCTAAGAAGAGGTTAGTCAGGGCTCGGCATACTGTTTCAGATGTTATATTCTTCAGTGCGATTGCCCAGCAGAAGGACGTGAAGTGATCGATCGCGGATAGGATATACGTATGCCCTTTGGTTGACGTCGGCAATGGTCCAACTATATCAATGGAGAGGATGTCCATCGGGTACCTGGCTATGGGGAAGCTTCCCAGGGGTGCTGTCCATGGGTGTGGGGGTGCTTTCCGTCTTGAGCATTCCTCACATGCTGCTACGAATTCCTTTACCTTTTCTACCAGTCCCGGTATGTAAAAGTGGTTGCGTACCATTGCTAATGTCTTTAACGTGCCTAGGTGCGCGCTCAAAGCGGCATGACAGTATCTAAGGCACTCGCCTTCTAGGCTTTCTGGGATAACCGGTACGATTTTCACGTCTTTTTGTCGGTAAGTTTGGGTAGGGCAGATTATTCGGCAGACTAGGTTTACGCTGTTTTCAAATGTGAAGTTGTCGATTTGCTTCATGTACTTCTTATATTCGGAGCCAAGCGGTTCGTCGTTCATAAAATATTCCCTTAGTGCCGTACAGAGTCCGTCTTTCGCCTGATGTCTTGCGATGTTCTCTGGGGAGAGGACTGGTAGTGTCGGTTCTGACTTGCTGGCTGTTTCAGTCGTGTTAACTTCGTATTTTCTGCTTAGCCAGTCTGGTACTCGGTTTGATTCTCCGCTTATGTGTTCTATGTCGAAGTCGAAGGCGAGTAATTTAAATATCCACCGACTTAGTCTACCGTTTGGGTTGCTCTGTGGTTCTTGCATCGTTTTCAGGTACTGTAGGGATTTTTGGTCCGTTCGTAACAGGAACTTTCTGCCTTGGAGGTAGGCTCTGAAGTAATGTGTGAAGTGAACAACGGCTAGTAGCTCCCTTTCGACTGTAGAATAAGCCATTTCACTTTTTGTCAGGGCACGGCTTCCGTAATGTATAGGGTGAAGTCTGCCCTCTCTAGTTTGACTGAGTACTCCACCAATGCCAGTGGCGCTAGCGTCGACTGACAGTACCATCGGTTCATTCAAGTCGGGCAGGATCAGTATTGGTTCCGTAATGAGTGCATTTTTTAGGTATTCCATAGCCTTTTCTGCCTCTTTGGTAAAGACGAAGGGTGTGTTACTTTTCTTCGTTAACACTACTAGGGGTCGGCAATGATCGGCGAAGTTTCGGATGTATTTGCGGAACCAGGAGCATAATCCTATGATGCCTCGGAGTTGTTTTAGGTTCTTGGGTGGTTGCATCTCTTGTACTGCTTTGATCTTCTCTGGGTCGGGTCGAATTTGTCCTTGTTCTATTAAGTGACCCAAGAATACAGTAGATGGGTTGAGTATGCGACACTTCCGAGGTTTGAGTTTGAGTCCGGCTGCTCTGAATCTGGTCAGTATCATGCGTAGGTTCTCAAGTGCTTCGTTTTCCGTTTTCGCCCAGGTTAATAGATCGTCTAGGTAGCAGATTAGTGACTTGAATTGATGGTCCTTGAAAAGTGTGTATACCAGCCGTTGGTAGACTGCTGGGCTGTTAGCGAGGCCGAAAGGCATACGTCTGTATGCGTAGGTTGCCCCATCGGCAGTTATGATTGCCGTCTTTGGTTGATCCTCTTTCTTGATTGGTACGGCGTGGTACGCTCCGGTTTGATCCACGGATGTGAAGTATTTACTTTCTGGTGAAATGCAGTCCAAACATTCATTCAAGTTCGGGACCCTAAATTGGCTTTTCCTGGTTACTGAGTTCAGTTTTCGGAAGTCACAGCAGAGTCGATAATCAGCGGGCTGTCCGGGTTGTGTTTTCTTCTTGACTATGACCACGGGACTTGCCCATGGGCTGTCACAGGGGTACAAGACTCCTTGGTCCACCAGTTTATCTATCTGATCTCTCAACCACGGTCGGAGTCCCCATGGTGCACGGTATGGTGCTTGTGCTATTGGTGGTGAATCTCCTGTGTCAATTTCCATTTCTATTAGGTCCGTCTCTCCAAAATGATGGTCGTCTACGCTGAATACGTCGCGGAACTCCCATAGAATTCCGTCCACAGTCTTCCTTAGTTTATCCTTTGTCAAGTGGTTTAACTTGAACTGAGATAGGAAGTCGTTTCGTGGCATTGGATAATCCTGGTCTTCTTCGGTTTTCTCGTCGCCGGGTTCGTTACTTCTGCTGCTCACGCTATTGATTTTCTGGGTCGGTGGTAGGCTCTGTATATCGTCAACGTTTATGACTTCAACTGTTGCTATTGTGACCTTTTTCGGGATCTTGACCTTCTGTCCGGTTGGGTTAAATGCCAGTATGTGTGCTATCCCTTCACTTGCTTTTGTGATTTGTTCGTCCAGTTCTAAATCCTTGAGCCATGTGTTCTCGGTCGGTACGATGCTGATGGTTCCTTCGCACTCGCTATCATCATTGAAATCCAAGAATACCTGTATTCTCTCGTACGTGTATGGGGCGATCGTTGTTTTCCAGATCGTAGTTGCGCTGCCTTGATTTTGCCGTTGTACAGGACTGCTGACGGCCTTTTTCTGATTTTCGTTCAGAATATTTACGATCTGTTGGATCTGGTCCTTGGCGGTAGTTTCTCTCGGTGTACTAGTCTCTGGGAGGCGCGCCGCTCTGTCTGAGTTCTCCGTGCGATTGTTGCTATTTTCTGTGGCGCTTGCTTGCTGGAGTTCTCTCTCCGATCGCTTCATGAAGAATGCTGGCTCTGAGCTGCGTTGGACGCGGGGGCGGGTCCTTGGATACGCGCTTGATTGACCTCCTTGGTTGCTTGTTTTCCATTGGCAGGTTGTGTTCCCGTAGAAGTTGTCCCTGTTTCTGTGGTAATGCACTGAGTTTTGTGTATAGGCGTTAAAGTTATTTGGACATGTCTGATTCCTAACTTTCTTGCAGGTCAACGTCATGTCAGCGGCATCAAAAATCATATTCGCTCTCAAAAAGGGCATACCCATAATCGCCTGATAGGTAAGTTCTTCGCAAACCACAAAAGGCACCAAGAAAGTTTTGCCACCGTATTCTACTGGTAGTTTTAGCTCATATTTGGCCTTAAGGTTGTGTCCCGTGACGCTAGTGAGTGTACATCGTGCCTTCCTTGCTACGTTTTTTGCCGTGTTTGGAAGTTTGTTGTAAATACTGATACATAAAATATTTTGTTGTGCTCCTGTGTCCACTAGCCCGGCGAACCTCACTCCATAGGTGCTAAACCCTCTCAAAACTGGCAAATTCGAGTAACTATTATTGATGTTAAGCACTTCATTAAATTTATACACTTGGGGCCTAAATCTGCGTTGCGCAGTGTAGCCGGTTCTGCGACCAGTTAGAGCCGGCTGTCGTCGTTTAAAGCGCCGGAGCTGTGATCGCCGTTAGGAGCGTAAGCTCTCCTGTATCCAGTTTCGTTCCTGGTTTGGCTGAAGGTCCTACGCTGGGGGAATCCCCTTCGTCCGTTTCCGAACCTCTGCCTACAGTTTCTTGCGATGTGCCCGAATCGCGAGCAAGAATAGCATTGCACGCTTGCTAAAGGTCCGTTCCCACCGGTACCTCTTTCTGTCCTATCATAACTATACGGTCTGTACCTAAAGTCCGACGCGTTCCCTTGTCTTTGCCCCGTTGGCGTGCGGTCCCTGGGAGTGAATCCGCTTCTTGTCGGAGTCCCGTCCCTTCTAGGTCGATTGTCGTCACTCGTGAAAGAAACCTGTCTTCTAACTATCTGTGGGGAAGGGTTTGGGGGAGCAGGACTAGTTTTTGGGCTCTGGGTAACCGCACAAATCTGTTGAGGTTCTTCTACTGAATTTATAGTCAGCCGTTGTTGAGCCTTGATGATTTCATCAATTGTCAGCTCGTGTTCAATTAGCAAAATCGCCGCTTCTAGGTCGGCTGGTTGTTTTGTCAGGACTAGTCTCAGCAGTTTCGGACCGAGCCCTGCTTTGAAATTTTCGAACACCGCCCGTGTGAACTGGTCGTTGACCCCCGTGGGTCTTCCTAATTTCTCCGCCGTCATGAGCTGTACCTTATCCGCATATTCTCGGATACTTTGGTCCGCCTGTAGCTGGACGATCTCGTATTTCAGTCTATTTTTTACACTCGTGCTAGAAAACCGAGCTCTAAATCTTTCGAGCAGATCCGCGGTCGTTGTAATCTGAACCCCAACTAGCGTGTCGAGGAATGAGATTGCCGCACCTCTCAATCTGAGGTACAGCATCTCCCTGAGGTCCTTGACGGTGGTTATCCCGGAAAGAGCCAAAAAGTTGGTCATGGTTGATATGAAAACGTCAATATCACCTTCGCCATCGTACTGCGGAATTTGCTTTGCCAATTCGGTCTGGAAAACTTTGTATTGCATCACGGATTTTTGCTCTTCCGTGATCGACATTTTGCGTTCGTGAAAACTAGGGATGGGTGTTTAGGGTTTAGACGTAAGTTAATCGGATGCTAATCGCGAATTTTCACAATGTTATTCTTATTTATTTTTTTTTGATTGGATGAAAATGTGAGAAAAAGGAGGAGAAAAAGAAACAAATATTTTGGGTTACTACAACTCTAGTTTGCTTGACTCTGATATTGCCCTAGACCGCCGCTAAGCCACCACTGTAATACGGAAGAATGAGATGCGGTATACTCGCGATCGGTAGCGTGGGGGAGGCTCGTGGGGTCTATCTCCTAGGGCTTGTAGAGTTGAACAAACTAGGGTTACAATGTACTTTATTAATGAATGCACTTACAGTTCAGTGGTTACCAAGTAGTCGTTAATCCATACGTAGGTACTCCTCAAATAACGATACGGCAAATACTTATCAACGGTACAGCAACACTGCTAATCTTAAGTTCGACTGCCTCCCTTAAACGTGGAGAATCTTACTTATATACATAATTAACCGATACACTAAAACCAGGCACTAGCCCACCAGCAGACTTGCTAAAAACTGTCTTCATGGTATTCTTGAAGTCGGTAAATCCAAGTGAGCCGGTCAGGACTCAGTCCCTCGGCTATGGCTCACGCTCGCTAGCTCGCGGTTCTGAAAGGGCAAGTCGGCTGGTGCGCATTTGTGCAGAGGTTTCATAGTTAAAATAGAGGGGCGTAAACTACGTCAGTACACCACGACTCAAAATGCCCACTAAAAATGGCAACAACTCAAAATGCCCACGGCTCAAAATGCCCATGACTCAAAATGCCCACGACTCGAAATACCCACGACTCAAAATGCCGACGACTCAAATGCCCACTAAAAATGCCAACAACTCAAAATCCCCACGGCTCAAAATGCCCACGACTCAAAATACCCACGACTCGAAATCCCAACGACTCAAATGCCCACGACTCAAAATGCCCAGGACTCAAAATGCCCACGACTCGAAATGCCACGACTCAAAATGCCCACGACTCAAAATGCCCACGGTTGGATAAATTTGAGGTTTTCAGTCCGTAATTATGCGTGATTGAGTGACGGGAGGAGTAGACCGAGTATCAGAATGACGATAATCGTTTGATGAACTTGTATAATCTCAATTATAAATGTAACACTGGTTTATTAGTATTTACAAGAAACATTTCTAGCCTATTGCGTCGTGGTTAGACGCCGCTAAAGTGCTGTGCTTTCTTGATGAAGCTTCTGACTGAGACTGAGCCACCTTGGAACTTCTCTTTAAAGTTTAATTGAAGTTTTTGTATCATTGAACTGAATACACTTCATATTTTGGACTGTGTTACGGGATTTTTTTTTTTGTTTTAACTAAATGCTCTAGAATGACGTTCAGAATACCTACAGTCGTCCTCACAACGCAAATTTCTACTATGTCGCCAAAAAAATCAATCGAAAGAAACAGAAAATCGTGATTTTCGAGTTTTTTTCTTGATCAGCTAATTATCCCTCTAGGATGATGTGCGAGGGATATTTATAAATTCGGATATTTTGGTTGCACTTCTGGCAAACCGTCCTCAGCGAAAAAAACTAACAACTAATAAAATCCAATACAATACCAACAGAAAAGTGATGCGGAACCAACAAAACATACAATGGTATTTGACTAAAAACCAGAAGAACGATGCTGATTGAAACGACAAACAAATTCAAATACAATAACGAATGTTAAAATGTGCATGTTAAAAGTGTAAATGTACAAATCTGTTGAGTTCTATGAAATTATTTGTACAGTGATGGGTAAAGCGAAGGATTATATAATGGCTGGGTGAAAGCTTCTGCGCGAAGAAGATTTTCAAATCAAAACAAAATGCGTAAAGTCGAATTTCAAGCCATGGATATCAGAGGAAGTTAAAACACTGATTCGGGAACGTGACAGCAAACATATTAGTGGCGATACGACCAAAGCGAAAAAGCTTCGCAATATGATTACCAGGAAAATTAAGAAATGCAGACACGAACACGGGAGAAAAACTGAGAAAAAACTGACTGTTCTGGACCCGAAGAACTTTCATGGGGAGGTTCAGAAACTCATGGGCAAAAACAGAAAACCACTGATACTGACCGACAGCGAGGGGGTGAAATTATCAGCGGATTCAATCAACTTATATTTTGCCGAAATCTGCCGCAAGTACCCAGGCTTTGCCGTACTTCCCGAGACGCCAACCTAAGACGAAATTCCTGTGATCGAAGTTGAGGATATAAAGAAGGTTTTTTCCAAACTTGACCAAAACAAGGCATCGTTTCCAGGTGAACCTTCTATAAAGGTAATCAAACTTTGTTCGTCCGAGCCATCCGCATCATTCACTTCTGTGGTAAATCAGTGCCTTCTTCAAGGAGTTTTTCCCAGAAGATTCAAAACCGCTTTTATAACCCCGATACCAAAAAAACCCTCACCCAAATCGTTAAATGAGCTTGGACCCATCTCAAAAACCTCCACATTTTCCAAGGTGTTCGAAAGTATTATTTACGGATGGCTTTACGAAGACATTAAAAGCAAATTAGACCCTCGACAATATGGGTTCCGACCCGGTTGCAGCACAGTACATTACCTTGTGCACTTTCTGCAAGATATGCTTGAACATCTGGAAAAGCAGGGGGCGTACATCGACTGTGTCATAGCCAATTTTGTAAAAGCTTTTGATTACCTGGGTCACGAAACTTTCATCAAAGCGGCAATCGACATGGGAGCCCAAAACATCGCTTTCAGAATGCTGGCAAGCTTTCTCTCTGAAAGACTGCAATGCGTGCAGCTCGAGGACAGTGACACTTCTGAACTTCTTGGAATCTCCTGCGGAGCCTCTCAAGGGTCTCAAATTGGTCCGCTGGCCTTCTTACTGGTCATAAACAGACTCATGCGAGAGTTGAGAACACGGTACAAATTTGCAGACGATCTCTCGATGTCCCAGCTCCGCCTCCTCTCTGACAACAACCCTGTCGAACCAGTAAAGGCCCTTCTCACACAGGTCAAGGATGAAGCCAGTGAAGTAAACCTTGATGTTATTGAAGAAAAAAGCACCCTCTTCCGTGTCACTTTCCTCAAGCAAGACATACCTGACCTTCCTACTGATTACCTGCAGTGCACAAGCTGTTCATTTCGACGACGACCTGAGATGGAGTACCCATGTTGCCAGCATCGCTGGCAAGGCAGCAGGATTACTCAAGTCATTTTCGTACCTGAGAAGGTTTGGCCTCAAGAGACACACACGACTAACATGCTTTAAAACATATGTGAGACCAAGTGTCGAATACGCCTGTCCTGTTTCTGTCGATCAGATCGAAAATATACAGAAACGTGCCTGCAAAATTATCTTGGGAAACAAGTACGTCGAGTACCAGGCAAGCCTCGGAAGTCCTAAAACTACAAACGTTAAAGGAAAGACGTCACGAACTAGTCATGAATTTCGGGAAAAAAAAATACTAAACTCCGATGATCACAGGGACATATTGCCGGATTTCACAGAGCAGGAAGACGCAAGGGCCACAAGAAGAGCGGTTAAACTTGCTAGTAAACCCCAACTGAAGCTCCCTCCATCTCAACCATCTGAGCGATATCTGAAATCTTTTGTGCCTTATTTTATTCGCCATTTCAACTTTGTTTGACTATATTGTTGTTATTTTATCAGTTGTGACGTGACCAAGTTTATGTTTGTTTTATTAATAGTGATTTCAGTGTGTTGTTTGTATACGTAGCCATAAGTATTTGACCCGATGATTGAATAGTATTGTAAAAGAAACAAGTTGTATATAATATTATAAATGCTTTAGTATGGATTGGTAAATTGTAAATAGACAAAGAGTTCAGAATAGTAAAATAATCACAGATTTGTCCATATACACTTTTAACACGCACATTTTAATATTCGTTATTTTATTTAAATTTGTTTGTCGTTTCAATCAATCAATCAATCAATCAAGTTTAATCCGAATAGCTAAAAGCTAGAAAAGGAATAAAAATTTCAATCAGCATCGTTCTTCTGGTTTTTAGTCAAATATCGTTGTATGTTTTGTTGGTTCCGCATCACTTTTCTGTTGGTATTGTGTTGGATTTTATGATTTAGTTGTTTGTTTTTTTCGCTGAGGACGGTTTGCCGGAAGTGAAACCGAAATATCCGAATTTAAATTTATCCCTCGCACATCATCCTAGAGGGATACTTCTATGATAAAAAAAAACCGAAAATCACGGTTTTCTATTTCTTTCGTAATGAATGGTCAGCTTTGCTTCAAACCTTACATAATCTTGGATCAAAAGTGTTCAATTGGCGGGGATATTTTTGAGGGGTTCAGGAACTTTAGAAACACAAGACAGTGTTCACTGCGTGAACACTTATTTTTCGTAAATCGTTTTCGTCGAGCATACAACACAGATACAAGCGCGTAAAAGCATACAAATCAGACAAGAAAATTCCACTATTTGAAATCCATCGTTCGTGAATAGCGGATCAACGAACTAACACATTTTCGCCGGGTTTTCAAGCTTCTTTAAGTGATTTAGTGGGGGGGTAACTAGACTGTCCTATCTAAGACCTTTTCAGTTAAACTTTAAGTGCTTGAAATTTTTTTTTTTTTTTTTTTTTTTTGATTTCCGCGTAGCTTCTTTTTCATTTGTTCTTGCTTTGGATTGAATCAAAACAAGTGGCTACGTCTCCACCTCCAACTCAGTGACGTTACTACAAAATTTACGTAAAAGTTTACCCTACTTTAACGTCACCTACACTTTCATCTTAAACCTATTATCTTTGTAATTTATCAACTCTAAATTTAACTTCTCCTTTCAAAATTTTAATTTTTATATTAAATATTCTCATCAAAACTCACTCTCTCATTCAAAAACCCTTTCTCCATAAAATCTAAACCTACAACCTAAATCTACCCTTATTTCATTTTTTCTAACAATATTGAATTTTATCTACCATATTTTACAACCATTAAATATATTTTCTTCTTTACTATTAATCTACTCATATTTTTAAAACCTGGCAAAAACCCAAAATATGTACAATTTTTTCCACTTCGAATCAAGCAGTCAAATTTTATAGGTTCGATGCTTGAATTTGCTGGTCTTCCCGGACCATTCTTCGGTTCCTTCGTCTAAAGTCGGCTCCAGCACCGATCTAGAGGAGGTCTGATTCCATCTCGTCTTGGATGGTCTGAACTTCTCGCAGTAGTCGAAATAACGTGGTCGGGCTGTAATTCGTCTGTTGAGGACTCGGTGCCAGGCCTCAACGTGGTTGGCGGTCCGAGGTCCGTCATTATCATGTTGATTCCAGGTATTCGTCGGCATTGTAAACTAGGACGATATTAGCCTCTCCTGTGACCACTTTGAAATGTCGGCATTTTCGGCCACCGGCATTTCGTGGTCGTGTGCATTTTGAGTCGTGGGCATTTTGAGTCGTGCGCATTTTAATCGTGGGCATTTTGATTGTGGGCATTTTGAACCGTGGGCATTTTAATCGTGGGCATTCTAAGCATGAGCATTGTGGGAGTGGGCAAATAGATCGTGGTGATTTTGGGAACCACCCGATTGCGCGCGTGTTACGTCCGTTTTTTTCGCGGCATGAAACGAGCGGATTTGACGGCAGCGGTGCATTTGCCCCCACATTGCTTTCATATGTATTTGAAGCTTTGTTGAAGCTGAACACCGTAGATTTAAATCAACATTTGAGCGAGCGATCTGTACTTAGGTGATTTAAACAACGTGCAATCGACCAAGTGCATTTGACCTCTTCGCCTTTCAGAAGGTTTACCGCGAATGACAACTTCTGCGACTTCTCAGCACTTTGTCGTAAACTTTTTCTTGGCAGATGTGTTCAGGCAACACTCTCCGGAGAATGCGGTAACAATCTTCAGGCAGGTTCAAACTGTATCCAACACACAACTGAAGTGACCGACAAATGCTTCTGTGCTGGATCTTCTGGTACAAGGAGATCGAGTAATTAGGCGAGCTGTTGGACTTGTTGGCTACAAGGTAACCTACCGTTTCCAGCTTACTTTGCATTTCACCGTGGTCCTAAAATCCGGTAAAGCAACTTTATGCAATGTTTTAGTTGTCTTTGTTAATGCACTCTCAGACTACTGGAGGCTACCAGCCAGGGGGTTTGGTACTCAAGAGAGGTTTTGCATCAGAGGGTTTCGGTGGGGTGCTCGACTAGATCCTGGTCAGCCGCTGTGCTCAGACTGTGCTGCAACTCAGAGGAGAAAGGGATTTTCTTATTGGTTCATCAGTCGCTTGAGAAATCGCTCGATAAACTTTCGTAAGACCTTTCAAGTGATTTTCAGTTTTTTACAAATCTCGGAGCTTGTATTAATACAAATCAACATAACTACCAGATTTAGTGGCACTAAGGGGATGAAACAACAAGATCTTGTCCAATAAAGAAACCTCAGCAGTAGCCTTGACTCCCAGCAATTCCTACCAAGTAACTCACCAAAGTAAGATGAATATGTTGCTAAAATTCTCATTTGTTTTTGACAAAGTAAGGTTTTATCTTGAGCCTGAAGAAGACCGTTGCCGAAATATCACTTGAGTAAACCTTTGCTGAATTACTAATTTAGCTCCACCAAATATGTATCGCAGTCAGCTCAGGCTGAAGGAAAACTCACGAAAAACAAATCAACCGCCAACTTACAAAAGACGCGTAAAGACAAACAAAAGAAATCAACGAAGAAGAACAAACCGACATAGGTGGTAGCACTAATGAAATAAAAACACCAGGCGTTGCTTAGGAACTTTGATTTCCAGATATTTACCGCAATAGCAGAACCGCGGGGTCTACGGTCCGCTGTAACAAGACACAAATTACCGCGCCGAACCGCCCGCTCGACTTCCTCTATACCTTCTTACTAAGACTACTATTTTCTACTATTGGTCTAGCTGCCGAAGCTAAACGTTCTACACTATGTTACATAATCCCTGGTAGCAGAGGCCTTACTAGTCAAAATGTTTGTGGGGGGGGGGGGGACAAGGTATTTACCGACTGGCTGGTAATTTTTACAGACTATTTTTGCAGAAAAATGACTATTATTGAGAAAAAACCTTGCGTTGACGAAAAATCGGCTGACTGTTTACAAAACAAGACCAAAGGTGTCGATGGGATCCCAAAAATCTAATATATAATATAGACAGATGAATATTTTTACTTGTAATATTTAGAAAGAGATCAAGTTTGATAGTTGGGGATGAAACAGGATGGATACTTAAAAACTAATTGTATTTTACAGATTGCTGCGCTTATCAGATACAAATATAGTTGATTTGTAGTCTTCAGATTGGGAAAAAGTCACAAATTGATATTGACAAATTTCAGGCGACTCGGCAGTTTTAAGTTTTCATACCGATTCATCCACTCTGGACATGTCACACGATTTCCGGTTCCCACCCTCCAACTCCCCCCAAAGTCACTGGATCTATTCTGGACTTGAAGTTTTCCAAATCTAAAGTTTCATTAAGATCCGATCACCCTTCCAAAATTCGGACATTCCCCAAGATTCCGGATTCCCCTCGCTCCACTCCCACCATGATGGTCAAATCGGAGAAAAGACTGATCTTAAGTTACAATTGTCGAGTCCCTGAGATGCCTGCCAAATTTCACGAAAAGTTCAGAAACGAATTCACCGTATCTCCATATCCGTATAAAGAGCGTCTAATCAACTTAAAGTAAAACTTTAACTTATTAACAAATCTGGTTTAACTTCAAATAAAACTTTTACTTTTAACAAACTTTCCGGTTCTGTCCAAATCCCGGGCGAACTACTTGTCCGGCGATAAAATGGTTTTCACGATCGTGCTCAGCATGTCTTCCTACCCCTGAATCGAACATCTAATCAACTTCAAATAAAACTTTTACTTTTAACAGACTTTCCGGTTTTGGCCGGATTCCCGGCTAACTACTTGTCCGGTGAAAAATGGTTTTCACAGTCGTGTTCAGCATGTGTTCTTACCCATAATTCAACCATTTAATCAACTTCAAATAAAACTTTTACTTTTAACAGACTTTCCGGTTTTGACCGGATTCCGGGCTAACTACTTGTCCGGTGAAAAAAAGATTTTCACAGTCGTGTTCAGCATGTGTTCTTACCCATAATTCGACCATTTAATCAACTTCAAATAAAACTTTTACTTTTAACAGACTTTCCGGTTTTGGCCGGATTCCGGGCTAACTACTTGTCCGGTGAAAGAATGGTTTTCACAATCGTATTCACCATGTCTTTTTACCCATAATCCGAACATTTAATCGACTTCAAATAAAACTTTTACTTTTAACAAACTTTCCGGTTTTGGCCGGATTCCGGACGAACTACTTTTCCGATTACAAAATGGTTTTCAGCATCGTGTTAAGCATTTCTTTTTACCCCATAATCGACTATCACATTATCTGTTTCAAAATATTTCATTTGCCCCTTAATTTAAACCCCCTCCCCCACCCCTAAATTTAGGGCTACAGAGCCCCTCTACGAATTTCGACCATACTCTTGACTCATAGAATCCTCACACCAAGTTTCATCAAAATATCTTATTCCCTTCGAAAGTTATGGTGCGCACAGACGGACAGACGGACAACTTTTGCGATGTCATAGGTATCCCGCCACTTACGTTTGGGATCCCAAAAACGACTGTTTCCAAGAAAAAATCAACTGTTTCTACGAAAAATCGCGGTGCTTCGCGCTGACTCGGCTATTTCTTACGACTCGGCGACAACATTCGGGGGGGGGGAGCGCCCCCCCTCCCTAGACATGATGCTCCTGCCTGGCAGTAACTGTCTACATTTTCCAGCAGAGGAAAAACCTTGATCCAAGCCTGGGAAGTCAAGCGTGGGAGGGGAAGAAAGAAAAATCGGAAAACGAGTCTGCTAAGAGTCTCATACTTAAGAAGCTTTACCACTAAAACAATAAAAATGTTGGCAATAAACGAAATAGTCAGTCGAGAGTTCTTCGATCGACACTTTGGTCCTTCTTGGCAAGGGAACTCTTCAGACTCAAGCAAAAAAAAGGAACCTGCTTTGCAGTGTTGCCACTTGGCTGTCACCACTTCGTGGTCCTTCCCTCCTAAAAGCGCAGTATTTCCTCGGTAACCTCCAACCAAAATGCGGTAAACTTGTCGGTGTGCCGGAAAAATACGATTTTTTTTGTTTCTGAGTAAAGAGGTGTCAAACAAGTCATTCGATACGAATCCGACGGTTCCAAAGCGTCAGTCCTTGTTCATTTCTTCAACTTGAATGCCGTAAAAACAGCCGCAAATGCGAAAACACACATGCCAGGTAATGGATTTCGCTGTGCTTCAATCTTAAAACCCATCCTTCTACATTATTTCCGTGCCGTCGGTCCGAGAGGAATACTGGCAATAATTTTTCCCTATATCCCGCTAATTCTTCTACCCAATTTTTACGTAGTTTCATTCCATCACTTATGTCTGGTCATTTCTTGTAAGTGTATTAGTTAATTTGTTTCTTGTGTGTCTGTGTGTTTTGTTAATTTGTATTCCTTTTCTAGCTTTAGCTACTCGGATTAAACTTGATTGATTGATTGATTATGAATTCGAATTCACCAATACTGGAATTCCATTCTCGCCATGTTGCAGTATAATCAAAGCAATATGCGGTTTTTCCCTCAGAATCGCGGTATTATACCGGAAATGCGGTGTAAATGGCAACACTGCTTCGCTAGAAGAAATCTTAGCTGAACCCTTGTTCACATTGCTGCGACACGATTTTTCTTAGACTTTCCGATGTACGATAGTCGCATGAATTTTTACACTGCAATACCGATACAGCAAGATACATGGGACACAAGTTGCATTTTTGATTGCCGTTCCTGATCTCAGTTCTTCTTATTTCTCGTTTTCGATCACCTTCCGAGTTCGCAGTTTGTTTAATTGTCGTTTTTGCTGGAACGGAGACCGTGTCAGTTCTCGGACCTACAACACCTGCGAGTGAAACGGGGAATTGTGACGCAGACCCAGTCACGTCGTTTTTCTGAAGAAAAGTTGGTAAAAATGAACAGCAATTCGCCTCGCCCCCCCCCCCCCCAAACATTTTGGGTAGTAACGCCTCTGCTTGTGAGGGGTCGGTAACTAACTTTTTCAAAGGTCACTATTTATTTCCTCGTTTTAGTATTCTGTCAGGGGTTGGCTATTAGCGTCGTCAGAATACTAAAACGAGGAAAGAAATGGTGAACTCTAAATCAGTATTCTTTGTGGGGTCAGCAACTTTAATTTAAAGTACAGCGTTTCTTTCATTGTTATAGTCCTCTAACGATGTGAACTGTCTACCCTTGATAGAATGCTAAAATGAAGAAAAAACCATAGAGAAAGAGAAAGAATGTTATTTCCGACCCCTCACTGAATCCTAAGGATGTTGTGTTCTACCCCTGACAGAATACTGAAACAAGGAAGAAACGGTAAATTTTAGATATCGAAGTTACTGACCCCTCACACGATATTAAACAGAGGAAAGGCACGGTGCAGCTAGCCAGTTTTCAAATCCCCGAGTTTCGGTGCTTCCCACCTCGTTTTATTTTGCCTTTTCCTGGTTTTAGTATGCTTACTCACTGCTTTTGCCCTGCACCTTGCCTTTACTGGTTTGGTCAATCCGTCATTTGCCCAGCGAAGAGCCAGAAATACCATAACAAATATTGCTGATTGGTTTACACCGCATTTGAATCAATTTTGAGGGATCGTTTGAGTGACGTTTCTTGTTCTTCCACTGGTTCACTAGCTCTAGGGAATGAGATATTTTGATGCAAGTTGGTGTGAGGATTCTTTGGGCCAAGGGGTCAAAGGTAAGGTCAAGTTTGTAGATAGGCTACATTTACGGGTTGGGGTTCAGATTAAAAGGCCAACCAATTATTTTTTAAATAGCTAATGTGATAGTTGATTATGGAGTAAGAAGACATGCCGAAAACGATGGTGAAAACCATTTTATCGCCAAGTAGTTCGTCCGGAGTCTGGCGAAAACCCGGTAAGTTGGTTAAAAGTAAAAGTTTCCTTTGAAGTTGATTATATGTGAGATTAGGGTAAGACGACATGCTGAACACTAATGTTAAAAGTATTTTCTACCCGAAAACCAGATCGCCCGAAATCCGGCCAAACCTGAAAATTTGTTAAAAGCAAAAGTCTTATTTGAAGTTGTTTAGATGACAGACTTATGGATAGAGACGCTGATTCTGTATATGACAATCATTTTTTACCCGGACTTATAATTCATCCGGAATCCGGTTGTAACCGGAACTTTTTTGTAAGTTAAAGTTTTATTTGAAGTTGACTAGATGTTCTTTATAGAGATAAAAATATACGCTGAATTCGTTTCTGAATTTTATTTTTTTGCTAGACAATTAGGTCGCTCGGAATTCGGCCGAAACTGGAAATTTGGCAAAAGTAAAGCAAGAAGTTTCGGTCAGTATCTTCAAAATAGATATGGCTTATAGAGGTATATCTGAACTTCGTTTTCTCTGATGATTAGCTTGGCAGAAGACAAAGCCCAATTGTCTGGAGCAAATATTAGATTTTTGGGATCCCATCGAAACCTTTATCTTGTTTTGTAATGCGTTGCCCTCGGGATTTTTGTGTTGTTACAAAGCAGATCATATAATCATCATACACTAACTACTTGTAAGTAGCCTTTGAAAGGAGATGTAGCATTTATGTCTCCAAGGAAGCATACGCTATTCCATTTCATCAGGTCTTGGACCAAGACAGTTCAGTTACTGGATGAGAAGCTCCGGAAAAGCGCGTCTTCAGACCTATTAAAAGAAAGAAGAGCAAGATCATCACCATCCAAAGATAAAGAGCTCTCCTCATCTTGATAAAGCAGGTCTCTTTCGTGAAATGAGAGCCTTGGCTCAACACAAGGTCCTCGGTACACTCTACGGGGGATATGGAAAAGAATAGAGGACCGAGAAGTTAAGAGTTGGCAAGTGAAAAATTCTATAAAAATCCGAAGCTGCATAGTAACGTTTAGGATCCAGTTTTTTTTTTATGAAATGAGAAGCTTGGCCCAAGACCAGGTCCCTCGAAAAGTCCCTGGGACGCTTTAAGGGGGATTTCAAAAATAACACAGGAACGAGAAATTAAGCGTTGGCAAGTAACAATCACAAGATTCTGCAGCTGCATATTAAAGTTCAGGAAACGTCTTGATTTTCATTTTAAGTCAGGACTGGATCCAATGGCTTTGAAATTACGTTCCTCTTCCGTTTTAAAAGTCTGTTATTCCTAGTCAAAAAGAAGGTTTTAACTGGAAGAACGGTGGTAGACATACCTTTGCCCTTTTTGCAAGGTTGGGACTTGGGAAGAAGGATTGGCCCTACTTTCTTTACCAGTGTCAGGGGCTTTCGCATTGAAGGGATAAATCTTTTGGGAGGTAGCTTGGTTTTGCTCCTGGTGTCTTGAAATGCAAATCGTATACAGTTTCAGAATTTGGTTCATTCTGAAAATTGTGCACGGATATTGGTGGCAAAGCGTTTTGTTTTGTTTTATTTTCGATGTTTTTGTTTCGTGACCTTCTGACAAATAGTATATACTCTTTTACAATACTATACTATTATACTATGCGCTGAAGAAATACACTTGCATATACCGTAATCCTACCTTACGACTTGTACACATTGACTGAAATTAAGGTCTAGAATAAATCTCAGCCGATTATCCGATAATCGTGAGGTCAATGTGACGTCATGAAAAAGTTGGAAAATTTGGTTAAATGTATATTGTTGAATATGTGTTTGAATCTATCTCTATATACAGCCAAGGGTCCAGCGAGGCACCGGACTTGTTTGATTTATGAATTCTCTTGTAACTACTTGTGACATCACGGTCTTTGGATAATAGGCCGAGCTTAGACGACAGCTAAATAAACCCTTCTGGGGGTTTCTCACTACTTAAAGTCCTATTTTGAGACCACGACTGAAGCGGTGGCCTCCCCATTGGCTTACGAATTATAACAGTAGATGGCGCAATAACTTCCGATCCAGAGTCTTCTGAACTTGCTAGTGGGGGCATAGCGTCATTTCTTCGGAGCCCGACATTTCCCTTAGGTGCTCTTCTTACACCAGGTCGCACTACAAGTCCGGGCTCTAACACAGGGTAGTTTTCAGTAGGGACTGAATCCCCGCTTCGTGGTGGGGGATTAGGTTTTCGCTTGTCCTTCTTAACCGTTGCGTAAAGGGGTTCCAGACCGCTTGACCCCGTTGCAGCGAACTGATGCTCGTATATATCTATATACCCGTGCACAGGACAGGGTGGGTCGTTTATGTAAGTAATTGGAGGTACTACTTTATCTGGTCTTTGTGCTCCGTAGTATAAAGCTGTACCTACGGGAAGGTACTGTTCTTCATCCAGTTTTTGGGTAGGTCGCGGATCGAAAGTGCTTAGCCTATGGGTAGGTTGTACGATCGGAGTAATTTCACTTATAGTGGAGTATAGTCCGTCTGCAGTTGATGTTTTGGGGTCATTATCAAATTTTCGTGGCAAGTTATTAGTCGGTAGGTCTGGTAGTACTTTTGGAAGGACTAATTTATGAGACTCAATCATGGGTACTTCCTCCTCACCCACGCCGACGTCACACTTCGTAGCCGTACTCTGCCTTTTTATTTTTCTGACCGGTAGATGTCTCTCAATATCGTTGTTTGTTCGCTCACTTATTCCACCAGCTGATCCTGTCGCTATCCACTCTCTTACTTTCACGTGGGGATCCATCGTGCTTGAGCTGCATCCACGTGGACCACGGGGGTCAATCTGCTTTTCTTCCGGAGCCCCATCACGCGCAGGCCGGAGGAATATTTTCCGGCTAAGCAACCTCTCCCGGAACTTGACCCTGTCTTGCTGGTAGAAAATGCCGACACACGCACAGACATTCAGCAGAAGTAAGGAAGCACCAATGAGGATCACAATTGTTAAGGCATGGCTTGTTGGCACATAATCATCACTTGATGTTGCATTTTGAGGCACTAAGGTAACGTCATGCACTGTAGTTTCCTCTATTGTAGTGGGAATGAACGGAAGCCGAGGTTCGTAGTTATCGTTCATTGGTAGGTTCATGGAAGGGGGCGAAGTCGTTGGAGGTTCTTCGAAATGTGGTTCGAAGTAGGACTGCATCTCGTTTTCACGCCCGTTAAGAAGCTCCGGAACAAGCTTAGACCAGAGGGCAACTTTCTCCGCTCGGTAGTGGTCACGCACCTTAGGGCGCAGATCTGTAAAAATGTAACAATTAACACCAGCTTCAAAAATACTCTTTTCTTGTTAAATGTTGCTCTGCTGTGTAGGTTACGACAACTGTAAACGTTTACAGTGTCACTAACAACCAGTGATACGGATATCCAATCACGGTAATAGCAGAGTCTCTATCCCCTCTGGTCATCGCCTATGAACAGATCCGCGATGCCGGATCCTTGAGTTATATTCCGACAATGAGCAAAGTGAACCATCACTCAACAATCAGCAATGGCATTTTATTTCAGCTTTAAACTCAAGAATACACTAACGTCTTTATTAAATTTCATTTTCTTACTTTTTCCATAAATAAAAAGTAGAAGATTCACATCTTTATTCAGTTTTATTTTCTTACTTTTTTCGAAGTGGCGGCGGCCGCTGGATGAAAACAAAGTCGGACGGGGGTCGGTGATCATGCAGTGGCCGCCGTATGAAAGGGCAAGAAGTAGTCTGCCTTCCCTCCCCTTTCTCCTCTCGACTCACTCGATCGACCCCGGCATGCTCGTGCTCGTGCCGGCATGCTGAACCTCCCAGGAGGTTGACCTTCTAATAGGAAAACTAGACAGATGAATAAATAAGTTTCTACTGCCTATCTACTCTCTTACTGCATGCCAGCTCTCTTACTGCGAGCCATTTTATGCGTGAGTGTAGAGAGCTCAATGATTTAAGATCTGAGGTATTTGGTGAAAGAGTGTTTGGTAAAGAGTGGATGTCTAAAATATTAAAAAGTCAACAATTCTGTGACGTGCGATCGTTGGGGGAATTCCTCCGGATTGGTTTGCGCCACCGCGACTTGTTCATCCAATAGTCGAAATATTTCTATTTGTATGTTGTATAGTAGTGTATGTTTATTCAAGCTACTGTAAACCTTATATAATTCAATTCAATTCAATTCAATTTATTTAAAAAAATTCGCTCACGGACGAAGCCGAACATTGAATTTCTTCCGTCATGTATAACTTAACAATTAACTAATGTTAAAACAACTATAACTAATGTTATTCATTTGGTCAATGTACATGTATCTCACAATAAAACTCTCAGTAAAACCTTCAATCATACGTAACATGTCAACTTATCAAAACATCTATAAACAAAACTCATAATTCGGTCAAATTCACCCCAAACTAAAAACTAGATAATATAAAAAATTATTATATTTACAATTCAATAACAACACACACAAAAATACGATTAAATTATGGAGGTGGTTCGGAATGCCGGTTAAAAAGGTCAGTGAACGAAGGAACAAAACTTTTTCTGTATCGGTCATGGGAACAGGGTACTGGCTGCAACTTCGGAACAGGCTGGGCAGCAGCTCGTGCCGGTCTTGGCCTAATAGGTAGATATGCAGGGGGAAGAATTTCTCGTAGGCCAGGGCTCTCCAACGTTTTTAGACCAAAACTGAAACACAACTTTTTTCGGCGCTGTGCTAACAATTCTAAATTAAATCTTTTCAACAATTCGAAATATGGGACTTTAGGGGACTTCGAGGCCACAAGGAGGGCTCTATACTGCACCCGTTCGAGTATATCTGCCTGATCTCGGGTCAACCCGAAATGCCAAACCTGGCAACAGTATTCCAGGGTTGGACGAACAAAAGTCACAAAAATTACCAACAGATGGTCAGTGGGTACTCCATAACGGGCCAGGAGTTTAAGTGACCGGATTGCCATATTACCTTTTTTAAGCATGCTGTCAACTTGCTTATTCCATTTTAGATCATGGGTGATGTGTATTCCAAGCAGCTTGATATCATCAACCTGTTGGGACTTAGGAAGGGATGGGAAAAACTGTGGTTCAGTTTTTAAAAAATTTATAGTTAGGACTACAGATTTGTCCATGTTGACTACCATGTCATCCACAACAGCCTCCTCACAGATGTCGTCAATGATGACCTTTGCACTGCTCTTAATGTTCTTTCGGCAAACTTCCAGGAGCGACAGATCATCCACGTATTTCCATCTATCTGTGAAAGACAGAGCAAGCTCGTTGACCATAACTAAAAAAAGGAGCGGTCCCAACAGGGTACCTTGCGGAACCCCACAAAAAATTGGTAAACTATCAGAGAAAACTGTTTTATACTTAGTTTTTTGTGTTCGATTAGACAGAAACTGAGCAACCAGTCGAACTAGGAACGGTTGAATTTTGAATTTAATTAAAAGTTTGTCAATGAGCTTGCTATGGTTAATTAGGTCAAATGCTTTCTTTAGATCTATCGCTATTAAATTTATCCAAGTATTAGGGTTATCCAAATTCTTTAATATCCGATCTAATAAACTAACTAGATAATGTGCTGTTGACGTTTTTGGCAGGTTACCAAACTGCTTAGGGTCAACATGTTTAAGGATGTTTTCTTTCAACCAGGATGAAAGGAACTTCTCATAAACTTTACTGAAAATAGGGGTCATAGTTATGGGGCGTACCCCCGTAAAATCATTAGGGGAATCCTTTTTCGGAATAGGTGTAACATATCCGGTCTTCCAGACTGCGGGATAATCACCAGATACTGTTATTTCGTTAAAAATTTGAGAAAGTGGACCACTTATTTTTTCTGGAAATGCTTTAATAATCTCTATGGGTATATCTACTGGTGTTATACTAGTTCGCTTAAGTGTTTTCAGTTTTTTAACTACATCATCTTCACTAATTTGGGGGAAATCGAAATCAGGTGCGGCATTTGGAATTTCGTCCGGGGAAGGGGAGGGAGAGTCTGAACTATAGAAGCTAAATGAGCATTTAATTTGTTTGCTGTTTCAAGTTCACTTTCATCCAGGTTGAAGTCAACACCTTTCTGAGACTTTCCCATCATTTTTTTTACATCACTATACCATTTTCTGGGATTCGACTTGAGTAGGTGTTCTGTCCTTTTGGTATAGTGGTTGGCCGCGGCATTCCTCGTAATTTTACGAATTTTGTTTTTTAATCGTTTTGCTTGGTCATTCTTACCAGCTCGAAAAAGCCGCAGTTTTTCCAAAATTAGGTCTTTAACGGCCTTCGTAATATAAGGCCTGTCGGAGGAGTGTCGCCTTATTTTTTTTTCCGGGAAACATTCATGATATTTTTCGAGTAATGTAGTTTGAAGGATACTAGCTTTACTATTCGTATCTTTTGCCGTGTTGACTGCCTCCCATTTCTCCTGGCAAATCCAGTCGCCAAACTTCAGGAGGCCTTCATCAGTTATTGGTCGGGAAGTAGTTTCTGTCGTCGTGTATTCTATTTTAACGCTGTTACACGGGTTTAATTCTAATGTATAGTGATAACTACCTCCAAGAGGAGAACCAGCAACAGGTTCTTCATAAAACTCAGACATATTCGTCGAAATCACATCAAGCGATGTTCCGCCCCTGGTAGTAGGGCACTTTACCAACTGTTTAAGGTCTAATCCTCTATTAATATAATCTAGACGTAATTCATTACCATCACCAATAATAAAAATTCCACAACCTGAAAATTTCCCGGAGACATAATCTGCGCTAAGTTGGAGTTTCTCCAAGAAGGCTGAACGGGACTGCTTATTCTGCCCGGGCGAGTAGTAAAAAACACATAGTGCGATTCCATTGAACTTGCGCGGGAGTCGTTTGGGCTTTAGATAAACCCACATGATTTCATCCGTTTCCAGGAGGCAAGGGACATCAACAATACGAGAATTAATTTTAGCATGTGTATATATACCGACCCCACCACCTTTCTTACCTAGATAATGGTCATCTGGTCGAAACTTCATGAACATATTATACCCTGAGATGTTGAGTAGTTCTGGGTTTTGATGGTGGACTTCAGTTATTACTAATACAGAAGCTTTAGTAATGGATGCCAAGCTTTCTAGTTCTACAGTTTTTTCCGGGTTAAGACTCTCAGCGTTGCTATATAGGAATTTGGGGAAAAAATACTCACTGGATTTATACTCCTTTGTTTTGGTTCTAATGCGGCTTTTAACAGAGGGCTCCGGCTGTGCATCAAATGGAGCTGCTGATTTCTCAACTAGCCCATCGTGGTCGTTCGATAGAGCGAGGGCACTAAATCGGTTGCTGGTGGAGCAAATGGCAGAAAAAATGATTGATGGCGATTGGGGTAGAAAAGGGACTGGGGGTATGGTGGGGGTTGTGTCAAGTTCGGCAGAAACGTGCCCGTGTGACCGGTCGGAGTCATATGTGGCTTCGAAGTCGATACAGTTGGAGAGGCCTGGTCGGGGAAAAGGCGGGGGTATCGAGAGGTTAAAAACGATGGCTGGGGATACCCTCGGTGGTTGAAAGAGTTTCGCGGCTTTGGAAGTTCGTTCGTGAGCATACTCGATCCCACACCTGTCATGGGGGGGAAAAAGTCGATGTTGGGAGGAGGTGGTGGTAGTGGATCGAGTATGCTCGGTAAAAAACGCTGTACATTGTCACTTGCCCTGGTTAATCTTTTTGGATTCCCTGTTACTCTGACTCCCGGCTGGTTTAGGCGCAAAGTCGGAGAGCGCGCGGGTGCCGAATACTGGCTTTTCCAGCTTTTCCTCATTTTTGGGGGCAGAGTAACGTGGACTTTGTCGCATCCGAAACACGCACCAGATGAAAACTTTCTACATACTAAAACATGGTCATAAGTGCACATCGCTCCATTGCGGCAATTTCCTGTCACAAAAAATTTACAAACGTGTTTATATTCACAGTTCTTTCCCGCTCAGCATTTTCCGGCAAAAAAACGGGTGCAAACACCATCCGGAACATCCTGGGTAGACTTAGGCTCGTTTTCTCGCCCTGAAGTTTGACTTCCATTGTCCTCCCGCTTTTTCAAACTTTTCACCTCCCGTACTAACACGTGTTGAAAAGCGCAGTCGTTACCTGATTTGCATTTTCCCATCAACAACCAACTTGCACAGGTATTACTTTTCCTGTCTTCGTTACTAGGAGCGATCGGTTTGAGTGATAGGTCGAGTCGTAGGTCAGTAATAGCATTGCAGGTATTTTCGCCACTATCTGCAATGCGGCAAACCGGGTCACTGAGCGAAGACGAACGTTCACAAAGGGGTGACACAGGAGACTGGTTTCGCAACTGATTTAGCTGCATGGTTAGGGTGTCAATAGTTGTAGTTTTTTCGTCCGTTAATGTCTGTAGGCTACGAATATCGGACTGCAGGGAAGCGTGGGTCTTTTGTAGTGACGATACTTCAGCCTGGATCGTGAGAAACTTTTGCTCCCTTTTTTCTATTTCTTTTTCGAGAGAGGAGAGGTCAGAAAGACGCTTTTCCCATGCTTGCGTACCCATCGAGAGCTTATCCGAAACGTTCTTCATTTCTCTGTCTAGCTTCTCGATAGCTGAGACACGAGCAGCAAGTTCATTTTCGAGGATAGAACATTTACTAGTTACCACTGAAATTTCCCGCTTATGTTCTGTACAGTTCGCACAAGGAATTGCATTCTGACTATTGGGCCTAGATACCGTCTTTGTTTGGGGGTTAGAAGTCCTGGGTGTGACTACAGGGGTTACGTTTTTGGCAGGAGGCCTCGGGCTTGGTTTTGGCGTGACTTTGGAAGGGAGTTTTCCGTCGTTGGCGACTGAAGGCGAGGAAGGGAAGTCGCAGTTTAAGCAAAGCCATTCCTGTAGTTTTTGTCTAGCTCCAAGAGTGATTCTTGCACATTTAGGGTGCCACCATTGGCTGCATTTGGTGCACTGGACTGTCCCACTAGTTGCTGGGCTTCTACATTCTGGGCAGTAGAATTTTGTCATGACTATATTGCAAAAGAGCTGGTGCTGCGCGCTAGGCTGATAGGGAAGAGGACTACCTCAAACCCGCACACCCCGTCTTCACCTGGGGTAAGAAAACCACAGAAAATTTCTACCTGCTGTGCGGAGCTCAAACATCCATCATAATCTCCATAATCAGAAACTAAATATACATCGTAATTATATTCTGTCAGCGCCACTGCGCAAAAGTAGAATTCGCACAGCACCTTTCTGCAAGCAGGTCAGATGAAGACTGACTTCATCTTATATGTTTTGCGATGGACTTCGCGCTTTCTTGTAAATGTATTCTATTCTATTCTATAGGCTATATATAACTCTATAGGCTATTCTATTCTATAGGCTATATATAACTCGGCTGCTGATCATGCAGCAGCCGCCGCATGAAAACGGAAAGAGACGGGGGTCGCTGCCTGAAGACCAAGTCGGGCGGGGGTCGCTGGTTCTGCAACGGCCGCTTTCATGAACTTGGATCTTCCATTGTCCTACGGCGTCCGTCGCATGAAAACTTAGATTAAGGATGAAAGGTTTTCAAACATTTTCGTCAATTGGTTAACTTGTCAAGCTTTTCAAGAAAAGTCATTGCTTCCAAGGATAAACCAGGTCAGATCGGTCTAAATCCAACTGTCAATAAACTCTGAAGCCCACACCTGGAAATGTCTCTAGCAAGTCTGTCGGAAAGCCGAAAAGATTCATTTTATAAATTTATCAGATCGGGCTGTCAACTGAAACTCCAAGATATATGGGGAGATATCCACATCGCCATCACTTTAAGTGCTTGAGGAACAATAGACCAATCGATCCAAGAGATCCGAGTTTTCAAGAGAAAACCGACCTTTCAGATTGAAATAAAAAGGACGAACTTTTAAGGCACTGATTGGGCTGTTCCCTTTTGCTTTACGAAGGAAATAATGAACTCTTTTATATGGCCAAGTTCAGTAGCGTCGACAAAAAATTTAGATGCATTTACTACTTTAAAGGTATGTTTCTAATGTAGGCGCGATACTGATGTAAGGGTTAAGCTACGCCCGACTACTCCTTCTAGCAGGTCATCCAGTGGCAACGAGTTATATCCAGGGCCTGCCGGCTCTGCCTTATCCTTCCAAGAGCTCACCCCTTCACAAGATTAGGAGTGTCATGTTGTATATCCCGAAGGTTTTCATCTCATTGGCTACTGAAAGGGTATAGACAAAGAGTTGGGACAAGATTTGCTTATTAAAGGAGCAAAGATGAAATAGAACAACTGACAGTTTTCTAGTTTGATTTCTTCATGTATCTATCAATCAATCAATCAATCAATTTTATTTTGAACCCTAATAGCACTGGGCTAACATGGGCCCGAAAAATAAACACTCACTACAATACAAGTAAGATGCAAACTAACAAACGATAAATAAGAAACGAATATAGATCATGAACAGTTAAAATGTTTAGTAAAATACGGAATGAATGAATTTAGGTATCTTTCGGAAGATTTCGTAGGTGGGGGAACAATCTCTGGGTTCCGGGTCGTCCTTGCTTCGCGTATTCGGTCCATGAGAGGGTGTAACGAAGTCCGAATCCTGTGGTATTGAGAAACAACACTTAGAAACAACTGACAGTCAAAGTTTAACTGAAAAGCCAACTATCATTTAAATGAATACACTGCATAATTTGGATTGTGTAAAGAGATCTTTTTCACTATTTGCCCTAGAATGACATTCAGAATATCTACGGCCGTCCTCACTATGTTAAATTCTACTATGATGCGGAAAATTTGACTCTCAATCGAAACGCGGCTATTCCGTGGCCAGCGATAATTTTTCTGAAGGTAGCTCACTCCGTCAACACTTATTTTTCGTAAATCGTTTTCGCCAAACATATCGAATAGATTTGAGGCTAAATAGTAAATTGAATACTAAATAAGAAATACTAAGTCGATTCCCGAATACAAACACCACTTCCACGAAGCCGATTCAAACTCACTGATTCAAATCCATTCCCTGAAATGTCTTCGAGGAATCGGTGTTTTTATTGGAAAATTGATAAGAAGTCCTCGAGATTCTTTGTAAGTCTTCAAGAAACTAGAAAAGATATTCGAGAAGAGATAAAAAGTATTCGAGAACGTTTTAAAAATATTTGACATTTAAATTGAAATTAGGGACTCAAGAATGACACCAATTTATCCGAAAATAACAGAAGTGTATTCGAGAATTATTTTTTTTTAATTCTCGATTATGTGTTTGGATCTATATGTATATACAGCCAAGCGGATGTATTTTGCCTTATATGCATTCTATAAAACAACGCAGATGCAAGTGCATATATGTACCAAAAACCCGAGAGGGAAATTCCACTATTTGAAAATAGATTATTTCTTGATTAGCGGAGAAACGAAGTAACGCACTTTGATCCGGTCTTCAAGCCTCTTTACGTGAAGGAGTGATGGGTAACTAGATTTTCGTAGCTCAGCCCTTTTCGGTTGAACTTTAAATGAGCACGGCAAATTGACGACAATTCCTAAAACCGCCGGTGGTGTCTCTGGGGTTTGTAAAATTTCGTAAAATTGCAAACAATTGCACAGCTCTAATAATGTGCTTAACTTGACCAGAGCTGAACATAAGACGCAAAAATTCCCTTACTTTTAGACGGAAGGACTTAGAAATTACTTTAAAAGTTGCACATCCCATACCCACCCGTTGATGAGCAACTGGGTCCAGATTGCCCAAGAGTAAAATTCGTGATCAGTGACAGGAATCAATAGGTATCAAGTTGAAACTTGGTAAGATTGTGAGTATTGGTGTCTCTTTTTACTTTTTAGGGGTACCAGACCTAACTCCCGCTTGGTTCAGGGGCAATTGGGGCCGGATTGCCCATTGTTTAATGTTTTTAACTTGACAATAACTGGAGATATATAGGGCGATGAAATTCCCTGGGCTTTTAAATCTTAAGATTGGGACTATATATGTGGAGTTGAACCACCCTCCCAGCCTTCAGGTGCATGGGCAAGTGGGCTCGAGTTGCCCGTGAGTCAAGTTTTTACCCCTGACTGGAATCAAACTCTAAGCTGGTAAACTTGATGATGTGTAGGTCTAGAAATGCATTTTGATCCCCCCCACACACTTACACTCCCTTACAGTTCACGGGGCAGCTGGGCTCAGATTTCCATCTAATGCAGGTCTCAAGTTCAACTCTTGTAGATTTGTGGATATGTATAGATATTGTTTTCGGTGTAACTGCAACAAATAAGACCACGCGACGTACTTCAATCCTTAATGAAAAGTTTGAAACTGGACTGTTTTGTCACATGACAGATGATATGCCGTTCGTAATGAAGCTGTGAGGAAGGGGGTCTTAGGATGCTACAATTTGGATTACTGCACTTGTTTATTACCTTGCTGATTGAAAAGAGGTTTAAGGGGTCGGACTGGCTGGCAAATTTTTTAATATTTACTTGTTTGGTTACTGGGGATGTGGAATGTCTTGATTTTAACGCTGTTTGTATATAATATGTGATACACATTTTACTTTCACACTCCACGTTTGAGCCCTTGTGCACTTGTTTAGCCTAGCCGAGGATAAGGGACGTAGATCCAACAGTCTGACCACCCACCTCGGATACAAACCAACCCTTAAAGATACCGATCAGACCACCCACTACCATTATAGCTTGGATATTTGGTAGGTGATCACAGGCTGTGAACTTGAAGAACCCTTTTACCTCTTCTTGCATATTATGGCAAATCTGGCTACGATAAAAATTATTATCCATAGCCCCTATGGAAGTACGAGCTTCAAAAATCCCCGCCCTTCGCCAACATTCTGTTTTTCGCCTCCGACTAGCTCTTTTGGGGCCGAGAGGAGTTTGCTACTCAATCAACGCAAACTTCGCCGATGGCTTCAAGTTCGACCGATAACTTGGTAGGCCAGTAGGTCTTTCTTCTGTTTCGGATTCTTGCAACTTTTAACGGGATCTGCTAAAAAGAGGCACCGCGCGGCACGATATGGTTTAGAGGCACGAATACTAAAATGAGGCATACAAACTAAAAGGGCCTTTTCAGGCTTCAGAATTAGGGGCAGAAACAATGTTCTACTGTCTTCTTTTAGGCTCTTGAGTTACGGGCTCTCACTTTCTTGTTTACTTCTACTACTTGCTAATCTCTTTTATCACTCGTGCCTCCTACGCCATGCCGCGTCGTGCCACTTTTTAGTCGATTCCCTTTTTAACCACGGCACGCGATCACTAAACCTTTTTTTTCGTGGAATGATCATTTCTAGCGAAAGTTGTTCTCAACCACTCGGATACACGCTACACTGACATTATAGTGTCAATGTACGACACTTGCTACTGGTTAATCGTCTTTACAGAAGAAAAGAGATTATATGAGTAATTGTTACTCAGAGTTACTGATGGGTTTGTCACCTTCTGAATGCCTGTATATTATTGGGTGCACTAGCACCCAATATTTAAACTTATATCCTATAAATTAACCTAGATCCCGCAAGGCACTCAAGTTACTTTCTTTACAATTATAGGAAGTCTCCCAGTAACAACCAATCAAATTTGACTCGGAAGGAACATCGAGGATTTACTTTGATGGTGGATTTCCTCTATTTCCTCAGATAAATTTAAATCCCTCATCAAGTGACAAAGGCTGCATGCTTGTACGTGTTGTGTCCTCACCCGGTATCTACTAATTGTCGTGTCTTACGTGACTGTTGCATACTGGTTTTGGTTGTTGCTTAGCCAAACAGTTGTCTGCTAGTTCAAATTGGCAAAAAACGTTACCAGGGGCGTCGCTAGCCAAAACTCGAGGGGGGGGGGGCGACTACCGGCACCCTGCAGCCCATTTTCAGCTTTTCGTCGCATTGTAATGTAGTAATAATTCATGCGATACCTGCTAGCGTTGAAGACGGAACAAGCCTAGTCTTATCTACGAGCTCAGGGGCAGTTTGGAGGGATTGGGCGTGAGGGGCGACTACCTCAAAATGTACGACAGAAGTACGACAAGGCTCAAGAGTCATACCAGGTCGAAACAATAGCCAAGAAACTCAGCACTGCATGATTACATACAACCTAAGGTGAACGTCATTTATAAAAAAGGGGATTCAGTTTCCGCGCAATGGCAGTTCCTAATGTCTGTATATCAGACAGAATAAAACTGAGCGCCGCAGCCGAAACTTTTTGAGTAGGCCATGACTTTTTTTCGGGCAAAACATTACTCTCCCCCCCCCCCCTAGAAAATCAAGATTTTGTGTGACACGAGCCCCGACATTCCAAGCCTAGAACAAGAATGAAATGACGCGAGTTTCCAGTAAATATAACCTTTTTTTGAAATCCTGTATGATCAAAATACATCTTTTCGAATTCAAAACGAAATTAAGAGCCACCTGGCATGGGTCTTCCCGTCTGTCTTCGTTCATGACGAATCCCAAAAATGTGAGACATTTAGCTGGAACTTGATAATGTGCTTCAGTCTGACCCTTTCCGAAAAAGAACTACTGATCAACCAGAAACGAAAAAAAAACTTGAAACAGAGCAGACTAAAAAAAATAATAATAAAAATAAAAATCAAACGACATGTTGCAATATCCTACTAAAGGGACTACTGTTGGGACTCAAGCACTTCAGTTTCTATCAATATAGTCTTTTACTTTTTTGGCGATTCAGATGCCATCTAGCGGTCAAAACCTACTACAGATCTACCAAAATGACTGCTCTAGCGGTCGTGGAAGTAAAAAGTAAACAATAACAAACCAGACGTGAAGGCTTCTGAGAAACAAGAAAATTCCAGAACCAAGACGGTGATTAATGCTGAATAACTAGCCTTTGGAAAGCAAGGGATAGTAGGATGTTGTTTCAGTTGACAAGCTGCATTTTCAGTGGAAATCTGATTGTGTCAAAGTAAAACCCAGGGCAAAGGCTGGTTGGCTATGAGAGTAAAGTTTTTTCAGTGCTAAATAACTAGCTTCTGGAAAGCAAGGGATAGTAGGATGCTGTCTCAGTTAGAGTTTATTTTACTGAAAGTTTTTTTTTCTACTGAACTTTTTGTGAAAAGTTCTGTGTTTGAGAAAAAGTGCTCGATGAACTTCTGCAGAGGCTGTTACCTCTCTGGAGGATGATACGATGTCGTAACATCCTCCACAAAAGTAAATGTAAAATAACGTCCTGTGGGACATGGGAAGATATGCATTGCATAGCTGTTCGAGAAAAGTTATTGGTACATAACAGATCAAGTGAAAACTGTCAATCTGGCAAGCTCGAAGCATGCGACTAAGAATCCTATTCCTGAAGTCTCAAACGCTCGAGAACCCCGAATGGCCTAGGTCCAAGCTGGTTGTCAACTCAGTTTCTTGGTAAACCTTAGCTAGCCTTAACGACTTTTTCGGGCACACTGCCACCCCCCTTTAAGGTTTCCTGGGTGAGTGCCCGTTTAACTGAACTTTTGTGGTCGGGCGCTCTGTGAGCGCCTAGTCAGATTAGCTTTTTTCTTTCTTCGAGGGGGGGGGGGGGGGAGGGTACCACATCCGCCATAGCAACGCCCTTGACAATTACTACCTCTATGTTGGTTCAGAGTAATAAGAGCTACTATCTTAGTAACTCGATGGTGGCGAGACATTAGACGGGACGGAACACTTCAAGGGTTTTACTCTTTTTAAAGTAGGAGGAGGCTTAATTTACCATTTTTCACTCAACATTTCTTAGGGTTAGCCCGAATATCTGCGTCCCAGGTGATTGTGTGGCTCCCCTCCCATCTTGCTCTTCCTATTTCCTAGGCTTGCAACATGAGCACCAGCTCCTTCAACTAGGAGAATAATAACTTTGGATGTTATAAGGGACTGGCACTCCTGTTGGCGGCTGCATGTGTGCACAGGGGCGTCACTATGGGGGGGGGGGGGGGAGGAACACAGAAAAAATAAAATTTTGTATGCTTTTTATCAGGCATCGGTCGATTCGTCGGCACATCGGGTGTTTCTATATGCAAGAAATAAAATCCTGCAAACGTTTGTCGGACAGAACACTGAAGAAATCGAATTCTGCATGCTTTTCTCGTGCCTCGGTATTCTCCTCGGCACATCGGGTTCTTTTTATACAGAAGGAATCCAGAAGAAATAAAACAAAAATTTGTCGGGCGTCGATCGACTCGTCGGTACATCGGGTTCTACTTATACGTAAGAAATCAAATTTTGCAAACTTTGTCGGGCGCAACCAGGAAGTTTAAGTTTCATTGGCACAAGGGTTTATTTTTACACGTATGAATCAAGTTCTGTACAGTCTAGTCGAGCAAAACACAGAACAAATCAAATGCTCGATGGTTTTGTCGGGCGTTGGTATTTTCGTCGGCGCATCCTTCTTTTTACATAAAAAAAAAAAAAAAAAAAATCAAATTCTGTAACTTTTTATCGGACGCATGCCGAAAGTTCAAGTCTAATCGGCTTCTATTTACGCGTTAAAAATAAAGTTCTTTACAATCTTGTCGGGCAAAACACAGAAGAAATAGAATTCTGAATGGTTTTGTCGGGCGTCGGTATTCTTGTCCGCACACCGGGTATCTTATACGTAAGAAATCAAATTCTGCAAATATTTTTCGGTCGCAAATTTTTTCGGAAATAAAAAAGATCTAAAAAAAATTCGCCGGCGTTGCTTAGTTCAACTTGTTCTGGGTAGAGTCGTTGGAAGCTTCGCTTCTTAGCAAAAGTTGAAACGAAAAGCCGAATATGTGAAATTAAATATCTGAATTTACATCAAAGGAACAATGTCAACTGAAGCATTACAGTAAGTTTTACACAAAAAACCTGCGGTGCATTTTGTAGTATTCCCTATTTGGAAGAATGGTGTATCATTTAGTTTTCCTTTTAAGATAGAAATTCTTGGGGTTTGAAACACGTTAAAAGCCGGAAATTGTATGGTACTATAGCTGAATTTTCCGCAAAAAAAAACATTGAAAAAATTTCGTCTGCGGCGCTTGGTTTAACTTGCCTTGGTACATTCGTTGGAAGCTTCGCTTTCCAGCGAAAGTTAAAATGAAAAGCCGAATATGTGAACTTTAAAATACAAAATTATACCAAAGGATTAACCTCAATCTATGCGTTGTTACAGTTACTTCACACAAATTTCGCCTGCGGCGCATTTTGTAGTTTTCTTTATTTAGAAGAACAGTGTTTCATTTAGCTTGGCGTTTTAGGATTGAAATTCGCTGAAACACATTAAAAGTTAGAACTTGTATGGTAGGCATAGCTAAATTTTTCCGGAAGAAAGGGCAAATTTAAAAAATTTCGCATGCGGCGCTTAGTTTAACTTGTTCTTGGCACAGTAGTTGGAAGCTTCGCTTTTTAGCGAAGGCTAAAATGAAAAGCCAAATATTTGAACTTAAAATACGAAATTACATCAAAGGAATGATCTCAACTGATGCATTACAGTTAGTTTTACCCCGGTTCTATTCTGTGCTGGCGGAAATGTACGCATTTTTAGTCCGTCGGCACAAACTGGACGTCCCCCCCCCCCAAAAGTAAAAGGCTAGTGACGCCCCTGTGTGTGCAAAGTAAATTTGTAAACTGTTTAAACTCAAGTTCTTCCTATCTCCCCAGACTTGCTTTCCGTAGGATTGCAACAGGAGCACAGACCCTTCCACTAGGACGATAATAACGTTGGATGTATAAGTGCGGATTCCGCTCTTTTAAGCAACCTTTGAAGTATTCATTAGTATGACAGGATCTGCGCTCGTGTTGGCGGCTGCATGTGTGCAAAGTAAATCAATAAACTGCTTAGAGCATGTTCCACCCTACTTACCGTAGTTACTACGCATGACGTCACGAATTCTGGCTTTTTGCCTTCAAAGCTGGTACGATTTTTCTATTTTCCAGCAGAATATCATGCCATGGGCGAATCCGACCAATCACGTTACAGAGATGCGTAATTACTACGCTTATTACGCTACCGAGCAAAGCAAATAGTAAATATATGACGTCACGAACTCTGGCTTTTTGCCGTCAAGGCTGGTACGATTTTTCTATTTTCCAGCAGAATATCATGCCATGGGCAAATCCGACCAATCACGTTACAAAGATGCGTAATTACTACGCTTACTACGCTACCGAGCAAAGCAAATAGTAACTATTAGTTACAATTTCGAAAAGATTGGAACGGTCAGCGTGGTAACTTCTCGTGAGGATGGAACGGAATTAGCAACTAACAGTAACTATTGTTAGAAGGGTGGAACACGCTTTTAAACTTAAGCTCTCGGCCCTATCTTTCCGGAGTTAATTTTCATATTCCGAAAGCAGCAGCTGGCTGCTTCTCAGTCGTATATTATCCATACCTTTGCAGCCCAGTTACGTTTCAGTACTTTATTATGACCATAAAGACTACTATGGACGAATGGATTATTCTTCTTACCGATATGCAAGTAGCGTTGGCTTATGCGGTCATAGGTTGCCCACTGGACATTGCTAGGATCGAAGTGCTGCTTCTCCCTCGCGGACTGGCTCAAGTACTTCTGTTTCGGTGGGTGGTTTGGATTTCTGCAAAAAGATGGAAAACACAATTTACTTAAGCTCCATCCTTCTTTCATGGTCATTCTCTCCCAATTGCTGTGCAACTCAGCTCTAAAGTTCGGCAATGTGGCTAAGATTTACACAATGTCGGTCGCGCGAGCCAGTCACAGGCAACACTTCTCAAAACAATTTTTCAGGATGTCACTTAATAAATACATAACTGTGAGGTACCGTAACTGGCTTCTTCGAACGTTTGTGAACAGTGCAGTTTTAGGCTATGTGAGTGTGCATATTCTTAAGAACTCGTTACATTCGGATAGAACAAGGGCGGAGTACTCGAATTAATCATTTGTCTTCCATTGGGAACAAAGTACTGGTAGTCAAGGCTGTGCGTCATTTCCAAGAATTTTTCAACTAGCTTTTCTACAGCCTTGTTAGGTTCTACCAGGCTGCATTTTTATCCTAGGTGTCTGTAACGTCTCCAAGATCGCATTTTTGGCAATCATTTCAGGTACCGACTGCAGAGAGACTGGACTCGAGGCTGCTCAGAAGCCAAGATGAATCTCGAGAATGGTGCCAGTATAGTCTGGGGGGTAGTACCGTACTGGTAGTACAAGTTTTGCTAATAAACGACATGAAAAGTGGACCTTGTTTGCCACATTCGATCTTTTCGTTCTTCGTTTGGGAGGAAAGAGGACCGAGAAAAGAGAACCCCGAGGTCGGTAATAGATTCTACCGGGCTGAGAATACAAATACCAAGTTGCATTGGTCTGCAGATTTTGTCTCCTAGGAACCTACTTCGGATATATGAGATTTCTATTATAACTACCACGGCGCACGTGTAACCGCGACTTGATCTGTTTGTTAATCTCGGACTCATTACTGACGCTTGGAAACCTCTCCTCTAATTTGTGTTCAGTGATTGGAAGCTTACTTGTCCACTACTCGATCAATATGATTCTAAGTTAGTGAATAACCTTTAGGAAAATATTTATTTTGGCCTTTTTGATTCTTTAACATTTCTTTTTCCTTTTTTACTGCACTTACGTCCTTGGGCACTGCGTCATAAGTTATTCGTTCATTCATTCAATTATGAAACGGTAATAGCTTGTCGCTATTACAGTATCATATGTTGGCCAGACAATTGGCTGATATAATGGTTTAGTAGATACAAGCATGTTTCTTTTACGCAAGTCTTCAAGTCTTCTTATATACTATTCGTTTACTTGTTTTTGTTGAAACGAGTTTAAAACTGATCTTACCAATTTTACTACTGACGAAAAAAAAAACAATTATCGGCTGTGGTTCCAAAACATAAACATTTATTGACTTACGCTGAAACATGCAAGCTCACGTGTTAAATGTTCAGGTTTACGTGAAATGTTTTTTAACAGTAAATAGTAATGACGTAGATCACTTCATGCAAAGTGTTATGCTCGATGTTTATACATCCTACAAGCAAATAAAATACAAAGCCGCCACGAAAATGATTGATTTTGTTCGGCTATACATTCAAATACCAGACAGATTGCAGTGGTCTCTGCACTTTGTCTCGATCGTCGAAGTTAGTTAAAAGGCAGCTTATTTTCACATCCGATATTTGAATACACTAAATTATTTTGACTCATCTTAGGTAGTAATAGCTAGTAATAACGTTCTGAGACGCGGGCTATTTTGAATTTCAACAAAAGCCCGGATTCCCATGTGTTACGGAGGCTAAGCTAGGAAAATCAACGAATGAAGAAAGTAGAAAAGTCATGATAAGATTTGTCTTTTTGTTATGTGTGTTAATTTTCGGCAATGACTTACCTAGTTACTGAACATTTTAAGCATAGAGGGACAAGAACAGAGAGGTACCACAAATCAGAAAGAATAAGTTCATTTGATGAAATCAATTATCTGTGGATAACGGACAAATGAAGTTATGCATATTGATAGGTTTTCAGGCCTATTTAATAAAAAACGGTGAAGTGTAACTAGGCAGTCGTGTATCAGCCTTTTTCGGTCAAAATTTAAATAACGGTAAGTCTAATCATGATGCCTGGAAATTGAATCTGACCAAGCTGTAATATCTGCCTCTTGAATACTTCAGTTTCTCTCTACACCTAAAGCTGACCGGGATCAAGAATGAATAATCTTATTTATTTATTGCCGGAAACGACTAAAAAAGGCACGGCATGGCACGTCATGGTGAAAGAGGCACGAGTATTAAAAAGAGATTAGCAAGTATAACAGAAGTAGAGAAGTAAGTGAGAGTTTCTAACTCAAGAGCCTAAAAGAAGGCGCAATATAACGTTTGCTCCTGCCCCTCAATCTGAAGCCTGAAAAGGTCCTTTTAGCTTTCGTGCCTCTGTTCAGTACTTGTACCTCCTACACTATGTCGGGCAGTGCCGTTCCTCTTTTTAGTCGATCCCAAGCTGATCTGCTCAAGTTCAGTAGATCGTCGGTATGTTAGCAGACACTTATCGATGTTTTTCAACATAGAGGTAAAGGAATTTTAGATGTCCTCGGGGACATTGAAACGACCGTGGGAGGTCAGAGACCCTTGACTCACCGCTTTTGTAAAATGAAGACCCAAAGTGCCTATTCAGGGGGTTCAACTAAGAAGAGGCTCGTTACGGCACGGACATGGCGCGAGGCACGAGTAATAAAAAAAGATTCGCAAGTAGTAGAAGTAAACAAGTAAGTGAGAGTTCGTAACTCCGGAACCCAAAAGAAGGCACGTTGGAACTATTGTTCGGCCTCACTCTGAAGCCTGAAAGGGCCCTTTTAGCTTTTGTGCTTCTTTTTAATACTCCTGCCTCTGTAGTTCAGTTAATTTCAATTCAATTCATTTATTTGTATACGCCAAAGCTGCCGAGTAGAGAAAATATAACAAAATACACACAATCGGTCTACAACTGAGTAATAACTAGACGGCATACTTTCATAAAAATTAACGTCTTTTAAAAATTAATTAGCCTACAAAATATCCTAAATAATGTACATTACACTATCACTACACTATCTTTAAGTGTGCAGTGCCGTGAGGCGGTACTGCGAACTTAAGGTTTCGTTTCAACGAGTGGATAAAACGGTAAACAAAACAATAATGAAAGATGTTGCAAAACAGGCTAAAACTGCACACTATAAGAAGCAGGACTGACGAGGCAGCAGAAAACCGTCTCAACTAAACAGTCATCCGAAAACCGTCTCAACTAAACAGTCATCCGAAAACCGTCTCAATCTCGAAACCCGAAAACCGTCTCTAAACCGAAAACCGTCTCAACAACGGACATGCAACACAAATTACTGGCTGGTGAATCAGAGCAGTATTTCACTGACAAAATACAAAAACAAATTTGCCAAATCGGTATACCAGACGCCTAGAAGTTCTAAAGTAAAAAAAACTATTTTCTTTTCTTCATACCATTTATAATAAAAAATGTTATCCAGGGTTGGCCATTTATTTGTTGATGTTAACACGTACCAGAGACAAGAGCATCAACAACCACTTCAGCAGCACCCAAGGAGCCCAAGATCTTGGTAACGTCCTAAAAATGTGCTAAACAATGACTTGCCAGACCGAGAACTACATAATGGGCACTCTTGATTCCTAGGGTTTTAGCAGAAAGTTGAAGACTTCGGCGGGAACTCCGAAAGTGTGGAAAAAACCTACAAGCGTGACTAACAAACGGAAAAAACAATGTCAGCGTCATTCAGGGTGACATTGCTGGAATATTAGTCTAAAGTGTGGAATTCAATATTTTCCCGGCCATTTCAGATTTCAATGGGTTTTCGCGATCAGTCATGCGGGAAAGTGGAAAGCGATTGCAGAAGTCACTTTCCGTCAGTTTTCCATACGCCCCTCATAAAATTTCTCTCAGATTAGTTCTTTTTTGGCCTCTAGATGGGCTATCGTAAAGAAAACAGTGACTCAGTTAACGTTTCCAGGTTTGTTTGCTATTTTCAATTCCTCTTAGGCCTAGCCATGTTCAAAACTGTTTCAGCTGTTCGCGTTAACCCAACTCTGTTCAGTCAAGCTGTTATATCGACGATGCAATGTAAATGTAAGTTGTTCAGCCTTTAGCCTACCACGCAGAATCAGTCAGGAATGGCAAGTAGTAGGCTAAGGTCTAGCACAAAATACGGCAAGACTCGGGCGCGCAGCTCATATCCGCAATCATATCCGAGTTCCGACCCAAACCTATTGAACTAACTAATACCGGTGGTTGGTTGCCAGACCATTGCTAGGCCCTAGACTAGCCTAGCCAAAACACATCAGCCCATAATTCGGCATGTATATGGGGTTTTATTCCAAATCCTAGGCCAATACATTATCGATAACATAAATAGAAACTGGTGATACTTAATTACACGTATTCCAAAGGACTCGGTGCTCACGAATAGTAATCCGACTGAGAACGACTGGCTTCGACTGGTATCGACTGGATTCGACTGAACTTGACTGCTTTGACTGATCTACACTGAATGAAATGCCGAAGCTTATATAACCTCGGTGCAGGACTCGAGGCGAAATGAAATCAATGCTGTTCTCTCGTGGATGGTGATAATTCCAGATATTATAAATAATGATTATATTAATTAATAAATAAATAAATGAATACTAAAGGTGTATTCTAAGAATGAAGGGGGAAACTAAAGAAAAGATAAAAACACGGGTTACAGACTATGTCTCTGTAACATACCTCCCACCTTTGGGGAGAGTACAACTCAGGTAACAAACCAAACAATCAAACAAATTATAAAGAATTCCCATTTCCAACAATTTTAACTTCCAGATGACCCTAACAATTTCTAACTACAATAACCAAAATTGGGGGGTATGTTCACAGAGGGTGCCTCGCGGTCGGGACATCCTGCGGTCCAACCCCCACATGGGTTACAAGAGGGCGTTACCCCACTCAATAACTCGGAGGCGTGTTCACCACGCAACCACTTAAAAGAAATATTCATGGTCCCGGCTCCCATCAAGGGTTACAGGAGTGATTGAAAATGAAGAAAAATCAGTTGCACTGAGGCTTACACTGAAATTTCATCACACCCAGCCATCACAGGACCATGTTTACCGACACCCAAACCCTTTTTTTTTTTTTTTTATGAACTAACAACCCAATATTTCTTAAGATCCATTTTGTATCCGTGTTAAAATCATTGGAGGTGAACCATATTTAAAGTAAATATGATTAAACTACATGAATGGGCAGATTGGTTTGCTACATGAATTATACTCGTCAAAGAGGGTACGCGGGGGGGGGGGGGGGGGGGGGGAGAGATAAATAAGCAAGTGCTTATTTCCATTTTTTTTTTCTCTAGGGAAAATCACCATCCGCAAAAGAAACAAAATAACTTGGGCGAAACAAAACTAAGGGGGGGGGGGGGACAACTGGCGGTATTGCTAATTTAGACTAAATATGATCTCACAAAAAAAATACAAGATTACTTCAGTGATGGCTGAGTTTTCTACGGGGCTAATACACGACTCGACATGAAGTTAAAGCCTAATCGCTCATTCACGCCAAGTATAACTTACAGCAGGCTCTCACGAGTGACTGTTATTGTTACTCTAGCGGGTCTGGCGGCAATTCCTCATCGGATTTTATGAGGGACGCATGCACTTCGCTTGCTGGACAGTTTTTAGAAATTTCTCGAAAACCCTCCCATACTCAACCTATACGAATACCCGGTTCACTCCCGTGTTTTCTTTTGAAGTTCTGAAATATAGACCAGGTTAGTCTGAGAGATTCTAAAATACTTTCTACCCGATTTTCGTGCTTTGAAAAGCAAAGTAGCTTTCCCGGAAAGGAATTCCAGGTAGCTCATGAATAGCTCAACAGAAAGTTGAATACTTCGGCGGGAACTTTGAAAGTGTGGAAAAAAAATATGAAAGTGTCATTAAAAATGAAAAAAAAACACGGTAAGCGTCATTCAGGATGACCTCGCTGATCCGATGATCAGTCTCCTATCAGATGCCTCCTATCCGATCACCAGTCTCCTATCATGACGATCCAGTCTCTATCGGTCTCCTGGCGGAAACAGAGCACGGATAAACGTCACAAAAACAAAGTAAACGAGCAAGGTTGGAAAATACCAGAACCCAACTTTCAGCATGAAGTAATGTTCACATACAACCTACATGTGATGCGTCAAAATACTAAAGCGAAGGAGGAAACTCTCATTCAGCTGCGAAAATCGGACTGTGTGTGTAGGTATCCTTAAAGGACCTGTCGCATCTATAATGTCAATGCAACCTACTTCCGTAACATCATTCATTAGTTCTTAAACCTGGAGATCCAAATGTCCTATGTTACATTCTAAACCCACTAACGCTCACTAACCTTTGCATTCGCTGCGATTCACTAGTTTCCATGCCCATTCGGCTCAACAAGAGTGTTCGCGTTTCATACTATTGATGAGCAAAACCGGTTTTCTGAATTTTGCCGAGATCTTGCTAGAAGTCGATGGGCCTGGGAAATGCTTAAAGCAGGCAATAGCCATGGATAATTTTTGAACGTAGAGCAAGCTTTACAGTATTCAGATAGCTTTGAATACTGGAATAAAACAGTAAATAGTGCCAGGTGTGCTTTAAGACACTTCCAGATGTTCAAGGAGGATGGAACTTGGTAGGCATATTAGGTCAGTTTGAAATGGATATGTGAATATGAAGAACGAAGTAATCGAGCATCACTACCCATATCTATATAACTCAGTACGACAAAACTGAAAATTCACTGTTTAAATGAAGTTTCCCGCAGCTGTATAATCCCCGAACGCGATCACGGTTGCCAAGAGCTCGACTCATAAAAGAGTCGCAATTGCTGACAAGAAGGTGCTTTTTCATACCTGGAATATGTGTGTACATTCCGCTGCACAACGCGCAAAATTGGTAATAACGGAATTTGTAGTAACATTTTTCAAAACATTTCTCAACTGTTACATCGCAGTTTTGTAACAAAATATAATCGGGAATGAGCTTTATTTAAGGTTTCAAACTGTTTTTATGTACTAAATCTGTAAATTTCAGTAAATGTTTTGAGGGTCGGTAATCCGTCACTTAGAAAGATTTTTGTGACCTAAAAGTGTCATTCCTAAGAAAAGGCTTCACTTTCAGAGAAAAGGTGCCACTGTATCACTCCGAGGCAAAAAGTCTCAAAAAGCACAAAAAGTGTCACACTCGGTAACACTGAACGCGATTCCTTCAGGGTCTTAAAGTTTAACCGAAAAGGGCTGGGATAGGGCAATCTAGTCATCACCACTTATTCACTTTAATTGGCTTGAAGAGCCGCTGACAATGCGTTACTTCCTTGTTTCGCTATTCACGTTAAGAGATTTTCAAATAGTGGAAGTTCCGTGTGATTTGTGATACCTCTACACTGTCAGAAGTTTCATAACAGATTGCACATAACACTTTCAAGAATAAAACCTTTTCCCTTAGAAATAAAGTGTTATGACCAATTAAGTTTATACTATTTCGTGCCTAGATCTCCAACAACACCTTCAATAGGTAAAAATACTACTGTATAAAAATACTTGTGCAAAGCACCTGCTCCATTTGTCGAAATTATGCCATAACCATACTTTGACGGAGAAGTGTTATCCTTTTGGATGTTTCTTCGTCGCTATCAAAAATCATTTACAACAGAACCCAACCAGCGCACGACCTTCTACACTGCTTCCTGGCCGACGATTGAAATTAAGTGTCTTTTTGTGTATGTTTATGTGTTTTATTTATTTTCTTCATTCACTCCGCTTTCTGAAAACGGCGGGTTATAAATAAATTACTTACTCACTTACTTACTTACTACACTGTCAGAAGTTAGATAACGAAAACAGATGGATGCACAGTTTCAACAGATAACACTTTGGGATGTTTTCTGTTATGTTTCTTTCGTTCCCGTTGGTATTTTAACCAATTGAAGGTGTTGTTGGAGATCTAGGCACGAAATAATGTAAACTTAATTGGTCATAACACTTGACACTTTATTTCTAAGTGAAAAGATGTTATTCTTGAAAGTGTTATACGCTTTCTGTTATGAAACTTCTGGCAGTGTATGCGCTTGTATTTTTGTTGTAAGCCTTACGAGAAAGATTTCTGATTTTTTTTTTTCAGGCACTAATCAATCTTCACCAATCTCACCACTGCCCACTGAAAAGCCGCGTTTATGTTGAGATTAAAATTTCCCACGTCATAGTAGAATTTAACGCTGTGAGGACAGCCGCAGATATTTTGAACGTCATAACTAGAGCAGATAGTGGAAAATAAAAACAAATCCTTTGCAGAATGCAGGTAATTCATTGTATTCAGTTAAATGACACAAAAATAAGCTGGCTTTTCAGTTATACTTTAATCTCTCTTTCAGTCTAATTGTGAATTTGCGATGACACGGGAACAACAAGGATGACATAACGGTACGCGTTACTGCAGAATAAATGGTGAGCGACTAGTTTTTCAGTTTTTCTTCTGACTTAGAATATAGTCGCGTTTTTTACAGATCGACTGGCGATTGGGACTTGTTCCCGGGTTCATCCAGTTGACCGTTTTTTGTCGCTTGATAGGGGAGCGAGAACAAGCCTTCGAAAAACGGTCTAAATCAGTCAATAAATCAGTCCATCCCCACAACTCTTCCCTCGGCAGTCTCTGAAACTGCTGCAGTACTGGCGCTTCCTGAGGTGTAAATTGTACGTTTTTGGGTCCACATGTTTCAGTTTTCAAAATTTGGCACCAAGTTTGACTGGACCTCCAAGAGAAAGTTGCATCGGATCGACTGTTGACTTTGTTCCCAGTCGATCTCCAGTCAAGCGACAAAAAACGGATCGACTGGACCTCCAGTCGACAGTCGATCGCAAAAAACGGCAACTTTCTTTCCAAGCGATTGCAAAAAACGCGACTTATATATGTCGTCTATAATGGAACAGTCGCATACAAACTTCCTGCTGTAGAGTGGTTTCGACCCAAGGACGAACGATCTCGTATGTCCTCATTTCACCTCTTTCCTCCATCTGGCCCTGGCCTAAGGTGACCCTTTTAACAGATAGCCCAGATCGTGCAAAAACACGAAATGTGACAGTCTCAGAAGAGACCAGCCACAAAAAAGGTGAACGTGGAGAGCGAGGTTCTTTATTTGAGATCTATTGAAAAGAGCTGCCACGAGAGTATTTGAATTGTAGGCATTTTTTCTTATTATCCAGGACAGGCAGAGATGGAATATCCGTCACCTCTTTCAAGATTGTAAGACGGCGGAAAATAACATCTCGGATTTCGGAACGTTCCAGAGAATCCCGTAGGAAGGGGGAGGGCGAGCTGATTTATAATGGTTGATGAAGTGACGCCTGCATTAGCAAGATTCCAGAGTGGGGCTTTCAACGATTGAACTGCAGAAATCTTCTTAGTGTGTCGAAAAGTCGAACACGAAATACGCTAGATTCAGCGACATAGATTAGTTTCGACAATAAATTATAAATACTTGTACGCATTAGTAAGTTCTTGGTTTTGGGTAGGAGAGCAATCGGTTGGGAATCTTTCACGTTAATTAGGTCAATACTTTCAGAAAGTAAAATTTAGTTCGGATTGTAGTATTGAGAAAAGAGCTTCTGAAGGATTCTAAGTAATATTATCTGCGGGAAATTGGAGGTGCGGGGTTAGCTAAATTTCGGTGTTATTTGTCCTGTTCTAGGTTTCGTGTAGCAAAACAGATGTTATCTCCTTTCGAAATATATGAAGTCTGTGATCGTAAACAAGACCAAAGGTTTCGATGGGATCCCAAAAAGTCAATATTTGATCCAGACAATTGGGTCTTGTCTTCGCCAGACTCCTTGAATGCTTTTACTATTAAAATTCAGAAACAGATTAAGGCCAAATTGCTAATCATCTGAGAAAACAAAGTTCGGATATGGATTCAGCATGTGTGTTTACCCCTATAAGTCATTTTTGACCAAAACTTCCTGCCACTTCTGCCAATTTCCCGGTTTCAGCCGAATTCCGGAACTACTTGTCCGGCAAAAAAACAAAGCTCAAAAACGAACTCAGCGTATCTTCTTTCCCCAATATAGAATGTATAATCAACTTCAAATAAAAATTTAACTTATAAAAAATTTTCCGGCTCCAGTCGGATTCCCATCGAACTATATGTCCGGGCGAAAAATGATTTTTATACACTGACTCAGCATCTCTTCTTACCCCTAATTCGGATATCTAATCAACTAAAACTAAAACTTTAAATTTTTCCGGTTTTGGCCGGACTCCGGGCAACGTACTTGCCCGGGTAGAAAATTGTTTTCACACAAGCGTTCAGCATGTCTTCTTACCCCTAAATCGAACATCTAAGCAACTCCAAATAAAACTTTTACTTTTAACAAACTTTCCGGCTTTGGCCGGATTCCGGGCGAACTACTTGTCCTGAGAGAAAATGGTTTTCACCCTCGTGTTCAGCATGTCCTCCTACACCTAAATCGAACATCTAATCAACTTCAAATAAAACTTTTACTTTTAACAGACTTTCCGGTTTTGGCCGGATTCCGGGCGAACTACCTGTCCGATGACAAAATGATTTTCACTATCGTGTTCAGCATGACTTCTTACCTCATAATCGACTATCACAGTATCTGTTTAAAAATATTTAATTTGCCCCTTAATTTAACCCCCCTCCCCCACACCTAAATGTGGGGCTACAGAGCCCACCTACGAACTTGACCTTACTCTTGATCCAAAGAATCCTCACACCAAGTTTCATCAAAATATCTCATTACCTTCGAGAGTTACAGTGCGCACAGACGGACAACTTTTGTGATGTCATAGGTATCCCTCCACTTACGTTTTGGGATCCCAAAAACCGCATGTCATGTATACTCTGAGGTGGTTAGACCAAATTTCTATTAGTTTAAATCACTAAAGACACTAGAACTTGTCATCGTTTCCACCTCGTTGTACATACTGTACATAATATATGCCCAAACATAATGTGTTTGTATAACGTAATCATTCTAATATTACGAAATTATCATTAAATAATATTAATGTAATGTCTCTCGCTTTCTAGCAAAATAAATTTGAATCTATTTATATTCAAATAATACATAAAACGGGTATGTTAGCTGTTAGCCTACGATGCTCTAGCAGTGATATATGTATCGGCCCTTCTTGGCGTGGGTCCTCGTCAGGAAGTCAATCTTCAGGGTCAAGGTTGGGGAAGGAAACAAACCTGCAATAAATAACTGAAGCTTCTACCGACTGTAAATATCTTATTCGGGCAAATTACTTTTAAATACCACCGTAGGGAAAAAACTAGTCTTGAAGTTTAATTTTTGACACGACCGCTCATTTTGCTCCACGATTGGGTGATGACAGGAAAAGTTTTTTTTCTGTATTTTGATCAACTTTAGTTTTGTTATTAATGAGGGACTCAAAGCTTAAATTTTATTCCAGTCACTAACCTCGTTCCAAATTTCTAGTAGGGAGTACTCGCCTGAATCTATTATTTTTAAACATCACTGCACAGAAAAATTAGTGCTGAAATTTAGTTTTTGACACTGCTGCTGCTTTTTCTGCATGATTGGGGCGACGACAGGAAATTTTTTTTTCTGCATTTTGATCAACTTTGGTTTTGTTGTTAATAAGGGACTGAGGGTTAAAATTTCTTCCGTCAATCAAAAAAAGAAAGAAAAAAAGTCTGTCACCTTCTTTAAGGTTTTATACTTCAGCCAAAGAGACAATGGGGGAAGAGGTTTATTTTAAGGCTGGGATTAAGTGGGTGGATCTAAGAATTTCAATTAGTTGCCGGGCTGATTGTTTGCCATTGGGAAAACGGAGGAAATATGTCGGAAATAAATTAGGACGTACTGGTCCCTACTTTTGCCCTATGTGCGGTAGCGTGAATGAGAATTTGTTACATCTGTTGTGTCAATGCTGTGACCTAGATGACCTGCGGGTTGAGTTTTTGGGAATGTAATTACAATAAATGATGAAGTATGGATGATGAGCGTTATTGGAAGTAAGTGTTTTCAAGATTTGAAGAGGCTGCATGGTAATGATCCTAAAAGTAGCTTTAGCTAGAATTTCCTTTAGTTTAGTTCTACTATTTCGTTCAAGTGTTCTTTTTTTGTAACCATTTTTGCCGTGGCTTCAGGCTTTTTGTGCAATAAATTATATTCTATTCTATCCCCGTTCCACGTTTCCGGTAGGGAGTACTCGCCTGTATCTAGGTGAATACCTGCTCGGTTCAGACCCTTCGAGAAGCCGTTAGGATAAACAACATGACCAAAGGTTTCGATGCGATTCCAAAAATTTCATATCTGACGCAGACAACTGTATCTCGTAGATATCCGGTCTTCACCAGACTCCTTGAAAGTATTAATAAAATTTAGATTAAGGCCAATGGCAAATCAGCTGAGAAAACTAAGTTCAAATATGGATTCAGCGTCTGTGTTTACCCCTATACGTCAAATATCCAGCTGCCTTTACTTCTGCCAAAATCCCAATTTCTGCCAGATTCTGGGCAAACTACTTGTCCGATAAAAAAACTCAAAATGAATTATGCATTTTATTGTCGAAACTATGTCATAACCATACATTGACGGAGAAATTCAAAATTCAAGATGCAAGTGTTGCCCCTTTGATGTTTCCTCATCGCTTTAAAAAATCACGGACAACAGGGCCCAACCAGCACACGACGTCGTCCACTGCTTCCTGACCGAAGATTGACAATTAAGTGTCTTTTTCTGTGTGTTTATGTGTTTTGTTTATTTTCTTTTTTTTATCTTCATTTACTCCGCCTTTTCAAAATGGTGGGTCATAAATAAATTACTTACTTACTGATATCTCCTTACCCCTAGCCTATGTCGAAGCTCTAATCAACTTCAGATGAAACTTTTACTTGTAACAAATTTTCCGGTTTCTGCCGGATTCCGGGCGAACTACTGGTCAGGCGAAACTAACTTTATGTATCTTCTTTTATTTCCTTAATAGCTCGTACAATTCACTCGCTAGCATTGGATTGTCGTACAGTTTACCACCAATACATATAATAACACTATAAAGACATTTTGATAAATAAGTTTAAAAATTCACAGTCGACACTTAATATATACAATTTACATTACTAATTACTACATAGAATTAAAGTGGTGTATGAAATAGGGTACAAAGGACTTGAGGTACCTATCATTAGAATGTGTATTTGGGCGAACAAGTTTCGGACAAATATCAGTTGCTGCTTTGTGTCTGGTGTTCGCTCGATTAGGGTTTGGTACTTCAAAGTCCGGTAATATAGTTCTATCAAGAATAAATAAGGGAAGAATTGAGAAGACTTGAATCATGCGACTTGTCTTTCCGCCCGATTCTCAAGTATCGCGGGTGGAGCCTACTCGGTGCCTGTCCCGACCACAGAGTAATTATTGGCGCTGATTCTTCTGATCGCCGTTCTCCGTGTCAAGAAAGTGCGCCGAATTCAAATTATACAGAAAAAGGCCGACATTTTGCCGTATGCTCTACAATTAAGTCGCAGCTACCACTAGTTTAAAAGACGAGATAAGGGGCTAAAGTACAATGAGATGATAGAATTGATGTTCAATCAGGCAGAAAAGGACCGATTTGGACTGAATACTACAAGTTTAAAGAAGGAAGGGACAAGTTTCCAAATGTTTTTACTCTAGGCTTAGAAAGTCAGGTAGAATATCCGTCTCTGGAGAAGTGGGAAGTAACATTTACTTCTTCTTTTTTTCACACAAAAATATTCATGTAATCTCCATGGCTGTTCGTGATGAAAGAAAAGAGTTTTAATAGGATAGATAGTGAAACATTTAGACAACTACCCGAGATAATGATATACATTTGGACCAACAATAATAAGTTGTATCCCAAATGCAGATGTTTTGAATGAGATCGTATAGTTGTCAATTTCCATAATCAGTCATTAATTTAAAATTAGGAAATACTTCAACCCAACTGTCTTACCAACTGTTAACTATCCGAGAATTGCTATGAACTAAATTTTGTGTACAGTGTCAACTTAAAACGAAACATAACAACTCTTTGGGTATAGTTAGTCAGCTATGCCCAAAATTCGAATTTGAATGATGCAAAAACATGATAATGTAAAAAAAAAACGATGATGGAAAAGCGGTCTGATATTAGCATAGACAACGACAAATTTAGCCAGATGTAAACTGCAACTATCCGAGATAATGATACACATTTTTGACCAAGAATAATAAGTCCTTTCCACAAATTGAGACGTCTTAAAAGATATCTTACAATCAGCAATCGTTAACTTAAAATTAGGAAATAGTTTACAGCCTACTGTGTTTTGCAACTACACGAGAAAGTGATATGAACTAAATTTTGTGCAGACAGTACAACTTAAAAACAAAACATAATAGCTCATTGAGTACATTTCGACAACTAAATACCTTAAATTGTCCAAGTTTAATACCTGTTCTAGATGCGATTCTTTACAGTCCTGAGAAGACCAAAATAAAATTACAATGATCACACCGATCCTATTGAATCTGAACTAAATGCATGCCTGTTAGGTCTTCGCTTCAGCGTTCAAGTTGCTTAATTGCTCCCCTGAGTCATCAAACGCCGCATTCCATTTGGCTTCATCGTCTTTGTGAAGGGTCGTGATAATATAAGCTTCATATTGCAAATCTGACCCGAGATTGAAAAGTCGTTTCCATTTGTATTATCTTCAGAATCAGCACTGTTTGAATTTCCCGCCTTTTCTGACTGCTTCATCACTTTTGGTTGGAGGTAACACTTAATACTGCAAGAGGCAACACGCGAAGCTCTACCCAGGCTCCACCCCCGATAAATAATATCGGACCAAAAGATATTCAGGATACTGACATCAAGGTTATGTGAGTTCTCAATTCTTCCTTTATTTATTCTTGGTTCTATGAAGGTCCGAGGTCAGGCATTAGCGTCCAAATTCGATTGTCAGTTTGTGTCGTCTTTCAGAGAGAGTAGAGAGACCAAGCTTGGCTAATCCTTCTTCATAAGAAGTATAGGTTGGGCCAAGGATAAACTTCACGACCCTCTTCTGGATACTTTCCAGTCTGTCAGTCTGTCCGTCTGTAAGTCCCGCAATTTTCATATGCGAGTTCAGCATGTCTCCTTATCCCTAGGTAAAACCTCTAATCAACTTCAGATTAAAATTTTATTTTTCACAAATTTCTCGGGCTTTTGACCGGATTCCCGGTGAACTACTTGTCCGACAAGAAAATTATTTTCACATTCAAATTCAAAATGTCGGTATACCCCTGAATCGACTATTTTATCAGCTCTGAAAAATATTTTTTTTTTCTTTCCTTTTTTAAAACCCCTCTCCCATCCCAAATATAAGGCTACAGAGCCCGTCTTCGAACTTGATCTGTACTTTGACAGAAAGAGTCGTCATGCCAAATTTGAATAAAATACCTCAACATCGTTCGAGAGTTATTGTGCTAACAGACGGGCAGACGGACAACTTTTACTAAATCATAGATATCCCTCCACTTACGTTTTGGGATCCCTAAAACCGAGCAGGCATTACGAGACACAGGCGAGTACTCCCTATCGGAAACGTGGAACGGGGTTTTAATGGAAGAAAATTTAAGCCTGAGTCCCTTATTAACAACAAAACTGAAGTTGATCAAAATGCAGAAAAAAACTTTATTGTCTTAGCCCCCATCGTGAAGCAAAAATAGCAGCAGTGTCAAAAATTAAATATCAGCGCTAGTTTTTTCGTGCCGTGATCTCAAAAGTAATAGATACAGGCGAGTCCTCCCTACCAGAAAAGTGGAACTAGGTTATTAAACAACAACTTAAGGTTTCAGTCCCTTGTTAATAACAAAACCGAAGTTGATCAAAATACAGAAAAAAACTTTTCCTGTCATTGCCCCAATCTTGCAGCAAAATGAGCGGTCGTGCCAAAAATTAAAATTCAGGACTAGTTTTTTCCCTACAGTGGTATTTAAAAGAAATTTGCACGATTAAGATATTTATAGTCGGCAGAAGCTTCAGTTAGTTATTGCAGGTGTGTTTCCTTCCTCGGCGCTGACCCCGAAGATTGACAGCATGACGCGGACCCTTGCAAAGAAGGGTCGGAATATCGCTGCTAAAGCATTGTAGTTGACGTACCCGTTTTATGCATTATTTGAATATTTGTTTCAAGGTCAGCTTGGGCTACTGAATCTATGCTTACCCCGTTCTAGCAAAATTCGTCCAGTATGTCATCGTCATCTCCGACAGTAACATCTCCGACCTTGTGTAGTTATTTGCCAAATGGTTTGTCCCACCTACTAGAGGCATGCCGAAGATATACGGAAGTTCTTCTCCGTGGACGCTCCCCCACGTCTAAAACGAAAAGATCCATCAGTGGAAGAGATAGGCAGTAGGTGCATTTTCGCTGATGCCATGGTATCTGTTACCACGGTAACTGGATCTGCAATTAGTCGTTTTTGTAGTTATCGTGGTATCTGATACACGGTGCTCTGCAAAAACGATCCGAACGAACAAAACGAAAAGATCCATCAGTGGAAGAGATAGGCATTAGGTGCATTTTCGCTGATACCATGGTATCTGTTACCACGGTAACTGGATCTGCAATTCGTCATTTTTGCAGTTATCGTGGTATCTGATACACGGTGCTCTGCAAAAACGACTGTTGCCGAAATTGCACTTTTCGAAGTCATCCCAAAAGAAAAACAGATGTCCAGTTACATCACCTAAGTGCTAAACTTCTTTCTCACCAATCTGACAAAATTTGATGAAAGTGAGATGTATTTTCAGATACCACGACCAGTTACCACGGTCGGACCGTAGTATCTGAATATCTGATAACACGATAACTGGCAAGATACCACGATAACTGCAAAAACGACTTTAGAGCGTGGTATCTGTTACCACGGTAACTGGATCTGCAATTAGTCATTTTTGCAGTTATCGTGGTATCTGATACACGGTGCTCTGCAAAAAGGACTGTTGCCGAAATTGCACTTTTCGAAGTCGTCCCAACAGAAAAACAGATATCCAGTTACATCACTAAGTGCTAAACTTCTTTCTCACCAATCTGACAAAATTTGATGAAAGTGAGATGTATTTTCAGATACCACGACCAGTTACCACGGTCGGACCGTAGTATCTGAATATCTGATAACAAGATAACTGGCAAGATACCACGATAACTGCAAAAACGACTTTAGAGCGTGGTATCTGTTACCACGGTAACTGGATCTGCAATTAGTCATTTTTGCAGTTATCGTGGTATCTGATACACGGTGCTCTGCAAAAAGGACTGTTGCCGAAATTGCACTTTTCGAAGTCGTCCCAACAGAAAAACAGATATCCAGTTACATCACTAAGTGCTAAACTTCTTTCTCACCAATCTGACAAAATTTGATGAAAGTGAGATGTATTTTCAGATACCACGACCAGTTACCACGGTCGGACCGTAGTATCTGAATATCTGATAACACGATAACTGGCAAGATACCACGATAACTGCAAAAACGACTTTAGAGCGTGGTATCTGTTACCACGGTAACTGGATCTGCAATTAGTCATTTTTGCAGTTATCGTGGTATCTGATACATGGTGCTTTGCAAAAAGGACTGTTGCCGAAATTGCACTTTTCGAAGTCGTCCCAACAGAAAAACAGATATCCAGTTACATCACTAAGTGCTAAACTTCTTTCTCACCAATCTGACAAAATTTGATGAAAGTGAGATGTATTATACCACGACCAGTTACCACGGTCGGACCGTAGTATCTGAATATCTGATAACACGATAACTGGCAAGATACCACGATAACTGCAAAAACGACTTTAGAGCGTGGTATCTGTTACCGCGGTAACTGGATCTGCAATTAGTCATTTTTGCAGTTATCGTGGTATCTGATACATGGTGCTCTGCAAAAAGGACTGTTGCCGAAATTGCACTTTTCGAAGTCGTCCCAACAGAAAAACAGATATCCAGTTACATCACTAAGTGCTAAACTTCTTTCTCACCAATCTGACAAAATTTGATGAAAGTGAGATGTATTATACCACGACCAGTTACCACGGTCGGACCGTAGTATCTGAATATCTGATAACACGATAACTGGCAAGATACCACGATAACTGCAAAAACGACTTTAGAGCGTGGTATCTGTTACCGCGGTAACTGGATCTGCAATTAGTCATTTTTGCAGTTATCGTGGTATCTGATACATGGTGCTCTGCAAAAAGGACTGTTGCCGAAATTGCACTTTTCGAAGTCGTCCCAACAGAAAAACAGATATCCAGTTACATCACTAAGTGCTAAACTTCTTTCTCACCAATCTGACAAAATTTGATGAAAGTGAGATGTATTATACCACGACCAGTTACCACGGTCGGACCGTAGTATCTGAATATCTGATAACACGATAACTGGCAAGATACCACGATAACTGCAAAAACGACTTTAGAGCGTGGTATCTGTTACCGCGGTAACTGGATCTGCAATTAGTCATTTTTGCAGTTATCGTGGTATCTGATACACGGTGCTCTGCAAAAAGGACTGTTGCCGAAATTGCACTTTTCGAAGTCATCCCAACAGAAAAACAGATATCCAGTTACATCACTAAGTGCTAAACTTCTTTCTCACCAATCTGACAAAATTTGATGAAAGTCAGATGTATTTTCAGATACCACGACCAGTTACCACGGCCGTAGTATCTGAATATCTGGCCAGATACCACACTAACTGCAAAAATGCCTTTTGACCGTCCTATCAGATACCACGACAACTGCAAAACCGACTTCAGACATTGGTATCAGATACCATGGCATCTGCAAAAACGCAACTATTGTTGTCAGGAAGCGAAAACAGCCAATGAGGAAGATTCGGCTACTTGCAACCAGGGGCTTCAAAGTCCAACTGGCTTTCAAATAGTGTCTGTAGCTAAAGATGTAAAAATCACTGTAAAACCTAGTTGACGAGTCGTAAAACCGAATATTTAGATCAACAAAATGTGTTTTTTTTTCAACGGTCTTCGTGGATATGTTGTTACTTTCTGTTCATATGTTGTTCGTCACTGGAGTATATTGGTCTCACCTATGTAAGATACACGTTAAAGAGTACGAAGGGGCACGAGACGAGGTCGTTGTTCCTTTTTAGTTTTGAAAGTAAAGCACTTTATTGGTATAAGTCATACAAAAACTGGGTAGGTAAGTCAAGGACAGGGGGAAACCACTTTTCGATACTTGAGTAAAGGGAACAACAGACAAAAACTTATGTTTCAGTTAACTTTTAAACTGGGGAATCAACAAATTCAACAAACAGTATCTTAACTATGAAATTTATTATTTGGGGCAACAGGTTGGTCATGTATTCTTCAGTCCTGTCGACCATGATTTCGGCCTATATTCAATTAGGATGGGCTGTGTGAAATTGGTCTAGAATTAGGGTGGCAGGAGTTAAAGGCCAAGCTGAGGATTCTGGAAGGTTGGGATTTTGAGAGAAAGTAGCGAGTTAGTTTCTAGAACCAGTCAAAATGACAACGTGTTGACATGTCCGGAAAGTGTGGCTGATGCAAGACAATCGGCAAGAGCATCTGCTTATATAAATAAAAGTAATACTTGGGTGGCCGTAAGAAACAAGGTCATCTTTGACAGATATATGTGCCAATCCTGCTTTGACTACAAGCACAAAAATCCTTAAATTCTTATCCGATCCCACTATAGTTAAAGGACACCTGGCCTGTATTCAGACAGAGCAAGCGACTAAGTGCGAAGGAAAAATTCATTTCAAACACTCTTCGGAAAGGTTTGTAACCGTTTTTTTTTACCAACGTGGGTGCAGTTCTCGCTGTCTTGATGCGGATTCAGGGCTATGTGTGAATCCATCAGAATGGAGAAACATGGTCGTTTTAGCACCCCAGAATAATCCCGCAAGCCTATGCTTTAACAAAATGGAAAGCCAGCCCCTGAAAAACCTGGCCACAATCTCTGTGCCTCCGTTCTTAAGACTGGGGAACTTGTGGAAGGACCTTGTTCTATACTGCGAACATCAGTACCAGAGTACCAAGACCAATACCTGCCAATTGATCATATTCGCGTTCAGCGCTTCCAAGCGGACTAGTTTCTGTTAATCCCCCTATGCCTCACCGTCAGCACTTGGATTAGACATGGTAAAATAGATCCACTGGTTAGTGAGTGGAAAACCTGTCATCTGTGTCCCAGGTTTTGGAGGTTTTGAATATGTCTCAGCAGCAGAAAGTGAAACTGACCCACCACCCTATGGATCCGACTTTTTACTATGTGTTGGTTATGAGGGGTGTTGGTTATGAGGGGATGGGGGACTAACAGAAACTAGGCCACTTGGAGTGCTGAACGGTAATAAGGCCAAATGATCATAAGTCTCGTACACACTCTCCACAGTTCAGCATTTCTGGGCAACTCAGCTGCCATTGGAGAATTAACTCGGAAAAATCAATTAGATAACAACCTGGCTCCTGTTCTCTCACAGAGGAACACGAAACAAGCTTCTAGACTTGAAGTAAACGTTTGAGCCCTAGTTCTCCACCAAGTAATTCGCTTTTAGCTTCAATCTCCAATCAAACTTCCAACCTTGGAAACCGTTTTAGCGATTTCCCGACTAGAGAAAAGCCTCTGGAGACCGTCGGTGTCTCTAAGGAAAGATCGAAAACCAAATATTGTGAAAGTCTTTAATTGGTGTGAAGAACACGAAAATTCACGCTCGGAGAGACATTTCTTTTTGTTTTCTACTTTATAGTCAGACATTTCATTTCAAAACCATACGTTTTATGCTAATATAACTCTCAGACTCCGCTGTAAACAGTCGTAATCCTAGTATTATCCTCACTGGTAAAAAGAACTTGGACTATTTTTCCGATCTTAAGAAACGGAAACAACAGAGCTTTTAAAAGTCCTTTCAAACCATCAGCGCTAAAGATGTGAGAGCCACAGATCAATCAATATCGAAGAAAATTCCAGCGAAACATTAAACAAGTCCCACTACTGAAAACGGCACATTCTTAAAGTCTAACTGAAAAATCAACTTATTTGTGTATCATTTAACATAATAGACTGCATTATTTGGGTTGTGTTAAGGGATATTTTTTATTATTTTTATTTTACTGGTTGCTCCAGTAAAGTATGACGTTCAGAGTATCTACGGCGGACTCAGAACGCAGAATTCTGCTATGACGCGGAAAATTTGAATATCAGTACAAACGCGGCTTTTCAGTGGACAGATGATCAGCTCGCTCACTGCGTGAACACTTATTTTTCGTAAAATTGTTTTCATCAAGCAGACAACACAGGTACAACCGCATACAGGTACCACAAATCCTACAAGGAAATTCCACTATTTGAATATCGATGTTTCGTCAATACCGGAGCAGCAAAGTAGCCTATAGGCTACTTCGAAGTAGACTAACGCATTTTCATTGGGTCTTCGCGCCTCTTTGGGTGAAGAAGTGATGGGTAATTAGATTGTCATATCTCAGCCCTTTTCGGTTAAACTTTAACGATCTCCTCTTGTCCTCAAGCCGGAACTGATAATTGACCGTTCAGAAGCTTAGAGACCGGACCTTGCAGCAATCCCCTGGGATCGAATGGGATTTGTAAGAAAGGACTTAAAACGAATATGTCAGCCAAGATATTAATCAGCGATGTTTCGGTCCTTCTTGGCAACGGTCCTGTTCGGGCTGTAGAGGGCTACATGGCCTTCAACCGAATGGTATATATTTATTTATTTTTCTTATCTCGGATGGTATATTTTTCTCTTTTTTTCTGAACTTTCAAAATAATGATACAGCCTCCATTGTTTCCTTGGTGTGTGCAGGCTGGATCTTTGCTTTACTAGAAGTTTCTAAACCCGGAAGTTTGTCTCGCTTTAAATGTCGCAAGCGTGGTGGGCGGCGCAATTACTGTGGCCCGTTTTCAAAGCTAGGAAAGCATAGGTCTTAGCACTACTCCCTATTGTCATTTTGCTCTGGGCAGAAGACTATTGGCCCTTAAAGCCGAATAAAAAACCGCCGGAGGGGGCATTTTTGTCTTTCAGTTGGGTGCGCGCCTCTACATAGACACGACACTACGTAGACACGTCAGTAAGTAGACAAAATCCGACGCTACATGGACAAATTTCCCGACACTACGTGGACAAAAAAAAACCGACACTACGTGGACACGACGGTACATCGAACGAAGCTACGTAGACACGACGGTACATCGAACGACACTACGTGGACACGACGGTACGTCGAACGACACTACGTAGACACGACGGTACGTCGAACGACACTACGTGGACACGTCACTACGAGGACAAAATCCGACACTACGTCGAAAATCAAAAAGTGTCTACGTAGTGTCGGTACCTGTACCGTCGTGTCTATGTAGTGTCGGTACTTGTACCGTCGTGTCCATGTAGTGTCGGTACCTGTACCGTCGTGTCCATGTAGTGTCGGTCTTCGTACCGTCGTGTCTCTGTAGTGACGTGTCCATGTACTGACGCTTTTTTCGTTTCGATGTAGTGTCGTGTCCATGTACTGACGCTTTTTTTTCGTTTCGATGTAGTGTCGTGTCTTCGTAGTGTCGCCTGTGTGTTTTGTCTCTGTAGTGTCGCCAGTCTCTTAAAATTCTCCAGCGTTTCTGTTTTAAGGAATATAGGATGCATTGCTAGCTAGCTTCACTTTTGTTTCTTGGTTTGAGTCCGCCCATGTTCGTAGTCATGTTCGGCACCCGGACAGTAGATGGTGCTATGGGTTTGCAGAAGCCGTTTTATATATAATGGAAAGCTTGACGGTGGGAATCGGATTGCATGTCTCTGAGCTTGAGCATGCGTGGGTTAGTAGTTTGGGGTTGGGAAGATATGGTAGGATGGTTGAAATTCTCACCAGACTTACGATTCACCAGCAACATTTCTTCCCCTAGGCTAGCTTAGGGATTCCGCATGCGACCATATCCAGTCGGTTTTTCTTGAAATCAGTCGATTTTTTTCAAAACTTTCGTTTTCTCCGGCAAAAATGACCGCCATTTGGTAAAATTCTCCAGCGTTTCTGTTTTAAGGAATATAAGATGCATTGCTAGCTAGCTTCACTTTTGTTTCTTGGTTTGAGTCCGCCCATGTTCGTAGTCATGTTCGGCGCCCGGACAGTAGATGGTGCTATGGGTTTGCGGAAGCCGTTTTATATATAATGGAAAGCTTGACGGTGGGAATCGGATTGCATGTCTCTGAGCTTGAGCATGCGTGGGTTAGTAGTTTGGGGTTGGGAAGATATGGTAGGATGGTTGAAATTCTCACCAGACTTACGATTCACCAGTAACATTTCTTCCCCTAGGCTAGCTTAGGGATTCCACATGCGACCATATCCAGTCGGTTTTTCTTGAAATCAGTTGATTTTTTTCAAAACTTTCGTTTTCTCCGGCAAAAATGACCGCCATTTGGTAAAACCTTGCCCCCTCCCCAAAAAAAAAAAAATCTTTTGGCTAGTAACGCCTCTGATCCTGAATATCGTCAAGTGAACTGTAAATCACAGTCTGCTGATTGTCCCCAGAGTCACCAAGGGCCACATCCCCAAGGACTTATAATCCTCATCGGTCAACACAATGAAAATACGCACCAATATGCTTTTAAAACGGGATGTTTTAAAAAAAGATAATCACATGATCAAAAGCTATTCTTCAGCGTGTTAAAAACAACAACAAAATAATATCGGAAGAAGGGACTAAATTGACTTTGCAGTCAGTTGAACTTTATCCTTTTCAATCGTAGACATCGTGACGGATGAAAAACTTGGAACAATATCTTATATAATCTAGTTGGTATTAGAAAGCTATGCGTAAATTTCCAGGATTAAAATACCATAGATGACACTAAAAATTATTATGAAACTACCTCATTGTTTTACATTGTGTTGCGAGAGCAACACTTTGGTTTTGTCCTCGTTTTTTTTTTTTTTTTTTTTTTTTTTTCCTATGACTCCGATTTCATTTTATTCCTGGTAACTGGGAAGGGTCTAACCTGTGCGGTTTTTACGGAAAGTGTGGACCTTAGGCCGGATTGATGAATATGACATTACATTTTGGAAAGCTCCGTAGAACTCTTGCCTGGGGCCAATAAGGATGGTTTTTGCTTGTCATCGAGCCAGAGCCTACGGTTTGCGAAGTGAAGTGGAGTTGTATAGCCTATGTCGGAGAGGACCATCTCAAGTTGTGTAGCGAACCTTTCGTTTCATCAAACCATGTTTCTGCTTTCGAGTGGAAAGCTCCGTTCTAGCACGCTAGCAGGCAGGCACCAGTTTCAAATTGAAGATGGACAAAAATCTATAAGTGTTAAATATATGCGGCAGTTACCCGGCCCCACAGCCAACATATCTTCTTTGAGTGATAAATAGAAAAATCTACAGAGACAAAAAAGTGGCTTTTTCCCACGGGTCCGAAAGTGCTGCCATCTATTGTTTCTGTCCATGTCTGCGACGATTCCAGCTGAGTTTATAATTTTTTTTTTTTGCACTTGGTTTTGCGGTAGAGTAACGGTATCAGATGTGCCCCTTAAACTTCAAAAGTTCTCTCATTGCTAAAGAAACTAGAGCTTATCCTTTGCTCCTTTCTAAGTCGTGACGTTAGAAAGTTGGCCTACGGCAAAAAAGTCAACTTTTGAACTAAGACAGGTAGAATTTTTTTTTCGACGGCAATCGATAGCCATTGATGGGCTGATCAAAGTATATGTCATCCATTTTTTGGTACAAAAATTCCTTCATGAGATACACCAGTTTGAAAATTTCAAAGGGGTTGACAACTTCAGTAGTAAGGTACACCGAAAACAAAATTAGGCGATACCTGTTATGAGACATGTAGGGGACTTTTAAGCAACAGTCGACTGTTGGCTCATAATCATCTTTGGTAATGAGGGGTTTGCCGCTTTTGCTAGTTGGTGTACCTGTTATTTGTTTCCGGTGTATTCGATGGTAAGAACAATTTGGTTCCCAATGGTAAGATATGCAAGGGACTTGTAAGTAATAATCGGCTGTTATGCTACAATCATCTTCTGCGATGATGGGTTTGCAACTTTTGCTAGCTGGTGTACCCATTATTTGTTTTCGGTTAAGGGTTAATGTATATCACGGGAGAGGGACTTGTAAGTAGGAATCGGTTCACGAGTGGCTAGGAATTTTTGCAATTGGGTGCACATTGTATTCGATTTCTATAAATCTGACAGTAAGAAAGTTTGTGTCGATGGTCTATCAATGTAACCTAGGATTAACTGTTTACATAACGGATACAAACGAAAATGTAAAGCAATGAGGTAGTTTCATAATAATTAATAGTGTCATCTATGGTATTTTAATCCTGAAAAGTTACGGATAGCTTTCTAATGCCAACTAGATTATATAAGATATTGTTCCAGTTTTTCATCCGTCACTATGTCTACGATTGAAAAGGATAAAGTTCAACTTGACCGCAAAGTTAATTTAGTCCCTTCTTCCTATATTATTTTGTTGTTGTTTTTACAACGCTGAAGAATACCTTTTGATCATATGATTAATTTTTTTTACAACATCCCGTTTAAAAAGCTTCGATAAGTTGACAACTTCAGCATTAAGCGACAGCGAAGAAACAAACCAGTTTGAAAGTTTAAAGGGGTTGACAACTTCAGTAGTAACGTACGCACTGAAACCAAGGCGATATCAGTTGTGAGACATGTAGGGGACATGTATGCAACAGTCAACTGTCGGCTCATAATCATCTTCGGCACCTGTTATCTGTTTCCGGTGCATTCGATAGTAAGAACAATTTGGTTCCCAATTGTGAGACATGCAATGGGCTTCTAAGTAATAAGCGGCTGTTATGCTACAATCATCTTCAGGGATGAGGAGTTTACAACTTCTGCTCGCTGGTGTACCCATTATTTTTATCCGGTGGTGAACTTGATGTCTATCGCGGGAGAGAGACTTGTAAGTAAGAATCGGTTCACGAGGGGCTAGAACTTTTGTAAATAGGTGCACATTGTATTCGAATTCTATAAACCTGACGGTAGAAAGTTTGTATCGATGGTCTATCGCTGTAACCTAGGATTAACTTTTTCCGCAACGGGTACAAACGATAATGTAGAACAATGAGGTAGTTTCGTAATAGTTAATAGTGTCATCTACGGTATTTTAATCCTGAAAAGTTACGGATAGCTTTATAATAGCAACTGGATTATATAAGATATTGTTCCAAGTTTTCATCCGTCACGATATCTACGATTGAAAAGGATAAAGTTCAACTGACCGCCGAGTCAATTTATTCCCTTCTTCCGATATTGTTTTGTTGCTCATAATCATCTTCGGCAAAGAGGGGTTTGCAGCTTTAGCTAGTTGGCGTACCTGTCATTTGGTGGTAAGAACAATTTGGTTCCCAATTGTAAGACATGCAAGGGACTTGTAAGTAATAATCGGCTGTTATGCTACAAACATCTTCTGCGATGATGGGTTTGCAACTTTTGCTAGCTGGTGTACCCATTATTTGTTTTCGGTTAACTTAATGTATATCACGGGAGAGGGACTTGTAAGTAGGAATCGGTTCACGAGGGGCTAGGAATTTTTGCAAATGGGTGCACATTGTATTCGATTTCTATAAATCTGACGGTAAGAAAGTTTGTGTCGATGGTCTATCAATGTAGCCTAGGATTAATTGTTTACACAACGGATACAAACGAAAATGTAAAGCAATGAGGTAGTTTCATAATAATTAATAGTGTCATCTATGGTATTTTAATCCTGAAAAGTTACGGATAGCTTTCTAATACCAACTAGATTATATAAGATATTGTTCCAAGTTTTCATCCGTCACGATGTCTACGATTGAAAAGGATAAAGTTCAACTGACTGCACAGTTAATTTAGTCCCTTCTTCCTATATTATTTTGTTGTTGTTTTTACAACGCTGAAGACTACATTTTTACCATATGATTAATTTTTTTAGAACATCCCGTTTAAAAAGCTTATGCTATAATCATCTTCAGCGATGAGGGGTTTGCAACTTTTGCTAGCTGGTGTATCCATTATTTTTTTCCGGTGAATTTGATGTCAATCACGGGAGAGGGACTTGTAAGTAAGAATCGGTTCACGAGGGGCTGGAAATTTTTTAAAATTGGTGCACATTGTATTCGATTTCTGTCAATATGACGGTAAGAAAGTTTGTATCGATGGTCTATCGCTATAACGTAGGATTAACTGTTAACGCAACGGGTACAAACGATACGGTAATGTAAAACAATAAGGTAGTTTTGTAATAATTAATAGTGTCATCTATGGTATTTTAATCGTGAAAAGTTACGGATAGCTTTATAATATCAACTAGATTATATAAGATATTGTTCCAAGTTTTCATCCGTCACGATATTTACGATTGAAAAGGATAAAGTTCAACTGACCGCAAAGTCAATTTGGTCCCTTCTTGCAATATTGTTTTGTTGTTGGTTTTACAACGCTAAAGAACAGCTTTTGATCATGTGATTATTCTTTTTAGAACATACCATTTTAAAAGCTTCGATAAGTTGATAATTTCAGCACTTTACCGACAGCGAAGAAACAAAACCAAAGTGTTGCTCTCGCAACACTTTATTCGGCGAAGCCGGACAAAGGTTGCCGCAACACTTCACTTTGCCCGGGCAACGTAGGTCTAGTTTTCATTTGTATCCGTCGCGTAAACATTTAATCCTAAGTTAGAGCGATAGACCATCGACACAAACTTTCTTACCGTCAGATTTATAGAAATCGAATACAACGTGCACCCATTTGCAAAAACTTCTAGACCCTCGTGAACCGATTCCTACTTACAAGTCCCTCTTCCGTGATGGACATCAAGTTCACAGAAAACAAATAATGGGTAGGCCTACACCAGCTAGCAAAAGCTGCAAAGCCCTCATCGCTGAAGATGATTGTAGCATAACAGCCGATCATTACTTACAAGTCCTTTGCATATCTTACCACTGGGAACCAAATTGTTCTTACCATCGAATACACCGGAAACAAAGAACAGTTAGACCAACTAGCAAAAGGTGCAAACCCCTCATTGCCGAAGATGATTATGAGCTAACAGTAGACTGTTTGCTTAGAAGTACCCTACATGTCTCACAACTGGTATCGCCTATTTTTGGTTTCAGTGTGTACCTTACTACTGAAGTTGTCAACCCCTTGAAATTTTCAACCTGGTGTATCTCATGATGGAATTTTTGTACCAAGAAATGGATGAAATATACTTTGATCAACTCCATCCACGGCTATCGACTGCCGTCGAAAAAATTTTCTACTTGTCTTAGTTCAAAAGTTGGGAAACTTTCTAACGTCACCACATAGAAAGGAGCAAAGGATAAGCTCTAGTTTCTTTAGCAATGAGATAACTTTTAAAGTTTAAGAGGCATATCTGATACCATTTCTCTACCGCAAACCCAAATGCAAAAAAAACGAAACAATAGATGGCAGCACTTTCGGACCCGTGTGAAAAAGCCACTTTTTTGTTTCTGTAGGTTTTTCTATTACCACTCAAAGAAGATATGTTGGCTGTGGGGCCGGGTATCTGCCGCATATATTTAACACTTATAGATTTTAGTCCATTTTCAATTTGAAACAGGTGCCTGCTTGCTTGCGTGCTAGAACGGAGCTTTCCACTCGAAAGCAGTAACATGGTTTGATAAAATGGAAGGTTCGCTACACAACTTCAGATAGTCCTCTTTGACATGGGCTATGTAACTCCACTTCACTTCGCACACCGTAGGCTCTGGCTCGAGGACAAGCAAAAACCATCATTATTGGCCCCAGGCAAGAGTTCTGAGCTTTCCAAAATGTACTGTCATATTCATCAATCCGGCCTAAGGTCCACACTTTCCGTAAAATCCGCACAGGTTAGACCCTTACCAGTTCCTAGGAATAAAATGAAATCGGCGGCATAGGAAACAAAAAAAACTTAGGACAAAACCAAAGTGTTGCTCTCGCAACACAAAAATGTAAATAGGTAAAATTAAAAGAATGAAGTTTCCCGAATAGGCCTATCTACAAGACACAAATGTCTGGATCAAATATTAAATTTTTGGGATCCCATCGTAACCTTTGGTCTTGTTCTTTTGACCGTTAATTACGCGCGTATATCTTTGAATTCCGCCAGGGGTCTAGCAGATGGGCTGACGGCAAGAATTTACAGATTCACTCCCACAAGAGAGGCCGGATTGACCTCCAAAGAGGCATAATTAGAACCACACCAAGTTTTGTTGACGGTTCTGTTTGGAAGTTTTGACTGGTCTGAACTGGATTATCCTGAATATCGTCAAGTTATAGCTTGTTACTCGGGGCCCAAACAGCGGCCAATTCTCGATTATCGGCTAATTTACGTGCGTACTTACCGGTTGAAAAAAACAAACAGTGGTCTATCTTCCAAATAGGCGCGTATTATTGAGATAAGGTAAATTCTGCGAATGCGACCTTTGATGTCTCAAGGGATAGTATACAAACCGTATTTAGGGGAATTAGGTCAAACTTGGTGAGTGTTAGGGCAATCCAGTTCAAATTCTGTCAGACCAATGTTGAACATAGCATGATTTTTCATCCGAAGATTACTAAATGATTTCGAAAAAGGTACATCAGCGGATGTTCTGTTTATGCTTGATTTTCCCATTCAGCCCTCACTAAAAAGTGACTGAACAATAATAAAAGTTACATTCTGTTTTCGTATTATTTATTTTATAGATAATTATCCCTTATGTTCTCATATAAACATGCAAATATTTAAATTAATTTTATTTGCTTTATGAGTTAAAATTGCTAAGTCGCCTGAAATCTGTCAAATGTATTTGGCTGTGACATACCCACAAAGATGTTTTGTGTTAATTTCATACATTTTGTTACAAACAAAGAGAATATTCGAAATTTCGGAAGTTTTGTAGTTTTGCAATAGTTGATAGGTCGTATTGAGCAGGTCAGCCGCTGTTTACGCGTTTATTTCGGTCCCGTGTGAACAAGCTTTTAGATTGAAAACCCTAAATTACAGTCTGCTGGTCATCCCAAAGGGTTTATAATCCTCATCGATCGTGAAATTCGTGAAAATGCTGAAAACCCGAAGAAAAACCGTGATGAAAATCCGCACGTGGCTGAGTTTGGATTATTTTTTAACCGCTAATTACACGCGTATCATCTTTGAATTCCGCCAGCGCTCCTAGCAGATATGCTTCTGGCAAGCTTACAGACTCGCTCCCCCCACAGAGCCGGATTGGGTTCGGACTCCTGAAGAGACACAACTGGAATCCTAGCTCTTAGTTCCAACCAAGTTTGGTTTGGACCCGACCATCCTTTCGGGTCTATTTGCTGATCATTGGATTCTGGAAAGCCCCCGCCCTCCCCTAACCTATGGGTCGGATCGTAACCGGACTTGTTTCTGTCTATTTCAGGTCCTAAGCTTTATTTGGGTACAAAATTTCTTAGTCCTCGCTTTCTTATGTGTGCCCGAAATCGAGATCCCGCAGACACACAAACCAAAGCCAAATTTTAACAGATAGCAGAGACAAGGTTGGGGTGTCATCTAGCGACTTTAAATCAAGTGTTGGCGTACGCAAAGGGGAGCAGGCAGAAACTTTATTGTTATTTTGAACTTAAACATGTAAACAAAAAAAAATCCTGGACAATATCCTAAGCTGGAATTTCGACATGGAAGAGACACAAATTTCCGACACTACAGGGACACGACGCTACATGGACACGTCAGAACGAAGAAAAACAAAGGCCCGACACTACGAAGACACGTCACTACGTCGAAAACGAAAAGGCGTCACTACATAGACACGACGGTATGTCGAACGACGCTACGTAGACACGACGGTACATCGAACGACACTACGTAGACACGACGGTACATCGAACGACACTACGTAGACACGACGGTACGTCGAACGACACTACGTGGACACGTCACTATGAGGACAAAATCCGACACTACGTCGAAAATCAAAAAGTGTCTACGTAGTGTCGGTACCTGTACCGTCGTGTCTATGTAGTGTCGGTACTTGTACCGTCGTGTCCATGTAGCGTCGGTACCTGTACCGTCGTGTCCATGTAGTGTCGGTCTTCGTACCGTCGTGTCTCTGTAGTGACGTGTCCATGTACTGACGCTTTTTTCGTTTCGATATAGTGTCGTGTCTTCGTAGTGTCGTGTCTACGTAGAGACATCATCCCTTTCAGTTTACTATCTTCACCCATTCACACAAGCTTGCCAACCTTAAAGTTCAATGGGCACATCAAACTACCCCAATCCCACTCTGTAACAACCTAGGAGCAATGCTTACCCCCTAGATCAGCAGCTTTTTCAACAGTTTCCTCTCTGTGATATTTCAAAGCGTAATTTTTGGGGCCAGTATATACTCAATTTACTAGCTTGGACAAAGATAAAAGTGATGTTCTTATAATACTTGGTAGATCTTTAATTTATGCATAAATCAGGTTGTATAATTCAGATTTGAATAGGTTTTTTGTTTTTGAATAATTTTTGTAGCTAGATTATTTTTTAATAAGCTTATTGCATATGCTGGTACATTTTATAAAGCAAGCTAATCAAGCTTCACAACACTATTGAACAAAGAAAAACTTTTAATAGGCACTTTAAGCCATGGAACTTCTGATGAAACACTAGAACAATCAGGTAAACTGCATCTGCGGCTTGACCTTGGTGACATCTCAAATATATTCTTTTCTATCAAGCATTGCTGGGAGTTTTTGAATTTCCTGCCACGATATCCCAGCTCCTTAGCTTTGGATCGCCGAAACGCCAGAGAGGTAAAGACAAGGGATAAAAAGAAAACGGCCGACTTTCGTAGCGCCTTTTAAAGGAAGTCGGAAATGTGTATTTGTGAATCATTAAATACAAAGTAAAGCATTAGAAGTGTCCATTGTGCTTTAAATATTTTTCTAGAAAAAAGCCAGGTCTGCAAGAGGATGTTTCTTTCGAGCGTTGCCGAGTCACTCGGAACTATTAGACGTGACGTGCCGGACAATTCTCTATATGACCAAGTCCAAAACACGCCAGTGATTCTGAGGAAGAAGGAGTAAACGTGTCCGTAACGACACAACGACTCAAATCCTGAGTCAGCGCAGCTTTAACACCGTTTCTTCGTTTCATCCGCAGGTATTGTGTCTTTTCAGACGCAGTTCACGCAGTGTCTTGTCCGGCAAATACAAAACATTCAGACAAAACATTTCGCATCTGTGTATTTTGTAAATTTGTATTCCTCTTCTAGATTTTAGCTATTCGGATTAAACTTTACTGATTGATTGATTGATTGATTGTTCACTGGCCAGAGAGGTTCCCAAACCTGGCGATTCGTCAGATGACAGTGCAACACCTTATCACTGAAGTCATTAAGATTTGCCGGCGGAGATATCTGGGCTCTGCAGTCAGGATGAAAAGCACCAGACTCACGAACGCTATCCCCCAGTGGCAATCCCAGGGATCAAGACAAAGAGAGTGACTGAAGACGACCATTCGTCGCGTCTTCTTCTTCGTCTCCACAACATCGACACTGAACAAGAAAATGTATGGGCAGTGGTTCATATGAAAGACCATTGACAAATGTCCATGGAGCCACTGGAGATGCAGGAGCAACTGAGGTAAGGTGGGCGACAATCACCACATTCTCTCTACTACCGAAAGCTGTATCTATATATATGTCTAGCACACCTTCTGCGCTCCTTCTATACTATTTCGCTCTGGTCTCATTCATGGTCTGCGGAAGAAGGAGATTAAAACGATGAGATCATGTTGTTTTAAATATGCAAAGCACCTGCTCTACTTGTCGAAATTATGTCATAACCATACATTGACGGAGAAGTTCAAAATTCAAGATGCAAGTGTTACCCTTTTGGATGTTTCCTCGTCGCTATAAAAAACATTTACCACCTTCTCTCTACTACCGAAAGCTGTATCTACAGAGATGTCTAGATGTATAGTGGTGCCTTGAGGGCCTGGGAATGAATGAACATGGGCCAGAGTCCTAGAACAGTTTAGTACAGTCAATCTACGAAATTTACTAGCTTAACCTTGAACACATTGCAAATCGTTTTCACACTGTCAAGAAAGAGAATTTGTCTACAACGTATCCAAAATCTAAAGCGCTATAGCTAAAGCCGAAATAGTATTTTTCTTAACTTTAATTCCGTTTAAAAAAAAAAATGCGGTCTGTAAAGCATGTTTCTATACCAGTTTAGCTTCACGAACCTGTTTCTCGTGTCAATTTTAATTTCTAATTTATTATTTAATCTTGAGTTTAATTTCTTAAAAAGACTTTTTCGTTTTACAGCACGGAAGAAACAAAAGTGTTTGAAATGCGGCCTAAGAGGCATGTTTCTAGATTATTTTTAATTCGAAAACTCATTTGTTGTTCAAGCTCCTCGCGTGTTCTAGAAGTATGTAAATCAATCCGTACCGCTTATCGTCCCCAACCGGCGGCGCTATAATCGTAAAGCTTTGGGAAATTTGCATAGCATCTTCTGCGCTCCTTCTATCCTATTTTGTTCTGGTGTCACTCATGTTCTGCGAAAGAAGGAGATTAAAAGATGTGATCATGTTATTTTAAATATGCAAAGCAACTGCTCTACTTGTCGAAATTATGTCATAAGCATACATTGACGGAAAAGTTCAAAAATTTTGGACAACAGGGTCAACCAGCGCACGCCGTTATCCACTGCTTCTTAGCCGAAGACTGAAAATTAAGTGTATTTTTCCGTGTGTTTATATGTTTCATTTATTTTCTTTCATTTACTCCGCTTTTTCAAAATGGCGGGTTACATATAAATTACTTACTTATTTCCAATGTTCGTTTTTCTTTCTGTGATTTTGAACTATGATTTACAATAGTTATTAATGAATAAATATCGTTTTCGATATTAGGTCCGATATCGTCCAACACTAGGCAAGACGAGCCCAGTGGGACTAGTCGAATCCCCAGGCCCAGAAGCCGCGGTCAACTGATTGTTTCTATATTTTTTTCACCTAGTGCCAAAAAGTGATTTTAAGTTCGCCTTCGTTTCGAAGTTTTTCTGCAGGTATCAGAGCACTGAAAAAACTCTAACCCAAATTTGGAAATTCCAGATAGTGCCCTACACTAGGGAGCACTGCGCAAAGCTCCGACCAAACTAGCCACACAAAGACTGTATGTGATTGTGTAGATAATCTAATAAAAAGTTGCTCACCACTTTCGGTGTGAAAAGTTGGCTCTGAAAGTTGGCATACCGCTGAATCTCGTGTTTTTACACTTTAACTTGGGTGGCGGGGGTGGGGAGTATAAGGCAACTGACTTGTTGAATTGTAGGTGCCTCCTGACCTCTCAGCCTGAGCCATCCCATCGCAGCGTGTATTTATAACCATACTACAACCATACTTACCAGTTACCCCCTCTCTGCAAATCTTATACCACCCCATGCATTTCATCTACCAAAAGCAACGCGACCACTTTCTGAAAATCTGCAAGGAATTGTGTTGGCTCTCTCCAGCTCGGCTAGGCGATTTAATACTGTTCTTGTATTCACCCGAAGCCTACGGTAGCCTACTGTTTTAAATTGTCAGTCATGGATTAGAGTTTTGCATCTGCTGAAAGTATTCATCCCTATGACATCTATACCTTGACGTCGCCCTTACTGATTTTCTGTTTCTTACATCTAAATCCAGGGCGAACTTATGGCTTAGCACCAAAGTAACATGCCATTTGGCTCATACCCCCCCCCCCCCCCCCCCATTGTTATATCACAAGGACAAACCCATTTTCAGGGAATAACACGCCACAAGGGGCAGGGAATTTCGTCAGATTGTATATACAAGCACACGTGGTTTGGATGTGGCTAGTTTGGTTTGTCTGCAGAATTTGAAAGCCTACCAAAGCGCTCCTCAGTCCACAGTCCAACTATCTCTACAGAATATATTCATTCCTAGAAAACCTACTGAAACATAAGACCTTACATTTCTTGGGAAGACTGCCTGTACCGCACATGTGGACATGTGGTAGGCAATTTAGTTTGATTGTGTACACCACCAAAGACGGTTCGTGCAGGGCAGAGATGTTCCTAGCCAAAATGTTTGGGGTGGGGCAAGGTATTTACCGACTGGCTGGTCATTTTTACTGACTGTTTTTGCAGATAAAAACGACTATTATTGAGAAAAAGTTACTGTGTTGACGAAGCCAAAGTTTATGAAAAACTACTATATTTACTATATATTTTACGAGAAACGGACTGTTTAAAAAAAAAAATCGACTGTTTCCAAGAAATCGCGTCGCTTCGCGCCGACTCGGCTATTTCTACCGACAAGATTCGGGAGGAGCGTCCACCGCTCCCCCTAGTCTTGACGGCCATGATGAGAGGACCTAAACATCTCGTACAGCACTTCGCTCCCGAAATGGTTGGACTAGAGGACTTGGAAGTAGGATAAGATCTTAATCATTACCAGGGTCTTCCTGCCAAATTTAATTTCTATCCAAATTCTAGCCTTTTCAAAACCTCAATCCTGAAACTGGCTTTAGACCCCCGTCAAATGACGCACCCTTCCACAAAACAGAGAATATTACGAAAAGTGCTGCAGGCGGAATTTCCGAAATATTTATGATTAGATATTCTTGAGATCCAAAATAAAAGTAAGGACTATCGACGAAATCGCAGATCATCCCTTTTGTCTGCGACCAATGCTTCACTCGACCTCTTCTGAGTTTCGAGGTTCTTGGTAACTTCCAAATCTTGGCAATTATAACGAATATGTCACCGAATCCCAGTTATTATACCGAATAAGTTTAGACCGAGAGCATGTTCGGGATTCTGTATAACTACCGTATCCCGGTTATTGTACCGAATTGTTTTGGTATCGAAACACAACCGAACAATATTCATCTTCGGTATACTTCCGTCAAAATTGGAACAAAGTCAGGATTCGTGGTTAACTTCCTAATCCTCGAAATTATACTGAATAAATTACCGAATCCCAATCGTGACCCCGAATAGTTCCGGCATCGAAAAATTACGAAATAATTTCAGTAAATTCTCTCACCAAAGTTGTGATAACTACCGGATACTGGCAATTATACCGAATACCGATCATTATACCGAAGAGGTTTGTACAGATATCCTATTTAGGATTCTGTATAACTACCAAATCCCCATAAATACAACGAACAGGTCTGCTATCGAAAAAACACCGAACAATACTACAATACGAACAATAATTACAGAATGCTGACAACTATACCGAACCCGGTCATTATACCGAAGAGATTTGTACAGATAGCCTATTTAGGATTCTGTAAAACTACTGAATTCCCGTAAATATAATGAACAGTTCTGCTATCTAAGAAATACCGAACAATTTTAGTAAAATGTTGGGCCTCCGTGCCAAAATTTTACCGAATCTCAAAAAGGTGGGGGGGGGGGCGGCACCCCCCCCCCCCCTTGCGACGCCCTTGATCATTACTAGTTATTCGGGAAGTGCCATTGATTATCAGAGGTAGTCGGTACATAACATTTTCAATGCAGGATTTTTTTTCACTTGATTTTCATGAGTTTCGTACTAAAAAATCAGAATCAGAACGAAGAGAGACACATTTCGATTTTTCATGTTTTGTATATATCTTAATACGAAGTTTTCTTGTTAGTTTATTTTGTTTTATTTTCTCGTTGTTTATTTGCTCCGCCCATTCCTCTTTTGTTGTTTGGCGGGCTATAAATACAATTCATTCATTCATTCATTTAAGCACAATTGTCTTAGTCGTTTTTTTGTCGTTTAGTCAAGGGGCAGATGGTCTTTCTCTGAGCTTTTTTGTCAAGACAAAAAAGACCCAAGAAACAGTTCCAGGACGTCAGTTGACACTATATACATGCCTAGTTTACCTTTTCGTAAAAAAAAACTGTTTACATAAAAAAAGAAAATAAAAAGAAAAGACGTCTCTGAAACTGACAATAAGTTCCGGAAAAGGTTTCTGTGGGCCAAAGTAGCACAAAACATGTTTTGCAAGCCACAATTCGTCACTTATTTTTTTTTAAATATCCATAAAAAGGGATAAAAGTGCACAAAAATTTTTAATTTCACCCTACAGTAGCATTTTGAATTTTGGATATGTTGTAGAGATTTTTTTTCTGACCAGGATAGGGTCAAAAACATTTGTTTTTAAATTTGTTCCAGGTCAAACTCTAGATTGACTATGATGTAAATTTGAGAAATAGCAATAAACGGGATTTGGAAATATAATCAGCAGTAGGAAGACCGGTGCCGATTCGATAATCTCCATGTCACACAAATACAAACAAATAGGCCTAACCAGTCAGTGGGTAAAGGCCGTTCGTTGAACCAACATTTTCTGCAGTATAGCTCGGGCAAACTTTTTCTCAACGCGAGCAGTCAACACTTGGAATAACCTGCCGTTACCTGCCTGAACATGCCGACCAGGCGCCAAATATGAACAGCTTCAAGAACAGAGTTGGTAAGTTCTGGATAGAAAACAACAGCAAATTCAATACATTGGCTGAATGGTCAAAATAGCTATAAGATCAACCAACTACAAACTCACCGAACAAACAGAGGGCATTGAACAGGCAGGCCCAATGCCGGACAGTGTTGCCACATGAAAAATATTTAGAGAGTGACTTTTGGCCCAAAACAGAGAGTGAATTGGGAGTGAAGCTTATTCTCATGAAATGTTCACTTTAGGTCGGAATCGTCTCTGTAAAAATTACACATTTTAATTTTACTTCCATGAAAAAAATTGAAATGGTCACTTCTGGTCGGAATCTTTGCTGCAATTTAATACATTTGGTAATTTTCTGAAATATACTGATTTTCATGTCCTACGTAGGACAAGAGTGACAAAAACAAAATGAGTGACCACTCACACTATCGTGCGACACATGGCAGCCCTGCTGCCGGATGGTGCTGAACAACTTTTAAGTGACTTTAAGTAACTTTAAGTAAGTAAAGGTCCACAGGCTTTCATGTCGACAGGTGTGCCGTAGTAATTGTATCGCGGTAATCAATTGCAATAGCCTTTTCCGAGTACGTTATCATTCTTTGGAATATTAGTCCCTTCTTAAATCAAGAAAGGACAAGTAGCAGAGAGAATAAAGATACTGTGTGGTGCAGACAACCCCGAAGAAACCTAAGGAACCAGACACACTGCAGACTCGAAATCTTGCGTATTCTGGGAAAAAACTAATGACTGTGATGAACAACGGTATCAACAGTTTTGATTGGGGATATAAATGAGAAGCAGAAACAGCTATTTTGCTTTTTACGAGTGCGTGACGCTTGCAAGAAATTTTACCCGAAGTCCCATTTATTCTGGAAAGTATGACCCAAGTTATGTAATGAAAAACGGTATTCAGACTTGATGGGGGATATTAATAAAAAGCTGGAGCAGCTGTTTTGCCTTTTTATGATGGAGGGATACATACTTCAACTCTAGTGCATCCACAACTCTAGTTTGTGTAGCCTTCCAGCTATGAGGTGTTGACAGCCTGTTCAACAGTAATACTATCGGGGGGGGGGGGGGGGGGGGGGTGAGGAGGGTTCTGAATTTTGCTAGATATGTCGAAGGGAACTGTCTTTCTTGCTTCTCGTCGAATACTGTAATTATCAACAAGCACGTTTCGCGTGGCAGCAAAAGAAAGACTAGTGTCTCAGGGACAAAAGCCTTAGCAAATTGGCATTATTTATCTTTCCTTAGCGTCTCGGAGGGAACATAAAATTGTGCCAAGAAGCAGTTCTGGAGCAAAATGGCGGCAATCCATTATCTGCTAAGTCAATTAAGCAGAACATATACGTCGTCCTTTCGGCTTGCATTTCGTAAGGTAATGTAGGAATACCTTTTGTTCCATAAGTGGAAGTTTTGCTAACAGGAAATGTCTACCAATTTACGCTCCGAGTATGTATGTAAGTAAGTAATGTACCCTATTTATTGCCGGTATTTCTGTTGCGAGAGCAACACTTTGGTTTGTCCTCTTTTTTTTTTTTTTTCCTATGCCGTCGGTTTCATTTCATTCCTGGTAACTGGTAAGGTCTAACCTATGCGGTTTTTACGGAAAGCGTGGACCGTAGGCCGGGTTGATGAATATGACATTACATTTTGGAAAGCTCCGAGAACTCTTGCCTGGGGCCAAAAAGGATGGTTTTTTCTTGTCCTCGAGCCAGAGCCTACGGTTTGCGAAGTGAAGTGGAGTTATATAGCCCATGTAAGAGAGGACTATCTGAAGTTCTGCAACCAACCTTTCGTTTCATCAAACCATGTTTCTGCTTTCGAGTGGAAAGCTTCGTTCTAGCACGCAAGCAGGCAGGCACCAGTTTCAAATTAAAGGTGGACTAAAATCTTAAGTGTTAAAATATATGCGGTGGTTACCCCGACCCACGGCCAACATATCTTCTTTAAGTGTTAAATAGAAAAATTTACAGAAACAAAAAATAGCTTTTCCCACAGGTCCGAAAGTGCTGCCATCTATTGTTCTACCCATTTCTGTTTGCGATTTCAGCTGAGTTTATCATTAGTTTCTTTGCACTTGGGATTGCTATAGAGAAAGGGTATCAAATGTGCCTCTTAAACTTTAAAAGTTCTCTCATTGCTAAAGAAATTAGAGCTTATCCTTTGCTTTTTTCTAAGCGGTGGCGTTAGAAAGTTGGTCTACGGCAAAAAAGTCAACTTTTGAACTAAGGTAGATAGAATTTTTTTTCGACGGCAATCGATAGCCATTGATGGAGTTGATCAAAATATGTCATCCATTTTTTGGTACAAAAATTCCTTCATGAGATACACCAGTTTGACAGTTTCAAGGGGTTGACAGCTTCAGTAGTAAGGTACACACTGAAATCTAAAAATATTCGATACCAGTTGTGACTTGTCAGACATACATAGGGAACATGTAAGCAACAGTCGACTGTTAGCTCATAATCATCTTCGGCGATGAGGGGTTTGCAGCTTTTGCTAGTTGGTGTACGTGTTATTTGTTTCCGGTGTATTCGATGGTAAGAACAAATTGGTTCCCAAATTGCAAGACATGCAAGGGATTTGTAAGTAATAGTCGGTTGTTATGCTACAAACATCTTCAGCGATGAGGGGTTTGCAATTTTTGCTAGCTGGTGTACCCATTATTTGTTTCCGGTGAACTTGATGTCTATCACGGGAGAGTGACTTGTAAGTAGGAATCGGTTCACGAGGGGCTAAAAATCTGTGCAAATTGGTGCATTGTATTCGATATCTACAAATCTGACGGTAAGAAAGTTTGTATCGATGGTGTATCGCTGTAACCTAGGATTAACTGTTTACGCAACGGGTTCAACTGACTGCAAATTCAATTTAGCCCCTTCTTCCGGTATTCTTTTGTTGTTGTTTTTACAACGCAGAGGAATAGTCTTTGATCCTGTGATTACTGATTGTGTTCTTCTTAGAACATACCGTTTATAAGCTTAGATAAGTTGACAACTTCAGCGTTTGACCGACAGAGAAGAAACAAAACCAAAGTGTTGCTCTCGCAACACTTTAGTCGGCGAAGACGGACAAAGGTTGCCGTAAGGACTAACGCTCAAAATGCCCACGAGCATAATGCCATTTAAAAATGCCAACAACTCAAAATGCCCACGATTGGATTAATTTGAGGTTTTCAGTCCATAATTAGGCGCGATTGAGTGACGGAAGGAGTAGACCGAGTATCAGAATGACAATAATCTGTTGATGAACTTGTATAATCTCAATTATAAATAAGCATTGGTTTATTATTATTTACAAGAAATATTTGTAGCCTATTGCCTCGTGGTTAGATGCCGCAAAAGCACTGTGCTTTCTAAAGGAATCCTCTGACTGATACTGAGCCCCATTGGAACTTCTCTTTAAGTACTTGAATTTGCTAGTCTTTCCGGACCATTCTTCGGTTCCTTCGTCTGAAGTCGGCTCCAGCACTGATCTGGTGGAGGTCTGATTCCATCTCGTCTTGGATGGTCTGAACTTCTCGCAGAAGTCAAAATAAACGTGGTCGGGCTGTAATTCGCCTGTAAAGGTGCCAAGCCTCAACGTGGTTCGTGGTCCGAGGTGCGTCATTATCATGTTGTTTCCAGGTTTTCGGTGGAAGCGTAGAACTAGAACTTAGCCAGGTATCTATAAAGAAAACAAGAGGTGTAATCTTAAGATTGTCGCCAAATAACTTTTCTAGAACTCGGCCCTATAGAGTCGACCGTACAGCGCTTTAAGCGGTAAAGAAGCAACTAAAACTTAACTAATATATTGCAATTAGTAATCGATGCCGTTGAAGCACAAATACAGTAAAACGAACTAGATAATAGTACTAAGGAAATGTCAGGGAACAAGTTTTTACAAAAAAGCAGCGGAAGCCCTCCTAACCCACAACCTGTACCCATTTTTTAAGAAGTGATTAGTGCGATACGTAAGTAATTATAAATTAGTTGTTGAAGTGTATTTTGTATATTATTTCACAGTATTTTATTGAAAGGAGTTTAGTTGATTTAGGAATGATTTTGTTTTACAATTTATAAGTTGTACTCCTCAATATTGAGGGAAATAAATGAATAAATAAATAAATAAATAAATATAAATAAATAAATATTCTTTAAAAAATCCTTCAGTAGATTTTTATCGTTATGCTTCTACAGTTTGTCGCAGATTTCCAAGTTCCAGTCAAAGCATAGCAAGATATTATAAGTTTTGTTTTTTCAGCCAAATAGTTACACACCTTCAAGATAGTCGTTGAACTCGTGAATCCTCGGTACTGAAGGTGAAGACGCACGAAGTCCATACCAGCCAAACAGAACGTACCGTCTTGGTAGAAATGCTAGGGCCAAGCATTGGCGGAAGAAGCTCACGAACTCATGATTGCTGGAAGATACAACCTGAAGTCCCAGGCCCTGCGCATACCTCCATATCGCTTGAGTGAAGTGAAAATAGCTCCCGGGTAAAAGATGAGGTGAAATAATTCCTTTTGAAGCCTTTACCGTGGTTAATCCTATCCCTTATAATCTCGTAGTCCGCTGTCCCAGGATGATTTTGGCCTCTCCTGTGGACAGTTTCAGTTGTCGGCATTTTAAACTAGGACGACATTAGCCTCCCCTGTGACCACTGTGAACTGTCGTGGTCGGTTTCGTGGTCGTGGGTATTTTGAGTCGTGGACATTTTGAGTCGTGGGCATTTTGAGTCGTGGGCATTTTGAGTCGTGGTCATTTTGAGTCGTGGGCATTTTGAGTCGTGGGCATTTTGAGTCGTGGGCATTTTGATCGTGGTCATTTTGAACCGTGGGTATTTTAATCGTGGGCATTCTGAGCGTGGGCATTGTGAGAGTGGGCAAAAAGATCGGGGTGATTTTGGAAACCACCCGTCGCAACACTTCACGTTGCCCAGGAAGAAACTAAGGAAGAAAAACTAAACAGGAGATAAAATGATAGACCAGCATACATGTATAAACCTGTACATTATTCAGAGTGGATTATCCACTATTCGCAACCACCTGGAGTGATAGTACAACAAAAGAACAGAACATTTATCACTTTTGGGATTGATGGTTACAGTGTAACAGGGATTGACTAAAAATTAGAACGGAACAGACGGGAAAATTGCAGGAGAGCAAAATAACTCTGGAGAGTAATGCACGAGCAATGAAAAAGTGACACACAGTCAAATAGCTGCAACACTAGCCCCACTACCGGATACAAACATCCTTACCGGAACTCAACCAATCGCAGAGCAGAATTATTTTGCTCTGACCGATCGTTAACGAGCGCTGGCTAGAATCTACGTCCGCCACTGCACGCAGCGAACAAAGCGACGGAGGCCCATTTTTGATGCATGGGAAGGATAGGACTTCGCATTACCCTTTAGAGTTATTTTGCTCTGGTCTAGGAGAAACAAGTAGTAGAAACAAGAAAGTTAACTAAAAACGGAAACGACATAATAAAATCGGGGATCTTGCTCCAAGAGAAAGACTGCTAAAAACATGAACGATGGCACCGTGTCGTTATTTCTTTTTGCAGCTTGTTTTGGAAGTAGACAGTGCAATGATCTAATCATCAGAGAGGCTCTCACTTTTTCAGCTAAGGAATGTATTATAACACAAGATTGGAGGGCAGTGTGACAGAGATCGACGAAAAACGAGAACGGAACGGACGGGAAAGATGCACGAGGAACAAGTAGTAAAAACAGGGAAGCGGACAAAAAACGTAAACGACATTCTAAAATCTTGACCGCTGCACCAGGAGGAAGACTACTAAAAGTGGGAAAAATGGAAATGTGTCATTCCTTCTTGTTTAGGTCACTAGCCAATTCAACGCTCTCGTTGTCAAAGATGCTCTCAGATTGGAGGGTAGTGTGACAGAGATCGACGAAAAACGAGAACGGAACGGACGGGAAAGATGCATGAGGAACAAGTAGTAAAAACAGGGAAGCGGACAAAAAACGTAAACGACATTCTAAAATCTTGACCGCTGCACCAGGAGGAAGACTACTAAAAGTGGGAAAAATGGAAATGTGTCATTCCTTCTTGTTTAGGCACTAGCCAATTCAACGCTCTCGTTGTCAAAGATGCTCTCAGATTGGAGGGTAGTGTGACAGAGATCGACGAAAAACGAGAACGGAACGGACGGGAAAGATGCATGAGGAACAAGTAGTAAAAACAGGGAAGCGGACAAAAAACGTAAACGACATTCTAAAATTTTGACCGCTGCACCAGGAGGAAGACTACTAAAAGTGGGAAAAATGGAAATGTGTCATTCCTTCTTGTTTAGGCACTAGCCAATTCAACGCTCTCATTGTCAAAGATGCTCTCAGATTGGAGGGTAGTGTGACAGAGATCGACGAAAAACGAGAACGGAACGGACGGGAAAGATGCATGAGGAACAAGTAGTAAAAACAGGGAAGCGGACAAAAAACGTAAACGACATTCTAAAATCTTGACCGCTGCACCAGGAGGAAGACTACTAAAAGTGGGAAAAATGGAAATGTGTCATTCCTTCTTGTTTAGGCACTAGCCAATTCAACGCTCTCGTTGTCAAAGATGCTCTCAGATTGGAGGGTAGTGTGACAGAGATCGACGAAAAACGAGAACGGAACGGACGGGAAAGATGCATGAGGAACAAGTAGTAAAAACAGGGAAGCGGACAAAAAACGTAAACGACATTCTAAAATCTTGACCGCTGCACCAGGAGGAAGACTACTAAAAGTGAGAAAAATGGAAATGTGTCATTCCTTCTTGTTTAGGCACTAGCCAATTCAACGCTCTCGTTGTCAAAGATGCTCTCACCTTTTTTTGGCTGAAGTAATGCATTACAGCACTAACACTCTAGCAGAATTTTAGTTGAACGATGACGATGGTGTTGTTAACGGGGATCAATATTGATGAACATTTCGACATAGCAATCTATCTATAACCGATGCGATAGAAGAACTTAAGGAAATTGAGGAATAGAAATGTAGAACAAACTAAACTCTCATAGATAAAGGCAACATCATGATCATACAAACCTGAAAATTTGGTTTTTAGGCTGATACGCAATTTACAAACCCTGTCGTTCCAAAAGCGACAGTTTTACTAAAAGGTGACGATGATGTGCAGTGGACCTGACGGATTGTGTCACAGCCAAAAAAGATAAAAAAAAATTAGTGAGAATTAAACTTTTTGTTCAACTTGAAGCGAATGTGGTAACACACAGCGAGTGTCAGTTCCATAATAGTGTCACCGAAATCTGGCTTGGCTTCTACCAGTGATTAAAACTTTCCTGGTCTACAAAAAGCTTTGGGATTCCTAAGAAAAATGAATGAACAGGCTAAAAGACATTACAAACAACATAACAGATATTCAAACCCAATGGTTTTATTAAAAGTAAGCTGAAATATAGTTGTCTCACAAACGGGTTTAAAGTGACACGCATCCTTATGTTCAAAATCGCAGCCTGTAGGGGAGCAGTGATTAAAGGCCTTAGAAATCCCCTGTTAGCAGAGCTATGCTAAATGTTGGAACCAAATTTTTGAAGTGAACAGATTGAGGCGTCTTCTATTCATCGAGAAACCACGCGAGAATGGTATCTGGGTACTCTTCCTTACCTTTTACTTTATACTAGTAAGTACCATACCTTTGGCTTCACTTTGTACTTTGTCAGTAGCCAAGGGCAGGGGCGTCGGAAGGGGGGGGGGGGGGGGGGGGCAGCATCCCCCACCACACCTGTTTGAGATTCGGTAAAATTCCGGAGGCCCTAAATTTTACTAAAATTGTTCGGTATTTTTTCGATAGTAGAACTGTTCGATATATTACGGGGATTCGGTAGTTTTATAGAATCCTAAATACTACCTGTACAAATCCCTTCGGTATACTGATCAGGATTCAGTATAATTGCCAGTATTCAGTAGTTATCACGAATTTGGTGAGAGAATTTACTGAAATCATTTGGTAATTTTTCGATGCCGGAACTATTCGGTATATTTATGGAGATTCCGTAGTTGCACAGAATCCCGAATAAGTTATGGGTTCAAAACTATTCGGTAACATGATTGGGATTCGGTAATTTATTCAGCATAATTTCCAGGATTAGGAAGTTAACTACGAATCCTGACTTTGTTCCAGTTTCGACGAAAGTATACCGAATATGAATATTGTTCGGCAGTCTTTCTATACCAAAACAATTCGGTATAATAAAAGGGATACGGTAGTTATACAGAATCTCGAACATGCTATCGGTCTAAACTTATTCGGTATAATAACTGGGATTCGGTAATTTATTCGTTATAATTGCCAGGATTCAGAAGTTACCACGAACCTCGGAACTCAGAAGAGGTCGAGTGAAACACTCGTCGCAGACAAAAGGGATGATCTATGATATCATCGATAGTCCTTATTTTTATTTTGGACCCCAAAAAGAATATCTAATCATAAATAATTCAAAAATTCCACCTGCAGCAATTTTCGTAATATTCTCTATTTTGTGGAAGGGCGCGTCATTTTGTCTTAAGCCAGTTTTAGGATTGAGATTTCGAAACATTAAAAGCTAGAATTTGGATGGAAATTGAATTTTGCAGGAAAAAGCAAAAAAAAATTTCGCCTGCGGCGCTCACTTTATGTGATTATAGGTAGTATATTGACTAGATTACAGTTGCTGTTGCTGCCGGAACGTCGCTCCATCCGGTTTCTGAAATAACTTTGAGTCTCGGTATTTAATCAACGGTAAAAGATAAAATTTGTAAGAAGAGCAATTATATTTTAGACTATAGAAAAAAAGGGATTTCGAAAATTTTCGCCTGTGGCGCTCATTTTAATTTTCGCCTGTGGCGCTCATTTTAATTTTCTATTGGCTATAATAGGTAGAATCTGTTACTGCAATCATGCCCGGCAATATATTCTCCATTGGGCTTCGACAAAACGACACCTAATAGTTGGCTTATAGTCGTTCATACCGCCTTTAATTGTTACTCTTCCTACGTAATCGTTTCTGTTCCATAATTTAAAGCTCGAATTCTTAGTTCTAGGATTCGATAAAATTTTTGAAAGATTTTGTGAAATTTTGGATCTGCACCCCCCCCCCCCCTCCCACCGAAAATACACTTGCGAACGACCCTGGCCAAGGGGATAAGAACTCTTCACGATCAGACAGCAGAGGACATCAAATCTGGTGGAGAGCACAGCCTTTGAAGGGTAAGGTAGGACATGACCTTGAAAAGTCACTTACAACAAGATTTGTTACTTGAAACTACTTTAAAGGACACCTGAATGAAGAGTTCCAAGTATCATTCCTATCTGTATGACTTCCGTTAACATTGCCTGCAGAAAACCCGATCCAAATACGAAATAGTGTTATCAAGCTATGATTTTTGCTCCATTTTGCATCTGTCCTTATTTCAATACCGAACAGTTTTAGAAATGAACACATGTCTCCAATCAACCCTTCTTCTAGAACATTTTATAACCAGTTGAGCCAAACGTATATCTAGAAGAAATTCCAATACGAACCGGCCAGCGCTGTACAAGATCTGAAGGAATTGCGCTTTTTGTCTTGGAGTTCCAGAAACGAACATCCCTATTTTGAAAACGTCACGCTCAGGAGAAGAATGCTCTCCGTGGCCATGTCTGTAAATGCATTCTCCATGGTGTGTTCAAGTATGGTTTCATTGTTCACGTGTCCTTTGAAAACTATCCATCCTATTTTGAAAATTAGTAAAAATTTGTAAAAATTAACAAGTAAAACCGCAGAGCTAGCTTTGAACATAAAACGCGCAATAAGTGTGGTCCACTTTTTATTCAGCAGCTATGTAATGTTGGATTTCGTCTCAAATGACTGACTGCATTGATAGATGGATAGATAGAATTTATTGTAAAAATCGACTATCGTGGTTATAAACCAAATTTGCGATTATTCTCAAACAAACAGAATAAATTACAATATATGTATCTAATGTCAGTACGCTTCAAAAAAAAATTCACGCTTCGTTAAAATATTTCATGAACTCGGGAATAAAACTGTCTACATATCTAGTGTGTTTTGTAGGTAGGGGACAAAGTTTGGGATCCCTAGAACTTACCACTCTATCTGATCGACTTCTAACATTTTGATAGGGGGGAGAGAGGATTTGGGAGTGGAGAGGATGAGATACCACGGTTGAACCGAATTCAGCGCTTAGCTCCTTTCTGCGCTGATGCAGTGTTTTTAGGTTAAAGTGTTTTAAGAGGTATGAGTACGGGAGCTTCGGACCACTATAAATAATAAGACGAGCCCGCTTCTATATTCTTTCTAGTTTATCTCTTTGTTCCTGCGATAATGAAAAATGCCAAACGGGTGCTGTATATTCCATTGGCTGTTGTTTTTAAAAAGACACTTGCAAGCATAGCTAGTTCGACTTCAGTTCATATATGTTCCCTAAATTCTGAATTTAGAAATTTGACAAAATATGTTCCTTACGGAAAAAATTGGTTTCCAGGTTCTCACCGTATAGAAAGAGATAAGATACCTTTCCCAAAAATCTGTAAGTTAAGATTATAATGTCTATCTTTTGTTATTTTTCAAATTACTGCCGAAGTCTGGAGATATGAATGAGTTCTCGGAATCTTCTCGGTGAATGTATGGAATTTGAAGTCTGAGAATAGAAATATTCGAAGTAAATTACTACGATCAGGAATGGATGGGGCAAATGTTGAAGAGTAAAAATTACATTTCAATAAAGCAAGCGGCTACATTCCTCAGGCAGTAGAAAAAGCAAATAGAACACTGCTGTAATTTGTGAGTAGCTACCTTTGTAAATAATTGGAAGAGATTTTTGGAAGTAATGATTTTTGTGTATGTATTGCCATGGCCCTTGTCCCTTTAGTGTAAATCATATTATCATTATATCCAGAGGCGTTACTAGCCAAGATGTTTGGGAGGGGGGGACGAGGGATTTACCGACTGGCTGGTAATTTTTACGACTGTTTCTGCAGAAAAAAACGACTGTTTTCAACAACAAAAAAATGATAGTTTTGAAGAAAAAAATCGACTGATTTTCAGAAAAACCGACTATTTTGACGAAAAATCGACTAGTTATCAGTTTTTACGAAAAATCGAGGCGCTTCGCGCCGACTGGTTTTCTTTTACCGACTGGCCGACAGCATTGGGGGGGGGGGTACGCTAACGTTGAAGAATTGTTTTATTGTTGTTCCAAATCGACGGCTCCGCCACTTAACCTCGTATCTCATTTACACAAAATTGTCCAGGAGAGCAAAAAACTTCTTATTTTCGTAACTTTTGTGTTCTAAAATTGTCAAAAAATAGAAATGGACGTCGAAATGGACGTCCAGCGTGGATAGAAACTGCTGTTCAAATTTCCTGGAGCAAAAAATATCTTACTACTGCTCTTTGGTTCGTCTGTTGAAAGTTCATTCCAGTTCAAGGTACTTTGAAATCAATATCCTGCAGTGGATTTTCTGCTCCATCAAGAATGTCCTGAAATATCTGGTGGTCAGTGAATCTACTTGAATTCATCACAAGGAAACGGCTCTATCCAATTTTGTCATGTGACTTCAATTAATAATTGCTCCTATACGCGAATTCAGCTTGGAATCCTGTCAAGACCACCACTCATCAAAATTTCAATGAGCCTTCTGCTTTTAAGCTTTGCATGAAATACGAGCACGTCTTCTACTACTCTATACCTTATAGAGGCGATGTATTATTATAGGCCTCTTATAAATCATAGAGGCGAAAGCCTTTTCATGCAGTTATATTCTTATTATTACTGCTCGTCATTTTATGTCAGACAACACAACAGTAATATTCATTCAATTTCATGAGATTGAGCGACTATTGCAGAAAGAATATACTTCATTAGCACAACATGCTTTACTCATAGCACAAAAATTATAGTTCCTCTTAAATCATTGTAGAATTTTAAATTAATGAAAATTATTTTGCGACATCGAGGTTGATTTTGAAAAGTTAGATTTGACAGTTAAACCACAAAAATTATATTTCCTCTTAAATCATTGTAGAATTTTGAAAATTAGATTAATGAAAATTGTTTGCGACATCGAGGTTGATTTCGAAAAGTTAGATTTGACAGTCAAACCCCAGAGACAAAAAGAAAGATAATGTAGGTTATTATTAGATCTTCAAATAAAATACAACATTGATATTTTTATGTGAGCGTCGAGTTTGTTATTCCGATGTTATTCCGATAACTGCATAGTGTTTTCGAACGAAAAGTGATGTTTAGTTTTTTTTAGTTTAATACTCTTTATTATATAAACCAACTTTTACATGCTAAACTACATAAATACACCTTTTATAACCCTCTTAACATCCTTTATACATGTAGCCGATACTTCTGACTGCATGAAAGCCCGAATGGGCCTGTGGGGGCAGTAAAAAAAACCTGTGGGGGCAGTCAAAACATGTTTTGCAATACTCAAAATATGACTAAGTCCAAAACACGCCTGCGATCCTCAGAAAGAAGGCGTAAGCGTGTGTGTACGACTCAAACTCAACTACTCGCATCCTGTGTCAATCAATCACCGCGGCCTTTTAAGCAGCTGTGACACCACTTCTGCCTTTGTTCCGCTAGATACCCGGAGAGGCCGGAGATTTTGTATCGATAAGGAGAGATAGTCATCAAGAGTATTCAACCTGATGCAGTATTTCTTACATGACTATACTATAGAGAGATTGCACCATACCCGACGAAAACGGACGGGGTCGTAACGAACAAATCTAACATTAGGAAGTATAGGGTTTTCAACTTCGAAATATAACTACCAGCGTTTTATCATCATTCTGAGTCAGAGACTTGCTGGAATGTTAATTGGGCTATTCCTTAACCGTATAATTCTAGTTTTGCAAAAGAGTTTTCATGGAAGTAAGAGTCTGAAGGCGTCAAAGTTTGTAAGCAAAGACGGAGTCTCCTATTGGTCGATTATGACACATTTTTTTCAAATAGGATTCGAGATTCCGTTTTTGTATTCAAACTTGGAAGCATTCAAACTCTTACTTCCATGGAAACTCTTTTGCAAAAACATAATATACGGCTAAGGAACAGCCCAGTTAACATTCCAGCAAGCCCATGGCTAAGAGTGGTGATACAACACCGATAATTTAATTAAGTTGAAAGTCCTATACCTCCCAATGTTAAATTTTGTTGCTATGATCCCGTGATGGTGATGTAGAAATATCCGTTTTCATCGGGTAGGGGTGCAATCTCTCTATGCTCTTCGCGTTTAAGATATTCACGCACAAATACTTGAAATCAAAGAGAACGTGGGAACGGATAAATAGAGGAATGCTAATGGCAAATTTAGGCTTATCAGAACAGCTACTTCTTGGAAATCAAGTAAAATATAAATAATGTGTCAACTCTCAACTGACATGTTATATTTTCAGTTGAAGTGTTATTGTCTGTAATAAGGAAGGATCGTGATACTACTAAATTAGGGAAAGTAGCACTTTCTATGCCTACAACAGCCTTATCAGCTTCGAGTCTTTCTTTTAGACTGTATCAGCAAATTAAGAGAAATATACCAAATATATTCTGGAAAGGTCGTATTCAAATTAATTAAGTTCATATCAACCTCGATAAAGTTCATAACCCCTTACAAAAAAAAGGGGAGCACGTCAGTCGGCAAGTTTTTAATCAGCAAATCAACTTGGGTCGAATTCCCAGTCGAACAGTCCGGCTAAGAGCAATTCAGTGAACTGCAAGTCCCTACGGGACAAGATCGTTTTAGGCAATCGTACCGAAGACAGTACGGCCGGGAAATGTTATGCAAATACTAATGCGATTAATAATACCGAAGCAGGTGGTAGGGGCTCTTTGCTCTTTACTGTCGGTAATGTAGGAGATGAAGTTATATTGATTTGAAATCACCAAGGAAGACCTGCTATTCGAGTCGAGTGGCCGGTCTATCGAGCACTGCTCCCTGAAAGCGGGTGCTTGGCAATTCATTTTGAAAGATTTTGGTACCTTTTCTTGACACGATCGTCCGGTGGCATTACATTCTACAGATGTAGTACGACATCATTTTCTGCACAAGGTAAGGAATTTGAAAGAAGAAAACCCTGCATGATGACGAATTACCATGACCACATTTACGACCTTGCAATGTTTGTCAACGACGTTAATTACAGAATTTTCGGGATTTTCTTTTGTAGCGTATCTACTAATTAGTTGTAAATAATTTCTTACTTGACCTATGTGTTTGTACCAGTCAATCGAAAACTGTCTTTTGTTAAACTTGCAAGCTGGGAATTATCCGAATGATCCGCTTGTCAAACGGGAAATTGCCGAAAATGTTTTGTCAAGTGATAAGTTGCCGGAAAAAAAGTTTTCTGAAAAGATATAATATAAGAAAGTATGCATCACATACTTGTTCAAACAATATATTAATGGATATTATATTTTTTGTTGTTGTTATTATCTATCTACCAATCTACCTCAATGAATAGAACAGAATAGAATAGAATTTCTTGCACAAAAAGCCTAAGGCCATGTCAAAAATGGTTACAAAAAAAGAGAACACTTCAACGAAATAGTAGAACTAAACTAAAGGAAATTCTCTCTGTGGGCTAAAGCTATTTTTAGGAACCTTACCAGCCTCTTCAAATCTTGAAAACACTTACTTCCAATAACGCTCATCATCCACACTTCATCATTTATTGTAATTACATTCCCAAAAATCTCAACCCGCCGGTCATCTAGCTCACGGCATTCACACATCAGATGTAACAAATTCTCATTCTCGCTACCACACATAGGGCACACATGTTTCTTGCGTGTAATAGACTAGTCTTTTCTTGTTTATATAACAGATGTGGCCTGCTAGTGTATGTCACTTTTTATTGACTACTACTGTTTGATATTTCTGAGCCGAAGGGTTTTTATGGCACCTACCTTCCGGCCAAGTGCTATATACCGGTCACTTTTCCGTCGGTCAGTCCGGTGGTTGCGAGTTAGCGTACTTCCAAATGTGCTAAGACGATGAAACTTGGCAGGCGTATTAGAGACCCGGTCAAACTAACTTGGAAATAGTCACTTGCCCGATCCGACCATCTTGGGGGGAGGGAGGGAATCCGGAATTTAGTTACATGCATAACTTTCGAACAGGTGATCGGATCTTAATGAAACTTGATATTGGGAAAGACATCGTGTCCCAGATGTCCCATTTCAAAGTCCAGACCGAATCCGATGAATATGGGGGGGGGCGAAGGGGGGGAAGCAGAAATCATGTGACACACTTAGAGTGGAGCTATCGGGATGAAACTTGGTGGGAGGAACAAGCACAAGCCCTAGGTACATCATCGACAGAACCAGACCAGATTCGTGCACTGTGGGGGAGTTGGAGGGAGGTTTCCGAATTTCGGTAATACGGAGTTAAGTTACTTCCAGGTGGGCTAGGACAATGAAACTTGACAGGCAAGTGAGGGATCCAACCAGATTAACCTGGACATAGTCAACTTCCCGATCTGACTACCGTGGGGGCGTGGAGGGAGGGGAAATCCGGAATCTCGAAGGATGTATAACTTTGGAACGGGTGATCGGATATTAACGAAACTTGATATTTGGTAAGACCTCGTGTCTCGGATGTCCCGTTTTAAGTTCAGATCGTATCCGATGAATGTGGGGGGGGGGGGGATTTGGAAATATTTCTACACGCTTAGAGTGGAGCGATTAGGATGAAACTTGGTGGAAAGGACAAGCACAAGAACTGGATACGTCAGTGATAGAACCGGATCCGATGCGGGCACTGTGGGGGGAGTTAGAGGGGGGTCCGGAATTCTGGTCCTCGCGAGTCGAGGCATTTCCAGATGTGCTAGAACGATGAAACTTTGCTTGCTCATGAGAGACTTGACATGATTTGCTTAGAAATAGTCAGTTCCTCGACCCAACCATCGTGGGGGAGTGGAGGGAGGGGGAATCTGGAATCTTGAGGTATGTATAACTTTTGAACGAGTGGTCGGATCTTAACAAAACTTGATATTTGGAACGATCTCGTGTCTCGGATGTCCCATTTTAAGTCCGGACCGGATCCGATGAGTGTGGGGGGGGATCTTGGGATACTCTTAGAGTGGAGCGATTGGGACGAAACTTGGTGGGAAGAACTAGGAAAAAAACTAGATATATCAGTAACAAAACCGGACCAGTTTCCGGCACTGTGAGAGGAGTTGGTGGAGGGGGGGGGGGTCCGGAATTCCGCTGATCGCGACTTAAGGTACTTCCTGATGTACTAGGGCGATGAAACTTGGCTATAACCTTATAAACTTGACAAGACTGGCTTAGAAATTGACACTTCTCAGATCCGACCATCCCTTAAAGTACTAATCCTAACCACAAAGTACAAAAAATACTTTTAGGCAAATTATACATTTTAACTCGAGGGTTTTGCTCAAAAATCAGTTTTTAGCACTGTGTTCATTGCAGATAAATCTCTAGCGCCCTTAAAGCGTGCATCATCACAGCCAAATGCAACTATAAAATAGATTTTACGAGTATTCTCGTGATTTCTAAGGACCCTTGATCATTCTTATGTCAAGAGTTTTGGTTACAAATGATCACAATCACCAACCCACGAAAATTCTATTTTTCATCCTCTGACCCAGTCTTGCAAGTGCCATATGAACTTTCAGCTCTTGTTTTGAACTGCTGTTAGACTAGTGTCACAATCGACTGTTTCAACTTTTCTCCCTTACTCTGCCGGAACAAAATATTAGATTAATAACAGATATTATGGTTGCGTTCCCCCAACTTAATAGTTGTTAACTTTACTTCGGGGCGGAGCTAACTGCAGTTTTAACGGTCGTTTAACTTTTCCCAGTTCTACAATTGTTAACTATTTTGTAACGATGCTCACCGACCATCGTTGCAAAATCGTTAACAATAGTTAAGCTCTGGAACGGAAATTGTAGGTGGGTGGAGCTTACATTTCGAAATCAGAAACGTGGAACGCAAAAAGTTAACGATTGTTAACAATCGTTAAGTGGCGGAACGCAACCTATGTTTTCAAGGTCATGAGGTAACTAGCAGAATCTCTACGATGGCTTGGCATAACATTAAAATCTTCGTTGTCAAAATTTTGCTCTTCGGTTGTTCAAGAAGTTTCTAGATCAATCCGTACCGCCTATGGGCGCATCGTCCCCAACCATAATCGTAAAGCTTTGGGAAAATTGTACAGCATCTTCTGCGCTCCTATACTATTTCGTTCTGGTGTCACCCATGTTCTCCGAAAGAAGGAGATCAAAAAGAGGAGATTATGTTATTTTAAATATGCAAAGAACTTGCTGCACTTATCGAAACATTCCATAACCATACATTGACGGAGAGGCTGAAAATTCAAGATGCAAGTGTTGCCCTTTTGGATGTTTCTTCGTTGCTATAAAAAATCATTGGCAACAGAGCCCAACCAGCGCACGACCTTCTCCACTGCTTCCTGGCAGAAGATTGAAAGTGTCTTTTTCTGTGTATTTTTGTCTTTTATTTCTTTTATTTTATTTACTCCGGTTTTTCGAAATGGCGGGTTACAAGTAAGTCACTTACTTATTACTTACTAGCTATATGCGTGTGAACTTTTGAATTCTCCCCTTCAGAAGAGTCTGCATCCTATTAATGTTTGTCCGATAAGAATGTTCAAGGAAAGCTAGGCAATGCTGGAGCCCTCTTCACGCTTGGTTTCCTTAATTGCAAGAAGAACCCTCTCTAAAATCCTCTTTAACCCAGTACAAGGCCGTATCCAGGGGGGGGGGGGGGGGTTAGGGGGTTGACCCCCCCCCCCCCCCCCCCCGAAACATACACAAATACTCATTTTTATAGGCTTTTCCCTCTGATCTATGTCTTTTTTTACTGTTTTGTGTGACCCGCAGGCAACCCCCCCCCCCCCCCCCCCCCCCCCCCCGAAAGGCAACCTTCCCCCCGAAATAAATTCCTGGATACGGGCCAGACCCAGTATCACATTAAACAAGGGTCACATTTGACCCAGTCGGAACTTTAATTTTAGCGGATTAATGTTTCTAACACAAATTTACTTCCGCAAGTGAACACGACATTCCAGAGCCATGAACCCTATTTAATTTATTGTTGAGTTACTTACATCCAAACTTGTTACTTAAACAAAATTTTGATATGTGTGCAGGGATAAATTTGTTCTTTATGCATGGCAGACGCTCGCAAAGACGTAGATACGCTTCGATAACGTAAAACAAGTCCCATTTGAACGCACTGGCTCTAATAGCTTAGACAAAGACCTTCGTGAATAGCTGACCACAGCACCAGAAATCTAACGCCTTAGGGCAGTCAGCCGTGTGATTTGATATAAATGAATGAATGAATAATTTATTACATGCAGCCTAGTGATAAGGCACTTGCATAGTATATACAGAAAAAAAATGTAAATTAACGCTTAAAGTTTAACCGAAAAGAGCTGGGATAGGACAATCTAGTTACCCATCACTTATTCAATTAAACTGGCTTGAACACCCGCTGAAAATGAGTTACTTCGTTGTTCTGCTATTCATGAATAATTGATTTTCAAATAGTGGAATTTCCGTGTGATTTGTGGGACCTATATGCGCTTGTATTTGTGCTGTATGCCTTACGAGAAAGATGTAAGTTTTTTTTTGTTCAGGCACTCAGCAATCTTCACCAGTCTCACTGGAAAAAAAAAAAAAAAAAAATCCCTTTACAGTATCCAAATAATTCAGTGAATTCAATTAAATGACAAAGAATAAGTTGGCTTTTTGGTTAACTTTAACAAGAAATACAGAGAGACATTAGCACATTATATACAACAACAGCAAAAGAAAAACAAAAGCAAAACAAGGAATAGGCAACGAAACACAAAAAAAAAAAAAAATGGGAAAAGATGTTCACTTATTTCTTTTAGTTTGACAGTTTCTCCATGACTCGGCGATTACGGCGATGTGTTTGAAAACTTCTCTATAATTTGGCGATTGCGCTTGCAATGAGAAAGGTACAGAAGAAAACTGGAGACATTTAAAAAACTTAACCGCATTCCACTGGTGTCTTTTTCCTGAGAATCGGCTATAAATAATCGAGGAGGAGCAAAAACTTGCCAGGCCTCGTTGGTTGTATATGGCTATATTAGGGACGATTTTAAACTAGCCTATTTTCATGGCATTTCTGAGTATGTTGAAACCGAAACGCTCAACCACTTGATTGACTCTGATTGAGGTCTATGGTTGCAGAAGGCTGTTTGTGACTTTAAGGGTAGAAGCAGAGCCAAAATTATATTGGTACAGATAGAAAAGGTACTGGTCCTTATTTTTGTCCAATGTGTGGTATTGAAGGAGAGGATGCGGTACATTTGAAATGTTATTGCGAGGAGATGAAAGAAGTAAGAAAGGAAGTGTTTGGTCGGGAGGCTTGGGAGGAAAGGGATTTGGTTTTCAGTATGGGAAGTAAGTGTTTTGGTGAGCTCCGAAGGCTGGGTAGATTCCTGAAGCTAGCTATGGCCCACCGTGAACTATTTTTATAGAAGTTGATTTTTGGTTTGTTGTTGGAGTGTATGATATTTTGTTATTTGTTACTGTGTTATGTTTCCGCCATGGCCATTGGGCTTTATTGGGAATAAATTCATTCATTCATCCTCATACATCTTTAAATGCGCAATACCAGATTGCTTAAACAACCCAACACTAACTTATTCAGTTACATTGACTACGTAGACGACATCTTTTGATCAGTAGACCTAAGAAAAAATTACCATACAATCTGGAATCACTTTTCAAGGACCTTAGAAACACAGGTTGTTCATTAATCTGGAGAAGTGTCGGTATGTTTTAATAAACTGATATCCAGTTACATCACTAAGTGCTAAACTTCTTTCTCACCAATCTGACAAAATTTGATGAAAGTGAGATGACTTTTCAGATACCACGACCAGTTACTATGGTCAGACCGTAGTATCTGAATAACAGATACCACGATAACTGCAAAACCAACTTTTGACCGTGGTATCAGATACCACGATAACTGCAAGAATTGCTTTAGACCGTAGTATCAGATACCATGGTATCTGCAAAAACCGCAACTAATTAGAAGTAACAAAAAGTGTTCTTCTTTGTTCTTGCTCTTGAAGAAGAGCTTGAGTCTTAACCCCAAAGAAAACACAGCTGAGTATTTGTACCTCCGTTAATTCCGACGCGAACCCCGCTGCCATCTTGGAAAGTAAAAAAGCTTAGGAATGAACAGAAGACCTTCACGAGGGACTTTCACGAGATTTTTATTACTTTTTACGGAGCACTCGGAAGGCCATGTGTCCTTCGAATCGGATTGTACATGGGAAAAAGATTTGGGCCTTTAAGAAAGTGGATTGCCTGAGACAACGGAAAGGAAACACGTGGGGCAGAAGAAACAAAATACTAAAAGAGGAAAGGACGTTCAACAGTGATCAGACGAGAAGAAGAACAGAAAGGGGGAAAGGGATTGGCTCCTAGCCAGACCCAAAGCCAATTTGAAGCTGAAGGAAGTAGGAAGGATTCTAAAGAAGGAAACGTAAACTAATTAGAGAAAAGTTTCAACGAGTTAATAACATAAGTTTTCCTTCTTTTAGGGCCCTGCCCGAGATCTCGAGTGATGGAATGCCTTACCTCTGGAAAGAATCGCTACTAGGAAAGGGAAACCTGCTCGAGAGAAAACCAGAAAAGCTCTCTAATAATAAAATATTGCAAAAATAATAAGGCCACAAAGCCTCTACAATTTTTTTTTTAAAACATGATGGGTCGTTTATTTGAATATTAAATATTTTGTAAATTTCTCTCTTGAACTGGCCCAGTGACGGGCGATTTGCCGTCTCTTCGGTCAGTTGATTCCACCTAAGAGGCACACGATTTCTGAAGCTCAACTGACCAACGTCTTTGTAAAAACCTCTCTCCTGTGATTTTGGGACTTTGACCACGTAAGTTGTTCAAATTGAAACTTATGATGTCGTCAGCTTCGACGTTTCTATACTTACTGTTGCATAGCTTGTACGTCTCAATCAAAGACAGTCTCAATGAGGTCTCCCCTGTTGAAACGGTATGTCAGCTCAGGGAGTGTAAGCCTTTAAAGCCTTTGCTTGCACAATTTCTCACTCGTAAAATTGTCAAACTGAACAGTGCCCATATTAGAGAATGGGCCTTACCAGCGACGTAAGCAGTGTAATTAGAAAATGCTCGTTGTGAAACCGAAAAGATTTCAAAGTAACCCAGCAAATTTGTTAGCCTTGGAAATGGTCTGTTCATAGGGCTGCTGAAGCTTGACCCAAATTCCGCTCCAAATCGCTGCCGCTTAGGAAAGTATGTCCGGTCTTATAAAATGAAGGCCATTTAGTTCCTCCTAGGGTTGTGAGACAAATTATCGTTACTTTGATTTCCAACAGAGATATTTTCATCCATTGGACTTTATCTAGATCAGCCTGTAGTTTCTGTGAGTCTTCACGGGACTGGATTACGCTGCATAGCTTCGTGCCATCAGCATACAGAGGAACAATTCGAACATGCAGTGCTTGTTAAATTTTTTTTTTTACTATAATAACAACAACTACGTACCCTATAAATCTAACAAAAATAATATATCTTAATTTATCTGACCTGTATGAAATGACCTGCTATCTACTAAATAAATAAATACAAATTTATATTTTCCCCTCTTGGGAAAAATAAACAAAAATTACAAACTATTTGACATAGTAAGCGAGAATGCGTACATCATAAACCAACCACACACGAAACAGTGATTCAGTTAACCAACCACACTCTAATAAAGAAACAAAAAATTCTTATATAACTATTATAATTTTAAAAAATTAAGAATCAGTAGTCCTTTGAGTCGGAACCTGATAAGCGATGGGCTTCCTTCCAACCATTCTGAAACATCATTTTTATATGTTTCCCACACAGATGGTATTGTATACCGTAGAGAAAATCTGGATCTTTCACACTTAATTTTTGGGAGCCGAAGGTTAGTGTTAGATCTCGTGTGCATTTGAGATGATGGCGCTAGAGATATCAGGTCCATATAAGAAAAATATGATGGAAGCAGATGGCAATCAAAATTTACTTTAAAAATGAACACTTGCAGATATAGCAAAAGTTGCACTGGAAGAATATTAAGGAGAAGATACAGTGTTTCTGTCTCAGACTTTCCCGGAAATTTACTTGGGGCAGGGCAGGGTTCTACGGAGCTTTCCGAAATGTAATGTTATATTCATCAATCCGGCTTAATGTCCACACTTTCCGTAAAGACCGCATACGTTAGACCCTTACCGTCTCCTAGTAATAACACGAAATCGAGCGACTAAAAAAGAAAAAGAAAAAAAAAAAATGACAAAACCAAAGTGTTGCTCTCGCAACACAATTCAGTGATATCGTATCTGGCGACGAAACCCGAGTATGCAAACGGTGAGAACCGCAGTCTTTTGGCCAGTTATGTCAACTGATCGCTGCCGCGAGGATGGGTCAACGTTATTATTTTTATTAAAGGACACCTATCTCGCACTGAATAGTGCTTCTCCTCAGATGTTGTGGGATAGCTATGCTTGCGGAAAATTACACAAGGCTCCGACTGTTCTTATACTCTCTCCATGCTCATTTATGACAATGTTGCTGTTTTCCTCTGGTGATGCTGGTTTTCAGTTACCCTTCCCTCATTTATGTTGTTGTTTTTGTCTGGATTGATTTCTCTTCGTTTTTGGCGATTTCGTACTTTGATTGTTCTACTCAGCGTTGGTTCCATTTTGTTTTCTTGATTTTCTTTTATGGAAGGGTTTGAACCATTCGATATTTTTCTTCTCTCCGATTAAAAATAAAAAAATAAAAAAAATGACAATCTTGGCAAATTTGCATAACTGGTCTCTGGACGAATAAGCTCATTCGGAAAACATGATCGGGTGCCCGTCACGTAAAGAGAACAAATGCGGAAAGAGTGATCAGGAATGTATTGCTAATAGAGAAGATAGGATACACTTATCAAGTGCAGAATCTCGGAAGTAACAAGACCAAAGGTTTCGATGGGATCCAAAAAATTCAATATTTGATCCAGACAATTGGGTCTTCTGTTAGCCAAATCCAGTCTTCGACATACTTTTTGAACATTTTTACTACTAAAATTCAGAAACAGATTAAGGCCAAATAGCTAACCATCTCAGAAAACCAAGTTCAGATATGGATTCAGCATGTCTGATTACCCCTATAAGTCATATCTGTTTTGACGAAAACTTCCTGCCACTTCTGCCAATTTCCCGGTTTCGGCCGAATTCAGGAACTACTTGTCCGGCGAAAAAAGAAAGCTAAGAAATTAACCTAATATGAACAAAGTATATAGGAAGTTCAGCCTATCTTCTTTCCCCAGTACTGAACATCTAATCAACTTAAAAAATAAAATTTAACTTATAACAAATTTTCCGGAACCAGCCGGATTCCGGTCGAACTATATGTCCGGGTATAAAATTATTTTCATACACGGATTCAGCATCTCTTCTTACCCCTGAATCTGATATTTATTCAACTACAAATAAAACTTCTCTTAACAATTTTCCGGTTTTGGCCAGATTCCGGGCGAACTACTTGTCCGGGTAGAGAATTGTTTTCCCGCAAGTTTTCAGCATGCCTTCTTACCCTCAATCGAACATCTAATCAACTTCACATAACACTTTTACTTTTAACAGACATTCCGGTTTTGGCCGGATTACGGGCCAACTACTTGTCCGACGAGAAAATTGTTTTCACCATCGTGTTCAGCATGTCTTCTTACCCCATAATCGACTATCGCATTATCTATTTAAAAATATTTAATTTGCCCCCTAATTTAAACCCCCTCCCCCACTTCTAAATGTAGGGCTACAGAGCCGATCTACAAACTCGACCTTTGCTCTTGACCCAAAGAAGCCTCATACCAAGTTTTATCAACATATCTCAGTCCCTTCGAGAGTTATAGTGCCCACAGACGGACAGACGGACGGACGGACAACTTTTGCGATGTCATAGGTATCCCTCCACTTAGGTTTTGAGATCCCAAAAATGGATTGAAATCATAATGAGGTAGAGAATTACTAAATATGTACGACGTATCCTTGAAGATATAACAGTCGATTGGATACAATATAAAGGCTTACTAAATATGTACGACGTGTCCTTTAAGATATAACAGTCGATCGGATACAATATAAAGGCTTATACTAAATATGTAAGACGTGTCCTTTAAGATATAACGATCGATTGGATACAATATAAAGGCTTACTAAATATGTAAGACGTGTAAGATATTTTAGTGGGTATTTTACCCGACATTCGGAGGATTTAGAGGTAATGAGGGAATGATATAGTGGATTTGTGGTGGTTAGAATTACGGCCACAATCAGGAATTTTTTTGTCTTAAAAGTGGCCGTCAATGGTAAATTGTTTGTTTAATTTATGTGTTTTTGATGAAATTAAAAAAATGTCTATGTCTATAAAAATCGATTGGATACAATGTAAAGGCTACCAAATTTTCTTAATTTCCACAAACAGGAGAAAGAAGGAACAAAATTGCGAAAATACTTTTTATCCTATATAGCAACTCCAGCTATTTGTTTGCAGAATTCTGAACTTCTTTCTGAATATAATTTTTTATGCTATACTTTTCCTAGATTTTCCCGGTCAAAAGTCCAATTACTGCTCTCGACCCACGGCCAATTTCCTCGAAAGTTTCGCTTCTATCGCCCTCCCACTGTTTTTAGAATGACTAGAGGGACCTTTGAACTGGAATGAGAGAATAAATGAAAAGCGATATGAATCGATTCATTCAGTATCAACGGCTTTGTAGGACAGGTTACAAGTTGGACTCGATATTCCTTCGAAATGAAACATTTATTTCCATTTCTTTTTCCGTTTGGGAAAAAAGACTCCCGAAAAGGTCCCAAATATTGACATTTGAATGAATGAATGAATGAATTTATGACGCACTGCCCAAGGGCGAAAGTGCAGTAAAAAAGGATAAAGAATATAAAATAATCGCAAAACACTCAACAAACATTTTCCATAAAGGTTCACTAATTTAGAAATTTGTATTGTCTCAACGGTCCTGCCATCATAAGGTAGCAGATTGAGGGCTATTAATTTTTTTTCGGGGGATGGGGGGGAATGTGAGCTAAATGTTTTATACCAATCATAAAGACAATCTGGTAGGAGAATTTTCTTCGCACGAATAGATGAATAAGCGACATATATGTGATTGCATTCGTATCCAGTGAGTTTCGTGTTTGGATCCTAAAGTCGAGAGGCTGCTCACTGAAAGTTCTTGGCGTACACCAGAGAGGCACGGAGGCAGGCCTGGAGGCAAGGACCATGTACACCTTGTAACAGAAGTGAGCAGCCCCTAGCCTAATACAGGTCACTGATGAACTGGCGGAATAAGCGTTTGGAAGTCTAACTGCTTTTGGCAACAGAAATGAAAACAGGCGTTAAGCCTTAAGCCATATAAGACCAATCATCACACACAAAACAAAGAAGCCGAAAGGGTCTCACCTTGGAACCCAAGTCCCAAGTGCTTAAGAATTTAAAGAAGAAGAAGGTTTGTCTCTGCAAGGTCTTGGGATACATGTCTTTTAACCTAAGTGGCCTTTCGGCTGAACAAACAATAAACATAGGTGTTATGGCTCAGAGGCCATACCATATTTTGTTATCATTCCCAAACAAGGTGTAAACACATACGCCATCTAGGCAGGCACAAAGTTCAGATTATTGCTGGTAGATGACGTATGTCTCTAATTGTCTTCGTGACCTGGAAGAAAACTGTCGATCATCAATATCATCACTTGATTACTTACGTAGAGATGGCAACTTAAAATCTGTTGACAAAAGAGACTTGTTGTAAATACGTAGCTGAGGATACATTTAATTGCTTGAGAGAGAAAGAGAAGAGTGCGTCTGAGCCCTAGGCTACCTAGGACATCCCTACCCCTCGTTTGTTGATTGGTTTTGAGAGTGGAACCTAAGTGCAGGCCTGCCGGTCTTCAGACTTCTACGCTATCAACCAGGGCCCAGTGACCCTAATCAAGACCTAATCTTATCCACCACCCTTTAAACCACAACAATAGGAAAGGGCAAAGAATCCGGAGCTCCACAACATATGTTACATTCTGGTAATCTTTACGGACCTTCCTTTCTGGAGCAGGATATTATTTTCATATCCAACCCTCGGAAAGTGGAGTATATCCATCCTGACAAAATGCTTGTCTTTGTTCGACAACAAGCAAGGTGGGCCTCTAAAAAGGTACTCAGACATGAATGAGAGATTTTCGCAGAGTAAAAGCAAACACATTGTTAATGGCTGTGTTCGAAATCACATCACCACCCAACAAGATACAAAAAACAAGAAGAAAAATTCATCGAGAGCCAACACCAACATCTCATTTTATTAAACTATTATAATAAACAACTATATTCAAACCTTATTACTTTTTTTTTCAATAAATATTAAATATAGGTCAACTTTAACTCAAACATTTTCGTTTCTTTGACAAAGCGAGCACGCATTCTGAGACCGGTTACTTACCAGTAAATACACAAATGAAGCGTAGAAGTTGAGACAGATGAGTATGAAGATTATAAAGCGAGATTTCTCGTTAACAATTGGTGAAGAGGAACTAGATTGATCGGTGGCAGAATTTTACTGTATTTTTCCAGCCAATAAGTCACAGGTTCTGTCAGAAACAAAACCAAAGGTTTCGATGGGATCCCAAAAATGTAATATTTGCTCCAGACAATTGGGTCTCGTGTTAGCCAAATTCAGTCTTCGACAGACTTTTTGAACATTTTTACTATTAAAATTCAGAAACAGATTAAGGCCAAATAGCTAATCATCTTTGAAAACCAAGTTCAGATATAGATTCAGCATGTGTGTTTACCCCTATAAGTCAGATCTGTTTTGACGAAAACTTCCTGCCCCTCTGCGGAGGTTGATACGGGCATCATCCTCTCTGGCGGTTGATATGATACCTTGTAGAACTCCACAAGCCTAACAGTCATAAGGTAAACTACCTGTGGGACATAGAAAGATATAAGTTACGTACCTTGCCGATATCGAGGTTGATACCGAAAAAATAATATGGAGATGGCCATTAGAAATAACCTGTCCGAGTCGAAGGCTGGGCAGTTCTGAAAACATCTACAGTCATATTTTGATAGTGCAAAACGGAAACATCAGCTGAGTTGTATTAGAGCTATATTTCGGCCCTTCTTGGCAAGGGTCCTCTTCAGGCTCAAGCTCGAAAATGAACCAGTGGAAGAACAGCTAAAGATTCTTCCTTAAATATCTGATTTTGTGCACCTTTTCTCTGACAATTGGTTGGAGTTAAAGCTGTTGCTGGGATTTCATTCTGGATACGGCTGCTGATTTTGCTGCTCGATTGGGTCATCGAAAGGATGGAGATTCTTCTGCATTTTGGATTTGGAGTAACCTGTCTCTTCTTCTTCTTTCCAGCTAAGATGAATACTTGTCGGTGTCATGTATGGGCGAATTTTCAAGTTCCGTACTTCGGTGATGACTATTCCTTCAGCCCAACCTGACTGTGAGTCACATTAGAAGGTGCAAAACGGATAACTCAGCCACATTTTATTGGAGCTATATTTCTTTATATATTGGAATATCCATCGTAAAATTACGATCGGAAACAACTGTTTCCAATTGTTAACAATTGTTTACGGTTGTTAACAGTCGTTTCCAGTTGTTAACGATTGTAAAAAATTGAAAACAATTGCTTACGACTTAAAGATTTCCATACGGTATGGAAAGTCATATCAACCTATTAAGTTATATTACGATAATCTTCACACAGAAAAATTAGAAGTATACTGCTATGTATACTAGTATACTGCTAATTTTTCTGTGTGAAGATTATCGTAATATAACTTTTCTCGAACAGGTATGCAATGCATATCTTCCTATATCCCACAGCCACAGGAAGATATCGTATGACAATTACTTTTGTGGAGGTTGTTACGACCTCGTATCATCCTCCAGAAAGGCTGATACGAAGCCGTAACAGCCTCCGCAGATGTTCATCGAGTACTTTTCTTCAAGTACTGAATTCACCGATCACTTTTTCTCAAATACTGAAAAGCAGAAGCTGACCTACAAAAAAGAAGATAAAAAATACTTTCAGTAAACAAACACACAAAATACAAAAAAAAATTATATAAAAATAAAAGAAAAAATAAAAGAAATGTTGAAAAATGACAGAACATTTTACTGTCTTGGACAACCAGTCCATGCCCTAGGGCATAACCTTGTCACAGTCAGATTAACACTAAAAATACAGCTTGTCAACTGAAACAGCATCCTACTATCCCTAAATTTCCAAAAGTCAGTTATTCAACATTGAAAAAATGACAGAAGTTCTTAGTCTCATAGACAACCAGCCTATGCCCTAGTTCATAACTTGAAACAATCAGATTTCCACTTTAAATACAGCTTGTCAGCTGAAACAACATCCTACCATTCCTTTGCTTACCAAAAGTTAGTTATTCAGCATTGAACACTGTCTTTGTTCTGAAATTATCTTGTTTCTTGTTGTTTGGGGTTTGACGCGTTCGACCAAAAGGTCATATGCGTTTCTTGTTTCTTAAAAGCCAACACGTCAAACACATGGGGTTTGTAATTGTTTACTTTCCACGACCCCTAGGGAAGTCATTTTAGTAGATCTATAGTAGGTTTTCATGACCGCTAGATGGCATCTGAATCGCCAAAAAAGTAAAAGACTATATTGGTAGAAACTGAAATGCTTGGGTCCCAACAGTAGTTATTTTAGTAGGTCTACAGTAAGCTTGGGTTGCTACTTTACTAAAATAAAATTCCCTACCCCGTTTGTGATAAAGTACAACAAAAGAAGAATAAGACCTACCTGTAAAAATTTGTTGTTCGAAAATTTATAATAGTTAACATACCTCCATCTCGGTTCGGTATAATAGCCTTTACGGCCATTTCAAAATATGAACCTTGCTGCCCTCAGCTGATATTTTTTATAACCTGACAGATTATTTTCAATGACCGTCTCGTTGCTATTCTCCAATATCAACCTCGATGTCTGAAGTTAACCTTTAATAGCTGACCGTGGGTCATGGGATCATATGCTTTACATACCTGTTCGAGAAAAGAAAGTCTTTAATGACATCTTGTGGAAAATATAATGATATGCATTCTATCCTCAGTATCGTTGATGCCGTGTTCTGACTTCCATGAATAGAAGTAGCACGAATGCAATAACATGAATGCCAGCCCTTGAGACCAAAGACGGAAAATGGGTACCTGGAAAATCTGAGAGCACTGGAGGGCTGCCCCCCATACATGCACTGGAGTTGCATACGCGGGCTTTTTGTCAGAGGGCTAGGTACCTGTTGTCAAGACTGTTGTTACTTGCTGTTAATTTCCTTACTTTTGGATCAACACTAAACCCTTACAAAGCCTGAGCGTCACGAGGTAGCGTAAAGAGATCTATAACGCTTTGTGTTTAGTAATAGATGGTTAAGATATTGTACACGTTATAGGTAGATCAGTAATTTATTGCACAAGGAACGTATTGCAAGAAAATAGTAAAAATCAAGAAAGCGTCTTAAATCCTTTCAAATTTTTCAAAAAATCTGTAGAGAAACCTGTCCTTGTAGGCTACCCTATCGTCAAAAGCGTCATTGTTTCCTGATAGACAAGAAACCCTCATTAATCTAACCATCCACTCCTGTTCCAGACACACTACCCAAATACGTCCAACTTGCATTATTTTAAATAAAAGATTTCGCACATCAAGTGAGTCAAGCTATCGTCGATATTTCAGCCCAAAGGCGTATTCTCGCCGTTCCCCGAGGACTCCTCGGGGAGTCGAAGGGAACGGCGAGAATAGAGGGAGTCACTCCACGCGGACTCCGCGTCCAGAAAACACCGAGAACATGGGGAAAGCTTCCAAAATGAATTTTCTTCTAAAATTAAATTTGCAGCATTTTTAATTTTAAAATTAAAATTAAACAAGCATCCAGACGAATTTAGTCTGGATCCACTTTATTTTTGGTTTTGTTTATTCTGATTGTTTTTAATTAATTTTACAATGTACCAACAGCAACCAAAAACTGATTCCCCTCTGAATCTGAAAGGGAGTCCTTTCTGATCATGGTGATGATAATCGGAGCACTCCCCGTCCGTGGAGACTCGCGAGAATACGGGGTGTGAGCCCCCGGGTCAAACAAAACGGGGAGACTCCTCAAGTGGAGTCCTCGGGGAACGGCGAGAATACGCCTCAAAAGACAAAGTAGCTTATATAATTTATTTATTATAATAAGGACCAACTAGGGCCACCACAGGGCCACTCCAACATACAAAAAAAACAAGAACAAATAAATCAATAACAAAAGGAGAAACACACAAGCAACAAAAATGGTGCCTGGACATCAAGTTTCGTCTATGCAGATCTTACCAGAGCAAGTCCGCCAAAGAGGCAGAGACTGGCAAAACACGTCCCCGAAAGCACCAGAAGGAGCGGATTGTCCGAAGAAAGTATCCTTAGGCGTATTCTCGCCGTTTCCAGAGGACTCCACTTGAGGAGTCCCCGCGTTTTTGTTTGTCCCGGCGACTCACTCCCTGTATTCTTGCGAGTCCCCACTTACGCGGAATGCTCTGATTATCATCACCATCATCAAAAAGGACTCCCTTTCAGATCCAGAGGGGAATCAATTTTTGCTGGTGTTGGTGTAATGTAAAATTAATTAAAAAGAATCAGAATAAATAAAACCAAAAATAAAGTGGATCCAGACTAATTTCATGAACTGCATATTTTTTTTTCGAACAAAATCCATTTTAGAAGCACTCCCCGTATTCTCGCTGTTTTCTGTTCGCGGAGTCCGCGTGGAGTGACTCCCTCTATTCTCGCCGTTCCTTTCGATTCCCCGAGGAGTCCTCGGGGACAGAATACGCCTCTTGTCTGGACTGAAAGGGATGATTTGCTACGTAGTTCTCGAAAAGATGGGAGGCCACCACCAACAAACATTCTGGAAGCACTACAGTTTAGGTAAAGACCGAGAAGCCACCGAAAAGATTTGTTGTAAAGAACCCGAAGTGCAAAAAAAGCTAGACCGTTCAAAGAAGTGCAGTAAGCTGTGAAACGAAAACACCTCTCGGCAGGGTCACATTTCACGAACTTAAGAATGAGTAAGTTAGCCCTGCCGCACAGCGAACGTGAAAAAGCTTTAACATGGAGCTCTTCACATGTTAACCCACCGTGAACCAGGCCCGTATCCAGGAATTTATTTCGGGGGGGGGGGGGGGGGTTGACTGCGGGTCGCACAAAAAAAGTACAAAAAAGACATAGATCAGAGGAAAAAGCCTACAAAAATAAGTATTTTTGTATGTTTCGGGGGGGGGGGGGTCAACCACCTACCCCCCCCCCCTGGATACGCGCCTTGCCGTGAACCCAAGATGTTTGTAGGATTCACCGAAAGACATCTGTCCTTTCCACAGGCTTTCCTTTCGGCCATCAAAATTGGGGTGGAAATAGAGTATGAAGTTTTCCAGTTCCGTATTCATGAATTCCACCGAATGCCAAAGCGTTGCTTTCACTGTCAATCACGAAATCATGGTATAGCGAAATGCAAGTATCCGTCTTGTTGTGATGGCTGCGACAGTTGTAGCAAAGACTCGCCTTGCTCCCTTCCTCCTAAATTGGCTAACTGCGACAGCTGTCGTGTTTCCTTTAGTCACAGATGGAGTGTAACGAGGAGTGCAATGGGTATTGGTAACTAATGGATTGTCAGGAAAAGAAACTCCGTTTTATTTTCCTAAATGTAATTTTTTTTTTTTAAAGCAGTCTAGGTTTATTGTGGTTTACCGTTGAACAAATCACTCTTCTTGAGGTATGCTTTCTTCAGATTTAAACTGGAAGAAGAATGCAAAAAAACATGATAATAAAAGCTAATTTATCTATGTCGTAGTTAAAGCCCTGATTTAATTCGGGGTTCCAGAAAAGGTATTGATTACTTTATTTTGTATGTTTGTTCGAAGTCTACTTGAAGATGGATAAAAGAGGATATGGATTCCATTGACAATTTTCCTGTACATCATTTGAAATCTGAGACCCTCCATCATCGACGGGAAATGATGTGCACAGATTTGTGTCTGAAATCCCTACAGAACCCCTCATTCCGCTCCCTCCTGCCACCTCTCTTCCAACCATGTATTGACGTAAAAACGACCCATCGGCTTGTCCGTTGTCTGTTTTTTAGATTATATTGAATTGAATTGAATTGAACAGTGGCCGGTTAGGCCTGTGCTGGGGGGCCAGGGAAAACGAGAAGCCAAGCGGCCGGTGCAAATTGTTGAGAAATCAGGCTACGTTTACTGTAGCCGCGTTGCCTTGTTCATTGCGATCCAGGTGTGACCGGCTAATGTTACCGAAATTATGCTCAGATGTGACCAGTGGGGCTGGACGAAGAATCGTTTGTGCTAAATGTGTTTTTACGTTTGTGACTAATGAAAAGGGCCGAAAGCTCATGGATGGGCCTAGGGTCCAACAAAAGTAAAAGACGGCACTGCTTCCAGCCTCAACATTTGCATCCACAGAGAGGTGTGGAGCGAGTACCCAAGCTGGGACCCTGGTCCTGCCGTATGGATCGTTACTTTAATAGTTTTATTCTTAAATTTATACAAGTTTTCACAGTTAATTTTAGTCTTTCTTCTTTTACTTATATTTCTGTGTTGACCATTTTCAGTCTGAATTATTCATTCTGTTGTAACTTTTCCACTAAATTTAGCCCACTCAGATAAGTGACATTTCACGAATCTTTCTTCCACATCCTAACCCAAGAGGAGTATGCATAGACAACAAGCAAAGCGGTAAATGAATATTCCCGTTGACAAATTTGTAGCCTGCGTCGTAGTATAGTAGTAGTACGAAAACGTTGCGTGTAATACTATGTAATAGCAAAGAAGACTATCATTTAATGTGCCTCAAATTGGTCCAATCTTATGTAGTAGTATCCAGTAGCATCCTGTCTTGCCATAGTAGCATCCAGTCTTGCTAATAGTAGCATATAGTAGAATGCAGCAACACGGTAGCCTTGAAGTAGAAGCAAGGAGTAGCATCGGCTGCATGCAAATTTTTCGTACTACTTCATAGTACTATTTTGAGATAAATTTTTCATCGGGTAATCATAATGATAAAGTGCAAAAGAAGAAATTTGCCTCTACAAAAATACAATAGTAGGGTAACTCAAAGAACTTACCTTTCTAAAGTCTTCAAGGTACTTTGATAAGCAAAGCCGGAGAACTGTGGCTTACCCTTTTCCCCGGTCACTAAATATGATCTTAGTTGCTTTTTCGCGGTCTTCGCAGATACCATGGTATCTGTTACCACGAAAACTGGATCTGCAACCAGTCGTTATTGCAGTTACTGTGGTATCTGATACGACGTTTCTCTGCAAAAACGACAATTACCGAAATTGCGCTTTTCGGAGTCATCCCAAAAGAAAAACTGATATTCAATCACATCACCAAGTTCCAAACTCCTTTTCCACCGATTTGACAAAATCCAAGCTCTATTGTTGGTAATGATGAAAGTGAGATGACTTTTCAGATACCACGACCAGTAACCACGGTCGGACCGTGGTATCTGACTATCAGACACCACGATAACTGGCAAGATACCACGATAACTGCAAAAACACTTTTTGACCATGGTATCAGATACAACGATAACTGCGAAAACAACTTTAGACAGTGTTATCAGATACCATGGTATCAGCAAAAACACAACTCATGTAGAACAGTACGATACTGAGCCCTAGAACTTACCTTTGGAAAGTCTCCATAAGTACTTTGATAAGCGAAGACGTAGAAGTACGACTTCGCTCGAACCGATGAGTGCAAGTCAGCGAAGTTTATGACAGGGCAGACCGTCTGAGCGTCACTTATTATGTCGACAAGAGAGTCCCTGAAGATTTTCGTATCTAAAATGATATGCACAGTGAATCTAACAATAAACGAGACCGTCTGACAGATATCCGGAATTCCGGGGGTAATTTATATATTTCTGACCCGCTTTTTGGTTATAGTGAAGTAAAAGACAATAATAATGCCTAAGAGTGTCAAGATTGCCGATTTTCAGGTTTCCGGAAATCTCCATTGCTTACTTTGACAGTTTGACTGATTTACGCTGACAGTGGACAGTGGTGTGTGGTTCTCCGTTTTCGCCCGATGGAGGGATGCAGTCTAGCACACTAGCCCGTTTTCAGTCACGGTGTTCAAACGTCTAGCACCATGCCTGAGTGCTAGACCTTTGAGCACTGTACCTTGAAATTCATACATGGTGCATGGATTTCAGCATACAGTGCACACATAAATGCCCAATTTCTACCATTAACACTAAATACCGGCTCGACAGGCCTTTTTCATGTGTGCACTGTATGCTGAAATCCATGCACCATGCACGAATTTTAAGGTACAATGCTCAAACGTCTAGCACTCAGGCATGGTGCTAGACGTTTGTGCACCGTGAATGAAAAAGAGTTGGTGTACTAGACTGGAGTGATGCAGAACAATGGATATGTCAAAACATTTGGAAGAACAGGTTTCATTACTCTAGAAATCTCCTTGCTGACAGATGGACAGAGGTGCGCCAACTAGAACCCTGGTGTGCCGATTGTTCTCGGATATCTGTTGAGTGGAGAAAGGGAGCTGGCATCGTGTTTCCATGCTCGTTTTTCCAAAAATCTGTCAAGGTTTTTGATGTTTTGGCTCCGAACAAGGTTAGACTAATATTTTCTTATGAGAAACAAGTACAACTGGATTCTTTCAGTAAACAATTATATTTTCAACAAAACGACAGATTTAAGGGACAAACTTCTTGCAAAAAAAGACTTTTCGGTAGTTGATTTGCTTTTAATACTGGCCAGAAAATAAACCAGATTAGTACATCACGTTTCATAGCTCTATTGCGGAATTTGAGAAACTTGTGTACTCGAGACTGGCTGGGTCGGCTATATTTCCATCAGCAAAAAAATTGGAAAGACAGTCATGCTTATAAGTACCAATCCTTTCAGCATATGCTGACTGCGAATCTTCTTTGACACTGCAAAAGTGGATACGTCAGCTACATTTCGTTTAGGTATATTTCGGTCTTTCTCAGCAAGGGTCCTCTCCAGACTCAAGGCAACAGGTGGTACCAAAACCAAATTGCGGAAAAATCTCTACTTTCCCAACGATCCAATCGAGCAGCAAAAACAGCAGCCGTGTCCAAAATAAAACCGCAGCATCAGCTTTAAATCCAAGCCATTCTCGCGAAGAAATTCACAAAATCAGATACTTATAGGACCTGTCTGACCTATAATACTAATGCAACCTACTTTCGTAATCACTCCATATACTTCTAAACCCGGAGACCCCAATTCGTAGGGTACATTATAACCCCTCCAACAATCCACGCTGATTTTCTCACTCGCCGTCTTTTGCTACCTTCGATGTGTATCACGATGTCTACAGTTGTCTGCGAGAAGTTTCTCCATCAGAAAAAAAGTTTTGTAAATTGTTTGCCTGTTTTCGCTACAAGTCAATGGATCTCGGAAAAGGCTTCAAACTGCCAAAGCCGTGGGTTATTTGTCGAAGCACAGCCTAGTTTTCAAATATTCAAATAATTTAAAGAGTAAAAGAGTTAACGAGTAAATATTGCGAGGTGCTTTTAATTTGATTCCACAAGCTCATTTTCTAGCTTGAGCGGCTTGAGCCTGAAGAGACCCATTGACAAGAATGACCGAAATATACCTCTAATAAAATATAGCTGACGCATCCATTTTGCAGTGTCTTCTAACTTTTATCCTTGGATTGTAGATGTACAAATGGATAGCTATGTTATCAAGCGTACTAATACTATACGGTATCTAGTTCACCCTTACTTGGTGTATTGTGTGAGTGTTTGGTCCAGTACTTTCTCTGTTCATTTGCAACAGTTACGTGTGATGCAAAATATGGCACTACGCGTGTTGTCTGGGGATAGAAATAGAACGTCGGTAAGATCACGATATGTGCAGTTAAATATTATTCCTTTGTCTGGGCTTGGAAAATTTTACCGTGCATTATTTATGTTTAAGTATTTTTCGAACCAGGTTCCCAATTGTTTCTTGAATATGTTTATTTCAGGAGGTGCTGTACATAACTATCCAACGCGTAATGCTAGTGACATACGAATGCCACAGGTTGTTAGCACAAGGTCACTATTTTCACTACGTCATGCTGGGCCGATTGTATGGAATATATTGCCAGAATCGTTAAGAAGGTCAGAGAATTTGTGTGAGTTCCGTCGAGATCTTAAAACCCTTTGTCTCCACCAATATGAGTTTTAAATCGTTTTGTGTTGATTTGAGTCGTTCTCAGGTTGGCCCAGATTCCGTTATGTTCATTTAATCATTTATTCTTTATTTATTTATTTGGTTTTGTTTGTTTTTGGAGACGGGATTTTGGAGTGTATTAATTTTTTGTTTGTTGGGTGTTCGACCAGGAACCGAGTAAGTGTTTTGTTTATTTTTTTCTTTTCTCTTCTCTCTCTTTTTCTTATTTCTTTCTTTACTATAGTGTTATGTAGGTTAATTTCTCAAAGGGGGTTTGTTAAACCTCTTAACAAGTGTAAACTTCTAGAGGGTTTTGTAGTTCTTAGTATTTTTTTCCAATAAACCCCATATATAATCTAAAAAAAAATCTAAACTACGGTCAGGCGACCGGATATTCTGCATCAATTTGAAAAGAAAAAAATCTACAGTAAATTCAAGTCCACGAGAACCCGACACTGATCGTTTTTTCGCAGGATAAAGTAAAAAAAAATAGTAGACGATCGGTTTAAATCGGCACAATAAGCTGACCTAGTAACACTAGATAAAAGCAACTGGGAGTTAAAGTCGCAAGCATTCTAGCATTTCCAAACATTTTGAGCACCCCCATCATCATCGCTAGTTCAAACTGAGACCCGTTACGAAGTTCGGATCATTAGATTCTGAAGCTCTCAAATCGGCAAGCTCAATTCGGATCTTTTAATTGAAACAAGAAAATCAGACATAGAGAGAAACCTTTATTTGTTCATACATTTTCAAATAAGAAAATGTAGCTTGGCACCATCTATGGCACCACCAGTTTGGTACTTTCTATATATTTTGAGATTTTCTTTCCATTTTTTGGGATCCCAAAACGTAAGTGGAGGGATGCCTACGATTTCGTAAAAGTTGTCCGTCTGTCCGTCCGCCTGTCCGTCTGTGACTCTCGAAGGGAATGAGATATGTTTGATGAAACTTGGTATGAGCAAGGCCGTCACGACTGGGGGGGAGGGGGGGGACGCCCCCCCAAAGCTGTCGGCCATTCGGTAGAAAATAACCGAGTCGGCGCGAAGCGCCGCGATTTTTCATCAAAACAGTTGATTTTTTTTCATGAAAACAGTCGTTTTTTCTGAAAATTCGTCGATTTTTTGTCAAAATAATCTGTTTTTTTCTGAAAATCAGTCGATTTTTTTCAAAAATGTCATTTTTGTTGTCGAAAACAGTCGTTTTTCTGAAGAAAAAGCCGGTAAGAATTACCAGCCAGTCGGTAAGTGCCTCGTCCCCCCCCCCAAACACTTTGGCTAGTAACGCCTCTGGGTGTGAGGATTCTTTAAAAGAGACAGGCCAAGTTCGTATTTGGGCTCTGTAGCCCTACATTTAGGGGTGGGGCAGGGGATTCAAATAAAGGGGCGAACAAGATATGTTTTAATAGATAATGAGATTAGGCGTAAAGAGACATGCTGAACATGAACATGAAATTATTTTCTCGCCGGACAAGTAGATCGCCCGAAATCCGGACAAAACCGGAAAGTTTGTTCAAAAGAAGTTGATTAGATGTTGGATTTAAGGGTAAGAAGACATGCTGAAGATTTACATGAAAATCATTTTCTCGTTGCAAAAGTATTTCGCCCGGAATCCGCCCAGAACCGGAAAATTTGTTAAAAGTAAAAGTTATATCTGAAGATGATTAGATGTTCGATTTAGGGGTAAGAAGACATTTGACAATCATTTTCTACCCGGCCATAGAGTTCACCCGGAATCCGGTGGAAATCTGACAAGTTCCTAAAAGTTAGAGTTTTATCTGAAGGTGATTAGAGGTTCCATAAGGGGTTAAGAAGATACGCCGAATCAATTTTTGTATTTTTTTTTTTCTGGACAAGTAATTCGGCTGAAACCGAAAATGTTGAAACCGGACTTTTAATCAATTCTGCCAAAGTGGATATGACGAAATAGGTGTAAATACACATGCTGAAGTCATACCTGAGCTTAGTTGAAAAATCCTGAAAATCACGGTTTTATATTTCTTTCGTAATGAATGGTCAGCTTGGCTTCAAACCTTATATCACTGAATAATTAAGGAGCAATGGCGACCTTGTGTTGAAAAGTTAATTCTGCTTCGGTAATTTGTCAATCGGCTAGTGTCCGGATTTTCCAAAATGAAGGGTACCATTGCGCTCATAACCATCAATCCTACCATCAGATTACCGTGCTTCTCCTTTTTCACCAACACCAACAAAATTATGTATAGTTTTACCAAATACGGCTTCGATATTGTAGTCTAGTTACCCCTAACTTATTCACTGAAATGGGTTTTGGACAAGATCAGGGACCCATAAATTCCCTGTAATAACTCGCCATTCAGGGGGCTTGTCAATAAGAGATTTCTGATGCGCTCTTGACCGAGCGTCAGATAGTTCGAGAAACACCCGAGGGGATAAAATACCCGAGTATCCAGATAGACAAAATTTTTCGCAGCTGTTGTGCTGAACTAGGAATATTTCTCTGTAATGGAAGAGTATCCTGGATCTTGTGTCCTAGCTTAGGAACCTGGTGGAATGCTGGCAATTTTGTCTATCTGAGCAGGAACACCGATTCGACCCAAGCGGAATTTTAGGAGACTAGGTGAGGCTCGGGCAACATATGCAACATAGAAGCATGGGAAATGACAAGCCCCCTGAATGGCGAGTCATTCCAGGAAATGTATGGGTCCCTGACAAGATGAATACGCGTTGCTTCGTAGCTTTTGTTATTTCAGATACTCTTGATGTCTATCTCTCCCTTCCGATGCAGAATCTCCGGGTACCTGTGGAAGAAAGGAAGAAACGGTGTCACAGCTGCGTTGACTCAGGATTTGAGTCATTGAGTTTGAGCCGTTAAGGACACGTTCACTCTTTCTTCCTGAGAATCACTGGCGTGTTTTGGACTAGGTCATATAGAGTATTGGGGTACATGTATGTGCCTGTACCTCTATGCTTGGGAGATTAAAAACTTACATGTAACAGTGCAATTTTTTCAGGAGCGACCTTCCAGTCTGGAAATGAACTTTTCCCGAGCTTCACTTTGAGCGTGTTCCACCCTACTTACCGTAGTTACTACGCATGACGTCACGAATTCTGGCTTTTTGCCGTCAAGGCTGGAACGATTTTCTATTTTCCAGCAGGATTTCACGCCAGGCGTGAATCCGACCAATCACGTTACAGAGATGCGTAGTTACTAAGCTTACTACGCTCCCGTGCATGGTAAGCAAATAGTAACTATTAGTTGCTATTCCGACAAGGCTGGAACGGTCAGCGTTGTAGGATGGAACGGAAATAGTAACTAACAGTAACTATTGTTAGAAGGGTGGAACATGCTCACTATTAACGTCACAACTAAGATGAAAAACTAAAATTTCCATTAGCACATTCCATTTCCATTTCCATAATTGCGTCTTCTCACATCCAAGAATAAAAGTAAGCTGGCTTTCTAGTTAGACTTCAAACAGCTGATTTGGCCAGCGATGTATTGGAGAGCCTAACCACGCCCATATCCTGCTCTCCGAATTAATCTACTTTTCGCATACCGAACTGGAATCCTGAATTTCCTTTCAAAAGGAAAGCTTTGAATCAAATAAGCCGTCAGCGAATCTCCAATTCCCTCCTCTTTTCGAAAGCCAAATCTTCCCTTTACCCTTTTCATAAGAAATTGTTTCATTTCAACTGACTCCTCTTCAATTTCGCTCTTGGTATCGACCAATTAGGAAACCCTTGGAAACTCTTCTGCTTGTAAATAGTTATGGCTTTCGAAATAACGAAAGTAAAGGCCAATTCGCAGCGAGAGTATTAAGAAAACTAAGTCTTCGACGGAAACCGTTTCCATGAAGCTAATTGAAAAGGAAAGATCGGGGTGCGTGGTGGTTGGATTCGGATAAGGAAGTACAAAATTAAAGCTGACTGAATTCAGTAACTTACGGACTGCCAGATAAGGAATACCTTGACTTTTTTTTTATTAGGTTAGTGTTTGAATAAAAGCGTTGGTTATGAACTACAAACAGTTTTCTACGCGGGGTCGGACCTTGCCGACCACACCTAGGCCGAACATTACCTCTCAATACAAGTCCGTTAATATTCTTTTGTATGTGTAGTTTCTTTATGCTTGTAATGTGATGTAATTATTGTAATGTGAATTTTGTAGTACAGGTTAGTGTATAGGTAGTGTACCCCCAACAAGATAGCTTCAGGGGGTCTTGTTTCTTGCTTTATATTTATTTTATATAGTCTTACTAGTACGAATAAATGAATGAATGAATGAAGGACCTGTCTTACCTATAATACTAACGGAACCTACTTCAATAATCAGTTAATATGTTTCTAAACCCGGAGACCCCAATTTCGTTCGGTACATTCTAACCCTCTGACAAAACCACGCTAATTTTCTCACTTGCCGTGTTTTGTTACCTTCGATGTGTATCACGCTGTCAACGGTTGTCCGCGAGAAGTTTTTCCATCAGAAAAATCGGTTGTGTAAATTGTTTTCCTGTTTTCACTACAAGTCAACGGGTCTTGGAAAAAGCCTAATAACCGTGGTCATTTGTTGAAAGCACAGCCTAGTTTTAAAGTATTCAAATATTTTAAAATACCGTAAGTTGAACAGTAAATAGTACGAGGGGTCCTTTAAAGCTCACCCCTTACTTTCAAAACTTGAATCACCTAAGAAACAGTTATTGATCAAACTCGCAATGCACGAAGAGGTAGATAATGGTTTATTGTGAGTGGCTGGAGAGTTTAACTTAGCCAGTAGCCAAATTTTTAAGTAAGGTTTAAACAAGATTTTGTTTTCTTTTAGGACAAGTATTCGAAGTCTCTTTTTTTTAGAGTTTTTTTTTTTAAATTGAAGTAAGATCTTAGTTTATTTTGTTGGATGAAGGTGTTATATTACCAATGCTTTTTCTGTAATAAGAGGACACATATAAATCAGTTTTTGCTTTTTGGGAAAACGTTATGAAGGATCTTCATGTCTTTACCATTCGAACATTTCAATTTCCCATTTTGTTTACCTTTTAAGTTCAGCCGGATTTTTCAGTTTAGTTTCAGTTTATTTCAAATATAAACACATATCGTGGCTTGGGGCCAAATGGCGTGTTGAATACGTCAATATACATGAAGCCAAATCAATAATGTCTGTCATAATATCAAGATAAATAATTCAGACTGAATATGGCCTAACACAAAAACATATTTAAATTTAAAAGGACTATTGTTTCCGGATTCAAAACCAAATCCCAGAGCAAGTTCTTACATAACCCTTGAAAGACACGGTGGTTGAAGTGGAAGATGAGCAGGTGGTCAGTGAGAGCAAGCCGGGTTTGACGTCAAAAAAAAGAGTCTATGAAAAGGCTTCTCTAGTCATTTTCTAAGTAGATCGCAGCAGAGTGTGCTGTAGCTTCGAAGTGACAGCATATCAGTGAGTAGCGAGCAATAAACGTGTCCTGAACCTGAACTTAGCGAAAGCCATTCGAACAAATCTACGCCTTCATTAAACGCTATCACACTGAAAGACAACTAAGAAAACTACTAAACAAGTTAGTGACCTGAAAGGAAGAGCCACCTTTCAGGCCACTCAGTTGGACGGCTATGGTTTAGGCAGAAGCTGTAAGCCCCGTCGTTCTAATTGTTACTAAAAACTTGGGTAGTCGTATAGTAAGATATAAAGCTACGATTTATTTATACATTATCCTATTATTGATATATAGGATATGTAAAGATGAGATTATTTTTATTACAAGGCACCATAAACCTAGACGAACTGTCATTTACTTGAAGTTGTAAGGCGGTAATCAGTTTTCCCTCAAATATCAGCAAGGGTGGTTCACAATGACTTGTTTTTCTGGCACTTGCAGCTCCGCTCAAGTGCCATATACCGATCACTTTCCGGTCTGTCGGTCGGTCTGTCAGGCCACTAATCTCGAGTTAGGGTACTTCCAGATGTGCTAGGACGATGAAACTTTGCAGGCATATTAGGGACCCTACCGAACTAACTTGGAAATAGTCATTTCCCCGATTCTACCACCATGGGGGGAGTGGAGGGAGGGGGATTCCGGAATATTGACGTATTTTTAACTTTTGAATGGGGAATCGGATCTTAGTGAAACTTGACATTTGGAAAGACCTCCTGTCTCAGATGCGACACTTCACGTCCGGAACGGATCCGGTGACTTTGGGGGGAGTTGGAGGGGGGAACCAGAAATCGTGTGTCATATTCAGAGTGGATGGATCGGGATGAAACTTGGTGGGAAGAACAAACACAAGCCCCAAATACATAGTTGACAAGACCGAATCGGATCCGAGCACTGTGGGAGAGTTGGAGGGAGGGTTCCGGAATTCCGGTGATCCCGACTTAAGATGCTTACACATGAGCTAGGACGGTGGAACTTGGCAGGTATATTAGGGACCCGACAAGACTAACTTGGAAACAGTCACTTCCCCGATCCGACCACTGTGGGGGAGTGGATGGAGGGGGAATCTGGAATATTGACGTATTTATAGCTTTTGAACGGGGAATCGGATCTTGATGAAACTGTGTCTCAGTTGTCACACTTCAAGTCCAGAATGGATCCGGTGACTTTGGGGGGAGTTGGAGGGGGGAAGCGGAAATCGTATGACATGTTTAGAGTGGACGGATCGGGATGAAACTTGGTGGGAAGAACAAGCACAAGCCCTAGATACATAGTTGACAAGACCAGACCAGATCCGAGCACTGTGGGGGAGTTCGAAGGAGAGATCCGGTGATCCTGACTTAAGATGATGACACATGTGCGAGAACAATGAAACTTGGCATTCATATTAGGGACCCGACCAAACTAGTTTGGGAATAGTCACTTCCCCAATCCGATCGACTAGCGTGGGGAGAGTGGAAGAGGGGGAATCTGGAATATTGCCGTATTTATCCCGATGAAAAATTTGTAGCCTGCGTAGTAGTATGGTAGTAGTACGAAAACGTTGCATGTAATACTATGTAATAGCCAAGAATACTATCATTTAATGTGAATCAGACTGGTCCAATCTTATGTAGTAGCATCCAGTAGCATTATGTCGTGCCATAATAGCATCCAGTCTTGCTAATAGTAGTATATAGTAGTATGCAGTAACACGGTAGCCTTGAAGTAGAAGCATGTAGTAGCATCGTTAGTACTGCATGCTACTTTTTCGTACTACTTCATAGTACTGTTTTGAGATAATTTTGTCATCGGGATAACTTTTGAATGGGGAATCAGATCTTAATGAAAATTGATGTTTGGAAAGACCTCGTGTCTCAGATGTCCCATTTCAAGTGCGGACAGGATCCGATCAATGTGGGAAGTCGAGGGGGAGCGGAAATTTTGTGACACGCTTGGAATATAGCGATTGGGATAAGACTTGGTGGGAAGAACAAGTGTAAGCCCTAGATACATCAGTGATAGAACCGGACCGGATTCGGTCAGCCAGGGGGGTTGGAGGGTGGTCTTGACTTCCGGTGATCGCAATTTAAGGTAGGCTACTTCGAGAAGTGCTAGGACGATAAAACTTGGCTTGAACATTAGATACTTGACAAGATTGGCTTAAAAAATTGTCACTTCCCAGATCTGACCATCCCTTAAAGTAGACACGGGGTTGATCTGGACACCCGCAAAACAAATATTAAAAGTTGTCGCTAAACAAAATATATAACATCTGCCTTTTAGTGATCTAACTTTGTACCAAAGTTTCATGGTACTTGCTTTTCTGATTTTGACAAAAAGTTGAAAAAAATTGTTTTCTTAAGGTAAAAGTTTTAGCTCATGGTCGGTCAAAAAGCTGTGCGCCGAAGATTAGCGCTAATCGGAAGGCAATAAATGACAATAGACAGCTTAGTCATTGGGGTGTGTAGCCTGCTTAGTATTTTCAAGCTAGATCAGTTAGTTTTCCTGTAGTACGCCATTTTGTTATTTCAGTCAGGGTGGGGTTGGTTCTGACAGTCTTTTCCTACTAATATGTCATACAAAACCGAAACTGAAAATTCAAAATTCAAAAAGATCCTATACGAATCCTTATCGTCTTATTTGTTAACAGAATTAGTTTGAAAAATGAACGCGCTAAAAAGAGATGGCCACAACCGAAGAAAACTAGTTAGTAGAATTGTGTACAGTACAGTAAAAAATTCTATTTTTTTAATATAATTAACTTTGCTTACGATATAAGAAGGAAAAAGAAACACTAATTCGTCCTTATGAAGTTAAATTTTGGAAAAGGTAAAACCAAATGTGTGTCTTATGGCGGAAAGTCGAAAGAAAAGGAGGTTGATTGAATGAAAGTTCGGTGAGGGGCTTGAAGATATTCTTTCTGCACAGAAGTGGGCCTAAAATGCCCTTTCTGTATAATCGATTCGAGTAATGGGTCTAGCTAAAGATGGACTGAACTTTGCTGATATAAGTTTGAAGTTACCAGCCTCTGGCATTGCTAGGTTAACTGAAAAGGCAAATGAAGGATTTTCACTTTAATGCAACCTCGGCTCTTGAAACAGATGTTTTCTTTAGTTTCGTGTTTACTTTTGAGCTGCAAACATTGTCATTTGACTTTTTAACATATTTAAATAAAGTCGAGTAAAAAAATAGGACAATACAAAGAATGTCCGAACCAACCCGAGGCCTGTCCGAATCAACCCTATGGGTACGGGGTTGGTTCGGACAAACTGAAAAACAGAAAAAAATGTTTACTTAAAAATCTGATGTAGAAAAAAATCTGAAAAAATTACCAGCTATTCTCCCAGACATTCTACACGTTTGACAACAAGAACGATGTATCCACCAAAAAATGGCGGCCTAGCAAGAAAAGGAAAATTAGTGTCCGGGTCAACCCCGAGCTCCCCTGCTAATCTTAACCACAAAGTACAAAAATACTTTTACGCAAAACCATTTTCATGATCGCCTTGAGCCTATGGTCATTTTTGGATGATTAGAGATATTTTTTTTTTTTTTTACCAAACGATACAATCTCGTGATTTCCAAGGACCTATCGTCATTCTTATTTACCAAGTCTTGCAAGTGCCATATGAGCTTACAGCTCTTTTTTAATTCTTTAGTTGAACAGAAGAAATAGTGAAATGTACACTAACCCCCTGAAAAATACACACAAAAGTTTTATTTTCGAAGATATATTGGATCACAAGTTCGACGTTCCATTTTCTCCTTGAGGGCGAGGAACATGGAAAATTAGCAAAGAGGGAGTTTTTTTTTTCAGATTCCGGGAGAACTATTTGTCCAGCGAGAAAAATAATGTTCTGTTCGAATTCAGCATGTCTTTTTACCCCTAAACCAACTATCTCAGTGGCTTTCAAAAAATAATCTTTGCCCCTTGATTTGAAACCCCTCCCCCACCCCCAAATATAAAGCTACAGAGCCCATCTTCGAACTTGACTTGTACTTTGACCCAAAGGATCCTCCCACCAAGTTTCATCAAAATATCTAAATTTCTTCGAGAGTTATCGTTCGGACAGACAGACGGACAACTTTTGCGATGTCATAGGTATCCCTCCACTTACGTTTTGGGATCCCAAAAACAATATGCAAAAAGAAAAAAAAAATCTGAAAATCAGAATGTCCGTCTTAAAATGGTTGTATGTACATATACAATTTTGTGAATGTTCTACAGTGTGTATGTCCAGTAAATTTGTTAAAAATTATTTGCCCGATAGATTGCAGAAGCTTTCTTCGGAATTCAAGCCAGTTTTTTTTTCACATGAGTACTTCACATCCACTCCTCGTTGGCAAGCCGCCCTGACCCGATGGCAGATTGCAAGATCTCCCACACAGCCTAGGACTAGATGCACTCATTGTCAAAGTACATCTTCCCTCCATTTGGACGAGCAGTTTGGCGCTCACATTTTCACCTAATTATGCTTCCATCTCGTTTTACTTCAAGTGAGAGAACACCAAGGAAATTTGGCCTCCATGTCAGAGCTAAGATGCTTCAAACCTAATTAACTTTTCTTCTACTGAGAATATGGACCTCGCTTCCTCCTTATATGTGAATGGCACAGTAAAACTATGCCACATAGTTCGAGCTATGACGTCCAATTTACAGAGTGACAAATAAAGAGCCACGCTATGAAGCTGATGATAAATTTATTTCCCATTTGTATGTGTTACCCGTGCTGACTTGGACATTTCGGCGTGAAGGCTTCAGCAGCTTTTGGTCTATTAGTAAGTGCTAAAACCCGTTAAAGTAGAAATAGTTTGGCTAGACTTTACAACGCCTACACAGTCCTTCATATTCTAGTCCTATCTACTTTCTGGAAGCTACTTAGCATACCTGATTTAAGGATAATCCGTACATAATTTTTAAGTGTGCCAAGTATCAACTCAGCATCCCCCCATGGACTCGTAACCACAAAGTTAAGCGACTGTACGGTGTCAACGATCCATTTGCGGCTGTGTACCAGTGCTGTGCGGAGTTTGTCTCTTCTTTAGACCGGAGCCATCCAAACTATATTACGTTTATTTAGTTATTTAGGTTTGTCTGATCTTTTTCTTTTTTCTTCCTTAATTTTTTTTCACATACTCCACATGGGCACGTCTTGTGCTATCTTTTATATGGGTTTACAGAATTATTGATTGATTTTTTTTTCACATACTCCAAATGGGTACGTCTTGTGCTATCTTTTATATGGGTTTATAGAATTTTTGATTGATGTAAATAAATTCTTCTTAAATTGACTACAAAAAGAAGAAAAAGGAAAATAGAAAAAAGAAGAAAAGCAAAAAATCCACATTGGCTAAATACATAAAACACAAAAGCTAAATTATAGCATAACAGGATACAGGGGCGGTTCGAAGGGGGGTCTAGGGTTGGGGGTTGACTCACCCCCCAGGCTCCAGAGAATCTACTCTCAGTCTTATGTTTTTAGCTTGTCAGTATGACAGTCGTGTGTTTTGAGCTATTCAGAATGACATGCAGGCAGTTACCAAACGTGAATTTCACCCACAATCACATTTTTTAATTTTACGGCTACGAAGAAATTTCTATTCGTATGTTTTCCGATTCACGGTTATGTGCTCTGGGTCTTCCAGAATGAAAGTCGTCTGTTTCAGCTTGCCAGAATGACATCTACCGCGAATTTCTAGAAAAGACCCGTTTCTTGTCGTACTTTACGTAGGGATTTTCTAGTCGTAAATTAGAGACAGTCGTAAGCTTTGACCTTGCCAGATAAAGGAAGACAAAGCAGTTAGCCAATCGGGAACTGTGCCTTCAAATGATCTGTTTCTGGTCGTATTGTTCCATATAGATTTTAGTAGTATGTTTTAAGTTTGTAAGATTCACAGTTTCGTGTTCTCATTTTGTCAGAATCAGTCGTATGGAACTTGCCAGAATGACATCAGCCACGAATTTTCCCTGAAAATGACCCGGTTCTTGTCGTGTTTTGGGGGGTTTGTCGAAAGAGTTAAGGTCATGTAGTGTTTTACTAGATTTTCGTAGCATGTTAAAGGTTCATTGTTTTGCTGTATATGAATTTGATGCGTTATTCTCAGCCGTTTAAGTTTTGTTTTATCATTAAGTTTTTGTTTTGGATAGTTAGTAGTGATTCTGGTTGAAAATGAGTTGATATTTTTTGGTTGTTTTTCTGGTTGGGCGTCCCAGACCGCGTAAGTCAAGCTCCTTTCTTTCTTTCTTTCCCTTTTGTCCTTTATTTTTGTCGAAGTTTTGTTTTTATTAATGTTTTGTTTCGAGGGTAATTAGTCTCTTACAGGTTCGCCTCTGGGCATTGAAGATTACATTTTTTTTTTAATAAACCCTTCATTCATTCATTCATTCAAAGAGATTTTCTAGTCTTCTATTAGAGGCAGTCGTAAGCTTTGAGCTTGCCATATGAGGCAGATATTACGCTACGAATTATTGTGTCCTTTGTGCTTGTTAGAATGACAGCCGTATGTTTCGAACTTGCCAGAGTGACAAACGCCATTACCAAGTCGTGATTTTCACTCTGTGGTGCGAAAACAGGCTGATTTTCGAAAATTTCACCTGCGGCGCGATGTTTCAGCATTATCCTACCTGGGTTTTGTGCAAAAATTTCCTTATCTTAAAAAAAAACAGGGACAACCGCCTGATGATTGCACTTTTTTTTGTGTAGTCTAAATTCAAAGTGGAAGTACTACCACGTACCAACTTCCGGGAAAATATCCCACTCCGGTTGCAAGTTATCTGGGCATTGACAGATATGTGATGTAGTAGCAGCCTTTCAAATGTTTCGCAAAAATTTACCTGCTCCTTCTTTCGTAGTCGTCTACTCGCTACCTGGTTGAATGGCCCGTAATTTAGGTGAGCTGTTAGGAATAAGATTTCAGCCACTAGAAATGCCAGAAAAAGGTCGGATTACAAAAAATTTAAATTTGTCTTAGGTAGGCTACATATGGTAAAAGCTGCTGCCTGGGATCTGAGCCACGTTAAATGCAAGAGTTTGTGTGGGAAGTAGTTGAATATTGCCGAGTAAAGGCAGATTTAACAAATTTTGCCTGCGGCTCTTTCGTAGTCCTACCCTATTTCTATTTAGTTGAAGTGTACATCATTTATGTGGGGTTTTAAGCTTGAGATTTGGAGTCTAGTAGGAGCTGTAAAGGAGTAGTTTAATTTTGCTCGGATTAAAAGAATTTCGCCTGTGGTGCTCACTTTAGTTTGTCTTGAGTAGATGTGTCAGAACTTGGCACCGAGGCTTGTCTTCTCTCCTGCGAAATTTGATATGAACAGCATCGTCTAATTCCTGTTACTTATTTGTTTATTATTTATTTATTCTAACAATGTTTACAACGGATACGTCAGCCCTTTATTAATGAAAAAACCGAAGTTGATCAAAATGCAGAAAAAACCCTTTCCTGTCATTGCCCCAATCGTGCAGCAAAAACAGCGTCGTTGTAAAAAATTAAATCTCACGACTAGTTTTTTCATGATAGTGGTATTTGAAGATACTTTACTTTAATAAGATATTTATAGTCGGTAGAAGCTTCAGTTCTTTATTACAGGTTTGTTTCCTTCCCCGTAGTTGAACTAGAGGATTGACAGCCTGACGAGGACCCTTGCCAAGAAGGGCCAAAATATCGCTGATGAAAAATCATAGCTGACGTATCCGTTGTAAACATTGTTAGAATAAATGTTTCAAAGTCAGCTTGGGCTCAAAGAATATTTATTTATTATTTATTACTACATTAGCATTTTCCGTAACGTTTTAGAACTTATAACGTTAATATTTCTTGAGCCTGCGTGCTGTGTTTTAGTCAGTCGTATATTTTGAAGTCCTCACCCCCCCCCCCATGCCCAAGCCCTTTGAACTGCCCCTGACAGGATATATGTGTGTCCATACCCTTTGGTGGAAGAGCGCTGTGGCAAAATACGCATACATGTCGCTAAGTAGTCTAATTTGCATCGGCAGGTATTCGCCGGCTCGTCCTCGTGTATTTAGTTATCAGTCTTGACATTAGCAAGGGCATACAGGTTGCACCAATGATCCATATGCTCGAAACCACGCTTACCCATAACAAAATCCGGAAAAGTTCCAACTCTCACCCACAGATAGATAGATATGATAGATGGATAGATGTTTAATGAAGCCCTCTGGCCATGAACAAAAAACAAAACAGTACATCATTTACGTTCATTATACGAGCGAACTTTTAATCAACATAAAAAACAACTCCCTTCAATCTCTAACTAACCTCAGACAGTTTTAATTGTCTTATTTAAGTGGTCCATGCATGCACCAATCCTGCATATACTTTGAGGGTTTGTACTATTAAGTAGATCTTTACTGACATAACTATATACCATTAAAAAACTTCTCACGCGGGACAGACAACTCCTGGCACTTGTAAAGAATATGTTCCAGCTCCCCCCTTTACAAAATTTACAACTTTGATTATCCCTTGTCTCTGAGCTTTTAATATTCCAAATATTCCCCTAAACTGGAAGACAACTTGCTCACAGCTGAATCCATGAACGCAAGACTCTTGAAGGTAAATTAAATTTAAAATAAACCTCACCACCAAACCTCTCGCCCATATGTGGGTAAGAGTTGGTAATGAAATATGGTCACCCATGTTGTAGTTTTTGGGATCCCAAAACGTAAGTGGAGGGATACCTATGACATCGCAAAAGTTGTCCATCTGTCTGTCTGTCTGTGAGCACGGTAACTCTCGAAGGTAATGAGATATTTTGATGAAACTTGGTGTGAGGATTCTTTGGGTCAAGGGGCCCAACAACGCAAGGCCCAGTGATTGTGTTGAGTTGTTATGTTTTTATTATGATATATATATTGTGTGTACCCATTTATATGTAAATTACGTCATGAATTGTAAATTGTGTATTTAATGGTTGATTATTTTAAAGTGATATTGTTATTTAGTTTTAAGGACGGGAAGAGCCCCTTGCAGTCGTGGGTATTTCGTGTTTTTGTTGTTTGTTTTTTTGCAATATTCCAGTAAATTAGTTTTTATGTTTTTGAAGAATGAGTTTAAAAAAAGATTTATAAATAAATATGGTTGTGATAAAGTAAACTAGTCAAGTTTGTTTCCAAAAATGCATTTTACGTTTTATAGTATAATTTAAATATTGTGTGGAGTTGGAAATGTTTTATAGTTGTTTATAGTTGGAAAGATATATTTGTCCCTTTATGTTGTTTTTTCCCCTTATATGTATGGTATGGTAAAATCTTTCTGGTCTTATTTTTTAATTTTTTGTAATTTACAATAGTTTGGTTGGGAGTAAAATTTAAATTTATGGTTGAGGTTTGTAGGACAGACAAAAATAAAAATAAAATGTCTTAGGGGGGAAGAATAGTAAATACAATACGGGCTTATTTTCAAAAGTTAAGTGACGTAAATAGTTAAAAATGGGTAAAAATAGATTAAAATTAACGTCACTGAGGGAAGGAGGAGTAGCCACAAAAAGTACGAAAGAAGATTTTTTTTCTTTTCTTTTACGTAACATAAAAATAAGTTAAATTATGGCTACGGGTTAATAAAAAAAAAAAAAAAAAAAAAAAAAAAAAAAAAAAAAAAAAGGGAAGGTCGAGTAAGTAGATCTGCTATATAGCCTTATATTTAGGGGTGGGGGGAGGAGGTTCAAATTAAGGGGCAAACAAATATTTTCAAACAGCTAATGAAATAGTCGATTAAAGGTTAAGAAGACATGCTGAGCACCAATGTATACCATTTACTTGCCGGACAAGTAGTTCGCCCAGAATCCGGCCAAAACCGGACACTTTGATAAAAGTAAAAATTTTATTTGAAGCTGATTATATGTTCGATTTAATAATAAGAAGACATGCTGAACAAGAATATGAAAACCATTTTCTCACCGGACAAGTGGTTAGCTCGGATTCCGGTCAAAAACGGAAAATATGTTTAAAGCAAAAGTTGTATTTGTAGTTTATTAAACGTTCAGTTGAAGGGTAAGAAGAGACGCTGAATCCATATAATATGATAATCCTTTTTTATCCAGACATTTAGTTCGCCCGGAATCCGGCTGAAACCAACAAATTTGTAATCAGATAGGTTTTGTGGAGATGTGTGGAGATGAGAATGAAAGTGTGGTGCATGTCATGTGTGAATGTGAAGAATTAAGAGAGTTAAGGAATGAAGTGTTTGGAGAATGCGTGAGGGTGTTCGATGAGGAATGGATGTGTAGTATGATTGGTAGCCGGCAGTTTGGTGATGTGAGGAGGCTGGCAAGATTCCTCAGGGTCGCTTTTCAACACCGAAAATTATGCCTAGAGTAAGTAGGTTACGGTATAGATCTTTGTTCTTTTTTTTTGTTTATCTTGTTGCCATGGCCTTTTGGCTTTTTTGTGCAATTAAATCTTATCTTATCTTATCTTATGAAGTTGATTAGAAGTTGGATATAGGGGTAAGGAGATATACTGAAATGGTTTTTGAGCTTTATTTTATCGCCGGACAAGTAGTTCCGGAATTCTACCGAAACCGGAAAATTGGCAGAAGTAAGGCAGTAAGTTTTGATCAGTTAAGTCATGATAGTTTCAGTTCAGTTTCAGTTTCATTATATTAAAAAGTATATATTAAAATATATATAAAAAATATATTAAAGAAAAATACAAAAAAATACATAATTGACATTCCTGCCAGGAAAGCACAAAAGGAGTGCTTCGCTAGGGCAGGAAAAAATCCGATATTAGTTAAACAACGAACAGAATCAACTAACTGAACACTCTATATAAAGAAGAAGGAAGGGGAAGAACAAAATTAACCAATGGTTCCAACTTTAAATGAAAAAGAGAGAAAAATAAGGGAAACAAGGAACGAGAAAGATAGAAAACAAACACAAAAAAGAAAACAAGAGAGGGGTCTAAAGGAGGATAATACTAAACAATTTCCTATAATGAACTTTCGCTGATCGCTTGAACGAAATAAGGTTATTCGAATTCCCGATATCTAACGGCAGTATATTCTAAATAGTCGGCACAAAAAATAGAATTAAAAAAAAAGCTCTTTTTGTTAAGGGCGCTTCTTGGACGATGTCACATGAACTTCGGGTGCCATAAGAATGCAGGTCTTGATTTAGTGTGAACATATTTTGGAATGAAGACGTAAGGAGGCTATTCAAATACTTAAAGCCAAAAGTTGCGATCAGGAACTCTCGAGTCTTCGATACATCAAATATCTTGGAGAGATATAAGATTAATGTTATCTGTGTGTTGAACCGGTGATATAATATGAATTGCCTTATTTTGGATGATTTGAACTCTTTTATAAAAAGAGATGAAGTTAAATATTCTTTGAGCCCAAGCTCACCTTGAAACATTTATTCAAACAATGTTTACAACGGATACGTCAGCTATGATTCTTCATCAGTGATATTTCGGCCCTTCTTGGCAAGGGTCCTCGTCAGGACCCTCGAGATGAAGTTACTTGCCCATATAGAGCACCCATAAGACAAATGAGGATGAAAAATAGAATGACAAACCACTTTTCGTATTTTTTTTTTAGGAAAACGTAATTTAAGGCGGCGGATGACTCCAAGGGACCTTGAAAGCTTATTACCAACTAATTTCGCGTGTTCTTTCCACGAAAAATTCTCATCAACTATGAATCCAAGATATCTACTGGTTTTTACTTATCTGTGGTGTTATTAACTACTCTTAACTTAACAATGTTTCAATTGATGCTATTCTAGAAAATAAACTATAATTTGTCTTACTGTAATTTAGTGTAAAGTAATTCGAATCAGCCCATGACACGAATTCAGTAAGAGCTGTTTCCATTGTATTGAATAAAAAAAGGTAGACTTTCACACGCAACAAAAATAAGGGTATCATCTGCAAATAATATTATATTAGCTCAGTTAAATAACATTGTATTTGGTCAATATAAATAAGAAAAAGTAGGGCACCCAAAATTGACGCTTGCGGGACTCCACACGTTGTAAAATGGCTCTCAGATGTTACTTTTCAATTATGCCGGACTTGTGCCATATTACTGAAATATGAATCAAACCATCTTAAAGCTACGTTATATAACCCTATTGATTTAAGAATCTGGAGCAGCTTATCATGATCAATAGTATCAAATGCCTTTTTAAGATATAAGAATAATGCTGCGGGGAATAGGCCTTTAGCAAATGCGTCATTCACCCAATCAACCAACTTTAGAATGGCGAGATCCGTTGAAAGTTCTTTCCGAAAACCAAACTGCGTTCTGCAAAGTGTATCATGCTCTTGAAGATAATTATACATCCGTTTACGAACTACTTTCTCATAAATTTTCGAAAAAAAGGAAGAATGGATATGGGCCGGTAATTGATTTTGTCATTTTTTTACTTTTCTTTGTGAATGGGTAGGACACGTGCTACTTTTAGTCTTTCTGGGAAAGTGGCGAATTTATAAAATGTGCTAAAATAGGGATGACAATTTGTTTGGTTGCTTTAAGAACTTTTAATGATACTTCATCAATTCCACAAGATTGTGAATTCATTTTCATGATTATTTCATTTATTTCTTTTTCATCGCATGTCCTAAACAGGAATTAAGAGGTGAGGCTACATGTCGAGTGGGACGTATAGGAACAGAGGCGCTTGTTGATCTTTTAGCGACCCCATGACACGGTTTTGGCCCTTCCTCAGACAAATTTTCGTAATTTCTTTTGGATCATTAACAATATTATCTCCGGATTTCATCTTTTTGATTTGCCCTTTTCCTTTCTTATGGCCCGTTACTTTCTTTTTTTTCATGTCTTCTTCATATTTCCTTTGATCTGTTTGAATTCCATTTCATAATATATTTTTTCAGCGTGCCTTTTGATTTTATATAATTGATTCCGGTATTCTTTGAAAAACTGGAGTTTCTGATCAGTTGGGTCTTTTTTAGATAATCCTTATACATCTTATTCTTGATTTTAACAGATGCAAGGATACCAGTCGTCATCCATTCCTTCCATGGAATATTCTTTTTCTTTCCTACTTGTTTAAATTGGTAACACTTATTAAACTCCTTGAGAAATGTGTCCACAAATAAATTATAAGACTATTTTCACAATTACTTTTAAAAACTTGTAAAAAATTAACGTGATATAAACTTTCACCTAGTTTTTTAAACTCTTTTCTGATAAATAAGCTCTATATTTAAGCTTATCTTTTGAAGGCCTGATATTGAATTTATCAACTTTACTAATTAACATAAGGTGGTCTGATCCATCGCTTATAAGGACCTCAGCCGATCAACCTTTTAATTATTGAACATCCACACAAATATTATCAATTAGAGTTCCCGATGACTGTGTTATTCTTGTGGGAATAGATGCTAGAGGATATAAATAAGATGACAACATACTGTTAAGGAAATCGGCACGCCCATCCGAATTCAACAAATCAATATTGACATCACCCATTAAAACTAACTTTTTATTGTCACTAGTAATTTGAGAGAGAACACCTTCAATCGCGTCCATAAAATCTATGGTACTTTCTACACTATTCCAAGTATCAACTTTTCCGGACCAGAAACCTTTGTTTCAATAAACCTAGTTTCAACTTTACTTTCAAGCCAGAGCGAAATGTCATTTCTTACATTATAATCAACGTCACTTCTAATCAAAGCGGCTAATTCTCCTCTCTGCATGAAAGAACGACCTTTACATTCAACTTTATACCCTGGAATCGAAAAATCCATTCCATTCACATTCTCATCATTTAAGAAAGTTTCGCATAAGCCTATAAACAATGGTCGGGAATTGAGACACTATATTTCCGACAGCAGTGAGGATTTGAATATTCTTTGAGCCAAGCTGACTTTGAAACATTTATTCAAACAATGTTTACAACGGATACGTCAGCTGTGATTCTGTGATTCAAACCTGTAAACTGTTACAGGTTTGTTTCCTTCCCCGACGTTGACCCAGAGGAGTGACAGCCTGACAAGGACCCTTGCCAATAAGAGCCGAAGTATCGCTGATGAAGAATCGTAGCTGACGTATCCGTTGTAAACATTGTTTGAATACGTGAGGATTAAGCTGATCTGACTAGTATCCCTTACTAGTATCCCATTCAGAAATACTCTCAATTTCGACGTATGAACTATCCTTTGCGGGTTTTGTTAGACCATCCTTTCAATCTGACCCATCAAGTGACAAGTTCGAAAACACATTTTCCAGAACTAGCCTATTTTCTTGATAATTTTTTCAACGATGATGAAACCCTGACATGAACTAACGGGAAGCAAAAATGAGGAAGGAGAACAAATATTACACGCGAAGATAACAGTAAGAGTAAAACATGCAAAGGCAAAAAAGGGTACAAAGAAGAGAGAGAAAAACACAAACAAAAGATACGCATGTGAACGAACTGATCCGAAGAAATACGAAAATTAAGTTGCGGATCCTTGACCGATTAGATCAATAGCACTCCGGAGTTTTCTTCTGTTCGGACCATGCTTAACAAAGATCATTCCTTCCACTGAATACGCGTTTTTTGGACCGTACTTATTCCGAGCTAAGTCAAGCAGCAGCTTTCGCTTTCTAGTGAGGTACTCGGACACAAATATATCTGTTTTCGCTAGCATAGATTTCCCCAGCAACACAGTTTTTGCAGCGTCCGGATTACTGAATTACGGGAGGCAGGTTGGAACTGTTGGAACCTGCTAGAGCGGATGCAGATTGGAATCGACAAATCTCTGGTAGTCCCCTTTTATCACTGATAATTTGCTTGACCGCCGTCTCAACTCCCTGCGTTTGCTTCACACCACTAAAAACAAGCGTGTCCATTCTTGTCTTCTGCTCCATGTCATCTATTTTCGATTCGATTACGTCAATTCGGTCTTCCAAGGACCCAATTTGATTTTTTAGCCCAGGCAGCATTTTTTCGAAAGCGACAAACTTTCCTGAGTATTCAACCAACATAGCATCATGGATTTTGGACACTACATCTTCTGCAACTGCGGAGTTTAGCCCCGAGCGAGGAACCGTGCTCAGGTTATCACGTACTCTTCGTTCAGTTTCATGACGCAAACCGCTTCGAAGATTTTCTAGTTCTTTGGGTGCGCTGTCCACGACGGAAGCAAGAGAAGCCCGATCCAAGTTTAACTTTTCCAAGTAGATATCTGGAGTAGCAGCTTCGCTGAATGTATTTGCTACTCCTTCGGTTTTTTTTCTTAACAGCTTCATTGAAATATTCTTGGTAAGATCCAAGTTGGGAATGTTGAACTGTTTCCACCTCGTGTGTGCCGTAAACAGAAAACGACGAGGTGTGTTTCGTTCTTATTTTGAACTATAGCCACGATTCGAACAGGCCATTTCGGGTAACCTTGAAATTTGGCTAGCGCAAGTCCTTTAATTTCGAATCCTCCAGACAGACATTTCAGGTAATTATAAAGATGTTACCTTGTTACTACCTTTCTTATTTATAGAAGTGCCTGCCTTCTTCTGTTTCTCAATAAATTCAGCTTTGCGCCAATCCTTTTTGCAAGGTTAGCCAAGCCAATCCTTCTTGCAAGCGAAAACTTGTTTAGAATCGACCTTAGATGCACTCTGTTTGAATGACAAATCGGTACTGAAGTACTGAAGGGTAAACACCCATGCTGAATCCATATCTGAACTTGGTTTTCTCAGATCTACCTGTTGCTGTAGTGTATTTTTAAAATGTACAAAATACGATTATTTCTTTAAGTTTCGAAGGTGTTTCAGCCCCATAAGCCTTGCTCTCTTTCTAAATTTTAAAAATAAAAATATTTAACTGTTTGGATCAAATATTAATTTTGGGATCCCATCGAAACCTTTGGTCTTGTTTTGCATTGCCAAGGCTCTTGGGCTTTTAGGGTAATAAATACCATATCATATCATGTAGTCGCCAAAACAGAAAAGTGAAAAATAGGTAAATCGGTGTTCGTAGACAATGCAATCAAATGTTATTCTAGCCCTTCCTGTCGTGTTTTTGCTCATTTTTACCTCATGAGCTTTGACAACAAGCTCAGCCGTTTTTTGTTTTTTTTAATTTATGGTTTTATTTGGTATGAAGGAAAATTTAAAGTGGCAGATATACTGTAATATTTGTTTTTGAATAAAACGTCATCTCCGCAACGCGAAACCAATCAATGGAGTGAAATGACATCTAATGATATGTATCTGTTACTTTTTCATTGTGCTGTTTTGACCATTGCTGTTTCTGCCTTCCTGTCGCTGATTTTGCTTTCGGGGTTTCAACCATTATTGTTTTGCCTGTCACTGTTTTTATCTGTCACTGTTTTTATCTGTCACTGTTTTTGCTTTCGTTGTTTTGACAGTCCATTCACCACGCATCTCAGCCATACATGACAATTCCCAAACATTGACGCGTCGTTGCGTATTTTACAGTTTGTGAAGTGAACCTTTCACACCTGCGCTCGAATTTTTCACACTGGATGCGCATTTACGTTTTCTTTTATCGGTTTCTTCTCCTGAATTTTCGGTAATCATTATTAAGTTTTTCTTCATCATTTGTATATTTTTCTCCAGTTCAAAAATTTGTTCACTGAAAAATCTAATGCGTTCGCGTCGACGCAATGCAAGAATAGAACTTGGTTCTAGTCTTGCGATGCGTTTTATTTGTCTGCGTAAGCTCTGCGTTGGTTTACCGCAAGCGCAACGCAGGGGTTATGTAGCTCAGTGTCAAAGACTCTATGTGTCAATGTTAAGTTCAATTCAGTTCAAGTTTTTAAAGTTTACACAAAAATACAAATGCATTATACAAGGACTATGGAGCACAAAAAACATGCAAGGCTTGTTAAAATTTTACTGTAATAACAACAACTACATACCCTATAATTCTAACAAAAATAATATAACTTAATTTATCTGACCTGTATAAAATGACCTGCTATCCACCAAGTAAATAAATAAGAACTAGGGAGAGGGGGCAGGTTTGTAACGTTTTTGCTTTTTTGCATACCAAGATTTTGTTTTAGGGTCTGTTGATTCCTTTTTTTTCGACTGTTTAGAATCATGTCTTAGCTGCTATTGTTACTAGAATCTTGTTCCCTGTAACATTTTCTTTCCAAATCTTATTTTCCTATTAGCTATTTTCGTCCGGACCTGCCCCCGGACCGGGTGCAGGTTCTGACATGGCTGGGGCAGTTCCGGCCATCATTTTTATTTAACCCAGGAAGGACTTCCAAGAAAGTTGTATACACACGTTTTCATTTGCTTTCGTTGATCAATTGAGTTTCGTTCATTTGCTTCCGTTTGGCAAAACTGCACAAGTATACCGTCACTTTATCAACATCTTTTATTATCATCCGGATATGTTGATACCACTGGGTCTGAATATGATTCGTTTTCTTCCAGAATCGGTCGTAAAGGCTTTGTGATCCTTTTTGCTCACTTTTTTCCTTCCCTTTTCCGATTTTATCTTCTTTCATTTTTGTTTTATTTTTTGCCATTCAGCTTTGCTGTCCGAACCTGCCTCAAGTACAGTAAATAAAATTTCAAGTGCAGTAATTTCAAGTGCAGTAATTTCTTCTAAGTGTGTAAATAAAATTTCATCATCACCATCATCGAGTGATTTTCTCCGGACCTACCTCTGGTGCTGTTTTCACAGAAATAGATTTGTAACTCTCATACTTTTGTATCAATCACGGAAATTGTTATTCGACATGGTAGACCCAATCTTAAACTACCTAAATACAAATTACCGACAATGTAAGTGGGTTCAGAACTAACAAAATGAGGTGCCAACTCCATGACGTTGAACTTCATTTCGTGCAAAAGAAGTGACACTAGGATCGTTTCGCTATGATATACGAGTGTAACTGCGGCAATTTTGTACAGAAGAAGCGTATAAGTGTCACAGCTCTGACAACAGCGAGGTTTGAAGAGCCGATGTCCGGATCTGCCCCTATGACGGACCTGCCCCCCACTCCCCTACCCTCTTGTGAAAACTAAACAAAAATGACAACTGTGAAAGTGGCATTATTTTCTTTTTTCTTGTTCTTACACAAGAACATTTACTAGCATTCGTATCCGACACTCTGGCCTCTGCCTTAAACGGCTTAGAATCTTTCTGTGCAACATGCACAAATGCAATAATAATAATAATAGATTTATTGCCCATCATAATGCACAAACGTACAAAAAGACGGAATAATTAAATGAAGAAGAAGAAAAAGAACAAGAAAGAAATGAAAGAAAAGAACGTTACTATCAACAGAAATAATGGAAAGAACACAAGAAACCTAAAAAGAAAACCACACACACTGACAGCCCTGACAGAATTGACATTAAGTAAAGCCCCCATTCACAACGGGTTTTAGCTAATACTCGGTATCAGCCAGTTCCGGAAATCGCTCTGAGGGCGAGAATTAGCTGGGTTTCTCTCGTTCGCAATTGATTTTGGTGCCAGTTTCGGGTACCAGCTAGTCTCGGACCCAATTTGAAATCAGTTCAACTTTTTAGACTACTAGCCAATCAGATTACTTATAATAAAATAGAGAGCATTAGTCAGGCGTTTGTGCTCAACCATTGTCAAACTTTCGACGAGAATTCTCGAGCATCGCTTGTTTTGAGGCTACGGCAGTCGAAGAATTGTCTTGTGGCGATGGCTTCACACCCGCTATTCTACTGTCTACCTATTTGGCGACATCTGTCAAGTGTTGATTAATTAGTGTTTTTGTGTTTGTAGTGCAGTATATAGCAAAATGTGAAATAAAGTTGAATAAATAAATAAATAAATTACGATTGGCTAATGCTGAACCACGTCAGACCGAAGAACAGTGACCTAAATTTACTTTCGTTTTCAAAACAGCAAGGAGTGGATGTGATTTTATCTATTGGGCTTGGTTAGAAAATGACCAATCAGAGAATTTCTCAATATTCTCCAATCTAATCTGATTGGCTAGTACCCACAAAAGTTGAACTGATTTCAATTTGGGTCCGAGACTAGCTGGTACCCAAAACTGGCACCAATATGAATTGCGAATAGGAGAAACCCAGCTAATTCTCGGTCTCAGAGTGATTTCCGGAACTGGCTACTGGCTGGTACCGAGTATTAGCTAAAACACGTTGTGAATGGGCCTTTACAGCGCTCTCGCCTTTCCCGAATAACAGATATAGGTCTTGCTACTCAACACTTTGAAGACAAATGGCAGTCCCTTCTTGCTGCAACGCAACATCAGGAACAGACTGCATGATTTTATTGTTGTAGCTGTATTCTTTTCTATAATAATAATAATTTATTTTTAACCCACAAATCGTACGAGACGAAAACAGTGGAGTACAAAAGAACATGTGAAGACATAATTAGGCGAAACACAACACGTCGTACAAACAAAATGAATAAGCACATGAGAGGACGACAGACGAGCGTATGCCCTTTCGGACAGTTTTCTGTGGAGAACTTACAATTTGTCCGTGATATCGGGTAGTGAGTATTTACTAATAATTTTAGAATTATTTTTGACAAGGAGGGAGAATAGAAGAAATTTACAAAAACGAAAATAAGAGGATCGCATTGCTTTAATATCCTTTTCCTTTAAAACACGATAAACACCAGATAGAAAAAGAACTGAATGGTCACAAAAGGAAGAGTATAGTATGTGTTTTTCTTCGTCTATGGCAAGTTGCTGAATTAAAGTACTCATTCATTCATACTATGTAGACAATCTGCTATTACTTGTCCAAGGTGAAACCCTCAGCAGATACTTTACATATTTGGAAAAAGATTTACGAATGTCCTTCAAAGCTGCGCACTTGTGCAATACATGCACACCTCTTTGGAAGGACATATGCCCTGACCAAGGCAGCATCTTTCGAAGTATCTGGTAACTGGTAAGTATGGTATTTGATGAAGCTGATCAGGCTACGAAGAAGTAATTCCCTGAGACAAGTTCCCCTTGAGCAAGATTTCAGTAGATGCCCTGAGCAAAATTACGGTAGGTTCCCTAAGCAAAAATCCGGTAGACTCTATAAAAATCATTAAGTTCAGGTATATTTGGCAAATTGTGACTGTCTAATTAGTTACACGTATTTCGCTATTCCCATTTTATTGGTAACTAACTATTCTGATTAACCCCGACGACGGAACAGAGCAAAAACCTAAGTAATTTCCTTAGCGATCTAACCTCGGAAAATTAGTCCACTCGTTCCAGGCGGAACTTCTGTTCCTCCCTTGTCTAAATAATTCAGAGCATAGAACTAATTTTGCCGTGTTGGAGGAAATAGACCGGAATACTCCTTTCTAGCCCCAGGCGCTTTATTAATTAGTGTTCGTAGTTCCACATATCCCACGACTCCTGTTTCCTCCAAGGAACTGAAAGAGAATATCATAACCTAGAACTTCTCGTGGAAATAGAGAGCTGGACAAGACCCGCCACTCCCAGTGCAAAGTAGCACCAGGGAGTAGCGTCAAGACCTATGCTTCCCTTGCCTGGCAAACGTGCTATACTCATTGCGCCGCCCACTACGCTTTCGACATGTAAAGCGAGACAAACTCGCGGGTTTAGAAATTTCTAGTAAAGCTAAGGTGCGGTCTGCAAACACCGAGGAAACAGGGAACGCTCTATCTCGTTTTTGGGGTGTCCGGAATATGAAGTTATTGGAGCCAGGGCTAGTGCACGACCGATAAAGTTTCAGTAGGGACGTTCACTATCGCTAATGGCGCTGCTATTCCAGTGTGTGTCACTTTTCTCAAGTCTTGGCGCTATTATACTCTCTAGTGTTATTTTACTCTGGCCAACTTTGAATTCTTCACTGTCAACTGCGTGAATTCTTTGTGTCTAGATGGCAGATACGTACGATGATGATAATGACGAATCTTATGACGCATTGAAGAAGAAAAGATTATTTTTCAGTTTGAAAAAAGAACAGGGTGTTCCATTGCACTTTCACTAATTTGGCAACTGCGCAAGATCACATAGACAAAGAAAAAATAAATAAAATAAGGACTGTTTGGGCCTACAACACCTTCTCTTAGTTGAAAAGCCTTGGACCAAAAGCCGGAAAGCCAGTTTTCATTACTTTCCTTTTATTCCGAGTTGGTGCGACGTTGATATGAAAGCCAGGCTTCACCTTTCAGATTTTTCTTCCCGATTCCATACATCCGTTCTGTCAAGATGCATCCGGATGGTGAAGACAGGCCGAAGTCCAGGCTATTGGACAACACAGATTCCGGAATCTTGGAGGTGTAGAGACAACACACTTGAGAGACACAACAAATATGCAAATAAGTGTGGTAGGAGACAAACTCGGAGTGCTTGAAAATTATGATTGTATGCCAAAACATATTTGAAGGGGTCATCCGTATAGAAAAATTACACTAAAAAAAAAATTCTTGCCGTATTTGCTACTGGGATTAATCTTGTCTCTAATGAGATAAGATTATCTCTAAATTAACCTTATCCCAATAGAGATAAGATTAATCCCAGAAGCAAATACTGCAGGTAACTTTAATCCTTACTCGGAGAAACATTTTACAGTGTAGCTCTCATCATTATCATGAAAATTCAAAAGGATTTGCTTGACTGTGCGGAAGCCATATCTGGGAGTCGGGAAGATGAAGCTTTGCTTCAAGGAGACCCTTGCTCCAAGGTTGAAGACAACTCACCAGCAACCGATTCCCCATTAGGCGTTGACAACCAATACTCTTGATGACTATACTGTAAAAACTTTCTCCGATTAAGGATTAAAGTTAAGCTATCTGTACACAGCGGGTATATTCCCCCGCAACAGCAACAAATTCCCAGGTATTTTCGACTTCAATTTCGCGAACTTTTTACCCGAAGATTTTTTGTCGAAGGGTATTCGTCAATGTCAGCAACAACAAAATCGGATTTTTTAGCAATAATTTGGCTTATGTGCGTAAAATCCGAGCGTATTTTACGCTCGTTTTGAGCTTGAAACATTTCTAGCAATACGGACGTATTTGAGAAATATAAGAAGTGATCCAAATGGGCACATATTGTTGTCATTGTAGAGAGATATCCTGAGATTTACAAATCTTGGAATCTATTGCCACACGACAGTACCCTCCCTCGAAATTCCAGGGTACGTTGTGAACACTTTCCCCTCTCGTCGCCGGGGAAAAATAACCGCCGTGTAAATGATCCTTTAACTGTTTATTACGGTTAACGTGCCGATGAGGAATCGCCGTGTGCCTAGCGAAACGCCCGAAACGTCACTTGCGCGACATACAACAAACGTTGTTAATTGGTTGAATTAGAATATGATTCAAGTTTGGTTGACGTTTCTGGTTCTGGTTCTTCCAAAGGTTAAGTGGCGTGTTATTTTATATTTTCATATAAAACATACAATTAGCTATTGTGCATCTAGTGCTGTCACATATATGGTCAATGCTTTTGCCCGATGTACGGAGTGAAAGATGAAGATTTCTTTCATTTTTTGTGTGGATTGTGAGGAGCTGGGAGGGTTAAGAAAAGAAATCCCCTTATGGGGATTTTAAGTAATATGAATCGTTTTATTAAATCTTTTCATCGTTTTGCAACGATGAAAAGTTGTGCTAGGTACATCCGTGTGGGTATGACATATTCTGAAAGGTTTTGTTGTGGTAGTCTCTGTGCATTTATTTTTCGTTTGGTTTTTTTTTGGTAAAGAGTTTCTTTTTGTAAAGAGCTTTCTTGTGATCATATCATATCATATATCCCATACCCAAAACCAGCTCTCGATTTCGGCAAGAAATTGAAATACAGCTCGACGGTACAACTTGACCAATCTGCATTTAAAATTAAATTTGCTATCAGTGGTTCAGGACTTTAGTAAAAAAAAATGGCCTACGATACTAGTATAAACTAGCAGTGTTGTATCAATTTAAAAAGAAGAAAAAAATAGCAAGATGTGGATTGGAACACATATTCTGTCTGATTTGATGAAAAGTAATCAAGCCGGATAATATGAATGTATGATTTTATTGTATGATTTTTTTCGTTATTGATTTTATTACCCGGAACAAAGAAAAAGACGTACCACGGAACAAAGAAAAAAACAGAGTACGTAAAGAATGAAAAAGAGAAAAGAAATAACTAACATCTCAAGCTTGCCCTAGGCCTACTCCTGAGTTCCTGGTGTTTATAATGTTTTCGCAAACAGCCGCTCACAGTCGCTTTTTTGTTGCAGATATTCAGCCAACGAAGCAAAATTGCCATAAAGTTGCACATATTCAACTATTGAAGCAGAAATGCAATACAGAGCAGCTGAAAGAAGAACAAACAAAAAAAAAAATCCAAACAACATTGAATTTGTTGTTTAACGACCATCAAATAAAACTTAGTAGCAAGCGTGATTAACTCACAATGTTATTGTAATAATTTATTTGGTAAAGTTCTTTGATTGTGACCTTATTTGTTACTTGTTTTTTTTCCATATCAAATCATTTTTCTCTATGTCGAGGGTAGTTGGTAAATTAACTGCAGTCGTTCGTACAAATTGAGACGTTAAAAGTTAATCTGATAAAAACTCGGAAAAAATCCTTTACCGAGTTTCTCCCTTCCAGGACATCTGTCAATCGAAGTGAAGCAGTCCGGATGGTTGGAAGCATCGAACGCCTTACCAAGGAGTGGTCTGCCAAAATCATGTTCGCTTACCGTACGTTAATGTTTTCCAGTCCGTGTACTCATTAATAATTGCTGCCGACAGGGCGTCCACATTTGCCTCATAAACATTTCGAACATAGGTCCGCACAGCCCTATTTCGTTCCTCCTCTGTTATTCCATCTGTCAGGGTTGCTTCGTTGAATAAATGTACGCTCTCAGCTTGAGTGACGCCGTACAAGATATCGTATCTGGAAGAGAAGGTGGAATGAATTGCCGAATCAAAAATCGCAGACGAAATGGAAAGCTATGACAAGAACAGGAAATCCCCCTGTCAAGGGGAAAGAAAAAATAGAGGTCGACTTTTCTAGTGGAAAAGGGAAGTTGGTTTATCAATTAATGTCGGAGGAACGACATCTTTACTGCCATCTGTTGAAAAAGGGGATGTCAGAGTTCAATGCTTGAAAGTTATGGCAATTTTGTTTTACAAGATAAATGTTTCAGAACATAAATGGCGACAATCATAAACTGGGTCCGACAATCTGACAACTGCATGATCGCCACCATTCAAATAAAGCGGAAATAATTTGTCGAAAGGGGAAATCGATAGCCATTAATGAGAGGCTGCAATTTCGCGGCAGAGACACTTGCGCCGAGAAGGAACATATATTAAGGCGAGAATACGGGGCTTTCGAAAATCGAAAGGAAAGGTTACAGAAGTGAAGCACAAATTGAGTTATCTGAAATTGCAGGTTGGAGCACTTGAAGGATTTTCCATCCTTCAGTACTAGTCACCTACTACAGTCCCAAAGATCATAGCTGATTTCGAACGCTTGCATTTTAAAAGTCTTTACAAGGGCAATGCCACGAACCCGAAGGCTTTCATCAGAATTTTACAACAGCTCCTTAATCGTTCAGCTGTAACCTACTGACCTCGGTCGTAGTGGACACTGATAAAAATGCATCCACACGCTGAGTTTGACTTATCTAGTAAGGCAGAGAATTTGTCCCCAGTCTGATAAAATTGTTGTAACAAATTTCATATTTGCAACCATTGCATTTCTTGATGTCGACTATCTGGACTATATATACGTTGACAAACAATTAGCTATTTCCGGCAGGGTGCCCGACCAGGCACCAGGTACTAATAACAAACTGAAAGCAAAAACTTAGCAAAATTTCCTGAATTTGCAGATATGGGAATTGGGCTTTAAGGAAGCCCAAGCCCCAACCTACAGCCTGACGTAATTGCAAACTAATCAGCTAATTTTGACATGTTTCACAACATCGTCAGACGTTTTTGACATTTAACGAATTAATGTGTAGACTTGTGTTAAAGTTTATGACGGACACGAATAATGGCTCAAGGTGGCCCCGCACTCACCCCCCCCCCCCCCCTCAAGAGGGCCGTAAACTGTAGGGGGACGCCCCCACACCCCTAATGTTGTCGACCATTTGGTAAAAAATAAATGAGTCGCTGCGCGATTTCTAGTAACAGTAAATTTTTGTCTTGAATCAGTCGATTTGATTTTTCTTAAGAACAGTCGATTTATGCAAAAACATAAAAATCTATGAGCCAGTCAGTAATCCCTTGCCCCCCCCCCCCCCCCCGAAACATTTCGGCTAGTAACGCCTGTGCCCGCCGGTATCAATCCCCCTTGGCTACCCCCGGCCAAAAAATTCCCAAATGTAAATATATAAGAAAGTAGAAATCTTGTTAGAAACTGCAGTTTTGGCCGCGATGACCTATGTCTAGGGTATTTTTGTCAAATGCTTTTGTGGCTACGCCGCAGGGACATTTACGTTACATTCATAAGTCATTACGAGATGCTGAAGAGCACCTCAAAAATCACAAGTATTTTGTGTTATCTCAGTTACTTTATATGCCCTTATTATTTTATATAATATACGTTACTTAAAACCCAAAGGCCATCGCATACACAACAAATAAAACACAAACCAGCAGCTTTTCTTATGAATCCCTAACTTTTAAAACTCTTCTCTGTGCTTCAAACCTATCCCTATTTTATTCAAAAAAGAGTTATATTATTGATATGGCTACAGCTATATCATTTTATTCAAAAAAGAGTTATATCATTGATATGGCTACAGCTATATCATAGTTCTAATTTACATTAGTCAGCTTGGGCTCAAAGAGATTTTATTCCATTGCTCAAAGAAAAAATTAGGTTTAGAGTCCGAGATTGTTAGTTAGGAAACTACGAGGAATATGGTGTTTCGGTATTCGGTTTCATCGCTCGCTAGTAGTTTGATAACCTACTGCTACACCAGCTCCTTTTGCAGTTTCTTCACTGAGTGCCGGATTTAAACCCTTTAGACCTCAGCGGTGTAAATTTCTGGGTCCGCTCACAGACTAAGTGTACACGTCTATTGCTACATGTGGATGACCGTGGGTAAAGGTGAAAGTATCAGCACGAGCACTGAAAGGCCAAACTGGCGGTGCTGATCTCCAATTCTCCGCTCTCAGCCAAGAACTGCAATGAGCAGTTGGGAGCAAGCCTTGGGCTTCACACCCTTCCAAAACCTTCCACAGATTTCTTAAGGTGGCCATTTGGGGTTGTGGGGACTTGTTTTTACTAGCCACTAGCTCCCATCTGAAAATCAAACAGTCAGCACCATCGAGACTCGGAAGATCGTTCCTGCACTTCGAAGTCATGCCTGGACAGACAGAGTGCTAGCCATTTAGCCACGACGGATGGGACTGTTCATTCATACATGGTTAGCACAAAAAAAAAAATCCTAAGAAAGCTTGATAGTAATTCTCGTCCAAGATCAAACCACAATTTTCTTTGGTCATATGTCGTGAGCCCTTGAAAATGATGGCCGAAAGCGGGATGCCTACTCCACTTATTAGGTTATCCGGCACACTTTACGCTCGTCTGTACTACGATCCAAGTTTCTTCAAAAACATTTCACCATTTTCAGCTTCTCCCGCACGTGCAGACAGCCTGATGACGACAAGTTTAATGTGTCTTAAGTATTTCGTTATCTGTTAGCACTAACGCCTGTCGAGAACACGTCGACAATGCATATGTTGTAAGCACTACTAACGCCAGTTTGGTTACCTCGCTTCATTTTATTTCCGGCACTGAACTACCCAACCAGTCTCCTTAAGCCCTTTCTTCCCTGCCACTTTCTGCACAAACTTGACAGTCAGACAAGTTGAATGTGTCGCCTGTATTTCATTTTAAACCTGCGATTCCGCAGATAGAACACGGCTGCAAAACCGACTCTCTTAGCACTAAAACACTAATCTCTCTTCTCGCTTCCTTTCATCTTCCACACTGTTCTTCGACCTCGCCCTCAACTGTTGATTAAGAGTTTTCTTCCATGCCGCTTTTCTATACTGGTCCTGGTAAACAACAACAACTTCAACGAAGTGTGTCAGACAGAAAGACTAGCATAATACTTTATATGTATTTCGATTATCCGACTGCGATTCCAGAAAAAAACACGGCTATAATACAGACGCACTCCCGATGAAAAATTTATCTCAGAATAGTAGTATAAAGTTGTACAAAAAAGTAACATGGAGTACTAATTGATGCTACTACATACTTCTACTTCAAGGCTACCGTGTTACTGCATTCTACTGCATGCTACTATTAGCAAGACTGGATACTCCTAGAGCAAGATAGGATGCTACTGGATACTATTACTTAAGATTGGCTCAGTCTGAGGCACATTAAATGATAGTACTCTTTACTGTTACATATCACTAGATGCAACTTTTTTGTACAACTACCATACAACTACGCAGGCTACACATTTTTCATCGGGCTTGGCACTAAAACCCCTAGTCTGATGACCTCACTTCATTTGTCTCCGGCGCTTGTCTTCGATCCGCCCCCCCCCCCCCTCCCGCCACTCCTCTTCTCGAGCCCTTTCCTCCATACCGCTTTTCTGCTGATCCTCGTTAACAACAACAACTTCAACGAAGAGTGTTTTTATAGCTTCGTTTACGACTCATGAGTCCTTTCACGAGAACAGAGATGTAAAAAAAACTTGTCCAGAATACTGTACCCGTCAACGGTGAACACCAAGTTGCGGAGGGGGGATGGGGAAGGCGCTGTCATTCAACCAAACTTTTTAAAGGACACCTGAATGAAGAGTTCCAAGTATCATCCCTATCTGTATGAATTCCTTTAGCATTGCCTGCAGAAAACCCAAACTACGAAGTGTTTCCAAGCTATGATTTTTGCCCCATTTTCCATATGTCCTTATTTCAGTACCGAACAATTTTAGAAATGAACAAATGTCTCCAATCAACCCTTCTTCTAGAATGTTTTTTTAACCAGTTAAGCCCAAACGTATATCTAGAAGAAATTCCAATACGATCCGGCCAGCGCTGTAAAGATCTGAATGAATTTTTGTCTCGTAGTCTGCATGCGCAAACCCCCAGAAACGAACATCCCTATTTTGAAAACGTCACACTCAGGAGAAGAATGCTCTCCGTGGCCATGTCTGTAAATGCGTTCTCCATGGTGTGTTCAAGTATGGTTTCATTGTTCAGGTGTCCTTTAAGCAAGTTTACGGTCCCCCCTTCGGCAGACCCATTGCCAAGTCGGGGTACGAATGTACATCACGAAGTTCAGCAATTAGAAAGAAAATGAAAGAGGAAATCGAGCCAATCGGAAGTTTTTGCCGTCATGGATGGAGGTAGGATACCTCCTGAGCTATAGATGCCCTTCACGAAACACGCACCACTCATGGCAAGACTTGGAAGACATGGCCCGTTAGCTGCTAGTGCTAGAAAGAGCTGTACAGCTTGCGTCCTGACTCGAGAACAACGTAAGAAGTCCAAGCGCTTCACATATTATGGTTATTGCGCTACCTTTTGGAAGTTTCCTCGTCCACTATCAAACGTCATGGACAACTAGGCCTAACCTGCGATCCGAATGACGTTTTCCATTGCTTTCTGGTGGAGGAGTGAAAATTTGTGTGTCTTTTCGTGTGTTTTACTTATTCTCTTTCAGTTACTCCGCTTTTAAAAATGACGGGTGAAAGATAAATTGCTTAATTACTTACTTATTATGCACTTATCATAGTCGAAAGTAAAGCTAGAAGCTGCAGAATTGGCATTATTGTTTTATGGACGAAACCTTTTATGCGCTGAACTTTTTACTTCACAAAAACGATCTTCAGCCAAATTACTAGGCTTGCAGCTGAGATACAAGGAACTTCAGTACTCCCTCCTGAAGAGTTCGGAATGAAAATCAACGACGTCGTTAGTTAATGTTAAGCCGATTACGCCCGAAAATGACTTCTAACTGAATAGGGTCCTAATCAGCGTGGTTTCAACGGACCTCCTCACTTTCATTTCCATAAACCTTTCAACAGCTTTGGCAAAGCGTCGAAGGGCTCCTGAGAAAAACTTTCCAGAGTTCAAAAGCAAATGATGCTTTTGATGTTCCTGGGGCTTTTCTGCTCGGATAATTTACAAACAGAAGTACGATTGACCCACTCTTCCAGCCGACCTCAAATACGTTTGTCTCGATTCTGTGTTTTCATATTCCTTCAACCGACGGGACTGCGATTCTTCCTTGACTGCGATTCTTATTTGTCTGCGCTAAATGCATAGGTCAACTGAATTATAATCCAGTGTTATTTCGGCCCTCCTTGACAAGGGCCCTGTCAGGTTTATGATGGAAAAAGGTAGATTACAGGCTAAAAATGGAAAGCCAGCTACGATGTTTGACAGCGATATTTAGGCCTTTTTGGCGAACTGCAAGTACGAAAATTCCAGTCCAGCAACAACATAACGAAGACCTTTGCCAAGAAGGGCCGAAATGTTGCTGTTAAGCATCATAGCTGACTTTCCGTTCTTAGCAATTTTTTAATATATGTTTCCCAGTCAGCTTGAGGTGGACGAAGCCCAATGCCGAGAATGGCCACAGCATTTCTATATTGGATATCAGCTACCGTATCCGTTTCGCACAGCCAAATATAGAAGCTATTATTTAAAGCACAACACTTTCGAATATACCATTACTTACCACCTGAAATTAGCGATTTTCTTGTTAGCACTGGTCGATTATGTCCAGTGCCTTCCTGCTCTCCTACGCGGCGGCTGGGCACAAAACATTTGAAAACTGAAAGTGCCGTGGTTAAAAAGTGGGAAAACTGAGCAAATAAAAGAAGTAAACAGAAGCTTCTGTTTATGGTTATTCTTTATATATTTATAATAAACAGAAGCTTCTGTTTATCGTTATTCTGTTTACAGTATCGTCTGACGTTGAAGATTCCGGCAAAAGTTTCGTTGTGTGACGGGCAAAACTCGGCAAGACGAAAAAAGGCACAAAATTCATAGGCACAAAATTAGACAGTGGAGAAAGGTGGGGATTTTAGAAGCTTATTATTCTGTCTGGGAGTTAGCTATATACAAAAAGCAGAATAAGCAAGAGGGGTCCTTTAAATGTATAGCCACAGACGGCTGGTCACAATCATTTCTCGTCAATCTTCTTTCCTCATAATAATTCACTAGATTATCTCACATTTACTAAAGCGCACTTCCTGGTGACAAGGCTTGGTAGCCTGTTGACGTCACTAGTTTATCGCCTGAGCCTCGTTTGTGTTGCATGCTGCAGGTCCACTTCTCGGCCGATTTCGGACTGATTCTTTCTACATCCGTTTTTGCACTGTAGCGCTTCCTAGGAAGACGGCAGCGCTTCTCAAGAATCACGGACTTGCTCAACGACCAAGTCAGTGCTTCCCTGCAAGGTGCTGCAGCGCTGCAGCTTCAACGAAGAAGGAACTGAATCGAAAAATGCATATTGTGCAAAAGCAAAGAAGTGCTGCAGCAGCGATGCGGAAGCGCTATTGCAACACCATCGAGGCTCTGGATTCGACACTGGATCTATGTGGCTAGTTTTCCGGAGCCTCGTTTTTGTTGCATGCTGCAGGTCCACTAATCGGCCGATTCCGGACTGATTCTTTCTACATCGGTTTTTGCACTGCAGCGCTTCCGAGGAAGACGGCAGCGCTTCTCAAGAATCACAGACTTGCTCACCGACCAAGTCAGTGCTTCCCTGCAAGGTGCTGCAGCGCTGCCGCTAAAACGAAGAAGAAAGTGAATCCAAAAACGCATATTGTGCAAAAGCAACGAAGTGCCGCAGCAGCGATGCGGCAGCGCTATTGCAACAAAAACGAGGCTCTGGATTCGACACGGGATCTCTGTGGCTAGTTTTCCGGGTCAAGTAGTTCCATTTACTGTCTACTGTTCTCTTGAAAGCATCTTTTGCTTCGGCCATCAGTTTCTTTCCGGTAAGGGAGTTCCCCGGAGGGACAACCCGGTTTGCGAAGGATATCACTCCCGTTTCTTGCTGAGAGATTGCTTTAGTTTCTGGGAGTGCCCTTGAGTCCTGCTGGAGGTTTCTTTGACGAGTAATTATTCGTCGTTGTTAACTGTGAGCAGCTTATGGGAAAAACTACTTGTCCCCTTCTTTGCCGAAAAGTCAGCGATGGTGGGTTGAGATATTCAAGACCCTCTTCGAAACGAAAGTATTTAGTTTTTTAATCGTTTTCTTGTTTGTCTCTGGACCTCTCCAGTAGGTTGACATATTCCTTGAAGTGCAGTGTGGCTGTTGTACCAAAGTCCAAATGTAGTCGAACTAAGGCCACGTACAGCTTCTTCAAAATCTTGGGATGACGGCTGGTTTTGGCCTTACTAATAATTCCAAACATTCTTTTACCTTTGCTGCTTGCTGTTTTAATTGATTATGAAACTTCATTTTGCTATTCATTTAACTTAGCTGACTTACTTGACTTAAAGGTCCTACCGAACGAGAAAAGAAGACAAAACAAAACAAATGACACTTTCAAGGTACTTCATCAAAAGATCCCCTTCAACCTCATACTAGGCAATTGAAATCCTGCATTTTTAACTAAGTCCTCTGACAAAACCCAGTTCAGCTAGTTTGAGTTCTCTTCTATGTGTTGTACGTAGCCATTCCTGTCTATGAATCTTATTTTCCAAACTGACAAATTAATTCACTCACAGAGTTACTTGTTTTCGATATTACTCACAAGTCTCACAACCGTAGGACTATTTGCATTTTTGTCCTCAATACATTGCTATCATCCTGATCAGGAAGTCCTTCAAGAACAAAACATAATCGCTGGTTATCGTTTGACTCTAGAGAAGGCAGATATTTGTTTTCCCCAATTCACTTGATTTCCTCCAATGACCCAATTTGAATTCCCCGCTCTTACGATGTAACATAACGAGGGTTTTTGTGAGATCTTCGAATCACTTTCCGGCGAGCGAAGCGCATCGCGAAAACTGTGGGAAAGCAATCCTGGAATCACTTTCCACTGTCCCGCTGCACCGATCGCGAAAACACATGGAAAGTTGAAATTGCCGGGAAAATGTTGAATTACAAACTTTTCCGAATAAATATGGTTCACTTAACGGTTCTTTGATTCTCATCTATTCCATCGAAGTCACCTTAATTACGATTGCCATTTTTTATTTATTTATTAGAGACACTTGCACTATTTTTTCTCCACACATTTGAAATTCCCGCGAAACATTCAACTTTCCGCGGAGCTTTCCACTATCCTCGTGGAATCACTTTCCGGGAAAGCCGCTTCGTTTTCCGAAGCGCGAAAACGGGGTTGGAAAGTTCGGCAACTTTCAGAAGAAGCGCGAAAACCACTGGAAAGTGGTTCCGACATTGCTTTCCAGCTCCTATAATCGCAATGGATCCGACTGAGTGCCTGCACGCCACCTATACCATCTAGCGACTTAAACTACGAACTACAACATGTTATTCTACGACAGCAACGAGCGAACAGCTCCTATTGAGAATTAGGAAGATGCTCAATGGTTCTCGAGAAGGACAAAACAGACAATAGATGGCGTCGAATTCTTCAGTACATGGCTCAGGAAAAAAAAAATAGTTAATGAGAGAAATTTGATGAAAACAAACATTTCTGTAGCCTACTGGCCCACTCATAATATCCAATAAAGTACAGGTAATCAATCTAGCCGAGCCAAATAACTTTTACAGCAAAAGTGAAAAGCGGAGGGTCGACTGAAACAGGAAAACGCTGTTAACAATCAAATTATGGAGCGAAAAAAGAAAACGTTTGTAGACGTGTATTGCTTGTATTGGTTAGGGTGGATTGTATTTCTCCATTGCGTTTGCTCTGTCAGTATAGTAGCATAGGGAGCTGGAGCGAAAGCTTTCTTTACGATCCTCTCATCTCAAGAACGAGAAGCCAAATTTCATTTGAAAGGCGTATCACTTAGTTAGTCTAGCAGGTCTAGTGAGTGAATGAGTGAATTTATTTCTACAATCAAGGCAAATTTTCGATTTTCAAAATTTCATCTAAAAGGCGTATTTAGATTAGATTAGATTATATATGGGGTTTATTGGAAAAAAATACTAAGAACTACAAAACCCTCTAGAAGCTTACACTTGTTAAGAGGTTTAACAAACCCCCTTTGAGAGATTAACCTACATAATAGGGAAAGAAATAAGAAAAAAGAGAGGAAGAGAAAAAAAAAAACTTATACACTTACCCGGTTCCTGGTCAAACTCCCAAAAAAAAGAAAATATACACTGCACAATCCCGTCTCCAAAAACAAATAAAACCAAATAAATAAATAAAGTATAAATGATTAAATAAACATAACGGAATCTGGGCCAACCTGAGAACGACTCAAATCAACATATTTAGTTGATCAGCAGGTTTACTGAAGGAATGAATGAATTTATTTCCAATAAAGACCATGGGTCATAGCGGGAATAATAACAAAAAAAGTATAGAACACTCAAGCAAATTAAAAGTAAAAAGCAAATTTAAAACTAAAATCTACAGAAATAATTAATATGTGTGACAACTTTCTTTTTTATTTCGGGACGGCCGTGCTCGAATGCTCCCGATTCTTTCAGTCTTCTGTCTGAATAGAAGAAGTGCGGGAAATAATTTGTTATTGTTTGTAATTGAATTTGTTAGGGGAAGGTTGTGAGATCCAATAAAATACCAGAATCCAAGTTTCAAGTTATAAACCAATGTATGCTGGTTTAAAAACCGGAAATTATGTGTCAAATGGGATGGTTTTTCAGCCGCTCTTTATCAATATTGTTAGACAAGGTGGAGTTGTGTCCCCCTATTCTATATAGGATGTATGTGGATATGCTTAACAGTGCTCTTGCTAACACAGGTGTGGGTTGATTCGGCCAGGGTGTGTGTTATTAACAATATTAGCTATGCTGATAACGTTGCGCTTCTGGCCCCGACGGTCAATGCGCTAAATCGAATCCTCGCTATTTGTGATGAATTTGCTTTACTGCACGACATCGTATTCACCACGAAGAAAACACTATGCATGGCATTTATCGCTCGCGACATCCGCCTGCATCATCTCCCAGAGGTTTTTCTTTCGGGGTAAATCAAATCAAATCAAATCGTTTATTGATAAACCAACTTCGTAGCTTTCTTCGTTAGAAGATGCTAAATTACGCTGGTCGTACATTAATAATATAAATACAATACACTAGTTATTCGCTTTGTTAAAAGTCTCTGTAAAAAAGGGCACGAACGAGTTCACGAACCTTGAGGTTCGTCCTCTGACAGGCACTAGTTTGTTTTGCTGTCTTGTCCTGCTATTTTTCGGAGCATCAGGTGGGAGCAATGATCGATTGTTTTCATTTACCAACATTTTTTTTTTCTTCAAAGTTAAGGATCAGTTCTGTTCTTCGGTTGTAGAGGTTCGGGATTCTCAACACAGACAGTGCTTGCTCGTAAGACTGATACCCAGGACCCATTGTAATTTTCGTTGCGCGTTTCTGTACGGATTTGAGCTCTTTCAACACTCTTTCAACAAACTGAAATTCTTCGGTTTGTTGATGACTTCAAATCTTAGGGTTTACGGTTACCGCTTCGATGAGTGATCACTTCAGCTTCAGCTTCCCTTTCCCTGTCACTATGCGCTCGAGCTAATCTGCTGATTAGGAAGTTCGGGGCTTGCCACTCGCGAGTAGGATGTACTGCCTCAGCTTTAGTGTGGCTCTTGTCACTAACATAAAGGTTCGCGCTAAAACAGCTTTCGTGTCCTATAATAACTCTTTTCGTTGGTTGCATAGGTTCAAGTGGAACTGCAATGCATCCTCAATGTTCGCTGGTGAAGGCCTTCCCCCTATAAATATTCTTTGAGCCCAAGCTTACTTTGAAACATATATTCAAACATATTATAGGTTTGTTTCCTTCGCCGACGCTGACCCAGACGATTGACACACTGACGAGGACCCTTGCCAAGAAGGGTCGAAATATCGCTGATGAAGGATCGTAGCTGACGTATCCGTTGTAAACATTGTTTGAATATATGCCTTCCCCCTTTTCTCGATATCGGGGCCTTTCTGCTCTTTCTCTGCAGAAGCGCAATATTACACTTTAAAAGTTTCTCCGAATGAGGATGCAGTATTTGCTACTAGAATTAATCGTATCTCTATTGGGATGAGATTAATTCGAATTAAGAGTAATCTTATCTCAATAGAGATAAGATTGATCCCAGTAGCAAATATTGCAAGATTTTTGTTTACAGTGATTGTCTCAGGACCCGTTGCTGACTGGTTCGCACTTGAGGCTGACGCTGCCAATATGGTTGTCATGGAGGAAGTTGCTGTTTTGCAATTTTTACCCCGCTTTTGAGTAATATATAACGGTGAACTGCTGTTAAGTTTATTTTCCGTTTTTGTCTGAAGATTTATATGGCCCTTGTTGGTCGTTGGTTCAGTTAAATAAATAAACCCATTCTTAAAGATAGAGTTGTGCAGCGGTCGGAGTGGGACACTTTTGTCCACGTTGAATAATGGTAACTGTTCGGGCTGGGCAAGTCCTTTAGTCAGTGAAGCTAAATTCATTTCGTGCAGGGGAGTAGAGAGAAGTGACAAGTAGGGCTTTCCAGAAAATTGCCAAAGTGATTTCCGGCAGCTTAGGGAGTTATAAACCCGTTTCTCTCTTCATCGCAAGATCCTGTTTCTCAGATAGCATCCGGATTCGAACCGGAACAGGAAGGGTCAAGTGCTCGAGCGAGGGCATAGCTGAATCTCCATGCAGCTGGACACAATGTATTATATTTGCCAACAGAAAGAAACTGACATGCAAGTGCAAGCTATTATTTTGCAAAACCTTCGATAAAATTTGAAACACAATTTTGATTTCTTCAAAATGATGCAAAAAGATTAAATAATATTAACACATATTACATAATATGTAATTTATTGTTTGAAATGTCAAATTTGGTGGGGTATGAAGAATACCATCTAACAATCAATGATTCTGGGAAATCCATAGGCAGCTGATACAAAAGCCGCGTTCTATTTGAAACAAAATAGTTTCAGTTTTGGCTACCGTTTCAAGTCTTGTTTCGCATAATCCCGTTTATCTTTAGCCGTCGTTTTGTTTTGTTTTGGTACTGCCTCTGCAGTCTAGTACACTAGCCCTTTTTCAGTCACGGTGCTCAAACATCTAGCACCATGCCTGACGTTTCAGCACTGTACCTTGAAATTCCTGCATGGTGCATGGATTTCAGCATACATTGCTCACAGGAAAAATCACAATTTCTGTTGTTACACCAGGTGTCCAGCCAGAAATTGTGCTTTTTTATGTGTGCACTGTATGCTGAAATCCATGTACCATGCAGGAATTTCAAGGTACAGTGCTCAAACGTCAGCACTCAGGCATGGTGCTAGACGTTTGAGCACCGTGACTGAAAGAGGCTAGTGTACTAGACTGTGCCTCTGTCAAATAAAACGCTGGATTTGTCAGATGCCCTTTTTATGAAACAAGGTGTCAAACTACCTGGCAGAAGTAGTTTCGATTTTCAGGATCTAGTTACGCAAAACGGTAGGGTTCCTTACTGGATATCGCAAATAAAGTTACATTAAGCTTACTAAATGCGTACAAAAAACGCTGTTAAGGAAACAGGACTGAAACTAGACTGAAACAAGACCAAATAAAACGTGGCTAAAGTGCTGCGATTTAACTTCACTCGCGGAACAAGCGAAACAAGTGTGCAAGCGCTCAGACATGGAGTGTGAAAGAAAAATATATATGAACAGTGTTAGAACCAAGACGTTTCACATCCCCAATACCCAAACAAGTACTGAAATAACCTAATTTGTAATCATCCCAAATTAAAAGTTTTAAATGTTAACAAACCACAAGTACAAATCCAAAGAAATGTTGAAGATCTTGCACGAATAGCTTGAGTTCCAACTATGGCCTGCCAGCCAGTCCAACCCTTTTAACCTCTTTCCATTTTTAAGTTAATAACAAATGCAAGAAAAAAAGTAGTAGGCCTACCCTGAGATGATCGAACCCAAATCCGGATTCGGATTCAAATCCAGGATTCGTCCTTTTGGCCGGATTCGAATCTTCTGATAGTCAGGCTGGATTCGGATTCCAAACCGTCAATCTTACGAATCCACCCAAATTTCTAGTCTATATAAACTTATTCTTCAGGTAATCCGAAAAACTTTTTCAGGGGAAATCAAACAAAGTCTCTGAAATACATTAGTTAAACCAGAAAACTGTGTGAAAATCCCCGCATTATCTCCATCAGCGAGCCAAAGTCAATCCGACCCGACACTTCAATTCAGGCGGCATTGGATTCCGCGAGGCACAGGACTCCAACAACTAAACAAACTAGACCTACGTTGCCTCGGCAACTTGAAGTGTTCGTTCGGCTTCGCAAACAAAAGTGTTGCTTTTGGTTTTGTTTCTTTGCTACCGGTTAAATGCTGTATCTGTCAACCCATCGAGGTTTTCAAAATGGTATGTTCCAATCCCCGAAGAATATTTTTCTGAACTGATGACACAATTTGTAATAACGTGTTTATCCCTCAGCGTTGAAAAACAACAACAACAGAATATCGGAAGTAGGGACTAAATTGACTTGGAATCCAGTTGAACTTCATCCTTTTCAATCGTAGACATCGTGACTTGTGGAAACTTGGCACATTATCTGATTTAACCTAGTTGGTATTATAAAGCTATCCATAGTTTTTTAGTTCACAAAACCATAGATGCCACTCTACTTATTTATGCAAAACTATATCTTTGTTTTACATTATCATTATGCGTTGTGTAAATACTTAATTCTAGGTTACAGTGAAAGACCATAAACATAGACCATTCTAGCATCTCATGCAAATGATAATACTTTAGCAACCGATTCTTGAACGATGACATGGTCCAAACTTTTCTTTTCATCAAAAACACCGGGAACAAAATAGGTACGCATACTAGGAAAAGTCGGAAAGTCGCCGAAGATGATTATGCTGTAATCGCCGATTGCTAGTTACAAGCCCGTGACTTGTCTCAGAGTTGGGTTCCGCCTATTCTTTGTTTGAGTGTGCACCCTATCACTAAAGTTGTCAACCCCTCAAAGACTTAACTCTGAGTTACGTGATAGACCATGCAGACTAATTGTCTAAACCTCAGATTTAAAGAGATTAAATAAAATGTGCACTAATTTATGCTAGTTTCTAGTCCCTTATGAACCCCCTCTAGCAACCGGTTCCTACTTACAAACCCATTTCCTCGTCATAGACATGGTACCAAATTGTTCTCAATTCAAAAACACCAGAAACAAATGATAGGATTAGTATGTACACCAAGTAGCAAAAGTTACAAGCGCCTCATCGCCGAAGATTATTATGGTCTAATAGTCGATTTTTTCTTAAACATAAACAAACAAAAAAAGAATATCGGAAGTAGGGACTAAATTGACTTCGCCACTCTGCTAATTGTTTCGAAAATATGTCATTGTTTTACATTGTCAATTGTATCTGTTAGCGCCAACACTTAATTCTATGTTACAGTAATGGACCATCACCATAGACCATTGTAGCATCTCATGAAAATAACAATGGTGTAGCAACCGATTCTTGAACGATGACATGAACCAATTTTTTTTTTTTATCATCGAAAACACGAGAAACAAAATAGGTGAACAAACTAGGAAAAGTCGGAAAACCCTCACCGCTGAAGATGATTATGGTATATCAAGCCAATTGTTACTTACAAGTTCTTGACATGTCTCGCAGTTGGGTTCCTCCTATTCGTTGTTTGAGTATGTAACCTACCACTAACTTGGTCTACAGTGATAGACCAAGGAGACAAATTTTCTTACCCTCAGATTTATAGAGATCAGATTCTAGCCCCTCATGAAACCCTTCTAGCAACCGATTCTTACTTGCAGGTCGATCTCCCCGTGATAGACATGGTACCAAATTGTTCGCACGATCAAATACACCGGAAAGAAATAATAGGATGAATAGGTAGGCTACACCAACTACCAAAGTTACTAATCCCTCATCACCGAAGATGAATATGGTCTAACAGCCGACTGTTGCTTACAAGTACCCTACATGTCTCACGATTGGGATCGGCCTATTTTGGGTTTCAGTGTGTACCTTACTACTGAAGTTGTCAACCCCTCTAAACTTTCAAACTGTTGCATCTCATGAAGGAACTTTTGTACCCGAAAACGGATGCCATATACTTTGATCAGCTCAACAAGGTCTATCGAGCCGTTCAAAAAAAAAATTCTATCTGTATTAGTTCACAAGTTGACTTTTTTTGCCCCAGGCCGACTTTCGAATGTCACCACTTAGAAAGGAGCAAAGGATTAGCTCTAGTTTCTTTAGCAGTGAGGGAACTTTTAAAGTTTAAGAGGACCATCTGATATCATTTCTCTTCCTCACTTACAAGTGTAAGAAATGGAATGATAAACTCAGCTGAAATTACGAACAGAAACGGGTAGAACCAATAGATGGCATCACTTTCGGACCCGTGGTAAAATTAGACTTTTTTATTCTGCAAACTTTTCTGTTTTTTACTCAAAGGATATTGGCTTTGGGGCCAGGGAACTGCCGCACATATTTAGCACTTATATATTTTAGTCCATCTTCAATTTAAAACTGGTGCCTGTCTGCTTTCCTGCTAGAACGGAGCTTCTAGCCCAGCTTCCAGTCAATTTCTGCTTAGCGGCTTGCTTCTTTAGTCTAGATAAACGACACCATAAATGCGAGACGACACATCAGTGTCGACATGGTTTGTCGAATCTGTAAGATACGCCAGGAGATGGCGTAAGTCCAACTTTTAACACCGAGAGTTTTCCGCTCAGCTTAAGAGCCAACTTCGGACGCTTTAATTCCAGCAATTCTGGCTTCAACTGAAGGGGGTGGCGCGCTGTCATTTGAGCATCTACTAAACACTTCGTAGACACACCTCCGGTCGGAATTGAATTTCAAGATGCTTTCTTAGGATGATTTATTCATTTCACATGCAAAGTTTGATTCAAAGTTCCTTCTACTGAAAATTATTCTACCATACCCCACGGTGGTAAATACTAATCTCCAAGATAGTGGAAGGGAATGTAGTAATGTAAACAATGTGTGGCACATTTCCTTTTTTCGCCCACAAATATGGTTTTACATAAGAAAAATTCCACCCTACACCGAATTACTTGACCTTCGGAACAAAGGATACTCCTTTCAGTACACTGTAAACGGTAGAGGCAGGACCCATGTTCTGATTTTTCAACTTCTTCCTTAAAGTTCAATGGGCACATCAAACTACCCCAATCCCACTCTGTAACAACCTAGGACCAACGCTTACCCCCTAGCTCAGCCGGTTTTTCAACAGTTTCCTCTCTGTGATATTTCAAAGCGTATTTTTTTGGGCCAGTACATGCTCAAATTTACTAGCTTGGACAAAGATAAGAGTGATGTTTCTTATAATACTTAGGTGGTCTTTATTTAATGCCTAAATCAGCTTGTAGAATTCAGATTTGAATAGGCTATTTTTTTTTTAATGATTTTTGAAGCTAAGTTATTTTTTATAAACTTATTGCATAATTACGGTACATTTTATAAAGCACGTTAGCCAAATTACGACCGAAGAAGAAGTGGAAGAAAACCATCGAAGACTTAAATTATACATGACAAGAATATTTTGGAGATTTAACATGTCTTCTAGTGATTCTAATTCCCCATTTGCACCCTGCTTTGGTGGTATCTCAAATATATCCTTTTCTATCAGGCATGGCAGAGAGTTTTTGAATTTCCTGCCACGAAATCCCAGCTCCCACGATTTGGATCGCCAAAATGCCAGAGAGGTAAAGACAAGCGATAACGAGAAAACGGCCAATTTTCGTAGCGCCTTCTAGAGGAAGTTGGAATGTTTATTTGTGAAGCATTGAATACAAAATGAAGCATTGGAAGTGTCCATTGTGCTTTAAGACAGGAGCCCTGTCTTGGCGTATTTATTCTTCTTCTTATTCGACAAATTTTGATATTCGGAGCCTTCTTCTGCAGCATTCCCCTCATACTCTACCTTGCTTCATACTCTTCAAAACGAGCGGTGTCAAAGCCAATCCTACACATTTCTCACGGAACCGTATTAGGCCAGTCGGACAACATCACTTGGTACCCGTCCAATCAAACCGAACAAAAAACGCGAGCGTGAGAAAAAAGTATGTTTTTCATTCCACACCAATGCTCTCCCCTCCGTACTTAACAGCCACGTGATGTTTTCGAGTCCATTTGTCCGGGACCCTTGTTCTAACACAGGGCACTTCGAAAGTAAGAAATGAGTCCAGTGGACAATGTCGAAGATATTCTGCCAAAGACGGAAGACAACATTTCTTTCTCCGTTCACTTTGGAGACTGGAAAGAAATCCTCTCTGAACTATTTCCAGGACAAAAGACCATACTTCCCAGCCAGCTGGAAATCCAAATTGCAAGGTAATAAGCAAGGCGCCTTTCAGCTTAACTGACAGCGTTATTGACGTGGATCCTGTAGAACGAACATCAATAGAGTGGAAGAACTTCCTCTTGGTTCCGGCAACGGAGGAGCCGACAGGGTAGCAAACAATTTTTTTTCAATACTGAAGTGTCCGATCCCTCCCTTCAAACTGGACACTGCCAATTCTAGCTGGGTTGTTCAGTCTCGAGGGAGGAAAATATTCCGTCGTAAAGAAGGATTTAAGGGTCAGCTAATGGATCTTTTGTCAAAGCCCAGTAGCCTGATTTGTTCCAAGCAAGGGTAGTAATCATGAGATTATTCTAGGTTGTGTGGTAAAAAGAGAATGGTACACATCCCACAGGCCAACAAAAAAGCTTTGCTGCCAGGAGATGCACTTAAATAGAGGGTTAGGAACTCCAAGCACAAGAGTTACCCTAGGTTCACACATAGCAAATTGCGACGATGAACGAGATTTTTCAGTCGCAGGGGCAGAGGATTTTTATCGCCTGGGTGTTCACACTGAATTTTCGTCGGCAAGAGAATTTGACGACAAATTGTTGCTGTTGCGTGCATAAAATCGTACTGTCGCCCGATGAAAGTTGAATTTTCCCGACATTGAAAATCGGCTGACGAAGCAACAGAAATCGCCGGTTTTGGCGAAATCTTGACGATGGCCGATATCACGTCAGTGTGAACGTCTGTGTGAACCTAGGGTTAGGACAAAAGTCTAAGCAGATCCAGCTTCTGTTCCAAGATTTTAACATACGTGATCCTGGATTAAACAATGGCCATAAAAACAGAAAATCATTTATGAGGTTTGACAGCGATGTTTCGGACTTTCTTGTCAAATGTTCTCGTCAGTCTGTTACTGGACTCGGAGAAAGGAACCTCAAGCTTTGTCCAGTCCAGCAACAGTCTGACGAGGACCCTTGCCAAGAAGGGCAACAATATCGCTCTCATAGATTGTGTCTGACTTTCCGTTTTAGCCATTGTTTTTATATTTGTTTCTCAGTCAGCTTGGGCTCAATTATTTTTTTTATACGTGACTCCTCCAGGTTTTCCCAAAGATTACAAGCCTGCCATGGCTGTATTCAGCATGGCTTGACCCTGTTGGCTTTGATGAGAAACCCAGAATATTTTGCATAGCTTGTATTTCTGACCAATGAACTCTTCGAAAGTGATAAGCAAGAGCTGATACGCCACGAGAACTGCAAAGCACGGACAAAGAAAAATCAGTCGAGCTTCGTTGGGGTGGATGAACACACATATGACGTTAAACATCTTGGAAATGAGAACGGACGGAACGATTAGGGACTTAAGAGTTGATTAGTCAAGTAGGAAGCCTGCGACGGGTCCTTTAACCAAACTTTGACTAATCATTCGTATTCGAGTCCGTCCTGGTCAAATGGTTAGGACGCCAAACTCGTAAGCGATGGGTCGCTGGTTCAAGTCTCGGCGGTACCTACCGTTTGGTTTGGGGCAGGAGTTTGTGGCTGACTGAGGACAGAGAACCGGAGATCAGCACCTTCAATTAGGCCTGTATAGGCCGATGTCGAGACCTTCCCCTCTTACTTTTTACATTCGTATTCGAGCGTCCATAACTAGTGAATGATTATTTGTTGTATCCATAAACGTAAATACTTGGAGTTAATAGAGAAAAGAAAAGGCACAACTTAAATTAGAATACAGATTTACACTTCAAACAGATGGGTAAGACCGTGGTGCGGAGATAACGATACAACCGAGAGCTCTCGTTGCAGCTTGTCAAGTTCAACGATTATATTTGTGAATGACAGTCGAACTCATGAAGCAGAACCTTTACTGCGGACGAGCTACTTATCCCTTTCTGGGAAGAAAGCTCTTTTTCTAAGCTGTAAAATTCCAGTTCTACTATTTATCCATAGCCTATATTTCAAACAATTCAAACACTGAACTCAAAGCAAAGTTTTAGTTAGTTTAGTCCTTTCAATAGATCGGTAAGATCTACTTTCATCAGACCGCCTAAGTATAGATTGTGACCTCAAACTATCGCTGCTCAAGTCAAAGGATGTCAAGTCCTTTAACGTGGAGGATCTATCCTAGACAAATCTCCATACTGAACCGTTTCCTGGACACACCCGGTGATGCAAAGCTATCAATATGGAAATCTTCTTCAACAACACCCCTCCTCTCTTTGTCCAGGCACGCTAGACAAAATTGCTGTCAGGTGTTTGTTATTTTTTTTCTTGGCGTTGAGGAATGAATAAGAGGTGAAAGGAACAGGTGTGAGAGAATAAGGGTAATAAGGCTAAGAATAACAATTCATAAAAAAAACTGGAAACATGGATATGCTCATCCGCCTTTATAACACATAACAAAAAAGAAAACTAGAAATGTATAATCCATACGTGCCCCTTTAGCCCAAGCTGACTGCGAAGTATACTCGATAGCCGCAGCGCCCGTAAGTAATTTAGTTTCAGCCAAAAATTCATCTGCAACCATGTGAAGGAAAAAATAAAGTAAATATTGCTATGAAAACAGTAATGCCAACGCAGAAAGAAAGACAGGTACAGAAAACCAGTCATGAGAAATTATTTTTGTCAAGTTGGTGTTTTTGTCCACCGCTACTTTGACAATCGACCGGCTAAGGTCAGTGGGACTGGAGAAGTGAGGTAAGCCGCGTACTGCAACTGTCGGGGCTGAAATCTAACGCTCATGAGTTGCTTCCGATCCTCCAAACCCATGACAGCAGCCTTCCTGTGATGAGGGGGTCCTTCGCTCGTTTTAATGGTTGTATAACTTTTGTTGTGTTTTTGTTTCATTGTGTAATGTATGGCCTTCGACTGAAATAAATCTATAGTTTTTGTTTCAATGACTAGATTAGGGAAAACGAAGCCGAATGACAGAGGAAAGAAAATTGGTACTTCAAGCACGAGATGATCTACGGATTCTGCACACCCTGTTGACAGATAAAGCTGCTTTAGGCTGCTTTATGCTTTACTACACATAAAAGCTGATCGCGATTCCTTGTCAGTCAAACTTACGGCCAAACAACTAATCAAACAAGGAAACCAAGTTCAGATGTTGATTCAACAAGCATGTTTACTCCAGTATCTCATCTCTAATCGACTTCAAAAGATCTTTTAGAAATTTTGTTTTGACAAATGTTTCGTATTTTAGAATGTCTCGTATTTCAGAATCCGAACTGCATGCAGATCAAAAGGTCTAGTGATACTGAAAGCCGAATCCTTCAATCTAAATTTCCTGATTTTTGCGAATTTTTCCAGCTTATCCGTCAAGGAAATAAAGTTCAAAGTTCTATTCAGCATGACACCTAATGACGATACCGAATCTCTAATCGATTTCAGAAACAACTTAAGCTTCAACCAAATTTCCAGTTTAGGCCAATTCCTGGTGAATCATTTGTCCGGCAACAAGAGTTCAAATAACGGTTCAGTCTGGGAGTCCGTTTTCGTGAAAACAGCCAATTTTGTTTCTTAGAAACAGATGTTTTTTTTCTTTCTCCTGAAAATAGTCGATTTTTTCTTAAAAATATAGTCTTTTCAATAATAGTCGTTTTTATCTGCAAAAACAGTCCTGACCCCTTAAACGAATATCTCATTAGCTTCTAACGTCGAGATTAATGGAACATCATAGCTTGATCATAGTCAGTACATATAAGGTTATGTTAGGATCTTGATATAGAAAAATTACTGATTTGGTTTCTTATTTGTTTTGTTATTCTGCGATCGGTTGGCTTTTGCCAGTAATAACTCTATCTGTAACCATGAGAAGGAAAAGAAAAAACATTTATTGCTCGTGGAGATGCAGGAGTGACGCCATCTAAAGGTAGCCACCACGAAAAACGAGGAAAGGTAGGATCCCTGGTATTTTTTACTTCTTCTTCCTCTTTCAGTCTAAGCTGGCAGGAGTCTAGTTTAGGTTGACAACGCAACGTCAGGATCCCTGGTTTAGTAGCGTTCAATTCATTAACGAACAAGGCTATCTCTTCTACCGTATCGTAAAAATCGATACTAAATAAAATTCCACTTACACGCTTTAACCTTATAAGGGACAAAATGAGAGCGGAAAGCCTTGACAGAAAGACTTGTCTCTCTGACATTTCACGGCGAACGTCTCTTTGTTGTGAACGAATTCTTAGAATAGTATCATTCCTTTATAGAGTGTCCAGCCCCTAGTTATTCATTACGTCTCCGGCATCATGCCATTCATTCTGTATGTTTCATTTACGCGCTTGTAGATAAAAGGGGTCGGACTCGGAACTTTTTGTTCAGTTGTTACGAGAGTTTTGAATAAAGCAGTCCCCATAGCCAACACTCTTCGGAAACAACAGTGAACTAACAAGGGAAACGCTTTCGATTACATTCAATTTAATTTGAAATACGGGCCCGAAATATTAGAATATTCATGCCGTAAAATCATACTGGCCGCGAGAACTGCTCGGAGACGCGAGATCGTAAAGCCAAATCAAGCTCTTCCCTAATAAACTGTATGTAGCTCTGCAGGCGTAAAGTATTGCTAAGCGAGAAAGGAAAACAAGTTGTTTTTACAGCCATCAAAGTTCAAAATTCTGACACACTACCGGGAGAGGGCACTCTACGAACGTATGGACACTCTAGGAATGTATTCAAATTAAATTCAGTTCCCTTTATTCATCCAAAAATTTTCATAGCGAAAAATAGCGTAAGAAAATATCAATAAAAATCCACTAACATGCAAGTACATTATATAATATTACTTTATATAATCTTCATGCAATATACAATTTTGGTTTCTTAGCTTGGTCCATAATAAAGCAATACTGATATAAATATTCCTTCAGCCCAGGGTGACTGCGAATCATATTTGATGGTGCAAAACTGCTCAAGTTGGAAAAACGAACTTGTGGGAAACACCACAAAATATAGCTCCAATAGAATTCAGCTGACGTATCAGTTTTGCACCATCAAATATTACTAATATTCCATACCATTTGTTTGTGTTACAATAATATTCGATCATCGTGTCAAATACTTATGACGACGTATAGAAACAACAAACTGAAATCACTATTAATAAAATAGTGATAAGATAGTATGTATGTTGACTGCGGATTACCTCTGCAGGCGTGAAGCAATGCTAAGCGGTAAAGGACAACAGGTAATTTTTGGGATCCCAAAAATGTATTGACTATACCAGTGCATGGAGAAGACAAGGATCAAGCAGTGTTCATGGCATGGGCGTACCTTGCCTTGCGTACAGGTTTCCTAGCGTATCTTTCACACCTGCGCGAGAAGTATTCACGCGGGATGCGTATTTACGTTTTCCTTTCTCGCTTTTCTGCTGAATTTTCGTTTCTTTCATCATTAAGTTCTCTCAAGTTTTTCACTGAAAAATCGGATGCGTAGGCGTCAACTCACGCAGTTATAGAATTGTTTCTATTACTGCGTTGCGTCTTATCTGTCTGCGAAAGCTCTACGATGCCTAACCGCAAGCGCGACGCATCGTTTGCTTAGCTCAGTGTGAAAGTCTAAACGCGTAATAAGCCCGTAATAACTTCGGGATTCGCGGAACATCATAGTCAGTACCTATAAGGGGAATCGACTAAAAAGAGGCACGGCACAACACGACATGGCGCAAGGGGCAAGAGTAATAAAAAAAGATTATCAAGTAGTATAAATGGACAAGTAAGTGAGAGTACGTAACTCCAGTGCCTAAAAGAAGGCACGTTAGAACATTGTTCCTGCCCCTCAATCTAAAGCAGTGGTTCCCAACCTTTTCCGTATCGCGTACCCCTAACAAGGTTCAAAAAGGTTGCGTACCCCTTTTTCAAGAACCATTCTTCTATTATTCTTCTAAGATCTGTCAAGATCAGAAGGCCAAAAAGAGATCATTTATTGTCATAAATGACAAGGGATTAATGTGTAAATATATATGCAAATAAATTGGTTACTTGAGGCTGTAAGGTTGTCAATTTCATTCTCGTCCGTAAACTGGTCAAGGATCAGAAAGACACTTCGGCTGTTTCTTTGAAACTTCATAAGCGTAAAGCAGACATTTTCGAATTGAGATTTGGGACCTTCATGTACCCCTTACGAGGGTCCCACGTACCCCTTTGGGTACGCTTACCCCCGTTTGGGAACCGCTGCTCTAAAAAAGCCTCAAACAGCCCTGTTAATTTTCATGTCTCTTGTTAGTCGATTATGCTGGGATTTGGATTTAGGAAAATTCGCTGATTTGGTTTCTTATTTGTTTTCTTGTCCTGCGATGAGTTGGCTTTTGCCAATATAAATCTATCTGTAACAATGAGTAGGAAAAGAATAAACAAATATTACTCGTGCAGATGCAGGAGTGAAGCCATCTAAGGGTATAGTTGCTACGAAAAACTAGGAAAGGTAAGATCCCTGTTCTTATTTTCTTCTTCTTCCTCTTTCAGCCAAACTGGCAGGAGCCTAGTTTAGGTTGACAATGCAAGGTCAGGATCCCTGGTTTAGGACCGTTCAATTCATTATCGAACAAGGCTATCTTTTCTACCGTATCATAAATATTAATACTAAATAAAAAATAACTTCCACCCTTTAACCTTATACGGGACAAAATGAGAGCTGAAAGCCTCGACAAAAAGCCTTGACACTTTGACATTTCACAGGCAAACGTCAGCATTGGGGTGCTTTCGAGCACGTTCAGTTTAATTTGAAATACTGGCACGAAATACTAGAACATTCATGCCGTAAAATGATATTGACTGCGAGAACTGGTCGGAGAAGCGAGATCGTAAAACCAAATCAAGCTTCTCTCCCATAAACCGCCTGTACCTCCGCAGGCGTGACGTAATGCTAAGCGGGAAAGGAAAACAAGTCGTTTTCTTCCGGCCACAAGAGCGGGAATAGGGGCATGAATGAAAGCAAAAAGTGAAAGTTTGACACACACTATCGGGGAACGACCCTCTAGGAGTGTATGGACACTCTAAGGAATGTACGTACGCTGACTGCCGACTACCTATGCAGGGCTTGAAGTAATGCTAAGCAAGAAAAGACTACAGGTTGTTCTGGAGAACCCAAAACGTAAGACTTTGTAAAAGTTGTCCATCCCTCTATTATCACGATAACTCTCGGAGGGGTTGAGATATTTTGTTCAAACTTTGTGTGAGGATGCTTTGGGTCAAAGTAGAGGTCAAGTTCATAGATAGGCTCTGCATCCCTATATCTAGAAGTGGGTGTGGGGTTTCCAGTTCAGCGGTGAAAAAACTATCTTAAAAAAGCTGATTAGATAGACGATTTAGGGGCAAGGAAACATGCTGAATCCGTATTTGAAACTTGTTCTGTCGCTGGACAAATAGACGCTCGAAATCCCGCTGAAACCGGAGAAAATTTGTAAAAATAGTTTTACGTAAAAGATATTCGATTTATCGATAAGGAGACATTCTGAATTCGTTTTCCGATTTATATTTTTGTTTAAGCTTGACTGCTCTTCTATAGACTAAAATAGTAGGCTACTTAGGTTTGGAGAAAGTGATTGTTTATGTTCGTTAGACTGGAGATATCGAACTTGGCTTCCACGTAAAAATTCTTTGGTTCGATCCCAGTCAGCTCCGCTCCTCTTTTGGTGTGTGTTGGGGTTTTTGTTAGTGAGTGCCTCCGTCAAAACTCGGAATTTGGGTAGTTCTTCATTGATTCATCAATCAGTTTATAGTATCAATAGTGTTTTACCTTCGACCTTGAATTAATCTTTCGCCTTGGTCGATACGACTGAAGGAATCTGATGAAAACTTGAAAATTAGTATGGATTCTGTGTTTCCATCGGATGTTTGGAGTTTGGATTTACTCGTAAGAAGACATAACAAATTTATATTTTTCCTCCGTTTTGCTACGAGTCGTTCACTATTTGCTAGCTCATCCCGGTTCTCATTAATCGGTCAGAAATAGAAAATTTTGACAGTGTTAAGAAATATCTTTACCCACTGTTTATTTTAGTGTAGACATAAGAAGTCTACTTTTAGTAAATTCTGAGATCGCAGTTTTAATGAAAGCTGGAAATTTTATAAAGGTGTAAAAAATGTATAAAGGTGGTGTATTTATGCCAAAGAATGTACAGACAAATAACATGTTGGATCAGAATATCCTTGGATTTTTCGACGAGACATGGTATTTCCGTCGTAATATAGGCTAGACTGGTAGACACAAAGGAAATAGCTAGCAAATCCGATCAAGTGGTTGGTTAGTAACAAATAATATGTTTACGGGATCCAGTGAAGACTGGAAATCTATAAGACCTAATAATGTGGACGAAGACTTCTGATAAGTATTCCCGTTTGGGATCCCATTGAAACCTTTGGTTTTGTTTTTCCCAGCCGCTAGTGCGGGTACAGCAACGCTTGAGAGAAAATGAGGAAAGTGTCACACAGTACTGCTGGTACGCTACTAAAAAAGAACACTCTAGGAATGTATGCACACACTCTAGGAATGTATGCACACTCTCTACGAATGTATGCATACACTCGAGGAATGTATGCACATTGGTTGGTGAGCCTCTGCAGGCCTGAAGTAATGATAAGTGAGAAAGGAGACAGTTGCGTCGCTAGAACGACAAAAGAAGAGCAAGCTTGATACACTGTTTCTGGCACACAATCGGGAAAGGACCATTGATTCATTGTGGTTGTACGCGAGGGCCAAAGATACAGAGCTAATTTATACGTTTATAACCGTGGCCGTCCGTTTGGTCCGTCCGTGGCCGAGTTGTTAGCGCGCCGGACTCGCAAGTGAAGGGTCGCTTGTAGTTAGTGGCGTAACCCTGTAAGACAAGCCAAAGTCCACCCAGCTTCAAATGGGTACCTGCAGAAATCCGGGGAAGGTGACAGGAAGGGTGTGTGAAAGCACAGGATGGCTGGCCTCCAACCCCCATTGCACTTCCTGGCTGAGGGCCGAGTGTCGGAGATCAGCACCGCCAGCTTCGCCTGTCAAGGCTAGTGCTGATACCTTCACCTTCACCTTACATTTGTTTCTTGGCCGTGCGTCAGAAGCCGTAGGTTAATTTCGAGCTTGAAATGCCAACTTTCCTTCCTCTTTCATTCTAACATCGTTTTTCGCAGTCCAGTGCTTGCAATTCCAACCTTTCTTCCATTCGCAGTTGGCACTACTGTTTATTATAGCAATTTAGGAATTAGGGAACTTCTAAGAAGAGGAATTGCAAGGGGAGGGGTGCATCCCCCCCCCAACTTGTTGAGATTCGGTAAGACTAAAAATGCTCCGTATTTTTTTCGTAGGACAACTATTCGGTACATTTACGGGGATTCGGTAGTTCTACAGAATCCCAAATAGGCTATCGGTGCAAAATTATTTGGTATAATGATCGGGATTCAGTATGACCAGTATTCGGTAGTTATCACGAATTCGGTGAGAGAATTTACTGAAATTATTTGGTTATTTTTCGATGCCAGAAATGTTTGGTGTGTTTATGGAGATTCGGTAGTTACACAGAATCCCGAATAAGCTATCGGTCCAAGATTATTCGCTATCATGATGGGATTCGGTAGTTTATTCGGTATAAATTTCAGGATTCTGTAGTTACCACAAATTACCGACTTTTGCTCCAGTTTCGACGAAATTATACCAAATACGAATATTATTCGGTGGTTTTTCGATACCAAAACAATTCGGTAAAATAACCGGGATACGGTTAGTTATGCAGAATCCGAACATGTTATCGGTCCAAACTTATTCGGTATAATAACTGGGATTCGGTAATTTATTCGGTATAATTGCCAGGATTCGGGAGTTACCAAGAACCTCGAAACTCGGCAAACTCACTAAGCAGATGATTTCATGATTTCATCGATAGTCCTTACTTTTATCTTGGATCCCAAATTAAGAGCTAATCATAAAAATTTCAAATATTCCACCTGCGGCGCCAATATTATCTATTTTTTAGAAGGGCGAGTCATTTTACTGGGGTCTTAAGCCAGTTCTAGGATTGGGATTTAGAAATATTATAAGCTAGAATCTGGGTGGAAATAGTTAAATTTGGCAGGGAATGGGAAACTTAAAAAATCTCGCCTGCGGCACTCACTTTATGTGATTATGGGTAGTATCCACTTGGGTAGAGTAGCTACTGCTGCCGGAAGGTCGCCCCATCCGGTTTCCAGAACCTCTTCTCGGTATTTAATCCACGGTAAATGATATAATTTATAAGAGAAGTAGTTAAATTTTAGCACATGAAAAAAAAAGAGATTTCGAAAATTGTAGCTTGTGGCGCTCGATTAAATTTTCTCTTGGGTATAAGAGATAGAAGCTCTTGCTGCAGTCATGCACGGCAGTATATTCTATAAGTGGGCTTCGCCAAAACGCCGCCTAATAGCTGGCCTATCGACTTTGGTGCTGCCCTTTAATGTTTTTCTTCCTACGCAATCCTCTCTGTTCCATAATTACAAGCTAGAATTCTCAGTTTCTAGGATTCGGTAAAATTTTTGAGAGATTCGGTAAAATTTCGGCTCTGCACCCCCCCCCCCCCTCCCTATTTCTAAGGTCTGAGATTCTAACCAAGAGCAAGAATCCATTTCATGTCTTCAACAGCAGTTACACCTTGCGTTTGAAACTTCTCTTTTTCTCTGTCGTTTAAGCTTATGTAGCGGCGGCAAATGCCCAACTTGTCTTCTTTCTCGCTCGGTAATTCTGTTGTTTATAGCACTGTGGATAATACACTGTCAGAAGTTTCATAACAGACAATATAAGGATGCGCGGTTTCAACAGACAGTGCGTAACGGACAACAGTCGGGATATCGTCTGTTGTGTTGGAATAACAGATAAAAAGCACCTAGTGACTTTTTTTTTATATATTCGCGATGTGGGAAAATTCAGCAGATACATTATTTTTTGGAACTCGCCCTTCCAAAAATAGATAATATTTTTTTTAGATACTTTACTTTTTTGGTTCCTCCTGACGGCATCGCTTTTTATACATAACATTTTCAAACACAAAAGACAACATCCGAAGTATTGTCCGTTACGCATTGTCTGTTGAAACCGCGCATCCTTCTGGTTTCTGTTATGAACTTATGACAGCCTAGGAGAACTGAAGCTATAGGTATTACGACAATGAGTAGTTGCGTTTTTAACTTTGACCTTTTACCATGATCTATGTGCTTCACGGATTTCTGGCAATGTCACATGGTTTTAAGGAAGAAAAGACTAGCACGAGTATATCGGCACTATACGAAACGAGACCTGAGATTCCACGATTCTCGAAATTGCTATGAAAAACAGGAACGCCAAGCTAGAAAGGCTGAGCCCTCCGTGAATGCTAATCGAGAAAGGAAGACAAATTATTTTTTTCTAGCCGCCAGAGCGAGGAAAGCGACGTTAGATCAACAGTAAGAAAGAGAAAGATCAAAACGCAAGCTGGTATGATTGTGTATGAATGAATGAATGAATTTATTCCCAAAAAGATCGTAGGGCCATGGCCGGAAAACAAAATAAAGAAGAATTGACACTTCAAAATTCAAAATAAGCACCAGAAGGAGAATACCCTCACTCCCAGAAAACGCTCACGCTGTTCCAGAGTCCGCCTGAGAAACATGGAGGTCAACAAAAAATGTTCTTCCCCATAATATTTACCAAATCTTCCTCTTGCTTTAGTTTCCCACCCAAAAGTTTCTGTTCTAATCAGTATTTTTTATAATCGTCTGAAGTCGAAGTCTCAGTTCTATTCATTCCCATCTTCGTTTACTTTTTTTATCCTTCTTTATACAATTAATTCTGTATAATTGTGACAATGCCTTAGCCTTGCTCTCGATGGATGTCAGATTTTTTAAGTGTATGATTAGCGATACATAAGCTATTTTCCGTTCCATTAATTTGTTCCGCGTACACTCGAGCTCTACTCTCAGCTTGTTCTTCGGTTTTTCTTTGACCTTAAAACTTTGACCTTAAAACATGTAAGCTCGGCACACTGGCCCACAAAATACGTCTAGGTTCGGATATGTAGGCTTGAAACAATAAATACTAGTTGCGTTTTCGTTACATTCAGACTCAAAGGTCTCTGTTTAAATACCGTTTTTAGGTACCCGTCACAGTTTCTTTGTCCTTCAAACTCCGACCATCGAGCGTCGGGAGCTAGAAAGTTCGAAGTTTGCTTGAAACGTTGAAGAAACGGCGACGAGGCAAGGATTGCCGGAGTCGTAAAAACACTAATTAAGCAATCTGTGAACCTCGACAGCCTTTGAAAACTGAAATTAAACAACCAACTAAGCCAACGGTGAACAAAACTTCGATTAAAAACGCAATTACTCATTGTCATAATACCTATAGCTTTAGTTCTCCTAGGCTGTCATAAGTTCATAATAGACACCAGAAGGATGTGCGGTTTCAACAGACAATGCGTAACAGCCAATACTTAACGGCTGTTGTCTTTTGTGTTTGAAAATGTTATGCATAAAAAGCGTTGCCACCACGAAGTGCCAAAAATCGCCAAAAAGTATCTGCTGAATTTTCCGACATCATGACTATACAACAAAAAAGTCATTAGGTGCTTTTTGGCTGTTATTCCAACACAACAGACGATATCCCGACTGTTGTCCGTTACGCACTGTCTGTTGAAACCGCGCATCCTTACATTGTCTGTTATGAAACTTCTGACAGTGTATTATCCACACTGCTATAAACAACAGAATTGCCAAGCGAGAAAGAAGACAAGTTGGGCATTTCTCGAAACTACAGACGCTTAAACGACAGAGAAAAAGAGAAGTTTCAAACGTAAGGTGTAACTGGTTCTGATGACATGAAATGGATTCTTGCTCTTGGTTAGAATCTCAGACCTTAGAAATAGGGGGGGGGGGGGGGTTGCAGAGCCGTGATTTTACCGAATCTCTCAAAAACTTTACCGAATCCTAGAAACTGCCAATTCGAGCTTGTAATTATGGATCAGAGGGGGTTACATAGGAAGAGAAACATTTAAGGGCAGCACCAAAGACTGTAAGACAACTATTAGGCTGCGTTTTGGCGAGGGCTAAAATTTAACTGCTTCTCTAACAAATTATATCATTTACCGTGGATTAAATACCGAAAAGAGGTTGTAGAAACCGGATGGAGCGACCTTCCGGCAGCAGTAGCTACTGTACCCAAGTGGATACTACCCATGATCACATAAAGTGAGTGCCGCAGGAGAGATTTTTTAAGTCTTCATTCCCTGCCAAATTTAACTATTTCCACCCAGATTCTAGCTTTGAATATTTCGACATCCCCATCCTAAAACTGGCTTAAGACCCCAGTGAAATGACGCGCCCTTCCAAAAAATAGATAATATTGGCGCTGCAGGTAGAATATTTGAAATTGTTATGATTAGGTCTTTTTTTTGGGATCCAAGATAAAAGTAAGGACTATCGATGAAATCATGAAATCATCTGCTTAGTGAGTCTGCCGAGTTTCGAGGTTCTTGGTAACTCCCGAATCCTGGCAATTATACCGAATAAATTACCGAATCCCAGTTATTATACCGAATACGTTGGGACCGAACATGTTTGGATTCTGTATAACTAACCGTATCTCGGTTATTTTACCGAATTGTTTTGGTATCGATAGACCACCGAATAATATTCGTATTTGGTATAATTTCGTCGAAAATGGAGCAAAAGTCGGTAATTTGTGGTAACTACCGAATCCTGAAATTTATACCGAATAAACTACCGAATCCCCATCATGATAGCGAATAATCTTGGACCCATAGCTTATTCGAGATTCTGTGTAACTACCGAATCTCCATAAACCTACCAAATATTTCTGGCATCGAAAAATAACCAAATAATTTCAGGAAATTCTCTCACCGAATTCGTGATAACTACAGAATACTGGTTATACTGAATCCCGATCATTATACCAAATAGATTTGTACCGATAGCCTATTTGGGATTCTGTAGAACTACCGAATCCCCGTAAACGTACCGAATAGTTCTCCTACGGAAAAAATACCGAGCATTATTAGTCTTACCGAATCTCAACAAGTTGGGGGGGGGGGGGGCTGCACCCCTCCCGTTGCAATTCCTCTGCTTAGAAGTCCCCTACTTCCTAAATTGCTATAAAAAACAGTAGTGCCAACTGCGAATGGAACAAAGGTTGGAATTGCAAGCACTGGACTGCGAAAAACGATGTTAGAATGAAAGAGGAAGGAAAGTTGGCATATCAAGCTCGAAATTAACCTACGGCTTCTGAAGCACGGCCAAGAAACAAATGTAAGGTGAAGGTATCAGCACTGGCCTTGACAGGCCAAGCTGGCGGTGCTGATCTCCGACTCTCGGCCCTCAGCCAGGAAGTGCAATGGGGGGCTGGGGGCCAGCCATCCTGTGCTTTCACACACCCTTCCTGTCACCTTCCCCGGATTTCTCCAGGTACCCATTTGAAGCTGGGTGGACTTTTTGCTTGTCTTACAGGGTTACGCCACTAAGCCCCGTCCCAAACCGTGGTGAAACCGCGCATCCTTGTGTTATCTGTTACGAAACTTCTGACAGTGTAGTATGTAGACAACACGCTATGTTTTCATAGCGCAAAGCGTTAGCGCAGAACATGCATAGTGTTTATTAGTGTTCTTTATACTGCACCTTTCTGGAGACTTCTCACCAAATCAGAAAAAAACAAATCCGGTCAACATTCTATCGTTTTGCCAAATATATAGTGCACCTCCTCCCTTGGACGAGAAACTCTAAAATTTCCAGCCGTTATGAAATTAGTGATCCACTAACAGCAGTGGAGAAACAAATAGAAACGTATAGCCAAAATGTTGATCACGACTGGAAAACCCTCTTGCTTAGTTGTATGGTAAAAGTTATACTTTGTATTTTGTTAGTTATTCTCTTTCGTGTTTTCCTTTCTTTTCTCTTTTTTTCTTATCATTTACTCCGTCTTTGTGCCTTGCGTTTATTTGGACGGGTCATAAAAAAAATAATCATCATTATCATAGTGTCGGCCAGTGGACGGAATTACAATAAAAATACGGATTTCATTGAGAATCTTACCTCCCAAATAATTCATTATATGTCTCCATCAAGAGTTTCGGTGAATTCGGAAGCGTAATGCCATCTATCACCGGGCCAAGAACCGATGTGTACAGCGGAGCGTGTAGTTGGACACGCATTAAATCCGTGACACGCTTGAACTTGAGGCATGCCAATGTGTCATCACCAAGCTCGGAGCTGGGACAGTTTACGGCTCTAGCCGTCTCGGCAGTTTGCCTCGCAGCATTTACAGCTAAAGCCCGATTGGTCAGTGCTGTTCCACTCATGAGAATCGCCCGCTGGAATAATCCTGAAAGATTTGGAAATGATTTAAACATACAGTCTAAAAGGGAAATAGTGTAAGGACGAAAGAGGGAATAATTTGTGCACACTAGATGATGAGTTAAAGCTCGGTCAAGCAAGACGAGAGCTCAAAACATTGCGTTCGGAAGGCTTGGAGTCGGCCAAAACGAACTGACAGAGTAGCCCATTGGGCCATGGTACAAAAATGAAAAACTTAAAAGCATAATAAAAGCACTTTAGTGGAAAATAAACCCATGTCGTCGTCCCACCTGGGCAAATACCGTCAGTTGTGACCGCTGCAGAAAAAGTCACATGAAGATAACGTACAATTTTCATGCCGCTGAATGAAAACGAAATTTGACAGGAGTTACATATGACGCGGCGGCCGCTGCATGAAAACGAAGTCAAGCGGGATAGCTGATCACGCGGTGACCGCTGCGTGAAAATGAAATTGGACAAAAGTTGCAAAGGATCTACCCATTTAACAACTGTTTGTCTTCTGCGACTCTTGCTGTGGAGCAATTACAGCTTTAAACTAGACCTACGTTGCCTGGGCAACGTGAAGTGTTGCGGCAACATTTGTCCGGCTTCGCCGACTAAAGTGTTGCGAGAGCAACACTTTGGTTTTGTTTCTTCCCTGTCGGTTAAATGCTGAAGTTGCCAACTTATCGAAGCTTTTAAAAGGTATGTTCTATAAAAAGAATCATCACTTGATCAAAAGCTATTGTTCAGCGTTGTAAAAACAACAACAATAGAATATCGGTAGAAGGGACTAAATTGACTTCGCAGTCAGATGAACTTTAATCCTTTTCAATCGTAGACATCGTAACGGATGAAAACTTGGAACAATATCTTATATAATCTAATTGGTATTAACTGTGTTTATATGTTCATTTTTTGTTATCTTCACGTGACTTTTTCTACTCCGCTGTCGCCTCTAGCTCTAGCTATCGTAAAGAAAACAGTTCCACGTTACTTCTTTGTGTACGTTTATCCAGGTTTGTTTTGCTACTTTCAATTCCTCTTCGCCTAACCATGTTTAAAACTGTTTAAAATGCCTCCTCCCCTCTTTTTGCTTTACCCAACTCTGTTCTGTCTAGCGTCATCAAGTTTGTCATTTCCGGCTTCCGACTTCAGTGCTGAGTGCTGGCTGTCTTTTCCACGGGGCTAATGCGCGACTCGATATGAAGCGAAGCCTAATCGCTCATTCACCCGTCAAATAACTTATCCCCAGATCTCACGTGTGATTGTTATTGTTCCTCCAGCGCGTCTGGCGGCAACTCTTCGTCGGATTTTATGAAGGACGTATTGAGGCGAACATATGACCGAGATCTGAGGACGGCTGATACCTCGATAGTACCTGAATTCTCTTGATGACTATCTCTCCCTTCCGACGCAGAATCTCCGGGTATCTGCGGAAGAAAGGAAGAAACGGCGTCACAGCAGTGCTGACTCAGGATTTGAGTCATTGAGTTTGAGTCGTTATGGACACGTTTACTCTTTCTTCCTGAAAATCACTGGCGTGTTTTGGACTTTGTCATGTAGTGTATGGGAAGACGTCACCGCTGCGGCATCAATGCGGGACGAATAGATAGGCTTTGTCGACGCCCTATGCGCCACATATGGCTCTGGAGGAACTAAGGTCTAAGGTAAGCTCTCCCTTGCTACAGTAGCTGACAATCCTAACAATGCCATGAATCTTCCGTCTAGGGCTTTGAGAATTGAGACCATGAGATGCCTACTCCTCCAGATCCCCTTTCCGACGGTAAACTTCGACGAGCTGGAGGTCTTCTTTGGGAGTGGTCACCCACGTATCACCCAGAATAAATAGGTAGTTACTTATTCTTGGTTTTACGTCAGCCTCCGGAGTGTTTTTTTTTCAGTCGGTTACTAGGGTACGTTAGTTCTTGAGAAGAGGTTCGGTTGACGACGAACCTCATAAGTGGGATAGTAAAGTGTCCCATATGAAGCTGTTCACCTGACGTTCAAGCTCCCTCATATAATATGAAGTAATATCATATATTCATTATTTCCAAAAGAGCTCATCTGAGTATGGCTAGCAGAGGATTCTCGGACGTAATACATGTCAAAACAATGACGTACGATTTATACAATAGGTGATGAAAATGAATAGGCTCACTTAATATAATACAAGTCATACATCAAGAGTAAGAACGGGAAATAATATAAGAAAGCATCAAGAGTTAAAATGGGAAATAAAATACGGTACGAATGATGGCAAAGATCAGTTATACGAATGTACTAGAGGCGGGGTAGTTTGAAGCTGATTTCTTTTTTTCAGTTTTAGTCTAGTGTTGGGCTGAGTAGGGTTTGGCAATTGATAATCTGGTAGGATATCTCTATGGTTATCTGAAGACAGACCAAGTTTTTCTTATGCTCTCGTCATAAGTAGAATAATTTTGCCCGAGAATAATCTTACAAGCTCGGTTCTCTATCCCCTCTAGTTTCTCCGTCTGACTTTTGGTAAGGCCCAGATGCCAAACATGGCACTAGTATCCCGTTGCAGGGCATACATACGTGCAATGCAGCGATCTCGCATGAGTCTTGTTGGTATGCCAAATCTCTCGAGCATCGCAAGGGATTTCAGAAGTAGAGAATATTTGTCTAGGATAGTGTCAACATGAGAATCCCATTTTAAATCCTTGGCATTTGTGACTCCAAGGAGTTAACGCTCTCACGGTAAGATAAACAGATATTTTTTGGATCTGGCAATTCTCTCTTCAAAAAAGAAAATCGAATGATGGCGGTCTTTGGGAGGCTGACTGACAGCTTTACCTCCGCCAACTCATTTGTTAAAGTTTCGAAAAGTTTAGATATGTTTTGTTCAGACGAATTAGAAGGTAAATTACGCAACGATAAACTTGAGAGATCATCCGCGAATCTATAACGGCTAGGACATTCAACGTAAAACTTTATGAAAAACGGTTTATCACTGGGCCTAATTTTGATCCCTGTGGTGTACCACAAACAAATTCTAGAAATTTGGATACCTCATCTTTACTAAGCATGACACATTGTGTCCGTCCCGTACGGAAGCTTGCTATTATCCCGACTGAAAATGTGCGGGCACCTATTAATCTCGCTTCGACTATGGCTACTTCATGATCAATGCTCTCAAACGCCTTAGTTATATCTCTCAAAAGTAGAACACCCAGTTTGGAAACCATACTGCCTTGGGTCAAGGTTTGACTCAGTATCCTCATACAACAATTCAAAAATACAACATTCTGAAACCTTAAATAATACGGGGGTTTAGAAATGGGTTGCAGATCCTTCACTGTATTCACAGTTTTGTCCTTAGGAATAGGCGTGACATGAGCTTTCTAAAAACATGTGGGAAAACTTCCTTGAATAAAACACTGGTTAAAACAAGCGGCTAAAATCAAACTGAACTCACTTGCGCATTCAGTCTAAAGATTCAGAGGAATTTCACCGGGAAGGAATCGATTTATTACGAAATTTAGCCTTACGGCATTTCACAACTAACAAAGAAAGAAAACTAAACATCTAAAATAAACTACAAATCACATAAATTTGTACAAACAACTAATAAAAAAATAAATAAAAAATAACTAAATAATACGTGAATTCCATTATCAAACACAAAAAAGCATATACTTTCAAATCAAATCATAATTCGAAATCCAAACTTTTAGTTTTCCTAATATATTCCAACACAACATTTCTAACGTTCCTAAATCAAGATGAAATGGAAAAGGAACACCAACTTCAAAACTGGATGAAAAAAAGGAGGAATTCCGAAAATCGCACTGGATGGTTCAGTTTTCGGAATTTCAGTCTGCTCATGGTCCATTTACACACTGCTTAAAATCCGAGCGTATTTTGAAATCCGAGCGTATTTTACGCACGTTTTGAGCTTGAAAAGATTTCTAGCAATACGGACGTATTTAAATACAAAACGGACCGATTTCTCTAATATGTCGGTATTGCTAGAAATCTTCTCAAGCTCAAAACGTGCGTAAAATACGCTCGGATTTCAAAATACGCTCGGATTTCAAAATACGCTCGGATTTTACGCAGTGTGTAAACCCACCATCGTTCAGCTCCAGGCAGGCTAAGTAATCGTGGGTGAAGCCGACATAAATGCTCATTAATCTGACTAGCAGTAAGAGGGTTTCCTTCATCAAAACCACAGGAATTGTGAATCTTATGAGAAGGACATTTACATTTAAGGACAATTCCCTATTTCCTATTTTATTTAAGGCACTAGCTCGCCCACTAACTGAATATGACCACGCAACAACAAGGCTCTTCTATATCAAGAATATTATCGCCATTAAGCAAATTCAAAGAAGAGCAACAAAACAGTGCCTGCCATTCCCCATCTCTCTTATGAACATCGACTTAGAAAATTACGATTACCCAGTTTATCTTACAGATTTCTACGACGTTATTTCATCGAAACTTTTAAAATTTGCCACAGTTACTATGATAACACAAGGCCTGGTGATGTCCTCACTTTTGATCACAATTGTCTCAGAGTACATAACTTGAAACTGAGTGATAAGAAATTCCGGAAAGACATTGGAAAATGGAGATTTAGAAACCGAATAGGAAAATACTCGAATAGTCTTCCAGAAAGTGTTGTAAATGCCGAAAATATCAACCAATTCAAAACACGTGTCAACTACCACCTGGCTTAAATTCAATTTAGTGCGAAAAATGTGCATAGAAATTTATAGAGGCGACAGCCTTATTGTTGCAATTTTGCAATTATATTATCTTGTAAACACATAATGGCTGCACTTCACGGCCCATCATCTGTTGCAGTTTTTATGAAATTTGCTTGGATTGGAGTTAGCTACAGCCGCGACGTTTTTCGAACCATTGACTTACGACACTTCAGAATATTGGTGCGGTGGGGTGTCTTAAGTAGAACTTCGAGCATTCTCAAGAATAAAGATCCTGCCCTTTCAGCCTACGCGTTATCAGCCAGTTGTTTTTGTCCTGAACCCGGTTAGCAGCATGTCGATGTGTCAAACTGTGTATGGATTTCGTGTGTTTCTAAAGTTTGTCTAAACATTTTAAAGAACACCAACATTTTTATTTACTATATTCTGTTAAGTGTTTTAGTTTGTGTCTCCTACTTTGTTTTCTTTTACTAACAAGACCAAAGGTTTCGATGGGATCCCAAAAATTCAATATCTGATCCAGACAACTGGGTCTTGTCTTAGCCAGATCCAGTCTTCGCCAGACTCCTTGAACATTTTTACAATTAAAATCCAGAAACAGATTAAGGCCAAATAGCTAATCACCTGAGAAAACCAAGTTCAGATTTGGATTCAGCATGTGTGTTTACCCCTATAAGTCATATCTGTTTTGACGAAAACTTCCTGCCACTTCTGCCAATTTCCCTGTTCCGGCCGAACTCCGGAACTACTTGTCCGACGAAAAAAGAAAGCTCAAACACGAAATCAGGGTATCTTCTTTCCCCAGTAATGAACATCTAATCAACTTCAAATAGAAATTTAGCTTATAACAAATTTTCCGATTCCAGCCGGATTCCGGTCGAACTATATGTCCGGGTAAAATATGATTGTCATAGAGGGACTCATCATCTCTTCTTACCCCTAAATCGCTTATCTAATCAACTAGAAATAAAACTTTGACTTCCAATAGATTTCCGGTTTGGCCGGATTCCGGACGAACTACATGTCCGGGTAGAAAATTGTTTTCACATAAGTGTTCAGCATGTCTTCTTGCCCTAAATCGAACATCTAATCAACTCCAAATAAAACTTTTAATTTTGACAAACTTTCCGGTTTGGGCCGGATTCCGGTCGAAATACTTGTCCGTCGAGAAAATAGTTTTCACCATCGTCTTCAGCATGTCTTCGTACCTCTGAATCGAACATCTAATCAACTTCAAATAAAACTTTTACTTTCAACAAACTTTCCGGTTTGGGCCGGATTCCGGGCGAAATACTTGTCCGTCGAGAAAATAGTTTTCACCATCGTCTTCAGCATGTCTTCCTACGCCTAAATCGAACATCTAATCAATTTCAAATAAAACTTTTACTTTCAACAAACTTTCCGGTTTGGGCCGGATTCCGGGTGAAATACTTGTCCGTCGAGAAAATAATTTTCACCATCGTCTTCAGCATGTCTTCCTACCCCTAAATCGAACATCTAATCAACTTCAAATAAAACTTTTACTTTCAAAAAACTTTCCGGTTTTGGCCGGATTCCGGGCGAACTACTTGTCCGATTACAAAATAGTTTTCACCATCGTGTTCAGCATGTCTTCTTACCCCATAATCGACTATCACATTAGCTGTTTCAAAATATTTTGTTTGTCCCTTAATTTGAATCCCCTCCCCCACCCCTAAATGTAGAGCTACAAAGCCCATCTACGAACTTGACTGGTCCGACGACCCAACGAACCCTCACACCTAGTTTCATCAAAATATCTCATTCCCTTCGAGAGTTATCGTGCTTACAGACGGACGGACGGACGGACGGACGGACAGACGGACAACTTTTGCGATGTCATAGGTATCCCTCCACTTACGTTTTGGGATCCCAAAAAGTGGGTCATAAATAAATAATTAAAATAAAAAGAGAGAGATAGATAGATTTATTGCAGAAAAATGTCTTCGGTCCGTCGCAGTAAGAACAAAAAAACAATGAACATAAAAAAAAAAAAGAACCTTCCAAGTGATTACAATAGATCTAAAATTCCTTTCTTTCAATATTTCTACAAAACACTCGGTACAATATTCTCTCAATCCAAACATTTCATCCCGCTCATGATTCAGATCTTTGCATTCTGCCAAAAAATGGCTCAAACTTTCAATACCACATCGACACACATGGCAGAAGCAACGACCAGTCTTTGCCCTAAACTTACCTAATATTCTTTTTCTCTTTCCCAGAGGCAAACAATTCCCCCTCATATTCATGAATAAAATACGTTCTTCCGGAGACAGTCCAGCCTTAAAATAAACTTTTTCCCCCGAATAATCCGTAGCCTTGGTGTTAAAGCACGCCTCGCACTATTTACTGTTAATGTTCCAATATACAAAACTGTCTGAATCCTGTAAAACTAGGCTCAGCATTTAACAAATTATTCACGGCCTTGTCTGTTTAAGCTTTTTCCCATACCCATTTGACTTCTAGGAAAATCTCGGCAAAATTCAGAAAACCGGCTTTGTGCATCAATAACACGAGGCGAGAACACTCGGCGGGAGCATAATGCGCATGGAAACTAGTGAATCGTAGCAAGTACAAAGACTAGTGAAGTGTCGTTAGTGGTTTCAGAATGTAACATATGACTGTGTAATAAAAAGTGTACGTTTATTTATTTATATGTGAAGCTGTCCATTTATCTGTAAAGATACCATACAGCAAATAATGTACCGTATGAAATTTGGGTCTTCCGGCTTAAGAACTAGTGAATGCTGTTACGGAAGTAGGTAGCATTGGCATTGTAGGTACGACAGGTCCTTTAAGATACGAATGATTCTGCGTTATTACAATAAATAAAGAAAAAATATCCGTAGGTCAAAATCAGCTCATTTTATTGCTTTTCTTCAACTAAATGCAACTACATCTCTCATGGACTTTTTCTCTTCGAAAATACCTCCATGTTATTTCATTCTGAACCTAATGCAACTTGGGGGCTGTTTTTCTTTTGATAAAATTCCATCTGCTCTTGGAATGAACTCGAATCAGGATCCGCTTTCTGGAACTAATTCTATTGGAGTGGGAGATTTCTCTCGTCGCGATTCGCGACAAAGCGACAGGCTCTTTACTGCAGTCATATTTGAAGGAAGGGAAGTGTTTTCGTAAATTTGTATTCCATTGAAGAGGAGCAAGACGCGATAGAAAGCTGCCATCCAGTTTAGGCAATTTTACTTAAAGCACAGCTCTTACTAGAAATTAGGGATTTTCTTGTTAGTGCTTGCCGACTCTGACCGGGCTTCGCACAAAATTACTCGATTTTTCTCACAAAACATTCAAAAGAAATGCGGGTCATGGCCCCGTTTGTGGGACGGCGTCTCAAGAGAAAACTAAGAGCGTGTTCCACCCTTCTAGCAATAGTAACTATTAGTTACTATTTTCGTTCCAGCCTCGATAAAAGTTACTACGCTGACCGTTCCAACCTTCTCGAAATAGTAGCTAATAGTAACTATTTGCTTATCATGCTAGGGAGCGTAGTAAGCGTGGTAACTACGCATTTCTGCAACGTGATTGGTGCGATTCCCCTGTGGCATGATATTCTGCTGAAAAAGAAAAATCGTTCCAGCCTTGACGGCAAATAAACAGAATTCGGACGTCATGCGTAGTAAAAAGTAGGATGAAACACGCTCTAAGGATATTAGTTGCGTTTTTGCAGATACCATGGTATCTGGTACCACGGTATCTGATACCACGGTCGAAAGTCGTTTTTTCAGTTATCGTGGTATCTGATGCCATGGTTAGAAGGCATTTTTGCAGTTATCGTGGTATCTGGTCAGTTATCGTGGTAACAGATATCCAGATACCACGGTCCGACCGTGGTAGCTGTCGTGGTATCTGAGAAACTGAATTTTCTTACCTGATGTATAGATCCCTCGGAATCTGGCTGAAACCGGAAAATTTGTTAAAAGTAAAAGTTCAGTCTGAAGTTGATTAGATGTTGGATATGGGATAAGGAGACCTGCTGAATTCGTTTTTGAGCTTTAGTTTTTTGCCAGAACAGTAAGTTGTCCGGAATCCGGCCGAAACCGGAAGTTGGGCCGAAGTAAGGAAGGAAGGTGATACGACGTTGGCTATAGGGTAAACCACATGCTGAGTCAATATCTGAATATTTGAATGCGCAAAACAGATATCTGAATATATCTGAACTTGGTGAGATTCAGCTGCCGTATCCGTTTTGCACTTTCAAATACGAACTTGGTCTTCTCCGATTATTACTATTGGCCTTAACCTGTTTGTAAATTTTAACAGTAAAATTTTTTAAGAAGTCTGTTGAAGACCGAATATGTACAAGACGGAACTGTCGGGAGCAGATATAAAATTTTTGTGGGATCCCATCGAAACCTTTGGTATTGTACTTTCGAGATAGTGCAGTTTCGAAAGTTGTCGTTTTTGCAGAGCAACCGTATATCAGATACCAAGGTAACTGCAAAAACGACTAATTGCAAATCCAGTTACCGTGGTAACAGATAAACAGATACCACGGTATCTGAAAAAAATGCAACTATTGTCTGGCAATACAGGAAAGTCTCGACTAGCACTGAAAGGTGTGGAAATTTCAAATAAAGTGATGCACATGGATTTAGTAAAGGGGAGACTTTGGAGGTTATAGAAGACCGTGTAAGTCGTCACCGGTTGTATAAAACAGTGAAAATAAATAGGGATAAGGGAGAATATAATTCATTATCAGTCGACAGGTAATGATTGGTGTGATAACGATTTTACCTATTTTTCAGCAAAATCAGAACACCGGCCAAAAATACACCGGATATGGAAAGACCATGGACGACGACCTTGAGTGGATATTGTAACAAAAAATAAAGTATATGTATTAATGTACTTGAACTTTAGAAAATAGACAAGCAGACTTCGAAATTGAATTAACAAATGCCAACTATACTTTGTACACGCCCTATAATTTACATTTACCACTCGCACTCGGGCAGTGCCCCTTCTGAGGCTGCGGCCCTAGATGATTGTCTAGTGCACTTGGGGTGACCGGGTCGGGTGCGTTTGTGATTTGCTGATCTGCAGTGTTAAAGCCAATCGTTTTTTGGGATCCCAAAACGTAAGTGGAGGGATACCTATGACATCGCAAAAGTTGTCCGTCTGTCTGTCCGCAGCATAACTCTCGAAGGGATTGAGATATTTTGATGAAAATTGGTGGGAGGATCCTTTGGGTCAAAGTACTGTAGCCCTATTTTTGAGGGTTGGGGAGGAGTTTCAAATTAAGGGGCAACACAAATATTTTTTGAAAGCTATTGAGATAGTTGATTTAGGGGTAAGGATACATGCTGAATTAGAATATGAAATTTATTTTCTCGCACAAATAGTTCACCCGGAATCTGGCGAGAACCGGAAAATTTGTTAAAAGTAAAAGTTTAATATGAAGTTGATTAGAGGTTCAATTTAGGGGCAAGGAGACGTGCTGAGTCTGAATATGAAACTTGTTTTCTCGCCGGAAAATTAGTTCGACCGGAATCTGCCCAACACCGAAGAATTTGTTAAAAGTAAAAGTTTTATTTAAATTTGATAAGATATTCGATTTGAAGTAAGAAGGCATGCTGAATTCGCATATGACAATCATTTTAGATCGCTCGAAATCCGGCTGAAACCGGAAAATTTGTTAAAAGTAAAAGTTTAATCTGAAGTTGATTTGAGGCTGGATGTAGGGGTAAGGAGACGTAATGAATTCGTTTTTGAGCTTTAGATTTTTGCCAGACAAGTAGTTTGTCTGGAATCCGGCCGAGACCGGAAGTTGGGCAGAAGTAAGGAAGGAAGGAGATACGACGTAGGCTAGGGTAAACCGTATGCGGAATCCATCTTTGAAGATTTGACAGCGCAAAACGGATATCTGAATATATCTGAACTTGTTGAAATTCAGCATGCGTATCCGGTTTGCACTGTCAAATACGAACTTGGTCTTCTCCGATTATTACCATTGGCCTTAGCCTGTTTGTAAATGTTAAAAGTAAAGATGTTTAAGAAGTCTGCTTAAGACCGAATATCTACAAGACCGAATTGTCGGGAGCAAATACTAAAATTTTGGGATCCCATCGAAACCTTTGGTCTTCTTTTTCTAGTGTCTAGGATAACATCTCATTCAGACAAATTTGATCATAATGGTAGTATTATTTTCTGAAAACAGGGGTAGCCTATTAATATCTCGCCTGTGCGGTTTTAATGAAGTAATTCAAGCAAGGCCAAAGTGGTTGCCTGGGGTGGAATGATTCATGAACTGATCGATTGGATAAGTTGGTTCAGAGATCATAGCTTCGGAAAACTTCTGATCGTAACAAGTAAACCGATGAGCGCACAGTTTGAACTGATTGGCCAGCTCTCCGGTCACCTTCCTCGTGGGCTTGAGAGGCCTTCAAAGTTACAAGTTTGAGAACAGAAAACACAAGGATGCGCGGTTTCAACACACAACACTTGGGATGCTATCTTTTGTGATTTTAAAACGTTATGCACTAAATTTTATGCATAATAAGGATTTCCAGGAAGAGCCGATAAACCGCCGAAAAAGTATTTGCTGACTTTTTAGGTTAGCCTCTTGACATCGGAAAAGTCAGCAGATGCTTTTTCGACGGTTTTTGGTCTATTCCTGGCAATAACATTTAATAAAAAGTAAAGTATAACATTAACTGCATAACGTTTTAAAAATCAGAGCAGACAGTGTTGTCTGTTGAATCCGCGCATCCTTGTGGTATCTGTTAAGAAACTTCTAACAGTGTGATACCTCGCCTACAGGGCTAGTAGGCTGACCACGCTCAGATTGTTGGAACTTCTGCAAGTGACTACCTCCACTATCTGATTTCTTGGGTAAAGTTTGTCATGCTCAATTTCATCACACGAATTTGAAGCTGTTCAGTTTAATGGTACATTAGCTGCGTTTTTACCGTCATACCGTTAACGTCATACCTGTTAAGAAACTTCTAACAGTGTGGTACCTCGCCTACAGGGCTAGTATGCTGACCACGCTCAGATTGTTGGAACTTCTGCAAGTGACTACCTCCACTATCTGTTTTCTCTGTTTTCTTGGGTAAAGTTTGTCACGCTAAATTTCATCACACGAATTTGAAGCTGTTCAGTTTAATGGTACATTAGCTGCGTTTTACCGTCATACCGTTAACAGATACCTTGCGGTATCTGTTAAGAAACTTCTAACAGTGTGATACCTCGCCTACAGGGCTAGTATGCTGACCACGCTCAGATTGTTGGAACTTCTGCAAGTGACTACCTCCACTATCTGTTTTCTTGGGTAGAGTTTGTCACTCTAAATTTCATCACACGAATTTGAAGCTGTTCAGTTTAATGGTACATTAGCTGCATTTTTAGTGATCCAGTCAACTGACCTGCAGAATCCCGCATAAGCCGTCCTTAGAAGCCATTCCTACGTCACCGTTGGCAGGTCACTTAACCGACCTGTGAACTGAGGTACACTGTAAAAAGTTTTTCCGTATAAAGATTAAAGTTAACTGCAGTATTTGCTAACCGGGTTATCCTTATCTCTACGCAGATAAGATTAATACCAAATAGAGATAAATGATTCCGAGAAGCAAATACTGCAGTTAACTTTAATCTCTATACGGAGAAACTTTTTACAGTGTAGGGGTTCCAACCTACTTTCATTCTAAGGCACGGTATTCGAATCTTCCATGTGCTGCTCAAGAATGCGAAATAAGCCGTTTTTTGCATCGCCGGGTGAACGGGATAGGATGCCGAAAAACGGCTTATGGCGGTAAATACGTCTGTTAGCTACGGATGACGATCCGGCAAAAAAGACAGCTGTTGCGGACTTGAGAGCTCGGAGGAAAGAAGATGAAATAATCGAAATATGAACAGCCGGGCTGTAATCCTGTAAATATTATAGCGTCATGGTTAAATTTTATTTATCTAGTAAGATCATATAAAATTAACTGTTCAAACAAATCATGGATTGTCTAAATTAACTTTAGAAGCTTTTGAAAAATCGAAATTATGCATCGATAAAAAAAAAATTAACAAGGACGTATGGTGTTAAAGCTAAAACTGATTGCTTTCTTATTAGAAAATTATCATACCAGTAACTGAAGAACCGCTTCCCAAGCATTCCCTTCCGCACAGCCGGCCTAACTTTTTGATCTTCCGCTTTGAACTTTCTTGTACTTTTGACGACTGTTGCAGATTCGAGAATGTCAACGGTGTTAGGATCCTTTTGAGCTTAAGATTCCTTTTGAATCGAATCAGTTCACGATCGAAAGTATCGCGTGATATGGTTACGCTTGGAGGTGACCTTGCTCGACAGCTTGCCACGGGGTTTCCAGATTGAGAGGTTGTATATGTAGCGTAGACGATGGCGCTCGGCAAGGCGTAAATTCAGTTCTTTCTTTCCTATCCGGTTGGGTGAACAATCTACCTGATTTTTAGTTCCTAAATCATAAGCTCTCAAATCGGTATATACGGTTGTGGTGATCACTAATATATACTTATTGGGTGTCACATCGGCAGGAGGATAGACGAACATCACAGTAGCTGTGTAGACAGGAGTTTCGGTTCATTTTTTCAGTTTCGTTGGAGTATATTTATAGACAAAAAAAAATATACACAATTAACATTACTTCAGGGAGACCACAAAAGGAGTGCTTAGATAGGTCAGGGAAGAACAAGGGAGAAGACGAAAAAATATCCAATGGTTTCAACTTTAAATGAACAAGAGAGAAAAAGTCATTTACAGGCGGAGTATATCCTTACAGTCTTTTTCCAGAATGTTATAAGCGACACTTTTCTCGAAATTCAGTTATGGTGGTAAATTATTCGTACGTGCATCCTGAATGTCTGATAGAAACTGCAGCCAAATCGGAGCAACCGCGGATATGCAGTGTTTTCTCAAAGACACGAGAGATTTTTCATTTTGCGAGAAAGATTTATCGTTGTTCCTGTAAAATTTAAAACTGCCCTTATCACGTTTTGGAAATACCATCGATGAGCGTGTTCCATCCTACTTACCGTAGTTACTACGCATGACTTCACGAATTCTGACTTTTTGCTGTCAAGGCTGGAACGGTTATTCTATTTTCCAGTAGAATATCATGCCACGGGCGAATCCGACCAATCACGTTACAGAGATCTGTAGTTACTACGCTCCCGATCGTGGTAAGCAAACATTTACTGTTAGTTACTATTTCGAGAAGGTTGGAACGGTCAGCGTAGTAACTTTTGGTGAGGTTGGAACGAAAATAGTAACTAACAGTTACTATTTGTAGAAGGGTGGAAAAAGCTCGATAGGGTTGTTTCCCTTCGTAACCATTAAGCTCATATCTTACTCCTTCCCTGTCTTTATCTTCAATACTTTTTATTACCTCTGCGGAATGAGATAGAAACGGACGTTGTTGTCAGGAATACGGACATAGATGTGGATGCCAGTCTTGCCTCACTCTTCTCTGTAATGAATAAATGACGCCAGGCTTCAGACTTTACTTGCATGTTTCCAGATCACTCCGGTAGGTGTTGCTAGTGTTGGGTGATACTCGATATCGATAATGATACTCCGACCATATAGCGATATCGATAACGATACTCCGACCATATAGCGATATCGAATATAGAAACGCAAATATCGATATCGAAAACGGTATTTACACATTTACAATTATTGTAAATAATCCAGCATAGGTTACATTTACTCTCCTCTAATTTGTGTTCTCCGATTGGAAAATTACCTGTCCACGACCCCATCAATGTGATTCTAAATTAGTGAACCTTTATGGAAAATATTTGTTGAGTGTTTTGCGTTTATTTTATATTTCTTTATCCTTTTTTACTGCACTTACGCCCTTGGGCAATGCGTCATTAATTCATTCATTCATTCATTCATTTATATATTCAATCAAATCAAATCAAATCAAATCAAATCATTTAATGTAAACAAGATACAGTCTCTCATAGGCATAGCCCAAATATGGTATCTTTTAGTCAAACAGTTAATACAAGAAAGATTTGTCAACGAGAAAAACAAAAAGAATAGGATAAAACGCACAAGTTACGAATTGTTAAAAGTACGAACAAAACTCGGCACAAAGCTTCGAGAATAACGCTGTGACCTGGAGTAAACCGGTGTCAGTTTTGGAACTTTCGCAGCCGCCTCTCTGGGGAGTCGGGATCTGAGGGGGACAAAGGGGGGCGGGAGGAAGTTCTTGTAGATGGGGTGGAGGAGGAGGGTTGAGCCAAATTTTAGGCACAGTTTCTCTCGACGGGCAAAAAGGGGGTCAAGTTTGTATTCTTTTAGATAAAGAGAGTAAGGCAGTGGGGAACCTCCGTAGATGATTTGTAGCGACCTCTTCTGAACCCGTTCAATTTTATCACTTTCTTCTTTTGTAAGAGCAAAATGCCAAACAGGACATGCATATTCTACTAGTGGGCGGATGAACATGCAGAAAATTAATTTTAGTTTATCCTTAGGAACCCGGAATTTCTTTAGAGTCTTCAGCATTTGGATAGCACCATTTGCCTTTTTTACAATCAATCTTGTGTTTTCATGCCAAGTTAGATCAGAAGAGATCACTACCCCAAGCAGGGTAGTGCTGTTACAGAGGAGGTTTGGGTCTATAGGTGGTTCGAATTCAGGTAGGCTTTTCTTGAGAAATGAAAATGTCATTACTGAAGATTTATCTTTATTTACCACCATATTTAATTTTGCTGCTTCAGAGGTAACTTGTTTAATATAATTGAAAGTTTGACTTTTACACGCTCCAAATACTACCTCTGCTAGGGAAAGATCATCTACATACTTCCATTTTTCTTCCAGCCCGACAGCTATTTCATTGATCATGAGGAGGAAGCATAAAGGACCGATCACTGTTCCTTGCGGGACACCGCAAAAAATCGGTAAAGAAGAAGAAAAATTATTTTTATATTTTAAGATTTGTTCTCTGTTTGTTAGAAAGCTTTTTACGATATTAATAAGATATTCAGGAATATTTTTCTCTGCCATTTTTTCCAGCAAAATCTTGTGATCTACAAGATCGAAAGCTTTTTTAAAATCTATTGCAATTAGATTTATCCATTTCCCGGGTTCATCTAAATTTTTAAAAATAAAATCAAGTAAACTAACGAGATAGTGAACAGTTGAACACTTCGGGATGTTACCAAATTGCCTCTTATCGATGACTTCCGAGGGATATTTTTTTAGCCAAGAAGCAACAAAGCTCTCGTAAATTCGGCTAAAAATTGATGTAACAGTGATCGGCCTCACACCAGAGAAATCATTAGCTGCTCCCTTTTTCGGAATGGGAGTGATGAAGCCAATTTTCCACTTTTTGGGGAAATATCCAGTTTTGGTGATATTATTGTAAATAATATGAAGAGGAAACGCCAATTCTTTCGCAAAAGCTTTAGCAATGGCTACTGGAACATCAAAGGGTGCCACTGATGTTTTCTTTAACGAGGAGAGTTTCTTTCTAATTTCTGATATTGAAATTTCAGGCATTAAATTAGAATTTACATTTGAATCTTCTTGTGAGTTTTGGGATGGTGCTTCAGCTGAAAACGAAGGTGGCTTTTCAGGAGGCAGTGGTGGGTACGACTGTACAATAGAAGCAAAATGAGAGTTTAGGTCGTTCGCTGTTTTCTCTGATGGCTCCTCCTTCATGAAATCAACTGGTTGCGGGCCTCTACCAGTCAGATGTTTAACTTTACCGAAGAACTGTGAAGGCTTGGATTCAAGGAGGTTATCTACTTCCTTTTTATAATAATTTTCCTGCGCCTGTTTAATTTTCCATTTAATTTTGTTTCTTAATTTCTTTGCTTCTTCTTCCTTTCCTTTTCCAATTAAGTGCAGTTTATGTTTAATCATTTGTTTAATCTCTGAATTTACGTATGGTTTATCAGTTGAACACACTTTCGTCTTTTTTTCCGGAAAACATTCAACAAACTTTTCATTTAGTTTGCTGTGAAAATTCTGCACCTGTGAATCCAAGTCTTCAGCAGTTGAGACTCCGGCCCAATTTTCTTTCGTTATCCAGTCCCCAAACTGCAAAAGTCCCCGATCAGTGATTGGTCTTGAGGTTATTTCGGTTACTGAGTAATTGACTTTGACTTTCTCAAAGGGGGTCCACTGCAACATAAAATGATAGCTACCACCAAGCGGTGCGATTTTACTTGGGTTTTGATAGTAAGAGCAGAAATTCGTCATTATTACATCCAGAGACGTACCACCTTTGGTTGTTGGAAAATCAACAACATTCTTGAGGTTAAGTGACCTGGCCATATATTCGAAACTTAGCATTATATTTTTCGCAATTCAGTTGTTATTTATTCGAAGTTTGCAAGGTGCAAAATGCTTTTTTACGAGAGTTTTATTTTTAAGCTTCGTTGAAACGAGACGAAGTTTTAGTTTTTATGGCGAAACATGAAACAGAAATGCATAACCAGTTTTTCTGACCAAACACCACCTCGGAAGCAATAGTTGCGTTTTTATCAGAGTTCTCCTCGCAATTCTCCTGTTTCGCGTTTGGACTATCCAGACGAAGCGAATTCTCTTTTTCTTGCGCTTTTGTCAGAATCAAGAACGGGGAAAGCCTCGTGATTCTGCAGAATCAAGAAGTTGCTCCGATGATTCCGATGGTGAATTCTCGATTCTCCTCTCTCCGTTCTCCTTCCTGCTCTGATTGGTCACCAGAGTGCGGCTGTTTCGACTGTTCGATATGCATAAACACGTATAACGGGTTGCGGACGAGCTGCCAAATTAGTGTTTTTGTCAAATGCGAGGATAGAAGCCAGAGGAGAAAAAACGGTAATTTGTACGAGAATTGAGAATTCAGAAAGGAGAACGGAGAACTGAGAATTCAGAACAAAAACGCTAAAGAGTCAAATACGGACAAAAACAATGAGAGAATTGCCGTTAGGGTGGGATAAAACTGACAATGGACATTTGGAATGGTTAGGGGCATATTACATTACAGGGCAGTATTACAAAAGGGTATTTGGACTACATCAGACAACCCATTCTCACATTTTAAAGGGTGATATAGGTTTATATTCTTTAAAGTTACGTAGGGCTATCCTGATGATTAGATTATAGTTAAAAATTATAAATATGAGTAAGGATAAACTAGCTAGGTTAGCTTATGATGAGATGCAGAATAATGGTCTGAAACGTTCTTGGCCATTCCAGGTAAAGCGATTACTGGAGCGAGTAGGAATGCCATATATATGGAATGAAGGTCTTGGTTGTGTTGAGTTCCCAAAAGATCTAGAACGTCAGATTAGAGTGGTTTTAGAAGGTCAGGAAATCTAGTGTTGGCAGAGTATTGTTAATAGTTCTATAACATTGAGTCATTATCAAGTGGTAAAAGTTTGTTTTGGAGAGGAAGTGTATTTTAAGTTTAATCTACCCGGGAAAGTTTTATGTCGTTGGATCCAACTAAGGGCAAGCTGCCTTCCAATTCAGAGCAGGCATAAGGTTTTTGAGAGAGGTAGTGTGGTTCCTGATGGGAGATACGCTTGCCCACTTTGTGAGAAGGAGGAAGAAAATTTGGACCATTTCCTCCGTAGATGTCCGAAACTTTTTTGATTTATGGAAAATTTATCTAGAGGGTGTGATTTTATCACTTCCTGAAATTTTGAACAATAGTAACCCTACCGTTATTACTCGAGTGGGTGTGTACATAGATAAATCTTTAGAGTTAAGAAGGAGTCTGATTGTTTAAGTTCCATTTTTGTTTTTGTTTGTTTGTGTATATGGCCCATGGGCTTTTTAAATACACCGATCTATCTATAATGAATCAGTAATGTAGGTTTTCTTTCAGTTTGCCAATCTAGGATGGCGTTGTCAGCGTAGGTTCATCCATAACAAGACCAAAGGTTTCGATGGGATCCCCCAAATTCAAATATTTGATCCAGACAGTTGGGTCTTGTCTTTGCCAGATCCAGTCTTCAGCAGACTCCTTGAACATTTTTACTATTAAAATTCAGAAACAGATTAAGGCCAAATAGCTAATCATCTGAGAAAACCAAGTTCAGATATTGATTCAGCATATGTGTTTACCCCTATAAGTCATATCTGTTTTGACGAAAAACTTCCTGCCATTTTGCCAATTTCCCAGTTTCGGCCGAATTCCGGAACTACTTGTCCGGCAAAAAAAAAAACCCTAAAAAACGCAGCGCATCTGCTTTCCCAGTACTGAACATAAAAATTTAAGTTATAACCAATTTTCCGGCTCCAGCCGGATTCCGGTTGAACTGTATGTCCGAGTAAAAATGATTATCATACACGGACACGGATTCAGCATCTCTTCTTACCCCTAAATCGAACATCTAATCAACTCCAAATAAAACTTTTACTTTTAACAAACTTTCGGGTTCTGGCTGGATTTCGGGCGAACTACTTGTCCGACGAGAAAATGGTTTTCACCATCGTGTTCAACATGTCTTTGTACCACATAATCGACTATCACATTATCTCTTTAAAAATAATTTATTTTCCCCTTAATTTAAACCCTCTCCCCAACCCCTAAATGTAGGGCTAAAGAACCCGTCTACAAACTAGATCTGACCCTTGACCCAATGAATCCTCACACCAAGTTTCATCAAAATATCTCATTCCTTTCTGGAGTTATCGTGCTCACAGCAGATGGACAGACGAACGGTCGGACAGAAGGATATTTTTGCGATGTCATAGGTATCCCGCCACTTACGTTTTGGGATCCCACAAATAAGTTTCCGCTGCTAATATTACTCGACACGTGATCAGATTCCAGGCCACCAACTAGGCTATCAAAAACTTAGCTTTTTGGCATCATCTATCTCTCTTGACATTTTCATTAGGCTAAGATTCTGTGAAATATCCTTCCCCCGTCTGAAATGGGTTCAGCTGGTTGATTAATACATCATATCGGCCCTCCAAAGGTAAAAGTACGTATCTACACTTTTCATTATTTCGATAAATCACGGCTCAAAGTTTGAGTACTTTTGAGAGCTTCAAATACGGTTTACGGTGAAACTGGACACTGGCTAATTCTGGAAATTAGTTAAATAGGTAAACAAATATGGGGATTTCATATTTTTAAGTAAAATTTTCTATTATTACTGCCCCGAAGCCTGAAACAGTAGATACGTACTTTTACCATTGGACCGTTACTCATATAAAGAGGCGCTCTCAAAAGGTAAAAGTGCGTATATGACATATACGTACTTTTACCATTGGACCGTTACTCATATAAAGAGGCGCTCTCAAAAGGTAAAAGTGCGTATATGACATATACGTACTTTTACCTTTGACTCGAGACTCGAATTCGAATGAAGTCCCAAAGGTAAAAGTCTGTATAAAACATAAAACGCACTTTTACTCTGCCCAAAACCCCGTATCTATGACGTATACCGAAGGTAAAACCACGTATGAAGCATGTACAACAAGTCATTTTTTTATTCAAATAATTAGAAGTTAAAAAATAAAAAAAATAAAAAGAAATCACTGAAATACTGCAGGCAGCTAAGAAACACAGCCGTGCTTCAGCAAATCGACAGAAGCTGTTGATGAAGGCATAGTGCGCCAAAATGTACGGCGATTCTCATTCATAAAAGGTACAAGTTTTTCCAAGATGGCCTTTTTCTTTTCTGGCTTTACCCCCCTTGCGCCAAGAATCGGATCTGGCAAAGGATACTTTGCCTCTTTGATTGTACTAACCAGCTTTTTTGGCACAAAACTTAGACTCTTTTCTTCACCCTCAGGGCTAGTTTTATAGAACAGTTCTGTTTTTCCCTTCTTAAAACAGACCTCACTGAACTCATCAATGGTCACGCCCAAGTTCTTCATGACGATGCCAGGAGCTTTTAAGCTTTTCCACTGGCAAAAGTCTTCTATGTCCATTTTCACGGCTTTCGTGAATTTTCTACTTTTTTCTATGGTGTCGCACAAATCCTCAAAGTCAAGAACATCCCTTTTTCGAATTCGAGACTCAATCGATCCGTGTATGGAGTCAGCCCCCATGTGCGTATGGCCTTTCACTAGATACTTGATACGAATCGTTTCAGGTCCTCCTTCACTGTTGACTATCAGTACAAATTCACTAAAAATTGTCCAATTTTTGTTCTGGGCACAGCAATTGTCAGTATAAAAAATGAAGTGCAAGATATCCCTATTCATCTTTAAGACCTTGTGGAAGGCACTACCTATATCAGGTGCATCACGTCCTTGTCGAGATTCGTTCCAAACAACGCAAAGGTTCTGGTTTTGTTGGGTGGCCTTAACGGGGGCAAACGTCTCATTAAAACACACGAGTCTTGATAGAAAAAAGGCCTCCTTTCTGCTGTGCATGATGGGAAGCAATAACACTTTTTGTAGGTCCACGGTGAACAACATGGTAGTTGAATCTTTTTCGTATTTCTGCTTATCTTCAGAAAATGCTTTTGAAACCTGTTCAACAAGATCTCTGTGCTTTCTGTACAGTTCAGTCTCTTTCTCGGTTGCCTCACCATTTGTACCAGGAGTTCTCGCAGCCCCTACTTTCTCTTTTAATAGTGTGCAAATGTCACAGCTGTCACTTTGGGGCATGCACAATGATACTTTCATACCATTAAGAATCTTCCTATATGTCTCATCACAGATTTTATTTGCTGGATATTTTTCATTAAAGTCTTCTGCCATAAATTTGTAGCTCAAATCACGAGAAAGGTACCGAACATTTGGAGCGTGAGCTCGACGATAGTGTGGAATTGCTGGCTGAAAGCTTTCAATGTGCTGCATCACAAGGCTTCGATCAACTTTGTTTGGTGGCCCTGCCACTTTATGGCCCCTTCCGTCCTTGAGCTCATTCCCAAGAGCATCCCTTTCAATTTTTGACTTGATTGTAAAAATCACTCTGTCATTCTTGCCTAATCCTAGACAACCAAGGAATGTAGACTTGCAAACTGGCAAGTTTTCAACTTTTGGGGTAAGTGTGGGGTCGTCATTCGAATTTCTGGGAAGGCTGTACCTAACTGTAGTTTTTTTTCTACACGCAGCTTCTGGGGCAATAGTCCTTCTTTTAACTGGTAGGAATGTCAGCAAAGAAGCGAGCCACATTTGTCTTGATTTATATTCTTTGCTCCAACATGTGTCATAAATTTTCCTGAATTCTACACTGGAAAACTTCAAACATGAGTTTGTACATTTGTTAGATTTACAGCCAGGTTCGTCAGGAAATGGATACTTCTTAACATCTCTTTCAAATTTATCTTTTTCTGAGCGAACTCGTTTTGGAGTAAGGTCAACAATAGACCTTCCTTCTCCTCCACCATTTTCTTCACGTCTATTTTCTCTATCTTGTCCCACAGACCTTGCTGCTACAGCGTCAATTACACACATGACATGGTCTGAGGAATCAGGTTCACAAACAGCATTGTTGCTTTCATTAGATGGTTGATTGTCCAAATTTAGCTGGTCATCTTGGGTCTCATAAGCTGCTGCATCCGAAGCCGAATCTTCCAAGGGCAGGAAAGGATCGGTAGGAAAATGGATCAGATTGTACTCTGGATGATCTGATGTAAGATCATTACTGACCGAAAGAGGAACTAAATCTGTAAAGAGCTTTCTCCTCTTCTTCAAAGTTGTCTGCCTTTCATCATCAGAAGACCCAAATGTCCCTTCAACGTCCTCCCAGTCAATATCAGACTCATCACTATCACCTCTACTTAAATCTTCTTTTTCGAATTCTTCATCAGCAAAGTGTTTTAACTGTGCCTTAGTTTTAGCTTCTCCATCAGTGGTGTCCCTTGATCGAGAATGTCCAGAAAAATTGGGTGATATGTCTGTTGTTTGATTTATCTGGATGATTTCTGGGGGGGAACAGGAACTAGCTCCTCGTTGCTCTTCACTGGAAGATGGCAAGTCGGTATTTGAAGTTGATGCCTCATTTGTACTTGCTTGACATGCCAATGTCCTGAAAAATTGGAATTCTAAGAACTTGTTATCAACCTTGATTATCTCAGATGAAAGAGGGGGTTCTAGGGCTATTTTGATACATTTTTTTTTGTTTCTAAGGTAAGCAATATTTAGAGGCCCTCAATTTTTTCTCAATGTTGTAATAGTTGACCAAACTAATCCCTGATTATCTCAGATGACAGAGAAGGTTCTAGGGGTTATTTTGATGCATCCCTTGTTTTTTATTTTATTTCAAAGGTAAGTCATGTTTGTAGGCAATACTAAAAAAATGGCTTTAGGTGGTTGGTTGGTAATTTGGTATGACGCTGCTCTCCTGTACTAATTCGACAGCTACATAGCTAGCTGTGTAAACTGGTTGTAGCGGGTCTGTTGTACCTACCTGGTAGTACAGATGGGGTTTTACCAGAGGGTTTAGGCCTACTTGGAGAAAAGGTTCCAAAATAGCATGAAGCAAAATTTTCTTACCTTAAATCTCTTTCCTTTTGTATAACCAACGCTCTCTGTAAATTTAGAAAGCCTCTTGACATTCTATGCCAGTACTCTTTAATAGCTCAGAGTTGCTGGTTGTTCAGCTCTGCTCTGGTAAACAAACAATGATGATTGTGCTGAATCATGACATATACGTACTTTGATGTTCTTTCTTCTTACAAGAGTAGGAGAGCCTAACTGTTTCATCCTGATGAGACTGGTGCTAGCTTAGAGGGGTTACTCAATGACTATCGTTATGTACACGCAAGCAGGCACGGGGGCTCAGAGGCTACGGGGGGGGGGGGGCACAAGACCGTCAAGAGGGAGATCGTAGCGTATTCCAGGCGCCGGCTTATTATTATGATTATTAATTTCGTTACCCATCATAATGTATAAGTACACAAGAAATGGAGTAGGAAAAATTAGGAAAAGCTAAACAATGCACAACACTACGTAATAAACAACAGATTATCAACTATTTGAGGAGTCTATCTATAATAATAATAAACATAATTTATTTCTTACCCACAAATTCCAGAGGAAAAACAAGTGGAGTACAATAAAGAAAAAGAAAGAAAGAAAATACTAAAATAACTATCCATACAAAAACACTAGCACATAAACAGAGGGGTAAGGGGGTGGTGAAACCGGGAGTATGCTGAACCAGACAGCTTCCTGTGTAGCATTAGTAATTTCTCCGAAATATCTGGAACACCGAACTTACGAATAATTACTCTATTCCCATGCCAAGGGGGGAGGTAAAGAAGGAATTTACAGTAGCGAAAATAACTTTTTCGGAGAGAAAGAAGGTCTTTTATATCGCTGGTCCGGTTAAGATCTTGCCTCAATCGCTGAATTATTGAATTATTGCCACAGAATTATGAATTATTGCGCTTTATATTTTTACGTTCATGGAAACAAGCAGGTACAGGAGAGGTTGTTTTACAGCGTTTTATTGCATCTGCTGTTTATTTGTGACTCTTCTATTAGGATACTTAGAACGGTCATGAAAGTAAGTCAAATTGTTGCAATACTTTAAAATCTCGCCGTTTATCCCTTCTCCAGTTTTGTGGTTCAGGGTGCACTAGTAGGCGAACTGATCAAAAGATTCAATCTTCTGAGCTTTAATCTGACTGTCTCTTACTAGTTATAACTGTTTGTTTGGTTCGAACTTTATCATATTCTTTGGCACCGTTTAAAACTAGGCAACGTTCAAAAAAGGACAACTCTAATGTACAGTTTGAAGAACCCCTTCTTACCAAGCAGTCTACCATGATGTAAATAAATAAAAATAATAAAAAAATCACGGAGTATCGACTATGCAAAGCTGCTGCTCGTCACAGTCCAAGTTCAAAAGTTATATACGGACGATGTTTTCTCAAAATGTGAAAAAGGATTTTTTCACGAAATTGTGTAATTAGCAGTGCCCTATCCGCAGCCAAATCCTATATGTCAGATGGAACTTTCAGTCGAATCGGAGGAGCCGCTGCCGAGATGCAGTTTTCTTTCTGGGAATTTTAGGCCTGTAACATTTGGAAAATGTCGCTTGTAACTTTTGGAAAAACACCACCGATATAGTCGTTCTCGACGACTCGAGAACAAGTATAATCCAGGATCAACAGCCCACACAAAATGAATTCAAAGATTTTCCATCGTACAATTCCAATCCCTGGGGGAAAAGAAGCGATTTCCTTTGAAAGATAAATCTTCCCGACCGCGTAAAAATGGATTAATCTTTCCGACGAAATGGCGCAATGAGCATAGAGGTTAATAGTCTTTGGTGGAAAAACTCAGCTTTTGTTTCTTCATATCTATTTAGAACGACTTTGGTGACTGTAGGAAATGAGTAGAAAAGCTGTTACCCGTTGTATGTATAACGGTGTATCGCATTGTTTAATAGTTTTAACTGGACCCCGCAAGTGAGAACCCCCTAGGCACCTTTTATTGTTCACAGTTTGTACTGCAACTACTTTTGTGCTTTACCGGAATTGTGGTTCTACACAATAGTAGTCAGCAGTTTTCGTGTCTCCCACAATTGTTCAACAATTGTGGTGCCGAACTACAATTCTAAGATTAAGATATAAGCCAGGGTGTTCGCGCTAGTTGGGCAGTCTAAGTCGCAGTCTAAGTCGCAGTCTAAGTCGGAGTCTAAGTCGCAGTCTAAGTCGTAGTCTAAGTGGCAGTCCAAGTGTATATTGTGTTAGACCAAGTACGGTCGTTGGAATGGATTACCGGTCGTGAATTTCATAGAAGATCTATCATTGTACAGTGTGGTGAGTGAATAAAACTATATATATCTTATACTCTCTAGTACTGCGTTGTAGCCTCTAGACTAAGGAGAACCTGACTCGCCTCCTCGCTACCCATATAACTATATACCGAGGCACGGTATATATGTGACTAGATAATGCACGGGGACGAAAGCTAAACTCTCTACGTTACATCGTGGCACAATACGAGATTTTTAAACTGGGACCATCTGTTATACCATGACATGATAGAATATAGCATGATGTAATTCCAAAATAAAGCCCGTTGGACAATAGCGGAACAAAATATGATGTTTAGAATATCTACGACCGTCCACTCAGCGCAAAATTCTACTATGACGCGGAAAATAGACAAGGCTTTTCAGTGGCAAGTGATCAGCACGCGGAGGGTAGCCAACTGAGTGAACACTTATTTTTTGGAAATCGTTTTCCTCAAGTATACGACATAGATACGCGCACAAAGGTATCATGTTACGAAGGGTTTTCATATCTTTATATTTATAGTTTTTCCTGGTTTACCTTTTAAACTCAAGTCAGATTTAAATCAGCATCGTTCCCAAACCGTTTCAGTTCAGCCAAGATTTAAAAGGAAATATTGTTTCCGAATTCGGATCAAGTCCTAACGTAACGTTTAGAACTCGAGCGAGAGTTTGCGGTTAGACAGGAGGCAACAGGGAGATCAGTGAAAGGAGAGCAAGGCGGGATTGACGTCAGAAGAAGTCTTGGTCGAAGCTTCTTCAGTGACTTTTAGTACAGAGTGTGGTGAAGCTTGGAGGAGACAACACAAGAGTGAGTAAAGAACAATAAACGTGTCCTGAACCTGAACATAGCTAGAACCGTACGAACACATCTACGCCTTCGATAAGACGATACAGGGTCGAAAGACTAAGTGATCAACTAAGTGAGCTGAAAGGAAGAGCCCTTCCTTTCAGACCACTCGGTTGAGCGGCTACGGCTAAGGCAGAAGCCTACAACAGTAAACCCTAACACCACGACCTAAAACCTATCGTTTTAATCACAAATCCGACAGGAAAATTCCACTATATGAAAGTCGATTATCCGTGAATAGTGGAGCAACGATTAACGCATTTTCGTCGGGTCTTCGAGCCTCTTTAAGTGAATAAGTGATGGGTAACTAGACTGTCCTGTCTCAGCCCTTTTAGTTAAACATTAAAATCAACCTCTTCACCCCTCGTCTCTTTGTCCTTCATGTAAAATCGTAGAGAATCGAACACCTAAATCTTTCTACACCTCTCTTGTATATCCTAGTTTCTCATCCTATCTGAAACCATTTCACTAACTTCCCCCGGTCAAATAATCCCCCCTCACCTTACCCTCATTCCTTAGCTCAGACATTCCGCATATCCAATATACATTTTGCTTGATATGTCCAGACCTACCTGACTCAATACGTAACGACTAAAAACACTGCCTCCCCCTCCCACACCTACTCCCATGCGACGCCCCTAAGTGTGGGTACCATCAAGGGAATAAATCAGAACGCAAATGTTGTATATTAAGAGAATTTTAAGGATAAGTCAGAATCATACCACTTTAAAAGGTTTAAATGTAAACAAATCGCAATTATAAATCCAAAGAAATGTTGAAGATCTTGCAGGAATAGCTTGAGTTCCAACAATTGTGTTCCAGCCAGTCAGACCTTTAAAACCTTTTTCCATTAGCAAGGTAATAACAAGTGCAATAAACCAAATCTTACCAGCCTAATACCGCCTTTGCCACAATTCATTAAGAACGGCATAGAATTTTAATGATAAAGTCAGAAGGTGCATGATTAAATAGTGTTTGCTGATTTAGGACTATTAAAATAGGCTATCAGTATAAGCCTATTCGGTGAAATAATCGGGACTCGGTATAAAATGTCTAGTTCTGGTCAAGCTATGAACATAATTCACTAGGCAATCTAGGTCCATTTAGCACTGAACCGGGTTGGGGTGGGGGGGGGGGACCCCCACAAGGCACAACTAGACCCCAGTACCCACAAATGTACCAAGTTCGAACTTGATACTTTCTCTGATTCACGAGTTATGAGCTCCACAAAATACGGGGAAAACCAAAAACCGGAAACCGAAAGCTGCTACGGCGCTCGCAATACTGGATTGTTCCAAGGAACACTCCACTAATTAGTGGTAAGCGGCCGCGTCCGTAGAAGGTTCACACACTACTCAGAAATCCTAACCACACATACTAGACTCAACTGTCTTAACTTTGATAGGCCTAAATTAGCATAAACTATTTAATCATGCACCTTCGGACTTATCCTTAAAATTCTCTTAATATACAACATTTGCGTTCTGATTTACGCCCTTGATGGTACCCACACTCAGGGTGTCGCAGGGAAGTAGGCGTGGGGGGGGGGGGGGGCACCCCCCCCCACCATTTTGAGATTAGTTAAAATTTTGCGCCGGAGGCCCACAATTTATACAAATTGTTCAGTATTTTTCGATAGCAGAACTATTCGGTATGTTTACGGGGATTCGGTATAGTTATACAGAGTCCCAAATAGGCTATCAGTTCAAATCTATTCGGTGAAATAATCGGGACTCGGTATAATTGCCAGTATTCAGTAGTTATCAATTTGGTAATTTTTCGATGCCAGAATTATTCGGAATTGTTATGGAGATTCGATTGTTACACAGAATACACCCGAAGTTACACACGAATAAGCTATCGGTTCAGAATTATTTGATATCATGATTGGGATTCGGTCATTTACTCGGTATAATTTTGAGGATTCGGTAGTTACCACGAATTCCGACTTTTGTTCCAGGTTCGACGAAACTATACCGAATACGAATATTATTTGGTAGGCTTTCGGTACCAAAACAATTCGGTATAATAGCCGGGATACGGTACTTATTCCGTACTATATTAAACTTATTTGGCCTAATAACTGTGATTCGGAATAATTGCCAGGATTCAGGAGTTACCACGAACCTCGAAAATCGGAAGAGGTCGAGTGAAGCACTGGTCGCAGACAAAAGGACTGAGCTATGACTTCATCATCCTTACTTTTATTTTGGATCCCAAAAAGAAGGTCTAATCATTAATGTTTCGAAAATTCCGCCTGTGGCGGTTTTCGTATTATTTTACAGTTTGTGAAAGGGCGCGTCATTTGATTTGAGTTTTAAGCCAGTTTTAGGATTGGGTCATCAGAGGCTACTATTATTGATAGGTCGTCAACATACTGGAAACACGAGTATTGACTAGACTGCAGTAGCCCCTGCTGCCGGAACGTCGCTCCATCCTGTTTATGGAACTTCTTAGAGTCTCGGTATTTAATCCACGCTAAATGATAGAATTTGTAAGAGAAGCAGTTAAATTTTGCCGTATAGGAAAAAAGAATTGGATTTCAAAAAGCTTCGCCTGTGGCGCTCGATTTAATTGTATCTCGGGTATAATAGATAGAAGCCGTAACTGTAATCATGCCCGGCAAAATATTCTGCAAGTGGGATTCGCCAAAACGTCACATAATAGTTGGCCCATCGTCTTTCATGCTGCCCTTTCATGTCGCTCTTCCTACGTATTCCTTTCTGTTCCATAATTGAAAGTTCAAATTCTCAATTTCTAGGATTCGGTAACATTTTTTGAGTTTCGGTAAAGTTTTGCCTCTGCACCCCAACGAAAATGCACTTGCCACGCCCCTGCCCACACTTACAGCCACATGATGCATCATTGCTACCACATTACTAAGGAACATTATCTTGTGTACTTTAACCTCCTTTACCATCCCAACATTGCTTCTAGCAATCACTTTTTTATTACTTTTTCCAAACTCACCTCAACTTGTTTCGAAAAATTCTCATTCCAGGAAAGCTTCCACCCAAAATAAATAAATTCTTCTTAAGTTTAAGTTGGCTAACGTCAACAGAAACTTTTCTGTAGTACAACTTCCCCCACTTCTTCAAATTTCATTACAAACCTTGACTTCCTAAGAAATCTTTTGAAGATTCGGAACCTTGACTTCCTAGAAGTCCAGGCTATGTGGGATGCTGCGGGTTTAAAAAAAGTTGTTATTGAAGCGAATCATATAGCCATTGTAGTCATTCTGTTACAGAACTATCGCGAACTCTTCCTCTGTAGATGTTACCCGGTTGATGGACCAGAGCTTTAAGTTCAGTTCCGTGTCAAAGTCTTTCCGATCCACCAAACTGTGAACATAAAATCATGGGCTGTCGTCGGATAGGGCTGCTACATTGCACTAGTGGACCTGGTGTGGTCAGCTTTCCGTTGCCGAAGGGCAAAAACAAGATTTGCTGTTAAGTCTGAGGTCATTCAGTGAATTGCCGAGCTTACATTGAAAGTGAGGAGTGATATTCTAAACATCATCATGTACGAGCTCGAAACCTTGCATATTTTACGAAATTGGTTTTATAGGTATATGGAAAAAATAATCCTTCAACCCACTGAAGCTTGGGTGGCCCATCACGACACTTTAGGGGTCAGTCTAGTGGCCTCAGGGCTGACGCTATTGCCTCCACCTTTCAATAAGGATTTGACCTTCTATTTACACGAGACTGCGTGCGGCAAATAAAGACCCTTGTCTGGGGAAATGCTATAGTCTTGGCGGATCTGATGGGTGATGTGGTGCCGACAGCTAGTATTCAGACAAGAATTTGTATTTCTACATTGGGGAAAACCATTGGAATATGCGCAAATCATATTTTGGAAGCTTTTCTTATATTTCTTACCAGATCAATTTTCCCAGCATAGGGATTTGAAAATAAATCTCCAGCTTTGCCACCACCCATATTCAGACTCAGCGTGGTCAAAGTCGGAAACTATCGTCAAACTAACTGTGTCTTTCTGATAACCTAGTCGTCACATTTTAGGGGTCTGGCGCCCGGACTATCAATCTCCGACCACACTAGATCTCTCCGACGTCCATAGAATAAACAACGGATATGTCGTCATCATCGACGCTCAGAGCTATACTAGTTTGAGAATAAACGGGTAGGGACTGCTATAGCCGAAAACTGATCGACAAATTTTGCGTCCGGTTTGGCGGATTCCGGGTGAACTACTTGTCCGGTAAGAAAATAACTTTTATATTTCAATTGAGCATTTCTCCTTACCCCTAAATCTGCTATCTCAATATGTCACCCCTTAATTTGAAACCTCCTCCCCCACTCTTAAATCTAGGGCTACAGAGCCCATCTACAAACTTGACCTTAGTCTTGACCGAAAGAATCCTCAGACCAAGTTTCATCAAACTATCTCGTTCCCTTCGAGAGTTATCGTACTAACCGAAGGACAGACGGACGGACAGACGGAAAACTTCTACGGTGTCATAGATATCCCTCTACTTACGTTTTGGGATCCCAAAAAGTACTCATATAAAATTTACATGGTGGCATATGTTTCGATAACGAATATGTTCCATTAGAATATTATAAGGGTTTCGTAATCAGAACCTAACCTGTGTACAAATAGCACTTTACAAAATTTAGCGAAGCCAGAAAATCTGCAAAATCCAGTTGTATTCTTTGGGATCCCATTGAAACCTTTTGTGTTATTTAATTAGATTTGTTGCACCAGCTATCTGGAATTTACTACCTTTAAAAATCCGGAATTCCAATAATCTTATATCCTTCAAGCGAGCAGTGAAGGGTGATAATTAAAGAAATAGTTTCCAGTTGTCGAGCTTGGTGTTCTCCACATTTCTCTCGTTAGTTTCTGTTTCGTTCTTTTCTTTTTCTTTTCGAAATCTAATCTCGACACAGTAGATTAAAAAAAAATCTCCATTTTCCTCTTGTTTTCCCTTGACATGTATACGTTATCTGTTGATTCTGTTTTTCTGCTTCTCAATTATAGTAGCCTGCCCTAGTCAAACGCACTTTCATGGTGTCATTCAATGAGACATAGTTGGGATCGAACTTTAAATTCTCTTGATTGACCTTTAAAAACAGTTCCTTTCTTAGTCAAAGCAGAGGTGGAACGTGCACTCTGAACAGAAGACCTTATTTTCTGTTTTAGATATTAATCATCCTCTCCTTGCCGAACTCTCCAGTATAGAATTATATTTCGGACGTGTAACGGCAGCACAACGCATCGCATTCATCCCAGAGCAAAATAACACTAGGAGTAGCGCCGAGACTTGAAAAAAGTGACAAATATTGCAACAGCAGCGACACTAGTACCACTAGCGATGGATCACGCCCATACTGAAACTCAACCAGTCATGCACCAGTGCTGGCTCCAGTAACTCCGTATTCCGGACAGAGCGAACAAAGATACAAACTCCCCTGTCTATTGAATCTTTGAAGACCGCATGTCAGCTGTACTAGAATTTTCTACACCCGCAGTCTCGGTTTGAATGTCCCAAGCGAGTAGGCGGCACCACGAGTAAGGTCCGTTTCTGATACATGGAAAGACTGGGTTCCGCCTACCCCCCTACCCTTGGCGAACCCAGTCGGACATACCCTCCCCCCAGTACCAGCCCCCCCCCCCTGGCGAAAAACTCCTTCAGTACCAAAAAAATCCCGGATACCAACCCCCCCGACCAATCATTCCCCACACAGTATTAATAAAATGCAATTTATTTCCATGAAAAGTATATATACAGGCGAGCTTCCAGCGAGCCGGCGTCACGCGTTTACATTTAACTCGCGTGTCTATGGAAAATCCTCAAGTCCTCACGGTCCGCATTGCAGTTTTTAATAACTATTTCGAATTTCCGATAGATTTGCATTCGGGTAAGAGGGGTGGCTGGATTTTTTTCAAGGAGCTTGTGACACCCAGGTTGTTTTCGCGGGGGGGGGGGGGTACGGGGGGTTCACTGGGGGCAGGGGGAGGGGGTGTCAACTAGAACCGGAAAGCTTAGGTCTTGGCGCTACTTCCTAGTGTTAAACCCAACCTTGTCCTTTTTCTATTCCTTCCACACTGTCTGACTATTACCTCCCCTATTAATAAGAGTAAAAGGTCATGTCCTAGACACAATGATTATCCACCTGTCATCTTTCCGTGCATCGGCCATTCCGCGACACATTTTACTATCCACACGACAAATAGTTTTCTGTCCGTCGTGTCAAACCCTATTGCTCTTATAATATGCCTGAGGACATGTTATCCTGGCCATGAAAGGGCACGAGAGAAGTGACAGACTAATTGCCCATAACCTTGTCAAAGAGAAAAATGATAATCGGAACTGGTTGTCAATATTCGATGTTTACTAGAGACGCTGGCGGTCGTGGACGCATCCATAAATCAGAAGTTACCAGTTCACTGTGTTGCGAGACAACACTTTGGTTTTGTCGTATTTTTTCTGTGTTTCTTTCCTAGTCCCCCGATTTCAGCTTATTGCTAGAAAGGGGTAAGGGTCTAACCTGTACAATTTTTATGGAAAGTGTTAACCTTAGGCTGGATTGATTAATATGACCTTACATTTTGGAAAGCTCTGCAGAACTCTTGCCTGGGGCGAAAAAGCATGTTTTTTGCAAATAGTCGAGCCAGAGCCTAAAGTATGTGAAGTGCTGTATAGCCTATATCAGAGAGGACTATCTGAAGCTGTGCAGCCAAGCTTTCGTTTCATCAAACAATGTTTCTGCTTTCGAGTGAAAAGGTCCGTTCTAGCGGGCAAGCAGGCAGGCACCACTTTAAAATTGAAGATGGACTCAATATAAAAGTGCTAAATATGTTAGGCAGTTGTCCGGCCCCACAGCCAGTATATCTTATTTGAGTGATAAATAGAAAAATTAACTGAATAAAAAAAGTGTCATTTTCCCACGGGTCCGAAACTTGTGCCATCTATTGTTTCTACCCATTTCTGCTCGTGATTTCAGCTGAGTTTATCATTTCATTTCTTACACTTGAGATTGAGGAAGATAATGATATCAGATAGGCCTCTTAAACTTTAAAAGTTCTCTCACTGCTAAAGACATTAGATCTTGCCCTTTGCTCCTTTTTAAGTGGGGATATTAGAAAGTTGGCAAGAGGCATAAAAGTCGACTTTTGAAGTAATACAGCTAGAATTTCTTTTTCAACGGCAAGCGGTAGACCTTGATGAGCTGATCAAAGTATATGTCGTCGGGTTTTTGGTAAAAAAAAAACTCCTTGATAAGATACAACAGTTTGAAAGTTTAGAAGGGCTGACAACTTCAGTAGTAAGGAACACACTGACACCAAAAATAGGCTGATCACAATTGTGGGACCTGTAGGGGACTTCGTAAGCAACAATCGGCTGTAAGTCTATAATCATCTTTGGCGATGAGGGGTTAGTAGCTTTTGCTAGTTGGTGTACCTATTAATTCTAATATTTTGTTTCCGGTGTATTTGATCGTGAGAACAATTTTTAAATCTAAAGGTAAGAAAATTAGTCTCCATGGTCTATCATTATAGCTTACAATGAAGTATTTGAGGGGTTGACAACTTTAGTGGTAGGGTACACACTAAAAAACAACAACACGTGGAAGCTAGTTGTGAGACAAGTCAGGGACTTGTAAGTAATCGGCTATCACGCCATAACCATCTTCGACAGTGAGGGCTTTCCGACTTCTACTAGTTGTATACCTATTTTGTTTACGGTGATTTTGAGGATAAGAAAAGTTTGATTCATGTCATCATTCAAGAATCGGTTGCTAAAGCATTGTCATTTTACATGAAATGCTAGTATAGTCTATGATGATGGTCTGTCATAGTAACCTGTATAACCTATTAGTAACCTAATGAGTAGAGTGGTATCTATGGTATTTCGATCTTGAAAAGTTACGGATAGCTTTAAAACACCAACTAGGTTCTATAAGATAATGTTCCAAGTTTTCACCAGTCACGATGTCTACGGTTGAAAAGGAAACGTTCAACTGGCTGCAAAGTCAATTTAGTCCCTACTTCCGATATTCTTTTTTTTCAGCGCTGAGGCATATCCATGTCATTACAACGTCATCAGTTCAGGAAAAAAAAATCTTCTCGGACTGTACAAATATCATTTTGAAAACCTCGTTGGGTTGACAAATTTGGCATTCAACCGTCGGCGAAGAGACAAAACCAAAGTGTTGCTCTCGCAACACTTAGTCGGCGAAGCTGAACAAAGGTTGCTGCAACACTTGACGTTGCCCAGACAACTTAGGTCTTTTTTATTATATTTTTTTTTATAAAATAATTACTGTGCATAGATTATTGAAATATCACGTAGTTTTTCTTTCAATTCTACAAAATTACTTTTTAACTGCTAGTCATGCTGCAAGAAGTTACAATTTTTTTTCACACTGAAGAGATAATAAAGAAAAGGATAGTTGTGAACGGATGATTATTCTAAGCTTTCTTACTTTTTCGGGTAAAATTTGCCGGAAGCATTATCGCACCTGAAAAGCAAATTACCCGTTTTAATACGTTAGTTCAAATCTTGACTCTGTACCACCGTTGGGTCATCTATTGACGAAATTCAGAAACAAGCTAGCAAGCAAGCTTAAAATCGATCTAACAAGAAATCAGACAGAAATAAAACTTGCCAGCTGGTAGTCTTTATAATCATAAACAAAATAGAAAAAAATTGGTGGTACCTTTTCTCTAAGTAATTCGTTTTGCGAACCTTACATAATTTTCTTCTTAAAGCACAACTCTTACTAGAAATGATCTTTTCCCTATGAAATGAATCAGAAAAAACTCTTTTGGAAATACCATTCCTTCCCACCTAAAACTAGCGATTCTCTTGTTAGCGCCTGTCGAGTATATCCAGCCTTCCTGCTCTCCGACGCGGCTGCTGGGCGCAAAACATTTAAAAACTGAAAAGTGCCTTGGTTAAGAAGTGGGAAAACTAAGCAAATAAAAGAAGTAATAAACAGGAGGGTATCACATCCCTATATATGAAAGAGTTGTCAGCGTACATTGAAGATTACGGCAAACTTTTCGTTGGGTGACGGGAAAACTCGGAAAGGTCAAAAAAACGCTAAGAATTCGTAGTTACGAAACGAAACAATGGAGAAAGGTGGGGATTTTATAAGCTTATAATTCCATATGGGAGCTAAGTATATTATAAAAGGCAGAATGAGTAAGAGGGGTCCTTTAAGAATCAAAGTTCGCAAGTGCTACTGCACCACTGGAGCCTAAAGCTTTCTACTCAGATCAGTAACTCATGAGCGCGCGAAATTACTGACTCGTGGCATATCCTTTTATATGCCACGAAAAAAAAGAAAATTGTGTTCGCCAATGTCATTCCTATTGATTGGTCATGGTTTCCCTCCAGATTTCCGACACTTCCGGAATGCTCACTGCCACCGACAACTCATCCCAAAAGCGGAACGTACCTCGGAAAAAGGCTTCTCAAAAAGTGTCTTTCAAGAATGCCTTTGGCAGGCTAATGCAAATTTAGGGAACCATTTTTTTTACCACGCCCTTGTCTTTTAAGGGATGAGCGAACCAGACACTTTTTTGAATTCCCCCTCATTATGGTCAAATTCCCCACTTGAGAGCTCAGGAGCACTCCTGGCGGAGAACGTACTGCACACTTCCTATTTTTCAACCAGCTTTGGTAACTCTGTACCCTTGGTCATTTACGCGAGCAGTGAAATTCTTAAAGGTCCTGCCTTACCTATCATGCTAACGCAACCTACTTGCACACTTCCTATTTTTCAACCAGCTTTGGCAACCCTGTACCCTTGCTCATTTACGCGAGCAGTGAACTTCTTAAAGGCCCTGCCTTACCTATCATACTAACACAACCTACTTGCACACTTCTTATTTTTCAACCAGCTTTGGCAACCCTGTACCCTTGCTCATTTACGCGAGCAGTGAACTTCTAAAAGGCCCTGCCTTACCTATCATACTAACGCAACCTACTTCCATAATCACTCCATATATTTCTAAGCACGGAGAGCCCAATTTCGTACGGTTCATTCTAACCTCTCTAACAAAACCACGCTGATTTTCACTTGCCGTGTTTTGCTACCGTCGATGTGTCGACGGTTTTCTGCGAGAAATTTTGTCATCAGTAAAACCGGTTCTGTAAATTGTTTCCCTGTTTTCGCTATAAGTCAACGGGTCTCGGAAAGGCTTAAAACAGCCAAAACCGTGAGTTATTTGTTGAAAGCACAGCCTAGTTTTAAAGTATCCAAATATTTTAAAATACTATTGAAGAGTAAATAGTGCGAGAGGTCCTTTAAAGAATGAGCGAACCAGTTAATTTGATGAATTCACACTCATAAAACATCCTGCCCTCTCAGGCCATGAAATTATTAGCCACTTTTTCATTCCTGAACCCGATTAATATGCTTCTCACTGTGTACAAATTTTAAGTCTATTTAGTTTGTTTTTTATTTAAGGAAAATAATATTTATTTACACTGTTTTGCTTAATTGTTTTAATATGTATGTTTTACTTTTGTATTTTATTCATACTCCGCTGTTACGCAAAAAGCGGGTCATAAATAAATAAAAATAAATAAATACAAAAATTATTGTCGAATACTTGAGAGCTCGGGAGAGCAGTGGCGGAGCAAAGTGTTTATTTCATACTTTTCAACCAGCAAACGACGTGCTAGTCCCGTTGGATACCCTGTGCCCTTGGTCATTTACGCGAGTGGTCAACTTCTTAAGTATAATGATCCTTTTGTGCATAAACATCATCATTATAAACAACCTGCCTACTAGATCAGTACCAAAAAAGTAAATCTTCAACCCAGCTGGAAGAGCGTACAGCGACGTTTTCATGAAGGAAATGTGAGCAAATGGAGGGATATAATCCGGCTTCTGTACAAAGAATAGTCTATTCAACTTCGTAAGCGTCTGTGATTTAGGAGATTTATGTAACATCTGCTACGGAGCTTCTCAAATTTCCTAAGACTTAGGAGTCTTGTTTTAACTATTGTCATTCGTTTTTGTTGGCTTGGCATAGTTTGAAGTTATTTTTTATTTTGAATCGTTACTTTAGCAAAGTTTTACTTTTTGATTCCATTTTCCGTCAATAACATATCATGCGTAAACAAGGAGACAGCTTGCAGGAAATATAAAAAAAATGAAGGTAACTTTTCACTTAGCAAATGAAGCAGGGAAAATTGAACTTCGATGAACTTACCCTGAGAGACGGGTGACAGTACGAGCAGGTTGGCCAATATTGCTCCCGTACCATGCCCCATCACAGTTACAGTCTGGGGATCCCCTGCGAAGTACTCAATGTTTTCCTTTATCCATAGCAAGGCGGCGCTAATATCAGAGAGAGCGAAATTGGCTTGGGTTCCTTCGTGCAGACTAGGTCGTAAGAACCCTGTAATCAAGAGAACACATTAATGATCAAAGGAAAACAAATTATTAGTGCGTGCGAAGGAGACATAACAGCCGACAGATGACAGTCTGGTATGAATAACAGTCTGATGTGAATAACAATATTATGAAGGAGTGGCTGGAGATTCGTTTAGTCACTGATTACCCCAGCAAGAGCTAAAAGCTTACATGGCATTTGCAATCGTAAGATTCGTGCTGTCAAGGTGAGATAGCTCTTCCAGGACCCCTCCCCAGCCCTCTACAATGGCCAGATCCAGTCTTGTCCCGATCCCTCAATCGGTTCGTCCGTTGCGGGTCGCGAGATTTGTTGGTGCACGGGCCCAACGTATTCCCATGGCAGCCTGATTGGTTCCGAACAAGCGAATGTCAATGACGTTTACTCCTGGCAACTCTATCTCGTTCCCATCGGATCGAAGCCCTAGTTTGTAAGTTTCGCATGCCATTAGATTTCGGCTCCACCCATACAAAACTCCAACATAGAGCCCGGATCCCATCGGGATCTATGAATGGTCCGTAAATCGCCAACCTGCCCACCAAGTTACGTCCCGACTCGGTAAGCGTGCCGGAACATTTTATCACTTACCCCTCCTCTAGTCCTCAAACTCCACCGCATTTGTCGGATCCAATTTTGCACAAACAGAAATCGGCTGTTCTAGTTCCAAAGTTTGTTTTCTTGCCTTGGGCAAGGCCTTGATTCTTTCTAATAACCACTACTTGGACAAGAGCAAGAGTTCAGCTCGAGTATCTTTAGCTGTGAGGGATCATTTTTGGTCGACACACATGATACCATTTCTCAGTCTCAACCATTCCATCAAAAATAGAATGAGATACTCAGCAGTAATCACGAACAGAAAAGGCAGTAGATGGAGGTACTTCCGGGAAACTGCTACTTTTTATCTCAGTAATTTTCTCTGTTGAGTACTCGAAGAACACATTTTGGCCATGGGGCCAGGGAACTGTCGCACATCTTCAGCAGATTTAGATCTTTGTCTACCAACAACTTTAAGTGGGGCTTCCCACTCGAAAGCAGAAACACGGTTTAAAGTAACAGACCTTGGCTGCAGTAGCCTACTTTTGACAGTTCTCCCTGGCATCCACGACAGTGTTGCCACTGGCGGCAGAATTCTGTGTTCGGCAAAGCGAGCCAGAATTTTGCGACCGGTTCCTTACCAGTAAATACAAAAATTACACACATATTTTAGTCGTGAAAGCTTATCATGAAGATGATAAACCTAGCTTTCTCGTTAATAGCTATAAAAAAAGCTGATAAAAGCCAGGCAGAATGTCACAGGTTTTTCTTGCCAAAAGTCACAAGTTTCGTTCAGGAGAAGTGGCAATACTGGTCTTCGAACACGAAAAAGCGCAGAATAGAAGGTCCGAGCCGTAGCAAAATGCTTTCGAAAGTGCTAGCAGAACAACGATGAGAAAAATAGAAAGTGTATCAAGGCAAACGCAACAAATATTGCTACTCTGTCAGAAAACTGGTCCTAACGATTCTACGATAGTGACGAAAAGCTGTACTGTTTCCTTCCTCTATTTACTCTTCTTCGAGGGGCCAGCAAATTTTCCAACTCAAAATTCACCATCCCTTTCTCGTTTTAGTATCCTGATATGGGTAGGCAATAAGTTCAGTGAGGGGCCGGCAACTATCAAAACTGTAATTCACCTTTTCATTTCTCGTTCTGATGGTCCTCACGATTCTACGATAGTGACCGAAAAGTCTTTCTTTGTTTTACAGAACGCCCCCACCGGTCTGACATAGCGATAACTTGTCTTTGTATGTGCATTGCCTGATACTCTTGATTGGCTGGTTTTCAGAAGCTCTTGTTAGCGCTTGCCGACTCTATCCTTATGCGTGAAAGAGTTGTCTGCGGACTTCGAAGCTTTTGGCAAAGATTTCATTGCGTGCCTAGAAAAACTCAGCTAGGCGGAAAACGCGCTAACAAGTCGTAAGTGCAAAAGGAAGCATCGGAAAAAGGAGGGATTTCAGAAGCTTATAATTCCTTAAGAGAGCTAGGGACACGATAAACGCAGCACAATCAAGAGGGGTTCTTTAAGGTTAGGTTTCAACTCCTTGTAATCTTAAGAACAGCGAAATTATTACGGTTTACTATCCTTTGTTTGAAGGTTACATGTCTTGGATCATTGGCTCAGTTTGGGTGGGATAGACCGGTGAACCTTTTGGAAGATAGCGGATTAGTTGACGAGCAGAGCAAGCTTCCAGAGTTATTTTGCTCTGATGCGAGATTACTACCCGTCTGGACTAAGAAGTGGTAGTGAACTGATCAAACTAACAATTATATCAGTCAAACTAAAGTGGATGGTTTACCTATGGAATAAACTTCATCGGAAGAGAAACAGAAGTTTTGGAGCTGAAGTCGAATAGGTTAGATGGATATACACCAGATGATAACAAAGTCGTACAGAAAGAAGCTGATGTCTACACTAGAAAGCTGTGAGTAGTTTGAGACCGAAAGACCGACCGGAGGACCGAAACGTCATCGGTCCTCCGTGAAGTTTACCGTAATCGTATGAAGCTTTGGAAGGCTCTCTGAAGAGTTAAACGATTAAATCAACCAGAAAGTAATAAGGGTCTCCAGAGGACTGGGAACTACATTTTGTAGTTCTTGCGGTGTCGCATGATATTCCCGATGATTTAGAGAAAATTGCTTATTCTTTAAATAATGATACCATTGATTTCTCTATAGATGGTGAAGATTTGATGGGCAAAATTTACCCAATTTACGGGATTTTTTTTCCACAGACCTTCTAGGGGGGTGTAGCACCCCTCTCCCCCCTCAGGACGCCCCTGGGCAGAGGGGTGAGAAAAGTTGGTATTTTTTATCTCCTTACATATTTAATAATAGCCTAGCAGAGTGTCCCCGGTCAATCCGAATATCCCTGATCTCGGCTCTTGGAGATGTTTCTTACCTAACTTATGCCGACGACATGGTTTTATTAAATAAAAAACTGCGTTGGCTGTGAACTTTCTTGCAAAGACGGTTGTTCTGTCTGCAAAGGGTCTATCCATTTTGCTGGTAAATGCCAGTTTTTTGTTGTAAATAGTAGGTACTGTGGAAGGAATGAATGTCTTGATTTTGGCAATGGGATTATTTTATCAGCATGTGCTATAGTAACGTACCTACTTAGGAATCCCATATGCATCGTCAGCTAATAAATCTCCGTCTAAAGCTGCGTTCTATGTCACGGAAGTTCTCACCGGTGGTCTACGGTTTTTCTTATAAGCCGTTTTTGCATCCACCGGTGACTTCTCACCAGTCAATTAATCCGTTTTTGAACTAACCAGTGTCCGGTTTTATCTCACCAGTGCGGACTAACCAGAACCTGCTCGTGAGCTCGGCTTCAGCGAGGAGTTAGCCGGTTTTCATCAACTCACCGCTGAACCAAAAGAACGCGTTTTAAGGGAAGAATCGGACACTTGTGACTAAACACCAGTGACAGCCCGGAGTGCAAATAACGCAGCTTATAATTGTCAATCATATACAAGAAAGAGCTTGCAAGACATTTGGCCTCTTAATTCGTTTTCTGGGCGATACAGGAAAGACTTCCTTCGGTCATTGTTAACCGCCGTTGTTTTACGTCATGTTCTTTTTGCTGCAACAATCGTAGAAAATTTTCAAATTTGCAACATATCTGCTATTAAAACATCATATTTCAAATTTTCCAAATTTCTCCTTGGGTTCCCCATTTCTTTCAGTAATTCACAGTCGGTTTCTAAGTTTAAATTAAAAAAGCCAGTTTTAATTTTGAAGAAAAAGATGACCAACTTTTATACAAAAGCTTCGGTAGCCCTCCAAACAAGTGAATAATATAGTGTGTAAATAATTGTAATTTAGTTGTCGAAATCCTCTGTATTTGTATAGTATTTATGTGTCATTGAATGGACCAGATGGTTTAGACATAGTTCTTTTTTATAGTCTGTACTCCTCAGTTCTGAGGGAAGTAAATAAATAAACAAATAAATAAATGGACGATCATATCCATCTTACGCCTTCGGCAAAAGTTTGGTGTTATTATTTTGTGACATGTTTTGACCTTCGAGGAAACACATTTTGTTTATTATACAGTCTCTTAAAATCAGCTTTGATACGGTGCTTGTAACCAAATTGTCTTGAGTTTCTGGATGTCGGGATAACTCCATTAGGTGGTATATGGAATTACGTCAGTTCTAGGCTCACTGTCAGAACTTTCATAACAGATAGCGTATAACACTTTCAACACCTTTTCACTTCAGAAGTGTTATGACCAATTAAGTTTACACTAGTTCGTGCCTATATCTCCAACAACACCTTCAATTGGTAAAAAATACTAACGGGAACGAAAGAAACATAACAGATAACATCCCAAAGTATTATCTGTTGAAACCGTGCATCCTTCTATTGTCGTTATGTAACTTCTGACAGTGTAGTATTTTTACCTATTGAAGGTGTTGTTGGAGATCTAGGCACGAAATAGTATAAACTTAATCGGTCATAACACTTTATTTCTAAGTGAAATGGTGTTATTCTTGAAAGTGTTATGCGCAATCTGTTATGAAACTTCTGACAGTGCAGTAAGGGGGATACAGTTTAGTTTGGATTCTGCCGTATTATGGCGTTCGTAAACCTTGTCTATAGTTGAAGTAAACAAATAACTATATTCTTACAGAAATACTTCCGATCGGTCAAACAAGATGAAGATATAAAAAAAAAGATACAAGATAGTTGAACTCACTCTCCGCTCAACAGCTTTCCTCAAAGTCAAAGTAATATGTAATTCTGCACAGGTAAGATTCAGTAGTGTTCTCCCTTCTCTCCGAGTTCGCTCTAACGCTAAGGTCACCAGACCTCGCGTCCTTAACCAATACATTCAACAATTGGCTGTTGTTATGATGGTTGACTTTCTGGAATAAGCTTCTGAGTGGAGAGCTAATTGCTAGGAATAGTGTAGCACCAGAGAAAGGGCTGCGTGAGAAGGCATCCCACAACAAGTTTTTTCCTGAAAGCTGAGGAAGATCAGGGTCTCTCGGGAAAAATAAGGACAGCTTGTTTTTCACAGAAATCTACAAAATATCTTCTTTCTGAACACAAGGTTTCTGTCCAGGCTGACCAGTCTGAATGGGGAACAAAAAAGTGTGTTTCGGGGTTTTCTCCAGCTAATTCATCTCTCTAAGATTTTAAGCATAATCGTTATCATTCAAATGTAGGTTTGAAGGACCAGATCCGGGTGAGCCCTAAGAGGCAAGAAAAATTAAATACAAAATTATAATCATCTTGGCCACCATTTCAGTCCAAGTACAGGACCTATTGAGTTATTGCCTTGTTCATAATTCTATGTTATGTTACGGACTGTTTGCCCTATCGGAAAATATCGGTATTTGTTCGGCAAGGGTCTTCTTGAAGCTCAAGTTGCTCATTCTGTAAATGAACTTGTCATTTAACAAAATGAAAAGTTTTTTGTCAAATTTAACATTTAGACAAGAAACTCATTTTCCAGCTTGAGTCTGAAGGCTTGAGTCTGAAGAGGATCCTTGTGAAGAAGGGCCGAAATGTAGCTTTAATACAATGTAGCTGAAGTATCCGTTTTACCGTGTCAAATATGGTTCAGTCAGCTTGGGCTGAAGGAATATTTAGTAGGCCATAAAGGTTATATTGCGTACAAAATTCCATGTCCGCTTTCTTTGAATATATGTTCTTGGTTTACTTATTACTCTTCTGCCAGACCAAAGACGTTAGCAGCCGTTAGACAGGCTGTATGGTAGCTTTCAAATGGCCGGGAGTATACAAAACAATTCAAAGACGTACAAGGACCGCAGTCTTACGTTTGTTTACGTGCCCTTCGCACCTATGGCTAAATACGTTAAATACGGTTAAATACCGACTGTTTTTGCAAATAAAAACGACTATTATTGAGAAAAAACGACCGTGTTGACGAAAAATTGGCCAATTTAAGAAAAACGACTATTTAACGACTATAAAAACGACTGTTTAAAAATAATCGACGGTTTCCAAGAAAAAAAAAATCGACTGTTAGTATGAAAAATCTTGGCGCTTCGCGCCAACTTGGCTATTTTTCCCCACTGTCCGACATCATTTGGGGGGGGGGGGAGGCACGCCCCCCCCTCCCCCTAGTCGTGACACCCCTGCGGACACATATGTATAGACTATATAATATATATATCCTCTAATCAGCTTGGTTTAGTCTGTCTTAGGTCCTAGGTCCGCTTGTCCCTACTCAGCCACGTCTTAACAGGGTCTGCTTACTCCAACTTCAACTAGCTTCCTTTACAGCGGTCGCCGGTCTCTGTGCCATGGTCTAACCTCAGAAGGTCACACACACTTCTAGTCTCAAAAGGTCAGACAACGGTCCCAAAACCCGCACAACTTTCCAAAAAGTCTTGAAAGAAAGTACAAAGGTCAGGGGAACCATTAAGCTGATCAAATACCTATAAGGTTTTCTGATAAAGACATTGATTCCAGATCTCGCGTCGTCTAGGTTATGGGGTTCCTGCCTGACAACGTAACCTCCAAAGGTCATACACATGTTCCAGTCTCAACAAAATATGCAAATGTTGTCTTGCAAAAGATTGTGGTGATTTAAAAAATATTCCTTAATCCCAAGCTGACTGCGAATCATGTTTGCGCTTCAAAACGGATATGTCAACTGCATTTTATCAAGAGCTTTGTATCGGCCCATCTTGGCAAGAGTCCTCTTCATGCTCAATCCGCCCAAGCTGGAAAATGAAAAAACGACCGTGTTGACGGACAATTGGCCAATTTAAGAAAAACGACTATTTAACGACTATAAAAACGACTGTTTGAAAATAATCGACGGTTCTCACGAAAAAAAAATCGACAGTTAGTATGAAAATTCGATAGACCATGGCACAGAGACCGGAGACAGCTGTAAAGGAAGCTAGCTGGAGTGGGAGTAAGCAGACCCTGTTAAGAGGTGGCTCAGTAGGGACAAGCGGACCTAGGACTTAGACAGACTGAATCAAGCTCATATATATAAGAGGATATATATATTATATAGTCTATACATATGCGTACGCAGGGATGTCACGACTAGGTCCTCTTCATGCTCAATCCGCCCAAGCTGGAAAATAAAAATGAACTTTTTTGAGAGGATTGAGCCTGAAGAGGACCTATAGCCCTGATAAAATGTAGCTGACAGATTCATTTTGCAGTAAATAATAATAATAATTTATTTCTTACCCACTTACAAAGGGAAAAAGTGGAGTACAAGGAGAAAAAACAAAGAACTACAAATAACACAAAATACAAGAAAAAGAAATAACAATTTAGCAAAAGAGGCGGATAAGACGATTGTTAGGACCAAGACGGATTGGCGCTTCATCAGTTAATTTTGAACTTAGTTTTTCCACTGAAAGAACAATATCCGTTGCCTGATATTGACTAATTAACCTTCGGTTCCGAAATGAACGTGGTAAATAAAGTAAGAACTTACAATACCGATAGTAATCCGTCTTGACCCTCTTTACGTCACCTTTATTCAGAAGCATATAAAACCCAGCACAAAATAACACAGAATGGTCGTAGAAACTCGAGTACAGCTTTGTAAGTGCTTGTCGCCGGAAACGTCCACGATTTCCAACAATTTTAGAATACCCCAGTTTAGGCTTAATCTGAATATCCCGAATTGTCTGAAAACGAAAAGAACTTAGAGAATTCCAATCAGAAATCCCAAGCCATCGAAAAGAAGTGACTTGTGGTACAGAAAAAGAAATGCAATCCAAAGGATGAGACGAACTGACCCCATTAAATATAAGAAATTCACATTTATCTACGTCTAGCAATAATCCAATTCTTGCAAATGCAGCGGCGACGGAGCGGACAGAACGCGCTAAACCGGCCTCAGTTCGGCTAATAAGAAGCAAATCGTCAGCATAAGCTAAGTATGATACGTCTGTGAATCCTGTAAAACAAGAACTACGTATACCAGACAAAATATTTTCAATAGAAGCATTAAAGATATGAGTGGAGAGAACTCCCCCCTGTCTAACTCCACACTTAACTGGTATATGTCCGAAAAAATCACCACTTCCTGACTTTAATCTTAAATAAGAATTTGAATACCAAAACTTCAGAACCAGAATCACAGACGCATTCACACCAAGTTGACTAAGAGCATACCAAGCTTGAGCATGGCAAACACTATCGAATGCTTTAGATATATCAAGGGTGCAAAAATGAAGACTATAACTATTCCGAGTGGCTTCCTTAATAAGCTGAGCTAAAACACGATGAGCATGTTGACAGCTCAGACCTGACCTGAAACCGAACTGGTTAGCCTCATAATTGACAAATTCATCGATATGTGGAAGTAGAACGTACTCAAATAATTTGCTTAGAGTACAGGCGACGGTAATTGGCCTGTAAGAATTACACGAATTTAGATCTTTTCCTTTCTTTAAAATAGAAGTAACACTTCCACATAAAAATGAATCAGGAACAATAGACCTTGAAAGGCACATCTGAAATAATAACTGAAGATGTGATAGAAGTTCAGCTGACTTCGGATCAAGATGAGCCGCACAAATACCATCAAGGTCACAAGACTTTGACTTTAACCGTCGAAGAGATTTCACAATATTAGATTTATCAACAGGTATAACATGTCTTTGGCTCACACTATTAGGAAGAACCTTCACCACTAAAGCATTAAAACGGCTATGAACATCATAATTAATCACGGAAAAAATGCGCGTATAGTGTTTAATCCACGACAATCTTGGAATAATATCACTAGAAGAAGAATCTTCGAGTTTCGACGCATTGAGCACATTTTGCCACTGATTACCATTAGTCGGAAATTCAGCGCCCGAAAACCGAACTGCACGAAGATGACGTTTATAAGCCAATTTTGTTCTCTGCTTGATGCTAAAAACTTGCCCACTAGAAGGTCTACCGCAAGCAATCCACATTTTCAACCAAAACTTGGCTTGGTTCTTCACTTTCTTAAGTTCTGGATCACACTTCCAAAAGGTCTTACGGGTGTTAAGTCGCACGCGAATCAACGGAACAGCTATTGCTTCAGCTTGTTTAATTGAAGAAACGATATTTCTGTAGTAAGAGTTTAACTTACCACGAGCATCACTGACAAAATAACCAGCGCCAAGAAGATGATAAGGCACCGAAATAGTGGATAACAGAAAAGCAAGAGTCGAAAAATAGAGTGACCAATTTGCATTACCCCAATCACGTTTGCAAACCCATTTCTTAGGCTTGGGAGGAGCACTGAAACTGATTGTAGAGCTGATAGATAGATCTAAATTAAGGGGGAGATGGTCATAGTCTCTTTCCTCATCGTCGACATGAACATCAGAGGAATGAAGAAGGGGCGAACACACACAATAGTCCAAATCAGAAACTGCACCACTATTATGGATATATGAGAAGCTGCAATCTTTATTTATAATCCTATGCGCAGCTGGTAGAGCATTTAGCAGGGTCTCAGATCGACTGGATGATATGTGAATGTTGCAGTTTAGATCACCGGCAAGAAGCCATGAATACCCAAGAGATTCAATTCCGCTAATTAGTGTGTTACAGCTTGCTGCAACACTTCACGTTGCCCAGGGAACGTAGATATGGAGATTTGCTTACATGTTTTTTTATTCGAAATCTCATGTTGTTTAGATTCAGGGGTTCTCGGGTCATTATCTAACTTCTGAAGGTCGACAAAGGGCACAAAGGTCCCAAAACTCACACCTTTCCACTTCCCAGGTCTTGAGGCGAGATTCCAAGGCCAGAGGTACTAAAAAGGTCGTCAGACAATTCAGCCCGGTTTATTGATTTTTCATTATTTTGGTTGTTGTTGATGTTATGTTGTTTCTCTCTCTTTTCATTTTTTTTTTTACCATACTCCGTCTTTACCTAGAAGGGTTACAAATACAATTTAATTTAATGTAAAGGCTTTCTTGCAAAGATTGTGGTCATTTGTTTCCAGGTTTATTGGTTTCAAATATCGCATGTACAAATTATGCAGGATGATTGTCAGATTAAAATTGATATGATATGATATAGATTTATTGCCTGCGAAATTGTACAGGGGCAGAGTATATCAAAACAAGACCAAATGTTTCGATGGAATCCCAAAGGTTTTGAAGGGATCCCGAAAATCTAATACTTGATCCAGTTAATTGGGTTTTGTAGATATCCGGTCTTCGCCAGACTCCTTAAACAGCTTTACAATCATCTGAGCAGACCAAGCTCAATTATGGATTTCTTCTGCCAAATTTCCGAGTTTGGCCGGATTCCTGGTGAAGTACTTGTCTGGCAGAAAAACTAAAGCTCAAAAACGAATTCAGCATGCCTACTCATCCTTCTATGACATTTCTAATCAACTTCAGATAAACTTTTATTTTTGACAAATTTTCCAGTTTCAGCCGTATTCTGAGTAAACTGTACGTCCGGTGAGAATTGTCAGCATTGTCTTCTTACCCCTAAATCGAGCCTGTATTCAAACTCAAATAAAACTTTTACTTTGAACAAATTTTCCGCCGGATTCCAGGCGAACTACTTATCCGTCGAAAAAATAATTTTCATAATCGGATTCAGCATGTCTCCAGACAGACAGAAGGACAACTTTATAAAGTCATAGGTATCCCGCAACAAAATACTCAATCGAATACATACAACGGACCCAATATGGTTCGGGATCGACTAAAAGCAGGAAGGGAAGGAAAGACGAGAAAAGCAGGAAGGCGTACTAAAACCAGGAAGGGCGTACTAAGACAAGGAAGGATGTCACCGGAATTAAAGGCTAGGAAAAAACTGGAAGGCTGTACCGTTCCCTACCTGTGTATTCTTCGAGGGGTCAGCAACTTTTCAAACTCAAAGTTCACCATCCCTTTCTCATTTTAGTATCCTGATCTGGGTAGGCATTAAGTTTAGTGAGGGGTCAGCAACTATCAACATTGTAATTTACCTTTTCGTTTCTCATTCTGACAGTAGACGACTAAAAGTCCAGGGAGGGGTCGGCAACTAAGATGGTCGACTTGAAATATCTTAGTTGCCGAACCCTCTCTGGATTTTAGTCGCCTTTGATAGTTGCGACCCCTCAAAGCAGAATAATTTCCTTCTTCGTTTTAGTACTTTCAAGGTACTAAAACGATGAAGGAAATGGTGGACTTAAGATATCTTAGTTGCCGACACCTCTAAGAAGAATAATTAAAAATTTCCAGTTTCCTTCCTCGTTTTAGTACTTTCGAGATACTACAACGAGGGAGGAAATGGTGGACTTGAAATATCTTAGTTGCCAACCCCTTGCTCGACTCGGAGGATTTTATTCGCCTACCCTCAGAACGAGAAATGCAAAGGTGAATTACAATTTTGATAGTTGCCGACCCCTTACTGAACTTAAAGTTTAACTGAAAAGCCAACTTATTTTTGTATCATTCAACTGGGCACACCACATTATTTGGATTGTGTGAAGAGATTTTTTTATTTTTCACTACTTGCTCTGGTATGACGTTCAGAATATCTACGGCTGTCTTCACAACGCAAAATTCTACTATGACGAGGGAAATTTAAATCTCAATAAAAACGCGGCTTTTCACTGAACTGTCATGAACTAGGTGACCACTGCTCACTGCGTGAACACTTATTTTTCGTAAACAGCTTTCGTCAAGCACAAACACGGGTACAAACGCATAGAGGTACCGCAAATCCGACATGGAAATTCCACTATTTGAAAATTGATTATACGTGAATAGCGGAGCAACGAAGTAATGCATATTCATCAGATCTTCAAACCTCTTTAAGTGAATAAGTGATGGGTAACTAGATTGTCCTATCTCAGCGCTTTTCAGTTAAACTTTAATGCCTACCCCTGTCAGGATACTAAACAAGGAAACGATGGTGAACTTTGAGTTTGAAAAGTTGCCGACCCCTCAAACAATACTAAACAGAGGAAAGGAACGGTGCAGCTTTCCAGTTTTTCGCAGCCTTGAATTCTGGTGACATCCTTCCTCGTTTTAGTATGCCCTTCCTGGTTTTAGTATGCCTTCCTGCATTGCTCGTGTTCCCTTCCCTTCCTGCTTTTAGTCGATCCTGTATGGTTTGGGTCCGTCCGTACTGGGTATATATAAGTATGAGTGACAATCTGCCAAAATCACCATGTAGTGGCTTGACCGCTTATTCCTCAAAAGAACCGGCTAAAGATCAATGGGTCCTAAATCTTCTCAAAATCTGCACAAATCTTTCACATTATTTATCTACAGACCTTGCGCCACCTGACGCCAGTTAAAGGCGGCCTAAAAATAAGTTGTTGTCTCTGAATCCAAATTGGCTCTCTGGTTTGTGAGAAACCCAAGCTTTTCCACCCACCAAAGTGTCATGAATATAGCTGCACCCGAATTCCCTTTTTTCATCTTGTCAATTGCAAAGTCTCTAACCCCTCCCTCAGATCTTGTCACTCCGTTCCGTTATTCTGGAACACCGAGATTCCCAAATTCCTGCCATTTATATAACAAGTCACAAGTGAATAGTTAGTAATGTCAGATTGGTGAGTTGTAGTACACTATCTTGGAAACACGCCATCCTTTACGAATATTTTGAATTTATTCTTACATTTTTCTTATCTTTCTTCCACGAAATTAGTCACTATTCTGTGTGGGATTGTTTGATGTCTGGTCTTGACGACGGAGCGGAGTAGAGGGTGGGCTTCTTCGAAGCAAAAGTGGAAAATTGGGAATGAGAGGCTCTGGTTTTTAATATGCTATTGCAGCATTGTGCCATTTTCTTAAAGAACTTAAAGTCCGTATTAAAACCTTGACCCATATCCACTCTCCAGCTTCTGCTTGACACAAACATCCTCCTCTTTTGTGATTCACCGAACCTACCTGAACAAGAGCTGAAAGCTTAAATTGCATTGCAAGAATAGGCAAAATGTTGGCGCGAGTATTTTGTTTGGGAGTTTTGTACAGAGTCGAATATTACTTTACTATACACTAGTAAGTAAAAAGTACTGTAACAAGCATTTCTAGAACTCCTCTTCTTCGTTGGGCGGATCAGTGGTCTTCAATATGGTTTCGACATTTATATCAAGTACTTTTCTTCTTTGAATTGTTGATGCATAATCTCCCGTTTCGAGGAGACGGACCTCTGCTTCGTCTAGTAGCTAGAAGGCATCGTTTGATAATGCGGACAGACCGACAGACAGACAGGCATTACGATCGTTATATGGCACTTGAGTAAGCTCAAGTGCCATACAAAAAAAAACTAGAATTGTATGCAGGATTGGTGCATTTCTTGACAATTTAAGCAAGTAATTGAAAGTGTGTAATGATTGTTTCAGGTTGAGAGAAGTTATATAGTCCAGTTGATTAAAAGTTCACTCGCATACTGAATGTAAATGTCGTATTGTTCATTGTTTTTTTCGTGGCCACAGGGCTTTATTTTAAACATCTATCTGATCGGAGCTCGCAGGTCAGAAGCCAACGAAAGAATTGGCTTCATCTCAATGGGAATAAGACCAAAGGTTTCGATGGGATCCCAAAAACTTAATGTTTATCAGTCTTCTGATCAAGACAATCGAATCTTGTACATTTCCGAGTCTTCGCTAGACCCCTTTAACATTTTTGCTATTTATCCATAACCAACCGCTTGAATATGTAGCCTACACACAAAAATGTTACCCTTTTGAAGTTTTGTGGTTACGGCCAAACAACTAATCAAATGTGGAAACCAAGTTCAGATACGGATTCAACTAGCATGTTTACTCCATTATATCTCACATCTAATCGTCTTCAAAAAGGTCTTTTAGAATTGTGTGTGTTTTTTGTAGGAAATTCCTCGTATTTTAGCAGCATTCCCGGTGAACTGCATGCAAAGCAAAAGCTCTCGTGACGCTGAGAGACACTGAGACCTTTCAATCCAAATTTCCAGGTTTTTGCAATTTTTGCCAGCTTCCCCGTCAAGGAAATAAAGTTCAAAATTCGATTCAGCGTTGTCTCCTTATCCCGAAACCGAATCTCTAATCGACTTCAGAAACAACTTTGAGCTGCAACCAAAATTCTTTGTCCGGCAAGAAAACTAAGTTCAGATATGGATACAGTGAGCCTTCTTACCCTTGAAACGAATATCTCATTGGCTTATGAAAACATATTTGTTTTTACCCTTAATTCGAAACCACCTCCTCTGCCTCTAAATATAGGGCTAAAGGACCCATCTACGGACTTGGCCTGTACTTTGCCAATGAATACTTCTACGAATTTGAACATCATATTTCGCCTATTCTCCCCCCCCCCCCCCCCCGCCCCCGACAATCGAAAGCCCAAAGAATATGAAAAAAGTGGAGAGTAGCGAAGAGAACAGGAGGTGCAAGATTGGCAGTGGGCTGGCTGCTTCGGGTTCCCTGAGGTTTTATGCCGCAGCCAAGGAGACATGGGGGGAAGAAATTTATTTTAAGGTGGGAATTCCTTGAGACCAAATTCAACTGATAATTAGCCGGAGGGCAGATTGTTTACCGGTAGGATTAAGAAGGAAATATTTGGGTATGGTTAGAGCGCTTCGTGGTCCTTACTTTTGTCCGATGTGCTGTAAAATGAATGAATGTATTTTCCATTTAATGGGTCAGTGTCAGGAGTTAAAAGACCTGAGGAAGGAAATTTTTGGGGAAATAATTTGGGTGGAGGAAAAGTTTAAACAAATTTGAAAAGTTGAACTTTTAGAGATATTAGAAATTTGGGAAGATTCCTAAAGGTAGCCATGATTCACAGGGAAAGTCTTTTGTAAATAGTGTTTGAGGTTATGGTTTCGTTTTGGCGTTGTTTTTTGTTTCCATGGCCCTTTGTGCTTTTTACAGAAATAAACCTTATCACATCTTATCTTATGTAGGCTAGGTTTAAACAGTCTTCTAATAAACCCAATTAACTTTCGTGCGTATACGCGCGAGCGAAGTCACCATTACCTCTGGGTGTATAGACAAAACAAAATGACGTCACCCACTCGCGCAAAGCTTGCATGTCTGAAGGGGGTAGTCTAGGGACTGGTCAATGGTCAAAAGTTGTTCAACAAATTTTGTTAAGCTGTTACCAGATAGTTGTCGGATCCATTCTAAATTTTCGACACAGCAAATGTCGGTTGGGACTTCAGTTTCAATTTCAATTTATTTGATAATAAAGCAAAATATATCTCTCGTGGGCGGAGCCCAAATACGATTTCTTAGTCGTAAACAAGAATAAAATAAGTTGTCAACAGAAAAAAAAATAATAACAGGGTAGAAAAATGCTAAAGATCATTGTACTGTTTTACGAAGCTCGGCACAAAGCTTCCACTGTAACGCATAGTGTTACAGTAGATTGGGGTCAGTTTTGGAACCTTCTCAGCCACTTCTCGGGGGGGGGGGGGAGGAGAGATCTTACAGGCAGGGGCGTCACTAGCCTTTTACCTTTGCGGGGGGGACGTCCAGTTTGTGCCGACGGACTCAGAAATGTGCCGACAAAAAACGCCGGCGTACATTTCCCGCAAGCAAAGATTAGAACCGGGCTAAAACTAACTGTAATCAGTTGAGATTATTCCTCTGATGTAATTTCGTATTTTAGGTTCCCATATTTGGCTTTTCATTTTAGCTTTCGCTAAAAAGCGAAGCTTCCAACGACTGTGTGAAGAACAAGTAAACTAAGCGCCGCAGGCGAGATTTTTTAAATCCGCTTTTTTTCCTGAAAATTTTAGCTATAATACCGTACAATATACCTACCATACAAGTTCTAAGTGAGGTGTAAAAGAAACCGGTGTGCCAACGATTCAACCGACGCCCGACAAAAACATAAATAATTTATTTCTTCTGGATTTCTTATGTATAAAAAGAACGCGACGTGCCGACGAAGCCACCGAGGTATGACAAAAGTATGCACAATTCGATTTCTTCAGTGTTTTGTCCGACAAATGTTTGCAGGATTTCATTTCTTGCGTATAAAATAACCCGATGTGCCGAGGAGTCGACCGACGCCTGACAAAAGCATACACAATTTTATTCCTTCTGTGTTTGCCGGCGCTTCGCGCCGACAAACAGGTGAACTTTCGCCGGGCTTCGCCCGACGAAAGTACTTTCTCAAGACCTTTGAGAAAGTCCCATAGTGACGCCCCTGCTTACAGGAACAAAGGGTGCGGGATGGAATGAACGGTATATGGGGTGCTGGAGAAGGGAGGAGCCGAAGTTACGGCATAGTTTTTCGCGACGGGAAGAAAGGGATTCAATTTTAAATTCTTTGAGGTAAAAAGAGTATGGTAGGGGGGAACCGCCGTAGATAATTTGCAGCGATCTCTTCTGGACTCGCTCTATTTCATCAGTTTCACCTTGGGTAAGCGCAAAGTGCCAAACCGGACAAGCGTATTCGACTAAGGGTCGAATGAAAGAGCAAAACATTAGCTTTAGCTTGTCCTTAGGAACCCGAAACTTCTTCATTGTTTTTAGCACTTGAATTGCGCTGTTAGCTTTCTTTACAATTGTCTTTGTGTTTTCATACCATGAAAGGTCAGAAGAGATCACTACACCCAGTAGCGTTGTTTTATCACTGATGAGCCCAGGGTCGATAGGAGGTTCGAAAGACGGCCGAGTTTTCAGGAGAAAAGAAAAAGTCGTAACCGAGCACTTCTCTTTATTCACGACCATATTCATTTCAGTCGCCTCTGAGGTAACCTGGTCGATGAAACCGGCAGCATTGCAAGATAACTAAACTGATCGCATACACTTTTTGTTTATTATTAGTTGTTCGATAGTTGCAACATCATGTCTCCTCACTCTATCTCGAGTATGTTAAAACTTCATGCTAAATGTCCGGATTCAGCGCGGACTAGTTTTCCGACGTGAAAATAGTTTTTCACATTCGGATTCAGTATGTGTTCCTACCCTGAGTCGAACATCTAATCAACTTCAGATACAACTTTTACTTTTCCCAAAATATCCGTTTTTTGCCGTATTAGGACATATTAGGATTCATCATGTTTCCTTACCCCTAAATCATTAGCCCTTAAAAATAATTTTTTGTCGTCCCTTAATTTGAAACCCCTCCCACACCTCTAAATATAGAGCTATCCCGATGAAAAATTTGTAGCCTGCGTAGTAGTATGGTAGTAGTACGAAAACGTTGCATATAATACTATGTAGTAGCAAAGAATGCTATCATTTAATGTGCCTCAGACTGGTCCAATCTTATGTAGTAGTATCCAGTAGCATCCTGTCTTGCCATAGTAGCACCCAGTCTTGCTAATAGTAGCATATAGTAGTATGCAGTAACACGGTAGCCTTGAAGTAGAAGCATGTAGTAGCATCGTTAGTACTGCCTGCAACTTTTTCGTATTACTTCATGGTACTATTTTGAGAGAAATTTTTCAGCTGTTACAGAACCCATCTTCGAACTTGGCCTGTACTTTGACCCAAAGAGTCATCGTGCCAAATTTGAACAAAATATCTCAACCCGTTGGAGAGTTGTTGTACTAACAGACGGACAAGTCTTGCGATGTACTCCACTTACATTTTGGGATCCCAGAAAAGTACAGGAGAATCGTGAGGAGAATTGAGATAAGAAACGCAATTAGCGGACAGCTCACTAGCACAAGTTCGCTTCTAGCCCCAACTTTGTTTTAAGTTAGAAAGCGAGATCCATAATGAATCGCGTTCAGGCTTGTAAATGCGCGTGAAATCTGGATGCACCAACTGACTACTCCCACCTGGAACGTCAATTTTTTTATGGCACTTGAGCTTACTCAAGTGCCATATAACGATCGTAATGTTGTCTGTTTGTCGGTTTGTCCGCATTTTGCTGGTTTGGGCACTTCCACATGACCTACGACGATAAAACTTGGCACGCATATCAGGGACCCAACCGGATTAACTTGGAAATAATCACTTCCCCGATCCGACCATCAGTGGGGGAGTTGCAAGATGGGGAATCTGGAAATTAGTAACATTCATAACTTTGGAACGGATAATCGGGCGTGCATTAAATTTGACAGGTATCAAGAACAAGTGTCTTGGATGTTCATTGTCAAATTCGGATCGGATTCAATCACTGGGAGGGGGGCTGGAGGGGGACAACCCTCTCTTGAAACGCCAGACCAAACCAATCTGGAAATAACCAGTTTCCCGAACCGACCATCTGAGGGGGGGGGAGGGGGAGAAATCCGGAAAATTGAGTGGTATGTAACTTTCGAACGGGTTATCGGATTGAAATGAAACTTAATACCTGAATAAATGACATATCCCTGATGTTCCATTTAAAGTCCGAACTGGACTCGACAGCTACGGAGGAGTTGGGGAAGTGGGCCGGAAATCCCGAGAAACGGTTACAATGGAGGGATCGGAGTGAAACTTGCTGGGAATAACAAGCATCTTCTCCATGTAAATCGTATACACATCTGGACTGATCCGGACCCTTTGGGGGAAGGGGGTGGAGGGGTGTTTCCCGGAATTCCGGTTATGGCGGTTCTGGGGATTGTCGCGACAAAAGCATCAAACTGACTTGTAAATAAAAATTTACTCGATCCGATAGCATCAAACTGACTTGTAAATAAAAATTTACTCGATCCGATAGTCGTGGGGGAGTAGAGAAAGGGGGAATCCGAAATATTGAGTCATGCTTAACTTTGGAGCGGGTGATCGGATTTGAGTGAAATTTTGTAATTGAACAGAGGACATGTCTCTGGTGATATTTTCATGTCCGGACCGGATCCGACAACAACTGGGGGGGGGGGGGGAATACGTGACCGGCTTAGACTGGAGAGATCGGGATTGAAATTTGTGGGAATAAGTAACAAATGCTCCGGATAAATCATTTACAAAACCGGATTGGCTCAGGCGACTGTGGGGGAGTTTAAGGGGGAGTCCAGAATTGCGGTGATCACGAGTAAAGGTACTTCTAGGTGTGCTAGGACGATGAAACTTGGCCGGAATATTAGAAATTCAAAAAGATTGGCTTTGAACTCGAAACTTTCCAAATCCGACCATTCCTTAAAGTACCAATCATGACCGCAAATTAAGAAAAATACTTTTACGCAAAATATGTATTTTCGTGATCCCATGAACCCATTACCATTTTTGTCTCAAGGGTTTTGCTTACAAATGAGGTTCTAGCTCCCTTAAAGTGCGCATCTTAACCGCAAGGTCGAAAAGTTCTTTTTATCAAACGATGCCTTCTAGCTACTAGACGTAGCAGAGGTCCGTCTCCTCGAAACGGGAAATTACGCAGCAACAATTCAAAGAAGAAACGTACTTGATATAAATGTCGAAACCATATTGAAGACCACTGAACCGCCCAACGAAGAAGAGGAGTTCTAGAAATGCCTTTTACAGTACTTTTTACTTACTGGTGTATAATAAAATAATATTCGACTCTGTACAAAACTCCCAAACAAAAAACTCCCGCCAACGTTTTGCCTATTCTTGCAAGTGCCATATGAGCTTTCAGCTCTTGTTTTTTTTTTACCATTAGGTATATCCTTTACTGACACAACTAGCCTATACCATTCAAAGCTTCTCTGGTGGGACAGATAGCTTTAACATGTATAAAGAAGATGGTCCAAATCCCCAACAAATCGGCACCTCGGCTTATCCCTTGACCCCCGATCTTTTCATATCCTAGATATAATAATAACGTTTGTTATTATCGTAAAGTCAGATATTCCCCGAAACTGCGAGACAGTTTGCTTACAGCTGAAATGCAAAAATCTGAACGCAAAAATCTTGAATGAAATTTAAAAGAAACCTTTTCACAAAATCTTACCTTTTCTACCTTGTAATACCTAACTGTTTCAGAGCTCTCCATTTAGTCAGTTTTCAATTCTCGTTCTCCATTCCTTTACCTGATTGTTCAACAAAGGGTGGACTTTCAGTCCGTAGAAAATATTAACGCAACGGGTGGCTAAAGTAGAGTTTTAGTCGAAAGCGAGAACACAGAAGCGAGAAGAGCAAATACGATAATTTGTACGAGAATCGAGAATTGAGGAGAAAAGGACTGAGAATTCAGAAAAAGCTCAAATATTAGTTGAAAAAAGTTATTGAAAGATCAAAGACCAAAACTGAAAGTCAGCCACGATGTTTGACAGCGATATTTTGGCCCTTTTTGGCAAAAGTTCTTGTCAGGCTGTTGCTGGTCTGGAAGGAATTAACCTGCAACCAGTTTCTTCCAGGCCAGCAACAGCCTGACATGGAGGATCCATGCCTACTTCTGTTCATTAGCCTATAATAATAGTAAGTATATTTCAAAGCGCAAAGGCCGCACTACGTAGCTTCATTGCTCTTAGCTTCAGTGCTCTCGAGAGCACTGAAGCTAAGAGCAATGAAGAGATCTTCCGCTTGTTCCGTTGGGGATCTCCACATATTCAGATAACTTGGTTATAACACTTTCTTGGTGCTATACAAGAAATCAGAAGCGAAACTTTCCTCTTAAATAACAAAACTTTCCTTCTCCGCATTCCATCTAGGAAAGATTTTGTAGACTCGATTAGTCCCTTTTCTTTCTTTTTTTTTAAATGTCTATTTTTTTTTCTCGTGCATTTACTACATTATTGAAAGCTCAGTATATGTTTTCCTTCTATTTGTCTCTACTGCACTATTTTCCTCTTCTTAAGTGCGTAAAAAAAAATTCATCATCATCATCATCATCATAGCAATCCCCTTAGCTCCGAAACCTCCTGGCATCGGTTAAGAATCTGTCCGTGTTTTCCTCCCCAGATTTGCAAAGTTGGCATTGACCTAGCGTCCCAACCACCTTAGGACTAGACAAACTCCACTTGTGGACCATCCATTTGTATGGTTTGATTTCGCAAAGATTTTCATAGCGACCTGAACGCTGCATATATTCGTATCACACCCAGCACTAAGGACAGAGAGAAAACACTTGGCAACGACCGAACAGTCTCTAACTTATCCCACTACCTTCATAACAGCTCGCCTCGTCGAGAGACTACCTATAACGGTCATGGAAACTTACCTAGGAGACCAAGTCTGTAATTCAGGGTTACTACGACGACATCCCCGTAACTGGACAATATTGAGCCATCATAAGGATTTCCAGATCCCCATTCGAAACTTTCGCCGTGTAGGAAAACCATGACTGGGAATCTTATCGCCCGATCCGTTGATCCAACTGGAAGAATGGGAGATTGTCAAATCACTTTTTTATAGCTCTATGGATTACTAGACCACGAGGGGCATCTCATTCCCAACAGTCTTGCAACAAGATGGACCATTAGGCATCCTGACAATTCTCTATATGACTAAGTCCAAAAAACGCCAGCGATCCTCAGGAAGAAGGAGTAAGCGTGTCCGTCCGTCTCAAACTGAACGACTCAAATCCTGTGTCAATCAATCATAAAATTCCCAAAAGAACTTGATATTCTTAGTCAACTATCGTGTTTTTCGAGGGGCCCATTCTCAATAGATGCGTTTTTGCAGATACCATGGTATCTGATACCACCGGCTAAAGTCGTTTTTGCAGTTATCGTGGTATCTGATACCACGGTAAAAAGGAGTGTTTGTAGCTATCCTGGTATCTGGCCAGTTATCGTGGTATCAGATATTCAGATACTACGGTCTGACCGTGGTAACTGGTCGTGGTATCTGAAAAGTCATATCACTTTCATCAAATTTTGTCAGATTGGCGAGAAAGAAGTTTAGCACTTAGTGATGTAACTGGATATCTGTTTTTCTTTTGTGATGACTTCGAAAAGTGCAGTTTCGGCAATAGTGGTTTTTGCAGAGCACCGTGTATCAGATACCACGATAACTGCAAAAACGACTAATTTCAGATCCAGGTACCGTGGTAACAGATACCAAGGTATCAGCAAAAACGCAACTAATATTATTGTACAGCATGTTCCCTATGCCACGGTGCCAGACCGGTGCCGGTACTGGTTGCCACGAGTTAGAAACAATAAAGTCACCATGTTTAGAGAGGTCATCGGTGCCGGTGCCGATCGGTGCCAGGAAAGGTGTACAGCAGGTTCCGGGAAATGGGCAACCCCTCGGTTTTATAGTATGTTCTGTTTCATCACGTTATTTCTAATTCTTAAAATCTGCTAATGTATATAAATAAAATTTTCTAAAAATAGACTATGGAAATATACACATAAATAGCAGAACATTCTTGGATCCGGTTGGAACTAAGGGACGACGATTGTCTTCGTAGTTGTTTCTAATGGCCGTCTATGATTTCCAGGCGTTGCTCTCTCGGCTTTAAAGGCCACGATCCATTATTTTCCATGCGCATTATGGTCCCGACGAGTGTTCACGGATTATGCTATTGATGCGTAAAACAGATTCTCGGAATTTCTGCTAGAAGTCAATGGGCCTGGGAAAAGGCTTAAAACAGCCAAAGCCGTGTATAATTTGTGAACAGTATTCAAATAGTTCTGAATACTGGAACATACACACTAAATAGTGAGAGGTGTGCTTTGAGAGTTTCCCAGTTATAGCTAGATAGCGTGCAGTTGCGAGAATAGTAGAACAAGTTCTAGAAACGCTCTGCACGACGAAAATATACATTGCTGGAGTTTCCAGTCTTCATTTTATCTGTCAATAATTTAATTTTCTAAGTAATTTGCTTGGTTCTTTATTCACTTTCCAATATATCAAATCTTTCACAAATCTAAGCATGTCTATACTTTTTGCTTCTTTATAGTGAGACAGAATTAGATGTCATTGAATAGTAAACAAACAAGAAAAGCATGGTTTGAACAGTAGTGTATCTGGTAGGTTTATTGGCGAAGGTCTTCCTTTTTTCAGTGAAATCCTGCGTTTTTCTGCTCGTTTCGAGCAATCCTCTGCTGCTTTTCCTGTCTGGACGGCAACGGCGCGAATCTGTCAGGTCTCTGCTTGCGTGGTGAGCTTGGGGGAAGAACTGCTATATCTCAGTGTTGCCAAGTGTGACACTTTTGGTGCTTTTTGACACTTTTTGCCTCTGGGTGACACCGTGACACTTTTTCTCTGAAAGTGACACTTTTTTTTTTTTAATAATGCCACTTTTTGGATCAGAAAACCACTTTTTCATTTACTTTACGAAAGTGACCGATTACCGCCCCAAAAAACTGCCAAAACCTGTACTTTACTTTGATTTGGTACACAAAAACGGTTTGAAGCCTTAAATAAAGCTCATTACCCATAAAATTTTGTTACAAAACTGTGATGTAACTGTTAAGAAATGTTTTAAAAATGCTGTTACAAATTCATTTATTACCAATTATTCGCATTTCACGCGTTGTACAGATGAATGCACAAAACAAAATTCGAGGTGTCAAAAAATACTTTATTGTCAGCAATTGTGGCACCTTTATGAGTTGAGTTCTTGGCAACCCTGCTATATCCGTCTTACCCATTTCGATAGATGCTTTGTGTCTCCCGCCTACACTATACTTCTGCTTTAGGTGAAAAAGGCACCGGATTTCATTGGCTGTTTTCGGGTTCATTTAATTTAGACCAAAAGTCAACAACTGTAGGCCGTTGATGAGATGCTGGAACCCTCTTCATTGAGCAAACTGGACACCGGGGAGCTTGGCCGTACATTTGTGTAAGAAAGGTGGAAACAATCAGGGACGGAAAAGAAAATCCTTGGAAAACGGGGGAGACCGGAATAGTCTCTCAGGTTTCAGGCTTCCTGTTGCTTTTCTGGTATTAATTTATGGTCTCCGGTAGACGAGCGAGTATTTCGTATCTGGTTTTACCGAAAGCTTGACATGAGGGGAGACAAATGGTTTCCATACGCCTCTCATAAATCCAGTGAAGAATTGCCGCCAGATGTGCTAGAGAAACAACGACAACAACACTTGAGATCTTGTTAAGTTATCTGAACCCGGAATAAGCGATTAGGCTTTCGGTTCATACCAAGTCGCGCATTAGCCCCGTGGAAAAGTCAACCGGCACTCAGCACTGAAGTCGGAAGCCAAAATTGACGAACTTGATGAAGTTTGACAGAACAGAGTTGAGTAGAGCACAAATAGACGCAGATGTATTTTGACCAGTTTCAAACATGAGTATGCAGCAACTGAAAATAGCCAAACAAACCTGGATAAACGTACACCAAGAAGTAACTTGTCATTTTTTTTGTATAGTATTTTGTTGAAAAGTAGTGATTGTGAGAGATCGGCGTAGACTTGGAGGTGAACTTCCAGGATGGAGCGGTAAGTAAAAATAAAATTCTTCAATTGTTCTCTTTTATTTTATTGTAATAGTTAAGAGACTCGTTAATTTGTTAATTATTGTGGTACTAACCCCTATGTAACTGGCCATGGAGCTTTTAGGGGTCGAAATTTATTTTGTTCCTTTATTTTGATTTTAATAAAACTGAACTGAATTGTTTACTTTATGCTAGTGCATCTAGTCGCCAAAAAAGAACGAATCCATATGAAGGGCGTCTTGGTAAAATTAATTTGCCATTATGGTGACTTGAACTCAGAGATAAAAGATCGAAGAGATTAGCCTACCTTACGCAAATGATATTTTGTTAAAAAGTCGAACTAAAGATCGTTTAAAATCTAACATAACAAGATCAAAGGTTTCAATGGGATCCGAAAAATGAATAGGCTATATACAGCTCAGGTTAGCCGGAATAGGTCTATATATTTCGACCGGAATACCAGTGCTAGTCAAAATAAAAAGAATATTCACATCTAATAAGTACTTCATGTACACAAGTTATTTCCTATTCTTATCGAAGTCTTAAATTATTCCTCTGGAGTAAAACAAAAACAAATATATCGATTCAGTCCTACTACCTTTATCCAGACAGGAATAACCCGACAGAGAGCTTTAGGAAAAATGTAAAAAATGTAAAAGTTCTGTTTTTTTTTCAAGGATTAAAAAAAGAACATATCTGAATATAGCATGCATTCTAGCAAAAAACCAGAGCTCTTTTTCGACTTCAGAATTAGTTTTACTTTCATCAAATTTCAGCGTTTATTGTTACTAGTACGGTACATTCAATCTCTAATCAACTTCAGAAAATTATTTTACTAATAGCAGATTTCCAGTTTGGGACTGATTGCCAAGGAAATAAAGTTCAGAATTGGATTCAGCATGTAGCCTTACCCCAACACCTAATTCTGATCGACTTCAGATACAACTTTACACTTCAACCAAATTTCAGGTTTTAGCCTGATTCCGGATGAGATATTTGTCCAACATAATAATAATAATAATAATAATAATACAAAGCAAGAGAAAAGGCTTTCGCCTCTAAATAACTCTAAGAAATTTTGAGTAGTCGAACTGATCAGAGTTAAAAATCTTGAACATTAAAACAAAGTTCAAACATTGATTGAGCCGCATCTAAACTAATCTAGTCGAGCTAATCACAATTAGTATTTTGTTCTCACGTGTTTATAGTTCAAATAAACAGATACAAAAATATAGACACCCATCCACAAAAGCTAGGCCATACAAACAAAAGTGGAATTTTGTAATCAAAAGGAATGTCGATAGTCGATTGGTCTTTGACTGATGTAGCAGGAGATAGTAGCAGGAATTCAAAGAGTAAAATGTTGGGAAAAAGAAAAGTGACGGTGTTGTGCGAACTTTATTTATTTGGGCCAGGTATCTGCCGACTATGGCCATAATACATACCAAAACAAACCATATCACGTTACACACCGAGTTGAGTCGGACCCAGAAACACATGAGACATCGACTCCGTCCCGTTAGAGACTTCAAAAATAGGTCAAAGACTAGAAACCCTGGTAAGGAGTAGAAGAAAGAAATGCCCTACTGGCTCTATTCGAAAACAAAACACAATGTTCCTCAAACCCTTTATAATCAAACGTAATTATCTATTACCCATGACCGAAGAACGGTGTCCTTCATCTGCATAATATGTTTAATCTTATGTAATTTACTTTTCTAATATTGTTTAGTTTAAAATAACATTCGAAATCAAACACATCTTTTATTTTACTAGACAACTGAAGTTTGGAATTTTATTTACCAATCTTTGATTTCGTGATTCTCAATTTACTTTTTCATAATTACTTGAAATGTCTCCATGATCTTCAATGGTTCAACTGCGGCGAAGAAGCTGCGTTTTCACTACCTCGTTCGCGTAGCGATTTTGAAGTCGGTGGACCTATCCAACGATTAAGAAATCACAAATTTTGGTGGAAATCACAAATTTTTGGTGGATGTTAACTAGCACAGGTTAAAAACAAGCTCGTTCCGTCTTTTCGTTCCTGCAAATGCCTGCTCCGCCCTCCTTCCTGGACACGCAATGGTCAATAGCCGCCCTCAGTTAAATTACTGAACCGCAGACTCAGGTTGGACGATTATTCAACGTGAAATATGGGGTCTAGACGAAAACTACCCTGGCGACCCCTCCACCCCACCCACCCGGAAATTACCACATAACCCACCCAGAAAACCTCCGGTCCGGTACCAAACCTCCTATTGCGGGAACCTCATAAAACGGGGGGGGGGGGGGGGCAAGAACCCCTGGAGAATGCCCACCGTGAACATCCCCCCCCCCCCCCAAATACAAATATACAGGAAATTAGGAAATCCAGTTAAAAACTGTAGTTTGGACCGCGAATGATGAATGTACACGAATGACGGTGGCTCGCTGGCCGCTCGCATCTATATGTACTTCTCATTAAAATATATTACATTTTATCAACTTTGTTTGGGAGTGTGGGGCATTTGGTACACGTTTTCTTTTGCCAGGAACCTTTTGATACCCGGGAGGGTTGCTCTGGGGGTGGGGTGGTGGGGTACCGCTTCTTTTTTTTTAAACCGGAACCCGTGAAATAAATCTGTCCGAAGCAAGAAGGTGTCCTGGAACATTTTAACTCGACCCCCCACAACCCCAATGCCTGTCTCTGGACAAAAAAATAGGCTGCAAGCTGAATGCCCGCCCCCCCCATAGGTAGTAAAGAAAAACATCTCTTAGAAACTCGAAAAGACTATATTGTTTCCGCATGTTGCCAATTGTGTGAAGAAATACTTGAGTTAAAAAGGATAAAAGACAACTGGAATGTAGTACAAAGTCTTAGGAAATAGCAAACGCAAATAAGAAGACACACTAGTCCCTCCAAGCTAGTGTCAAAAAGAAGATGTTCTGTCAAGTGTAGGAGATTGTCATCCTCATCTCATCAGGTGAAGAAAGTTGAGCAGGTTCGATAATCCCGCGATTTTCTACTATTTTTGCTACAGACTGCGCATCGAAGAATTCCACCCTCACCTCGTCAACATTACAAGTTCCTTCTATTTAGACACATTGCTAAAACTACCAGCCCCGAAGTTTGCTTTCAGTATGCAAGCTCCCGTCATGAGAGAAGAAAGGATCAGCCTTGCTCTAGCCGAAAAAAAGTGCCCTCTGAAAGGCCTAAGGAAAGTTGTGTGCTTTTCACTGTCCAGATAACAATCGATGGATAGCTGAGCTTAAGAAACTTCCAACGATAATGATTCCCTTTCCGTAGCGTCGCAGAATGTAAAATGTTTGTTCATCACGAAACTTCCTCGTCTGCAGAACTTGTGCGAGTTTAGCATTGTGTGCCTGCAGAAGTACTTCCAGTTCCCAGCTCCAATATATCTCACACCAAGTGACGGTGAACATTTCCTCTAAGTAGCGACTAAATAATACCGAGGGGTGGTCGCCAACCTAACACCGTGCCAGGCTCAGCTCATCAAAAGTTGCGGCTGCTATCTATCTAGCTTTAGGAACTGACAAATTAATTGTTGTTAATTATTCTCCCTATAAATCACAGAGACGGAAGGTATGAGAGGGAGTTTAGTGTCGCGCGTTTAAAAGTTGCCAATAGTTAATGAAATTTGTCAAAAATCAAGAAAGTATGCCTTCTCGTCTGTGATCTAAACTATGACTAGAAACGTAACAAAGAACAGGGTTTGACGATGCTTCCCACTTTCGACAAGAATCTCTCGATCATCGCATCGGATCTGACGAGTTAACGAAAGAAGGGACCTCAATTTGCCAAGAAGGCTTTTTTAGATCTCCATGTTTTCGAAAAAGATTATCTGCGGTACCGGGAAGAAACGAGGAAAATGGTTTTCGATGCGGCCAAACGACAAAAAGTAAAGGGACAAATATATTCACCGACAAGCCTATTGTCGATCCATGATACGGACGAAACAATACGGTTTACTTGTGCTACTATCTACAGATAAGATTTTTTCTGGTCACCACATCATAAAGAGACCAGTAAAGAAATGAGGATCCCTACACTGTCAGAAGTTTCATAACAGATAGTTCAAGTTCAAGTTCAAGTTTTTTTAATTTTACACAAAAATACAAACAGATGACACAAGCACTGTGGAGAAAAACAATTCGAACATGCAGTGCTTGTTAAATTTTTTTTTACTATAATAACAAAAACTACGTACCCTATAAATCTAGCAAAAATAATATAATAACTTCTGACAGTGTAGTATCTTTACCTATTCAAGGTGTTGTTGGAGATCTAGGCACGAAATAGTAATTGGTCATAACACTTTATTGTTTACACTATTTGGTGCCTAGATCTCCAACAACACCTTCAATCGGTAAAAATACTAACGGGAATGAAAGAAACATAACAGATAACATCCCAAAGTGTCTGTTGAAACCGCGCATCCTTCTGTTGTCGTCATGTAACTTCTGATAGTGTAGTATTTTTACCTATTCAAGGTGTTGTTGGAGATCTAGGCACAAAACAGTAATTGGTCATAACACTTTATTGTTTACACTATTTGGTGCCTAGATCTCCAACAACACCTTCAATCGATAAAAATACTAACGGGAATGAAAGAAACATAACAGATAACATCCCAAAGTGTCTGTTGAAACCGTGCATCCTTCTGTTGTCGTCATGTAACTTCTGACAGTGTAGTATTTTTACCTATTCAAGGTGTTGTTGGAGATCTAGGCACACAACAGTAATTGGTCAGGGTCGCCGTCACTACCCCCACCCGTCGATTCACCCACCCGTCAATACGCCCAATCTAAAAATCCGTCGATTCACCCAACCGTCGATTCACCCACCGTCAATTCGCCCAACCGCTGATTCGCCCACCCGCTGATTCACCCACCCGTCAGTTCACCCACCCGTCGATTCGCCCAATGTCGATTCACCCAACGTCCTATTGCTTGAGCGTCGATTCACCCAATTCTATGATCCGTCGATTCGCCCACCCGTCATAAGACCCAAAAAATCCGTCACAACTCCCACTTTTTCCGAAAGTTCGCCTACCCGTCACAAGACCCAACAAATCCGTCAATTCGCCCAACAAATCCGTCACAACCCCCACTTTTTCCGAAAGTTCGTCTACCCGTCACAAGACCCAACATATCCGTCGATCCGCCCAATTTTCAAAACCGACATTTGATCCACCGCGGCTCTTTTCATTGAAGACGGTAGAAGTCACAGGGGAGTAATTAAGAAGGATACAATACCGTCCGATGTAAATAAGGGTGAAAACTAGTCAATTCAGCTTGAGCAAGAATGATGAGAAGCACGATATAAGACCTCGGTGCGGATACGAAAGAGGAAATGGAGGATGAATGCAAGAGTAAAATACCAATTAGCTACCATATTTTTAGGTACAATTTGTACCGAAAGCGGTAGGCCACATATTGCGATTATTTGGTCGGTTAAAGGAAATTACAATGAAACACGATCATTCAATTCTCAATAGAGTGAAATTTGATTGGTGCTCCCCGATACATTGGGTCGGCAGACATGATCCAATGTTGGGTTAACCTTTGGTCGGCAGTAATACTAAAGGTTCCGACGGGAACCCAGAGGAGAATATTATGAAACTATTACCGCTGGAATACTGAAGGTCAAGGGATATACTGATCCATCTTATGCTTCCTTACACATGACCCTTGTCGGATGAATCGGAAAACAATTGTACTACTTAGTCGGTAACTTTACAAGCTTCCATAGAACAGATGGCGGACGACAATTATAAGTCAACCTTTTCACTCAAGTTTTTACCGGATTTCTTTTGTTACTCCAGTTGTTCCGGGCTGTGCCTGATTTTAGCTGAATCGGTTCAGCAGGAAAAATCCTACGACCCATAATGTCTACGATTCAGAATGACCACGATTGTACAGTTTGAGATGTTCAGGCAGTAGTAAATTGGAGCTAGTGATGAATGTGAAACGAAAGGAGCGGACCGAGTATCAGGATGGCAATAATCGTCCATTGAAACTGTTCAACTGTTCAATTACAATGTAATTTCGAAGTCTGAAAATAACAAGACCCATGGTTTCGATGGGATCCCAAAAATCTAATATTTGATCCAGACAATTGGGTCTTGTCTTCGCCAGATCTAGTCTTCGCCATGCTAATCATCAGAGAAAACGAAGTTCAGATGTACCTCTATAAGACATATCAATTTTGACGACGCTGACCGAAACTTCGTGCTTTACTTCTGCCCAATTTATCGGTTTCGGCAGTCCAGCAAAAAGAGAAAATTCAGAAACGAATTCAGCGTATATCCGTAGGCCTATCTCTATTAAGGACATCTAATCAACTTCAAATAAGACTTTAACTGAGTAAAAAATTATTGTCGTATACAGAATCAGCGTCTCTTCTTCGCCCTAAATCTGTCATCTAATCAACGTAAATTTTCAGCATGTCTTCTTACCCCCTAAATCGAACATTTAATCAACTTCAAATGAACGATATTTCGGTCCTTCTTGGCAAGGGTCATCGTCAGGCTGTCAATCTTCTGGGTAAACGTCGGGGAAGGAAACCAAAAAGTTGACCCACAAGGTTGACAGCCTGACGAGGACCCTTGCCAAGAACGGCAGAAATAGCTTTTTTGACGGTGCAAAACGGATAAGTCACCTACGTTTTATTCGAGCTATATCGCCAAAATATTGCTGATGAAGAATCGTAGCTGACGTATATCCGCTGAAAACGTTGTTATATGTTTCAAAGTCAGCTTGGGCTCAAAGAATATTTTTCTTCAGAGAAAACTTTTACTTTTGACCAACTTTCCGGTCCAATACTTGTCCGGCGAGAAAATGGTTTTCACCCTCCTGTTCAGCTTGTCTTTTTACCCCATAATTGGCTATCACATTAGCTGTTTAAACATATTTTGTTTGCCCCTTAATTTTACCCCCTCCCCCACTCCCAAATATAGGACTACAAAGCTACTGAGACTTGATTGATCTTGCGGCATCATAATTTTCTTTGACGAACCACATAATCGCAATATGTAGCCCACCTCTTTCTTTAAACTTGTTTTACTCTTGCATTCATCCTCTTTTTTTCTCCTTCATTATCAGCACTGAGGTCTGACATGCTTCTGATCAATCTGGCTCTAGGTTTATTGACTAGTTTTCACCCGTATTTACATGGGACGGTATCCTAACCTTCTTAATCACTCCCCTGCGACTCAGTCGCTTTCTGATACCGCGTTCAGTGATAAAGGCCGCGCTAGATCAGAGGTTGATTTTGAGAATTGGGAGAATCGACGGATATTTTGGGTCTTGTGACGGGGTAGGCGAACTTTCGAAAAAAGTGGGGGTTGTGACGGATTTTTTGGGCGAAACGACGGATTTTTTGGGTCTTGTGACGGGTAGGCGAACTGTCGGAAAAAGTGGGGGTTGTGACGGATTTTTTGGGTCTTATGACGGGTGGGCGAATCGACGCTTGGGCGAATCGACGGATTTTAGAAGTGGGTGAATCGACGCTTCACAAAACCGAGGTTGGGCGAATCGACGGTAGGCGAATTGACGGGTGGGTGAATCGACGGGTGGGTGAATCAACGGTTGGGCGAATCAGCGGGTTGGCGAATCAGCGGGTTGGCGAATCGACGGATATTTTGGGTCTTGTGACGGTTAGGCGAACTGTCGGAAAAAGTGGGGGATGTGACGTATATTTTGGGCATAATGACGGTTGGGCGAATCGACGGGTGGGCGAATAGACGGGTCCCCATTGGTCATAACACTTTATTGTTTACACTATTTGGTGCCTAGATCTCAAACAACACCTTCAATCGGTAAAAATACTAACGGGAATGAAAGAAACATAACAGATAACATCCCAAAGTGTCTGTTGAAACCGCGCATCCTTCTGTTGTCGTCATGTAACTTCTGATAGTGTAGTATCTTTACCTATTCAAGGTGTTGTTGGAGATCTAGGCACAAAACAGTAATTGGTCATAACACTTTATTGTTTACACTATTTGGTGCCTAGATCTCCAACAACACCTTCAATTGGTAAAAATTCTAACGGGAACGAAAGGAACATACCAGATAACATCTCAAAGTGTTATCTGTTGAAACCGCGCATCCTTCTTTTGTCGTCATGTAACTTCTGACAGTGTAGTATTTTTACCTATTGAAGGTGTTGTTGGAGATCTAGGCACGAAATAGTATTAACTTAACTGGTCAGAACACTTTATTTCTAAGTGAAAAGTACTGAAAAGGTGTTATTCTTGAAAGTGTTATGCGCAATCTGTTATGAAACTTCTGACAGTGTACTTGCTGCTAAGACTTTTCTCAATGACCGTAGTGCAAGATGATCACTTGAATGTGGTTTCTATGTGATTCGGTCATGGGTGCGGACTGAAAAACGACAAACAGAACGATTTACTGACAGAGCTTTTTTTGGTACTCAAGAAAGTGTTTATCCCTCTTCACGATGGACATGGAAACAAGCCTTTCAGAGATTGAAGAGCGTCGGACACAAATAAAAGGCACACCAGCTGGTAAAAGTTGCAAACCCTTATAGCCGAAGAAGACCATAGTCTATCAGCCTCTGTTGTTTCAAAGGTTTTTATCCGATATTTGTTGTCAATGTGTATAAGAACACAGGAGCTGTCAACCCCTAGAGGCTGATATGCCTCAAGGAGGTTTTCTTATACGAAAACAACTAATCAACCTATCTTAATCACCTCATCAAGGCTATGGCAGAACTCGGCAGACCCGTGGGAAAATGCAACATCTTTGTTCCTGTAAATTTTTATATTTAGTATTTGAAGGATGTATTTTGGCTATGGGACCAGGGAGCTCTCGTACATCTTAAGACATCCAAATTGGTACCTGCGTGCTAGAACAGACCTTTCCATTCAAAATTAGAAGCAAGGTTTTAAGAAATGAAGCTTTGGTGCATTGAAAAAGCCTTATCTGCCATAGACTATTTCCTAAAACTCCACCACATTTTACATGTAGCCTATTTCCAGATTGTAGCCCTACAATTTATTAGCTTTGAATGGTCCACAAGCAAAACCTTCCTTTTTGGCGCCACACTGTCAGAAGTTTCATAATAAATAACACGACGATGCGCGGCTTCAAGAGATAATTTGTAACAGATAACACTTCGGATGTTTTTGTTCTGTTTCAAACGTTATGCATAATAAGCGTTACCATCGGGAAGTACCGAAAAACCACCTAAAAGTATCTGCTGAGTTTTCCGACATCATGACGATAAGGAATACAGTCAGTGATGCTTTTTTTACTCTTCCTAACATTTTCATGCATAACATTTTCAAACACAACAGATAACATCCAAAGTGTTATCTGTTACGCATTTGTCAACTTGGATGGCCGCTTGAGTGGAGAACTCTAGATCTAATCGTGGGGAATAAGGTGGTGAAAGTCGCGGGGCAATGATGTGCTTTCGTGATGGTAGGCTAGCCCGATCGCACTATGCTGGACACTCTTGGCCAGTGGGTGGAAGGTAGATGGTGGGTGAGAGATTCCGACCCAATGTCAATGTGAATATTCAAGGAGAGTACCCTTAGCTAAAGTTCTTACAGTTCTACATAGTGCTGCCACAGTAGCCGGTACACAGGTTTTATTGATAACACTCGATACACTGTACGTTTTGGATGGATAGAACAGACTGATTTACAAAATGAGAAACAGTTCCAGCCAAAACTTCTTGAGAACCTGTTAGAAAAGCTGACGGGCTATATCATTGACCTTTATGGTCCCTGCCATAAACCTATGAGCGTGTTCCACCCTTCTACAAATAGTAACTATTAGTTACTATTTCCGTTCCAACCTCACCAAAAGCTACTACGCTGACCGTTTCAACCTTCTCGAAATAGTAACTAATAGTAACTATTTGCTTACCACGCTCGAGAGCGTAGTAAGCGTAGTAACTACGGATCTCTGTAACGAGATTAGTCGGATTCACCCGTGGCATGATATTCTGCTGGAATATAGAAAAATAGTTCCAGCCTTAGATAGATAGATACATAAATCTTTTTATTCGCCAAAAACTGGTCGTGGCTCACTTCAAATTTGTTCGGTATAGTCATGGATATAAATGAGCACACAACTAATAGGCATACGCATATACGGCTACAACGGTCATAAATAACATGATAAACTAGCAGCTTAGCTTATGCTTCGTTATACATCTTTAAAATGAAGGGACAAAACTCTTTGCAAACCTCTGGTGGGCACATTTAATTGGGGCTGCAACTTTTCAACCGTAGTAGCTACCTTGCGAGGGAGCCTTTTTGAGAGCTTTTCAGAAGGGAAAATATTTTTGTGGATCGGGTGATTCAGAGATTTGACACCAAACTCGATGCAGAGTTTCAGCCTTCGTTCATGTAAGGAGGTAATATCGAATTTATGTCGTAACTCTTCATAGGACCTCTCGGACACCTTTGACGCTATGAGCAGAGCTCTTTTTTGAATCTTCTCAATTCTGGCGGTCTGTTCGACCGTGAGGCCAAAATGCCAAACAGGGCATTTTCTAAATTTGGTCGGATAAATGAAATGTATATCTGGAACAAGTGTTTAGTGGAGGCCCCATTCCTGGACATGAGCTTAAGCATCTGAAGTCAGGCATTCCCTCGCTTTATCATGCTGGTCGTCTGTGCTTCGCTTTTAAATCTTAAGTTAAGATTATCCCTAGGAGTTTATTTTTTTCCATTCTCACGGAATCTGAAATTTCCGGTGGAAAAATAGGGTTGAAAGATTTAAAAAAGAAATTGTCATACTGCAGAATTTACTATCATTCAAGGTAATATTAGATTTCAAAGCTTGCATTTTCATTTTCATTATCATCAGCTATATCATTAATCATAACTAAAAATAAAATTGGGCCTAAGATGGCACCCTGGGGCACACCACGAAGTACCGCTTCTGGTTCAGAGTAAACGTTCCGATACTTTAAAATCTGGGATCTAACCGTTAAAAAACTTTGAATTATTTTTGTTACTCTGGTGTTAACGTTAAAAACATGATAGAGATCACAAATTAAAATTTTGTGGTCAATAAGATCAAAACCTTTTTTAAAATCAATTGCTATCAAATTCATCCATTTACCGGGCTCATCAACATGCTTAAAAATAAAATGGAGAAGACTGGTTAGATATGTGAAGTTGACGTACATTTTCGGTTTCCATACTGTCGATGATCTAGAAATGGTTCTATTTTTACTTTAAACCAATCAGCAACAAAGCTTTCGTATATTTTACTGAATAATGGAGTTAGACTGATTGGCCTTACACCGTCAAAATCCAACTTAGTATCTTTCTTTGGTATTGGTGTGACGTACCCTGTTTTCCAAACTCATGGGTATTCTAAACTGCTAGAAATAATATTAAATATACTTGTCAAAGGTTTTACAATTTTATCGGGAAACGCTGTAATTAACTGGATAGGGATATCAATAGGTGTTATGCTTGTTCTTTTCAGCTTTTTCAATTTAGAACAAACTTGATCTTCCCTAACAAGCTTGACATTACTTTCTTCTGTCGAAAATTCTGCAGTTTCATTTCCATCCAGCGGAGGTAGTGATTGGACAATTTTGGCAAGGTGGCTATTTAACTGATTTGCGACGGTTACATCATTAGGATCAAGATTAAAATCAACAACAGAAGGTGTTTTCCCACACATTCGCTTAATTTCTTTGTGCCATTTACTACTATTTGATTCAAATAAACAATGATTTTTTCATTATAATAATCAGAGGCAGCCTTTCTAGTCATCTTTCCAATTTTGTTTCTGAGTTTATTAGCCTTGACGGCAAAAAGCCAGAATTCGTGACGTCATGCGTAGTAACTACGGTAAGTAGGATGGAACACGCTCTATAGTTCTTTTCGGGTCAGGACGAAGTAGGACGATTCATGCCAATATCCCTGGGGCAATTAAACCGAATAGAAAATGTCCGCTATGCCTAACAACAGAGAAAAAATCCAATAAAGTTTACACATTATCTGTTGAAACCTCGCATCCTCGTGTTATCTGTTGTGAAACTTCTGACAGTGCAGGCAAGAGCTCTAAGGAGCTTTCTGGAACGTAATACTATATTTGACAGCCGCTCAGGATGGAAAATGAACTTATAGGTTAGACAGGCTAATTTTTCATATTGAGCAGCTCCAGCCTGAGGAAGAAAACATGTACCTCAAAGAAAATTTAGCTGACGTTTCCGTTTTGGAGTGAAAATAGGATCACAGTCAGGGTAGGCTGAAGAGATATTTATGTAATATCAAGTTTAAAATGTGCGGGAAAACTACAGAAGTTATACCCTTCTTATCTTATTGAACTAAGCAGGAATTACCGGAGAGGAAACGCCAAAAAATTAACAAAACCGATGTGTTATTCGCAACACATCAGTACTCTATATGACAAAGTTCAAACCACGCCAACGAACCATGGGAAGAACGAGAAACCGCACCCGAACGAAGTGGCGAAGCCTATGTCAACCAATCAACAGCGTCTGTTGGGGGCAGCTGTGGTAGTGTTTCCTGCTCTTCGTTAGGCACTATACGGTGATTTTTCATCAGCAGAAAGAGTTAGTCATCAAGAGTATTTACAGAAAGACAAATTCTGCAAGACATATTGCTGGCACGATGTCCACCTTTCCCCGATCCACGAGTACAGTAGCGAACATATTTTATAGAACAGAACAGCTGCATGGACATGACAGATCGCAACATCCCACGAAATGCCGTAGCACTAAAATGCTTGGCAAAAGTTCCAGAACTTGAACTCGGGAATGAATTTGGATGCCAGGAAGTTCTGACTAATCGAGAAGGTCAAAAGAATATCTGGGACTGACAAGCGTGAAAGACGAGGTCGGGGTTAACTCTATTATGATCAGCTATTAATCACAGCTGAGAGTGACAAAGTCTTCTGAAGAAGACAAAGTGTCTTCTTCGGTTCTTCATACTTGATGATGATGATTAAATTAAAAACTACCTTTATTAGCAAAAGACAATAAATATAAGTTATTTCCAGTGATCCCCTTCCAACTCGTCAATTGTTCTCTGATCTGTTGGTTCAGTTTGTCTGATGTCACCTCTTTTAAGCCTTTGAGACACTGATTTATTGGTAAGCTTTGGGAACAGTGTCAGGTTTTCCCCGTAGCATTCCATGCAACTATTCCTGTAGGTGCGCAAAACAGGTTTGTGCGAATAAGATAGATACTGTAAAGTGTTCAGGATTCATTTTTAATCTATGTAGAAATATTAATGGGCCTTCGCGTACCATGAAAGGGTAGGTATCGTTTGATGAAAACTATTCTCAGTATGTTGATGTTAACATGTACACTTTAAGGGGTTTTCAAGTTCTGTCAGTCGTACCAGAGTTATGTACGCCACAAAGTTATCGGGCCTTCCTCCCCTACCAGCTCATCCGATAATGCCCGGATCCGATCCTGTTCTACAAATGATTGTCTAGATCTTATGTTTTTTCTTCCCACCAGGTCCGGTCCCGAGCCCTCTATTATAGGCTGAGCATGTCATGGTATTTCCGGTGTCCCACATAGTTGCCGGATCCCGTCCTGTGGTGAACTGAATATCGGCAGCATGTACTTTACTCTTGCTAATTATCAAGTTGCATTCAGTTATGATCGACCGTTCGAAAGTTATGCACGTCGAAAGTTCCGGATTTCCCTCCTTAACCCCCCCCCCCCAGAACGGTCGGATTCGAGAAGTTTCAGTTTACATAATGAATCTTGTTGGGTACCTAATGTGTCTGTCAAGTTTCTTCGTCGTAGCACGTCTGAAAGTACCTTAACTCGCGATCATCGGAATTCCGGATCCCATATTCAACTCACCCCGTGGCCGGATCTAGTCCGATTTTTCACTCCAGTCTAAGCGTGTCACTAAGTTTCCGATCCATCTTGCCCCCCCCCCCCCCCGTCAATAGAACACCCAAATGACATAAAACACATGTGTCCTCTTGTCACTTATCAAGTTTTACTCGGATCCGATCACCCACTCGAAAGTTGAGCATGACACTAGACTCTCAACTTCTTTTCCCTCCACTCCCCCAAAGATTGTCTGATCGGGGAGGTGACTATTTCCAAGTTAATCTCGTCAGGTACCTAATTTGCCCGCCAAGTACCATCGTCCTAGCCGATCTGGAATTACCCTAACTCACGATCACAGAAATTACCGGAAACCCCCTTCAACTCTTCCCACTGTGCATTGAACCGGTAATGTTCTATCAGTAACATGTCTAAGAGTTATGCTCGTCCTTCCCACTAAGTTCCGTCTGAACGGTTTGGATCTAGTTACAGTGTGTTTGATTCAGTTCCTTGGTGCAACACTCTCATCCTTGAAGTGAGGCAATTTTTTACATCTATGTTAGCTCAAGCCGTCGCAATTATTGAAATATCAAATATCTGTACACAAATTTATCAAATCATGAATTTAAACCATCTGACATCTTTTCTTCTTTTTTTTCTGGGTGTGGTGGGGTGAGTGGTTTGGGACTAAAGTTGTGGATTTTTTCCCGGGGGAGGGGGTCCCTAGCCCAAAACAACGTTTTGTACCCTGTGGTCGGGGGTGTGGTGTGTTTTTTTCTTGAAAGTTGACTGATTTTAGGCTAGATATCAGTAGATTTCATACCTCATGCCCCCCCCCCCCCCCGATGAAAAATTTGTCTCAAAACAATACTATGAAGTAGTACGAAAAAGTAGCATGCAGTACTAACGATGCTACTACATGCTTCTACTTCAAGCTACCGTGTTACTGCATACTACTATGTGCTACTATTAGCAAGACTTGATGCTACTATGGCAAGACAGGATGCTACTACATAAGATCGGGCCAGTCTAAGGCACATTAAATGTTAGTATTATTTGCTATTACATAGTATTACATGCAACGTTTTCGTACTACTACCATACTACCACGCAGGCTACAAATTTTCATCGAGCCTGGCCGCTAAATATTTTTCAAAAAGCAACATGTAAAAAGCCATGACTTTAAATTTAACCGTTACAATTCACCCCTAAAAGAGTGACAAAATTTTGAGTCGGACTTGGATTTGGAATCACAATTTTGGGATCTACCCTCCATTAAAGTTTACTGAAATTGCATAGTTACTTTAATACGAGGAATCTAGTCCTCATTTACACGCATATATCAGGAACTGACGTCGGTCCCACCTCCAGAAAGTACAAGACTCTCGCAATAGTGACAAGGGAGGCCGTGTTTCGTTTAGTTGAAACATCTAATATTGTTGCCGCTAGTCTTTCACCGATCAGATATTTCGCAAACACACTTTAAACTTCCACTGTTCAACTTTTAACTTGAACGATTTCTCTCCTGACGCTGCCTGAGTCACTATACGTGTCTATATACGTGTCACTATATGTGTCTATGTAGTGATATATTAGAAGTAATTATGAAGTTTTTTGTTTGGTTGTATGTATATGGCCCTAAGGCTTTAAATACAATATTATTATTATTATTGGCTACTGAAGATCATGACGAAGTACTGTGGGCGATCAGACAAGACGACTGCTTCAGACTTTGTGAAAGACAAAGAAGGTTTTCCATCTTCAAAACATGGCTCACTACTTAATCAGAACAGGGCTCGAGCTCCACAACAGGAATCCTGTCTTAAGGAAGGAAAAGAAGAAAACCTAAGAATAGTGATCCTGACTTACTCGTTTTGTGGCAACTTGCGGAGACCCTTCACATAAACAATACTGTGTGTGTTTTATTATTTTTGGCAGGGCTAATAGCGCCGAATGTTCATTGAAAAATTACACCTTAGCACAGATTACATAACTACAAAATAAACACACGCGATAAATTTTTATGATAGGTGACAAAAGTGATTTACATCCAAAATACTAGTTAACAAGCCGACAAATATATCACGTCTTGAACTTCCCGCGACGCATGGATCCGAGGAACACATATAGAAATTAAATGTTTAAACTTCGGTGAGTTTTATGATGAATCCCATTCGCTGCCATCGCTGTGGAAGAGATATTACATCCCGCGGTTGGGAATAACTCTCTTCCGACATCAGAGATAAAGCGCGAAGTTGAAAAAGAGACCAAAATCCCGGCCTGAATCTGTGATGGGCCTGCATTGCCAGAAGTGGCATAACAGATAATACAAGGATGCGCGGTTTCAATAGATAACCGACAATACTTGGGATGTAATCTGTTGTGATTTTAAAAACGTTATGTATTGTATATTGGGCTATGCATAACAAGCCTTGCCAAAGAGCCGAAAGATGCCGAAGAAGCATCTGCCGACTCTTTTGTTTGTCGTCATGAAATCGGAAAATTCAGCAGATACTTTTTTGGCTAAATTCCTGGCAATGCTTGTTATGCATAACATTTCAAAATCAAAACGGAATACAACCTAAGTGATGTCTGTTGAAACTGCGCATCTACTGTTATCTGTTATGAAACTTAAGACAGTGTTGGCCCATAACAAATCAGGCCGGGCTTTTCAAACTCGGCACCTGGCATTTTCCACCCGGTTGTCCGGGTGGAAAATGATTTTTATATACGAGTTCAGCATGTCTCCTTATCTCTAGATCGAACCTCTAATCAACTTCAGATTAAACTTTTGTTTTTCACAAATTTTCCGGTTTTTGCCAGATTCCGTGCGAACTACTTGTCCAACAAACAAAAATATGTTCATATTCTTATTGAGCCTCACTCCTAAAATCGATTATTGCATTAGCTTTTAAAAACATTTTTTTTTTTGTGGCCCTTAATTTAAAACCCCTCCCCCACCCCTAAATATAGGGCTACAAAGCACATCTTCGAACTTGACCTATACTTTGACCCAAAGAGAATGCCAAATATGTTGATATTCTGATTGAGCATGTCTCCTTACTCCTAAAATCGATTATCGCATTAGCTTTTAAAAAAAAAATTTTTGTGACCCATATTTGAAACACCTCCCCTTCCCCTATATATAGGGCTACAGAGCACATTTTCAAACTTGGCCTGTACTTTGACCCAAATCGAACAAAATATTTCAACTCCTTCGAGAGTTATCGTGCTAACAGATGGAAAACTTTTACGAAATCAAAGGTATCCCAACGCTTACGTTTTCGGATCCCAAAAACAGCAGCCGTGTTTTTCATAATAAGAAATTCATAATAAGCATCTCCCGGTAATTAATATTTATAGTTGTTAAACTGAATTTATTTTGTGGCTGGTTCGTTTCTTGGCTTTACAGCCTGGAGGGAACCTTGCCAAGAAGGGCCGAAATAGAAGAGCCACCAAACTGGTATCAGGCATGAAGGATGTCCCATACAGAGAACGCTTGCAACAACTGAAACTACCAAGCTTGGCGTACAGAAGACGTAGAGGTGATGGTGATGATGACGACAAACTCACACAAAATCAAGTCTTGCCTCACCTCTACACCTCTACAAATCAAGCCGAAAAAACTCTTCGTGGTCCTAGTAAGAAGATTCCAAAGCCATTTGCTCACACCAGGACCCGAAACCACTTCTTCTCAACTAGACTGGTGCAAAACTGGAACACCCTGTCAGAGGACACAGTCAGTTCACAGACCGTGGACTCATTCAAATCCAAGCTTGACAAGGAGTTGGAAGCGAAACCCTGGAAATACGAGTGGGATGCTCCGGAATCCTCTACCAGACACTAACCAAAAGCCAGTCCCAACATCAAATGTGACTAACATCACTCAAACCAGCGACAACCACAGGAGAACCATCCACCTTTGTCGCTGGACAATGCGATTTAAGGTAATTTAAGGTAATACCGCTGGAATAAATCACAGCTAACTTATCCGTTTTCAGCCATCGACAAAAAGGACTCAATCACCTTAGGCTGAAGGAATTCTTGCTTCGACTGTCAGATTTTAAACAAATAAAAAAATTTGAAGTTCCTCAATTTAGTTTTTAGACACCGGCAAGATTTCATTCGATGGAGAAGCGGTGTGTACAAAGTGGTGTGTTAGCATCGTTTTTGTTGCATGATGGTTCGATGGGTTTAAATCACTAATTTTAGGAAATTAATCAAATGATCTAGCCATGAAAGTCGGCGGTGTCCTGAGAGCCCTCTCAGGCGAGAGCTTGCTGCGATTTTTGTTGCGTGAGGCATGTACGTAAATCCACTGACCGGAAGTCAACAGCCACTCATGCTCAGGTTCAGAAAAAAATTTAGGGAAACACGATGGACAGTACGGACCTTATTACCCCCCATGAGACCCAGAAGGACTATATGCTCATCAACAAATTCTTTCCAGATTAGTTCTTTCTTCGCGGCTTACTTTTTTTAAAACGATACATCTCAACCCATGATCATTTGTGTCAAAAAATTATTTCCAGATTAATTCTTTTTTCACCGCTAGATGCGCTGGCATAAAGTAAATAATGACACGCTGCTTCTTAGTGTACGTTTATCCAGATTTTGTTTGGTTACTTCCAATCCTCTTAGGCCTAGCCATGTTTAAAACTTCATAAAATTCCTCTGCCTTTATTTGTTCTTTAGGCTACTGCCCGCATTTTCATGATCCCCATGAGCCAATTATCATTTTTGCCTTAAGGGTTTTTCTTACAAATGAAGTTCTAGCTTCTTTAAAGTGCGCATCTTCACCGCAAGGTCGAAAATTACTTTTTATAAAACGATACATCCCAACCCATGATCATTTGTGTCAAAAAATTCTTTCCAGATTAGTTCTTTTTTCACCGCTAGATGCGCTGGCATGAAGTAAATATTGACACGACATTACAGCCAAGTTCAACAATAAAATACTTTTTCTCTAGCTCCCTTAAAGTGCGCATCTGAACCGCACAGTCGAAAAGTACTTTCGATCAGACAATACATCTCAACCCGTGCAAGTGCCATATGAGCTTACAGCTCTTTTTTGGGCATGGTGGGTAAAGTCCATGTGTGGAAACTGGAAACGGGTCTTTTGGTGATCTGTAAAATTGGCTGTCTTCATTAGGAATTGAAATCTCCAGTGTTTCGTCATTTTAAAGGCCAATTGCCTCTTGCCTTATATTATTACGTAGGTTACACTGAATCCTAAGAGAGCCTCTGTCCGACCAGTCCTTACACCTACATTGAGCAACGTGTTCTGAAAAGAAGTATTATTGTATTAGATCCTTACTTGTATATTCTCTCCCATAGGCCGCATGGCTTCTTTTAGGCGGACATGCAGTTTGTTCCAGGAATTATAACGAATCTGATTTAATCTGAAAAATCTGTGTAGGAATTATTTGTAGCTAGCTGGTAAAAGAGCGAGATTCATTGTCAGTTAGATCCCGACAGCATGGAAACAGACCGAGCTTGGCTACATTTCTTTGCCTGGTTGGTTTTATTTTAAAGAGAGATAAGATTAAAAAACTAACAAATTTATTCAGAGTTGACTTTAAAAAGGGTTTCGGCTTAACCAGCTACAAAGTATTCGCGGAAAAGCTAATTAAATTTCCTCCCTAAGTAATGAAAAGGATTCCTTCGGGAAAAAAAGCAAAAACTAAGAAAAAGGGAAGAAAAGACTTTGTGTGTAGTCCCACAGGGGTCTCTTTTGGGTCCTCTCTTTTGATGATAAATTATACTGCAGTAAATGACGAAAACCGTCGGAACTATGTAGACGATTTGAGTACTGTTGAAATTTGTCTATATTCCCAAATGAGTCGGCTAACGCTAATCTAATCTATATTATAATTGGTGGCCATAAAATGCCGTACTCGCATCTCCTAAAGGAGTGTAAGCTGGAGCCCCTTTCTGTTCGTAGAGGACAGCTGTGCCAACGTTTCGGAACAAATCTATTATCCCACCCTGTCTACCGAAATATGCTTCCTCCACCTTTTAAACCGGAAAGAAACAGACCTCCAAGAGAAGCAGCTATGAAAGTACCAAAACTCACACCTGTCGTTTGTAAAACTGAAAGGTACCGTAATAGTTTTGTGCCTCAGTTTACTTTATATCATAACAACCTTACTTGATTTAGTGTACTTATTGTATGACAATTGTATATATGTATTAGTTGTAGGTTAACGACAAGTGCCAATCAATTTGCTCGCGCATGAAATGTTGTGCCGCATTTATTTTGAAATTAAATTAAAAAATTAAATAATCATCCAAGAGGTGGCAAATAAAGTACAGTATAACGATATGAAAGAAAACTACGTTTCTGTTTTACAGAAAACCCTGCTTTCAAGGAAGAAACACCAGCAACAGTGAAGGCCGAGAAAATTTAGTTACTCGGTTTTACCATAGCCCTAATTCTAAAATAGGAGCGGCAGTGCCAGTACATTCTGAAACTTGTCAATGCCGGATTGTTAAATCTATAACTTTAAACATTTCTTATATGAGAATACTTCAATGAGACACAGTACACGACTTACACTTCTTTCGTGCTAGTAACCAGTGCCTGTTTTAGATTTTTCATTGTCCCAAGAACAACGAGAGGAAAATTTTCTTCTCAATATTCCGAGTGAACCGACACTTTCCTACTCCCCACGTTTAAAAAATTTAACCCCAAAACACTGTAGGTGCGCAAAGAGGAGCTTGCACCGACTTTCGGTTCAGCCATGTAACTCACTCCCAAATCCTGCCACGCCCTACCAAAACGTCGGAAACTGACGAGAACAACTGGCTTGGGTAGTTCTAGAGTGCCCAAACTCTATTCTGTACCTAAAAAACATGCCAGACAGCAGAAGTCTTATTTCAGTATTCGTAAAACTTTTTCGCGAGACATGATTGATTCATGAATGTATATTGAAAAACTTTTGTCAATCAATTTGGTTCCCAATTTGTAAAATAAAGTTTCCATCTATCAATTCTTTTATCAACACCCAAATTCCTAAGCTTAGCCTTCAAATCTAGCCGTATTTCTTCTTACAGAATATAGAACACGTCCCCGAGCCCACTGAAAATAGGTCAGAACGTATGACCTACATGACTCTAAGGGATATGACCTACCGAGTGCCCCTAATAGAGTAAAGTAGATTACCTGCCACCAGAAGCCGTAGTTGAGGAATAACATTTCAACAAAAAGATCTTAACAATCTGTTAGGCCACCCAATTGAAAAGTTGAAATTAGTCATCTTATTCCACAAGTAAACTTGCAATATGTGAATATGAATGTGTTTTTATAAGTAGTGAACTGATAGACAAAAATGCTCCTCAGCCGGGATTTGAACCCAGGCCCTCTGTTTACAAGACAGACGCTCTACCAACTGAGCCTTCAGACGGGATCACTGTTCCTATGGCTGGCTTCTACCAGACTATTGCAGTGGTTTGCGAACTCTGTTCACAAGCCCCTCGGTAGCTCAGTTGGTAGAGCGTCTGTCTTTTAAACAGAGGGCCTGGGTTCAAATCCGGCTGAGGAGTTTTTTTGTCTATCAGTTCACTACTTATAAACATGTTTCCATCTCAAGGGCGTTCTTCCCCATTAAAAATTATATATTTGGTTTTATTTGGTTTTCACCATGAGACCCCGTCTTGTGGGTCCTGGTTTGTCTCCGTGCCTCCGACAAGGGAGTCCTAGACTTCTAAATTATATTCGAAAAACTCTTTATGGTATTGGTCACGGTACAAGTCTCTTGTGTAAAGTGCCATCTATATTAATATGAATGTGTCAAAGAATAGACCCTTTTGAAATTGAATTTGGGACTCGGAGTACTTTAACATGCAATTTAAAGGGACCACTACCATGTGTTCTAACAATAAGCATAGAACAGGTATTACGTTGTTAAGGTATTTATTGCTTACTGTAAACAGTCTCCGGGATGTTTTCACAAAAGAAATCGACTAAAAACGGGAACGGAACGGAACGACAAGGTGCAGGAGAAACGGGACCCAGAAACGGAAATGCTTCTTAAAAGCGGGAACAACATACTTAAATCTGGAACAATGCACTATGAGGAACACTACTAAAAGGAGGAACGCTGTAACCTACTTCCTTTTTTTAGTAGTTTCATTTGGTACGACTTCCAGACCATTCCCGTGCACATGAGCACGAGGGGAAGGGCCCCTGTTCTTTCATTCCAGTGCACGATCCCTGTTCTAGTAGTCATGTGTCTTCGCTTAGCCGCTAGCACGCAGTGCCCTTGTTGCAGGAGGAGCAAGTACTAAAAACGGGAACGACAGGATCCCCGTCCCAGAACCAATTACTATAAACTGGAATGCTATCCTGCCAAGGGTCCTGCATTCCCGTTTTTATTAATTGGTTCTCTTGAAAGTGAAGCGTGCTAAAGAACAGGGGTCCTGTCGTTGCCTTTTTTAGGGCACTGCGTGTTATCGGCTAAGCGAAGAAACACGGCTTCTAGAACAGGGTCGTGCACCGGAATGAAAGAACAGGGGCCCCTGTACCTCGTGCGAATTTGCACGGCAATGATCTGGAACTCGTAACAAAACAAACTTCTAAAAAAAAGGAAGGATGGTGCAGCGTTCCCGCTTTTAGTACGTTGTTCCCGTTTTTAGTACGCAATCCTCCTACACGGTGTCGTTCCGTTCCGTTCCCGTTTTTAGTCGATCCCTTCCAAAACCGGAGGCATAAGACCAGAACTGAATTTTATGTGATGCGGAAGTTCTAACTGGCTTGATAAACTGTGCGAAGTATATGATTAGAACTTTTAATTATATATACTTCGTTAACTCTTCCAAGCAAAGCCTATATGGCTAATTGTGTCCATAGGCTATAGACTAAGTGCATACCACACAACTGGACTGCAAGTAAATTTTCTTGTCAAAGCCAGAAAGCATTTCTTTTATCCTCTGAGATTTGTTCTGCTCGTCGCTCTTAGTTTCTACTTTTTATTCTTGTTGTTTTATTAGTTTCGCGGTTCTTCATAAAGCATATGGGAACCGCAATTTGAAATTTAATTCCTTGTGAAATCCAGAATTCGATAAGTTTAGCTCAGTTCAAGGACTGACTAAAGAAACATTTATTGATGGACCACCATTGATAAAGTTTTACTCCATTTTTTGTAGTTGATTGGTTGATTTTGGTACGACAAGCATTGTTTCCCACTTCTTGTGTGTTATTGTTGTTGTTTATCCTTTGCTTTCTTCCTTCATTTCTTTTTGTACTTCCTCTTTCAGTTTTCGTCTATTTTTTCAAAAAGTATGTGCAAATTAATGTAAAGTGCAGTTCTGTTTTTACTGCCCCCACAGGCCCATTCGGGCTTTCCTGCATTCAGATGCATGGATAAGTAATTAAGTAAGTGTATTTATAACCCACAAAATGTTTTACAACATAAGAGTGTGGAGTAGAAGAGATAAATAGAAATAAAAAGGATGTCAAGAGAATTAAAGGTGTGTTCCTGTAGTTTAGCATGTAAAAGATGGTTTGTATAATAAAGAGTATTAAACCAAACTAAAAAACTAAAAACTTTTCTTTTCTTTACTTTCTGTTCTCTTCTTTTCTGTTTTTCTAATTTCTAGCACAGAAGTTGCTCCAACCAATCCTCAGGCAGTAGCTTTGGGACAGAGAAATAAATGCTGTCCTTCTTTTTTGTTGTAAACAAATTAAACTAAACTCAGATTGCCGTTAACAGGTGCTAACTTTTAAGCCTATCCACAACAAATAATCTATGGCGCAAGAGCCGCGAAGCTTATGGTAATCCCTGATGCACCGAAACAATTATGAAGATTATTTTACCTTTTTATTTTTGTGACACTCGTGTTTTTTTTTCGATAAAGACCTGTTATTAATAGCTACCGTTGCCAATCCTACATCTCCCTCTCCGACATTCTACAAGCGACTGAGGGCGGAGATTTAATACAACACCGACACCTACACCCCGACACTGCCCTCCTCCTCCGACCTAGTCAGCTATGTTGAACTCTCTGGTGACGGTCGGGATTAGTCTGGGATATCCGGTACTCCCTCTCTATCTTTCATTTGTTCCTAATTTGTACAATATGCCCAGCCAAAAAACTCTCTGTTGAAAAGAGCAATCCCATATCTTGTCCGCTCATTCTCATTATCCAGGGTTTCAATGCGCGGATCCTTTTGCCGGGTGATATGTCACGCTTACTTCAAGAAACATTGCCGCTTTAATACCTATTCAACTTCATCCGATCGACATTGCTTCTCAAGAAACTGCCGTTTCGTCAGACGGAAAAAATTCATTCAGTTTCGGTCAATTTGCTCTCCTCTCAAGTTCTCGGTATATACCAGGTTCCTACAGTTTTGTCCGTCGAATCCGAAAGTTAATGGCAGGACATCTGTCACGTTAGTTTACCCATATCTTCCAGTCAGTTTGATCCACTCTTAACTGTGAAAGTACAAGGCCCGTCTATGAACTCGGCCCCACTCTTGACCAACTTAACCCGTTCCAGAACTTCTCACGATAATCGAGAAACGGGCGAACAGACCGGCAGACCGACGGAGCCACAAAATACGTGCTAGAGATCTGTGCTTTCAAAATATAAGAAGACGCAAACTATAGACAAATATTGTCCGTCGAGATTCTATTCTGCTATGATGCACTATGTGTGTCACGAAGCAGATTGCTACAGCCTTTGAGGCATGATTTTTTCTATCTTTTGTGGAAATTAGATCTGTTCGTATTTCCAAGCCTTTGCTGCCCATTGCTGTCGTTTCTCTTCTTTGAAATTATCAACAAACTCCGACTGCAAGATTAGGGAATTCTAAAGTGGGACGATTCCCATTATGTCAGTGAACCAGAAGCAGCTGGAAACGCCACGCCATTATAAGACTTGCACTATTCAGCTCAGATGATATACCGATTGCTTTTCCGTTGCCCTCTCCGCTGATCGAGAGCTGGGATAATTGTAAATTTTAAAGTCATTCTAGCGTAGCTAGAATCTACCCGACCTCCGAATACATTCTCATACAGTGGCCGGATAAGTTCGAATATCCTTTCTGCCAACCAAACTTTCTTCCGATCCTGTCGCCCGTCCTCTTTTTGCTGATATTTTTCTTTGAAGCTTTTTCAAGTTTCTGATGAAAGTGCAGAACATTCAGCAAGGAAAGCCTGAGCGTCTCTTCCCAGCATCCAAATAGAAAACGTTTCCTTATCAGGGGTGGTAGAAGTTGCCATCCTTCCGACAGGCACCCGAAACTAGCTAACTACTAAACAGTACATTGACAGTTGAAGTAAAGTTAAACAACCAAGATGAAGACAAGAATACGGTAGGGATGATTCAAGAGAAGTAGATTCTTTCTTTACTTCTGTCTATTTTCTATATTCAAAGACTCGCAGCAGAACCATCGGCTTCGGTGTCCGTTGACAACATAGCAGTGAAAAAGTTGAACTGGCCTGCCAGGCCTGGGGCAAGGACAGGGGCAGTCACCGAAAGACTACTTTCCTCGTTGCTGGACCGTCACCCAAGTTGTATTGCAAAAGTTTACATTATATTAGGCTGTCAAAATGCCAGTGGCGTGCATCCCAGTGACACGAGTGAGCCCGTTACCTTCTTTTCATCTTCAATTAAAAACATAAACGAAATTTCTTTTTTCGGTAGGTTACTCGGAGAAAATGTTACATTGCGAAATCCAAAAATTTTTTTAATGCAGTTATTTTTGACAGTGCAAATGGACACCTCAGCTGAATTCTGTTTGAGCTGTATGTCGGCATTTCTTGGCAAAGTCGTTTTTCTGCCTGAAGGAAAGGGAGGCGGACCCTGACGAACCTTGCCGAGAAGTATAAAGTATAAATAACTATAAAGCTCAAATAAAATTCAGCTGACGTATCCAACTCTCAAATAAAAGTCAGCTTGGGCTGAAGGAATATTTATGTTACGGTTATTCTAAAGCCCATTATTTCGATTTCTATTTCTCTATTTGAAAACAAGTTACGTATAACTTTACTGTTGGATTATGTACCAACTACAAGGTCCAATTGAAAATAGTTGTTTTCAATTCAAAAGGAAACAACTTTTTCCAATAGTTTACAACTCGAATTATTTTCCGGGTCGTTTTGTAGGTACACCACATAAGAAAATCGCAGACCCCTCAAACATAAAATTATAAAACTGAATTTCAGCTCAAATTTTTTGGAAATGAATGGGCTTCATTTTCTAAAAGATAAAGTTTGTTACCGCGAAAAATTTTAGCCTTTTCTTGCTACTTGTGCCATTTTCGAAAGTCAGTATTTCATAAGTATAATACAAATAGATTAAACAATTATTTTAATTATAAATACAAATCTGAATTTATAGAGGTCGATTCGCTCTTTAGAATGATATAAGGTAACGTTGGGTTTCGACAACTCTGCCTCTTTGCTAACTTTGCCATTTTAACCTATATCTCGCAAATTCCCCAACGACGAGGTTGCACACTACAATATTCGTTTTGAGCTTCATTGACTAACCCTGGAGCCAAGTATCCAGGGGGGGGGGGTGGCCAAATCCCCCCCACCCCCGAAACATACAAAAATATTAATTTTTTCCCCTCTGATCTACAAAGTAAAAAGTTTTTCCGTATAAAGATTAAAGTTAACTGCAGTATTTGCTATTCGGACTATTTTTATCTCTACGCAGATAATATTAATACTAAATACAGATAAGATGAATCTGAGTAGCAAATACTGCAGTTAACTTTAGTCTTTATACGGGTAAACTTTTTACAGTGTATATGTTTTATGTACTTTTTTGTCCGACCAGCAGGCCCCCCCCCCCCCCCTCTTGAAATAAATTCCTGGATACGGGCCTGCCTGAAGCACTTCTCAGCTTTTGCATACCTTCCATCATGGGTACTGTGATTTTATGCAAGAAATCAGCAAGATACAGTATCTGGCGCCCCAACTGTAAGTGCCGAACGATAAAGGAAGTTTGGTGGGCGAAATGACACAAGGTCTATGTTTTATTATTTTATGGTTTCAAGCGGAACGACTCTAAATTAGAACGAACTTTCACAATTATTCTTAACCCTAATATTCTTGATGAGACATACTATTTTTTTTTTTTAGGGGGGGGGGAGGGTACGCTTTACATCCTTAATCCATAGCCTAATGTCGATCCGATTGGCATTAAGGTTTGTGGATGTTAAGAGCACATGAACCAGAGAAGCCACTTATAGAACCGGACGAAGTCCGGCCAAATGCAAGCACCATATGAGCTTGCTGCTCTTGTTTTCAAGGTAGTACAACAATGATGAAACAATCGATTTCGAGCTTTACTACCCCTCTTCTATCTTCGGTCACGGTTTCTCTGATGAACTGTCTCCCGCTTCACGATTAATAATTTAATTTGTTCCCGAAACCCTTCCAATTCATCACAACGAATGATCTCCGACCATTCTTTTCTCGCATGCTAATAGCCGTGAAATCGCAGACTTTCACCATAAATGCAGCATGAAATGAAATCTATCTGCCTCGGAATAGATAAATCAATCACCTGGTGGCTCATATTGACTGCACGCGGAAAATCCAATATGGAAAAACAAAGAAGATACCGGTCCCCGTGTCAATGGCACCACCATCTATTAGTAATTAGATTAATGACTGGAGGGTGCAATCGAGAGAAAAGAAGATCGCAAGCACTATGGATAATTTTAAGGCTCACTGAGCTTTGCTAGACCAGAAAGAGGCTAGAAAAAGGACATTGAAATTAAAAGGCGTCATGCCTAATATTAAAGGACTCCTCTTGCTTATCCTGCTTTTTATAATACGTTTTATAATTGGAAGCTTAGAAAATCCCCACCTTTCTCCGTGGTTTCGTTTGTGTCTACCAATTTTTAGCACTTATTCGGCTTTACCGAGTTTTACATGTTACGCAACGTAACGTTTGCCGGAACCTTCAACGTCCTTTGACTCCTGTTTCACCCATAAGGATTTGAGAATCTTATGCTTCTGATTTTTTTATTAGCTTAGTTTTCCGTCTTTTTAACCGTGGCGAGCGTGTTCCACCCTCATACCAATAGTAACTATTAGTTACTATTTCCGTTCCAACCTCACCAAAAGTTACTACGCTGACCGTTCCAACCTTCTCGAAATAGTAACTAATAGTAACTATTTGCTTACCACGCTCGGGAGCGTAGTAAGTGTGGTAACTACAAATCTCTGAATCGTGATTGGTCGGATGCGCCCGTGGCATGATAATCTGCGGGAAAATAGAAAAATCGTTCCAGCCTTGACGGCAGAAAGCCAGAATTCGTGACGTCATGCGTAGTACCTACGGTAAGTAGGATGGAACACGCTCGGTGTGTTCAGGTTCCAAATGTTTTGCGCCCAGCAGCCGCGTCAGAGAAAGGCTGGATATAGTCGACAAGCATTAACAAGAAAACCGCTTAAAGTTCAATGGGCACATCAAACTACCCCAATCCCACTCTGTAACAACCTAGGAACAATGCTTACCCCCTAGATCAGCAGCTTTTTCAGCCGTTTCCTCTCTGTGATATTTCAAAGCGTAAATTTGTCTGCCAGTACATGCTCAGTTTACCAGCTTGGACAAAGATAAAAGTGATGTTTCTTATAATACTTAGTAGATCTTTATTTTATGCATAAATCAGCTTGTATAATTCAGATTTGAACAGGTTATTTGTTTTTGAATGATTTTTTTAGATATGTTATTTTTAACAAGCTTATTGCATATTCGGGTGCATTTTATAAAGCAAGTTAATCAAGCTTCACAACACTATTCCACAAAGAAAAACTTTTAAGCTATAGAACTTCTGATGAAACACTAGAACAATCAGGTAAACTGCATCTGCGGCACTGCGGCTTGACTTTGGTGACATCTCAAATATATCCTTTTCTATCAAGCATTGCTGGGAGTTTTTGAATTTCCTGCCACGGTATCCCAGCTCCTAAGATTTGGATCGCCAAAATGCCAGAGAGGTAAAGACGAGGGATAACAAGAAACGGCCGTTTTCGTAGCGCCTTCTAAAGGAAGTCGGAAATGTTTATTTGTGAAGCATTTAATACAAAGTAAAGCATTAGAAGTGTCCATTGTGCTTTAAGTGAGGTGGAAAGGGACAATCTCGGGAAATATTTTGTGCGATTCAGGGATGAAATCAAATTTGCTTCGTAACTCTAGAGCCTATAAGAAGGCACGTTAGAAAATTGTCCCTGTCCCTCATGATGAAGCTAAAAGGCCCTTTTAATTTTCATGCCTCTTTTTGTACTCATGCTTCCTACACGTATCTGGTGCCGTGCCAGAATTCGTAATGAGAGAAGATCGAGAGAAGATAATGAGAGAAGATCGGTGCCGTGTCATGCCTCTTTTAGTCAAACCCGACGCCAACGCAAAGAGAACATGGGCGCATCCCAATCCAGAACAATAAGACCAAAGGTTTCGATGGGATCCCAAAAATTTAATATTTACAGACAATCGGGTCTTGTAGCGGTCCAATGGTAATCATCGGAGAAGACGACGTTCCAATATGGATTCAGCATGTGAGTTTACCCCTATAGCCTGCGTCATGTCTACTTTGACTAAAGTTCCTGCCTTACTTCTGCCTTCAAAAACAGATTCAGCGTATCTCCATACCATCCATATCTCCATATTCAACTTGACATAAAACTTCAACTTTTAACAAATTTTCCGATTTCAGCAGGATTCGTGGTGAAATGTGTCCAGGTATAAAATGATTGTCATACACGAATTCAGCATGCCTTCTTACCCGTAAATCGAACACCTAATGAAATTCATGTAAAACATATACTTTTAACAGATTTTCCGGTTATCGCCGGATTCCGGGCGATCTACTTGTCCGGCGACAAAATAATTTTCATATTCGGTTTCACAATGTTTCACTATCCTTAAATCGAACCTCTAATCAACTTCAGATTAATCTTTTCTTTTTGACAAACTTTCCGGTTTTGGCCGGATTCCGGCCAATCTACTTGTCCGACGAGAAAATCATTTTCATATTTTTATTCAGCACGTCTACTTAGCCCGAAATCGGATATCTGATCAAACTTGTACTTTTAACAAACTTTCCGGTTTTGCCGGATTCCGGGTGAACTACTTGTCTGGCGAAAAAATGGTTTTCATATTCGTGTTCAGCATGTCGTCTTACCTCGTAATCAACTATCTCATTAGCTTTTCAAAAATCTTTTTTTCGTCCCTTAATTTGAAACCCCTCCCCTTCCCCTAAATATGCAGCTATCGGGCCCATCTAAGAACTCGACCTTTCCCTTGACTCGACGAGTCCTTACACTAAGTTTCATCAAAATTTCTCATTCCCTTCGAGAGTTGTCGTGCTGACAGACGGACGGACGTACAGACGGACAACTTTTGCGATGTCATAGGTATCCCTCCATTTACGTTTTGGGATCCCGAAAACTAAATTGGCAATCTGGCATGTAGTACTTTTCCGTAACTTCTTTGATAACAAGAAGCCCCACGACTTTGCATAAAGTCGGGGAAACGATGACAGGGCGTTATGACGAGCGCATCGCACTCGTGTCGTGCAGTCTGGCGTCATCAGAGCTATGAAAGACATGCATGCTATTCTTCGAGCAAGGTCGAAAGTCGTCCAATGTGACAAAAAGTGTACTAATTTGAGCAGTTTAGAATTCAATCTACAGTTTCCTGAAGTCAGAATTTTGAAAGGAGTCAGGTTCTAGCCCTTAAAATTTTTACAAGGCTGTCATGAACGCCCAGTCCAAAACCCCTTGCACTTGTGTCGATGATGGCATCAGTTGCTCAGTGATAGTATATGCTGATGACATTCTGAACCCTAGTCGTGTTACAAATAAAATGGTATCAAAAGTGCTTTCCATTCACTAGTTATGGCACTTGCCTAACGGCCAAGTGCCATATACCGATCACTTTTCGTCGGTCGGTCGGTCGGTCAGTCCGGTGTTTGCGAGTTGGGGTACTTCAAGATGTGCTAGGACTATGAAACTTGGCAGGCATATCAGGGACCCGATCAAACTAATCTGGAAATAATCAGTTTCCCGATCCGACCATTTGGGGAGAGTGGAGGGCGAGGGAATCCTGAGAATTTAGTAGTTTTTGTCAAACCCCTACCCCTTTCTTCACACTAGTATAGCTCTGAACGTGGATGACGTCATTTTCTGCTTATATCTATGAGCGTCTCCGGAGAGAGCTAGTGTTATCGACGGTCGAAGGGGTTGGTATATGGTTCAAGCTTTATGTCACACTTTTTCGAGTTAGGGTACTTCCAGATGTGCTAAGATGATGAAACTTGCCAGGCATGTCAGGGACCCGACTAAACCAACCTGGAAATAATCAGTTTCCCGATCCGACTATCTGGGGTGGGGGAGTGGAGGTCGGGGGAATCCTGAATGTTGAGTGGTGTGTAACTTTCGAACGGGTGATCAGATTGGAATGAAACTTAATACCTGAATATATCTCTGATTTTCGTTGAGGTCCACCAGATTTGACAGATATGGGGAAGCTGGGCGAGGGGGGGGGGGAGACCGGAAATCCCGAGAAACGGTTAGAATGGAGGGGTCGTAGTGGAACTTGCTGGGAATAACAAGCATCTGCTCCAGATAAATCGTTTACTCATTTGGACTGGATCCGGAGACTTGGGGGGTAGGGGTGGAGGGGAGGGGAGTTTCCCGAAATTCCGATGATGGCGGTTCTGGGAATTTTCATGAAGAAACTTGGAGGTGTATCAGGGACCCGATCCAACTGACTTGTAAATAAAAATTTACTAAATCCGATAATAATGGGGAAGGGGGCAGAGGGAGGGGGAATCCGGAATAATAAGTCATGCGTAACTTTGGAACGGGTGATCGGATTTGAGTGAAATCTTGTAATTGACAGAGGACATGTCTCTGGTGATCTTGTTCATGTCCGAACCGGATCCGACAACAACTGGGGGGGGGGAATAAATGACCGACTTAGACTGGAGAGATCGGGATGGAACTTTGTGGGAATGACAAACAGATGCTCCGGATGAATCATTTACAGAACCGGATAGGCTCTGGCGACTGTGGGGGCAGTTTGACGGGGGGGGGGGGTCCGGAATTCCGGTGATTGCGAGTAAAGGTATTCCCAGATGTGCTAGGACGATGAAACTTGGCTGGACTATTAGAAATTCTATAAGTTTGGCTTACAAATCGACACTTTCCGAATCCGACCATTCCTGAAAGTACCAACCGTGACCGCAAATTAAGAAAAATTCTTTTAAGCAAAATATGCATTTTCATGATCCCCATGAGCCCATTATCATTCTTTCCTTAAGGGTTTTGCTTTCAAATGAAGTTCTAGCTCCTTTAAAGTGCGCATGATCATTAGTGCCACAAGGGTTTTGCTAAAAAAAAAAAAAAAAATTCTAGCACCCTTAAAGTGCGCATTTGACCGAAAAGTGGAAACAAAAAATACTTTTGACCAAACGGTATATATTAATGATCCCTAAGAGCCTGCTATCGTTTTTGCCTTAAGGGTTTTGCTTACAGATGCATTTCTAGCGCCTTTAAAGTGCGTATCATTACAGCCAAGTTCAACAATAAAATACTTTTTCTCTAGCTCCCTTAAAGTGCGCATCTGAACCGCACAGTCGAAAAGTAGTTTTGATCAAACAATACATCTCAACCCGTGCAAGTGCCATATGAGCTTACAGCTCTTGTTTTAGAATATGCTATACCATTGGACTTAAATTCAAAAAGGGAAAAACGGAATTCTTGATGTTTAATAACCAGTCGAGTGAGCGAACGATCATCGACCTTATAGGATGCAAAGTTCAGAGCAAATCCAGTCTGACCACTCAAAAATTACTGATAGCCCATTTGCTGCTCTTCCACACGTTCGTGTTTTTCCCCTTTCTGGACCATCTTCAGTTATGAAAATCTTTGTCCAAATTCGTTCCATTTCTTTCGGTTTTGTAAATATTTGCGACGCCTCCCCTCCTGGAGAAGGAACAGCCATCCCATTGAAAAGTTATTGGGCCCTCCTGATCAATCTCCAGGTTTCATATATGAAGTACTGAGAGTTACTGAAGACCAGGAAATACAGAAAGGGTTTGGAGGCTTAACCTAATGGTTAAGCTTAATCTACCAGCGATTTATTTGAGGTACTGGATCCGACTGAGGGCGGATTGCCTACGACTGATGCACGGTAGAAAAAAAATCTTTCATTAGAAATAAGAAGAATCCGGATGGGAAATATGCGTGTCCCCTTTGCGGTGGTGAAGATGAGGATATCGGTCATTTTCTAAGCCGGTGCCAAGAGCTTTCGGATCTCCGTAGCGAGATTTCGGTGGGGTTATCCCGACACTTCCTGGTCTCCTGAAGTGTACATCAGCCTAGTCGATTAGTAAGATTTGTAGGTTTGTATCTAGAGCGCTGGAATATAGAAAGCTTCCAGTAGATTAAATTAATAATAAATACAATTATTATTATTATTATAGCTGATCCTTCGACTGTCCTGAGATCCATCAACGATGAAGGAAAATAACTGTGACCGCCCATAGAGCTCATGATGTTCCGGTTTACTGAATTTTAACTATTTTGGTTGTTGTTAGTGCGTTGTTTCGTTTTTTTTTTCATCTTTTACCATACTCTGTCTTTACGTAGACGGGTTATAAATAAAAGTTAATTTAATTTAATTTCATAGTGAAAAGATAATTTCTAGTAAGAGTTGTGCTTTAAACCATAAAATTTATCTGAAGAGCTTAGCGGTCTAATTTTCCAACGTGTCCATATAGTACAGTTGCTGCAAAATTCAGTTCAAAACCCCCAAAGAGAAACACATTGTAGATTTATAGAACAGATCCAAATGCAGCAACCTGACGAAAAAATATCGAATTTGGCAATTTGCTATGTTAAGCCATATTTTTTAATTAAAGTTTTAAATATTCTTTGAGCCCAAGCTGACTTTGAAACATTTATTCAAACAATGTTTGCAACGGATACGTCAGCTATGTTTTTCATCAGCGATATTTCGGCCCTTCTTGGCAAGGGTCCTCGTCAGGCTGTCAATCTTCTGGTTCAACTTCGGGGAAGGAAACAAACCTGTAATCTGTAATTTAAACCTGTAATTTGATTACAGGCTTGTTTCCTTCCCCGAAGTTGAACCAGAAGATTGACAGCCTGACGAGGACCCTTGCCAAGAAGGGCCGAGATATCGCTGATGAAAAATCATAGCTGACGTATCCGTTGCAAACATTGTTTGAATTAAAGTTTTATTTTGTTCTATTCTAACAACGAATCCGAAGACTTGCAGGGAGTGTCTGTGACACACAAACCCTCTACCAATTTCTGCTCTAAGTCCTATAGAGAGTGTTTAGAATATTTGTTTCTTTTATTTTGTTTATCCATCTCTAATGTTCTTGCGTCGTTTACGATGGGCAATAAAAGCTAAATTAATAAGGTCCGACTAGATTTATTTGCTCTAGGAGCAAATAGACATATAGTCTCGACTAAAATCAACAAGATACGTTGTATCTCATTGGTTTGTACGGTCCAAACCTCCGACTGAACCGATCAAAAACAACCAAATGGATGGGGCTTAACGTTGAAGAAAAATTAGAAAGACTGGTTATGGCTTAAGTGGCAAAGCACGAAAAGATCTGTAAACAAATGAGCTATTGAGATGAAAAAAACCGAATAGTGTAGGCTCTCCGTTCTGCTATAAGTGATCCTTATGGTTTCCAAGATTACAAAGGTGAGATGATTAAGGGGCAGAAAAAATTGTCCAAGTTTGACAGAGCAAGAGCCTGTTGAGTTAGCTGGTCATTGTTGAACAAAGCCTAGCATAAAAAAGAAAAAAAAATTTATACTATTTATTATGCAAACAAACTTTTACATACTAAACTACATGAACACACCTTTTGTAACCGTGTTAATGTTCGTAGAACAAAGCAAGTTCAACCAGACAGAACCGTGCTATGTGACAGTGATCGGGAATCAGGCACCCAGGTCAACCTCTTGGTGTTGGCACAATCATGAACATTTGCACTTACCTGTGATTGGTGAATAAATGTTCAGATATAGACAATCCTCGCTTTGGCTTCTTAAATACTTCAACAGTCGATTAAAATAGCTCAACCGTCCTCTCGAAACGGACTTCAGTATTTCTTGCTCACTGCTGACATCTGGAAGGACCTGTGGACACACAGGGCCAAACCTATCCATATTCCTCACACCATTCCAACTCTGAGGCACTGCTGTTGGTGAAAATCGCAATGGCCCAACTGGGGGAGAAGCATATGGTATCCCAAGAAATGCTTCCACTGGTTGGAGGTCCTTATTTGGGGGTACTACCAGTACACCTTTCACGGAGCCGTATTTCATCTTCACTGTCCTGCCACTGATTTGACAGGATACTTGTAAGTATAACAGCATATGAAGAACTAAGCAATAGTGCCACATTTTTCCTTACAAGATACTGAACTGAACTTGTTATTTTCGAAACACGTCACAGCTTACTCCTAGGGCAACTTTGCTAGATTACGGCAACGCCGCGCTGATCATAGAATTCAAAATGCCTGGATTCCATAGTCAGAGACTAGGTCTGGGATTTCCGGCAGCGTTTTAATTTTCTTGTGCTAAGATACCGTTTTATTATTCAAACTGTGTCGGCACATCTGGCGTCATATAACTTCAGCTTTTTCGATTCTCTCTCGTTTACTGCTTATTTTCTTCAAATTCCACTCATTTTGGAAGTTTTCTTCACTAACAGCTTCTCTGTCTCCATTGAATTTCAAGTGTCACTACAACCACACATGCTTGATAATAACTGAGGACCACGCTTCCCAGGAGTTTATTTCTGTGGTGGAATTCCTAAGTCACATAGAAATTGCCAACTATTTTCTAAGACGCGCGCCAAATGTCATTCCCGGAGACGCGTGTCTCCAGCCATCACCAATTAAAGGATCCACTTGTTAGGTGAGCTTGTTAGTCTAGAAGATTCCCTCCCTCTTCTTTACAAGAATGTTAGAAAGTCAAATGCCATACCAGGAAATTCCTGGGAAAACCAGGTTGGCAAGTCGACAAAGACACCAGCAGTTCAAAAGTTTTCCCTCGTGCGACTTTGGTTTTGTGGCATTGGTTAATCCGGAAACAGTCGAACCTGATTCCAACCGATTCTGCAGATCAGATGAACATTTTGCTAGCGGAGATTTCGAAATTTGTCCACCCTTCAAACAATAGTAACTATTAGTTACTTTTTTCGTTCCATCCTAGTATAAAATTTCTACTCTGACCGTTCCAGCATTCTCGAAATAGTAACTAATAGTATCTATTTGCTTGCCATGCTTGGGAGCGTATTAAGCGTGGTAACTGCGAATCTCTGTATACTGTAAAAAGTTGATCCGTATAAAGATTAAAGTTAACTGCAGTATTTGCTACTCGGATTCATCTTATCTCTATTTGGTATTAATCTTCTCTGAGTGAAATAAGAATAACCTGAGTAGCAAATACTGCAGTTAACTTTAATCCTTATACGGAAAAACTTTTTACAGTGTGATTGGCCAGATTACGCCCTGGAGCTGCCATAGAGTGTTATTTTACGGAAAATGTAATGCGTTCCAGCCTTGACGCCAACAAGTCGAAATTCGTGACGTCATGCGCAGTAACTAGTGTAAACAGGGTGGAACACGCTCAAAGACACCAGCGGTTAAAAGGTTTTCCCACGCGCGACTTTGGTTTTGTGGCATTGGTCATTCGGAAATAGTAGAAACTGATTCTATCCGATTCTGCAGATGATACACTTTAAAGTAAAACGCAACGTTTTTTATATATGCAACGCTGCCGGCCCTATGAACCAGTTTTCAGAATTTGCCAGTTTTTTAGTAAAGCGTTTCTCCTATAAACCGTTTAAGCGAATCCGTTTCAAGAGAAAACGTACCGCACAAGAATATGTTGCAGGAGAAAGTGTTTCTATTTGCAAAAGCGTTTCTTAGAAAACTGGTTCAAAAGGCCGGCAGCGTTGCATGCTGAAGGGTTGCAGCTACATAACATTTCATCGGGAATTCGTGCCAGAAGTACACGTGAGACATAATAATGATCCAATGAAACACAAGCTGCCTTCTTCTGATTTGGATAGTCTTCTGCGCGATAACGTCTGACCTGCCCGTTTGAAAAAACGTGAGTTTTCTGAAAAGGCTTCTTACTGCAGCAATCACAGAAATTCCTCTCCTATCCCTATCATCATTACCATTTATATACATGTATAGTCAACAATAATGACTTTATAAGCTATTATTTTATTCATTAAGAGTTTAGAAGACAAGAGCTACAAGCTCATATGGCACTTGCAACGCTGTATCAGAGGATGAAAATAGGAATTTGCCAATTCCTGCGTTAGTTGTGTTCATTTGTAAGCAAATCCCTTGAGATAAGAATGATCATGGGTCCTTTGAAATCGTGAGAATGGATCGTTCTTAAAAACTATTCTATTTATGCATTTGGCTGTGATGATGCTCACTTTAAGGGCGTTAGAACATTCATCCGTAACGAACACTCGTGCACAAATGATGATAAGCTCATCGAAATCATGAAAATATGTATTTTGCTCAAAATAATTCTTTTTACTTTCAGGAAATCACAAAACCATTGAGGCAAAACAGATCATGGGCCCTTGGGGATCACGAATATAATTATATTTTTTGGTCAAAAGTGTTTTTTTTACTTTTCGGTAAGATATGTAATTTAAGGGTGCTAAAAATTCATTTCTTAGCAAAATCCTTGAGGCATAAACGATCATGGGCTAATGGGGATGATGAAAAAGTATATTTTGCTTTAATAGTACTTCAAGGGATGGTCGAATCTGAGAAATGAAAGTTTCTAAGCCAATCTTGTTAAGTCTCTGATTGCGGATCTGGAAGTACCTTAACTTGCGGTGACCGGAATTTCGGACCCACACCCCCTACAACTCCCCCAAAGGTGCCCGAATCTAGTCCGGTACTGTGACGTATCTATGGCTTGTGCCTGCTTTTCCCACCAAGTTTCATCGCTCCACTCTAAGGGTGTTACAAGATTTCCGGTTCTCCCCTCCAATCACCCCCACCCACATTCATGGGATCTGGTCGGAACTGATCTCGGAAATTTGAGATACAAGGCTTTTCCAAATATCAAGTTTCATTCAGATCCGATCACCCCTTCGAAAGTTATACATGCCTCAAGACTCCGGATTCTCCACCCCCCCCCCCCTTCCCACGATGGTCAGATTGGGAAACTGACTATTTTAAGCCAATCATCTCAAGCCTCAAATGGTCAAGCCAATTTTCATCGTCTTAGCCCCCCTTCCCCCCCCCCCCCCCAGGGTCCGAATCCGGCCCGGTTCCGTCGCTGATGTATCTAGGGCATGTGCTTGTTCTTCCCACCAAGTTTCATCCCAATCGCTCCAGTCTAATCGTGTCACAATATTTCCGGTTCTCCCCTCCGACTTCCCCCCCCCACATTCATCGGATCCTTTCAGGACTCGAAGTGGGAGATCTGAGACACAAGATTGTTAATGTAAAGTTTCATTAAGATCCTATAACTCTTTCGATAGTTATGGATGCCTCAACATTCCGGATTCTCCATCCCTCCATTCCCCCCTCGGTGGTCGGATTGGGGAAGTGACTATTTCCAAGTCAGTTTGTTTGGGTCCCTTATATGCCTGCCAAGTTTCATCGTCTTAACTTTCTGGAAGTACCCTAACTCGAGAACAGTGAACCGACAGACCGATCGACCAACAGACCGAAAAGTGATCTGTGTATGGCACTTGAGCAAAGCTGCAAGTGACATAAGAACTGAGCTATTCAAGAAACCATGGATTATAATAATTACATATAACTTTGGACGCTTCGGAAACTCGTAAATAAGGCATCAAGAAAACAATCACACTACGCTAATCTTCGAAATAGCTCATCAAAAATAATGACAGTAGCTTATAAGCATAAAGATTGAGGTCAAATTGGTTTTGGAAAGGGAAACAAATCATAGTAAATCACGTCCAGTTAAAATCATGGCACAAATAAAACAACAAGAAAAAAAACACAGTAAGTACTTCCACTTCCAAGCGGACTAGTTTCTATTATTCCCCCTATGTCTCACCATCAGCACATCTGACAGACATAGTAAAATAGCTCTCAGGTTGACGAGTAGGTAGATCCGACTTATAAGTATGTCTATAGACACACATAAGTGTTGATTGTGTTGATTTTGAGACAATGGGGGACTAACAGAATCTAGTCCACTTTGAATGCTGAGCCAGAATAAGGCGAATTGATAACTTGAGACTTATCAACAACAAAAGCACAACACAAATTCTTTTTAGAAGGAGCATCAGTATAACTGACAGCATTTGAAACATTGTACTTCTTTCCTTGAAACTACCAGGATAATATTTCAGGATCTCCCATCATAGCATACAGATTTTCATGTAATTATACTCTGTAGCCACAGCATTCTCTTATTTCTTCCTTTCCACTTGAAAAAACTCTTTTGTATAGCAATATAGTCAAACTGTTGGTAGATGTAGGTTGCAATGGTAAAAAACAATTCTCTCATTCTTTGAGTCCAGCCTCTCAAATTGAACATAAACATAAACTTCTGGGTCAGAACCAGAACAATTTGCTTGACATAAAGGTTGAAGTTTCTGAATTCCAGCAATAATTTCATCAGAAGCCTTCTTACTGACTGTGTGGAGATATTGAAGCTTAATACTGAAGGTTAAAAAGATGAGATCCTGTTATTTTAAATATGCGAAGCACCTGCTCCACTTAACGAAATTATGTCATAACCATACATTAGCGGAGAAATTCAAAATTCAAGGTGCTAGTGTGACCCTTTGGGATGTTTCCTCATCGCTTTCAAAAATCATGGACAACAGGGCCCAACCAGCGCACGAAGTCGTCCACTGCTTCCTGACCGAAGATTAAAAATTAAGTAGCCTATCTTCTTTCTGCGTGTTTATGTGTTTTGTTTATTTTTTTTATGTTCTTCATTTACTCTGCCTTTTCAAAATGGTGGGTCATAAATAAATTACTTACTTAAGGAAAAGCTTTGCTTCTTCCCGCTCAACTGTCACATCAGAAAAATAGTAACAAACATTTTCTCCAATATCAGTATCATCAACAACAAAAATTGGGAATTGAGATGGTATGGGAGGCTGAGGGATAGGTAAAGGTTCAGGAAGGGATGCAGTATCAGAAGATGAAGTAGGATTAAAGACCCCAAGACAAGACCAGGCAAGACAATGGGGGATTCACAGTATCAGAAGGATGAACCAACTGGATGTGGACATCCAAACTTGACTTACAAAACTACTATACAAAATCTTTTCTGAAAAAAAAAAGGCAGAAAAGCGTATCTCGATCAATCTCCACATGAACGAAACATCTATCACCTAATGTTTCTCGAGAAACAACTCACTGTAGAATTTATAACGACATTGTTTACACCTCAACCTTTCAGGTGACACAGCATATCATTCACCAGACTCAGTCTACCACAAATCTGATTTTTGGATACCCTATGCCAAACGCTGGGTATATCTAGCATTTAGCATAGCCTATGCCTAACGCTGGATACCCTATGCCAAACGCTGGATACCTGTTGGTAACCTAACTCTGACCTACCTCAATAGAAAGGAGTTCTGATTGGTTGATTTTTTAGCTTCACTCAAATCATCAATATTTTACTGGGTTACAGTATCCAGCACCTGGCATAGTGTATCCAGCGTTAGGCATAGGCTATGCCAAACGCTAGCCATATCCGGCGTTTGGCATAGGGTATCCAAAAATCAGGGGTTTGTGGTTGACTGACCAGACTAGGCTAAGTTCTAATGCTGATTTGCTGGGTTTGGTCAGGTAAGTTAGTCAGGTGAAAGTAAAACTGATTGGTATTAAATTAGATTGGTATTAGAAAGAGTTCAGAAATTATTCACAGAATTATCAAAAGAAATTAATTAAGTGAATTAAGAAATCATTTCTTCACTAAGCTTATGCAAATAGGATTGTAGCTTATGAGCCAGTCTAGTACACTAGCCCCTTTTCAGGCACGGTGCTCAAACGTCTAGCACCATGCCTGGGTGCTAGACGTTCAAGCACTGTACCTTGTATTTCATGTATGGTGCATGGATTTCAGTATACAGTGCATACATCAAAAACACAGTTTCTGTCATCACAACTGAGCACCAGCTCGGACAGGGCTAAAATTAATACTATGAATTAGAGACAATCCTTTATATATTTTTCACAACAAAAACAAAAGGGCTCTTATGATGATGGAGCTGAAAAACCTAACAGCACCCTATCTATTTTCCATGTATTTTCCCTATCTATTCCCCAAGAGCCAATATTCTGGTTGGCTGCTAGGTAGAAAAAGCTGAGGCATAGGACACTTTGCATGCAAAACCCTTGACTATGTAGAAAAGAGGTTTTTCACATCTGTCATCAGCCGAGCCCTTTTGTTTTTGTTGTGAAAAATATATAAAGGATTGTCTTTGATTTCTCTAATTCATGGCAGTAATTTCAGCCCTGTCCGAGCTGGTGCTCAGTTGTTATGACAGAAATATTGTTTTTGATGTATGCACTGTATACTGAAATCCATGCACCATACATGAAATCCAAGGTATAGTGCTTGAACGTCTAGCACCCAGGCATGGTGCTAGACTTTTGAGCACCGTGCCTGAAAAGGGGCTAGTGTACTAGACTGTTATGAGCATTCAGTTTGTCTGAGACAAGCTACAGTAACCAAGAAAAGCTTACGAGCATCCAGTTGGTCTGTGACAGGCTAACAAAGAAAACAAAAACAGAGATTAAATTATTTACTTACTCTGGCAGAACTCCAGAATATCTTTGTCCTTTTCGACAAATTTATATAATGATGTGACTACTCAATAGTGATGAGTCACAATTCGCGCACTTTTCAGTTTGAAAAATGGCACGACAAACAAGAAGAAAACGGAATTTTCTTTCATGGAAGGGAGCTAACAAAATGAGTTTAACAGGACTTTTAATTTAGATTCCCGAGTTAACAGATTCTTATCGGCGTATGATGACAATTATGAGCCTGTTAATGGTAGAAATGTTGCCAACTAGTTCAATAATATTTTTCTAACAGAGTTGTGAAAGTAAGATGTTAATTGCTTTTTTAAAGAAAAAATTAGTCTTTTCTACTTTTGATTGGCTATGACGCTTTATGCAAAACCAACCAATAGAAAGCATAATTCGCTTTTGTAATAAGAGTTTGAAGACTTTAAGCAGTAATATCTTTTCAAACACCTATGCGAAAAATGTAATCATACGATCAAAAAAAAGTTAGGATACCTTTTCCAGCCAATTGCAGGTTCACAAACGCCTTTACGTGAAGCGTGTTCTCGACGTTCCCTGAGGTCTCATCTTAAGGAGTAGCCGCGTTTTTGTTTGTCCCGGGGAATCACTCTCACTATTCTCCCGAGTCCCCACGGGCGGGGAGTGCTCTGATTATCATCACCATCGTCAAAAAGGACTCCCTTTCATATTCGGAGGGGAATCAATTTTTGCCAGTGTTTGTGCAATTTAAAATTAATTAAAAAGAATCAGAATAAACAAATCCCAAAATAAAGGGATCTAGTAATTTCGTCAACTGCACATTCTTTTTTTCTAACAAAATCCATTTTAAAAGGAATCTCCGTGTTCTCGTTGTTTTCCTAGGCGGAGTCCGCGTGGAGTGACTCCCTCTATTCTCGCCGTTCCCTTCGATTCCCCGAGGAGTCCTCGGGGAACGGCGAGAACACACTTTTAGGAAGTCCCGTATCTCACAGTGTTAAGTTATTTCGTTTATGCCCTTTTCTGTTTTCGGGAAAGTTTGATCACTTCGACCGTTTTTTAACGGTTATTATGTTTCCCTAAATTATATATAAATTATTTCCTGTTGAATGACCTTGGTTGTCGACCAAGCTACGCTCTTTTCTTGGCTTTTACCTCATGAACTTTATCTATTTACCCCAGAACCCAATAGAACATGGATATCAAAGTGATGTTGTAAAGGTTAAAAGCAAAGCGATAACAAGAACAAGAATCGAGAACAGGGGCACCACGAATGGGGGGGGGGAGGTTGTCCATTCAATTTGTGGAAATAGTCAAACGGATACAGTCAATACAAAAACAAAGTTTTCAATCTTCAAAACAGTCGATTTTTCGTCAAAACACGCATTATTCGTAAAAACTGTCGGTATCTCTGCTAAAACAGTCGGTAAAACGACCAGCCAGTCGGTAATTACATTCCCCCCCTTCCCCGAAGTATTTTGGCTGGTAATGCCTCTGATCGAGACACATAATTTTCCGATTGTAGTTTCCGATTGTAGAGTTTTCTGAAACTGAATTGACGAATTCATAGCCTCCTCAAAAAGTTCGAACTCAGGGTTCAAGGTCCATAAACGTTTATTGCAGAAACATTTTTGCAACCTATACTTTGTTCAACGGATCTTAAAACAGTTCTCAAAACAGTTTCTTTTACAAAAACGTTTCACAGAAAATGTCACAAACTAGCCATCAAGCTGAAACTCTTTTTGTAAAAACGTTGAAGTGGGCAGATTTTTTATTTTTTTTCAAGATATAGACCTTCAATTAAACCGAAAAGGAGTCATTTTGAGCCTTCATGACCATGTCGTAGCAGAGGAGAGCCAATAGAATTCGGTGACGCAAGTTCGTGGGAAAAAAAGACCAGGGTAACGTTTTTGTTTGAAGAGTTTTCCAGTTGCAAAATCGAACGAAAATAAATTTCCTTTTCTAGCGTTATATGTATTACGTTGCCTTTACTCTTACAAATACCCCCACAGTCCACTATCTTTTAACCTGATCTAACGATGTATGCCTTTTCTAAAGCTCAGAAAGTAAAGCTGGGCAAAGGAATCCGTGTCATTTGCAACGTATTTCACAAAAAGAGGGGTATTTTACTTTACAGTGTAGTGGTAGCGGAGATGTCAAATGGGGAATAAGAACCCGCCATTTTCAAACAGCAGTAACATTTAGACCTTTTAACGCTTATCTTATAATACCAATTTCTTAGCAAAAAAGCTTAGGGCCATGACAAAACTAGTGAGAAAAGGAAAAAAGAAAGATTTGTTAAAAACTGAATTCTAGAACTAAAGAAACATTCACACATCATATATGTAACAAACTTTTGCTCTGATCAGGAAGATGTAAGGATCAGTGACCCTTGGCTCACACTGCTGCAATTTTACCTAAACTTTTTCGTTTTCCGGCATAGAAATAAATCGTGCGACAAGCAGTGAAACACTGCGTTTTGTCACAGGGTCAGGTACTTTGAAAAATTTCAACTCGTCCGAGATAACCAATGTGATTGTTTGGAGGATAAAGAAAAAGCAAGAGATTTGTTAATATTTGTTGATTTTTGTTAATTTGAAAGTTGCTCTACCTTTCTTCGGAGTAAACCTTCATTTAGCCCGATCTGAACTAGGTGACATTTGAAATTTGACTCCAGTTCCCATAACGTCATAGTCTTCACGGACTTCAAATTAGTTGAGAGGTCATCTCCTTAAGTTTTCTTTCTTTCCTGCAGAATTGTCTTACTTTTCCAGCTTCCACTGCCTTTGTAAAAAAAATGGAGTGGTGAACTTGTGCTTCGCTGATTTTTTAAATATGTGGTTATGCGTGATTCGTACTGTTAATGTGTGTATTTTCCTATGTATACGGCTACGGCTGAAGTAAATAAATAAATACAAAATAATAATAAAAAATTTAACAGACTTTTCATTTTTTTCACTTTTTCATTTTCTTGTTTGCGTCAGTGTTGCTGTGTGAAATATTCATGACAGCTTACGATTTTATTGGGTGGTCACCCACTTCGGACAGGTGAAAGCTTTAGAGGCGAAAGCCTTTCTATTGCTTTGTATTATTATATAATGTAGCAGTATATGATATGATGTGATATATATGATATATGTTTGGTTAAAGCCCGAGGGCCGTCGCATACAAAACGAAATACAAAACAAATATAAAACAAACATCAATTCTTCTAATAAACCTTATCCACAAAAGCTCTTCTCTTTGCTTCCAGCCTATCAGCCATAGCCTCCCAAGCTGCCTAATCCCAAACAAACTTTTCTACCAAACCTTCCCCGAAAATTTGCTCCCCAAATATTTCAACTCTCAAATCACTAAGTTCCACACATTCGCACATAAAACGAAACAAATTCTCGTCCACACAACCACACAGTGGGCAGAAGTAAGGACCACTATGTTTACTTGTAACCAGCCAAATGCGCATGGAGACAGTTGGTGTAAAAAGAAAAAAGAAAAAGCAGCTCAGAGAAAAATTAACATGAACTCACAAAATCGACTGAATTTCTAATTTCTAAAAACATCCAAGAAAAACATGAGCTGGATGACATGATGTACGTAATGTGACTCAGGCCTTAATGCGCTCCAATTCATTACCTCAAATTGTCATTGTGTCATATCGGAATCACGAGCTCGACGACCATTGAAACCTCTCTTTCTGTGGTCGGTAGATTACTTTCATGACTTGCCTCGCCTTCGGCTCGTTACTTTAAATGGCCGTCGATGTTGTTTCTGATGAGTCGCTGTCACTACTCCACACGTAAGTTCTCCCACCCGTCATTTCACCCACTTCCAAAATCGGACAGTTCGCCCACCTGTAAAATCAGCCACCCGTATGTTGATCCACCCGTCAGTTGACCCACCGTCAGTTCGCCAACTCCTGAAATCTGTCAGTTCGCTCATTCTTGAAATCCGTCAGTTGACCCAACCCTGAAATCCGTCAGTTTGCCCACTTCTGAAATCCGACACTTCGGCCAAACAGTTGGCCCGACATGGCTAGATTGTTAAGATCCATGAAAGAAGGGGCGCGATCCCAGGAGAATAATCAGAAGGAGCGAACTTTTTTTTCGTTTAATTAGGGTCAATGAAAAATGCCTTTGGCTGTGACTGTTCTGTTTACGTAAAGAAAGGGAAAAGATTCCGTTGACGTGAAGATGGGCACGTGATAGGTGAGGTTGTAACAATCTTTGTAGCTTGATGAAGAGGTTGTTGCTAAGTCATGCGGAAGTTAAAAGGTTTTTACCGTGATGCGGAAACAGATCTATAGAAAGTTCAACATCCTAGGTAGACTAGACCTTATTTTTCGTCGCTTTTTCTGTTACTTTTCCTATTCGAGTACTCGTGCTGGAAAATTACATAAACATTTAGTCAGAAATATTGAAAGCTTGTTGCTTATTATTGTTCTGAGGCAAATCCGAACGGAAAATATAAAGGCCCACTACTTATATTACTAACTCCGTTAATATATCTTATATTGCTTATACCGATGATATACTGGTTGATAAGTCTAAGCAAGACCGGATCAAAGAAGTCAGTTTCTTCTGGTTTAGCTGCTTTCGACCGGATCGGTCTGGCTCTGTAAAGCAACAAATGCAAATATATTTCTTTCACTTTGTCAGAGCCCTTGTTCTTTCAAATAAGTCTATCCCCCTTGTCATATCTTTTCGTGGTTCGGCATCCACGTTACTAACAAAGAGTTCCGGTCTCAAACTATTCCTGATGAAAAAGAAAGATTCGGGTATCATACTCGGCGATCGTTGTTAATCGCGGGAAATAGAATAAAAAAGTCCTTGGTAAACTTTACAGTAGTTTCACTGATCGTTCTGTTTTATTTCTTTCTGGCATCTCCTCAGTTTTAAAGAAAAAATCTTCATTCCCTCCATTCTTCTTATTACTGATATGCAAAATTCCGCCTTTCATTACCCCCCTTGGTAGAAAAACAGATATCTGATTTCGCGTTACTAGTTTCCAGATATTTTGCTGAAACTTTCGACCCTAAGTAGAAAAAAAAAAAGGTTCCACAACGTCCCATCTCAGCTTCCCCGCACATCATGGCCTTATCCCTTCTTCTTTAGTGAATTTTATTGTTTTTTAGTATCTTGTTCAGTTTTTTTTTCTTTTTCATTGTTTGTACTCCGCTATTCTGTCTCTTCAGCGGGTTATAAAAACAAAGAAAAGTAGCCTACCAACTGGATATAAATAGAACATCAGCTGTGTGAGTTTGTAAGAGATATTTATTTCTTTAGCCGACGGCGTTCAAACCTGAGACCAGAATGTCCAAAAGCTAGACCACATTTTCGTGGATTTGCAGAGAACAGCTGTTCGAGCCTTCAGCTACTTGTGCCGTTACCCAGGGACGAACACAGGGTTGCCGACTGCAATATCTATTGTCGGTTTTTGGAACCCCATGTAATAAGCGGATATCTCTGAAACAAATCAAGCTATCTTCGTGAAAGATGGTAGTTCAAGAAGGTTCAGGTTTAGCCTACAGCAGGCTCAGGTTGGTTCAATTTCCCCAGATCATCCAAAGTGAGAAATAAGGCACTGTCTAGGGAACCGGGAGTCGTACTTTATGTCCTACGGGCTACGGAACCGGTAGTTCTCACGGAAACCAAACCATTTGAGCTGCGATTCCGGGATCTGACGTCATTAACTAACGGAAACTTGTACGTGCTGGCTCCCGTTCCGGTAGTAATTGAAAATGGCTCACGGAAACTTCATCGCACCAGCTGCTCGTTCCGGTAGCCTCACGGAATTGTGTACTCAGAAGCTAGGGAGCCGGTAGTTGATACCGGAAACTGTATAATTGGAGCTTCTGTTCCGGTAGTGTCTATGTGGAATATAAGACTCACGGAATAGTTTGGATGAGAGCTAGGATTCCGGGATTTTCACGGACTTAGAGAAATAACATGGGAAAAAATTCACTACCGGAACCCATATATTGAGAGCTAAGGTACCGGTAGCAATAACTATTTGCTTGAAAATGACCAGCTCACGGATACAGATGGCTAAGGGCTAGGGTTCCGGTAGTGATGAAAAAAAAAATTGAACTCACGTACCCATGTCAGTGCAGACAAGGAAACCGGAAGCAAATATTTTTAACTAACGGAACCCAACTTCTGCTGGCTGGGGTTCCGGTAGGGCAAAAAAATAAGATGTATAACTGGATTCAGTGAGCTGTACCGGACTCAAAGTCCATATTGACACGCGTCCATGAGTTTTAATTTTAATTTTTGGCACTACCGGAACCCCAGCTCGCAAGAGCAGGGTTCCGTGAGTAAAAAAACTTCACTTCAGGTTTCCTAGTCTACACTGACATGGGTCCGTGAGTCCTATTTTTTTTATTTTCGTCACTACCGGAACCCTAGCCCATAGTCACCTGTGTCCGTGAGCTGGTCATTTTCAAGCAAATCGTAGTTGCTACCGGTACCTTATTTCTCAATAAGGTACCTAGCCTACTTCAAAGAAGTTTACGGAGGTCTTGTTAAAACAGTGAAAGTAACAGCGACTTTCCGGTAGTGAATTTTTTCCAATGTTATTTTCTCTAAGTCCGTGAAAATCCCGGCATCCTAGCTCTCATCCAAACTATTCCGTGAGTTTTATATTCCACGTAGACACTACCGGAACAAAAGCTCCAATTATACAGTTTCCGGTATCAACTACCGGCTCCCTAGCTTCTGGGTACACAATTCCATGAGGCTACCGGACGAGAAGCTGGTGCGATGAAGTTTCCGTGAGCTATTTCCAATTACTACCGGAACGGGAGCCAGCACGTACAAGTTTCCGTTAGTTAATGACGTCAGATCCCGGAATCGCAGCTCATTTTGTTTGGTTTCCGTGAGAACTACCGGTTCCGTAGCCCGTAGGACATAAAGTACGACTCCCGGTTCCCTAGACAGTGCCGAGAAATAAAGCACGTCAGACAAATGATTGCTCTTGCAGTAAACCGAAATGACCAGAGGGATATTTAAAATCCTCTTGGTTCAAAATACCGACGGCTCATACTGTACACAGGGTGCTAAAATCGTCCTGGGACAATGGACAACGAAATTATAAAGAAAAAAGTTAACCACTGAACCGCCGATTTCAGACACAGAAGCCGTAGTTGCGTTTTCAGATACCATGTTATCTGTTACCACTGTAACTGGGTCTGAAATCAGTCGTTTTAGTAGTTATCGAAGTATCTGATACTACGGTCTGAAGACGTTTTCTCAGTTCGCAGACGTTACCTTGCCAGATACCACGGTAACTGCAAAAACGTCTTTTGACCGTGGTGTCAGATACCACGGTAACTGCGAAAACGAATTTTGACTGTGGTATCAGATACCATGGTATCTGCAAAACGGATCAACTGAGTTTCTTATCTGTCAGTAAAAGCTTGGAGTGCTTGGAGTTAAAGTTGTGGCTTAGATTTAATTCTGGATATGGCTGCTATTTTGCTTACTGAGACGTTGACATTTGTAGAAATTTTTAGGAATCTAATTGGCTATGGTTTTGCTGTTGGAAAGGGCTTGGGGTTGGAATTTTCTTTCACTGATAATGCCAATCCAGTTCTAGGATCCCGAAACTTCACGGATACCTATGCCTTCGTAAAGTTTGCCCGTCCGTCCGTCAGCACGATAAGTCTTATGGAGTTGCTGTCAAAGAGTCTCAAAAATGTTGCTTCGCTCTCCAGATCTGTGATCTTCAGATCTGTGAGGGCTAATATATTAATTCGGAGGTTTTGTAGATGAGAGGCTTCTTCTAAGACCTTTCTTTTCAGAGCTTACTGTACTCCGCTGTACTGTTTGCCACTGGTGTGTAACACGAGAGTTAAGTGTCTAGATACATTTCGGGTTCTATATAACAACTCTTTCCGGTGGCTACACCGACTTGCATGGAACTGTAGTGCCTCTGGCATGTTTGTGGGTGAGGGCCTTCCTTCTTTCAAGGAACTTCGGCGTCGGGCTATCTTTTCTCTCCAGACCCAAATTCTTTGCTCTCGAAACCCCATACTCGTGATTCTTTCGAGTCCCCGTATGAGACTGACGTTGGATGTGTGGTTACTTCGGAACCGCGAACTTTACGCGTGCTGCGTAGAAGGCTCGCAATCTTAAAATGTATTTTGTTGTTCTTTTTAAGCGTTGTATGTGTAATAGCTTTAGAAGCCGTAGTCGAAGTTAACTAACTAAATAAATAAATAAAGAAGTTAGATACTTCGATGAATCTTTGTATAGGGATCCATTGGGACACATTTCATAGATGGTTTAGGTAGCCCTATATTTAGGGGAGGGGAGGGGTTTCAAAATTAGGAGCCAACAAAATATCTTCAAAAGTTAATGATATTTGAAAAAAAAAAAATTTCATTTGTCCAGATTTGGTAGGACTTTGCAACAAAAGGAGTCACAAGAAAAACTCAGATTGAAAGATTGATAGAAAGGGAGAAGAAATAGAAGAATCTGAACATCGCATCATTTAGCTAGGCTAACTCATTCAAAAGGGTACCCTGCTAAGAGGGCGTGAATGCAGAAAATAGGGAGAAAGGCTTACCTAATCTATCAGACACTGCCGCACTTGTAGTACCGCTTCAAGTATCAATGTTTCATATCTTCAAGCAATCTTTATCATTATCAGCAATTTAGGAAAATTAGTATAGCCTAGTCGACCAAAGCTTTTCTTCTTGCAACTGCATGACAGCAATTTAACAACACAAAACAAAAGAAAGGTAATAAACGCTAACACTAACGAAACAGAATTGTTACTTCCGAATAATTAGTTTGATTTTTCTACACATTTTCAACTTACAAGCAAAATTTTTTTTTTTTCGGTTGAATCTGATGATGAACTATACGATAAGCCTCCCCATGTCGAATGCTTCCGAGCAGCACCCACTAGATGCCCCAGCGGTCGGATCGGGTTGCGGCCTCACCTGGCGCCTTGGATGGGGGGAGGGGGGTAGAGACCATGCAAACGCTCGAATGCTTAGGATTTAACTCCTTTAAGGAACTAAAGTGGACGGATTTAAATTGGCAAGAAAATAAGGAACAAATTTTACACCACAAAACGGCTACGTCAGCTACATTTTATTAGGGCTAAAATCTGGCCCTTGTTTGGCCCACATGAATTAAATTCTTGAACTCGCTCTACTCTCACCACGCTCGATGAAGCCTACATTTGTCTGCGATTGTGTGAGGTCTGACAGTAGAGCAAAAGCTGATTGCCAGACACGTCCCAACGGCTACGTCAGCTACATGTTATTAGAGCTAAAATCTAGCCCTTGTTTGGCACACATGAATAAAATTCTTGAACTCGCTCTACACTCACCACGCTCGATGAAGCCTACATTTTTCTGCGATTCTGTGGTCGGAAAGTAGAGTAAAGCCGATTGCCAGACACGTCCCAACGGCTTCGTCAGCTACATTTTATTAGAGCTACAATCTAGCCCTTGTTTGGCACCTCTCACCACGCCCGATGAAGCCTACATTTTTTTGGGATTGTGTGAGGTCTGAAAGTAGAGCAAAAGCCGATTGCCAGACACGTGCCAACGGCTACGTCAGATACATTTTTTTAGAGCTAAAATCTGGCCCTTGTTTCGCCCACATGAATCAAATTCTTGAACTCTCTCTAGACTCACCACGCTCGATGAAGCCTACATTTTTCTGCAATTGTGTGAGGTCTGAAAGTAGAGCAAAAGCCGATTGCCAGACACGTCCCTGGCTCTTCTTCTCCGGGAATACTCTTCCCCCGATAGTTCTTATTTCGTAGGGTCTTCAGGCGCAAAAGGAATGGCGCATTATACCTTTCCCCGAGGAGCAGATCCTGCAGCATCTCCGCTCTAAGGACTCCCAAGAACTCAGTTTTCCCAAAATGGTTAAAGTGAACTTACCTCTGGATTACATTGAGCAGTGGCATCAACAAAGAAGATTAAGGAAGAATTGAGGTGTGAACAAGTGGAGGAGACGTGTGACAATTACTGGATATACACCCTAGATGTAAATGCTGAAGCTCCTGAATGAAAAGATTATGTCCAAGAAAGCAATATCTAACTGATTTAACAGTGATCTGCAGGCAGAATTGAATGTGGTAAGACCAGGAAGGCATTTTGGGGATATCGAAGATGTGAGGTGCCAGTGGAAAACTACTAACTGAGGTCTACTGAAGTGATGCTGAAGAAACGGAGCTTGAAGAATCTAAATATTCACTTCGCCTGAGCGGAAATACTGAAGACGTGGCTGGTGCCCAATTGACGAAAAGTAACGTCGACGTTACTAAGAGCTTTTTGGGAACGTCTTTTCAGGGCAGAGCGACGTTGAATTTTCTAGTCCCCAACTGTGAACTGGATATGACACTAAGTTTCTGAACACTTGGTATTCAGTGCGGTGAAAACTCTAGGAGAATTACGAAACGAGAAGGATGACAATCTGAATCTCTAGTAATTACCTATCAGGCCGCAAAATGCAATCAATCATATTAATTATAGTTTTCGCAGTCGACTACACAACGTCCTTAGACCCATGGAGTACGTTCCCAGGCACCCGCCTAGTGACGACAAGAAAAGGCGTTGTGAGAGGACTCCAAGTCAATTTCCAGGATAAAACCTTACTGCCCATAGAGGCGTTCCTGGGAATACCGTACGCGTCATCTCCAGTTGGGACACTGAGGTTTATGCCTCCCGTTACGGCTCCACCTTGGCGGAACGTAAGATCCGCTGATAAATTTGGACCAGCCTGTCCGCAGCAGCTTCCCGATATATCAAACGAGACAGCGGCCTTAAAACGAATGCCAAGGGGAAGGCTGGAAACTTTGCGAAGAATGGAGACGCTTTTACAACATCAGTCTGAAGACTGCCTTCATTTGAATATATATACTCCTTTTGAAGGTGAGTCCTTCTCAAATGGTGACTTTTTGCTGTAGGTTATTTGAAGGATCGTGTGGGAGGATTTCATGGAATTTAACCTAGGGGTCAAATTTCAAGGTTTGTTTCCACTGTACTGTCAGAAGTTTCATAACATATAGCGTATAACACTTTAAAGATATCACATTTTCACTTAGAAATAAAGTCTTATGACCAATTAAGTTTACACTATTCCGTGCCTAGATCTCCAACAACACCTTCAATTGGTAAATATACTAACGGGAACGAAAGAAACAGAACAGATAACATCCCAAAGTGTTATCTGTTGAAACCACGCATCCTTCTGTTGTCGATATGTAACTTCTGACAATGTAGTATTTTTACCTATTGAAGGTGTTGTTGGAGATCTAGGCACAAAAATAGTATTAACTTAATTGGTCATAACACTTTATTTCTAACTAAAAGGTGTTATTCTTGAAAGTGTTATGCACAATCTGTTATGAAACTTCTGACAGTGTGCTCGTTATCGGAAATACTTAGGATGCAGACCTCAGGTCGAGTCAAAGAACAAATCTTCCACTAATGCTAATTCACCAAAGAATGGGCGTTGGTTCGATTCTAGACCGAGAAGAAATTTTACCTTTCGGTTCACTGCTGACAATAGTTGCATTTTTGCAGATACCATACCGATGAAAAATTTATCTCGAAATAGTACTATGAAGTAGTACAAAAAAGTAGCATGCAGTACTAACGATGCTAATACATGCTTCTACTTCAAGGCTACCGTGTTAATACATACTACTATATACTACTGTTACCAAGACCGAATGCTACCATGGCAAGACAGGATGCTATTGGATACTACTACATAATACTGGACCAGTCTGAGACACATTAAATGATAGTATTCTTTGCTATTACGTAGTATTTACATGCAACGTTTTCGTATTACTACCATACTACTACGCAGGCTACAAATTTTTCATCGGGATGGAATCTGCTACTACAGTAACTGGATGTATATTCAGTTGATGTTCGCACTTGCCATGGTATCTGATGCTGCGGTTGCTTTGCAAAAACAACGACTACCAAATCCGAACGTTTAGAAGTCAGCCCAAAAGAAATACATACCTTCACTCTAATCACAAGTACAAACTTCTTTCCGACCAATTGGACAAAAACGGAGGCACCTGTGTTGATCATATCTTCTTCCCCTCTATATTATTAACTTGCATTTGTTACCCTTCTAGATCTTGTATACCAACTCCTCCCTTACCTGACTGTTCACTGACATTCTCTTACTTCATGCTTCTTTTCGAAATGAACGCCTTGCTTACGTAGGTTGCAAATGGTGCTATAGTCAATAATTCGCTTTAATTTCTCTGTGTGAGCATAGGATGTACTGAATTAAACTAAAGCCCTTCCACTTGTTGCTGCGAAGGGATTTTCCCACCGTTTACAGATAACCTTTTCAAAGCCAGTTTCGAGTCCAATTTTCTTTGCTCTGAACAAAGCAAATTAACACTAGGGAGTAGCACCAAGACCAGAGCAAAAGAACACTAGGGAGTAGCCCCAGCACATATGCTTTCCAGGCTTCGCAAACGGGCTATACTCATAGCGCTGCCCACTACGCTTGCGGCATTTACAGTGAGACAAAATTGCGGGTTTAAAAATTTCTAGTAAAGGCAAGATGCGATCTGCATACATCAAAGAAACAGTGGAGGTTTTATCTTTTTTTTGTGTTCCGAAAATGAATTTATTGAAGCCAGCGGTGGTGCACGGCTGATTGAGTTTCAGTAGGGACGCTCACTATCGCTAGTGCTGATAGTGTCGCTGCTGTTCTGCTCAACAGCTATGCTTCTCAAACGGGCCATATTCATAGCACCGCCCTCTGTGCTTGTTTCATTTAATGCGAGACAAACTTGTGTGTTTAGAAATTTCTAGTAGAGCAAAGATGGAGGTCTGCACACATCGAGAAAACAGGGGAAGTTGTATCTTTTTTTTGCTCTCCTCAGAATATGAAGTTATTGGAACCAGCCCTGGGACACGACCGATTGAGTTTCAGCTGGGAAGGACGTCCTCTGTAGCTAGTAATGTTAATGTCGCTGCTGTTCGAGTGTGTGCCACGTTTCTCAGGTCTACTCCCCTAGTGTTATTTTGCTCTGCTCAGAAGCTAAGTTGTTCGTTATTTTGTCAATAGCGTATAAGTACTAGTGCTTTCATTTGTAGCTTGGCATTCCTTCTCAAAGTAAGTTTCCCAGAATTTCCACAGTTTTACTCTGCTCCCTAAAGTGGTTTGGAGCTTTCTTTTCATTTTCTTTCAGCTTTTTTCACACTTTCATTTATCGAAATTATCCTTTTCAGCATTGCATTAAACGTGTTTGCTGCTTTTTGGGATACCAAAGCGTGAGTGGAGGGATACCTATGACATCGCAAAAGTTGTCCGTCCGTCCGTCCGTCTGTAAGCACGATAACTCTCAAAGAGAATGAGATATTTTGATGAAACTTGGTGTGAGAATTGTTTGGGTCAAGGGTATGGTCGAGTTCGTAGATGGGCTATATAGCCCTATATTTGGGGGTGGGGGAGGGGGTTCAAATTAAGGGACAAACAAAATATTTGTAAACAGCTAATGTGATAGCCGATTATGAGGTAAGAAGACATGCTGAGCACGATGGTGAAAATCATTTTCTCGCCGGACAAGTAGTTCGCCCCGAATCTGGCGAAAACCGGAAAGATTGTTAAAAGTACAAGTTTTGTTTGAAGTTGATTAAATGTTTGATTCAGAGGGAAGAAGACATGGTGAGCATGATGGTGAAAATCATTTTCTCTTCGGACAAGCAGTTCGTACGGAATCCGGCCAAAACCGGAAAGTTGGTTCGAAGTAACAGTTTCATTTGAAGTTGATTAAATGTTTGATTTAGGGGTAAGAAGACATGCTGAACCCGATGGTGAACACCATTTTCTCGCGAGACAACTAGTTCGCCTCTAATTCGGCCCAAACCGGAAAATATGTTAAAAGCAAAAGCTTTATCTGAAGTTGATTATATGATAGATTGAGGGGTAAGAAGAGACGCTGAGTCTATATATGATGATCATTTTCTACCCGGACATTTAATTAGTCAGGAATCCGGTTGTACCCGCATTTTTTTTTAAGTCAAAGTTTTATTTAAAGTTGATTAGATGTTCTTTATAGGGATAAGGAGATACGCCGGTTTCGTATCTAAATTTTCTTTTTTTGCTGGACTAGTAGTTCGCTCAGAATTTGGGCGAAACCACAAATTTGGCAGTAGTAAAGTAGGAAGTTTTGGTCAGTATCGTCAAAAGAGACATGGCTTATAGAGGTATAGACAGATAGGTAGACAGAATATCTGAACTCGGTTTTCTCTGATCATTAGCCTAGCGAAGACAAGGCCCAATTGTCTGGATCAAATCTTAAATTTTTGGGATCCCATCGACACCTTTGGTCTTCATATACTCGAAAGGTTCCTCATATACTCAGATTGGCCCTTAATTCTAAAGCTATTACTCCCAGAACTCCCATCGGCCGCAAGGAATATATCATCATCGTGTTCAGTTTTTCGAGCTTTCCTGTCCAGGCGAACCTCCATATATATCTTTCATTTCTCTTCGCTGATTTATCACGCATCGCAAGAACTGGCGCTATGCAAATAACTGTGGGTAAGCAGTGGTGTTCAAGTACACTGTAAAAAATTTCTCCGTATAAAGATTAAAGCTAACTGCAGTATTTGCTACTCGGATTCATCTTATCTCTATTTGGTATTAATCTTATCTGCGTAGAGATAAGAATAACCCGAGTAGGAAATACTGCAGTTAACTTTAATCTTTACACGGAAGAACTTTTTACAGTTTATGTAAATTGCTCGAGATCGGTTCGCATAAAATATTTGTATCGAGCATTTGAAAGTTCTTCTTTTGCCTTTGTTTTTTCTTCCTGGTGTTCGGCCCTTGTCGAACCTTTTCTCCAATGGACAACTATAGTACGTTCAGGCTCAGAGCAAAATAACTCTAGGATGTAGTGCCAAAACTTGACAAAATTGACACACACGAATAGCAGCGATACTAGCACCACTACGATAGAGAATGTCCCTACTGAAACTCATTCATTCGTTCGCCAGCACTGGCTCTAATAACTTGATTTTCTGGAAATGGCAAAAAATGATTCAGTTCAGTTCAAGTCATTTATTTGTGTACGCCAAAGCTGGCGAGTGGAAAAAATATAATACAGCCTCCATTATTTCCTTGGTGTGTGCAGACCGAACCTTTGCTTTACTATAAATTTCTAAGCCCGCAAGTTTGTCTCGCTTTAAACGCTACAAGCGTAGCGGGCGGCCCTACGACTATGGCCTGTTTGCAAACCGGGAAAGCATAGATCTTGGCGCTACTCCCTATTGTTAATTTGCTCTGTTCCCGCTGCTTACTTCTTTTAGGCCTAGATCGTGTTCAAGATTTGTGGGTATCTTTTCTCTGAGCAGGGATAGGTTACTATTTTCTTTGTGGGTCCTGATCTGAAACGATTTTTCGGTACCATGTGGGGTTTGTGAAAACTTCTTTGAACTATCTGCAAACTTCTTTGAACTTTCCTTGAAAAGACTGTTCCGCCATCAATTGAAGGATTATTTTCAGATTTCAGACTTAATCCTAGTAGGTCAGCGATAATATTTCAAATATTTAAAGAGCGGAATCTGCACATCCTTTTCAATCGTGGATATAGTTAAAGACAGAAATTTGCTATGTTAGTTTAAAGAGTAGAGTTAGCATTCTAGCTAGAACAAACCTCAGCTGACTTATCTGTTTAGCGCAAAGTAAACCAACAAGCAAAAATTAGGTAGGTCAGCGATAATATTTCGAAATATTTAAAGAGCGGATTATGCACACCCTCTTCAATCTTGGGCATGGTGAATGATAGAAATTTACAATATTATTTATAGAGTAGAGTTAGCATTCTAGCTAGAACAAACCACAGCTGACTTATACGTTTAGCGCGAACTAGACCATCCAGTAGAAAATTAGTTAGGTCAGCGATAATATTTCGAAATAATTAAAGAGCGGATTATGCACATGCTGTTCAATCGCGGACATGGCGAAGGATAGAAATTTACAATAGTTGCTTTTTTTTATACCATGGTATCTGTTACCACGGTAACTGGATCTACAATTAGTCGTTTTTGCAGTTATCACACGGTGCTCTGCAAAATCGACTATTGCCGAAATTGCACTTTTCCAAGTCATCCCAAAAGAAAAACAGATATCCAGTTACTTCACGAAGTGCTAAACTTCTTTCTCACCAATCTGACAAAATTTGATGAAAGTGGGACGACTTTTCAGATACCACGACCAGTTACCACGGTCTGACCGTAGTATCCGAATATCTGATACCACGATAACTGGCCAAATACCACGATAACTGCAAAAACGCCTTTTGACCGTGGTATCTGCAAAAACGCAACTAATATTGTATATAGAGTCGAGTTAGCATTCTAGCTAGAACAAACCTCAGCTGACTTACCTGTTTAGTGCGAAGTACACCAACGACCAGAACATTTAAACCCCTCGCCAGTGAAGACGACTGTGATTTGAAAACTGACTCTCACTTACTAGTCACTCTCGTATCTCACACTTGTTATATATATTTGTGTTAATGTCATTACATTGAAGTTGTCAACCCCTAAAAGTTTCAAAAATACTATATCTCAAAAATTGATTTTTATTCCTCAAATTCCGGATCATCTCAAGAAAAGCGTCGAGAGTAATATATGTCTCTTGGATGAAAATAAAATTTCATTTTCTTGCCGGAGGTCAGCTTTCTAAGAATCACCACTAACAATTCACACAGGTTTGAGAAATTTTAACCTTAAGCAGTAACGCATTATACAATTTCTAAGCATAAATCCCAAGCGCAGAACGGAATGATACACTCAGACACATGTCACTAGAATAAAAGTAAAACTAAATGGCAGTTTGTCACAGAACTCGAATTACCAAAGTTCCATTAATCAACGGAACTAAATTTCTTATGTGTTGAACATAATAGTTTATAGAAAAGTATTCGGTGCGAAATTATCTTCTTTTATATTACTATTAGTAATTGAAGTATTTTCGTATTTAAGTGTAATAGATAAATTGTTACATTGTTTTGAAGTTAATGTGGGTTTACCTCAATTAGTGTTAAGTCCAGAAGTGTACAGTTTTAAATTAGAATAAGAAGCTCGATTGTGAATACAGTCAGTGGTATAATCACTCTCTGTTTAGGGCCTATTTTTGGAGGTTCGGGCGGCCATAGAACAGTCCTTGAGTTGGCAAAGGGTTGCCAGCTCTAAAATCCGTCCGTACAGTCGCTAATGCTCTCCGTGACACAGTTACGGAACTGTGGGAAAATGCTACTTTGTTTCTGGTTACAACTAAAAAAAGTATTATGGCCAAGGGCAAGGGAATTCTCGCACAACTTCTGCACGTTTCGATTAAAGTCCCTATTCAACTTTAACCTAGTGCCTTCCTGGTTGCCTGCTAGAACTGAGCTTTCCACTAGAAATCAGAAATATACTTGGATAAATTAAAAGCTTATCTGCATTGATTTGATGCAGCCCTGTCTATATAGACTATACTGTACAAAGTTTCTCCGAATAAGGATGCAATATTTGTTACTGGGATCTTATCTCTATTGGGATAAAATTAATCCGAATTAGGGATAATCTTATCTCAATAAAGACAAGATGAATCCCAGTAGCATATACTGCAAGATTTTTTCTGGGTTGGAAACAACTGCCAATCATCCTTTCTGGCCAAAACCAGGAGTTCTATGAAGCCTTACAAAATGTTAGATCATATTCATCAATCTGGGCTGAGGTCCCCAACCTCACTATCTTCTAGCAATTCAGCATAGATCAGTGAACTATACAGAAACTAGTGTTTTTTCACGACCCAATTACATCTTGGTTACATTACGATGTGATATTCCAGCAATGGACCGACTAATCAATCGAAGACGACTCCATATATGTTTGATTTGCTCCTAAAATAACTGAATTACTCACCCTGGCAAAAGGGAAGTTATAAAAACGTTGAAAACGTTGAAGCAAAGGACAGACATATCCACAACCTACACCACTAATGTTCCTGACGATTTCAAAGCCTTTTGCACCTCACAGGATAAAATTCCGTTTCTCACGAACCAGTTCTTTCCCCCCAGGCTAGTGCAAAACTGGAACAGTATTTTAGAGGATACAGTCAGTCGATTCATATAGATCTGAGCCCTATACCAAGGAGTGGAAATCCGCCTCCTTGTAGGACAAGCCGCTATGAGAAGTCGTTTGTGCCTTATTTCGTTCGGAATTTTAATGAAGACAAGCTTAGATAAAATTCTAATGAAGACAAGCTTAGAGAAATTGACTGCTGATTTAATTAAACTGTCAATAGAAGATTTGAGTAATTGTAAATTTATTTTTTATTTTGATTTAGTTTATTTATTTATAATAGTCAATATTTTTGCCTAATCTCAATTGTGCGTGTTGTGAGATTTGTACCACTGTCTTCTTTGTGACGCGTCCAAACTATCTTATGATAATATTGAGAAGAAATAAATCGAATTGAATTGAATTGAATGGGAATACGAGTGAAATGAGATTTTTGTATTTTGGCCCGATTATGAAACGTGGAAATTCCTTCTTCAGAGACGCGATCAGTTGACTGGGCACGTAAGCAACCAGGTTCCCTTTAGCTCTATTGATTTCCCCAGCAAGTAGAAATCCGCACATAGCTTAACTAGGAGGTCCTTTGGAGTCCCTGTGTCCATCCAGGTGATAAAAAAGCTGAGCAGCTCATCAGTAACAACTTCCGTCGACATCTTTACGACCAAAGGCAAAAAATGAAGACACACGCAAGCGGGGCTGTAATGACCTCCCTCGAACAAAAAAATCCAAATTGATATCCAAATTCTTCATCTCCTCAGGCAGTTGAATAATAGCATCGTGCTCACGAAATGTCCACGCTTGTCGCCTTGTCTCCTATGATTACGTCACAATTCGAAAAATGTATCTGTTTCTCTCCTTCTACCGTCCAGATGTAATAAACTTTCCAACATCTTCAAGCTTGCCTCGATAATTACCACCAAGTGACCACTGTCCATTACTAGAGGTAATCACTGATCCCCATCTCTCCAAAATAAGCTATCTGAAGAAGCTTCGTCATTCTGTTCCCTCCTTCTCGCTCATGCACAGCTTGATATCTGTCTCCATTCATGTCATGTCCAGACCACTGCAACCATTACCGCTCAGCCTGGCGAGCGTTGGTTGGCACCAATGACTCTATTGTCTTTATTGGCTATCTCATACAGTCATTACTGCAGTCCCCCTTGCTAGTCGAGAAGATCCTTCCTTATTGAATTATCGGGAAGGCCGACTCTCTTTCTCTACGTGTTTCTAATCAAGACGGCCGATGGACTGCTCTTTCTGTGGGACAAAAGAAAGAAACCCATACAGAGTGGAGTCAAGTAAGGACACAAGATCGCTTGTCACCTGAAGTGAGCGATATTGGATTTTGTTACAGCAAATGGTCCGGTGGGTGATTTCTCAGATAAAGGAGCTAACTCAGGAGCATTACACATTGGCAACGCTTATATCATAAAGTTGCTTATTTTTTTTTTCTTCAGGTTTTCTTTATTCACGCGTAGTTTCTTTTTATTTTCCATTTGTTTCTTGCTTTATATCGTGTGCTGGTCACAAGATGGCTTGTCACCGGAAGTGAGCGATATTGGGTTTTGTTACAGCAAATGGCCAGGGGGGGGGGGGGTGATTTCTCTTATAAAGGAGTTAACTCAGGAGCATTACACATTTGCAATGCCTATATCATAAAGTTTAAAGACGTTGCTTATTTTTTTAATTTCTTTTCCATTCCTTTCTTGTTTTAGATCGTGTGTTGGTCACAAGATCACTTGTCACCTGAAGTGAGCGATCTTGGGTTTTCTCAAATAAAGGAGTTAACTCAGGAGCATTCTCGCATTCGCAATGCCTATATCGTTAAGTTTAAAGACGTTACTTCTCTTTTTCTCGTTTCTTTTTTTTTTTTTATTCCCGCGTAGCTTCTTTTTCTTTTCCATTCGTTTTTTGCTTTATATCGAACTAAAGCAACTGCATACGGCTCCACCTTCAACTCAGTGACGTTAATACAAAATTTAGCTGACTAGTTTACCCTACTTAAAGATCACTTACACTTTCGTCAGAAACCTTCCAACTCTAAAACATAACTTCTAATTTCAAACTTTTAGTATTCTCATCAAACATTCTCATATACTTTAATTATTGATTTTGTCTTCTATACTACCCTATCTACAAACATTTTCTACCATACTTAATATTAAAATATCTTAATTTCTATCAGTTCATTAATTTTACCTTTAATCTTAAAATTTCAAAAAACTCAATCAACCAAAGTTCTAAGCTAAATCCAAAACATTCTACTAAAAAAAAATCCTTTTAACTTAAAAGAAACTCTTTCCGCCTTTCGAGACTCTACTTCACACCGGGACTCGATAAGACCGTGGGATCATCCATCCTTAAGACCCATAGGTAGTCTAGGTAGTCTAAATCCATTTGGGATGATTGAAAAAGCGTTTTAGTCGGTGAACAGGTCAAAGTCAAACGACTGTCTCTAGGCAATCGTTATGGGGGTACGGGGATACCTGTGACTTCCCAAAGTTTTTCCGCCCGTCTGTGTGTATGTCTGCTAGCATGGTAAGCGTCCGTAAGGTAGGTTCTTCGACGGGCTCTGTAGCCCTATAATTAGGGACAGGGAGGGGGTTCCAAATCAAGGGATGGCCAAAAATATTTGTTCCGGCTAATAAGAAGAATCATTTTAGAGGTAGGAAGACATGCTGGATCGATATCTGAACTTAGTAATCCTGCTGGACAAGTAGTTTGATGGGAATTGGGGCGAAAGCGGACATTTGTTAGAAGTAAGAAGTTGTTTCTGAAGTGGAATAGAGCTTCGGTATCAGGATCGTTAGACATGCTGAAATAATTTTTGGATCGGTATTGTCTTGTCAGACAATTGATCATCCGCAATCTAGCCAAAATCAGAAATTTGATACAAGTAATTTTTTCTGAAGTCGATTACAGGTTCAATAGCCTATAGGGCTGAGGAGACAGACCGAATCCATTTTTTATCATAATTTCCTTCACGGATAAGCGGTCTGCCCGGAATCCGGCCACAGCTTGAAATTCGGTATCAGTAAACGCTTCTTTCTGAAAGCTGTTAAAGAACTGATGTGGGATTAAAATTACATGCCGAATCCATACCTGGTTTTTGTTGTTTCACTGGACAAAGAATTCGTCTGGAATCGTTCAAATTCTGTAAAATCGATGGAAGTGAATTTAATTTCGAGTTCGTATAGAGCTTTGATTCGAGTGAAAGAATGCATGCTAAATCCAAATCTGTTTTTAGTTTTCTCAGCGGATCAGTTGCTTAGAACTAATCCTTGAACCCAATACTTTTACTGTTTGTACATTCATAATCAATCCCTATGTCGGGCTATTCCTGGCAAAACTGGCAGTACAAAGATAATAAGACTGAATCCATCTATCTACTTTGATCTACTACTGGGCAAATGGGACGACCAGAAAAATTGGAAAGTTCAGAATGAATCAAATCCCCCGATAAAACTTACAAGATGGGTGTATATATTGAAAAAGAACATGTTGGGTCAGATGGCTTATCGGATTTCTACTTCTATTGATATATACTATATGACTGTCCAAAAGACATCGGTGATCCTCAGGAAGAGCGTGTCCGTACGACTCAAATTCAACGACTCAAATCCTGTGTCAATCAACAACAGCGATCTTTTGGCGGAGCTATGACACCACTTCAGCCTTTCTTCCGCTAGCTACCCCGAGAGGACGGAGATTTTGCATAGGCAAGGTGAGATAGTCATCAAGAGTATTCCGTAGTAATATGACCACAGTCTGGGTAACGCGACCTGGGACCAGATTCTCTGGATGACGAAGTTCCATAGATAAGTCACCTTTGGGATCCCATAAAAAAAACTTTGTCCTTGCTTTCTGTGGAGTGTAGATGATTCTGATTGAATACTGATCTGAATTGAATTCTGATCTGAATCACAGCCCATTAAACTTTGTGTTTGGTCTTCCTTTCCCGCTTGAATTTCTTAGTGAAACTAATTTAGCAAAGAACTTGTGTTGAAAGTCTTTTGGATTTATCTCCCCTCTTTTACCTCCCGCTGAGAGCCATGGGGGTAGCCGTACTCGATCATAGTTTTGATAAAAGCCTATGCTGTGAAAACTTCATTTATGCAAAAATGAGAGAAGAAGGGACTCTAACGATCAGAAAGGAAAAAACAGCACTTCCGTTTATTTTGGACCTTATCGTATTATCAGCCCTAAGATGCAAAATACGTCTTTATAAAGTCGAATTTGTCCAAGTTCATGACAGAAAAACTACCATTTTCTTATGTCTATCCTACAAAGCCAAAAACCTGTCGGTTCAAAAAAATACTTCATTCCTGGTGTTCCCCTCGAATGTGTACTACAAAATATCTGTCTTGCCCCTGGTTCATGCTGCTGCGATTTCGTATAAATTCTGCGACATGCGGCATACGACACAAATCGTGCGACAAGCGACGCAGAACTTTGCGTTTTGTCGTAGTGTAGGATGTGTTGACAAATTTCAACTGATCCGACATAACGCATGCGATCCTTAAGGGAAAGAAAAGAAAAAGCAAAGACTAGTTAATATTCAAGACTAAAATTTGCTCTACCTTGGTCTGACTACAATCCTAGGATGGCTGAATGCAAAATATCTTCTGACTAAACTTGTATTAACCTGTTTTGAACAAGATGACAAATGAGGTTTGACTGAAAATTTCCTAATGGTGGATGGTATTCAGATGGGTAATCTCCCAGCATCTTCAGACTCTGTTTCCCCAAGGGTTTCTTTGTCCTTTTGCAGAGTTCGTTTTCAATTTGCGTCTGCGTGGTAGTGGGAACGTCCATGCGATTCTGTCGCACGTAACCAAGTGTCGCATAGCCAAGTGTCGTAATAACCAAGCAGGGGCGTCGCAAGTGCATTTTCGGTGGGGGGGTGCTGAGCAAAAATTTTACCGAATCTTTCAAAAATTTTACCGAATCTAGAACTAAGAATTTGAGCTTTAAATTATGGAACAGAGACGACTACGGAGGAAGAGTAACAATAAAGGGCAGCATGAAAGACGATAAGCCAACCAAATTAGGCAGCGTTCTGGCGAAGGCCACGTGGAGAATATACTGTTGCGCGTGGTTGCAGTAACAGCTTGACCTCTTATAGCCAATAGAAAATTAAATCGAGCGCCGCAGGCGAAAATTTTCGAAATTAAGTTTTTTGCTGTAGGCTAAAACTAACTGCTTCTCTTACAAATTCTATCATTTACCGTTGATTAAACGCCGAGACTCCAAGAAGCTCCAGAAACCGGATGGAGCGACGTTCCGGCAGTATCTGTAACTGTAGTCTAGTCAATATACTACCCATAATCACATAAAGTGAGCGCCGCAGGGGAAATTTTTTTGTTGCTTTTAATTTTAATCTTAATTTCCATCCAAATTCTAGCTTTTAACGTTTCGAAATCTCAATCCTGAAACTGGCTTGAAACCCCCATCAAATGACGCGACGTTACACAAAATAGAGAATATTACGAAAAGCTCTGCAGGCGCAATTTTCGAAATATTTATGAATAGATATTCTTTTTGGAATCCAAAATAAAAGTAAGGACTATCGATGATATCATAGATCATCCCTTTTGTCTGCGACCAGTGCTTCACTCGACCTCTTTGAGTTTCGAGGTTCGTGGTAACTTCCGAATCCTGGCAATTATAACGAATAAATTACCGAATTCCACTTATTATACCGAATAAGTTTAGGCCGATAGCATGTTCGGGATTCTGTGTAACTAGCGTATCCCGGTTATTATACCGAATTGTTTTGGTATCGAAAGACTACCGAACAATATTCATATTCGGTATACTTTCGTCGAAACTGGAACAAAGTCAGTATTCGTGGTTAATTTCCTAATCCTGGAAATTATACTGAATAAATTACCGAATCCTAATCATGACACCGAATAATTTTGAACCAATAGCTTATTCGGGGTTCTGTGTAACTACGGAATCTGCATAAATATACTGAATAGTTCCGGCATCGAAAAATTACCAAATGATTTCAGTAAGTTCTCTCACCAAATTCGTGATAACTACCGAATACCGGCAAATATACCGAATCCCGATGATTGTACCGAACAGATTTGTACAGATAGCTTATTTAGGATTCTATATAACTACCGAATCGCCGTAAATATATCGAGCAGTTCTGCTATCGAAAAAATACCGAACAATTTTAGTAAAATTTTGGGCCTCCGGCCCAAAATTTTACCGAATCTCAAAAAGGTGGGGGGGTGCTGCACCCCCCGCACCCCCCCCCCTTGCGACGCCTCTGTAACCAAGGGATATCCCTGGTTCATACTGCTGCGATTTCGCATAAATTCTCATGCGACATACGACACAAATCATGCGACAAGCGACGAAGAACTTATCGTTTTGTTGCAATGTCGGATGCGTTGAAAAAACTTCAACTGATCCGACATTACGTATGCGAATTTCTTAGGGAAATAAAAGAGCTCGACAAATCTAAATGGCTGTGCCATCTATGTATCATTATTAATTTCCATGACACGGGGATGTGAACTGGTTAGATGAATGTGCCTTCAGGTGGGATCACTGTTCTTATGACCGGCTTCTACCAGACTACTGTAGTGTTTTGCGAACTCTGTTCACAAGTCCCTCCGTAGCTCAAATGGTTAGAGTGCCTGCCTTGTAAGCAGAGGCCCTTGGGTTCAAATCCCTGATGAGGAGCATTTTGTCTTTCAGTTCACTACTTATAAAATGTTTCCATCTCAAGGGCGTCTTCCCGATTAAAATTATTATTACGTTCGGTTTTATTTGGTTTTCACCATGAGACCCCGCCTTGTGGGTCCTGGTTTGTCTACGTGGCTCCGACAATGGAGTCCTAGACTTCTAACTTAAATTCGAAAAATCTTTTTCTGGTTTATTGGTCACGGTACAAGTCCCTTGTGTAAAGTGCTATCTATGTATCATTAGGAATTCACTTGTAAGCAAAACCCTTGAGTAAAAAATAATCACGGGCCCTTGTGGATCATAATATATATCGTTTGGTCAAAAGTATTTTTTCTACTTTTCGGTTAATGGTGACGAGAAACGAGGAGGCACGCCCCTGTTCTAGTTCCTTCTTCTTCCGTAAAATCTGAGAGACAGGTTCTTCCTGACAAACTTGGACGCTTGGGCCTTCTTTTGCGACATTAGCCAGATTGACGAAATATACATCACGATGTATTTCCGGAGAGGACATTCTGACTGACGATTCTGTAAAATTGAGAGTGAATCTTAAAGTTTAACTGAAAAGCCAACCTATGTTTGTGCCTTTTAATTACACTGAATTGTTTGGATTGAGCTAGGGATTTTGTTCACTCTATGTTCCAGTATGACGTTCAGAATATCTAAGGCCGACCTCACGACGCGCTACTATGACGCGGGAAATTTTAATCTCAATACTATGACGCGGGAAATTTTGCAGGTTAAATCACTGCGTGAACACTTATTTGTCAGAAATCATTTTCGTCAAGAATGCAGCACAGGTACAAGCGCATAGAGGTACGAGAAATTTGATTATGTGAAAATCGATTATTCGTGAACAGCGAAACAACGAAGTAAAGCATTTTCATCGGGCCTTCCAAACTATTCAAGTGAATATGTGATGGGTAACTAGATGGGATTGACTAAAAGCAGGAAAGGAAATGCAAGAGGAAAGCAGGAAAGAATACTAAAACCAGGATGGGCAAACTAAAACGAGAAAAGAATGACCAAGAATCTAGGATTCGAAAAACTGGCAAGCCTTTCCTCTGTTTAGTATCCCGTGAGGGGTCGGCAACTTCCATTTGTTAAAGTTCACCGTTCCCTCCTTTTAGTATTCGAAAAAACTGGCAAGCCTTTCCTAGTATCCCGTGAGGGACTAAAAGGAGGAAAAGGTGAACTTTTACTAGCGTAAGTTGCTCACACCTCACGAGATACTAAACACAGTAAAAGCACGGCAAAGCTTGCCAGTTTTTTCTAATAATAAAAGACGAACTTTTACAAATGTTAGTAACTGACCCCTCACGGGATACTAAACAGAGGAAAGGCTTGTCAGTTTCTTAGAATTCCTAGTTTCTTTCCTCGTTTTGGTACTCTCCGTGACAAGCTGCTAAAACCAGGAAAGAAATGGTGGACTTGAATATCTTAGTTGCCGACCCCTCGCTGGACTCATGACCGCCTACCGACAAGGTATTAAAAGGACAAAAAGGTGAACTTTTACAAATGTAAGTCGCCGACCCCTAACGAGAAACTAAACTGAGGAAAAGCACGGCACAGCGTGCCAGTTTTTTCGAATACTAAAAGGAGGAAAAGGTGAACTGTTACAAATATAAGTTTCCGACCCCTCACGGGATACTAAACAGAGGAAAGGCTTGCCAGTTTTTCGATCCTCGATCCCTGGTAATTCTTTCTTCGTTTTACTTTCCCCTTCCTGGTTTTAGTATTTTTTCCTGCATTTCTCTTGCCTATTCCTTTCCTGCTTTTAGTCGATCCCTAACCAGATTGCCCTATCTCTGTCCTTTTCGTTTGCACTTTAAAGGACTACACTAACAGACACAATACTCAAATAAAAATGAGTAAAAAATAAAGACCGCGATGGGTCTGGTAAAGGAAGCGCAGAGAGGCAAAGCTAATTCCGTAACGGAGTGGAAGGACAAGTACTAATCATTATTTTTGTTTCCAGCTGCTGGTGTCCAAACCGGAGGAAGTGCCTCGCAAAAAGCTAAGTACCCGGTTATGGTCTACATCCACGGAGAATCGTATAGCTGGGGATCGGGAAACCTTTTTGATGGCTCAGTTCTGGCAAGCACCGGAAGAGTAGTAGTAATCACACTGAACTACCGTCTGGGAGTCCTGGGTGAGTATGACTAGGATGATGATTTTTTTCTTAGGCAAAAGAAACAAACAAAGTAAGAAAAGAAAAAAGAAAAAGAAAATCACACTGGATTTTAAATAATGGAGTAAACGAGGAAGATAAAAACACAGGAAAAAGAAACGGGCTACTAGGTTCTAAAAAATCTTCTTCCTGGATGGAAAGATGAAAAATGGTCAAAGACAGAAACGTGGAGGTCGTGGGCAATGGAAGATTCACAAGGGTCAGATATTTGTCGGAATGAGTGTCCGCAATGTAAGGACAAAACGCAAAGCCTAAACGCAAAGTTCCACAAAGCCTACGGCTTCATCTTTGAAGCCTTAAAGATGAAGAAGTGCACAGAACGTTAGGCATGTTTAACTGTGATTCATAAGTTCCGAACAAAAAAAATACAAACGTCTAGCAGTCTAGAATAAGGCCAGTGTCCTAGAAATTACAGACAAATGCTTATGAATTAACAGAGTAGAGGAGACTGGGGTGAGTCCGGAGGTTTTTAACTTCAGGGGCCCCGCAGGTCAAATTTTAGAAGTCTCAATGGAAAGATAAAATATTTCGCTAGATTACTGAATTTTTTTCAGACTCCCTCCTTCTTTAGTTTTTTGGCAAGGGTTCTTTAAGCAGACCCCGGCGAAGTGTCTGAAGTCGCCTAGTATAGATACGGGCGAAGTCTCCGGACACATACTGGGGTGACTTCGGACGGTAGTTTTTGAACACGCTAGACTAGTATGTTATCTGTTTTGAGTTAAAAACCTTAAAAAACTCAACTTCTAGGAGCCTAAAACAAACATAAATTATCCCCACGGCAGATATTAACATGATATCTGTTTTATTAAATATTCTGGGTCACTTCTGACTCACGCACCGTTCTCCAAAATGGAACTTCTTTCCCGATTTGATAGGGAGATCATTTGAGGGAGGGGCTTCTCATATCGATTTTTATTGAGAAAAAACGTGTTAGAAATGGTAAAAGGAATTAGCACTGACTTGTATCCCGAGATTATATCTATAGTTTTAGTTTAAGATTTTTATAGATTACATTTAGTCACAAAAATGCACAAAAGCATGTCATCCAAACTTTCTCCGCACAATGTATCATCTCTGGGAATACAAATTTATTTTTAAAATGTGCTTGCTAAAGCTTCGTGTACGGATGTAATTTTTCTCGCTACAACGAGTGTTCAATCTCTCACCAACGTAGACACTGACGAGCTGTTCAGACAAAGACTTGAGCAGACCAAAGACTTCATTTGATATGATATTTATTTACTTTACAAGCCCATGGGCCATAGGAAATCAATAGATATAAATATGTGAAAACACAAAGAAACCAATACACTAATACGTTACACTAAATCCCACTCAAACACTTTTCCTGTGCAGACTAGCAACTCTGAAGAACCTCGCCAGGTTTCTCAAACTAAGAAAATACCTACACCGTGTAATTGTCATCAACCAGTTCCTCCCATGAACTCCTCCCTTCGAGGTGTCTTCCCTTATATCCTCCAGTTCATCACAACCACACATAAAACGAATAAGACCCTCCCTCACCGCACCGGACAGAAGCAAGGACCATTCTTCTCCCTAACACTACCTAAATACTTTCTTCTTTCAACAAGTGGCAGGCAACCTGCTCTCAAACTTATAGTTAGTTTCGCCTCCTGATTATTTAAACCCGCTTTGAAATAAATATCTTCCCCCCCAAACCTCCTTAGCGTCTGTATACAAACTCAAAGATCCACATCTCTTATCCTAGTTAACCAAAACCTGGATTTCTTGGTCGATTAACCTACTATTAACTTCTCTTGACACGTATCCTAACTCTCTCTCTCTCCGGACCATCCCCACTATACCACATATACCCAAGCCTACATATATCTAATACTGAACGTATCTGGAAGGCCTATGATATATTTCGTCCTTCAACTACTCATGGTACGCATCTTTCAATAATCTCTCACCCGACAAAATTAATATTTTTTCCCAATACTTTACTGTTTTTTTTCGATTTAGTATTTTTCTTCGACCTTAGGCCTAAATCCTCCCTAACCACAAATCCATTAATTCATCCAGTCAATCAATCAATTTCTTGAATTCAGATTTAAGACCATAAAAAAACACATCGAACCAAACAAAACATAAAAGGTAAACAACACAATCCCACAGTTCACCTAACTGGGAACGTGTGAACTGACAGGAGATGCGCCACAGTGCAAGAATGTGAAGGATATTATTACTTAGACCTAATGCTCTTTAAAAATAACTTAACTGTAACTGTTACAACTTTCCCCCTGACAAAAACCTTTATTGCAGATGCATAATGGGTTGCCGGCCTGTTCCCAGTCCATTTCAGTCATCTTTTTGACATCATTTCACTGCCTATACACAAAGACTCATCGTCATCTTGATTTCGGACAGCTTTAATTGCTGTCCGAACTCGCCCCATAAAAATCGTCCAGTCCATTTCAATCATCTTTTCGAGGTCATTTCACTGCCTATACACAAAGACTCATCGTCATCTTGATTTCGGACAGCTTTAATTGCTGTCCGAACTCGCCCCATAAAAATCGTCCGGAGCCACCCCACGCAGACTGATTCCGACAAACGACCACCAAAACTTGCGGCTTGCGCCATCTCTTTTAGAGAGATCCTTCTAAGCACCAGTGAAATGACGAACTTCTTCGATTTCTTCAATGAAGATATCTGCCCAGTTGTGTTCTCAAAACCATTTCCAGAAATCATCGAAGGTATCGATTAAAAAGAGGCACGGCGTGGCGCAGGAGGCAAGAGTAATAAAAAGAGATTAGCAAGTAGTAGAAGTAGACAAGCAAGTGAGAGTTTGCAACTCCAGAGCTTAAAAGAAGCCACGCTAGAACATTGTTCCTGCCCCTCACTTTGAAGACTGGAAGGGACCTTTTAGTTTTCGTGCCTCCTTTTAGAACTCGTGCCTCCGACACTGCGTCGTGCCGTGCCGTGCCTCTTCCTAGTCGACCCCAGACAAAACTGATCGGAAACAGATTTTCTAAGACGGAATCTTTCTGTTAAAGCACAACTCCTACTAGAAATGATCTTTTCCCTATGAAAGGGATCAGAAAATACATCTTCGAAAATACCATTACTTTCCACCTGCTCTCCGACGCGGCGGCTGGGCGCAAAACATTTGAAAACTGAACGTGCCTCGGTTCAAAAGTGGGGAAACTAAGAAAATAAAAGAAGTAATAAATAGAAGATTATCACATCCTTATGTGTGGAAGAGTTGTCAGCGGACGTTGAAGGTTCCGGCAAACTTTTCGTTGGGTGACGGGAAAACTCGGCAAGGCCGAAAAAGCGCTAAAAATTCGTAGTTACGAAACGAAACAATGGAGAAAGGTGGGGATTTTAGAAGCTTTTAATCCCATATGGGAGCTAAGTATATTATAAAAGGCAGGATAAGTAAGAGGGGTCCTTTAATGATTTAATTATATATACTAGGCTGATTATTAAGCATAAAAAGCAAGAAACTAACAGGAAAACGGTATTCGTGTCGGTGAAGCCAACTAAGGAAAAATTAAACAAGCTATTCGGTTTAAACTTGTTTGATTGGTAAAATTGACTGGATCATAATATGACGCCGTTAAGTGTGAGAAATACGAACCTAAAAAATATCATTTCAAAATTCTCTTAACCCAGGCAAAATGGAATGTAAGAGTAGGATTTTGGCTCCATCAATTTTCGCTCCATAGTCTACATCCTTTGCTTTGCTTTTCCCGTTTGTAACCGCAATGTGCAAAGATTTCCAACATTTTGCATCGAACCTCCGCTTTCGAACCCCATACATCTGGGAATTGGCAATCTTTTTGGTATTCCTCGGAAACTTGGAATGAAATCATCAGGTTTTATTTGGTCCCTCATCATTCATGTTGGTCCCTGGTTTATCGCAAAACTGGCAAAGTTTGAGCTGAAATCATAAAGTTGAATCTGTTTATTGCTTCTAGAGTCAGCAAAAGACATACTTCTAGGAAACTCAGTGTTCTCACGAAAGGCCGCAACCACAATAGACAATTATCTGCGCAGAAAATAAATTCATTTCAGCCTGGCAATCCGCGCAGAAATTTACACTGTTAAGCCAATCTGCCACTTTTTGAACCTAGTGAGACCAGGCTGGAACCTTGAGGGGTTCCAGAACAGGCTAAATCGATAAACTGTTTTTCCTGATGGAATATCTTTAGACACGCAGAGATAGAACTTTGGTGCTTCTTCTCCTTCTTCCGCTCCACTAGCCAGACTGACTGAGTTTGGGGAATATGAGAATGCGGTACTCTGGGGTGATCTATAGATGATAAAATTAGATGATAGGGCGTAGCAAACTATTTCCGCTTTGTCGTGGTAGTGCGGAATTTTAGGAAGGGTAAGGATGGAGTACGTGTTTGTCTTCTTTGCCGTGTTAAAGAAGATGGTCGGTACGTCATCTTTTTCGTATCCTACTAACCCTGTCCCCAAGAGTGGTGTTTTGTTTAGTATGTTGTGCATAAACCACTTCATTTAAGAAGTGTTGTTTCCTAGTTCTGGTATTTGACATTATTTGTTTACTGATACTTTTATCTGCATCGGCATGTTTCATAATTTCTGCGAGCAGTTAAAGTTTGGTGGTGACAGGGGTAGGAGACGGGGTAGGAGAGTTTGGAGCGATTCCGGAAGAGACCTTACACGAAACGCCTGGGACTATTTCCATCATAAAATTGTCACAAGATGGTATGGCAGTAGCGCATATTCGAAGCTGTAGTGTTATCATCCAAATACGGGGGCCAAATAAATGAAAATGAAATTTTCGATGATGGGATCGATTAAAAAGAGGCAGGGCACAGCACGACGTAGTATAGGAGGCTCGAGTACTAAAAAGAGGCACGAAAACTAAAAGGTCCCTTTCAGTCTTCAAAGTGAGTGGGAGGAGCAATGTTCTAACATGCCTTCTTTGAAGCTCTGGAGTTACAAAATCTCACTTGCTTGTCTACTTCTTCTAGTTGCTAATTTCTTTTTATTACTCATGCCTCCTGCGCCATGCCATGCCTCTTTTTAGTCGGTCTGACTGGGTCGAATAAAAAGAGGCACGGCACGGCACTACGCAGTGCAGGAGGTGCATGAGTACTAAAAGAGGCGCCAAACTAAAAGGTCCCTTTGAGTCTTCAAATTGAGGTTCAACAAAAATGTTCTAACGTGTCTTCTTTTAAGATGTGGAGTTACAAACTTTCACTTACTTGTCTATTTCTACTACTTGCTAATCCCTTTTTATTGCTCTATTTTTGTCTATTTTATTGTCTATTTTTAGTTAATCCGTCTGTTAGAGGTCGACTAAAAAGAGACACAGCACGGCATGACGTAGAGTAGGAGGCATGAAAACCAAAAGGTCCCTTTCAGTCTTCAAAGTCAGAAGCAGGAATAACGTTCTAACCTGCCTTCTTTTAAGCTCTGGAGTTAAAACTCTCACTTGTTTGCCCACTTCTATACTTGCTAATCCCTTTTTATTGCTCTTGCTTCCTGCGCCATGCCGTGCCTCTTTTTAGTCGATCCCAATCTGTCAGACCTTACCGAGAACCAAGCGGTCTCGAAAATAATAGATGATTGGTAAAATAAAATAATTTAAATAACAGAAAACTGTGCAAGATAGCAGTGATCATGAATAAAAATAACAGTATGAGGAGAAACAAATAGAAAATTATAGCCAAAATATTGATCACGACTGGAAAACCCTCTTGGTTTAGATTTAGGGTAAAAGTTATATTGTGGATTTCGTAATTTAATTATCTTCGTGTTTTCCTTTCTTTTTTCTTTTTTCCTTATTATTTACTCCATCTTTATGCCCTGTGTTGATTCTGACGGGTCATAAACAAGATCATCATCATCATCATATATAATGAGACTGCCTACATCATATTATACAAGTCAAGAGGTAAAATGGGAATTAAGATAAAGTACGAATGATGACAAATATCGGTCAGACAGCTGTTTTTTTGTTGAAGTTTTTAATCTAGTGTCGGGCTGATTAGCATCTGCTTCTAACATGGCTATCCGAAACCTTAGTGTCATATAAACCTGACAGACTAACACTACTTTATTTTCACCATTCGCTCCAAAGTCTGGATAATAACTAAAATCAAAATCACAAGTTACATTAAAGCACGGGCACTTATTTACATTTTACATATTTAGCATATTCGCGAACTACTTAATATTTACATTGACCCTTACTGAACTTTAACTTGCAACCCTCATTAATCTTCAATATACTGGCAACCTTATTTACAAACTGAATATTTATAACTAATTATTCTAATACAAGATAGCCCCCTTAAAAAAAATAGCGCGACCTAATTTTTAAATAATTATTTAATACAAGACCTAGCTTTGGCGAAGAGTTATAGGCGTCAATCCTGATTAGCGTTTCCATTGCGTAAATTCCTTCCAGATTAGTTTTTTTTTGTTCGCTAGATGCTCTAGCAAAAAGTATGAAATGAGACATTACTTCTTGGTGCACGCTTAACCAGGTTCGTTTGTCTGTTTTAAGTTCCTCTTAGGCATAGCCATGTTTAAACTGTTTAAAATGCCTCTGCCTCTATCCGTGCTCTACCCAGCTCTGCTCTGTCAAGATTGGCCATATTCCTGTTCAGCGCTTCCAAGCGGACTAGTTTCTGTTAGTCCCCCATGCCTCACGGTCATCATTTGGATCAGACATGATAAAATAGATCCACAGGTTAGTCAGTGGAAAACCTGTCATCTGTGTCCCAGGTAATGGAGGTTTCGCATATGTTTCAGGAGCAGAAAGTGAAAGTGACCCACTACCCTATGGATTCGACTTTTTACTATGTCTAACCAACACTTGTAGACGATTCTGACTTCCTACTTCGGTGCTAACTGCTGGTTAACTTTTCCACGGGCTAATGTGCGACTCGGTTTAAACCGAAAGCCTTATCGCTTCTTCCCCTTCAGATAACTTATACCAAGACTAACGTGTGATTGTTATTGTTTCTCGAGCACATCTTCCGGCAATACGTCATGGGACTTTATGAAGGTCGTGGCATACTTAATCCTCTTGGAGCGCTGACTTGGGAAAGTGCGAATCAGAAGAAATCTCGGAAGAAATGCATTCATGTGATTTCTTCAGTTCGAAAACACACCTTGTCTGGCATGAACAATAAAACGAATATTTGTCTTCTTGTCATACACGACATTGTACATTGTTGGAAGTTTCACTACAGATAACACAAAGACGCGTGTTTTCAACAGATAACACTTAGGATTTTAGCTCTTCTGATCTTCAAATATTACGCACTACAACATCCATACAAGAAGAATATCTGCTTCCTTTTTTGTTTGTCACGATATCCGAAAAGTCAGCAGAGAATTAAGAAGGAAATATTTGGGTAAGGTTAGAGTGCTCCGTGGTCCCTTACTTCTGTCCGATGTGTGGTAAATTAATGAATGTATTTTCCATCTAATCTGTGATTGTCAGGAGATAAAGCACAATGGACACTTCTAATGCTTTACTTTGTATTAAACGCTTCACAAATGAACATTTCCGACTTGCTTTAGAAGGCGATGGGAAAATCGGCCGTTTTCTTGTTATCCCGTGTCTTTACCTCTCTGGCATTTCGGCGATCCAAATCTTAGGAGCTGGGATATCGTGGCAGGAAATTCAAAACTCCCAGCAATGCTTGATAGAAAAGGATATATTTGAGATGTCACCAAAGTCAAGCCGCAGATGCAGTTTACCTGATTGTTCTAGTGTTTCTCAGAAGTTCCATGGCTTAAAGTGCCTGTTAAAAGTTTTTCTTTGTGGAATAGTGTTGTGAAGTTTGACTAGCTTGCTTTATAAAATGTACAATAAGCTTATAAAAAAACAACATAGCTACAAAAATCATTAAAAAACAAATAACCTATTCAAAGCTGAATTATACAAGCTGATTTATGCATAAAATAAAGATCTACTAAGTATTATAAGAAACATCACTTTTATCTTTGTCCAATATAGTAAACTGAGCACGTACTGGCCCAAAAAGTTACGCTTTGAAATATTACAGAGAGGAAACTGTTGAAAAAGCTGCTGATCTAGGGGGGAAGCATTGTTCCTCGGTTCTTACAGAGTGGGGCTGGGGTAGTTTGATGTGCCCATTGAACTTTAAAATACCTTAGGAAGGAAATATTTGGGGAAAAGATTTGGGGGGAGGAAAGGTTTACAATTTTTTTTTGAAAAGTAGAAGTTTTAGAGATATTAGAAATTTGGGAAGATTCCTAAAGGTAGGCATGATCCACAAGGAAAGTTTTTGGTAGATAGTGGTTGAGTTATGGTTTCGTTTTGTGATGTTTTGTTGTTTCCATGACCCCTTGTGCTTTTCCGGAAATAAATCTTATACAATTACATTAATCAACAGAGCGGTCAAATACCAACAAGAATAGATAAAATAGCAGCGTTAAACTTTGGAGCTGAATGAAGAAAGGTTAGGTGTCAAAGAGATTAAACGCCATCGGAAAGAACATAAAGCCCTTTTATTTTGTTTCAGTACCAATCACGTCCCAAGCTTTTCTTCTCAACTTTCCTTTTTTCTAGGCTTTCTCAATCCGTATTCCGATCCATACGCCCGCTCAATTTCAAACTTTGGTCTCATGGACCAAATTGCTGCACTTCATTGGCTTCAAGAAAACATCGGAGAGTTTGGGGGCGATCACACCGCCGTCACTGTTATGGGTCACGGAACCGGCGCAGCCTGCATTACGTACTTGATGGCTTCTCCAGCCGTGAAGGAAGGTAAGTAATTACTTTCTAGAGGAACGGGCAGTGACCTGCGGAGACGAATAAGCCTCTTCAGCCTTAAGTGTTTCCTGGGGAGGCTCTTCAAACCAAGAAGGGAAGGCGAAATGCTAGGCTTGTTTTATGACATATTTATAAGTAAAAAGGAAGCAGTTTACGTTTTCAACAGTTTCTCAAATAAAAAAGGAAGATAAAATAATACAATGGATACATAATATAAATAACCAAAGAGCTTTTGCAATTACGTTCTGTTATTTTATTTTTTATTTTTACTCTGTGGAGTTAGTTTGGTCATAATAATTTAGTTTAAATCATAATTTTAGTCATAAAAGAAACTGAATCCTTGCCTGGCTAGTTCTGCAAAAAGATTTTATTTCGAGTATTTGATAGTTTGTTTGATGTATTATAGGAATTGGGTGAATTTTGGGTGAAAGCCTCTGCGCGATCCCAGGAGAACAATTGTAAAAACAGTCAGTAAATTGTAAACAGACACAGAACACAGAATAATTGTAAAATAATCACAGATTTGTATATATGCATATTTCTTATTTTAATATTCGTTATTTTACTTCTTTTTGCATGTCGTTCAGTCCGCATCTTTTTCTTTTGTTTTTTAGGACATATCGTTTTATGGATTGTTGGTTACGCACAGTTTTTATGGCACTTCCCCTTCGGCCAAGTGCCATATAGCGATCGCAATTTCTGTCCGTCCGTAGGTCTGTCGGTCGGTCTGTCCAGGTTTCGCTAGTTCGGGCACTTCCACATAAGCTAGGACAATGAAACTTGGTAGGCATAGCAGGGACCCAAAAGAATAAGTTGGAAATAGTCAGTTCTCCGATCTGAGCATTGTAGGGGGAATGAAGGGAGGGGGAATTCGGAATCTTGAGGTATTTATAACTTTTGAACGGGTGATTGGATCTTTATGAACCTTGATATTTGGAAAGAACAAGTGTCTTAGACAACCCATCTCAAATCCGGACAGGACCCGGTAACTTTGGGGTGAGCCGGAGGAAACGCTTAGACTGGATGGATCGGGATGGAACTTGGTGGGAAGAACAACCATAAGTCCTAAGTACATCTTTGACATAACCGGACCAGATTCGGGCACTGTGGGGGAATTGGGCGAGGGGGGGGGCGCTCTGGAATCTGGTGATCGTTTTCCCGATCCAACCATCGGGGGGGGGGGAGGGATGGGGAGCCCGGATTTAGTGGCATGCATGGGGGCTATAGGAATTGAATGAAACTTGGCAAGTGGAAAGAGCTATCGTCTCAGATGTTGCACGTCAAGTCCTGGTCGGATCCGATATCTGTGGGGGGATTGGAGTGGGGCTCCGGAAATCTCCTGAAACGCTTAGAGTCGAGGGATTGGGATGGAACTTGGTGGGAAGAAAAAGTATTAGCCATAGATACATAACTGACAAAACCAGATGGAACGGGGGCTCTATGGGGGAGTTGGAGGCTGTTTCCCGGAATACCGCTGCTCGCCAGTTAGGATGGTTCCAGATATTCTAAGGACAGATGAATATTTGCAGGCATATTAGTGACTTAAGGACCAGACATAACGCCCTAGACATAACACTCGTTTTCCTAGATCCGAACATCTTTGGGGAGTTGAGGGAAGGGATTTATGGAAATCAGTGGCTTCCGTAAGCTGTGAAAAGGTGGTCCGATACGAGTGAAATTTTATGGCTGATAAGAACTGATCATCTAGACAAGCAAAACATGCGTCCGAACCACATGTGGCCACGGTTGGGAGAGTTAGAGGGGGGGGGGAGACTTTTTAACATCCACGAAAACGAACGGACGGAGAGAAAGGAATACAAGTTGGAAAGTAACGAGTTTCTGCGGCCTTGACTTGTTATTTGGCGTCTGAATCGAATCCGGCCAGCGTATAGGAGAGTGGCGGGGAGGGGTGAAGCGGAATTCCGACATTTGCAGATAGGCTATGCTCCGATTCCAGTCAAACTTAATGAATTGGAATAGGACGTGTCAGATATACAACTTTTAGGTGTCTGAGTCGTATTCAGCCACAGCAATGGAGTTGGAAGGGGAGTCCTCAAAATGATGTGGCTCGCATAGGGGTCAAACAAGTGGAGCGATTCGAATGAAACTTGGAATGTAGAGATATCACAGGCCCTAGATGACATATTTTAGTGTTCGAACTGGATCCGACCACGGTGGGGAGGGGGGAGAGTTACCTAATGTTCCCAAAAACGGCGGTAAAAGAAAATGCTTCAGAAATCCGTTTACGAGTCTGAACCACACTTGGCGATGGTAGGGGGGGGGGGGGGTACCGGAAATCGTGTGGAACGTCCACGGACCAAACGAGTAGATCTACTGGGTTGAAACTTGGAAGGTAGAACAGCCCTAGACGATTCGAGAAGATGCCGTTAATGCTCAGATTTGAGTGAAACTAGATATCCTATTTCTGGGTCCGATTCGCAGTTTAGGATGGCAGGGTATTTTATACCCTGTATCTTCTTTCGTGTACCACCTACTCTTATCAAGTGCCATATGAGCTCTTAGCTCTTCTTCTGTTAGTGATTCTGTTAGTGATAGTGATGACTTAGTTTGTTTTTCGCTGAGGACAATTTGTCGGAAGTGTAACCAAAACATCCGAAATTCTATTTATCATCTTAGATCAAGAAACCCCCCAAAAATCACATTTTTCTATTTCTTTTTCAGTAGACTTTTTCAATCATTGTTTGAAGAAGATTAAATAAAGTGAAATTGTGGCACTGGCCTTGTCGCAACAGATCCCTCTCTTAAAATCAACATGGTTGAGCCTTAAATGGAGTTTACAACCACTTTGAACGATTTTGACTGACATTAGCGATGCTCTTGTCAAGATTTATCCTGCTGCCACTCTTCCATCCCTCATTTGCATCTATTGTGTCCTTCACCCTAGTGTACCTTGTCTTAAGACTCTGGTACAAGGACCTCAACATTTGTTCCTAAAAAATGTTCGTTTAATTTCATCTTAGTAGGAAGGATGACATCATCTTCCGGATTCTCCTCAGACGCTTAAAAATAAGGCCGTATCCAGAGGGGGAAGGGGGGGGGAGGTGACGTCACCCCTCACCCCCCCCAAACATACAAAAATAATCGTTTTTATAGGCTTTTACCTCTGATCTGTGTTTTTTTTGTACTTTTCTGTCAAACCCGCAGGCAAAAGAAAACGAAAGGCAACCCCCCCCCCCCAAATAAATTTCTGGATATGGGCCTGCTTAAAACACCTTTGCTACAAGTGATGTAACGTTTTTAGCTTCCACTGACGATGTTTTATTTAAAGTCGGTCGAAAGAGAAATTTAACAGAAGATTCGAACATCCTAGAATCTAAATTAACGAAAAACTGTTTGTCAACTTGTAATTGTTTTTTTCTTTTTAACTGGTAGTCTGCCTTTGCTGAAGTCTTCTCGGGATTATGGTGTTGGGGAGGAAGTCGTTTTTTGCCAAGTTGAAAGGATTGCGTAAATTCGAATTCTTTTACTCTTCTACCATTCGTGAATGTATACTCATCCTTAGTAAACAGAGTCAGATAAAATAGTGAGAGCATTTTATACAGTTACCCGATTGCGAGGCTGCATCCTAGCGATGTCCTGGTCTCAATTTCTACCGCTGTTGCACTTCCTCACATTCATTTTCTGTCTGTTTTCTTTTCTGCTCTTTTACCTTCTGACTATCTACTTTAAAGATATAACATATTCTGTGAAATCTTTCTTGGTTTCCCCATTTCCAATAGTCACTCTTTACGGAGTTTGTACGAAAAATCTTCTAATATCGTCATTCACCACCATTAATCTTTTCCCTCACTTAAAGAAAAAACAAGTGGGCTGGCTTTCTGCTTCAAAGTTACATATAACACGTTCTCTAAATTACTTGTTGTTTCCTCATTTCCACTAGTAACTCTTTTCTAAGTTTTAATATTGAAGAGAAGAAAAACTTGGAGGTTCCATATATGAATTTTTGTTTGGATAATTAAAAAAAAATGCTATGTCACCTTATTTCTTCTTTTGTTTCTGATTGTAGATCAAGTAATATTTCTTTACACTGTCAGAAGTTTCATAACAGACAACACAAGAATGCACGGTTTCAACAGACAACACGCAACGGACAACACTTGGAATTTTATCCACTGTCGCGACATACGTTATACATGAAATGTGATGCATAACCCGATGAAAAATTAACCTGAGAATAGTACTATGAAGTAGTACGAAAAAGTTGCATGCAGTACTAACGATGCTACTACATGTTTCTACATCAAGGCTACCGTGAAAAACAGCTGTGTCTTAACATGTTCTGCACCGAAATTGTACACGCCTTGCTTGTCGCTGAATCTGCCGCTGTACCAAGGCGGAGAGTGCGAATTGGTACTGAGATTCCAAAGTGGAAAGAAAATCCTGAGCTTGTTGAAGCACGTAAATCTTCCCATCTCTGGTTTAAGTTATGGTGTGAGAATGGAAAACCAAGAGATGGAGTAGTGAATCAAACCCGTTTGCATACAAAGAGAAAGTTCGCCAAGTGTTTATCTAAGCATCGTATAAACATCATAGATGAGAATAGTGCTCGTGTCGCAAGTAACCCTAACGAAGTGTGGAAGTTTCTTCGTAGTAAAAAAAATAAATCGTGTAGCTCCACGCAGCTTGGTCCCTCCGAGACTGAATGGAATGATTATTTCTCTGCCGAGTTCTGTGCACCTGACCCACAGCTTGAAGTACAGTTTGAAAAAGAGTTGGATGAAAAACTCGGATGCAGCGATCTTTCTAGCCCCGGATTTTCTGTTTCGTATTCCAGTGTTTGTGAGGCAATTCGCAAGGTCAAAAAGAAAACTTCTAAGGGCGACGACAAAATATGTGGTCTGCATTTGACTAACGGTAGTTTTATGCTTTTTGAATATCTTACATTGCTTTATCAAATGATATTTGCGAGTGGTTTAGTACCTGATTCATTTTCTGTAGGCCTTGTAACACCGGTTCTGAAAAAGGGCAAAGATCCCTCACAGTGTAGCTCACATCGTCCAATTACTGTTGCGCCTGTGCTCTGTAAAATTTTTGAATTACTTGTTCTTGGTGAAATTACCCGTGTATGTTATACTCGCGATAACCAATTTGGCTTCAAAAAGGGAAGTAGCAGAGAGCACGCACACCACCTTATTTGTAATGTACTTCTAGAATGTGACCGAACCGGTGAGTACGTTATCATTTCAGCGCTCGACGTAACACGAGCTTTCGATTCCGGTATACACGGCCAGCTGCTTCTAAGTGCGTCTAACCGCGGTCTTGACCGGTCTATTTTGATTCCTTTTCGTGATCTGTACAGTAAGCTTAAAGTCAAAGTGAAGATCCTTCTGCCAAATGGTGTGAAAATTTCATCAGTAGTAATTCCCGTTAGAAAGGGAATACGTCAAGGAGCTCTATCTTCGCCTCCTCTCTACAATAATAGCGTTAGTGAAGCTCAGAATGTGACAAAGCCCAGTTTTGTGTATTTAGGACTAGATATTTCGTTGTTAAACTACGCTGACGACATTTTGAATCTGAGCCGTTCTATTAGTGCAACAGAGTCAAACTTCCTGTCCCTAAGCGAGTCGTACAATAAGATCGGCCTTTCATTTAATGAGGCAAAAACAGAGGTTGTTATTTTCAACCGCAAAAGTGGTGATCCTGCTCCTCCTGTAAAGCTTGGTGATCAGACCATCCAGCCTTCTTCTAGTCTAGTATACCTAGGCCTCCCTATTGGTGATAGTATCAGAACAACTCGTTCTCTATTAGTAGAGGATTTTGCGAGCAAAACTCGTAAGGCATATGGCATGATCTTATCATCTAAAGCATGTTACAATCGGCATATTCGAGCTCGGCTATTCGCAAGTCTGGTCATGCCGCACATACTCGCTCTTTCTCCATTTTGGCGCCTGCTATCAGATCTAAATAAGCGTAAAATTCGTTCTTGCTTTTACCGTTTTTGCAAGTTTCTGCTAGGTTTACCTCCGTGGACACGGAACACTTATGTGAGCAAGAAGTATAATGTCCCAGAGCCTTTCTGTGCTGTTAAAGACAGAATTGAAAAGTTCCGACAAAGTTTAAGGTCTGACAATAGTCTCACTGAGGCTATACGTTACTAGTTGTGCTTTTGTTTGTAAATATGGGTGTAAACAGTCGAGTTGTTACGAGTTAAATGTCTGAGTGCCTGTGTTGAAGTGTTTTTTCTTTCTTTTGATGTTGTGAAATTTTTTGTGATTTTGCTTTCTCTCTTTTCCTATACTCCGCTTTTGTGCTTTTGCCTTTAATTAGCGGGAAATAAAATTCATTCATTCATTCATTCGTGTTACTGCATACTACTATATGCTACTATTAGCAAGACTGGATACTACTATGGCAAGACAGGATGCTACTGGATACTACTACATAAGATTGGACCAGTCTGAGGTACATTAAATAATAGTATTCTTTGCTATTACAAAGTATTACATGCAACGTTTTCGTACTACTACCACAATACTTTGCAGGCTACAAATTTTTCATCGGGAATAAGCATAGCCTGAAAGAGCCGAAAAACCGCCAAAATTCATCTGCTGAATTTTCCACTATCACGATGACAAACAAAAAAGCCAGCAGATACTTTTTGAGGGTTTTGGGCATTCCTGGCAATGCTTGTTATGCATAAAATTTCATGCATAAGGGTTGTCCCGACAACAGATAACATTCCAAGTGTTGTCTATTATGTGTTGTCTGTTGAAAACGCGCATCCTTGTGTTGTCTGTTATGAAATTTCTGACAGCTAGTCTTTGGTCAGTCACTTTACATGCACTTAGCCCTACTATAATATACTTGGTGTAGGGGCAGACGTAACAGCAATGGAAACAAATCTACCAGGCAAAATAAGAGAAGATACTAAGAAGGTTGGACTGAATCAGCAGATCTGCTATAATTGGTGGCCAAACTTAACGGGAAGTTCCCATTTCGCATTCCCGCGTTCTTGTTCCCCGTTTTTATCTGGCGTCGGTAGTGTTGCTTGCAGCACTGTCAGTAGTTTCAGAACAGCTAACACTTCGTATGTTATCTGTTGTGTTTCAAAATGCTATGCATAATAAGCGTTACCACCAGCAAGAACCGAAAAACCGCCTAAAAGTATCTGTTGAGTTTTTTGACATCATGACGATAAGGAATAAAGTCAGTAGATGCATTTTTGGCGGTTCCTAACAAAGCTTGTTATGCACAACAGTTCATGCATAACGTTTTCAAACAAAACAGTAACATCCGAAGTGCTATCTGTTACGGATTATTTGTTGAAACCGCGCATCCTCGTGTTATCTCTTATGAAACTTCTGACAGTGAGGTTACACAAAAAAAACTCCATTACCTTCATTTACTAGGAAAATTTCTACCAATTTGACAATCTTCGTTCATATTTTCCTCTCCCCAACTTTAAAATACACCATGGCGTCTTGGGGCAGGATAGTTTATCTATAAATGTCTCTTCCCCGCATTTTCTAAGGGCAGTAAGAATGTCCCCCAACATCCCTAATTTAAAAATTAGCTCCCTCGAAAAGACGACTCATTCGATAAGTTTCTGCGACGGGTCCGGCGCTGGGAATTTAAGGGACGTGACGAGAAAAGAAACAAGGGCTCGTAAGAGTGGGCAAACTTCAGCTTCTAGACAAGTCAGAAGTCGTGAAGAATGGGGACATAGAAAACTTGTGGCAAACGTCTTGGCTTTCCTAAGTTCTTTGTTAGAGACCGGATGTTCCTCCGACTCTAAGAGAAACTTTGAATCTGGAAGCGCAACTCCGCTGCTAGACTTTTACCAAGAAATGAGCTCCAGTTTCAACTCACATGTCACTATTACTCTCAAAAGCAACTTCTAATTTATCATTCCCCCCCCCCCCCTCGCCTTCCCCCACACAAAAATAATATTAGGACCCTGCACTATTTAGCGGGACCTTCAGAGGCGTATACTGAATCATTGTTGGTTACATCGTGCAAACAAACCTTACAATGTTATAAATAAACTGTCTCATTACTGTCCTTATGACAAGTACTCCTCATCACTCCTCATATTGTGTGTCAGAAATTTCCTTGTCGCAAATACAAGCAAAGGTTAAACAAACAAAAAATCCGTCGAAAAATTCCGCGAGCGCTTTAAAGAACCACTCTTACTTATTCTGCCTTGTTTACCTTCCCTAGCTTCTCTACCCTCTCACGCCTGTCTAGACCCACTTCATACGAAATGTAGGTCGGGCCTAGCATGATCTTCACTGCTTTCTTCTGAATCCCTTCAAGTCTGTCCCTCTGACCATCATTAAGTCCCGAGCCACACTGCACAAGAATATTCTACGTAAAGACGGATATACGTACAATACAATGACCGCATAACTCTCGGTGAAAGACCAAACCTACGAAGGATAGAATACGACTTAAGGAGTGGACCTGCCTTCTGGAGAATCATATCAACGTGGGAATTCCACTTCAAATCATTATCTAAAATAACACCAAGAAGTTTTAAGCTATCACTACATTCCAGACCAATGTTTTCCATACCTGGAAGATCTCTCTTAAGGAAAGAAACTCTTAATACAAAACTCTTAGTACAAGTTACCGACGAAGAACATTCAATCAATCAATACAAAAACGAGGTATAATACACTTGCAGATTAATACACTTACAAATCAAGCTCATTATATTCATATACAACTAGAAGTCAATCAGTCAAGTAGTTGAATTGTAGTTTTTCACGAAGTACGGTACAAAGGATTTGAGAAATCTCTCTGAAGAGGTAGCGGGGGGGTATTTCTAGCAGCTGATGTCCGATTTTTGTTCTAAGATCGCGTTTTTTGCTCGTGATTTGGGGTCTGGAAGTCTGGTAGAATTCCTATGTGGTTGGAGCTCAAGATAATCGAAATTGCCGATTCTGATCCACTCAGTGGTAGAGCTCGTTTTATGATACCAACTATGAACATCATCTTTGAAAAATCTAACAAACCAAGAAAAAGTAGTGGACCTAAAATCGACTTCTGCAGAAAGAAAATAGTAAGAGATCTTTTTTATTAAAAATTTTTCTCCAGGCGCGGATGTAGGATTCACCACCTAAATAGCTAAAGGTTGCGTGGAACCTGTCTTCTTTCTGGCCACAATTCCTTTTTCTTATCTAAGGCAATATTTTTGTTTAGTTTTTTTAGATGGAAGATTGCTCGCTTCTGTTATTTCTTGATAGTATGCCCTTTTTTCTCTTCTGGTTTCTTGTCTCTTTCTTTTTATTATCCCCTTCTTATTTTGCTCTGTTTCTTGGAAAAGAGAAGACGAGTATGAAAAGCTCCCCACATTTTCAGGTGGAAATCTAACAGTGTGGCTGGAAAAAACAGTTAGGCCGTTGTCGGTGTGAATGAAAGAGACTAGACTAAATACTATACTAAAACTAAACTACTTCCTACACTAGATGTCATTCCAACGTTTGTGATTAACTGCACGGCAACGCCATAACAAACTTCTTTCTTTGCAGGAATGTTATTTCATCGTGCTATCCTGATGAGTGGTACCAGTCTCAGTCCCTGGGCGATCGTCCAGGAGCCAATTAGGTATGCCACAGAGCTAGCTACAAATCTCAACTGCTCAACAGCAGATCTTCAAATCCAGCTGTACAAGTGCCTCAGGGACAAGCCCGCTGACGTTATCATCAAGGCTGTGCCCGAGACGCCTCAGTTCCTCCATGCCTTCGGGCCATCATTAGATGGCGTTGTGATAGACAGCGAACATGGATTCAATACAAAACAGCTGGCAGAGCGCTTATCGCGGTACGATCTCCTTTTTGGCGTAGTGCAAAGTGAATCCCTCATTTACTTCAATGAAGATGATATTCAGCATGGAATCGAAAACGATCGGAGAATAAGGATACTACGGACGTTGGTTCGGAATACATTTCAGTTCCATCTACAGGAAATTCTCGCGACAATAGTGAATGAATATACAGATTGGGAGAAGCCGGTGCAGCATCCAATGACACTTAGGGATGAAACAATAGAAGCAGTAAGTGACGCTGAGTTTGTGGCACCTGTTCTGAAAACAGGGGATCTTCACTCCCTGCAGAGACACAATTCATACTTTTATGTGATGGACTACCAAACCAAAAATGGAGATTTCTCGCAGGTAAGGAGCCGTACCGTACTTGCGCTATACCACTTTTAGTTTAGTGAGCTGACAACTCGGCATAATTGAATATCGTTAAGTATTGTGAGAACTGGCGTATCATCAGTAGCACTGGTGACCCTGGGAAAATGGGAAGGGCCTTGGTGATCAACGCCTCCTAACCACCTCATTTCCCTCGTTATTTCTTTTGTAGGCTACGTTCAATTCCTAATCTTCCAAGTCGGCCTGCTGATACTTTTCATTCACAGAAATTTGAACAATCATGTCTGTCATTATTCTCAACCTTCTCAAAGTCCATCTTACCCAAATTTTAACGTTCAATCGACGTCTGCCTCAGTGTGAAAACCGGAACAAGCTAGTCCATTGTCTCAATCCCCCAAGACACAATTGATGGTAAACCATTGCCTTGGATCTGAGAGACCTTCCAGGCATTTAACTCATTTTTAGCTGACAAAGCTTATTGCCCTGGATTACAACAACCTTGTAGGCAACTGCAACTCCGTCACTGATGACCAACGCAAGAGGTCCAGATAATGGACCACATCCAGCCACCAGTAGCTGCCCTAGCTGCCAGCCTGGCGTCCAGTCTCTGCTGGAGGGGGGTAAGTTTAGGTTAGCTGGCTGAGACTGGCATTCATGGGCACGAGCACCACGATGCAAGGAGACTTTATTGGAGACTCATTGGAGACTTTACTTTCCTTTCCAGAGGTGCTAAAGCTTATTTCAAACATTGCTACAAATGCAAACAAACTAGCAAACACAACAATAGCAAAAGCCAAAAGTACCAATCATAACTCCCTACCCCCTATGGGTTCAACGAGGATGTCACCTGCCACCGCCCCAAACAAGCAGGAACGGGTTCCCCATTCCTGCCGGCGGTTGAATTTCACTGTCAAGTGTCAATGGTGGAAGGACTTCGATCCCCTATCCCGTGGTGATATAATTAGTTTTTCTGTTCAGAAGCACTTTGGCTTTCCGTCTACAAATATATACACATTAGTTGTGGAAGCGAGAAGAAATAGTGTAACTTAGTTGGGTTTTCTGGACAAACTGTCGGAGGAGTCGAGAAGTTCACTATACACAACAGAAAGATCGAAGGATACACCTTTTTATTCACAAAAAAGCGGTCGTGGCTTCCACCAAATTTGTTTGGTAAGGTCATAGCATCATAGAACTCATGAGCACACACAGAAATCATAACAATCATAATGCATGGATAACGTCATTAATTCAAGTGAAAAGGTATTTCAGCTATTCAGTTTGTCATTAAAGGACACCTCGCATCAAATATTGTTTCCATTTGGGTATTCCAAGATAATTGGATACTCTGGAACTCGGCTCTGCTTTCAACAATTTACACACTGATTAGGCTGCTTATAGACCCTCCAGGCCCCTTTGCTCGGATGAAAGACGTGGCAAACTTTCAAAACCGTTTTTATGGTACTTAGCTTACTCAAGTGCCATATAGCGATCGTAATGTCGGTCTGTCAGCATTTTGCTAGCTTGGGCACTTCCACATGACCTAGGACGATAAACTTGGCACACATATCAGGGACCCAACGGGATTAACTTGGAAATAATCACTTCCCCGATCCGACCATCAGTGGGGGAGTGGCAATATGGGGAATCCGGAAATTAGTAACATTCATAACTTTGGAACGGATAATCGGGCGTGCATTAAATTTGACAGGTATCAAGAACAAGTGTCTTGGATGTTCATTGTCAAATTCGGATCGGATCTGATAACTGGGGGGTGGGGGCTGGAGGGGGACACCCGAAATTTCTTGAAACGCTTTTACTAGTTTTTGTCAAACCCCTACCCTTTTCCTCACACTAGTATAGCTCTGCGCGTGGATGAGTCATTCTTTCTTAAGACTAGTATGGTCTGCTCGTGGATGAGTCATTCTTTGCTTAAATTCGTTCGGAGAGAGCTAGAGCAATCGAAGGTCTAAGGGGTTGGTATAATTTGTTGTTGAATCTTAGTAGGGGTTGATATAGACTAGGGACTTCCACACAAGCTAGGACGATGAAACTTCGCAGGCATATCAGAGACCCGACCAGAATAACTCACAAAAAATCACTTCCCCAATCCGACTTTACCCGGATCCGGGAGTCCGGAAACTAGGAACAACAGAAGCAAAAGGGGAGCAAAAGGAAGCAAAAAGAGCGCTGCCCAAATGCGGCAGCGATCCACGGACCTCTGTGGCGTAGATCCAGCGCTCTACCACGGCGCTACAACTTGATGTATTTAGAAGCGAATGCGGGAAGAGATACGGTTTAAAGACTAAAGTAAGACGAAGTGGTCCAATATTAAATGCTAACCAGAGCAAAATAACTAGAACTATTTTGCTCTGATGCTAACTAAACTAAAACTAAGGAAGTCTCGCGAAACCCTTCCACATAAGCTAGGACAATGAAACTTGGTAGGCACATAAGAGAACCGATAAGATTAACTTAGAAATAATCACTTTCTAGATCCGATCATAGTGGGGGCAGTGGAGGGATTGGAAATCCGGAAACTATTAACATGCATAACTTTGGAAAGGGTAATCAGACATGCATAAACTTGACATGTGTCAAGAACAAGTGTTTCGGATATTCAGCTTCAAATCCGGACCAGATTCAACACCTGTGAGGGGGGGGGGCTGGAGGGGGCACCAGAAATTTCCTGAAACTCTTCCAAATAAGCTAGGACAATAAAACTTGGAAGGCTTGGAAATAATCACTTCTGCAAATCCAGCCATCGCTGGGGGGGGGGGGGTGTGGAGGGATGGGGAATCCGGAATCTAGAATCATACGTAACTTTGGAACTGGTAATCGGACACGCATGAAACTTGACAAGTGTGAAGAACAAGTGTCTCAGATTTTCAATTTCAACTCTGGCCCGAATCCGATAACGTCGAGGGATCGGGATGGAACTCGAATAGAAGAACGAGCATTAACTCTAGATACTTTATTGACGAAATAGGAACGGATCATGTCGCAGTGGAGGGTGTCGGAGGGGGTTTCTTGGATTTCCGTGGTGATCACGAGTTAGGATACTTCCAGAAGAACTATGATCATGAAATTTGGCAGACATATTACGTACTCTCCTAGGTCGACATGAAAATAGTTCCTTCCCCGATACGGTGATGTTGGGGGGAGTGGAGGGATGGGGAATCCAGCATCTAGTGCCATGCATAACTTTAGAACGGATGATCGTGGAATAACCATTTCAAATTTAGTAGATCAAGCCGATTTTCTGATGAAATGAATTGCGGGAGAGAGATGCAGCCTTGACAACTGCAAACCGTATCTGACAAACATGCTAACTGTTCTTACAAGTGCCATATGAGCTTTCAGCTCTTGTTTTTCTTAACGAATAAACTTTCTAACTATAAATGATAGCCTCGAAAAAACAGATCTAGCTAGTGTGAAAATCACGTAATTGTCAATAATCTAATCCGTATAAGTTTGACGTGTGGTATCGGCAGGGGCGTCACTATGGGGGGGGGGGACTCCCCCCCCTAAAGGTCCTGAGAAAGTACTTTCGTCGGGCGAAGCCCGGCGAAAGTTCACTTGTTTGTCGGCGCGAAGCGCCGGCAAACACAGAAAAAATAATATTTTTTATGCTTTTTATCAGGCATCGGTCGATTCGTCGGCACATCGGATGTTTTTTTATGCAAGAAATAAAATCCTGCAAACGTTTGTCGGGCAAAACACTGAAGAAATCAAATGAAGAATGCCGCGAAGCGGCAACGGCGTGTTTTGTCGGCACATTTTTTAGTCCGTCGGCACAAACCGGACGTCCCCCCCCCCAAAGGTAAAAGGCTAGTGACGCCCCTGGGTATCGGTAGTGTTGTTGAGGCTGGGAGCCTATCTCAGAGTGCAGATGCGAGTAAAAAAAAATTAGGGTTTACTACTCACTTTCTTTCCCATGTGCTCGATCAACAAGTTGAACTCCAAAAATCGCATGCATCACACTCAGTATAGACTTTTTAACTAGCTAGACTGGGAAAAGTTTTTCCGAGTTAGGATTAAAGTTAACTGCAATATTTGCTACTGGGATTAATCTTATCCGTACTAAGAAATACAAATCCGAATTAGAGTTGAGATTATCTTTTTAGAGACAAGATTAATCCCAGTAGCAAATACTGCAAGATTTTTTTTTACAGTGTAGCTGTACATTGATTGGCGGATAGAACACATTTTGCGAAACTGAGTTATTATCAGTGCCGTATCGAATTTGCTATATCATGGTACATGCTTGGTATAAATTTTAGTCAAATCGGAGCAACGGCAATACAGATATACAGTTTTCTTAAAGGTGATGAACACCATTTCGTGGTCGAATGTGACAACCGACTCTTTTGAAAAAAAAAGCTAAAAGAAAAATATTCGGACTGTGTGGTCAGTATTGAAGATCAGGGGTCTTCAGATTTGTCGTTTCAAGAGGTTGGAAACCTTGTTCCAGCCCCCTGACTAATTTGTTCAACATTATTTTCTCACACTCCTGCTGGTATACCAAGCAACTGTCTGGGGGAACACTGGTTTAACAGAAACGATTTAACTTTTAGCTATCTGCCAGCTAAACGCTGATTGGTGGCTACAAACTGATTTCCTTGAATAAATATCCTAAACAGGCCTTATTACTTCGTCTTCATGTTGCGTGACGCTTACCATCATGAGCGGAAACCAACTTACAACGATTCCCCAAAATAATAGTGGTCTCTGCTCAGGGATCCTGGGACATATCAGGGAAATGTACGAGTTGTATCATTACAATAGGGGGATAGAATCAGTCATGCACAAATCCTCAATTTTTGGGCATGGTGCCCCAACGTCTGGGCATGCCCGAACGTATGGGCATGGTACCCATACGTTGGAGCACCATGCTCTGGAGCATGGGCATGGTACCCCTGTGAAATTTGGATAAACTGAGACTGGTTACATACCTAAATAGGGCCTTCTCCCTGTCCTAGATCAAAAGATACCTGATTTTACTTTCTATCCAACCTCATTTTCCAATTTACAAAATGTTAGAGCACTTCCAAGATACATAGAGTTTTTTGGAGGCCACTTCTCTTCTAGTGGGCTTATCCTATCCTTTTCCAGAAAATTGCTGCTAGGTAGCATGGATGAGGCAAGCTTTTCAATCTGTTCACTGGAGCAAATATTTCCTTTAGATTGTTTGCCTTTTATTGTATTTATTTTGAGTTATTTTTTTTTTTTACCTGTTTTTACTCTGACTTTTGACTTTTTGACAACATGGAAAAGGATTGAGTTACCTAGTGGCAACTACCTGTAAAAGGATAGGGTAAACCCACTGGGAAAGAAGTGGCCTCCACAAAACTCTCTGTATCTTGAAAGTGCTCTAACATTTTGGAAATAGGAAAATGAGGTTGGATAGACAGTGAAATCAGGTATCTTTTGATCTAGGACAGGAAGAAGGCCCTATTTAGGTATGTAGCCAGTTTCAGTTTAACCAAATTTCACAGGGGTACCATGCCCATACTCCAGGGCATGGTGCCCTAACGTATGGGCACCATGCCCATACGTCCAGGCATGCCCAAACGTTGGGGCACCATGCCCAAAAATTGAGGATTTGTGTATGACTGGATAGAATACAAAATATAAAATGCAGAATCTCCTGATTAGTAATCGAGGGGTTACCCTCTCCTTTGGAGTAGCCCACACACTTTTCCGGTACTGAAAATTTAGTATACACCTTGATCGAGAGTGGTCAAATCCCTTGATGATAAGTAGAAGGAAAGGCTGCCAAAAAGGCAGACTCGTGCAAGCTAAGCACAGTTATTGAGAGCAGCATTTTCATCTCCGGAATAATACTCGAAAGGCTACCTTCTCATCGGTACTTGGTATATAGCCTACATCTTTCCCGGGAGCAGGCACTTCGTTACACCTAAATAAAGAGCGAGCAAATCCTTCATAAGAACCCCGATGAAAAATGTGTAGACTGCGTAGTAGTATGGTAGTAGTACGAAAACGTTGCAAATAATACTATATAATAGCAAAGAATACTATCATTTAATGTGCCTCAGACTGGTCCAATCTTATGTAGTAGTATCCAGTAGCATCGTCTTGTGCCATAGTAGCATCCAGTCTTACTATTAGTAGCATATAGTAGTATGCAGTAACACGGTAGCCTTGAAGTAGAAGCATGTAGTAGCATCTTTAGTACTGCATGCTACTTTTTCGTACTACTTCATATTACTATTTTGAGATAAATTTTTCATCGGGAAGGACGAGTAGGTTGCCGAAGTGGAAAGTTCATGAAAATTAAGCCGTGGGACAGAGCAAAATAACTCTAGATAGTACCATACAAACTTTGGAAAAGTGACACACATTCAAATCGAAGCAACACTAGCTCCACTAGCGGATACGAACATCCCTACCGAAACTCAACCAATCGCAAAGCAGAATTATTTTGCTCTGACCAATCGTTAAGGAGCGATGGCTAGAACCTACGTCCGCCACTGCACGCGAACAAAGCGACGGAGGCCCATTTTTGATGCATGAGAAGGATAGGGCTTCGTGTTACTCTCTAGAGTTATTTTGCTGTGCCGTGGGAGCAGCTACCCCACTGATACCCCTAATGCAATGTAGATCACTCGCAAAAATAAACGGTTTAATAGGAGCTTTCGGAGCTTTCGGAGTTAAGGGGATCTTATTTTAAGGGGAGTATTTTGCTTCTTCTGGATATCCTGAATAGCACTTCGGAATGGGTTATAACAAAGGTGTGCGGGTTTATGGACGGAGCGTTGAAGCTAAGAGCGACCAAGCTTAGTAGTGAGGCTTCATAGCCGGAGGAAAGTATTGTTGTTGTTTTCCTTTGTAATATGTACTATTGTTGTATTATGTATATGGCCCCTGGGCTTTTAAACACAGTTATTATTATTATTATCCCTCTTTCCCCAGCGCCTCGGATGCATTCATGGAGAGGATCTTCCGTACGTTTTCGGGGCACCATTCGTTAACGGTTTTGGGTACTTCCCAAAGAATTACACGAAGAGCGAAGTAGCTGTTGCGGAAAGTACGATTTTCTACTGGTCCAACTTCGCCAGATACGGGTAAAGCTCTTTTCTTATTAAATGGATGTCTTGCACATCGCTGAGATAGGTTTTCCATTCTAGCCGTGTGCGTGAATATGAGTAAGTAGGTGATGGAATAAATGACTTGGTTGCTGTAGTTCACTTTCAGAAGCTTAATAACAGATAACACAAGGATGCGCGGTTTCAACAGATAAAACTGATGTTGGCTGTTGTGTTTTCCAAAGGTTACGCTTTAAAACCTTATGTAAATCAGAAGAACCGAAACACCACAAACAAAATTCTGTTAAGTTTTTTGTTTGTTATCACGACGTCAGAAAAGTCAGCAGAATAGTTTTCGTCGGTTTTCGTCGCCTTCTGGCAATGCCTGCTACGCATAACGTGTATTGCATAATGATTTCAAATCATACGATAGAACATCCTAAGTTTTATCGGAAAAACTGCGGATCATAGTGTTATCTGTTATGAATGTCTTACAGCGTGTAGTGTTACAACCTTGGTCGAAGCGCGAACAACGTAGAAAACCAAGTGATCAATGGAGACACACTGCGCGGAGTTCGCGAAAGTTCAGGTGAGGCTGACAAGGGACAAGGAAATATGGGGAGTGAATGGTAAACACGTGATATAAGTAACACACGGGAAAGAATAACAAAAAAAATGCTCAAGAAACACGAAGGAATCCCGAAGACTTTCGGGATTTTTTGTTTTTAGAAAATTGCAACGAATAACGCTGATTAGTTTGTTGGTAAGTTTATTTTTTCGATTTACCATGCTTTGATCAGCCAGCGCCTTGTAAACGTCTGGACAACAGAGAAGATGGGATTCCAAAATTTTTTGACTCTTTGAACATGTTTACTATTAAAATTTATAAACAGATTTAGGCCAAATAGCTAATAATCTGAGAAAACCAAGTTCAGATATGGATTTGGCATGTGCGTTTACCCCTTCAAGTCATATCCATTTTGACAAAACGGATCGAAACTTCCTGCCTTACTTCTGCCAAATTTCGGGTTTCGGCTGAATTCCGGTCAAACTGCTTGTCTGGCAAAAAAACAAAGCTCAAAATCGAAATCACCCTATGTCCTTACCCCTATATTAAACATTTAATCAACTTGAAATAAAACTTTAACTTATAACAGATTTTCCTGTTTCAGCCGGATTCCGGACGAAATATATGTCCGGGTAGAAAATGATTTCCATATACACGTTCAGCATCTCTTCTTACCCCTTAGTCAAACATCTAATCAACTTCAAATAAAACTTTGGCTTTTAACAAACTTTCCGGGTTTAGGCCGGATTCCTGGCGCACTACTTGTCCGGTTGGGAAATTATTTTCACATAAGTGAACGTCTTCTTACCCCTAAATACATCATCTAATCAACTTCAAATGAAACTTTCCAGTTTTGGCCGGATTCCGGGCGAACTATTTGTCCGGCAGAAAATGGTTTTCATAACTGTGTTCAACATTTCTTCTTACCCCGCAATCGAGTAATTTGCTTACTAATATTTTGCTTGCCCCGTAATTTGAACCCCCGTCCCCCTCACCTAAATATAGGGCTACAGAGCTCATCTACGAACTCGACCCAGAGGATCCTCACACCAAGTTTCGTTAAAATATCTCATTCCCTTCGAGAGTTATGGGGCTGATAGATGGACGAACGGCGGACGGGCGGACAGACGGACAACTTTTGCTTTTCCCTCCACTTACCTTTAAGAATCCCGAAAAACGATAGGAAATAACTGAAGGGCTCACATTTAAAATTATACTTTTATACATCTGTTTAAATCGGGTTCCAACTTAATTCTATTTAATTTAAAAACACAAATATATGCTTCCAGGGCATGCATGCATCCCGGCGCCTACGGGGAATAACTTGACTTTCTGGGGAATAACTTGACTTTCTGGTCGGGATTAATTTTCAGTACCTTTTTTTTATTTATTTATTTACTTATTTATGACCCGCTTTTTGCGTAACAGCGGAGTATGAATAAAATACAAAAGTAAAATATACATATTAAAACACTTAAACAAATCAATGTAAATAAACACGACAACATTCTTTTCATATAAATAAAAAACACACTAAATAGACTTGAAATTTGTACACACTGACATTAAGCACATTAATCGGGTTCAGGAATGAAAAACTGGCTTATAAGTTCATGGGCTGAGAGGGCAGGATGTTTGTGGAGGGAAAATAGATCTGAATACGAAAGAAAAAGTGTATTAATAATATCCTGAACATTGAAATTCGAAACCAATTACGATCACGAAAAGGTTTTGGAAGATACATCAGAAATTTACAATACTTAAAAATACAACTTCTCAAATTTTTAACATATTTTTTCCTTAGGATATGGTAAACTCCGCAACAGTTGTGGATATATGGTCCGCAAAAGCACTATACAACCTTCCGAGCGCCTTGCGTGAATATTTTCCTCTATTTGGGACCAAACGCCCGTAACCAAATCTAATGGAATTTGATACTGCTTTTAAAATAGAGTATTGAGATCTATAGAGTAGGACTTCATTTCTGCCTCCTCTGGGTAAGGTGCAGCCGAGGTATCAGTGTAGACTCTCAAATAGAATGACGTCTTTCCATCTGGTGCATCATCTGCCTCTTGCGTCTTCATCCGTAAGCGTTGGGGTCGACGGATAATAACTTCGGCCAACCCAATGTCCGACCTTTGCGTATTCCGGCATTTCCTGGGAAGAACTTCAGAGCGGTTCTAGACACATGTACAAATGCCTCATCCCAGAAATAGGTTCTGGTTTAGCACCCGATGAAAAATTTGTTGCCTGCGTGTAGTAGTACGAAAACGTTGCATGTCATACTATGTAATAGCAAAGATAATATCATTTAATGTGTTTCAGACTGGTCCAATCTTATGTAGTAGTATCCAGCAGCATCCTGTCTTGCCATAGTAGCATCCAGTCTTGCTAATAGTAGCATATAGTAGTATGCAGTAACACGGTAGCCTTTAAGTAGAAGCATGTAGTAGCATCGTTAGTACTTCATGCTACTTTTTCGTACTACTTCTCATCGGGAAGCTAGGAAAACGAACCTGTAATCATTATCGATGGAATAATCTAGGCCGACTTATTCGTTTAGAGCCATATCGTAGTCAGCTTTACCTGAAGACATACTAATTTTCAGAAAAACACTCTATAATCTATATTATTTATAGTTAGTTTTCTAAAAGGGACTTTTAACGTGAGAAAGACAGGCAAACAAACCAGGAAAAAATTTTGAATTGAATTTGGAGGTCTATAGGACTCCAGATGGAGTACTGTCCCATAACTGTCAAAGTTGGACGTTCGCCAAAGTTGCTGGCTAACCATTTGACAACGTGGGAGTCCTGAATGCTTAGATAAACATAACCTAGGTGATAGTGTGGGCATAGCTCGTAGCAGATTGATTAGATAATCAAAAGAAAACATGACGTAATGAGCTAAAGCCACTCGGCTCCTGGTTCGTTGAAGAAGGGGGGGGGGTGAGAGGAAGCGATAATATACATCTAGAATCCATGCACTGCCAGCGTACCAAGTTTAGTCATCAGTGTATGGTTCTTGGATTGCGAACTCCGGTCGCTCCGGAATGTGGCGACTTGGGTCCAGTGGACGGTGTGGCGTCGTTTGGGATGTAGTAGGTCCGGTTCAATCTGCCTGTAACAGGTTTTGCCGTTCCGGTTGGAAACTCCCGTTGGTTATTCTTTCTGTTCTATGTAGTCAAATACTTTAAAACCAATGATGGGGTTTAGAGGGTGGAGATTAGTCTAGTTCTTGAAAAGGGTCCCTGGGACCTGGTGAGTAGCGTGATAACTATCTGAAAACCAGCGGGCCTGACCTTATTTCCCACTCTCTCAACCAATCAAATAAATCAGGTGAAAGAATGTCTTTTCCTATTCACCCTAAGACTAAAAAAAAAAAAAAAAATGAGTACTTTTATTATTCTGCCTCAGCCTGTACAAGGCTAAAAAACAGGACAAGTGTCACTTAGACCAGAAAGGTTAAAAAATGTCTGAACGTCACAATGCCTACCTTTGAAAACATATAGCCTACTTCAAACTACCTAGATGGCGTCAACGTTCCAAACCGCAGGTCGGTCCCTTATGCTGGAGCTGAAATTGCTAAAAGGGGCCTTAAGGTACAATAATCAGACTCTGCTTTGAACAGAGTGCCCGCGGCTTTTGCATTTCTTCAAGCTCGTTTAGTTCTAGCAAAAACACTGAAATACTCAGAAAAGGGTTTTACTGACGAATGATCTCGTAAACATTTCTCGGGAGAACAAGAAGCATCAAAATAGCGAAAGAAAACAGGTCTGAAAATCACTGACGTTTCCTTAGGGGGGTTGTAATGGATAGTATGTAATTCGTATTTCCGGAGTAAGGATGGATGGAGCGTCTACGGAAGTAGATTGCATCGGCCTCGTAGGCAAAGACCGTAACAGTGAAAAGACAGGAAACTCCCAGAAGCACCATAGCTGCGATAATTAGCGCTTTCTAGCGGTTGTACTGGTACTAAATCGTCGCTCTGTTCACTTCTGCCGGCATCGACTAAAAAGAGGCACGGCACTGTAAAGTGTAGGAGGCAAGAGTAGTAAAAACAGGAACAAAAACAAAAAGGGATTGACTCAAACCAGGAAGGGAAGGGAACGCGAGAAAAGCAGGAAGACATACTAAAACGAGGAAGGCTGTCGCCAGAATTCAGAATTGGAAAGCCGCACCGTTCCCTTCCTCTTTTTAGTATTCTTTGAGGGGTCGGCAACTACCAATGGCGACTAAAATCCTCATAGTCCAGCGAGGGGTCGGCAACTAAGTTTTTTCAAGTCCACCACTTCTTCTTTGAGGGCGGCAACTACCCATGGCGAATAAGAGTTTATTCAAGGTACTAAAACGAGGAAGGAAATGGTGGACTTAACATATATTAGTTGCCGACCCCTCATTGGACTCGTGGGATTAGTCGCCTACCAACAGAACTATTTACAATTTGATATTTGCCGACCCCTCACTGATCTCAATGTCTACCCCTGCCAGGATACTAAAACAAGGAAGGGATGGTGAACTTTGGGCTAGAAAAGTTGCTGACATATTAAAGAATACTAAACAGAGGAAGGGACCGGTGCAGCTAACCAATTTTGAATTCTGGCGACAGCCTTCCTCGTATCCTTAGTTGCCGACCCCTCACTGGACTCGGGGGATTAGTCACCTACCGTCAGAACTAATTACAATTTAATATTTGCTGACCCTTCACTGATCGCAATGTCTACACCTGCCAGGATACTAAAACGACGAAGGGATGGTGAACTTTGGGTTGGAAAAGTTTCTGACACATCAAAGAATACTAAACAGAGGAAGAGAATGGTGCGGCTTACCAATTTTGAATTCTGGCGACAGCCTTCCTCGTTTTAGTGTGCCCTTCCTGGTTTTAGTATACCTTCCTGCTTTTCTCGCGTTCCCTTCCCTTTCTGGTTTTACTCGATCCCAACAAAAAAGGTCAGGCTTCAGAGTGAGGGGCAGGAACAACGCTTTAACGTGCCTTCTTCGAGGCTCTGGAATACGAACTCTCACTTACTTGTCTACTTCTGTTACTTGCTCGTCTATTTTTATTACTCGTTCCTCTTGCAGCATGCCGTGCCGTGCCGTGCCTCTTTTTAGTCGATCCCACTTCTGCCAAGTGTCAAATCATCCTCAAACTCCACGTGTCGTGTTTTGTTCTTTACAAGTCCTTTTGGTTTGCTTTGTTCTCTCTATTTATTTTTGTTCTACCGATTTACTCTCATTTTAATCGCTTAGTACTGAGTAAAATCCGAAAGCTAGGTAGTGTGCAGCTCGACTTTCCACAACACTATTCCAGCGGGGTGTCTGTTTGTCCTACTGCTAAGGTCATAGGTACAACGGGTCCTTTTAACTGCTTATGTAACGTGATAATGTGTGCCAAATTTCCAGTAAACCGAAAAGACGTGAGGGAGGGTGGGGGACCAATAGATGTGAACAACCGAGGATGGCAAGCATGTCTCCTTCTGCTATCTCTGATCTCCGAGTTAAGCCGCGTTCACAAGCATGCCTAGCAAAGCACATATGCCTAGGCACGTGCTCAGGCGTAGCCAGGCACCGGGGTTCTAGAGCCTGGAACTCTGTGCCTTGACCAAAATCTGTGCCTAGGCATTGGTGTGAACGGTCACGCTGGGCACGGACCTAGACATCTGTCCTTGGCTAGTCATGCTTGTGAACGGGGCTTTACGACATCGCAAAACTGGCTCCTACGTCCAGCTCGGACATAATTCGTGTGGGTGTGTTGGGTAAGGGACACAGATTCCGGAGTATATCTTATCAGCTTAAGAAACAACAGGTTTATGATATGATATGATACTTATTGCAAAAAGCTAACTGGCCATAGCAACTAACACACAAAAATCACGTACAAGAAAAGCAAAACAACAAGAACAAAAAAGTGGAAATCCTATATATAGCTTCATAACACTTACGTTCGATCCTCCGATGCTTCGCTGCCAACCGGACGAACACCGCCAAATTTCTCATTACTACGATCTCCAATCAGATCTACTAAACCTTTCTCCACTAAAGCACTCCTTCCAAGCATTTCATCCCTTAATCCCCCAACTTACCACATTCGCACATAAAATGTAACAGATTCTCATCAATTTTACCACACATATGGCAAAAGTATCGGCCAACACGTATCCTGTATTTCCCTCAATATTTTCTGAATATAATTTTTTTTTTCAATCTTGTCTCTACAAGATCTCGGCTCTTACCGCTAAAACGGGAAGGATGGGGCCTTCAACGCTTCCGTCTACTCGACAGGGACTACAAGTCCCTTCGTCCTATTCTAAGTTATGGATCCACAAGAACGAATGGAACAGAGAACAGAAGACCAAAAGATTTGCAAGAGGACAAATATTGTTTCTGGAGACTATCGTCTAAGCCTCGTTGTTGTTAGGAACACTTACTTTTTGGATACGTAACCAGTTACGTTTAGGCCTACAAAATACTCGCAACTAAACACTACAGAAGTCCGTCGGAAACAGGACCAAAGGTTTCGATGGGATTTATCATGGATTTATCCATGATCAACCGCTTGAAAATGTACAAAAATGGTACAGTATTGCTGTATTCTGAGAAATTGCTGCCGAATACCTAATCAGATGAGAAAACCAAGTTCAGATATGCATTTAGCACGTATGTCCATCTCTAATCGACTTTAGAAAAGTCTTTTACTTTGAGAAACTAAGCTGTATTCCGGGCGAACTGCATGTACAGCAAAAGATCATGACATTGAAGGCCACCCTTCCCCCCCCCGTAACTTGAAAGAGGGAACCCCGATACGAACCTATAGTGTGGATTTTAAACTTCCTGGCAGATTTGCGGTTTCGGCCGGATCCCGGGCGAAAAACTTGTCCGGCTTGAAAATAAAGTCCAAAAACGAATTCAGCATGTTCCATTACTCACACATCAACTTCAGATAAGACTGTTACTTTGAACACACTTTCCGGTTTTGGCCGAATTCCAGGTGAACTACTAGTCTGGCGAGAAAATAATTTTCATGCTCGGAATCAGCACGTCTCCTTAATCCTAAACCGACTATCTCGGCTTTTAAAAATAATTTTGTTTAACCTTAATTTTGTTTAACCCTCAATCCTAAAAATAGAGGTACAGAGCCCATCTACGAACTTGACCTGTACTTTGACCCAAAGAATCCACATACAAAGTTTGAATAAAATATTTCCGCTCCTTTGACATTTATCGTGCTAACAGACTGACAGAGGAAATACATTGCAAAGGCATGGTTATATAATATTTGGGGATCCCAAAAACTATCCTATACCTCTGGAGAATTTCGCCTGGAATATCCTATCTTCCACAATATACTATCTACCGTGTTCTCGATTGACCCCCGCGCACAGCCACTGCGCCTGTCACATAATAACAGCCGATTGCACACAGTCCATGTCCTTGCAGTACTTTTCATTCTTGTTGTCGAGTTAAGCAATCCCACGCACAGTAGGGCAAAAGGAGGAACGACGGTGGACCCCTTTTAGCAGTGTTCACACTCGTGCAGTGTTCCAGATTGTATACTGTTCCACTCTTTAGAACGCGTTCCCGTTTTTAGTACTCCTTGCTCCTGCACCATGCCAAAACATTCATGCACGTTGCTTTGGGCTGTTTTTGAAAGAAGAAGAATCTGAATACAGTGTCAAGAATAACTGGTTTGGACTTTGCAGGAGTCCCAATGAGATTCCAGTCGCTACAGACCCGCTAAGTCGCCAGGAGAAGAAAGCCAAATTTCCAGAATGGCCGCCTTACGACAGTGTCCACAAGAAGTACATATCATTAGGTAAGGATTCCGGCCGTTCACACTGCTATGCGGCATCTGCTTAATTTTCAAGATTTAGAAATTATATTCCGCTTTCTTGCAGTAGGAGATTTTCAAATCTGTCTTTCCGTTATATTATACTTAATTATCAGCAAACCCCTCTAAAATCCCGCAAGTCATAAAATTATCACAGATTAATTACAAATTTTATCCTGTAAAACTAAGCAGAGGCACGGCACTCCGCGGCATGGCCCAGGAGGCACGAGTAAAAAAAAGAGATTAGCAAGTAGTTAAAGTAGACAAGTAAGTGAGGGTTTGTAACTCCTGAGCTCAAATGAAGGCATGTTAGAGCATTGTTCCTGCCCTTTACTCTGAAGCCTGAAAGGGCCCTTTTAGTTTTCGTGCCTCTTTTTAGTACTAATGCCTCCTAAACTATGTCGTGCCGTGCCGTGCCGTGCCTCTTTTTAGTTGATCCCTGTAAAATATGCTTCATTTACAGGATTAAAAAATGTTTTTACTTCACTTTCAGGATTAAAAAAATATATATTATCATTTTCCGAGTTCTTGCATGATGAGATTTCCAACTTGTGTTCGCATTATATTACACAGGATTGTCAAGAAACCACTCTAAAAGTGGATACTGTGGCAGATGAAAATAAACAAGACCACAGATTTCGGTGGGAAGTTAGTTTAAGAGGTCGAGTTGCGTTAAGACATACTGTTTGAGAGACGAGTATGGCGGTTCGTTTCGTTTGGTAAACTGGTAAGTGCTTGGTTTGAAAACACTGAGTACGAAAATGGGAGGTTTTGGAGTGATTAATTTTGTACCAAAATGTGAAGCTTTGCTCCTGAGCGACTCGTGTGATTCTTCGGAGGCTTGGGACTTCTTTGGTGACATGATGATACGTTTAGATGATGCATGATGATTTGCATTTTTGGGGTTTTTTTTTTCATGCTAAGAGAGTGGTAAGTCGCCGTCATAGGTCAAGATAGTAAAGGAAAGCTTTGTCTCCAAGAAGCAGAGGGAATGAGCGATGGAGTAAACTATAACATTATTCTAGCACTCTTCCTACAAGGAAGAGCAATGACCAACTTAAGTTCAAGAGAAATGAAAATTCAATGGTACAAGAATTTAAGGGTGTAATGTTCTATGTAACCGATATTGGTCTCCCATATCAATCAATCAGTCAATTTTATTTTGACCAAAATAGCACTTGGCTAACACGGGCAGAAACTGGAAATTGCATATAGAAATTGAGTAAACATTGTTACTGTTATTGGTGATACGGCCAGAACTCCCTGTGGTCTTTATGGATAATTAGTTAGTACGAGTCACGAAATGATAGAATGTCTTGAGAATCGAGAGGTGATAGAAAGAAAGTTGTTTTGAAGTTCAATGTAAACTTAAAGAACGAGCAATATGTTTCGCGATGAAAACCGAAAACCCCATGGGGCCATGGCAGGAAAACAAAAAAGTACAAAATAACACATAACAAGAGCTGTAAACTCATATGGCACTTGCATGGGTTAAGATATTTTGATTGATGAAAAGTAAGTTTCGACTTTGCGGTTGAGATGCGCACTCTAAGGGAGCTGGAACTTTATTTGTAAGCAATTCCATTGAGGCAAAAATTCTAATGGGCTGATGGGCATCATGAAAATGAATATATTGCTTAAAGTATTTTTTTACTTTGCGGTCAAGATTGGTACTTTAAGGAATAATCAGATTTGGGAAGTAGCAATTTCTAAGCAAATGTTGTTGAATCTCTTATATTCCAGCAAAGTTTCATCGTCCTAGCACATCTGGAAGTACCTGAACTCGCGATCACCGGAATCAAAGACCCCTCCCCCCCTCCAACTCCACCCACAATACCCGGAGCCAATCCGGTTTTGTAAATGATTAATCCATAGCATCTATTTTTCATTCCCACGGAGTTCGATCCAGATCACACTAGTCTAAGCGGGTCAAGTATTTTCCGCCCTCCCCCCAGTAATTGCAGGATTCGGTCCGGAAACGAAAAAGATCACCATAGAAAAATGTCATCTGTTTAATTATTAAATTTCACTCGAATCCGATCACCCGTTCCAACGTTACGCACGGCTCAATATTCCGGATTCCCCTCCCTCAACCCCCCCCCCCTCAGATTATCAAATCGAGGATTTTTTTTGTTCCAAGTCAGTTTGACCGGGTCCAAGATATGCCTGCCAAGTTTCGTCGTGAAAATCCCCAAAAACGGAATTCTGGGAAACCCCCTCCCCCCCCCCCCCTTAAGTGTCTGGATCCAGTCAAATTGTGTAAAAGATTTACATGGATCAGATGTTTGTTCTTCCGAGCAAGTTTCACTCAGATACCATCATTCTAACTGTTTCTCGAGATTTCTGCCCCCCCATCTCCCCCATGGTGCCCGTATCCAATCCAATTCAGTAAATGATTTACCTAGAGCATCGGTTTGTTGTTCCCACAAAGTTCCATTCCGATCTCCCCATTCTAAGCGGGTCAAGTTCCCCCCCCCCCCCAATAGTTGCCGGATCCGGTCCGGATATGAAAAAGATCACCGGAGAAATGTCCTCTGTTGAATTCTTAAATTTCACTCGAATCCGATTACCCATTCCTTAGTTACACATGACTGAAAATTCCGGATTCCCCTCCCTCCACTCCCCGCACTATTATCAGATCGAAATTTGTTTTATTTTGAAGTCAGTTTGACCGGGTCCCTGATATGCCTGCCAAGTGTCATCGTGAAAATCCCCAAAACCGCCATCACCGGAATTCCGGTAAACCCCCTCCCCCTCATAAGTGTTCGGAACCAGTACAATGGTCCAAAGGATTTATCTAGAGCAGATGCTTGTTTCCCAGCAAGTTTCACTCCCATCCCTCCATTCTAACCGTTTCTTGAAATTTCCGGTCTCCCCCCAACTCCCCCCTGGCTACCGAATCCGGTCAAGACTTTAAACGAGACATCACAGATATATAATCTATTCAGTTATTAAGTTTCATTACAATCCGATCACCCGTTCGAAAGTTACACACTTCTCAATTTCTCGGATTCCCCTGCCCTCCACTCCCCCCAAAATGGTCGGATCGGAAAACTAAGTATTTCTAAGTTTGATTGGTCGGGTCTCTGATATGCCTGCCAAGTTTCAATGTCCTAGCTCATCTGGAAGTACCCTAACTCGAAAAAGTGTGACAAAAATGACCTAAATTTCCAAGTTTCCAGCGCCCCCCACTCCCCCGCATGTGGTCGGATGGGGAGACTGATTATTTCCAGGTTAGTTTGGTCGGGTCCCTGATATTCCTGCCAAGTTTCATTGTCCTAGCACATCTGGCAGTACTCTGACTCGAAAAAGTGTGACAAAATGCCCTAAATTTCAAGTTTCCAGCGCCCCCCACTCCCCCGCATGTGGTCGGATGGGGAGACTGATTATTTCCAGGTTAGTTTGGTCGGGTCCCTGATATTCCTGCCAAGTTTCATTGTCCTAGCACATCTGGCAGTACCCTGACTCGAAAAAGTGTGACAAAATGCCCTAAATTTCAAGTTTCCAGCGCCCTCCACTCCCCCGCATGTGGTCGGCTTGGCAAACTGATTATTTCCAGGTTAATTTAATCGGATCCCTGATACGCCTGCCAAGTTTCATTGTCCTAGCTCATCTGGAAGTACCGTAACTCGAAAAAGTGTTACCAGATGCCCTAAATTTTCAAGTTTCCAGCGCCCCCCACTCCCCCGCATGTGGTCGGATCGGGAAACTGATTATTTCCAGGTTAGTTTGGTCGGGTCCCTGATGTTCCTGCCAAGTTTCATTGTCCTAGCACATCTGGAAGTACCCTAACTCGAAAATGTGTGACAAAAAACTCCGACCAACCGACAGACCGACAGACCGACAGACGGAATTGTGATCGGTATATGGCACTTGAACCAGAGGCTTCAAGTGCCATAAAAACACAATATTTACACCAAAAGGAGGGAACCCTCACTCTAAAAAATGCTCCCGATGCTCCATTGCCTGCTTGAGGAACCCCCCAAGCCGACAAAGGTCACAAACAAATATGTTTCTTTCTGCAGCATTCCTGTGGGTACACTGTAAAAAGTTGCTCCGTATAAAGATTAAAGCTAACTGTAGTACTTGCTACTCCGATTCATCTTATCTCTATTTGGTATTAATCTACGTAGAGATAAGAATAATCTGAGTAGCAAATACTGTAGTAACTTTAATCTTTATACGGAAAAACTTTTTACAGTGTAGGCCTATGGAGAAGACGAAGAAAAGAGGGGGAAATGTAGGTTAGCCAGCCTTAGGCATGGTTAAAAGGACTGGTTAGGCAACTTCAGAATGCACGAAGTGATCGAGAATATTTGACCTTTATTGGCTGATGAATTTTAGGCCAGTGGACAATTTGGAATTTTTGGTTCAATAATTAATTATAAATATATTAGTGTAGTCCTACATCTGATTGATAAAACAAAAAATGTGATTTTTCCAAATAAGTTTTTCCTTTTTTTTAAATCTTTTATCTCCACATTTCCAAATTGGGTGATTTAATGTGTTTATTGGTTTCCATTCCTTATCGAATTCGGTCATTCATCCAACTTTTGTTCAGTCCGCATCGATTTCTCTCCGTTCGGGCCGAACTCCTTCGTAAATTCAGTGCCTTAATGTGTTTATTTGATCTCATTCCCTACCGAATTCACCTGACTTTCCTTAAGTCCGTATCCGTTCTATCGCATTCGGTCAGTCGATTCCATTATTCGGCGGTTAATCAGATTCATTAGTTGTGATTCGTTACCGAATTTGGTAATTCACCGGATTTTTGTTTAGGCCGTAGGCTATCTCTTACCAGGCTTGCCACATTCGTGTTGTTTTAGGTGGTTCTAATAGGTGTTTTATTCCATTCCGAAATTCGGTTGTTATACCGCTTCCGATCTGATCCTTATTTTTATTAGTTAGTTTTTCGTTAGTACGAATTCATGCTTTGGCTCACCCCAGTTACTGAGTTCGGTAATTTAAGTGGCATTTATTTAACCAGCTTCAGCTGGTTGGCATTTATTACTGAAATTTTACTTCTAATGACTGCAGTACTTCAGGAATAAGGCTTATTGTTTGCTGTAAATTCAGAATAAGTCTACTTTGTTTCTAATATACCCTGGATTGTCCCTTTTTTCGCCAGACAGCTCTGTGGTTTATTATGAAGTTTTTGGCATCGCAAAAGGGCAATTTGAGCATCAGTGTTTCCACAAAATTTTGCCAGCGTAGCATTTCGCAGTCTTCACTGTCTAGTAGAAGGGTGCGTCTTTAGTTGGCGTTTGAGCTTTGGAATTTTGGGGGGGCTTGAACCATATTAAAAGCCAGAACTTGCATGGAAAGTAATTCAATGTTCCCTGAAAAAAGGCCGATTCGAAAGATTTGGCCCGCGGCGCTTTTATTTGTCCTGTGTACAGCCGTTAGCGACGTTGTCGCTTCGCAGTAACGGTCTTTTTGTCGGCACATTTTCAAGTCCTGTTGGCAAAACTTGACGTCCCCCAACGGTAAAAAGCTAGTGACCACTGTAGAAACTCAAGTGGAAGCGCGTGAAAAAGAAACAAATGTTCTCTTTAGGCTTGATTTTGTACACACTATTTAACTTTTTACATTGTTGCTTCTTGAAGGCCACTGGTTTCAGAAAAATTAATAAATTCGGCAAAAATTAGGTACCGATTCGTTCAATTTTACCAGGTTCAACCTCCAATAAAGAAAGGATTGGCATGCCCATGCTACTGAAATTGTTTTTATTGCAAAGGGATTTAATTCTCGACTACACCTTGCTCACATACAGTAGAGGTAGCCTACCATATCGGGGGCACCTCTAGAAGGTCACCTCTCGGTGTATATTGTGCTCCTTTGTTAATGTTAAGTTGTCTCTTTCCACGTCTTGTTTGTTTTTTTTTATATCAGAAAAATAATCTCATCACTAACGAAGTTACCTAGGTCCTAGGCGAACGAAGGAACGACAGACGGATAGACAGAACAAGAGCTTTAAGCTCATATAGCACTTGCATGGGTTGAGATGTTTTGATTGATGAAAAGTAAGTTTCGACTTTGCGGTTGAGATGCGCACTCTAAGGGAGCTAGAACTTAATTTTTAAGCAAAACCCTTGAGGCAAACATGACAATGGGCTGATGAGCATCATGAAAATGCATATAGTGCTTAAAAGTATTTTTTTTACTTTGCAGTCAAGATTGGTACTTTAAGGAATAATCGGATTTAAGAAGTAGCAATTTCTAAGCAAATATTGTTGAATCTCTAATATTCCAGCGAAGTGTCATCGTCCTAGCACATCTGGAAGTACCTCAACCCGCGATCACCGGAATCCCAGACCCCCGCCCCCTCCAACTCCACCCACAATACCCGTAGCCAATCCGGTTCTGTAAATTATTAATCCAGAGCATCTCTTTGTTATTCCCACGAAGTTCGATCGCGATCACACCAGTCTAAGCGGGTCAAGTATTCCCTCCCCCCCCCCCCCGAATAATTGTCGGATTCGGTCCGGAAATGAAAAAGATCACCAGAGAGAAATGTCCTCTGTTCAGTTATTAAATTTCACTCGAATCCGATCACCCGTTCCAAAGTTACGCATGACTCAATATTCCGAATTCCCCTCGCTAAACTCCCCCCCCCCCAGATTATCAAATCAAGGATTGTTTTTTATTCCAAGTCAGTTTGACTGGGTCCCTGATATGCCTGCCAAATTTCGTCGTGAAAATCCCAAAAACTGGAATTCTGGGAAACCTCCTCCCCCCTCAAGTGTCCGTATCCAGTCAAATTGTGTAAAAGAGTTACATGGAGCAGGTGTTTATTCTTCTCAGCAAGTTTCACTCAATCCCTCCATTCTAACCGTTTCTCGAGATTTCCGCCCCCCCCCCCCCCAGCTCCCCCACGGTGCCCGTAGTCAATCCGATTCAGTAAAGGATTTACCTAGAGCTTCTGCTTGTTCTTCCCACAAAGTTCCATCCCGATGTCTCCATTCTAAGCGGGTCACATATTCCCCCCCCCCCCCCCAAATAGTTGCCTTTCCGGTCCGGATATAAAAAAGATCACCAGAGAATTGTCCTCTGTTCAATTCTTAAATTTCATTCGAATCCAAACGCCCGTTCCAAAGTTATGTGTGACCGAATATTCCAGATTCCCGTCCCTCCACTCCCCCCACCATTATCAGATCGACAAAACTTTTATTTTGAAGTCAGTTTGGTCGGGTCCCTGATATGCCTGCCAAGTTTCATCGTGAAAATCCCCAAAACCGCCATCACCGAAATTCCGGGACCCTCCCTGAGTGTCCGGATCCAGTACAATTGCTAAACAATTTATCTAGAGCAGATGCTTGTTCTTCCCAGCAAGTTTCACTACTTTTCCTCCATTCTAACCGTTTCTTGAAATTTCCGGTCTCTCCTCCCCCCCCCTAACTCCCCCTGGCTACCGAATCCGGTCAATTCAGTTATTAAGTTTCATTACAATCCGATCACCCGTTCGAAAGTTACACTACTTAATTTCCCGGATTCCCCTGCCCTCCACTCCCCCCAAAATGGTCGGATCAGAAAACTGATTATTTATAAGTTTGTTTGGTTGGGTCTCTGTTATGCCTGCCAAGTTTCATGGTCCTAGCACATCTGGAAGTACCCTAACTCGAAAAAGTGTGACAAAATGCCCTCAATTTTCAAATTCCAAGCGCCCTCCACTCCCCCGCATATGGTCGGATCGGGAAGATAATTATTTCCAGGCTAGTTTGGTCGGGTCCATGATGTAGCTGCAAAGTTTCATTGTCCTAGCATCTGGAAGTACCCTAACTCGAAGCAGTGTGACAAAAAACTCTGACAGACGGAATTGTGATCACATGGCACTTGAGCCAGAGGCTGCAAGTGCCATACAAATAAGTGAAATCTTGGATATACATCCTTTTCCTTTGAGATCCTAAAAACGACTGAAGGAATACAAGAGAAAAAGAAAAGTCAGCTATTCAGTAAAGAAAAGCATCTAGGCTAAAACACGCTATTCTTATCTTAGAACTGGCGGGTTAACTTTTGTTCATTTGAAGAACAGTTTTATTCAATCCATTAATTTTGCATAGAAGTGGTAGAATAAACCTTGGACCTTCACATTCACAGCAAGAAAGAAATTGGGTTGAAGTTCCCTCGTAAAATCGGCTTCTGTTCCTCTTAAATTGCAGAAGAATTGTTCTATTTGTATTTTCAGTTCTTTAGTCACGATCGAAAATTCTCCGCGAAGTTTTGTATTCTCGAAGTTGAAATGATTAATCACAGCAGCAAAGAAGACGGCGTTACCTACGTGATTTCCCTCGCTAAGAAGTGGAAGAAGTTGGGGGAACTAACTTTTAGGAGTTTTCGAAGAGCTGAAGTTGCTGAATTTCTCATTTTTCAGATAGTAGGCTCCAGTAGAAGTATGCTTATTTCAACGTCCCTTCGCCTCTACGGGTCGTAGAAAATACGTCTGGGCATTTTTCAATTAACAAAAACTTGCCGAAAACATATATTCATGTCCAGTTTCCATTTCAAGATATTTACTCTGACTTCCCTTTTGTTTCTTCTTTCATACTCTGTACCTTTGCTAAGTGACTCGTAATAGCGCGTACGCATAAAGGCTTAAAGACCCGATCAAAATACGAGACTTCATTCATCCACTATTCACGAGGATTTTCATAATAATTCATAATATTCCCTTTCGGATTAATTATACCTACATATGCGTATAGCACTATCCTTGAATATTAAGCAACTACAACAGCAAACAATTCCCAGAAGACATAAGTAGAAAGAAGAATTCTAAAAAAAGCAGATTCCCAGTTGCATTCACTGAATTCAATGAACATAAAAATGCCTATTTTGTATTGTATATATGAAACACAGGAGATGTATGGAAGATTAATTATACCTACATATGCTTATAGCACTATCCTTGAATATTAAGCAACTAAAACAGCAAACATTTCCCAGAAGACATAAGTAGAAAGAAGAATTCTAAAAAATGCAGATTCCCAGTTGCATTCATTGAATTCAATGAACATAAAAATGCATATTTTGTATTGTAGGCTATATATGAAACACAGATGTATGGAAGTTTGAACAGTTCTGAGGATTATAAAAACATGATGCAATTAAGGAATTGCTTTGACTGGCCAGTATTTTACTAGTATTGCAGCATGTGGATGAAATGTCGCTGTTCAACTGTAAAAAGATAAACTGTAAAAATAACCATACCTTCTGTAAATAGGCGAGTATGTATCAAAAAAACGAGTGCCTGACAACGACTGGGAACGAACTTGGACTAGATTTGGAAAATAATTGGATAGTTCTTTACGAAGCAAAATCGTCAATAACTCGTGACAACGTTTGCGAGTTCGGAGAAATGTCCGGCCCTGAAACAGTGCAACAAGTGGACGCAGAGTCCAGAGTAGCAGAACTGCCTATGAATCCAATAATGTTGCAGCATATACAAGAAATGAACTTTAAGCTCGATCTCCTTCCTGCACTGACGATTGGAGTTGAATCAATGAAGACACAGCTACAAAACTTGCAGTCTGAGCTAACACGAAATAGCAAGGATAACGAAATAGTGTCCCGCGAGGTGGCAAGTTTGAATGAGCGCCTAAGTGAATCGAATCGGAGGACAAATTCACTGGAACTGGAACTAAAAAGGTCGAATGTCATCATTTACGACCTACAACCGATGAACCCGCCAAGGCGGACTCTCAAGGAGGAAGTAACTCTCTATCTAAACTGGAGAGTTCCATCATTGCAAATAGGTCGCAGTGACATACGTGACGTATTCAGGTTTCGAACGGGTGCAATCCTTTTAAAGATGAATTCGATAGACATTCGTGACGATATTCTCCGAAACGCTCCCCAATTCAGAAGAGATGGAGTTGGTGTGGCCCCAGATTACACCACGGCTCAACGCGAGGCCCGAGCCCAGTTAAAACCGATCATGAGTAAAGCCATCTCAGAAGGAAAGGAAGTGCGGCTGCGAGGAGATAAATTGTTTGTGGATCGGAAACTACACATGTACAATGCACAAACAATGCGGGTTGAAGAAATCACAAGACCAGAAACCGCACCATCGAACCCACACACTACAAAACCCCAGTTCCCATTAAGAGCACGCCCCCCAGTACTGGTTACAGCAGAAAAGAATAGCCCACAAGTCGGTCTAGGACAGGGCCCACAAGTCTCAAGCGATCGCGAGATGGCTAGCAGCGAGAGCGATACCAGCACCGTAATCGAAGCAGTTCCAGCATCGAAACCCGCGTCATCACAATGGCCCAGCACAGCGTCTGCTCCCAATTCAGAAGTAATCGAAAAGCGTAAACATGGCTCGATTATAAGCCCAGACGACCAGAACAGATCAAACTCCAGGAACACCAGAAAGAACAGCCAAACTTACAGAGGAGGGAGCCATCAGGAATTCCGGTACCGAGGAGCCCAACCAACCCGTTACCAAGGAAACAGATACCGGCCTGACCGGCCAGAACAACGACCTGATTACTACCGCACAAGTTTCGACGTAGGTTACGAAGCAGAATTAGAAAGCGAAAACCCATTCCAGAACAATGACCAGTACAAAGAATACTAACATACCGCAGGTCGTATACAAGAAATAAAGATGTTAACGTGGAACATACAAGGAGTGCGAGATAAGATAATAAGTATACAGTGTGAATTGAATAAGCTTGATTTTGTGACTTTAGTAGAGACGTGGCATGACGAAAATGATGTTCCTTCATTTGAAGTTTTTTTTGTAGAGGGTGTAGCGAGAAAAGCATCGAAAAATAACAGATGTTACGGTGGTGTGATATCACTTATTAATCGAAATTCTTTCGTAAAGTATGATCGGATCGATAGCTCGTCAGAAAATGTGATATGGATAAGTTTGGAATTTAAATGCAGTCGAAAAGTTATAGTCGGGTCTGTGTATATTGCCCCGCAAGGAAGTTCATATAAAAAAGAAGATACGTGGTTTATTTTAGAGATTGAGTTGCAGACAATCAGAAATGAGTATCCGCACCACGAGTTAATTATTTTAGGTGACTTCAATGGTTATACAAGTACAGAATGGGAGTTAAAAGATGTACATATCCCAGGTGTGCCATGTTTAGTGTCAGAACATTACAAGATGCCTAGAAGCAGCAGGGATGAAAAAAGAAAAATAAATGTTTGGGGAAGGAAGCTCCTGACACTTTGCGCTGAAGGTGGATTAGTTATTGGAAATGGAAGATTTGGTAGGGATAAGGGTATGGGTGATTTTACTTGTATGTCGGGTCTCCGTGGTAGTGTTATTGACTATGTACTGGTGGACACAAGATTTGAGCCGAGATCAGTTGATATTGAGGTTCTCCAACTAGCCGGATCAGATCACCTCCCGGTTAAGTTGGAGATAAGTACAATTGAGAAACCACAAAATGAAAAAAGTAGTAAGATAAGAAGTAATGATAAAATTGTGAGGAAAGGCTTAAGTAGAGATTGGACAAAAGATGAAAAGGTGGAATTAGAAAAAGCTCTTGGTAGTGAACAATTTATATCTAAGCTAGAATCATTTTCGAATAGTAAAGAAAGTGTTAATAGTATAGTAGAAGAGTTAGGCAATTTAATTCATGGAACAGCACAGGCTGTTATAGGGAATGGAGCAAAGAGATTGATTAAAAATAAGGATTTTTTTGATGATGAATGTAAATCGAAAAAGCGTGAGATAACAGAGATATTAGAAAGAGTGAATAACCCTGAAATACATGAGAAAGTGAAAGAGGAAATGTTGGTTAAGTATAGGAACCAGAGGCGAGAATATAAGAAATTAATTAAGGTAAAGAAAATGGAAAAGGTTAGGTTAGAGCAGGTAGAAACTCGGAAATTGTTTAGAGAGTGTAATATGAAAGAGTTTTGGAAGATAGTAAGAAAGAGGGAAACAACAATAGATAGACCGACCCCCAGGATTGATTCGTGGCCTAAGTACTTTGAAGATATCAATGGAGAATGTACTTCGCTGGGAACATTGGAAGATTCACTGCAAGAAAAATCTGACGAAATACAGCTACCCATGAAGGAGTTTGATTATGAGTTGACGGGAGAAATTCGGCAAGAAGAGTTAGAGAGTGCACTGGAGAATACTCAAGGAGGAAGCGCACCGGGAATAGATGGAGTTCCTTCGTTATTGTTTAAAAGATTCTCGGTATTTTTTATTCCATTACTAGTTTGTTTATTTAATAGAATTAGGATAGAAAGTGAGTGGCCGGAGCTGTGGAAAACATCGTTAGTGTTACCATTCTTCAAGAAAGGAAGCCCAACGTTGCATGATAATTATCGACCTATATCCCTAGTACCGTCATTGAGTAAAGTATTTGAAAAGATTTTAGATGTAAGATTAGGGAGATGGTTAGATAGGTATAAAGTTATTAAAGAGGAACAAGGAGGATTCAGGCAAGGATACAGTACATCTGACAGGGTATTCATTTTGCAGGGATTAATAGAAAAATATGGGACGGGAAAGAATAAGTTGTTTGTAGCATTTTTAGACTTAAATAAGGCATTCGATAGAGTGGACAGACTTTTGCTAGGAAATATATTAATAGAAATAGGGTTGCCGGTTATGTTCGTAAAATTGATAGTTAGTATGTACAGTGGAACAAAAGGAATTGTTAAAATATTAGGTGTAGGGATCTCGACGGTTTTTGAAAATAAGATAGGAGTAAAACAGGGGAGTACCCTGTCACCGAGACTATTTGCATTATTCATTAATGATTTAATAGAATTTTTAGAAAAGCGATGGGCACCGACAGTAATCCTAGGTTCAATAAAATTGTCAGTACTGCTTTTTGCTGACGATACGGCGTTGGTGGCAAAATCGGCAAACGAACTACAGATTTTAATAAATTTGGTTGAAGAGTATTTACTATCAAAAAAACTTAAAATTAATATAAAAAAGACGGAAGTTGTAATTTTCAGAAAAAAATCAAAGGGTACGGGCGATAAAGAACATAAATTCTATTTTGGAGGTAAAGAATTGAAAGTAAGTGAAACATATAAGTATCTTGGGTTTATTTTATCGAGTAATGGAAGTTGGAAAACGCATATAAAAGAAATGGTAACTAGAGGAAAAATAGCATCAGCAGCAATATTCAGAAACAGGACATTAATGGGTTTACAAGATCTGAAGATGCATAAACAAATATTTACATCGAAAGTGATGCCAGTGTTTCATTATGGGGCTGAATTATGGGGATTTGATGCTGCTACACAACTAGAGTCGATTCAGTTGCAGTACTACAAAAGAGTATATGGATTGCACCAGACAACACATTCCCAAGCTTTAAAAGGAGACCTCGGAATATTTTCTGTTAGAAAATGTAGGCTAATCCAGATGCTTAGATTCTGGCTTAAGTTAGTTGGAATGCCAGAAACTAGATTAGTCAAGGCTGCGTATAGTGAGCTTCTTAAAATGGGTAAGAAAAGAACTTGGCCGTTCCAGATTAAAGCACTGCTGGATGAAGTAGGGCTATCATTTGTGTGGAACGATGGCCTTGGACCAACAACGGATCACAGTGGAATAATAAAGAAGGTGATTGAGATTTTGCAGGACCAGGAGAGCCAGCAATGGCGGGGCGCGGTTGAAAGGTCAGAATCGCTAGTGTTATATAAATCTGCAAAATCTATTTTTGGAGCGGAGTATTATTTTAAACTAAATTTGCCTAATAAGTACCTCAGATACTGGATTCAGCTGAGAGCGAATTGCCTACCAGTACATAGGAAACTTAAATTTTTAAAAAGGAAAAATGGAGAACCGAGTTTGGCGACACCCTGCCCTTTATGTAATGAAGGGAATGATGATTTGGAGCACTTTTTGCTGAAGTGTCATGAGCTTTCTGATTTAAGGGTGTCTATGCTTGGGTGGGATTTGCGGCTTCCAGACATCTTGGATTGTACATCGGCGCAGATAATATGTAAAGTGTGTAGATTTATCGATGAAGGAGTGAAATTTCGAGAGAATAGAAGTTGAATTTTTATTTATATTTTGTTTAATTTAGTTGGTTAATTAGTGTATAACATGTTCATGTATATGGCCTCTGGCTTTAAATACAGATTATTATTATTATTATTATTATAGAGTTAAGTTTGCCTACCTGGTAGCTTGCATTCATCTTATTGAATGCAATTGAATTCATTTGCAGTATCTTATTTTGTCTGATATCGAAAACGTGAGATATGTGTCTCTTTGGCCATTAAAGTCGACCTCAATTAGAGGGGAGGCTAGAACTGTCACGTTTGTTCTCGACGTTTTTATCAGAGCCAGTTGCGGAAAACTGAAAATCCAACGAGAGAATACAAATAATTCAGTGTATTTTAGAAGAAAATAGAAAAGTAAGCTGACTTTGCCGTTAAACGTTAAAGTTTAACTAAAAGCCAAATTATTTTGTCTGTCATTTAATTGAATATAGTGAATTATTTGGATTCTGAAAAAGGATTTTATTATTTTCAACTATCTAATCTAGCTATGACGTTCGGAATATCTGCGGCCGTCCCCACAGCAAAAATTCTACTATGACGCTTGAAATTTTAATCTCAACACAAACGCGGCTTTTCAGTAGGCAGTGATGAGATTAGTGAAGATTGTTTAGTGCCTGAACAAAAAAAAATCATCGATCTTTCTCTTAAGGTATACAAAAATAGAGGTACCACAAATCAGACGGAAATTCTACTATTTGCGGAACAACGAAGTAACGCATTTTCAACGGGTCTTCATGTCAATTTCAGAGAATAAGTGGTGGGTAACTAGATTGTCCTATACCAGCCCTTTTCGATTAAACTTTAATTACCTGAATTCGCACCTAGCATAAGGCCCATGATGGACCTGTTATGCGGGATCGACTATAACCAGGAAGGGAAGGGAACGCCAGAAAAGCAGGAAGGCATACTAAAACCAGGAAGGGTATACTAAAACGAGGAAGGGCATCCTAAAACCAGGAAGGATGCCGCCAGAATTCCCAGCACTGTTCCCTTCCTCTATTTAGTATTATTTCAGGGGTCGGCAACTTCTCAAATTCAAAGATCAACCTCCTTCCTCGTTTTAGAATCCTGACATGGGTAGGCATTAAGTTCAGTGAGGGGTCGGCAACTATAAAAATTGTAATTCACCTTTTCATTTCTCGTTCTGACGGTAGGCGACTAACCAGGAAGGGCTTACTAAAACGAGGAAGGGATGGTGAACTTCGAATTTGAAAAGTTGCCGACCCCTCAAATAATACTAAATAGAGGAAGGGAGCGGTGCGGAGAATTCTGGCAAAAGCCTTCCTCATTTTAGGATACCCTTTCTCGCTTTAGTGTGCCCTTCCTGGTTTTAGTAGTTCCCTTCCCCTTCCTGGTATTAGTCGATCCCCTGTTATGCTCCTGCTTTTTTTCTGGTTGGATGGTCTATCGTCTCGTTCGCTTCTAATGTTAATTCTGAGGGTTGATTCAACAGGATTTACAATACCATAGGTATGTTAATATTTTATTTTCTCCCACCCCATGTCTACACGAGACTTGAACTTCGCCGTGGATTCGCATTTCGGCTTTCCCGAAAAACATCGCGCTTTGTACTTGGAAAGAAAATGTGGCTACTGAATGGCTCATTTCATTCTTCCGTTTTTTTGCCAACGACGGAGGGAATCATTTCGGCCACTAGGCTACAGCGTGTAGATGAATAAATGAATCAATGTTTTTATTTACCCACGTCTATAAAATAGAAATAGCATATAGAAAAGGAAGAAGACAACTTAAATGAGAATACAAATTTACACTTAAAAAATGACACTTCAAACAGACGGACAATACCGTGAGCCGAAAAAACGACGCGACCGACAACTTTCTATGCAGCTCATGAAATTTAACACTTATATTTGTGACTGAAAATTTATTTATGATTTTCGGATTTGTACAAAATTGGCGAGTATAGGAGGAATTTACAGTACTGTATCGGAATTATGCAATTTGAATAGCAGCTACATTATTCATCTTCAGCAGGGGTCAAGTCCAGAAATGTCTAGATATATATAATTATTTTTGCCCGCTTACAAAAGGGAAAAAGCGGAGTACATAAAGAAAAAGAAAAAGAAAAGAAGGAAAGAAACTAAGGAAAATATATACATGCACTAAACATAATACTAAAATCTATACCACGAATCGAGTTAGTATAGGGTGTGCGCAAGCATTTAAATCTCTTGCTCGAGCACTTGTTTCAATTTTACGTATTTTTTTTGTTGGGGTTTATATAAGCGTGGATACATTTTGAGATCCCAGACGTGAGAGTGTGAAACTTATCTCGACGCATCTTGTGGTTATAAATAAATATTTCATTAAGAATCCAGTTTTCTTGGTGAAAATATGTTACAACAATATGGGAGAGCGGGGTACCATGAACCATATTTGTGTTTTGAATTTTTTTTTCCAGGTGAACCAAAGGAGCTTTCAGCATCTTTTTCACTTCAAAGTGTAGCTTATTTATTGACCCATCTCCGAGTATTTTTCGTTGACATGTAAGTTGTTCGAATACAGCACACCGACGGTTCTAGAAAACTTGGTCAGCTGGTTCATCCTACCCCACCCCCGGGGTACCATTAACCACCCTCGGGGCACGATGAACCAGTGTGATCGATCTTCTTTTACTGCGTAGTTTTTTAGTATAATATGAAGATAAAAACTACTAAGAGTAGAAAGTTTATAAAATACCAACTATATCTTATCCAAGTGGAAACCTCCCAAGGTTAACTCCAAAAACAAACCTCCCCGCTTGGCGGGATGTCCCGCCAACACGGACTGGCTTTAGGAGGCGAAACACGAATTGGATTTTCAAAATGAATCGCGTCTCATCGGTAGAAACATATTCCTCGTTATCCATATGCTTCCATAACTCCAATTCAAGGTCCAAACTGTCAATGTACATTGGACATCCCCTCATCAACATATATTGTGCCACGCGTGACTCTTCTGAGGAGCAACAAGCCCATGGTTCCCTTCTTCATCTCAACATCTCGCTAGCTCATGTCTAGGCCTTAACCCTGAACGTCCTCAAATTTGCGACGCAGATCGACCCAGTGAGCATGGCCGGCTTGAAGTTTATACGCGGAAATACCAACAGAGAGGGTGGGGGGGGGTAAAGTCCCGAGTGCACTGATGGCAGCAGCCATAACTGTTACCGGAGTCATACGTTCTGCTGAGTTGGTCTGTCCAAGCAGCTTGCCATCTATCGAAGAACTTTGGGATGCATTTTGACATCATTTACTTGCCCTTTGTCCTTCTTGCCCTTTGCTGAAGATCCCGTTGCCTTTTCGTAGTCAGGCGCGGACTGACCTCTTTTTCCTCTTGCTTCTAAATGTATCGAAAGAGGGCTAGACGAACGAGCTGTTTCTCGTACTTTTGCTCCTTCAATTTCTAGGATGCCTTCTTCATCACATTTGCAGGAGCCAAACCTTTAATAGTTTTCCTTGTGGGATTTACCATCATAGGATCAGCAGGTATTGATACGATATAATATTGTCCATCCGTTCAAATAGATTCAGATAATTAATAGTAGTAAGTAAAGCAGTAAGTAATCAAATCAGTAAGCATGCAGTAAGGAAACAAAACGATTGGCGCTTCACGATCCATAACGGGGTAAGGTGAACCACTGGTTCATTCTACCCCATGGCAAGTGGTTCATCGATCCCCAATGGCATAAGAATTGCTAAAAAGTAGTAAACGGAACGTAAATCGAAATCTAGAGTCTTAAAGCCATGATATTATTCCATTACAAACCCAACAATTATCCTGATCTGACAGGTTCTTCACCTTATAAGTAAACAAATAGTCTGAAACAAAATTTTTACTTTATCCCCCCAAAAACACTCTTATTGCCGCAACAAGTGGAGCCTTGGTCCATAGTGAACAGAAATACATGAGAACCTAGAGGTACCAGTGGTTGATATTGGAGGAAAAGGAGGAGCAATCACAGCAACAGGAGGTGGGTGATGCATCCCTGGTTTATGGTACCCCGTGGTTCATGGTACCCCGCTCTCCCCTATAGACGCAAATAATTAAAAAAAAGTCTCGGAATGGAGCGAAGCATTATCAAGGGTCCTAGCGAATATTTGAATAGGGATTCAAGACGTTTGCATTATTTTGACATTTACATTATCTTGGCAAAATAGGTTCATCTCTGGCAAAATAGGTTCATCTCTGGCAAAATAGGTTCAAGCGATCTTCTCTCGTCATATATTTTTGTCATGTAGTATTTTGTAGTACCAACAAACGAATGAATGAAGGAATATCTGTGGCGTGTGTATCCGTTCGATGCAGTATCGATTGATAGCCCCCAAAAGCCTCCATCCACCTTCGTCATCCTAAATCCATCCGCCCGTCGGTGACCTGTATAACTCCGGAAGGGACTAGCTGGGACCCAAGCTGGCCGTATTATTAGATTAAATAAATAAACAAAATAAATATTAAAGTCAACCATTTGATTTTTTTTCGATTCGTATGTAACATCAGTAATAGTTTATTTCAAATCCATCAATTAGTTGAAGAAGAAAAGGTGAAGAATATTTTAAGAGAAAATGAAAATAAATAAATAAATATGAATAATGAAGAAAAAATGAAAATATTATAAAAAATAGTAACAAAAAGTAAACTAAGCCAGAAAGAAAAACATGGAAGCCTCCAAAAGTTTAAGCTATGGAACTGAAAAGTTCAGGGATTCGGAGATGTCAGAAACTGGGAAACGAAAAAAGCTATTCGATACAAACTGATTGGAAGATTACTGTCGAGGCAAAAAATCTCTAAATAAATATTATTAACAAAAATTCAATAAATCAATAACAAATATTATAAGACCAAAGAAATAAATAACAAAAAATAAACATTAACGGAGCCAGAAATAAAGACGTGGAAGCCTCCAAAAGAATAAGCTATGTAGCTGAAAGTTAAGGGATTGGGGAGATGTCAGAACCTGGGAAACGAAGAAAGATTTGATAAAAACTGATTGGAAGGTTAGGTTATTATCGAGGCAAAATACATCGGGAATCACAACATATTATTCGGCTAAGATCCGGTAAAAACAAGACCAAAGGTTTCGATGGGATCCCAAAAATTCAATATCTGATCCAGACAACTGGGTCTTGTCTTAGCTAGATCCAGTCATCGCCAGACTCCTTGAACATTTTTACAATTAAAATTCAGAAACAGATTAAGGCCAAATAGCTAATCATCTGAGAAAAACTTCCTGCCACTACCGCCAATTTCCCGATTTCGGCCAAACTCCAGAACTAGTTGTCCAGCGAAAAAAAGAAAGCTAAAAAATTAATTCAGGGTATGTTCTTTCCCCAATAATGAACATCTAATCAACTTCAAATAAAAATTTAACTTACAACAAATTTTCGACTCCAGCCGGATTCCGGTCGAACTATATGTCCGGGTAAGATATGATTGTCACACACGGATTAAGCATCTCTTCTTACCCCTAAATCGGTTATCTAGTCAACTAGAAATAATCTTTAAAGTTCAATGGGCACATCAAACTACCCGAATCCCACTCTTTAACAACCTAGGAACAATTCTTACCCCCTAGATCAGCAGCTTGTTCAACAGTTTCCTCTCTGTGATATTTCAAAGCGTAATTTTTCGGGCCAGTACATGCTGAATTTACTAGCTTGGACAAAGATAAAAGTGATGTTTCTTATATACTTAGTAGATCTTTATTTTATGCTTGTATATCAGCTTGTATAATTCAGATTTGAATAGGTTATTTGTTTTTGAATGATTTTTGTAGCTATGTTATTTTTTACCAAGCTTCACAACACTATTCTACAAAGAAAAACTTTTAATAGGCAGTTTAAGCCATGGACGTTCTGATGAAACACTAGAACAGTCAGGTAATCTGGATCGGCGGCTTGACTTTTCGGACATCTCAAATATATCCTTTTCTACCAAGCATTGCTGGCAGTTTTTGAATTTCCCGCCACGACATCCCAGCTCCTAAGATTTGTGATTGCCGAGATGCCAGAGAGGTAACGACAGGGGATAACAAGAAAACGGCCGACTTTCGTAGCGCCTTCTCAAGGAAGTTGGAAATGTTTATTTGTGAAGCATTTAACACAAAGTAAAGCATTAGAAGTGTCCATTGTGCTTTAACTTCTACCAATTTTCCGTTTTTGGCCGGATTCCGGGCGAACTGTTTTCACATAAGTGTTCAGCGTGTCTTCTTGCCCTAAATCGGACATCCAATCAACTTCAACTAAAACTTTTCCTTTTAACAAACTTTCCGGTTTGGGCCGGATTCCGGGCGAACTACTTTTCCGTCGGGAAAATGGTTTTCACCATCGTCTTCAGCATGTCTTCCTACTCCTAAATCAAACATCTAATCAACTTAAAATAAAACTTTTACTTTTAACAAACTTTCCGGTTTTGGCCGGATTCCGGACGAACGACTTGTTCGATGACAAAATGGTTTTCACCATCGTGTTCAGCAAGTCTTCTTACCTCATAATCGACTATCACATTAGCTGTTTCAAAATATTTTGTTTGCCCCTTAATTTGAAACCCCTCCCCCACCCCTAAATGTAGGGCTACAAAGCCCATCTACGAACTTGACTGGTCCGACGACCCAACGAATCCTCACACAAAGTTTCATCAAAATATCTCATTCCCTTCGAGAGTTATCGTGCTTACAGGCGGACGGACAGACGGATGGACGGACGGACAGACTGACAACTTTTGCGATGTCATAGGTATCCCTCCACTTACGTTTTGGGATCCCAAGAAGAAAAAAGAAGAAAATAATGGAAGCTTGTAGCCGGAAGAAAAATACCGAAGAAACTGACTAGGGATTAAAATACATATGCTTTTGTTTCGGTTCGGGCTGATAGTTGATTCGCAAACCTACTGAAATGGTGCCGTACAAATTCTGGTGGAATACCATACCGCCATGACGAGCCTCGTGACGTCATGTGATTGAGGATTTAACATAGGATTTGACTGTCCCTGGGACGGTTTATAAATGTGAACGTGTCCGGCGCCTAGGTGGCCACTGGGCTATCTCTCTCTCTATATATGTAGATTCAATTCAGCTATAGGAATAAAGTACAATTTTTTTGGCACTTGCCCTTCGGACAAGTGCCATATAGCGATCGTAATTTATGTCCGTCCGTTGGTCTGTCGTTCTGGCGGTCTGTCGGTTGGTCCGGGTTTTCCTAGTTTTGGCACTTCCAGATAAGCTAGGACAATGAAACTTGGCAGGCATATGATGGACTCCAAAAGATTAAGTTGGGACTAGTCACTTCCCCGGTCTGAGCATCGTGAGGGGACTGGAGTGAGGGGGAATCGGGAAACTTGAGGTACTTATAACTTTTGAACGGGTTGAACACTTCAAATCCGAACCGGATCCGATTACTTTGGGGGGAGTTGGAGGGGGGATTCTGGTGATCCAGCGAGTTTGGTACTTCCTAATGTAATAAGATGATGAAACTCGGTAAGAATATGAGAGATCCGAATAAACCGACATGCGAATAGTCGTTTGCACGATCCCAACATCGTGGGGGACTGGAGAGATGGGGAATTTGGAATCTAGTGTCATTTATAACTTTTGAACGGGCGTTCGGATTTGAATGAAACTTGGCAAGTGGAAAAGCTGTTGTCTCAGATGTTCCATGTCAAGTTCGGACCGGATCCGATACTTGGGGGGTGGGGGTGGAAGGGGGCACCGGAATTTCTGTGAAACGTTTAGTGTCGAGGGATCGGGATGGAATTTGGTGGGAAGAACAAGCTAGATCACGTCGGGGCTCTTTGGGGGGAGTTGTAGTGGATTTCCCGGAATTCCGGTGATAGCGAGATAGGATACTTCCAGATGTGCTAAGGACGATAAAACTAGGCAGGCATATTATTGACCCGGCCAAATAGACTTAAGGACCCGACACAATGCCGTAGGAAGACTTCCGTTCCTGGACCCGACCATTTTTCGGGGAATAGAGGGAGGGGAATCCGGAAACTACTGACTTCCGTAGGTTGCGAAAAAATGGTCTGATTCAAGTGAAACTTTATGGGTGATAAAAACTGATGACCTAGATATACAAGGCATGTGTAGGAACTCATGCGGCCAAGGTCGGGGGCGGGGTCAGGAAAATTTGTGACATAAATAAAAAACAATGGAATGCAACTTGGACAGTACAAAGTTTATGCGGCCTAGATTTGTCATTTGGCGTCCCAGCCGGATCCGACCAAGTTAGGAGGAGGATGAAGTAGGAACCGGAAATTTGCAGATATGCTCCGATTCGAGTTGAACTTGATGGAGGGGAGAAGAGATGTTAGTATGTGTCCAAGTCGTATTCAGCCACAGTAGGGGGGAGTCCCGGAAATGCTGTGGCTCGCATATGGGTTATACGAGTGAAGTGATTTGAATGAAACTTGGAAAGTAGAGACGTCTGCCTTAGATAAGAAAGTTTACGGTCTGGACCGGATCCGAGAAAGGTGGGGAGGGGTATCGGAATTCCTGGAAAAATGCTCAGATTCACTTTCGCGCTTCTCACATCACCTACTCGTAACAAGTGCCATATGAGCTCGTAGCTCTTATTTGTATTCCGAGGTTAAATAGATTTAATAGTTGTGACATCAAGCTTGTATGGAATTTTGCATTGATTTAAAAGTGGACACTGAAACCATATTTGACAGTGCAAAATAAATGAACCACTCGAAACACTAAGACCATTGGTCTGGACTACTTTTTTTCCGCACAGCCTGACCGGGAGTCGTAGCCTATAGGAAAATTACTCAAAACTTATAAGCCACCTATGATTTTCTTTATCGACATTTCGGCTCTTCTTGGCAAGTTTTAATGGTTCGTTTCTTCCACTTATGGCCTGACGAGGACCTTTGCAAAGAAGGGCCGAAGTATCGCGGAAAACATCCTAGCTGACTTATCCATTTTTAGTGGTTTTATACAGTGGTCTTCTTTTAGACGTTCCCCCGTTAGGAAATTTGTTCGATCCTCGCTGATTGGGCAAAATTGAAACACATCCAGTATTTCTTTGTTTTGCCAAGGAAAACACGAGCAAAGCTTCTGTGGCAATAACAAACCCTTTGCACCGCCTCATCTCTTTGTAGTCTTTGTAGCGATTCGAAAAGTCAGCGAAGGATTTACCACAGGAAATGGTTTAAATTCCCCAAGGAAGAAGCTGACTTCCGTCTGAGATTTTGACCAAAAAACAAACTCTTTTGAAAGTGAGGTACGTTTGTGGAGAGAGTTCTAAACAAAAAGAATCCGTTCCTCCCAACAAAATGAAAGTCAAGATTTCTAGACTGTTACAGCGTATAATATCTCTGGTGATAAACTTTCGCGAAGGGGAAGTTTTAAGATTGAGAATAAGTTTTACATAAAAGAGTGACGAAGAGTGTGTTCCACTCTACTTACCGTAGTTATTACGCATGACGGTGTTTCTCACATTCTGCGAAAAAAAGACACTAAAGCTTTGAAGACATGTTACTATAATCATTGTAAATTTTTGATGTACCTTCCTCGTTCCTGTCGCAACCAAAAATTAGTTCAGAAGTTCGGCGTCCAAGATGTGATTCGCTCACTCGAGAAAACGTCAGCGTCAGTACTATCTACATCTCGTCATCCTGGTCTTCGAGTACATGATGTTTTTCATGACTTTTTCAGGCCCAGTTAGTATTTATGTCTTAATTTTTGTGCGTGTTAATACTGTTATTTATCTTGTGTTATTTCGCGTTATTCCCTTTACTCCGTTCCCACATTCTGTATTTGGCGGGTTATAAATAAAATATATATCAATATATATACACACCCTTGTTCAAACTGAAACTAAAAGGTTGTTATCAAAACGACGTTCGGTGTTGACACGCGGATACACTGTTTCGAGCTCCTAAAGAACAGAAAAAGTGTTCTTAGTACTTCTTCAAGCACACGGGTACAGTTTGACGGCCATTACATTGTAAAAAAAAACTACTAAGTCAAGGGATGGACAGCAGTGGTCCTCGGGACTAACACCAAGATTTTATGATCTCGTGCATTTACTACATTATTGAAAGCTCAGAGTATTTTTGTTCCCTTTCGTTGTCTATACTGCACTATTTTCCTCTTCTTAAGTGCGTAAATAAAATTTCATCATCATCAAGCAGTCGCAAATGAAGAAAACCTGCTCTTTCGAAGAAAAGTTGTTACTTCGACTTCCAATAAAGTAGAACTTTCCTGATTCTTGTGGTAACCCTAGCGACGCTGCTCTTTGCTCGGCCCACCAGCGGAGCCCAACTAAGCGATCTGATTGGCTCTGCATAAGACAAAGTAGAACTAGAGACTCGTCTGCAGCTTATTACAGCGCACCCCGACGAAAATAGGAATCTCTGTATTTACACCGTCACACTCCGTAATACACCTTATCACACCTATTTGAACAATGCTTCTTTGACTCAGCGTGGTTGTATTAACGAGATCGAGAGTAGGAAATTCTTTTACTTTCTTAGGGTTTTGCAACCGTCTGATGCAACTCTGTCAAAGGACTCGTGGGAAAAGATACAGTACTGGTTTGGGGGAATTGATGGTCATACCGATGGTCGACCACTCCCATACTTTTCGCCTTTCCCGTTGCCAGGAGCTGTCACGGCAGACTTCTTTGCTAACACGGTGCAGAAAGGGAATGTTTACGTTTTTCCACCATTTTCAATGATTCCCCCAGTTATTAAACTAATAGAATCTCAGCGCACTTGTGAATATACGTTGGTTGTTCCAGTGTTAGCACAAACACCTCCTTGGTGGCCTATGGTATGTGCAAGAGCTAAGAGATGGTTGAATATCGGGCAAGGGGGGCAAGTAGGGCCGTTGCTATTCCCTTCGACTAAGGGATATGTCCGGAAGGCTTTGCGGTATGATTTCTATGCGGTCAGAATGCGCAGTGGACCCCGTTAACTATTTACGGTTGATTGTAGGTGTGTTCATAGAGTAAACGATTAAAGATTGATAGATAGAGATTGTTTTCATTCCCCTTTTTAGAGTTTCCGCGCGGACATAGATAAACGACGACAACAGCTTCAAGAGGCCACGAACAAACGGAAATATGGTCGCCAAAAGCTATCTTTAAGAACAGCCTTGGAGCATTTCTTGGAAATTGGTATGGCTCAGGATTCGAGCTCACCAAAACGGACCCGGCCGATACAGTACGGTTTTTAATTTCGAAAGATAGAGGTTGGCAGACGATCGTTCATTAGGAGAATTGCAGGGTCAAGGGAAAGTCTGCCGCTGCAGAATGTGGTTGTCGCAAGCGATTGAGTGCAAGTACTGTAAACACTTTGTGTGGTGAATTGTCGGCTATATTCAACGAGATGGTAGTCATGGGCGAGTATAGTAGTCAGTTAAAATGCGGGAATCCGGTTTCTTCTTATGAGGTAAGAAATTACCCAAAATCATTGACGCTTGAGCAGCAAAATGCTTTTTTGCCAGTAAAACATGCAGTTCCCGTGTCTCTGGCAAAGTTGAAATGTATCGCGGAAACCTTGAAAAAATTGTAGATAAAGAAGAAAATGTTTCAAAAAAATTCACATTTCTTCGAAACCTGGCTCTTTTTTTGGTACAGTTTTTTTTTACCGCTTCGCGTCTGTCTGACGTACAGAAGATCCCAACGGCGGCCGTCCAGAGATTTTCAGAGAATGCATTGGTGTTTTTACAGTCCGAAGGGAAAACCTTTAAAACATCTTATGGCAGGGTTTTGGCCATACAAAAAAATTCAGATCCACATGTTTGCCCTGTGTCAGCCCTAGGCGATTACATGAAATTTTGCGGTTCGAATGATGGGTTTCGAATTGAAGGGAAACCAATACACTACGATGACGACCGATTGGCACTGAAAAAGTTGTTGTCTGACATGGACCTATATGAGGGTGAAACGCCTCACGGACTTAGACCAGGAGCAGCAATCGAAATAAGGAAATCAGGGGTCGACGATGCAACGTTCCAAGCTTTTGTCGGGTGGAAATCAAACAGTATGGTCGAAAGATACACAGGCACAGAGAGGCTCACTCAGCTTGCCCATTCTTCAGCCGTATGGGCCGGGATAAGCGTGGGCCTCGCCTCTACCGCCACACAAGACCCGTCCACCCTGGCGTTAGCGTACCCATCTTCGGTGGTATGAAAGGGTAATCGGAAGCAGTGTCAAGTTTAAGCGTTTACATATTATTATATAAAAGTAATAAACTAACGGTCTATTCTGATTACGATTTTGGATTGGATTTGGGTTTGGAGGAATGGCAAGAGAAGGGGATAAGAGTAGGTAGTTGCGGGCTCTACCCTCCGATACTTAACAACCAAGGACGGGTTCATGCGGTTTGGATTCCGAACCCAGAGCGCGCAACTCGGACAAGGTTAGTTGCTTCCAGAATTGAAGCGGGTCAGTGATTAAGTGTAGAAGGGAAACTGGAGAGAAACAAAAAAAAAGAAAGAAAGAAAGTGAAGAAGAAAGAAAGAAAAGAAAAACATATTTTAAAAAGTGTTGATGAGATTATTGTAAAATTAAATGGAGGAGATGGGAAAAATATCCATCTTGGCGCAGACCGTCCTGGTAAACCGGGTCCGCGTTCCGTTTAAATGCGGGCTCTACCCTCCAATACTTAACAACCAAGGACGGGTTCATGCGGTTTGGATTCGGAATATATTACTATTCTTGCTACCACACAACACGTTCCGCCAGCCAGTACAACTTTATATAAGATGTGTTTTGTAACCCATTGTAGCCTAGTTGCGTGACCCATTATATAGTTGTGACGCTTTGTGCTTTGTGACGAGAGGGACAGAAACAAAGCCAAAATTAAATGTATGAGGGTACTGAAAGCAAAGAGAGTGATTACCACTTAGGATTACTAGAACATATGATGCAGTCCTTTTGGATGGGGAAGGGTAAAAAAAATCCCGAGGAAAAATGAAATAGCAAATTATTATGTCAATTTGTTTAATAACACAAGTCGCACTACTCGCACTGGCTACAGTTACTATCGCAATATTCTAACAGCCGTGACTCCTTCGAAACCCTGCCAGGCCAGGTTTTTATAAGGTCGCAAAGGCAGTTTTCAGCCTCCCTTGTCCCCCTTGATTTTGATGTAATGAAGAACCGCGTAACCATTATTTCTGACCAATGAGCCCCTCGCAAGCAATAAGTGGGAGCCTGACCGACTGAGAAAAGAGCCAAACACGGAATAGTCCTGATGATTAACTCTTCGCGCGGATGAATAATTGCCGTGTGCAACTGTGCATAGCGCAGAGCCAGAAATGTCACCACTTATTTTTGCTGTTGATTGTTTTACACATGATTTCAGTCAGATTTGAGCACTCGTTTGGTTGACGTTTCTTGTTCTTGCCTTGGATCACTAATGTGTTCCAGACTTCTTCATGCAGAGTAGTAAAAAAAAACCCTGCAAATTTAGAAATGTGACTCTGACACATACTATTTCTTTTCTTTTGTTTTTTAGGACTAAAGCCCAAGGTGAAGAGTTACTACCGGTCCCACAGGCTGGCCCTGTGGTTGTCGCTTATACCTGAGCTTCATCGTCCTTCAGGTATGTGCTTTTCCATTCTATTCAGTTTCTCGGTACATTGGCCCATTCACAACACAATTTAGATGGAACATCGTTCCAGCCCGTTCTTCACTTTCAAAGTTCACACAACTATCAAAGGTACTAGCCAGTCTTTTCGCGGAATATTCTGATTGGCTAGGGCTGTGGGTGTGAGTTTGTCTATCGGGCTGGTTCAACATTAGCCAATCAGAACATCCCGCAAAATAATCTGATTAGCTATCACCCTCGAAAAATGGATTGATTTCAGCTTAGGTCTTAGACTAGCTGGTACCCGAATCTGATGTCATTCTCCCTAGCGAACGGCAGAAATCCAGCCACGCCTCGGTCTCGGAGCGATTTTCAGAACTAGCTGGCACCGAATATTAATCAAATCAAATCGTTTATTGACAAACCAACTTCACAGCTTTCTTCGTCAGAATATGCTAAATTACGCTGGTCATACAGTAATAAAATAAATAAATTGCACTAATTATTCACTTTGTTAAAAATCTCTGTAAAAAAATTTCTGTAAAAAAGGGCATAGACGAGTTCATGAACCTTGAAGTTCGTCCTCTGACAGGCACTAGTTTGTTTTGCTGTCTTGTCCTGCTATTTTTCGGAGCATCAGGGAGGAGCAATGATCGGTTGTTCTCATTTACCAACAGTTTTTTTCGAAAGTTTAATATCAGTTCTGTTCTTCGGTTGTAGAGGCTCGGGATTCCAAACAGAGACAGTGCTTGCTTGTAAGACAGATAGCCAGATTAGTGAAACGCGTTGTGAATGGGCCTTAAGGGTCCTTGCTACCGCTACGTAGCATGTTATTCATGATTACAATGCCAGCTTAAGCCTTGGACATTTACGAGTATCCATCTATGTCGGAACGAGCTCAGACCCCAGAAAGGGCCTAAGATAAACCTTGCCAAGAACAGTATGTCTCCTCAATCCCTGCACCCACCGTTTCGACGCTGAATTGTTCCGCAAAATGATCCCGTTTGCTGGGAGGCTGCCCACAGTGAAGCCTGCAGTTTTAATGACAGGCCCTTGTTCTCCCGTCGCCTAACTCACTGGAGAACTCTGGGGAAACTTCCTGACCCTCGTTCTCCGTCAGTCATTGTCGACGGAAAAAGCCAATACTCGAGAGAGCTTGTGAAGTAATGAGGTGCAAATAACCTGAATTTCAATTTCGTATTAGACTCGGTTTCTGCTTCACTGATTAAACTTCTTCAAGCTAACCGTAGACTAAGCCAAATTCCCTTGCAACAAATTTTGTCAAATGCATTGAGGGTAAGTTTTTCTCGGCTCCGCTAGAATCTAAACAACCGCTGTCTCTGGAAGTTCGGTTTTCGTAAGTCATCGCGAAGGGAAAAACAATCCCTGAAATCGCCAAGACCCCTTTGAGCCGATGATTTGTACGATTCCAGGCTCTCAGAAATTTGCCGAACTAGCTTCTGCAGTAGCATACTAATTTATCTGCAGACGCTCGCTTAATACCCTCGTGAAGCCAAAATAAACCTATTTTGTAGTCCAAGAGGAAAATTAGAGATTAGCGACGAATCCAAGAAATAACTTTCACGACGGATTTGGAAGGATACGGAGAACAAAGAAAACAGAAATACCGAATACTTAGAGTCGTTTAACATGCGATGTCGTGCTGGTTAACAGAAATGAAGCGGCAGGAATCGAAACATACTTAATTGACATAATTCAAATTCAAATAATTTATTCCCAAAATTCTGATAAAACAAAATGTGAAATTACAATTTGGTTAATTCACATTAAAATTACGGATAAAAAAAGGACCAAATGAGTTCAAATAGCGTTCAGTGCTAAGAGCGGGCGGGTTCATTAGCTGAGATTTCTTAGCTACCCTTGAAATACTCCTTGTTGGGCGAGTATCCATGATGTGTCGTTGTCAATGAATTTGATTTTAAAAAGCGCATAATAGTCCGTTGTTGCTAACCCTCATCCATCTACCGTTTCAGCAACACCTCTTGACGCTTCCTAGCGCCAAGAACAAATAATCTAAAGAACCTCCGTCTCCTATCTCTGTAATACGACCATGCGGAGTCGAATATCTTCTCGATACCACCCGATGCTAACGAGCGTAGGGTAGGAGCTACGCGGAACGTCATAATTCTTTACATCTGCTACTAACTCTATTGCAGTAGAGCTCCGGAGAAGAATTTCCCTCTAAACGCCGTCTGAGTCGTCCTCTAGAGCTCATCGGTTCTCTACCATTGTGAAGTCATGTCTGGCTCGCTCCAGACTGGGTTCTCCACGCTTGCAGGCCTACTACAGTTTTTATGGCACTTTCCTTCCGTCCAAGTGCCATATATAGATCACTTTTCCGTCGATCGGTCGGTCGGTCAGTTCGGTGATCGCGAGGATTCAGGATTCAATAACATTACTAAAACAAAAAGTTCATTCTGGCTTGACGACCGGTTACAAACAAAGCACATACGTGCTTGAAAAACGCAACCGGTACACACTTATTACCATATTGTATAACTAATCAAACATTCACTAGAATAAACTAAAAATTAATTAATTAAGTTGTCAATTTGTCCTCCCTCGTCTTCCAAACCCTCCACTCACCAACTACCCTCAAGGAGATGTTTTTTAACCGATTTTTAAACTGCGGTACACTTTCTGCTTCTCGAATTGAGTCTGGAAAAGTATTCCAGACCACCGTACCTGAATGCCCTGCCACATGGCTAGAACGCACCGTACTTCTTGGCTCACTGACCGGGTCTCCAGCATGCCTCTTAGCATGTCCGTGATCCGTCCGTGTCCGTGAAAATCATTAGAGTTAGGGTACTTCCAGATGTGGTAGGACGATGAAACTTGGCAGGCATATTAGTGACCTGACCGAACTGACACTTCCCGATCCGACCACCGTACGGGGAGTGGCAGGAGGGGGGATCCGAAATATCGACGTATTTTTGAACGGGAATCGGATCTTAAGGAAACTTGATATTTGGAGATACCTCGTGACTCAGATGTCAAACTTCAAGTCTGGAACGGATCCGGTGCCTTTGGGGGGAGTTGGAGGTGGGAATCGGAAATCATGTGACATGCTCAGAGTTGACGAATCGGAATAAGAACAAGCACAATCCCTGGATACATAGTTGACAAAAATGGACCGGATCCGGGCACCATGGGGGGAGTTATCGAAATAAGAACAAGCACAATCCCTGGATACATAGTTGACAAAAATGGACCGGATCCGGGCACCATGGGGGGAGTTGGATGGAGGGCTGCGAAATTCTGATGATTCCGAGTTAGATGCTTCCACATGTGCTAGACGATGAAACTTGGCAGGCATATCTTTAACTTAAGAACAGTCGTTTCTTCGATTTGACCATCATGGGGGAGTGGAAGGAGGGAGAATCCGGAATCTTGAGATATGTCCAACTTTTGAACGGGTGACTGGATCTTAATGAAACTTGATATTCGGAAAGAACGCATGTATCAGATGTTCCGTTTCAAAGGAGGACATGATTCGATCAATTTGGGGGGGGGGGGAGATTTTGTGACACGCTTAAAGTCTGATGACTGGGATGACACTTGGTCGGAAGCACAAGCATAAGCCCTAGATGCATATGAGTGACAGAGCCGGACCGGATTCAGGCACTCTCGGAGGAGTTGAACGGGGGGGGGGGGATTCCGGTGATCGCGATTTAAGGTACTTCCAGATGTGCTAGGGCGATGAAACATGGCTTGAACATTAGAGACTTGACAAGATTGGCATAGAAACTATCATTTCCGAGACCCAACCATCCCTGAAAGTACTCATCTTAACCATCGTCTAAAAAATATTTTTCAGCAAAATCTCTATTTTATTATCTCCATGAGCCCATGATCATTTTTGCATTAAGGCCTTTGCTTAGAAACATATTTCTAGCACCCTTAAAGTGCGCATCTTAACCGAAAAGTAAAAAACACTTTTGACCAAACCATATATTCATGATCTATAAACCATATATTCACCATCATATTCATGATCCTAAAGGGCTCAGGACAATTTTTGCGACAAGGGTTTTGATTACAGATGAATTCGAGCGCCCTGAAAGTGCGAATCATCACATCCAACTGGAAGAATAAAGTACTTTTTACCAAACGATACATCCTCGTGATTTCCAAGGGTCCTTGATCTTTCTTATCTCAAGGATTTTGCTTACGAATGACCACAACAAACCCACGAATCAGCAAATTCCTACTTTCATCCTCCTACCCAGCCTTGCAAGTGTCATAAGAGCTTCTAACTCTTGTTAATCTGGTATGTACAGTGGCGAACAGGGAAGTAGACGGGTATCAACTCCAAGCTCACTAGCTCTGCTCAGTTTTGTAGGTGTATTTATAGTCGGTGCATGGGACCAAAGACGGAGGTTCTACTTGGATTATTTGTTCTCGCTAATGCTTAAAGCGCCGATTACTTACAGTAGAAGCAGTTTCTATTCCAGTATTCTAACGTACGTGATTCCTGTGACATTTGGTTGGTCTTTATTAATCGTCTATTGATGGATGACAAACGTGTACTTTATTCTTAGTTGGGAAATATAACATTTGTAAAAGAATTCCAGTTTCCCCTTGGAGATTTATGTAGCTAGGCATCCTGGATACTGTGATTTTGAACATGAAACTGTAGTTATGCATTCTTCAAGTAGATTTAATAAGGTGTGACGGCGTCTATAGATTCCTCTTTTCTTGGGTCGTGCTGTAATCAGGTGTATAAGGAGAATAGACCCGGGTTCTATTTCGCTTATGCGAGCCAATCAGACCGCTTGGTCGGTTCCGCCAGTCAATATAACTCTATCCTTCCCATGCATCAAAAATGGGCCTCCGTCGCAGATCCGCCCAGTTCGCTTCGCGAGAGAAGCTTCAGCAAACTGTTCGTATTTTGCTCTGAATCAGAGCCAGCGCTCGTTGACGATTGGTCGAATTTCAGTAGGGATTTTCGTGTCCGTTAGCAGAGCTAGTGTCGCTGCGATTTGACTGTATGTCACTTTTTCAAAGTTCGCGCATTAACTCTCTAGAGTTATTTTGCTCTGCACTGGGCCGAGGAAAGAGCAGCGTTGCCAGAGTTGCCATACGGGAAGCACTAAAGTTCTACTTTGCTGGAAATTGAAGTAACAAGTCTTTTTCAAAAGAATTTGTTTGTCCTTTTACGACTGCTTATTGTTATTTCAAAAACCAATGCTGTCCATCCGTTAATTTAGTTATTTTTAGAGCATAATGGTCGTCAAATCGTACTCGTGTACTTCAAGGAGTACTAAGAAAACTTTTTTTTTTGTCTTTAGAAGCTCGAAAAATTGTATCAGCGTGGCAACACCGAACGTTGCATCGATAAGAACCTTTTACTTTCAATTTGAACAAGGGTGTCTATTAAGACGTAAATGTAGCTTATAGCGATGTGCAGCTTGTTATACCTATTTGAACAATGCTTAACGGTGAAGCAGGAACTGGAGAGTCTCTTTTCGACGGAGAGACTGGAGAAGCCCAAACAAGTTGGAGAATATTTTGTATCCGAAAGATTACTAAAGATTAAATCGAACCACCAAACGAAAGACTGCCATCTCTATTCGCTTACGAAGAGTTGGGTAATTTCCCCATCGCTCGACGCTACCAACGATAGTTAGCCTTAGAGCATAAATCGCATTATTTACTGTTTACGTTCCAATTTTCAACATTACGGTATCTGAATACTCTAAAGCTGGGCTCTGTTTCCAACAAAGTATCACCGGACTTGCTTGTTTTAAGTCTTTTCCCAGACCCACTGACCTCTAGCAAAATCTCGGCAAAATTCAGAAAACTGGTTTTGCGCATCAATAGCATGGAACGCCAACACTCGTCCGGAGCATAATGCGCATGGAAACTTGTGAGTCACGGCAAGTGCAAAGTTTAGTGAGGCGTCGTTAGCGGGTTCAGAATGTGACATCTCCAACTTAAGTCTCCGGGAAGAGCTAATGAATGACGTCACGGAAGTAGGTTGCATTTGGATTATAGGTACGACAGGTCCTTTAAGGCTTCGGATCAGAACAGAATTTGGCCAAACAACTAATCAGTTTATTCCTTTGAAACTCTGTTGGGCTTCTCAAAGATTACAGACCGTGCTGAAAATTGTTTTCAACCTTGGTCTACTCACTTGGATTTGAAGCGAAAGGGAAAGGAAAACAGTTTTCTGGCCAATGAGCTCCCTGTAATGGCAAATACAGAAATCGTAGTGCCGTTTGGATGGATAAGAATGTAAAAAAAAAAAAAGAACTCGAATTGGACAATCCTGCTTTTTTGCCGGTTTATCTGATGTAGCCACAACTTAACGACGACCCTTGGTAAGGAAGATGGGTTGGAATATCGCTGAAGAACCTGGCAGACTTACCAGTTTTGAGTAGTTACTTGTATTTTTGTGGCACTTGCAGCTTCGCTCAAGTGCCATATACATATCACTTTTCGGTCGGTCCACTCTTCTCCAATTAGGGTATTTCCAGATGTGCTAGGACGATGAAACTTGGCAGGTGTATTAGGGACCCCACCAAACTAAATTAGAAATAGTCACTTCCCCGATCCGACCATCATGGGGGAGTGGAGGGAGGAGGAATCCGGAATATTGAGGCATTCGTAACTTTCAAACGGGTGATCGGATCTAAATGAAACTTAATATGTGGAAAGAATACATGTCTTATATGTCCTATTTTACTTCCGAACCGCATCCGACAAATGAGGGGGGAGTTGGAGGGGGGGGGGGTGCCGGAAATATCATAACACGCTTAGAATGAGGGATCGGGATGAAACTTGTTCGGAAGAACAAACACATGTCCTTGATACATCGTTGAACCAGCCGGACCGGATCCAGGGACTGTGGGGGGGGGGGGGAGGGCTGGATCCTGGATTTCTGGTTATCACGGGTTAAGGTACTTCCAGATGTGTTAGGATGATGAAACTTGGCACGCCTGCCAGGGACCCTACCAAACTGACTTGGAAATAGTCACTTTCCCAAGTCGACCATCGTGGGGGGGGGGGGGGGGGTCCGGAATATTGAGTCATACGTCACTTTCGAACGGGTGATCGGATCTGAATGAAACTTGATATGCGGAAATAACACATGCCTCATATTATTATGTCCCATTTTATGTCCGTACCGGATCCGCCAACTGTTGGGGGAGTTGGGGGGAGAGTGGGGAAGGTACCGGAAATATCGTGACACGCTTAGAATGGAGGGATCAGGATGAAACTTGGCGGGAAGAACAAGCACACATCCTTGATACAGCGTCGACATAACCGGATCGGATCCGGGCACTGTGGGGGAGTGTGTAGGCAGGGTCCTGGATTTCCGGCGACCACGGATTAAGTTACCTCCAGATGTGCTAGGACGATGAAACTTGGCAGAATTATCAGAGACCCGACCAGATTGAATTAAAAAAAGTAATTTCCCCGATCCGACAATCGGGGGGGGGGGGGGGAATCCGGGATCTTGAGTCAAGCATAGCTTTTGAACGCGGCTTGGGACACAAACGAAACTTGGCAGTTGGAAAGAGCTCGTGTCTCGGATTACCATTTCCAATCCAAGAAAAACGAATTTTATGGTGTTTAGTTGAACTGGTTTGCCCGAACTTCTTGATAATGTGCTATACAATGGTGTCAACATAACACAGGTGTTTGTTTGTAAATATCTCGGATTTTATATTGATTGCAATTTGTCTTGGAAGAAGCATGGTGAAATAGTATAGGCAAAATCAGCTAGAGGATTGGGAGTGATGAGGAGGCTGAAAAAAGTGTTCCCGATAGCAGTTCTCAAACTGTTATACAGTGCTATTGTGCATCCTTACATCACGTACGGTTGTTCTGTTTGGGCAAGTAATTTCTTGGCCAATTATAAAAGAACCCAAATAATACAAAACAAAGCGCTGCGTCTCATAGGAGAATTTCAAAATTGTCAGAAAACTGCGGATTGTTTTAGAAAGAATGGGATTTTGAACGTAGGTGAGCTTGGTGATTACCAGCTAGCGATGTTTGTTTTTCAAAGTGTAAATAAGGTAAGCCCTGAGTACTTTTATGATTTTTTTAACACTAACTCGTTTTATCACCCTTATTTTACCCGACATTCTGAGGATTAAGCTCACGAGAGAAGAAACACAACAAGAGCAGGATTTGTTCTCAGGAACATAGGTGTGAGCGTCTAGAATGACCTTCCAGAATCCGTCAGAGACGCTGTAAGCCTGGCATCATTCAAGAGAATGGTTAAATCCCATTATTTGAAAAGGAAAGAAGTGTGATAAGAGAGGTAGTTATTTAAAAAAAAAAAAAAAAAAAAAAAATTTACCCCTCCTCCCCACCAAGGGTGGGGAGAGAATGATATAGTGGATTCATGGTGGTTAGAATTACGGCCACAATCAGGATTTTTGTTGTCTTAAAAGTGGCCGTTAATGGTAAATTGTTCGCTTAATTTATGTGTTTTTGATGAAATTAAAAAAATGTCTATGTCATGTCTATGTCCGGACCTTATCCTACAACTCTGGGGAGGGGGGGGGGATCGGGAATCTTGGAACAAGCTTACAGTGGAGGGACCGGGATGAAGCTTGGTGAGAAGAACAAGGACAAGTTGTAAATACATTTTTCACAGAAATGGACCGGATCGGTGCACAGTAGGGGGTCTCGGAAGGCGTTTCCCGCAAATCTGGTGATCGCGAATTAAGGTACTTACAGATGCACTAAGACGGTGAAATTCGGCAGATTTACTGGAGACCCGATCAGATTGACTTGGAATCAGTTTTTTTCCCCGTCTGACTATCTGGGGGGGGGGGGGGGGGGTAGTGGAGGAAACTGGAATCCGGACTTCCAGAATTTCATACATAACTTTTGAACGGTTGATCGGATCCAAAGGAATCTTGACAGCTGACTAAAGGACGTGTTTCCGATCTCACGAATACTTTCATAATCCCCCAAGGGCCCATGATCATTTGTACCTAAAGCATATGAAATGAGTTTTTACTTTACGGTAAGTGACTCTTTTACTCGACAAGTGAATTAGCGAACTGGTTGCTTAAGGTACTTCAATGACTGCGAAAAAGCAGCAGCCAAAAGGTCATTCAGATGCAATTTAGTGTCAGTCTCTCGACCCAATTCCCTCTGATGACCTCTGAGACATAGATAAACATCGCACAGAGGGAGTCCTTTGACTTTGACCTGTTCACCGACCAAAACCCATGCTGAATCTGCAATAACGAGTTTCGACTACCGTTCCCCCTTAAGGTGCGTATCTAACTGCAAAGTGAAACAAAATATTTTTTAACCAAAAGATCCATTTTCGCGATACCCAAGGGCCCGTTATAATTTTTACCTCAAGAGTTTCGCTTTCCAGCATACTTAAAGCACCAATGATACCGCATAGTGGAAAGAACATTTTTAAGAAAATATACATTTTTAAGAAACTTGACATTTTTAAGATCATCAAGGGCCCAAGACCATCTGTGCCCCAAGTATTTCGCTTCCGAATTCAGTTCGATCCACTTAAAGTGCGCATCTTAGCCGCAAAATGGAAGAAGAAAAAAACCTTCGAGCCAATGGTATACTTTCATGACCCAAGGGCCCATGATCATTTGTGTACCAGTGCATTTGCTCACAAAATGGATTCCTCGCCCCTTTACATAGCGCATTTTAACCACAAATTGCATGGCATATTTTTCTAAACTATGCATTTTCATGAATTCGAAACCATAATCGTTTGCCTCAGCAGAGCACAAATCTTAGCTGTTACCCTTACCTACTACGTCTGCTTGCAAGTGCCATATGAGTTAACAGCTCTTGTTTTTTTACTACGACCTGTCTGATACTCAAAATTTCTCGGAGTTCTTTAGAGGTGAAGGCTATTTCTGTTGCTTTGTATTATTATTAGTATGATTTCCAGTCAGTTTTGACCAAAAAAGTGAAAAATGACAATGGAATCCCAGAAATGAAAACTGACAAAACACAGCAGAGACGTAGGGTTAAGCAGTTGTAGTACAGATAGGATGGGTCCTTTAACTCAAAACACTGGTGAAAGCGTGGCATGAGCGAAAACCGTCAAAGCTGAACGATTCAGAAAGAAAAAAATATATGTCCGAAGTTTGACATCCAAAAGAGGACTAAATATGTTACAAAACGTTCACCTGAAACTTCAGCAATAAGAACAAACGGACGCAACTGAAGTTCGATCACCTAAAAGATTTGCTTGACCAACTGAGCTACATCTAAAGCTTACTGAAATTTTGGAAGCAAGCACCGCCAATTCAAAAAAATTTAGCAGGTGTGCCCATAATTGTGTGCCCATAATTGTGTGCCCATAATTGTGTGCCCATAATTGTGTGCCCACAATTGTGTGCTCATGATGTGCCCATTATTTCCCTGCTAACGAGAATACTGTATCCGACAATATATTAATAGGCAATGGCGTTCCCCGAAACCACCATTTGTTTGAGGACTATGATGACGAATCTTCCTATGGTGGGCGGGTCCGACTGATCCCCTCCAATTTCCCGTCTCCGAGCACAACAGTCCAGCCTTTGCAACCGCCCGTTAGCAGCACCTACGGAGATCCCGCTGGCGTTTTAGAGTCAACGAAGCTGCATCAGTCAGATTCTGTCATGAAGGTGAGAAAGAACAATAATTTGAGGTTATTTTTGTACTTTAAGGATTACTTTTTCTTTTTTCTTGACAGTAAATATTTTAATATGTTTCAGATCATCTACTATTTAATGTTCATATAGAAACGACACTAAAATGGTTGTGAGGTTTTCGTGTCCTTTCAACTTAAAAGGGCGCCAGATTTCGAGGAAGAGTTTAAGTAAAAACAACCAGATCTGGTGAATAACTGAAGTGCCGACTAAAAATCAGACAACACTGTAAAAAGTTTATCCGTATAAGCTTTAAAGTTAACTGCAGTATTTGCTACTCAGATTCATCTTATCTCTATTTGGTATTAATCTTATCTGCGTAGAGATAAGAATAATCCGAGTAGCAAATACTGCAGTTAACTTTAATATTTATACGGGAAAACTTTGTACAGTGAAGTTGCTCTAAGAGGTTGAAGTTTATGTTTGTTTTTTAATTAATATCGGTTATTTCCATGCCCTAGCCATGTAGACCGTTTGTGCTTTTCTTGGCAGGAGTATTGTTAGTTGTGTATTTTTTTTCCTTATAAATGAAGTTCAATGAAACTGAAATTTTTTATTTGCGACTGATGTTGGCTGGTCTTACGATTTTGCAAAAAATAGTAAACCTGTGTCCAGGGGCGTCTCGAGCCTTTCTGCATTGGTTGGGGGGGGGGGGCGAAACTGGTAAAATTGACCGAATCGGTACCTGATTTTTACCAAATTTATTAATTTTTTTTCTAAAAACAAAGCGATTTGCCTTCAAGAAGCTAAAATTGAAAATATGTACAAAATCAAGTCAAAGAGAAAATTTGGCGTGTTTTCAGTAAGTAGCCTAGCCTTTAATCTTTAGTGGACTTCCAGTTTTGCCAAAAGGACTTGAAAATTTGCCGACAAAAAATGCCGTTGCAGCAAAGCGACAAAGTCGCTAACGGCTGTACCAAGGACAAATTAAAGTGTAGCAGGCGAAATTTTTTGAATCCACCTTTTTTTCTTGCAAAATTTTACTAATTTCCTTGCAAATTCTAGTTTTAGTATGGTGATATATGTATGTAGAACAATTATTCTGAATTTACAGCAAACCAAAGTAGAATAGTTTTCAAGTCATTAGACTTGCTTGTTTCTGAAGTACTGAACTCGTTAGAAGTAAAAGTTAAGTAATTAACGGCAACCAGCTGAAGCTACCGTTAAATTGTAAAGAATAAGAGCTATATAGATGCCACTTAAATTACCGAACACAGTAACTGGTGTGAACCGAATAATGAATTCGTACTGCCGAAAAACTAACTAAAAAAATAAGGAACAGATTGGGAGAGGTATCACAACCGAACGTCGTAATGAAAAAAAAAGATTGTTAGAACCACCTAAAACAACCGAATGTGGCAAGTCTGGTTATAGATAGGCTGCGGACTTAACGAAAGTCCGATGAACTACCGAATTTGGTAACGATTTATCATCGAATTATGATATGACTGACCTAATGCGATAGAACAGTTAAGGACTTGAAAAAAAGTCCAGTGAATTACCAAATTCATTAACGAATGAGACCAAATTAAACACGTTACTGGTCCATTTACACACTGCGTAAAATCCGAGTGTGTATTGAAATCCGAGCGTATTTTACGCACGTTTTGAGCTTGAAAGGATTTCAGCAATACGGACGTATTTGGATACAAAACGGACCGATTTCTCAAATACGTTCGTATTGCTAGAAATGTTTTCAAGCTCAAAACGTGCGTAAAATACGCTCGGATTTTACGCAGTGTGTAAATACACCATAAATCACCGAATTTACGAACGGACATTTGGGCCGAATGCAGTGTAGTCGACGCGGACTGAACGAAAGTTGGATGATATACCAAATTCGATAAAGAATGGAACCAATAAACATGATAAATAGCCAAATCTGGAAATTTGGCTATCAATCTCACACTGTTCAATAGAACTGACAAATATTGAAATGGATAAAACAGCAGGGTAAATAAAGTTCCAGACGTGCCAGTGGCATACAAGAATGGCACTTAAATAATAATAAAATATCTATAGATAGCTGATTGACTTGTTAATGTCAAACTAAAGCATCAAAAACCAGAGGCGTTACTAGCCAAAATGTGTTTTTTTGGGGGGGGAGACGAGGCATTTACCGCTAGCTGGTAATTTTTACCGACTTTTTCTGCAGAAAAAACGACTGTTTTCAACAACAAAAATGATGTTTTTGAAAAAATCGACTGATTTTCAGAAAAACTGACTATTTTGACGAAAAACCGACCGTTTTCCTGAAAAAATGTTTTGAAGAAAAATCGCTTCGTTTCGCGCCGACTCGGTTATTGTTTGTCGACAGCAACGTCGTGTCACGACGGGTGAGGGGGACCCCCCCCCCCCCTCCCCCCTCTCACCCCCCCCCCCCCCTCCCCCCCCCCCCTCCCCCCCTCTCACCCCCCCCCCCCCCCCCCCCCTCACCCGTCGTGACGCCCCTGTCAACAAAAACAACCAAGCACACAATCAATAAGGAGAACTTTAGCACGACAATATTAGGACAAGGAAACGGAAACCTACATGTACTATAGAAACCTGCTTTGTTCAAATCTTTCAACTAACCTTAAACAATCAGAAATAGATTAAAGAGTGGAAATATAAATTGTTAGTCAAAATCTACTTTGTCAGAGCCTTTGAAAAAAAAAACAAACTTTCATCTTATGTAAAATGTAAAATTCACCACCAACTACCGTAACAAAAGAAAGAAACTTTTAGTACTATCTCGAAAACCAATTTATTTCCCCCATTGCCACGCGTCACTCCTAAAATAAGATAGATGCAATAACAGTCTTCGTACCCTTATCGGCTTTGTGCCTTGAGCATTATTATAACTTTTCTAGAATGTTCGTCATTCCTCTTCATTCTACCGACAATGTGAAATTTCTCATCTCAACATTATTGCAATACTTCTAACAGTACAGCTGTGGGAAAAGAGATTCGTTATCCTGTTGGTTACAGTCTCGACTAGAGTTTGACAGATTTAAGACCGGAATGTTTTTTTGTGTTCCTTATTACAAAAAGCCTTTATTTCTTTTTTGATCCATGGATTTGAACAGATGAGCTCAACTACCGCTTTCGAAGAGGGAGTAACAATTCTTATTCAAGCTTCATGAAAGAACTGGAAAGGCAAATACAGTGGGTGTTGCGAATGGTCTTTGACTGGTCCAGTAAAAGAAAATATTATTTTCTCAATTTGAGCCAAGCCTGGAAGCAATTGCGCAGTTCCATTTGTGGTCTTGTTTCATATCATTGTTAGATGAGGTCTTACATAGCAACAAAAGAACCAAGCCGAGAATGTTCTAGAATCACAAAATAAGGAATGTATCCTGTTTTTATTAGAGAAGAGCCTCTAAATGATTTTCTTTGGAACAAAAATAGAACGCGGATCAGCTCTTAGTGACATTTCATCGAGACGCGTAACGTGTTGGTAAGTCGGAAAATAGCGTATGTCCTGAACAAAACCAATCAAGGACTACGGACCTATATGACGCTTCCAGAAGCCCTCGATCAAAGCCGAGCCGTCGGAGATGGGTGTGAGCTGAAAGATAATCCCTATCAGGCCACGCTGATCGCAACCTCAAGCTAAAATGCATCTTTTTATGAGGGAAGGGATAATAAAGGGCTGCGAGGGCCCACCCCCGGGCTACACTGTTGTATTAAGTACAGCTTGAACACCTTATTTTCCAGTTTGGTAAACCTATTCTAGCCAATACGAGGCACCGGTCACTGCTACCGGGAACAGCCCCTCCCAATACTCGAACTCGATTGCAAAATAAGTTTTTACCCCCTTAAGCCCGCACTAATCTTTACGGGAACTCGCTTGTGCCCTTTTTTACTTCGGTACCAATGCTGAATCGTAGAAGAAACTACGTAAACTAGTAAGTTCAAGAAACTGAATGTAGTTATGCTATGATAGCTTCTAAGTATACCGATCTCTCTTTCTCTTACCGAATGAGAAACATGGTCTGGAGGAGGGAGGAAGGAGCTTCCTGAATTTATTTTCTCGTCATGTTTCCTTCCCACGGTAGCATCGCTTACTTTCTTTTGTAAGTTCCTTGAGTTGGCCTTTTAGCTCTCTGTGTCCTCTGGATATACAGCGCAACTTCTCATTCGTCATCATTGATGTCAGTTTCGTCTGTGTCTCGTGATAGGGGGGGGGGGGGGGGGGCTACGAAAAATATCCGGAAAGGAGCCCTGGGTCGTTGCATTAGTTTTCCCTCTGCGAAAGTCTTTGTTGGTAAATCAGTGTATGTATAGAATAAGAGGTGTTTTAGGCAGTAAAAGACTACTGATTGTAGTGCTATCGCAGAGTTTTTTCTACCAGCAACAGCTAGGACTCTTGCCAAGAAGGGACAAAATATCGTTAGAGCGAATCTTCGGGGACCTCTCTGTTTAGCGTCTTATACGTAACTCGCCCAGTCTTCTTTAGGTTTGCATTATTTTTTTTCATTAAAGTGCAACTGAAAAGCCAGCTCAATTCTGTTTCATTTATCTGGATACACTGCATTATTTGCTCTACTATACTGTCAGAAGTTTCACAACAGATAGCGTATAACACTTTCAAGAATTTCAAGAAAAGTAGGTAAAAAATATTAACGTGAATGAAAGAAACATAACAGATAACACCCCAAAGTGTTATCTGTTTAAACCGCGCATCCTTCTGTTGTCGTTATGTAACTTCTGACAGTGTAGTTTCTTACATATGTTTACATATGTGTTGTTGGGGATCTAGGCACGAAATAGTATAAACTAAATTGGTCATAACACTTTATTTCTAAGTGAAAAGGTATTTTTCTTGAAAGTGTATGCGCAATCCGTTATGAAACTTCTGACAGTGTATGACGTATAGAACATCTACGGCCGTCCTCACAACGCAAAGTTCTACTATGAGCGTGTTCCACCCTACTTACCGTCGTTACTACGCATGACGTCACAAACTCTGGCTTTTTGCCGTTAAGGCTGGAACGATCTTTCTATTTTCCAGCGGGATATCATGCCACGGGCGAATCCGACCAGTCACGTTACAGAGATGCGTAGTTGCTACGCTTACCACGCTCCCGAGCATGGTAAGCAAAAAGTAACTATTAGTTACTATTCCGAGAAGGCTGGAACGCTTGGCGTAGTAACTTTCGTGAGGATGGAACGGAAATAGTAACTAATAGTTACTATTGGTACGAGGATGGAACACGCTCTATGACACGGAACATTTGAATCTCAATACAAACGCGTCCTTTCAGTGGCTAGTTATCAGCTTAGTGAACACTGCTAACTGCGGGAACACTTATTTTTCGTGAATCGTTTTCGTCATACATGCAACACAACTAAAAGCGCCTAAAGATACCACAAACACGGTAGGGAAAATCCCCTAGATGGACATAGACAATTCCTGAATAGCGGAGCAATGATGTAACACATTGTCAACGGGTCTTCTAGTCTCTGGACCCATATTGCTTATTCTACTTTTTTATAATATACCTAGCTCCCATACAGAATAATAAGTTTCTGAAATTTCCATCTTTCTCCACTGTCTTGTTTTGTGCCTACGAATTTTTAGCTCTTTTTTTGCCTTGCCGAGTTTTGCCCGTCACACAGCAACACTTTTGCCGGAATCTTCAACGTGAACTGATAACTGATTCACACATAAGGATCTCAGAAGCTTCTGTTTATTACTTCGGTTATTTGCTCAGTTTTCTCACTTTTTAACCACGGCGCGTTCAGTTTTCAAATGTTCTGGGCCAAGCCGCCGCGTCGGAGAGCAGGAAGGCTGGACATAATCGATCAGCGCTAACAAGATAATCGCTAATTTCAGGTGGAAAGTAATGGTATATTCGAAAACATTTTTTTCTGATCCATGTCATAGGGAAAAGATCATTTCTAGTGAGAGTTGTGCTTTAAGCAAATAAGTGATAGGTAACCAAATTGTCTTATCCCAGACCTTTCAGTTAAACATTAATATCCAGAATAATTCGCTAACAGCATACCAAATACCATCGATCGTCATTGTTTTATTAGGCCTTGTAATGGTCCCTTAGCTCCGTGTGCATGGCTTGGGAGGGCGCAGACAAGGGGGGGGGGAGAGTCGTACATGATCAAGTGTCTTCAGTTCTTTAATTTGGAGTTTCTTATCTTGCAGTGAATCGAAGGAATTACCAAATATGGCAGGGAACGGGCGAGAAACCGTTACGAATTAACTGGAAGGATTATCATGAACACAGGCAGGGGCGTTCTGAGGGGGGGGGGTCGAAATCGCGGCGAAGCCATGAGCGTGTTCCATCCTACTTACCGTAGTTACTACGCATGACGTCACAAATTCTTGCTTTTTGCCGTCAAGGCTGGAACGATCTTTCTATTTTCCAGCGAGATATCATGTCACTGGCGGATCCGACCAATCACGTTACAGAGATGCGTAGTTACTACGCTTACCAAATAGTAACTATTAGTTACTATTCCGACAAGGTTGGAACGGTCAGCGTAGTAACTTTTCGTGAGGATGGAACGGAAATAGTAACTAATAGTCACTATTGGTACGAGGGTGGAACACGCTCCATGATGTCTGTTTTATAAAAATCTATTGTCCACAAATTTCCAGATTTGGCTGTTTATCGTGTTCCATTCTTTATCGAATTTGGTAAATCATCCAACCAAAGTTGTTTTTTTTTAACAGTGTGTCTGTTTATTGTTTATAAAAGTTGGTTGTAAAGGAGGCTTTCACTGTAAAAAGTTTTTTGAAATAAGGATTAAAGTTAACTGCAGTATTTCAATCAAACAATCAAGTTTAATCCCTAAAAGCCAGAAGAGGAATACAAATTTACGAAATACACAGAAACGAAACAAATTAATTAATACACTTACAAGATATGACCAGAAATATCTGATGGGAAGAAATTTCGTAAAAATTGGCAGAAGAATTAGCAGGATATGGAGAAAACTGATTGCCAGTCTCTCGGACCGACGCACGGATTATTCTTATCTGTACTGAGATAAGATTAATCCGAAAAAGAAATAAGATTGTCTTTTTAGAGACAAGATTAATCCCAGCAGCAAATACTGCAAGATTTTTGTTTAGTGTTGTAGGCACACAACAAACATTTATGTCCCAGACACTTCTTGGCACCTCTACGAGTGACACGAAACTGCAAAGAAAACAGGATGCCAATATTTGATCAGACAGCAGTATTTATAAAATATTGAAATAATGTTTAAATAAGAAAATTTCCATCTGCAGTAGAACGAAGAGGTGACTAACATGCTGGAAACCTAATAGGCTAATAGTGGTCGGGGAAAAAATCGATAGATTCCAAGGTTGTAAAGGTCAGGATATCTCTCTTCAATAGACACCAACACGTGTCCATTTGGATCACTTCTTCTACGGACAAAATCAAAATTATTGCTCGAAAATCCGGTTTTGTTTACGGACGTTGAAGAATACCCTTTGACAAACAAATCCCCGGTAGAAAAGTTTGCGAAACTGAAGTCTAAAATATCCGGAGATGTGTTGCTGTTGTGGGGGAAAATACCCGCAGAGTACGAGTAAATACGCTCCATGTAACCATAGCGTTACGAATTGTTATGAGAAGAATATTTTTTTTACTTGCCTTTTTACGGTATAGCTGCATTTTACACTATCGTTTATATTTGTTTATAGTGTGGATGTTTGATCTGTTATGAAGGGGCGGTATTGTGTAATTTAGCACACAAAAACGAACTGAACTGAAATGTGAAATCTCCCATTTTCAGCAGAACAAAGAGATTGCTGAAGAGGTTGTCATAATGGTTAAAGAACAAAGCAGATATGGATAAAAAGAGTATTGTTCCTTTTCTTTTCTCTCTGAGCGAGTTGACAATGGAGACAACGACCAGTCTTGGCTGCTGATCTGTAGAACAAACAATAAACTTGTGCAATATGACAAACGACATTCGAAGATCGTTTGCAATACGACAAAAAATCACCCACGCAGTTAAAAAAAAATGTGAATGGTAGTTTAAAACGCACCGAAGCAAATCTCCTGTCAACTACCTCTTAATACGCCAAGATGATGGATTACCAACGACCGAAGAACGGAATCGAAAACTAAATTAAGTTACAGCTTCTTTTTTAGGCTGTTAAAAATGTAATACCAAATACTGTAATAATGAATTAAAACAAATGTCCAGTCTTTTAGTTCTTCAAACACCAAGATAATAAATTACCGAACGACCGATGGGAAGAAATGGAAAAATAAACAATTTATTTTGAAACAATACTGTGATCGAAATCCCTCATACTTGCCTCTTTGTCAACAGTTTCGTAAGTTAGCAATTGTAAAGTTTTAATTTTATCCGTATTTATTTATATTATTTGTGAACATTGACGATGATGATTTTATAATAACCGGGTCAAAATAAACACAAGGCACAAAGACTGAGTAAATAATAAGAAAAAACGACAAAAAGAAACGAAAACACGAAAGAGAATAACTTACAAAATACACAGTATAACTTTTGCCATATAACTAAAGCAAGAGGATTTTGCAGTCGTGATCAACGTTTTGGCTATAAGTTTATATTTGTTTCTCCACTCACTAATTTGATAACGACTGGAAATTTTAGAGTTTCTCGTTCAAGGGGGGAGGCGCAATATATATTTGGCAAAAGGATAGAATGGTGACTGGATTTATTTTTTGTCTGATTTGGTGAAAAGTTTCCAGAAAGGTGCAGTATACAGGATGGGAGGTAGGGAGACTGAATTGTAGATAGCCGCGAGGATGGGACGTTGAAAACATAGCTTATTCGATACCACAGATCCGTATACACCTACTATTCTTTTACGTATATGCTTTATAAGTAGTGTACGGGTTTCTTTGATGAATTTTCCAACAGTTACCTCAGGTGAATTAGCGAATTCAGTGGCCTCACATGAACACATCCCAGTCGTACTGTTACATCCGGGTTAGATTTCCAATTGAAAAGTACAACTTGGGATTTATCTGCATTGAAGTGCATTCCAACTTGCCCATATTCTGTGCTAAGGATATCGAAATTTTCGTCCAAACGAGTAACGGCACAGCTGGGGTTAAGAATATCAACAGTATACCCTATGAAGCTAACATCAATACCCCGAACAATACATGCAGGTTTAATTTTACTTTGCGGCTCAATTATTGCTTTGTTAAACAACTCAGGTGAAACAATGGACCCCTGTCCCCCCACTAAGCAGTCCAGCTTATCCTCAAACTTGGACTGGACATGGCTGGAGGGTGCACCGAACTCTTCAGAGTAATGCATATGTCGTATTCTAGGATCTATCCCACTATGTGCTTGGGCCGCATTACCTTTTTCCAGAGGGAGGTGGGATCATCGTTCACTAATTTAGTATAACGACGACGCACCGCACTACGATGATTGGCTAAAACTTTAGCAAACTTGCAATTTGTCCGTTTCCGAACTGTATCTACCCAGCTTTTCCTCGGCTTATCACACTGAACCACATTCTATGCCAAAACTTAGCTTTTGCACAAAGAGTTCCAAGTTCGGGATTCTTTGACCAGTCCTGCTCACGGGACTTGACACGGACTTTTGGAATAGGCAATGCCGCATTTTCACCGCATTTTACTGAGTGGAAAATCTCGGCAAAGAAATTATTTAACTGAATTCTGACCTCGGCTACCCGAAGACCTGAGGCACTTCGATTTTAGTGAGGATACCGTCACAAACCCTTAAGGAAGGTCCTTGGATCGGAATTGTTCCATTCCTGTTTTTCAAACCACTTAGATTGGTTTCGGGGAGCAGGATCCTTACGGCAAGTATATGCAGCTTTAAAGGATAGGCTACAACGAAGCTGCATGACAACGATAGCTGCATCCAGCTGTTTTTTTTTTTTTAAGTAACTTACTGATTGACTTAAGTAGCACATTTTTATTTAGATGTGGCACTTTTTTTAAATTTTTAATTATTTTTACTTTAACTGAAGTTTCTTCATATCCGTGAGCCTAACGTAACAAAATCGGCTTATGGTGGTTAGGATCGCTGTAATAGATCTCGCCAACCAGGGAATGCATGAATACATTAATAGCTAATTGCCCACATGGAATACAAAAACATCAAGACTACACTTTACAGTACCCATTAAATCTCTTACGTTTATATAGCTACAGCACTTTTTATAGATTGGCCTTTCTCGATTTTTACTTTATTTCTAACACAGGAAATTTTCATTAAGAAAACTCATTAAGTAAATTTCCTCTGAGGTCCAAAGTTGCGTTTCAGTGTTGCCGTTTTTCTGTGATGGAACCTGTGACTTACGCCGCAAAAATTTGCGACGATCTGCTGCCTACGAAACCGTAACATGTTTGCCAACTACTACAGAAAAACCTCGCTTTATTGTCTTCGTAACTACAATGCCTCCATTTTGTTGCTTGGTTTTTGTACGTACTAGTAAAGAATAAGTTGCAGGATTCTGTCTTGCTTGTTAGCATAAGTCGAGAATCGGGGAAAAATTCAGAATTCTATGACAGTGGCAATACTGTTCAAAACACTCTTTCTCTATTTCACTACAAAGGGGACACAGAATGAATAATTTATTTGCAAATTAAAGTCATAGGGCATTCATGCAACAAAAAGTGTAAACACACAACACACTGTTATTGTCACTTTATGTACGCTATACACAACATTTCTGTCAAGAAGTCTTCCCGGTGTTTAAAAGCTAACTTGAGGAACTTCCCAACATTTCTCATTTCTTGAAAAATCTTTACTTCCCATCATTAACAATCCATTTCTTATTCATTCCCTACCTCAAAAATCTCCTCCCTTAGTCCCTATAACTCCCTGCAATAACAAAAAATGTGGCATACATCCTCATTAATTTCTCCAGCCAAAATGACGCATACTATTTTGAAACGCTCTTACCCAATTATTTGCTCACGCACTGGAGCTCCCTCGGAGTTGTAAATGATAATAATGTTTTTATTTTAAGCCGAAAGACCATACATGCATGGTTAATGACGTTTATCACATTACAGAAAATCAGTCTTAGTCAACAATTTAGTCAATTTACAGTTAATTTCTGTTTGAGGTTTGACCGCTTTAATTACATGTTTACGTAATTCCAAAATGAGGTTAGGGCTCGTGGATTTCAGGATTTCGGAAAGCAACCTTTAACCCACATTTAAAGGAACCCTCGCACTATTTACTCTTCAACATACAGTATTTAAAACTTTTGAATACTTTAGAACCATGCTGTGCTTTCACCAAATAACCCACGGTTTTGGCTGTTTTAAGCCTTTTCCGAGACCTGTAGACTTGTGGGAAAACAGGATACAATTTACATAACCGGTTTTTCTAATGGAAAAACTTCCCGCAGACAACCTCGACAGCGTGATACACATCGAAGGTAGTAAAACACGGCAAGTGAGAAAATCAGTGTGGTTTTGTTAGAGAGAGTGTACCGTACGAAATTGGGGTCTCAGGGTTTACAAATATAAGGACTGATTATGGAAGTAGGTTGCATTAGTATTATATGTAAGGCAGGTTCTCTACAAATTTAACCCTCAAATACGAAAGTGCTTGGCACTCAAGGAGGAAATGGGCCAAAGTGAAGCAAAATGACACTAGAGAGCAGCGACAAGACCTATTACTTCCCATACATCGGCGAAGAAACAGGGGAGGTTGTGTATTTTATTTGTTGTGTCCGCGTTTACTCCGCTTGTTCACGACTGATTGACTTTCAGGAGGGTCGTCATCTGTCGAAGTATCGACAGTGGTGCTAGTGTCACTGCTATTCGAGTGTGTTTCACTTTTTTTCAAATCTCGCCACTACTCCCGAGTGTTGTTTTGCTCTGACCAAATTTATGTCAGACATTTTGCAAAGAGGGCTAAGGAATAACTTGCGAAAAGAACCCCGTGCTCGAAATTTCTACTTCATCAATTCACAAGTAGAGTTTCTGACTTCTATGTTAGTATCATGCATGGTAGTATGCTCACAAACTGATCGCATGTTACACTCCATCCACTTTATCGAATACTTTTTAGAAGTCTGTACACGCAACGTGAAGTTTGTCTTTACTTCGTATATGCCGTAATTTTTTCAATAAATGCTTATCGCGTTTTATTCTTCTAGAACCCTTGTTCTTCTCGCTAAACATCGTTATTTTCGAGCCACCTCGTCAGTCAACTAACCCTTTTCCGTTACTTTGCCGAGGCACGGAATCAGTGATGTCGGCCTGTAGTTTGCACGAGCCTTGGGGTCTCCTTTCCTGAAGATCGGAAATAGTAGCCATGGAAGGTCGAAAATAAGATGATCGAAAATAGTAGCCACGAAAGTTGTATCCAAGGAAGGAGCGAGCCATTCTGCTGAGCCAAGAATTGTGTTTAACATAGAAGTAGCGGCATGAGTTGGTAGAGGCGGTTGGGTAGCCTTTCCATCCTGGCTGCCTTTCAAGTTTGTATACGATTCATCCATTCTTCCAAAGAAATCGGCCAAAGCAGCTCTCCTTTACTCTTACCTATTGCTTTAATCTAGTTCGGCTCTGTCTGAGGTCGAAATGCTTCCCCTTCCAACTGTTTTAATTATGTATGCTGCACCACCTTTAATTCGTTTTCTCTCAGCTCCAGTGCCAAGTTGTCCTGCAAGTTGCCTTGCTTCTTTTCCGTCCTGTTTTTAACGTTCCTCCGAAAACAATCCTTATCTGACTGACTAAATGACTCTTTCTCATGATTTCTCTTTGGATTTTATAACTTTTTAAAAGACCATGTTTTTCCACTCCTTTTTTCTTCCTCACTGAGTGGAACAAGTAGACTAACTTTGGCCATCTCGTATTTCTCTTGTTCTCTTATTCAAATTCTAATTCTTAAAGTTATCCCTTTCTTCTCAATAACTTCTCTTTCGTTTTTCTAACTTCTTGAAAGTGTGTTAGTTGGATTTTCTATCTTGAATATTTAGATGATAATTCTCTTATCTCTTTTTATTTTTTTTTCTTTTCTCTTATCTCCTCGATGGTTCGGACAGCACCTCCAGACTTATTTTCGCCATTTGGTATTTCCAAAAAGAAAAAAAAAAGTTATCTAGTTCAGATTCAAAGTCTTAAAATTATTCCCACGTCAACAATTTCTTCTTAATAAATGTAACTTGCTAGGACGATGAAACTTGGCAGGTATATCAGGGACCCGACCCGAAGGAAACAGTCACTCTCCCGATCCTACCATCGTGGGGGGAGGTAGGGGAGGCGTAATTCGGAATTTAGTGGCATGCATAACTTTCGAACGGGTGATCAGATCTTAATGAAATTTGATATCTGGAAAGACTTCGTGTCTTAGATGTGCCACACTCACCAGGCTCCTGACCTGATTCGGTGAATGTGTGGGAACTCGGAGAGGGGAGCCCGAAACCTTATGACACGCTTAGAGTGGAACGATCGGGATGACACTTGGTGCGAAGAACAAGTACACGCCCTAGTTACATCAGTGATAGAACCGGACCGGATCGGACTCGGACTGTTATCTTTATTTAAATACTTATTTTGGAATTACCTAGTCTAATCGAAGACTAACTAGACCTACGTTACCTCGGCAACGTGAAGTGTTGCAGCAACCTTTGTTCGACTTCGTCGACAAAGTGTTGCGGGAGCAACAGCTTGGCTTTGTTTCTTCACTATCGGTTAAATGCTGAAGTTGTCAACCCATCCAGGTTTTCAAAATGGTATGTTCCAAGAAGAATTGTTTTTTGAAGTGATGACACAGTCCATAATCACATGGCTATCCCTCAGCGTTGAAAAAGCAACAACAGAATATCGGAAGAAGGGACGAAATTCACTCTGCAGCCTATTGAACTTTACCTTTTCAATCTTGGACATCGTGACTTGAAAACTTGGAACATTATCTTATGTAACCTAGTTGGTATTATGAAGCTATCTGTAACTTTATTACGAATCTTATTTCATTGTTCTGCATTATCATTTCTATCCGTTGCGTAAATATTTAACAAGATTAATAGGTACCTTACACCAAATAGCAAAAGTTGCCAATCCCTCATCGCCAAAGATGATTATGGTCCAACCAGGGTCCAACAGCTGATTATTGCTTACAAGTATACACTCTCACAATTGGGATCGGCATATTTTTGGTTTTAGCGTCTACTGAAATTGTCAACCCCTCTAAGCTTTCAAACTGTGTATCTTATGACGGAAGGGACCGGGGAACTATCGCACATATTTAGCACCTATAGATTTTATTCCAACTCAAATTTGAAACTAGTGTCTGCCGGCTTGCCTGCTAGAACGCAGCTTTCCACTCGAAGGCAGAAACATGGTTTGACGAAACGAAAGCTTCGCCGCACAACTTCAGATACCCCTCTCTGACATAGGCTATACAGCTTCACTTCACTTCACACACCGTAGGCTCTGGCTCGACGACAAGCAAAAACCATCCTTTTTGGCCCCAGGCAAGAGTTCCGCAGAGCTTCTGAAAATGTAATGCCAATCATCAATCCGGGGTATACTAATCGGGGTATACTTGGCAAAAAAAAAAACAAAGACAAAACCACAGTGTTGCTCTCTCACCACAATGAAAGACAACGTAATTTTCGTAAACATACAAATTCAGAGATTATTTTCCAGAAAGTACAGATACATCCGTGTAGGCATGCATAGCAAAGGACTTCATCGGAACTTCAGGGACATCAAACACATAACAGTGTCTGCAATGAATAACAACACCGTTAGTTGGTCCTGTGCGAAGAATCCTTCGGCAGTTGTCATGGCTTTCAAAGACTTCAAATCTCTTGTAAGACTTTAGTTTATAGGTAAAGTCAATTATCTTTTCACATACGAAGTGCTCGTAAAAAGTAAAAAAAAATAGTATTAATTTATATGTTACTAAAAATAATGTTAATTCTTCTTTCTAATAGATATTCCCGTCTCTCAGAATAAGGCGATAGTGTTTTCTTGATATATAATGTTATAATTCCTATTGTTTGGTTTCAGATTGTATTTTTGTTTGAATAGTTGGTATTATTTTTGGACCAGCAAGTACTATCAGTTAGGGCTGACTCTTTTTTCCACGGTTTCTTAATATCTTCGGTTTTTCATGCCTTCTTGTTCTGCATTTAGGATTCGACTAATTAGTCGTCATGGATGGACGGGTTTAGCTTAGAAACGAATTTCTAGCTCTCTTAAATTATGCATCTTAACCGCGAAGTGAAAAAAAAACTTTTTACCGAAAAATACATTTCATGATCCCCAAGGGCCCATGATCTTTATGCCACAAGGGTTTTCTAGCACCCTTAAAGTCTGGATCTTCGCCGAAAAGTAACAATAAAATTCTGACCAAACTAGATACGAAAAACCTACAAACAAATTTTGAATAAGCTGGAATATCTAAGGAGAAATTGTTGAAGTGGGAATAATTTTAAGACTTTAAATAAACCCTGTTAAGCCCTGTCAAAATATAGCCTCACCAACCCCTAAAATCCTCTTGTAATATCTAAGCTGGTCTACCTCCAACTTAGGTACATCTACATAACCCCAAACTTCCGCAGCATAATGCATACTTGATACTATTTTATTCGTAAATATACGCTTCTGGAACTTCATATTCTTAATATCCCGTACATGGCTTTTAAATACCGTATTTGACAATCTTGCTCCCCTCAACACACACTGAACCACATGCTTACCGTTCGACATAAACTTAACTCCCAAATACACAAACTCTTCTTTCACTGATAGCTCCTTACCCTCAAAATATACCATGTCAAGACGGCCGGAAAGCAAGTGCCATAAAAACAACATCTAAACGAGAGATATAAACAGATACGAAAAACCTACAAACAAACTTTGAAGAAGTTAGAACTATTAAGGAGAAATTATTGACATTGGGAATAATTTTAAGACTTTGAATCTGAATAAGAGAATTTTTATTTTGAAATACCAAATGGCGAAAATAAGTCTGGAGGTGCTGACCAAACCATCGAGGAGGGAAAAACAATAGTAAAAAAAACGGGGTCTCAGCGAGAGATTTAAACAGATAAGAAAATTATCATCTAATATTTAAGATGCGAAAATCCTACAAACACACTTTCAAGAAGTTAGAAAAACGAATGAAGTTATTGAGAAGAAAGAAAGGAATAACTTTAAGAATTAGAACTTGGATAAGAGAACAATCTTTTTCTAACATTTGGCGAGAAATGCGAAATGGCCAAAGTTAGTCTAGCTGTTCGAATCAGCGTAGGAGAAAAAGAGGGGGGGAAAACCTGGTCTTTTAAAAAGTTACAAAACCCAAAGAAAATTTACTGAGCAAGAGGGACATTTAGTCTGTCAGATATGGATTGGTATGGAAGAAAGTTAAAAACACGACGAAAAAAAAGCATGGCAACTTACAGGTCAACGTAGCATCGGAGCTAAGAGAAAACGAAATAAAGGAGGTGCAGCATATATAATTAGAACAGTCGGAAGAGGAAGCAGATAGACCAGACAGAGCCGAACTAGATTAAAGCAATAGGTAAGGTTAAAGGAGAGCTGTTTGGTCCATTTCTCGGTAAGAAGTGGATGAATCGTATACAAACTTGAAAGGCAGCCGGGCCAGACATATTACCCAATCGTCTCTACCAATTCATGCCGCTACTTTTATGTTAAACACGATTCTTGGCTCAGCAGAATGGTTCGATCCTTCCTTATTGGACACTATTTTCGTGGCTACTATTTTCGATCTTCTTATTGTCGACCTGCCATGACTACTATTTTCGATCTTCATGAAAGGAGACCCCAAGGCTCACACAAACTACAGGCCGACATCACTGATTCCATGCCTCGGAAAAGTAATGGACAAGGGTTAGTAGACTGAAGAGGTGGCTCGAAAATAACGATATTCTGCGAGAAGAACAAGGGTTTCGGGAAGGATAAAATGTGTTAAGTCGGCATTTAGGGGGGAAATTACGGCAAATATGGGAAAAGTAACGATAAACTTTATGTTGCCTGTAAGTGCCATAGGAAACAGCGGTGGAAACATAACCGAATAGTAATAAACATATTTGAATTCCCTAAATACACTTTAAATACGGCGACACAATATATTTGCCATAGAATAAGTACTCTGAATTTGAAACTGCCAACTAAAAATGTCGTGGGCTGGCAGGGCAGGATGTTGAGCGTGTCCTCAAAACTGAAATTTGAAACCAATTTGCGATTGTGGAAGGCAGAGGCGTTACCAGCCAAATGTTTGGGGGGGGGGACGAGGCATTTACCGACTGGCTGGTAATTTTTACCGACTTTTTCTGCAAAAAAACGACTGTTTTCAACAACGAGAATTACATTTTTGAAAAAAAATCGACCGACTTTCAGAAAAATCCACTGATTTTCAGAAAAACCGACTATTTTGACGAGAAATCGACCAATTTTCAGAAAAAAACGACTGTTTTCATGAAAAATAACCAACTTCTTTGACGAAAATTTGCTGCGCTTCGCCCCCACCCCTTCCCCAGGCGTGACGCCCCTGATGGAAGGATTTCTTCCTAAGGATGTGTGACAACTGGATGAAGTGCCTTTTTTATTTTTCATTTTCTCTCAACCATTTCTGTAATTCATGTATGTCTCGCTCCAGTTCGGTGGTGGGTTATACAATACAAAGAATTCGGCGTTTTCCGTAGTTTTCTAAATACTCCCCCAGTCCAGCCTCGGTGCAGAAAAGGTATTTTTTTCTCCAAAGAGGGATTATGTTGACAGTTGACTGGAGCTAGTAATCCCTCCGGACTGACATTTTCTAATAGACCACATTTCAGGACGGTCTATCGAATACAACCCAGCAGAGAAGTATATCAGAGGAAGGATTCACCCCATACTCGACAGCACTTAGTGTTACCATAGCGATTGGCTGTTCCTTGCTGATCCTCAACGTCCTCATATTCGCCGGAGTATATTACCAGAGGGATAAACAGCGTATTGAGATGAAAAGAAGAATAGAGAATGGGATAATGCGGAATATAAGTAGCGAGCTTGCTGATTTGAGTGCCTCTGGGAGAGGGAGAAGAGAGACTACGGATGTTGCAAGTATGCAGGTACGTAATCCCCTGTCAGGGTTGGTCACCAAGAACCAGGGTGTACGAGTTACTATACTTTGGGTTACTCAGGGTTACTTTGGGTTACATTGGGTTGCTTTGGGTTACATTAGGTTACATTGGGTTACTTTGAGATACTTTTGGGTTACTTTCCAGGGTGTACGAAGTTACTTTTGGTGACCAACCCTTGATCGCCTTGAAAAGGATAGCGACCTAGCAGGATATGGCAAAACGAATTAAATGATAGATAGATAGATAGAAGATATAGAAAGTTTATTGTACAAACCCACTTTCGTGGTTAAACACCAAATTTGCGATTATTATCAAACAAAAAACAGACACTTTACATCACATGGTTCAAATGTCTAACTTTTTGCATATCTAGCATGTTTTGTAGAAACAGGACAGAGCTTGGGAACCCAAGAACTTACCACTCGTTCTGGTCGATTTCTAACATTTTCGTGAGGGGAGGGAGGATTTGGGAATGGAGAGAATTTGAACCATGGCTAAACCCAAGTCAGTGCTTAGCTCTTTCCTGCGCTCCTGCAGTGTTATGAGGTTAAAGTGTTGCTTCGGTCCAGTATGAATAAGAAATGGAGCCCGCTTTTCTATTCTTCCCAAAGGGTAGAGTAAATATTAAGTTAGATGGAATGTTATACAAGGTTTTTTTACCGGGAGAATCGCGGTAAAAACACCAAATTTGCGATTATTATCAAACAAAAAACAGACAATTTACATTACATGGTTCAAATGTCTAACTTTTTGCATATCTAGCATGTTTTGTAGAAACAGGACAGAGCTTGGAAACTCTAGAACTTACCACTCCTTCTGGTCGATTTCTAACATTTTGGCGAGGGGAGGGAGGATTTGGGAATGGAGATAATTTGAACCATGGCTAAACCCAAGTCAGTGCTTAGCTCTTTCCTGCACTCCTGCAGTGTTCTGAGGTTAAAGTGTTGCTTAAGACCAGTATGAATAATAAATGGAGCCCGCTTTTCTATTCTTCCCAAAGGGTAAAGTAAATATTAAGTTAGATGGAATGTTATACAAGGGTTTTTTACCGGGAGAATCGCGGTAAAATCCCTGTCTTAACCTGCCATCTTATGCAATATTTATCCAGTCCGTGGCGGTGCGTGGGGATGAGGTGAGAACTGCTTAGACGCATTTGCCTTCGGCGGAATAATTGTTCCTATGGCCTGCTTCTATCTAAAAATTGTAGTAGTTTGCAGATCGAGTTACGAAGCCCCTTTGTAGCTCAGTGGTAGAGCAGTAGCCTTGTAAGCCGAAAGGTCTTGGGTTCAAATCCCGCTCGAGAAGCACTTCTGTTTCTCAGCTAAGTACTTGAAACGTTATAACTAAAAGGGATATGAGACCATCGACAACTTCTAGGACTAAAACAGTACCGTATTAACAGGTGTTGAAGAATGAGCATACCTTCATCTCAAGGTGATTGAGTTCATGTTCGATGCTGCTAGACAGACTTGACCACTGAAACTTCTATTCGGCGATATCTGGGCCATTTTTGTTCAGTTAAGTACTTGAAAAGGTATAAGTTCATGAAACGGGATATGAGACCATTGACCTCTAGACAAATGTGGGCGGTTCTGGGTAAGTCCCGTCCATTGACACTTTCAAATCCAGGCTCGACAGCTACTATGGCCTAAGGGCATTTAGCCCAGAAATGTTTAGAAGAGAAATTTAGTTTATAATTTGTTGTTCATTTTTGTAGAGGCCATGTGCCTTATTTTTGCATTATATTATTATTATTTTTATTAATATTCACATTCTTAAAGATCGTATTAAGATATCGACCATGCTTTCAGTTATGTCTTAGTTTGGACATTCCCATATTATTTCCCACTGAGCCCTACTTCTGGTAAAACGTTGCATATGCCTATTTTCTAGAGATGCCAGAAAATTTCATTCAGGCACGTATTGACACACAAACTAAATCACAGGAAGAAGTTAGATAGATAGATAGATAGATGTTTAATGAAGCCAATAGGCCATGAACAATAACAAAACAAAAATAGTACAACCTTTGCACTATTAAGTAGATCGTTTGCTGACATAACTAGACCATTTGAAGACCTCTCACGCGGGATAGAAAACTCCAGGCACTTGTAAAGAAGATGGTTCAGATCCCTTACATCAGCTTTACAAAATGTACAACTCGGCTTATCCCTTGTCCCTGACCTTTGCATCCCAATATTCCAGAAAAGTGGGAGACAGTCTGTCCGCAGCTGAATCCATGAGTGCAAAAATCTTAACGGTGAATTAAATTTAAAATAATCCTCTTCACTAAACCTTACCTTTGCTACCTAAGTGTTTCAGACCTTTCAATCCTGGATTTCTTATCTAATATTAAGTGGCCCCTGTTCGACCTCCTGTTTGGCAATGAGCGTGATCCACCCTACTGACCGTAGTTACTACACATTCTGGCTTTTGCCGTCAAGGCTGGAACAATTTTTCTATTTTCCATCAGAACTTGTCATGGGTGAGTCCAACCAATCAGGTTACAGAGATGTGTAGTTACCACACTTACTACACTCCCGAGCATGGTAAGCAGATAGTCACTATTAGTTACTATTTCGAGAAGGTTGGAACGGTCAGTGTAGTAACTTTTCATGAGACTGGAACGGAAATCGTAACTAATAGTTACTATTGTTAAAAGGGTGGAACATGCTCAATGTCTAGGACTAAAGCAGTACCGTAGTAACAGGTGTTAAAAGCATGAGTACTCCTTCAGCTAAAAGAGACTGAATTTATGTTGGATATTGCTAGACATACTTGACCGCTGAAACTTATATTCGGCGATATTTCGGTCGTTCTTGACAAGAGTCGTCTTCAGGCAGTATTTGAAGAGAAAACTCAATCTTTGATCAAGTGTAGAGGATTGTAAGTGTAGTTACTTACATTTAGCCTGAAGAGGAACCTTGCCAATGATTGGATGAAATACCGAGGACTGAAGAACTATAAGATGACTATTATGTTTAGCAACACTAATCACGGTGAAGAAAGAATCAATACGTCTATTGCAGGCCCGTATCCAGGAATTTATTCCGGGGGGGGGGGGGGGGGTTGCCTGCTGGTCGGTCAAAAAAGCACAAAAAACACATAGATCAGAGGGAAAAGCCTATGAAAATCGTTATTTTTGTACGTTTCGGGGGGGGGTCAACCCCCTAACACCCCGCCCCCTGGATACGGCATTGGTCTATTGTATTTAGCAGTCTCTCCCACCGCAATCTGTGGGTCCCAACTATTTGACAAAATCCTTTATGAAAGCTGGTTACATGAGTTTAAAACAGTTCACCTGAACTGATTAGTTAACGTCCATCACGGATGTATTAAAATGCATAAAATCACGGAAGCCAACACACAGGGTTTTCTTATTAGTTTTTATTCCAGGGCAGTTTAATTTTCTTCTTCGTTCTTTCTTGCTACATACTGAACTGTAGCAAGTGGCTAAGTCTCCGCCTGCAACTCAGTGACGTTGCTACATCCAAAATAATAGCTTACCCTAATTTTAAGTCACTCACGCTTTCATCCTAAAATCTACTTTTTGTGTCAACCCTAAAAACTATCTCCTGTTTTCAAAATTTTCTATCCTCCATCAAGCATTATCTGTATTTTCAAAAAACTCACATTTACAACTGGTATCCCTTATTTTCACTCAATTTATTCAGTTTAGCTTTCTTCTTTTTTCTTCAAAAAGCCAAGCAGCCAAATCTGTACGTTAACTCTAAAATACTCTACTGAAAAAACTCTGTAAATTTCTATACGTTAACTCTAAGATACTCTACCGAAAACATTATGTACATATCTGTAAATTCTAGTAATATCATACCGTAGGGTCTTTGATACCCTGACCAATGGAAATAAACAATACCTGTAGTCTGTAGTCCTCTGGCGGTCTACCATTACTCTATCCCACCACTTAGAGCGTGTTCCACCCTCGTAACAATAGTTACTATTAGTTACTATTTCCGTTCCATCCTCACGAAAAGTTACTACGCTGACCGTTCCAACCTTGTCGGAATAATAACTAATAGTTACTATTTGCTTACCATGCTCGGGAGCGTGGTAAGCGTAGTAACTACGCATCTCTGGAACGTGATTGGTCGGATTCGCCCCTGGCGTGAGATCCTGCTGGAAAATAGAAAAATCGTTCCAGCCTTGACGGCAAAAAGCCAGAATTCGTGACGTCATGCGTAGTAACTACGGTAAGTAGGATGGAACACGCTCTTAGTCACAAGATATGCATGAGCCTATCCGACTTGGAACAAAACCAAACTCAACCAAACTTCACGATGCCTTTCATCAACTAACATAACATCAATTCAATCTTCTGCCTCGGATTCAGATCATTCCTTTTTCGAACCAAGCGGAAAAATTAAAGTCAATACTGGAGATCAGTTAAGGAAAAAGGTTCAGGAACTGGTTACTAGCTTTTCACGTTTCCAGCAAATGTTCAAGAAAAAGGTCTAACACACGCTGATCAACTTATTCAGTCCCGCCATTTAGTGGGTGTGAGAGTTCGGCTCCCTACTAGGTTCGGATACACTTCCATTACTTTAGCCATTTAAAGGACCTATCTTACCTATAAAGCTAATACAACCTACTCCTGTAATCGCTCCATTCATTTTAAAAGGAACAGACTTGCTTATTCTGCCTTTTACATTATCCCTATTTCCCTTAGGGAATTAAAAGCTTCTGAAATCCCCGCCTTCCGCCATTGTTTTCTCCCACTCCCACTCGGTTCTCCCACTTTTTAACCACGGCGCGTTCAGTTTTCAAATATTTTGTGTCCAGCCGCCGCATCGGAGAGCGGAAAAGCTGGATAGAGTCGACGATTGTATAAGAAAATCGGTAAGTTGGTGTGGAAAGTAATGGTCTCGAAAAAAGATACTGCCGAGCCATTTCATCGCGAATAGATTGTTTCTAGTAAGAGTTCTTAAACCCGAAGACCCGAACAACATGTGGTATATTCTAGCCCCCCTAACGACACCACACTGAACCGGCACCGTTCTATCCAGCTTTTCTCACTTGGCTTGTTTTGTTACCTTTGATCATGAATTACGCTCTCGACGGTCATTTGCAAGAGGATTATCCATTAGAAAGACTGGTTATTTAAAGTTTTCCCTGTTTTTGTCTAGAAGCCGGAAAAGTCTTAAAACAGCCAAAGCCGTGGGTAATTTGTGGAAAGCTGAGCCTAGTTTTGTAGAATTCCACTACTTTAAAATGCTGGAAGATCAACAATAAACGGTGAGAGGGGTTGAGAGTCTGAGAGAGCGATTTCAAATATTGGGTCATCCCCTTAGGCCTCCTAGCACTATCTAGTCCTGCAGAGGGGCATTTCAATATGCCCCGGTGCTTAGACCCCTCTAGCAGAAGCTGGAACGAGGTTCAAGGTTCAAGGTTTAATTTACACTTCTATATAAAATCAAAATAAATAGGGTCAAGCCGGGGGACACAAGGTCGATTGACAAAAACCCGACGGGTCTTACCATATTTTCAAGCTTTCAACCTTTATTCAATTTAGGTTTTGACTTCTGGTTCCGTAATTCATTTTCTACTTTTTTCTTCTTATTTGGTTTGTCTTGCTGTTGTTAACTTATTTAGATATGTTTACCTGTTTCTGTGTTTTACATCGTGGCAAGTATTCACTAAACCTTCTTCTCTATAATAACAATGCAACCTAATTCCAAAACTGCATTATTATTTCTTCAGCCGGGAGACCCAAATTTCATATGTGACATTTTGAACCCGCGAATGACAAGTCACAAATCTTTGCACTTGCCAGGATTCACTCCATGCGCAATATGCTCGTGACGAGGTTCACATATTGATGCTTAAAACCAGTTTTCTGAATCTTCCCAATGATCTGGGAAAAGGCTAAAATGTCCATAGCCTTGGATAGTTTGTTAAAAGCAAAGCTTAGTTTTACAATATTCAGATAATTTTGAATACTGGAACAGTATTGGAACATAAACAATAAATAGTAAGTAAGTAAGTAAGTAAGTAATTTATTTATGACCCGCTATTTCGGAAAGGCGGAGTAAATGACGAAAGTAAACAAATAGCAAATAGTGCGAGGTGCGCTTTAAACATCAAGTGCCGCACCAAGATCGCAAATAAAACAAGATCAATGCGATGACAAACTGAGGTATCTATTCGCTTTTGCCGGGAATAAACAAAAAAAATACAATAATTGCATACAGAATTGCCACGCACAGGCTGCAGATTCCCCAATACTATCGTTTCCTTCTCTGTTACTAATCCTGTGGGTAACGATCGGGGAAATATTAAGCATTCTTCCCCTCGAATATCTTCAGAACATACGCTTTCATGGGAATACGATCGAACTACCGGTCTGACAAGAAAACGAAGCATAGAACCAGCAGGTTTCTCTACACTTCATCAAAGTTGGCCAAGAAGTCAAGTTCGTCCTATCAATTTTTCTGGATTTTCTTCGGACTCCAGCACAATTATTCACCAGAGCCGAAAAGGAAATTCAGGATCTGTTCACCCTTCTATTGACCCTTAAACCTTATCGAATAATCAGTCCAAACAATATGGCCACCAGCCGTAAGCAACGTGTCAGAGTTTTCTTTAGTTGAAGTTTTCTAACGGTAAAAACACTTATGAGCAGTGTCTGCGTTCGGACGTTGTCCAACGTCTTAATTGGCAAGTAAGCTGCTGTAATTCCGTTTCGGCCTACTCAAGCCGCAAACGTTCCACGTTCATAGGCCTTTTTGCATTTAAATGACGACTAGAAAGCTTATCGATCCAATTTCTCACCAATACCATAAAGTTGCTGCTTTCCAGTCCAAATTCTACTGAAAAAAATACATCAGGTCCTATCCATAAACTCCCTTAACATCCCTTCACTAGGAAACATACACTACTTATTAGTGCAAACTTGACTAACTTTGCTAACGGAAATGGCTCACTGTCAGATATTTCATAACAGGAACACAAGGATACGTAGTTTCAAAAGACCACACTTAGAAATGTAATCTGTTTCCGATGCCGTGACGACAAACACAAAAGTCAGATGATAGTTTTTCGGCGTTTTCAATGCAGAACGTTTTCAAAATCACAACATACAAAGTGTTTCCTGTTGAAACGGCGCATCCTTGTGTTACCTGTTATGAAACTTCTGAGAAGTATGAATCGAGGTATGAATGGCCCGTAATGTCAGAGACTATAAAGAATTATAAATAAGTAAGCAGATTTTCAGCCTAGAATTTTACTTTTAACTTATCACCTAGGCCTACCGTCAGAGAAAAAAGATTCCATATAGTAAGCGTCAATTCCCCGTTGCTTTGATAGAGAGGAAAAGTTTAATTTTCTGCAAGATTGCGGCCAATTTAATGGGTATAATATCAAAGTAATTAGGATATACCAATTTTTAAAGGCTCGTTTAGCTAAATAAAGTGAAGTCCTGAGGGATGTAAAGTGTATATTTTTTTCGTAATGTACTTATATTTTGTACGCCGAATGATTAGATTGTTACTTCGCGCATTTGTTGTCTCTGATTGGTTTGTACAGTCTGTACATCAGAATGATCCAGCGCATGCATTTTTCTGCTAAAGTCAGAAAAGCATATGGTATGCCTGCTGCGTCGAAAGCGCGTTAAAACAGACTGGTGCTAGCGCAGCTGTATAATGCTCTTGCATTACCGCATGCACTTGCACTAGCACCTTTCTGGAATTTTTTCCACACATCTGATGTTAGAACTATTACAAGTACTTTTTACAAATATGCTAAATTCCTGCTCGGCCTACCGCTGTGGTCTCGTAATCGACGAGTTACACGAAATCATGGGATTAAAGACCCGATTGAGGCTGTACTAGACCGTCGTGCTCGATTTCTGGAATCCCTCGACCCTCTAAACAGCCTCTATCCAGCAATTAAACAATAGTTACAGAAATAGTGTATATATAATAGTGTACAGTGTATTTTTCTCTCTTTTTTGAATTATGTATTGCCAAGTTAAAATTGTATCTTGTGTGTGTTCATTGTTCTACTTTCTTTATTTATCTTTTTTTATTCTCCATCAATGACATTTTTTGTAAAGATGGGTAATAAACATATTCATTCATTCATTCATTCATATGCGACGTGAGGGGCGGGCTTAATTCTGAAAAAATCCACAGGAGAAGTCTAGATTTGGACCAAATGCAATGAATACAACTGTGAAAGAAAAATCAAAATTAGCCCGACTAGTGATTGCACTTGTTATTGACATGGATATTATTGGATAGGATTAGGTTACAGTTGTGCTTTAAAGTTACCTTGGCCAAATTCCAGTGAGTTACAACAACAAAGTTTCGAAGTGACATCGGCCTTCTCATCTCATTTACAATTACAACGGCTGTCACAATACATAATCCTGTTATACGAGAGTAGTTTCGAGGAAGTTTACAAGCTTTTACTTGTCTCCGGTGCTGCAGTTTCAGCAAACCATGAAATTGACGTCCTGTTTGAATGATGCTAGTAAGCTCATTGAGAACGAGCACAACATGGCAACGGTTTAGGAAGGCTTGAATTCTATATAGAAGAACAGATAAAGTTCGAAGGATCGAGTTGTAATATATAATGTTTATTCATCACCCGCCATACTGGAGAGAAGAACTTGTGGAGTATAAAGTAAAGGAAAACAAATCGCGGTAAACGATGATAATATCAAAGATTGTCTGATGATACAGCTCTGTTTTATTTGGCGAGAAAAAAAAATACTAAAATTGTACGAATCTCAAAACTAAAACTTCTGCATATAACTATAGTAGAAGTTCGTACTTTCTGTTTATGTGCACCCATCGGGTTTCCCCCCAGAGTGTCAAAGTTTACCTGAATAGGTGAACTGAATGGGTGTCTTTACCCATCACTTATTCACTTAAATAGGCTGGAAGACCCGACGAAAACGTTTTACTTCGTTCCCTTTCGAGCTATGCACATGGTTTCATCGAACTAACTTTTTCTTTCGGATTTGTGTGACCTCTTTGTGCTTGTAATGATAGCTTTAAATATTTAGCAAAGGTTAACGATTGCCGATTTTCTTTTTGTTTTTGAGAAACCGAAAAAAGCGTTTCTATTGCATTTGTATTGTTCAACTTAATTAAACTTTAGAATAATTTTAATTCTATCACTGGTATAATGGCGAACAAGTCTGAACTGGAATTAAATTCGACTATACATAATTCTCGAACCATATCCCCCTATATTTATTCACATAATTTGGCATAAGCGGATTAACCCATTTTTCTTTTTCCGTCAGTATTTCATTTCATTCCGTTGGTCCCTGTATTGATTTTCCTCCTGCTTCCAGAAAGGTAACAGAGATACCTCAGCCCCCCTCTCTCCGTGTCCCACCAGTCCCCGCTTAAAAGATGAAAGAAAAATATGTACACAGCTTTAAAGGATGACTAGCTTTACAGAAAGCGAGGTAATATGAATTTGAGAGGCGTTGGATTGCAAGTAAATACAAAGAAAGGTCGGGGGCAATTTAGGGCAAGAAATCGTGCACACTCAGCCTGCTAGAAAAGCTGACACTTCAACTTTGTTCTGCAAATACTCCGCTTGAGACGGAGTCTGAGTGATCAGCTCGGTCGTATTTTCTTTCTCTTTTTCAAGAGACAGGCGAAAAGCGGGGAAAGCAAACAAAGCTTATTAAGTTACTGCCTTTGGACACAGAAAGCTCATGGCTTCTGTTCATAGTTCAAGACAGGTCTCTGCTGGCTTTGCGACAGGATTCACTTCAACAAATTCCGGTTCATTTCCTTTTCGGCGCAGATTACGCTATTTGGTGAATGCTGAAACTGCGAGTACCTTAGCCTAAATTTAGCTAAGAAATTATGTTTCCTGGCTCACGACGGATACTCCAGCCCTTTTTTTAAACATTACCTAAAAGACGGGCTCAAAATGAGCTTCTTTCTGCTTCCATCCAATTTTCCGTCCCTACATTTCTAAGACGCGCACACTTTTCCTGCCAGTAACGTTTCATAACAATGACAAAGCTGCACATCGACGCACTTTTGTCGAGTTGTCCTAAGCCCTTTGCTCATCGCAGTCGCTCTTTTCTCCTGATTCCGCGACGCCAGAGTTCCTAAAATCGTTCCACGATCTTAAATGATTCATCAGTGAATATTTCGAAGCGACGTATATTCAAGATTTTATAATGCGAACTTGCAAACAGTTAGTATTGGGAAATACTTGGAATGTTCGTCTTTGATTTTGATTCTCTTCCTTGCCTACAATGTGTTGCCACTCTTAACACAAGACTATTGAAATCTTGTCTCGCTTTGGCGATGGGACCCAAAAGAGGTCGGGTTTGTATTCAGCAAAAGCTGATAGAGTATTGAAGTAGGACTAGCTATTCCAGGTTTAATTGGATATGACTTTCACGATTTATCATCTTCTAGTGTCTCTAGAACCCGTGAGCAAAAAAAAAAATCATTTTCTGTTTGCGGTTTACCCGAATTGAATGAACTTTTATTCATCAATCAATCAATCAAATTTAATTCCAAATGGCTTAAATCTAGAGGTGAACAGAATATGAACGAAATACACAAAATCTGTAACAAATTAACTAGTGCACTTTACAACACTGCAAAAAGTTTCTCCGAGTAAGGATGAAAGTTAACTGCAGTAATAGCAACTGGGGTTAATCTTATCTCTACTGAGACAAGATTAATCCCAGTAGCGAATACTGCAATATTTTTTGTACAGTGAAGACATTACCTGAAGTGAACGCTGGAATGAAAATGTGTTATTGGCAAGCGTTGAATTTGCAGGATACGGCAAAAATTGATTTCCTGTGTTCCTCTCGGACCAAAGCATTGACAACGTGAGCGGAGGAGGGCGGGGATAGGCGGCTCACCATCTGGTGACAGCAAACTATCGTTGCTCCAAGATTTTTTTAAGGGTATTTCTGGGCAAAAGTTTTAGGGTGTTATGCGCAATGCCTTTCGGGGACAGGGCGTCACGAATAGGGAAGGGAGGGTGGATGCCCCCCCCCCCCGAATCTTTTCGGCCCGTAGGTAAGAAATACTCGGGTCGGTTTCTCGTAAAAATAGTCGAATTTTCTTGAAAATAGTATTTTTCCTTAAAAATTCTGCCGATTTTTCGTCAACACAGTCGTTTTAGCTCAATAATAATCGTTTTTATCTGCGAAAAACAGTCGATAAAAATGGCCAGCCAGTCGATAAATACTTGCCTCCCCCCCCCCACAAAAAAAAAGAAATTTTGGCTAGTAACGCCTCTGTTCCGGGGTACTAAATATTTGTACCAATGTACTTTTGTTAGTATTTTATAGATACAGTACTAAGAGAAACGAAATGGATATAAAGCAAGTTTGGACATTAAGAAAGATCACTTGCTCTTGAGCGATTGTGGCCCAGACTATCAGAAATAACCCTGATAATTTGGCTTCTTCTGGACGAAGAGAACGGTTGCGTTTTTGCAGATATCGTGGTATCTGCTACCACGGCAACTGGATCTGCAATTAGTCTTTTTTGCAGTTACCGTGGTATCTGATACTACGGTTGCTCTGCAAAACGACAATTGCCGAATTTGTCGTTTTAAAAATCATAAAAAAAGAAATACTGATATCCAATGACATCTAGAGTGAGATAAATTCTTTCCCACCAATTTGACGAAAACTCTTTTGTTTGTGATGATGAAAGTGAGATGAATTTTTCAGATACCACGATCAGACTGTGGTATCTGAATATCTGATAAAAATGGTACCTGACGATGAACGTCGAAAGCACCTTTTGACCGTCGTATCGAATACCACGGTAACTGCGAAAACAACTTTAGACCGTGGTATCAGATATCATGGTATCTGCAAAAACGCAATGAGCCCTTGCTTCCCCACGAAGTGCTCTGATTATCATCAGAACCATCAAAAACGACTCCCTTTCAGATTCGGAGGGTAATCAGTTTTTGCTCGTGTTGGTGCAATGTAAGATTAATTAAAATCAATCAGAACAAACAAAACCACAACAAAATTATTAAATAAATTAAATAAACTACTTACTTATGTATTACTTACTACTTAATTACTTCTGTATTTGCATTCGTGGTCGGCGTTGGGGGTACCTGATTTCTTCGCCAGGGTGGGTTTGGTATCAGGAGGGGGTGCGACAGGGGGTGTTGGTACCGGGAGGTTTCCGCCGGAGGAGTTTTGGCGCGGGGGGGGGGGGGGGGGCGTCTGGACCCATCAGGAATATCAGTTATAATGTTGGAAAAGTATTTTGCGACTTGTGCTTTAAGTATTCCCGTCCGTGTTCTTCATAAGTAAATACGCAAATGAAACAACACTTTCGGAAAAGGAATGAAGAGAATCCTTCAAAGGGCAATTCTAGTTTTCGATAGCGAAGTTTCAGAAAGTATAAAAAAAACCACGAAGGCCATAAACGGCGTTCCCGAAGGACCCATAAATTAGGACCATGTTACAGCGGAAATAACCACCATAAAGCCAAGAGGGCTATACAAATAACATCGGTTCTGTTTTGCCATTCAAACACTGACACGGAATCTCTTGACTATATTCGTCTGAGGTCCATTCTTCACACATGATTTATCTTCCAGAAGCTCTCTCACTCATCTCTCACCTCATCATACCTATCTTCAACTCCTGGGCACAAAATCATAACGAGGGAAATATAAAAAGATGACGACATGTCTGAGACCTATCTTAGTTTGTTTGGTTGATGTTACAGCTTTCACATCACCGATTGTCCCAGAAAACGACACTTTTCTATGTCCTAAGAAGGTCCCTCTAAGTGTTTTTTTCTCTCTTTCCAAAAAAGGCATTAATTTGCAACAGCTGAGAACAAAACCAGCAAGCAAGAGTTCAAACAAACATTCCGGTCTCAGTGTATGGTTAATAGTGCGGACACACGATCCGGATAGGGAGCTCCCGGACTAGAATTCCTGCCCGGATTTCTGGCACCATCACCACTTCCATTTGGAAAAGTTGAAATTTTTTCAACTTGATAATAAAACTGCAGGAAATCCGGCCAGGAAATCCTGATCGTATGTTCGCACTTTAAGTGGAAACAACAATAGGTCAGAATCTCGGCCGCAAAAGTTTGCAAATTTCCCAAACGACAACGCCGTTTTTGTCGAAATTAACATAAAAGCAATGTGACGGAATTAGTCCACAAACTCATTTGTTGAGTATAAAGTTAGCCTATAGGTATGAAATAAAGATATGACACGTATTTGTACAAAATCCCCGCGAGCCACAAGGATAGAAACAAATAAAATAAGAAAAAGCCTTAATTTTGGATGTTAGTTCGTCGTTACCAAAAATCATTGACAACCGAGCCCAACCTGCGCACGACCTTTTCCACTGCTTCCTGGCCGAAGATTAAAAATTAGTGTCTTTTTCTGTGTCTTGATGTGTTTTATTTTTTCTTATATTTACTCCGCTCTTTCGAAATGGTGGGTTATAAATAAATTACTTACTTACTTACTTAATCAAATTCCACATTTGACATCCACTCAAGTGAACCCTTTCTGATGCTTCATTGAACAAGACCAAAGGTTTCGATGGGATCCCGAAAGTTCAAATTTGATCCAGACAATTGGCACTTTTCTTCGCCAGATCCAGTCTTCTAGAAAAAGATTAAGGCAAAATAGCTAGTCATATGAGAAAACCAAGTTCAGATATGGATTCAGCATGTGTGTTTACCCCTTTAAGTCATATCTATTCTGACGAAGCAGATCGAAACTTCCTGCCTTACTTCTGCCAATTTTCCGGTTTCGGCGGAATTCCGGAACTACTTGTCCGGCAAAAAAATAAAGCTCAAAAACGAATTCAGCATGTCTCCTTACCCCTACATCCAACCTCTAATCAACTTCCAATTAAACTTTTACTTTTAACAGATTTTCCCGTTTCAGTCGGAATCCCAGCGATCTATACGTCCGGTGAGAAAAAGGTTGTATGCGAATTCAGCATGTCTACTTACCCGCAAATCGAACAACAAACTTTTACTTTAAATAAATTCTCCGGTGGCCGGATTCCAGCCGAACTACCTGTCCAGCGAGAAAATAATTTTCATATTCGGACTCAGCACGTTTCCTTGCCCCTAAATCGAACCTCCAATCAACTTCATATTACCTTTCAAAAATATTCCGGTTTACACCGGATTCCGGGTGAACTATTTGTCCGGCGAAAAAATAAATTTCATATTCGGATTCAGCAAGTCTCCTTACCCCTAATTCGACTATTTCATTAGCTTTTAAAAAATGTTTTTGTTCCCCTTAATTTTACCCCCCCCCCCACCCCCTAAATATAGAGCTACATAGCCCATCTTCGAAACTGACCTGTACTCTGACCTAAAGAGTCCGCATGCCAAGTTTGATCAAAATATCTCAACCCCTTCGAGAGTTATCGTGCTAACAGACGGACGGACAGACGGACAACTTTACGATATCATAGGTATCCCTCCACTTACGTTTTGGGATCCCAAAAATAAAGGAATTTTTCCAACTGGCCTACACTCGTAAAGAATTCATAACTCTCATATCCACTCTTCTTCCCTCACTCCAAACTTACTGTTCACTCCAAAAACTTCTCCCCTCAATCCATCCAGTTCTTACATTCGCACATCCTCACCTTTGCAGGGGAAATAGAAGTATAGAACAAAGGACCAATCCGACTTGCCTTCCTTCCAACAACCAAGAAGTCCCTAGTGGAAGAAAATCAGCAATCGTTCACATTACCTACGCTAACTCCTCCCTGTTGAGACCTCATTAAAAAAAAATGCCTGTAGCTTGCGAGGGGCTACCCGCCCCCCCCCGCCACAAGCTGTACACCCTTTCGCGGCACGGCCAAAACAAGCGGTGCTGGTCTTACATGCGGCACTTTTTCTTTCAATGCTTCTTAACATGCTGATTATGATATTATGACACGTGGAATTCGGTGCAGGATTCCAATGCGGCACTGGGCACTTGCTGTACACTAAAATTGAGAGTGGACAAACCCTTGGTAGCTTGGGCGTCGCGTAACTTGGAACGGCGAAGAAAAGCAATATGAGAATCATTAAAGTTCAACTGAAAGCCAACTTATTGTTGTGTCATTTCACTGAATACACTGAATTATTTGGATTCTGGAAAGCGATTTTTGTATTTCCCACTATGTGCTCCACTTATGACGCTCAGAATATTTGCGGCCGTCCCCCCAGCGTAAATTCCAATATGACGCAGGAAATTTTTAATCTCAACACAAACGCGGCTTTCAAGTAGGTGAGATTGGTGAAGATTGCTTAGTACTTCAACAAAAAAAAATCTTAAATCTTTCTCGTAAGGCATACAACAAAAATACAAGCGCATAGAGGTGCCACACATACTGAAATTCCACTATTTGAAAATTGATTATTCGTGAATAGCGGAACAACAAAGTAACGCATTTCCAGAGGGTTTTCAAGCCAATTTAAGTGAATAAGTGATGGGAAACTAGATTGTTCTATCCCCGCCCTTTTCGGTTAAACTTTAATACTAAACACTGACTCTTCAGAATACTGAGTAGAAACAGTCAACAAACTAGTAGTAAAATAAAAATGGTATTCTTCGAAGCTTTTGCTCTTTCTTGTCTGTTTCCTCTGCATCTTTTTTATTGCGAGTTTACCGACGGGATACTCACTCCAATAATCCCCTATCACCGGGCATTGCCGGCCTATCACCCTATCTACCGGATAAGAAATAAGAAATGTAATTTGTTTTCTCTGTCACGGTGAGCCCGGGTACAGTGGTGCAGACCAAGTGAGAAACTCCTCACCACTAACTTTTGGTTCGAGGAGAACAGACAAAAGCGGGAAAAGGCAGGGAACGATTGTACACCGGGTGTCGGAAAGCGAGCATCCCCTTGGGGCTTACGCGATCCAAAGAATGTTGACAGTTAAGAATCACTTCCACGAACGTTCAAACTATCAAAAGAGATGGACAAAAACAATTAGAAACAAATAAGAAATCAAAGGAAGAAATTTTTTTTTAACTTGTTACATGTTTTTAAACATGTTACAGCAAAGCTAACCTGGCTCTTAGCTGATACTCAGTTCTTCAATAGTTCCGGTTTGCAATTTGAGAGCAAGTATGAAATCCAGGTCGTCAGAAGAAGTGTCTAAGCTAGGAGGGAAACATTTACTGCATACTGTAAAAAGTCTCTCCTACATCGGACTTTCGTGGTTGCACATCACCGAATTCGGCGATTTTTCTTCCAATTCGAAGAGTTAAATCCAAATTTGGAGATTTCAAACCAATATAGGATTAAAACGCTAGAATGCAAAATACTGCAGATAAAGCTAACGGATTAAGCTCACTTAATCTGCAGTATTTTGCATTCTAGCGTTTTAATCCTTTATCGGAATTTAACTCTCGGAATTCAGAATAAAAATCACCGAATTCGGTGATTTGCAACCACTAAAGTCCGACGTAGGAGAGCCTTAATACAATATAGCAGACAGTTTGATTACCGTTTAGGAATCTTCAGGAATCCCATTTTAAGGAATCGACTACACCCAGCAACATCCTCACACTTGTCCTTTCTTTCAGATGGAAATGTCAACCCCCTACACACAGATTCCGCTTAAAGGCTACAGCCATTCAGCCGAGTCAATCGAAATGAAACCAGCCGCGCCCTTACAATTCGCCGACATTATCAACCCCCTGCAATCTTATGGAACGTTGCCAAAAGTGCAAACACACAAAGAGATAAACGTTATGACTCTTCCCAGATCGGGAACGATGAATTCCCTCAAGAATGGCGGCAAGGGGTTGGCTAATGATGTGGATGAAAGACGGACACTACGAAAACCAAATCACGTCGAGGGACCAGATGTGACAAACATGAATGAACTAAGAGTGTGAAATTTGGAAGAAAAAAAGGGAATCAGAACGGGTGATCGCGACATTTGAAGCCGGTGGACTTGTTGAGAGTTGAGAGTTTCTAGGTCACCCAAGAAACCCAAGGATAAAACCAAGAGCACAGACAAGCGGGGTCAATCAAGATTATGATCCAACTCCGTAAAACAGATTAGTTGGATTTTTAACGGGAAACTGTGTTGCGGGAGACTGCAAGAGCTTTATAGAAGATGAACTGAAACGACCAGATGCCAATTTTATTTACCGATTCTCGAGCGCGAACGGATATTTAGGATACTCAAATCATGTTTTTTTCGTCGCTAAAAAGTTTAATTAAATAAAAAGATATGTACTGTTCGGAAGCTTGTTTCAGACCTTGACAGAGAGCAGATAGTGAGGCCTGTTATTTCGCCTGCTACTCTTGTGTCTGACTATACGACCGTACACGACGCCGAGATTTTAGCATTCCTTCCATGGGCATAGCGTATCATCAGAAACTAATTAGCAACAGCGTGTCGATTTTACGAGTAGTTCATCCTTACGGACATCATGAGGATTTTTCCTTTTAAACTCTTTACTTTCCGACTTGAAATTCGCTGCTACGCACAGTGATTAAGAACGGTTGAAGCTTGGAAGCTTGTCGTTTTGACCGCCTACGCCTACGACTTTAACCTGATAGATAGTTCCGGCGTTCGCAACAATTTTACGAGCATGATTCTAGTGGTCAACACTTTATTGTTTGAAACCAATTGCCAGCCCTTTCAAAATAGCATACTATGGCCGTGTTCCGCCTTACTTACCGTAGTAACTACGAACGAAGTCCCTCCTTCTGGCTTCTTCGTGTCAAGGCTGGAACAACTATTTCTACTTTTGGCAAAATATAGCGTTATGCGTTAATCGCACCAACCTCAGCATAGCGATCGTACCCGATGAAAAATTTATCTCAAAATAGTAGTATGAATGAAGTTGTACAAAAAGTAGCATCCTGTACGAAATGATGCTACTACGTGCTTCTATGTCTAGGCTACCGTGTTACTGCCTTCGAAGTTGTATGGAAAAGTAGCATCCTGTAGGAACTGATGCTACTACATGCTTCTATGTCTTGGCTACCGTAGTAACTGCGAATGAAGTCCCTTCTTCTGGCTTCTTGGTGTCAAGGCTGGAAGAACTATTTCTACTTTCGGAAAAATATAGCGTTATGCGTAAATATCGTCAATCGCAGCATAGCGATATCTCAAAATAGTAGTATGAAGTTGTAGAAAAAGTAGCATAGTGTACAAACTGATGCTACTACATGCTTCTATGTCTAGGCTGCCGTGTTACTGTATTCGACTGCATGCTACTGTTAGCAAGGCTGGATGCTACTATCGCAAGACAAGATGCTACTGGATACTACTGCTTAAGATTGGCCCAGTCTCAGGCACATTAAATGTTATTATTTACTATTACATATCAATACGTACAACTTTTTCGTGCAACTATCATACAACTAGGCAGGCTGCTAATTTTTCACTGGGTAGTTATAACGCTTCCTTGACTCACGAGCGCGGTAAGCAAATGCCTTTTCCAAGAAGGCTAGAACAGTCAGTGTAGTAACTTTTCAGGAGGTGGAAAGAAAATAGTTACAAGTAGTTACTATTCTAAAGTGGGTGGAATGCGCTCTATATTTTGTTGCATATGATAGCTATAACAACACCGGAAACCAATTTTCCTTCGCTCGGCCGAGAAACAACATGCAAGGTCATCAATTTCAGATGCCACTACGTGACAAACTAAGTGAAATACATAGCCCATGACGAGGCTTAAAGGACCTGTCTTACCTATAGTAATGCAACCTACTTCCATAATCCCTCTATATATTTCTAAACCCGGAGATACCAATTTCGCACGGTACATTCTAACCCCTTGAACAAAACCACGCTGATTTTCTCACGCCGTACATTGCTACGTTCGATTTGTATCACGCTGTCGACTGTTGTGTGCGAGAAGTTTTTCCATCAGAACAAGGCCGAAGGGATCCCAAAGGTTCAATATTTGATCCAGACAATTGGGTCTTATCTTCGCTAGATTCCTTGAACTAAAATTCAGCACTAAAATTTAGAAACAGATTAAGGCCAAAGAGCTAATCATCTAAGAGAACCAAGTTCAAATATGGATTCAGCATGTGTTTAACCCTGTAAGTCATATCGATTCTGATGAAACAGATCGAAACTTCCTGCCTTACTTCTGCCAATCTGTCCATATCCGACATCTAATCAACTTCAAATACAAATTTAACTTATAATAAATTTCCGGTTTTGGCCGGATTCCGGGCGAACTATATGTCCGGGTAAAAACTGATTGTCATATACGGATTCAGCATTCCTTCTTACCCCGAAATCAGACATCTAATAAACAATTAACAAACACAACTTGCTTTTAACAAATTTTCTTTTTTGCCGGATTCCCGGCTAACTACTTGTCCGTTTAGAAAATGATTTTCACATCAATATTCAGCATGTCTTCTTACCCCGAAATCGAATATTTAATAAACTTCAAATAAAACATTTACTTTTAACAAACTTTCCGGTTTTGGCCGGATTCCGGGAACTCCTTGTCCGGCGAGACAATTGTTTTCATAATCGTGTTCAGCATGTCTTCTTACCCATTAATCAACTATCTATCTCATTAGCTGTTCAAAACATTTTGTTTGCCCCTAAATTTGAACCCCCTCCTCCACCCCTAAATGCGGGGCTACAGAGCCCATCTACTAAATCGTGCTTTCCCGTGACCCGAAGGATCCTCACACCAAGTTTCATCAAAATATCCCATTCCCTTCGAGAGTTATCGTGCTCACAGACAGAAAGACCGACGGATAGACGGACAGAGGGACAACTTTTGTGGTGTCACAGGTATCCCTCTACTTACGATTTCGGATCCCCAAAACCGGTTACATAAATACGGACGGATAGACGGACAGACCGACAGAGGGACAACTTTTGTGGTGTCACAGGTACAATTTTACGTTTTGGGATCCCAAAAACCGGTTACATAAATTGTTTCCCTGATTTCACTACAAGTCAACGGTTCTCGGAAAAGGCTTAAAAAGAAAAATCGATCGATTTTCAGAAAACCGACCGTATTCATGAAAAAAATCAACTGTTTTGAAGAAAAATCGCTTCGGTTCGCGCCAACTCGGTTATTTTGTTACCGACTGGCCGAAAGCACACAGCACCCCCTCCCCCCCCCCCCCGTCGTGACGCCTCTGAGTGCGAGGGGTCCTTTAAGGGCATGGAGCAAATGACGAAAACAGGAGAATAATCCCTTCTGACGTATATAAGAGACGAAACTGCACTGCCAAGACCAATCTTCTTCTGAACCAATTAACTGGAGTGTTTGGTTGCGATTTCCCCTTCCCCCCAAAAATCTCTTTCCTCACAAAAAGAGACAGGCCTACAGGGACTTTTGGAAAGTCTAAAAGGATTCCCAGATATGATAATAGCCTTAACAAAGACTTGGCCCCTGGGACGCCTACTAACTCATCTTTCCCTACATCCTAACCAGAGCTGCAAAAGAAAAGTGAGTTGGCGAATCCTTTGTGGTGAAAGATTCATCTTCAGAAACTGTATTTCAACATGACAGAAGCGAGAAAAAAAAGGTCCGCTAGGGACCGGCAAGCCACGAATGGAAAATCAGCGCTGACAGTCGAAAAAGGAACGGTCCAATTTCCCTGGAAAATTGACATTTACAAACTCCCTGCTTTTCACTCCAGATTCCATTTTAGATTTAAATTTCACAGTTTCAGATTCGAATAAAATGGAACATCAAAATAGCAGTCCAAGTTGACAGAGCGTGGCGAGTCCCTGGAAACAGAACGTTAAATATAGTCACGAACTTCATTTTGCAAGCTTCCGAATGGACCAGCGTATACGTGATCATATGTTTTCCACCACAAATGCAATCACACTCGACGAGTTGCAAAACACTTCGAGCAAAGAACGATCGAATGAACTTCATGTCGCCACCTGGCAACGAGCTATATCCGAGGTCTGTCGGCTCAAGCTCAGCCCTTAAGGGGCTCCCCCCCTTCACCAGATTATGGGTTCCGTAGTGTTGGTGTCATAACTGTAAGTGTTTTGCCTCCCTTACTAATCACAAGGCATAGAGATGGGTTTTACTGGTTTAAAGGACACAAAATAAGAAAAACTACAACCCGCCCGTACGGAAAATTTACATCTCAAATCTGAGTCAAAACGGCCTTGCACATTTGAAGCACAAACTAAGCCGTTTTCGCTCTCGTTTTCACTTCAAATTTGGGTCAAAACGACCTTGTACATTGAAACAGAAACTACATCGTTTTCTCTCTCGCCTCATTTGGTAGCGAATCCTTCTCGTAGATTTGATACAAAAACGACCCTGTTTTCGCAGTCAGCATTACCGAAACCAAATAATGCTGGTAAAAATCGACTTCGTCAAGTATCAAAAATCCGTATTCCATGATCAATTCTAGATGTGTCACAGATCCAGACAGCGGACTATCAGTTAAGGCTAGTGTTGGGCGATATTCGATACGATAATCGATAATGTAGAAAAATATCGATATTTCAATATTGACTTTTCAAATATCGATATTTTCGATAGTTGCATCATAATGTGTAACAGTCCGATCATTCGGGATTTTTAGAATAAAGAACGAATAGATATTTCAAACTTGATTTCGATTGGTGTGGAGAAACAGCAGTGCTTCCACTTCTCCTGATTTATCAGGAGATCTACGTTTTCTTAATAACAATAATAATAATATAATGCAAAAATAAGGCACATGGCCTCTACAGTTGAGGGATCCTACTGTTTTATTTTTGAGTCTCCTGATCTACTGATTTTCTACTGATATTTCGCTATTCTACTTAATTTTCTCCTGATTTTTCCGAATAGCTGTATTCTCAATTATTATTTAGTCAAGCCTGGCCTGGAGGCTGGAACTCATCACCGAAGTTATGCGTTTCTGTTCGGCACAGAAACTTATTTTATTCCGCCCAGCACTCCTATACTTTCAAATGAGCAACCTTACGCTTGACATCTTGATTCTGCGGGGGAAGGAATGGGCTTCAAGAGACTAGGCTTAGAGGCTGCATCTCAAAAGGCGTATTAAAATGGGGAAGTCAAGTATTACTTTACGAGTATATGTGCTCAGACGGTTAACTACGTTTGGGGTTCTTCTTTTTTAATTTTTTCATTTATTCTTTTGAAGCTCGCATAGCATCTTTTCTTATAAAATAAATACTTTTTTTTCCTTTGGGCTACTACAATGGGCTGCACTCCGTGTACTATTTCCTTATACTCTTGAACATCAACTCTTTCAAAAACAAAATATTCATACAAACTTTTAACTATTCTTAAAATTTCTAGTTACTTTCCAAAAAAAATTCTCTAATCGTTTGTACTTATAATTCTTGTTTTCGTTAATAATTTGTATATCTTCTTTTCCGAGTTCTCTCCTGTCCGCAGATCCGCAAATCATTAACCACTCAAAAGAACCCCAACCGAATCACTTTACTACAATTACTATAATTTTCATGAGGATCGGATAATACTTTTCTAATATTAAATTGGCTGTTCCCTCTTAAATGAGCCCTTCCTCTACAGGATTTCCTTCAATGGCCGATCACTCTACGCTTAAATATTCTTTCAGCCCAAGCTGACTACGAACGATAGTTGATAGTGACAAACGTATACGTCAGCTGAATATAACCAATATCATCAACGATATTTCGCTCCTTCTTGGCAATGGTCCTCTTCAGGCTCTAACCGCTAGAGCTGGGAATTGAACTCGAGCTGGGAACTGAAATTCAGTTCCAGCTTGAGTGGTTTGAGCCTGAAGCCAAGAAGGGCCGAAACATCGCTCTAATAAAGTTCATTTGACGTATCCGTTTGCCAGGGTTGGTCACCACGAACCAGGGTGTACGGGTTACTTTAGGATATTTTGGGATACTCAGGGTTGCTTCGGGTTACTTTTGGTTACATTGGGTTACTTTTGGTTACATTGTATTGGATTATATTGGGTTACATTGGCTTACTTTGAGATACTTTTGGGTTACTTTCCAGGGTGTACGAAGTTACTTTTGGTGACATACCCTGGTCCGTTTGTCACTATCACTTTATACTTTAAATATTCCCTTCTTTGACAAATAAACTATAAGTACAAATGATAAAATAAAATCACCTAAAATCACCCTCCTAATAAAAATCTCCTTAGAAACTTCTGATTTCTAGAACATCTCCTTATAAATATCCTGATTTTTTGGATCACTGAATCTCCTGATTTTTTAACTAGGGCTACGTTTTTTCAAAATTCTGGAGTGAAAGCACTGAGAAACAGACTGGGAAGGAAAAGCGTGGTCCGTGGAAATGCTACTCTTTCTAATGGAATGTTGGATTTTGTTATTTTAGTTCAGTTTTGTTCTTGTCAAGTTTTTTTGCCTGTGAAACAGGCGTTTTCACTTTGACGGATTTGTCCGTCAAAAACGGATTCCCTGGGTGAGTTTCCCCATTAAATGAGACATATTCCCACGGATGAGAATTTCTTTTGACGGATTTCCGGATTTTTGACGGAGTTCTGAAGATTTTGCAAAAAATCGGAATTTCTACTTGATGTTTCTGAATCTTCTTTACCATTGCATTGCTGAAAGATTTCGTGAACATTTTAGCATCAAATACTAGTCCTAAAAGACGCTGTGATCACAAATGTTTCCAAAAATTTCGCCTGCGGTGCATTTTATATATTCTTCCCTTAAAGGACAACTCTTACTAGAAATTACATTTTCCCTATAAAATGAAACATAAAAAAAGTTTTTAGAAATACCATTACTTTCCACCTAAAACTAGCGATTCTCTTGTTAGCGATTGTCGACTATATCCAGCCTTCCTGCTCTCCGACGCGGCGGCTGGGCGCAAAAGATTTGAAAACTGAACGTGCCTTGGTCAAAAAGTGGGAAAACTAAGCAAATAAAAGAAGTAATAAAAGAAGATTATCACATCCTTATATGTGAAAGAGTTGTCAACGGACGTTGAAGATTCCGACAAACTTTTCGTTGGGTGACGAGAAAGCTCAGGAAGGCCGAAAGAGCGCTAAAAATTCGTAGTTACAAAACGAAACAATGGAGAAAGGTGGGGATTGTAAAAGCTTATAATTCCGTATGGGAGCTAATTATATTGCAAAAACAGAATAAGCAAGAGGGGTCCTTTAAGGATCATTTACACGGCGGGTATTTTTCCCCGGAGACGAGAGGCGAAAGTGTTCAGACAGTACCCGGGTATTTTTCACGGGAGAGTACTGTCGGTGGCGATAGATTCCAAGGTTATAAAGCTCAGGACATCTTTTTGGGATCCCAAAACGTAAGTGGAGGGATACCTATGACATCGTAAAGTTGTCCGTCTGTCCGTCCGTCCGTCCGTCTGTTAGCACGATAACTCTCGAAGGGGTTGAGATATTTTGATCAAACTTGGCAAGTGGACTCTTTAGGTCAAAGTACAGGTCAAGTTCGAAGATGGGCTATGTAGCTCTATATTTAGGGGTGGGGGAGGGGTTTAAAATGAAGGGGAACAACAAATATTTTTTAAAAGCTAATGAAAGAGTCGAATCAGGGGTAAGGAGACATGCTGAATCCGAGTATGAAAATTATTTTCTCGCCGAACAAATAGTTCACCCGGAATCCGGCGAAAACTAGAATATTTGTGAAAAGTAATATGAAGCTGATTGGAGGTTCGATTTAGGAGCAAGGAAATGCGCTGAGTCCGAATATGAAAATTATTTTCTCGCCGGACAATTAGTTCGGCCTGGATCCGGCCAAAACTGGAGAATTTGTTTAAAGTAAAAGTTTTATTTAAATTTGATGAGATGTTCGATTTGCGGGTAAGTAGATACGCTGAATTCGCATATGATAAACATTTTCTCACCGTACGTATAGATCGCTCGGAATCCGGCTGAAACCGGAAAATTTGTTAAAAGTAAAAGTTTAATTGGAAGTTGATTAGAGGTTGGATGTAGGGGTAAGGAGACATGCTGAATTCGTTTTTGAGCTTTATTTTTTCGCCGGACAAGTAGTTCCGGAATTCCGCCCAAAACCGGAAAATTGGCAGAAGTAAGGCAGGAAGTTTCGATCTGCTTCGTCAAAATAGATATGACTTAAAGAGGTAAACACACATGCTGAATCCATACCTGAACTTGGTTTTCTCATATGATTAGCTATTTTGCCTTAATCTTTTTCTAAATTTTAATAGTAAAAGTGTTCAAGGAGTCTGGCGAAGACAAGACCCAATTGTCTGGATCAAATTTGAACTTTTGGGATCCCATCGAAACCTTTGGTCTTGTTACAATGGACACCAACATTTGTCCATTTGGATCACTTCTTATGTGGACATAATCAAAATTAATACTCGAAAATCCGATTTTGTTGTTGCTGACGTCATAAAATACCCTTCGACAAACAAAATCCCCGGGTAAAAAGTTCGCAGAATTGAAGTCTAAAATACCCGGGGATTTGTTGCTGTTGCGGGGGAAAATACCCGCTCTCCGTGTAAATGTAGCTTTAGAGGAGGAGCTTTATTACACTGTAAAAAGTTTCTCCGAATAAGGATGCAGTATTTACTACTGGGATTAATCTTATTTTTATTGAGATAAGATTAATCCGAATTAGGGGTAATCTTGTCTCAATGAGGATAAGATTAATCCCAGTAGCAAATACTGTAAGATTTTTTTTTACAGTGTAGGCTTGGTCCTTGTTTTGACTTTTTCGGTATAGTAACTGGGATTCGGTAAAATTGCCAGGGTTCGGTTGTTACCACGAACCTCGATACTCGGAGAGGTCGAGTGAAGCACTGGTTGGAGACAAAAGGACTGATTTATGATTTCACCGATAGTCCTTACTTTTATGCTGGATTCCAAAAAGACGCTCTAATTAGCAATGTTTCGAAAATTCCGCCTGCGGCGCTTTTGTGACATTCTCTATTTTATGGAAGGGCGCGTCATTTAACTGGGCTTTAAGCCAGTTTTAGGATTGGAATTTGAGAAACGTTAAAAGCTAGAACCTGCATGGAAATAGTTAATTTGGCATGGAAAAAATAACAAGAGATCTCGCCTGCGGTGCTAACTTTATTTTTTATCATGGGTAGTGCTGAATAGCCCACAGTAGCTGATGCTGCTGAGACGTGGTTCTATCCAGTTTCTGGAAATTCTTAGGATGTTGGTGATCCACTTTCAGACTTGTATGAGAAGCAGTTAAACTGTAACCAAAAGAAACAAAATTGGTTTTAGAATCGTTTCCGGCAATATATTGTCCAAGCGGGTTTCGCAAAACCGACGCTTTTAGTAGCTGGTTAATCATCTTTCATGCTGCCCTTTAGCGTTACTCTTTGTATGTAAACCTTTCTGTTAAACAATTTTAATAATTTAAAGCTCGAATTATCAGTTTCTAGGATTCGGTAAATTTTTTTAAAGATCCGGTAAAAACTTTGGCTCTGCAACCCCTCCCCCACACGAAAATGAACATGAACGCTCCTGGTTTCAAGACCTATTATATATACCTATTACCTAATATTAAAAGAGTTATAAGAATCGGTTGTAATATTTTTTTTTTGAAATTTGTTGGAAAAAAAGATCACCCTTGGTTCTGCATTTCTTGTCTATTGTTTATAACCAGTAAATTCTTGTAATTTTCCGGGCTTTAGTTTCGATCGGTTGACAACTTCAATGTTTAGTCGTTAGCTATGAAGCGCTAGCGAACAACGGTTGCTTCACCACTTCGCACGTTGCCTAGGCAACGTAGATCTTGTTTTGTTTCCTCAACTCTTTCCTGATGGCAAGAATTTCATTATGGTATTATTCCGTGCTAAGTGACCCTATCTACAGAGTACACAATTCTGCATGAAACAACTTCCATATATTACTGCTTAACTCTTTTTTTGCGGTTTTTTTACGGATAATTTGACGGATTTCTCGTTTGCAATATTGGATTTCTGGACTACAGGAACGGAAAACCTGCCAATACGAAGTGGAACACTGCCATGAAGAATGTAACAGTATAAACAGTTTCAAATACCGGTTTACGAAAATCGATATATCAAATCAATAGTCGAACTTGAAAATATCGAATTTATCGATATTTCATAATATCGCCCAACAGTAGGTGTAAGGCCGAATACTTTCTGAAGTATTCATGATTGACATAAAATTATAATGAATATAGAAGACAAAACTGTATTCCCCAAATTATCGATTTAGGACTAATAACTCTCGAAATTTGTTGGATGATGCTTTTGCACCATCGAAGAAGGTTCAAACTTGAAAACTGCTTTTGAACTTCACAGTACAGCAATATTTTCAAAACTATAGACGACATGGCTTAAATTAAAGCATTTCCGTGGTTCTTACAATTATTTTTTTGTTTTCCTTTCTCGAAACAAACAATTAGGAATACCATATACTACGTCGATTGGATTGGATTAATACAGTGATACATAAGATCGGACTGGATTGCTCTTTGCTCCTAGGTTTCTGGCAAACGTAAAGCTCCCAAGTAGTTTCTCTCGCACTAGTCTCATAATAGATATTCCTTCTGGCCGAGCTAACTGCGAGTCATATCTGACGGTGCAAAACGGGTAAGTCTACAACATGTTATTAGTTGCTATATTTTCGCCCTTCTTGGCAATGGTACTCTTCAGGCTCAGGCCGCTCAAGCTGGAAAATGAACTGCCTTGAAAATGCAAAATCCTCAAAAATGAGCTGGAAAATGACTGTTAAGTTTCCAGCTTGTGCGGCTTGAGCCTGAAGGGGACGCTTGCCAAGAAGGGCCTAAATATAGCTCTAATAAAATGTAACTGACTTATCCGTTTCGCACCGTCAAATATTCTTTCTTATTGCTCACCCAATGCAACTACCTCTGCATCTCGTCAATTACGATCACCTGATGGCAACTTCGCAGTGAAACTATAAGGTCGCCCTCGCACTTCACCAAAAACGAGGCGGAGATGAAATCTCCCTGCTGTTTCGCTACCATCTTCGCAGCGAAAACAGAGCCGAAGTTGAAGACACCCTCACCCTTCGCCAAATACGAGGCGGAGGTAGAGTCGTCCTGTCTTTCGCCATCTTTTTCGCAGCGAAAACTAAGGTCGAAGGGAAATCCGCCTTCGCCCTTTACTAAACACGATAGCGAACACGAGATCTCCCTCTCCTTGGCCTTCATATTTGCAGCGAAAATTTGGGTCGAAGTAATTTGCCACCAATATCCGTCCTCGCTGTACTTTCGCCCGCATTTCGCTACGAAAAATGCCGTTTCGTCCTCCATTCGAGGTGTAAAATGGCATTCGACGTGGAGATTGTCCGTCCTCGTGCGATATCTCCATGTGTGTTCGATAAACTTTCAGAGTGTAGGCTATTCAAAACTTTCAGAGCATATGCCATCCATCAACACAGCCGGCATTATCTGTGGGGGGGGGGGGGGGTACAAATTATCCAACCTTAAAGGACCCCACGTACTATTTACTCTTGAACTTACAGTATTTTAAAATATTTCAATACTTTAAAACTAGGCTGTGCTTTCAACAAATAAGCCACGGTTTTGGCTGCTTTAAGCCTTTTCCGAGACCCGCTGACTATAGCGAAAACAGGGAAACAATTTACATTACCGGTTTTTGGGATCCCAAAACGTAAGTGGAGGGATACCTATGACATCGCAAACGTTGTCCGTCTGTCTGTGAGCACGATAACTCTCGAAGGGAGTGATGTATCTTGATGAAACTTGGTTTGAGGACTCTTTGGGTCAAGGGAAAGATCGAGTTTGTAGATGGGCTATTTAGCCCTATATTTAGGGGTGGGAGAGTGGGTTCAAATCAAGGGGCAAACAGAATATTTTAATCAGCTAATGAGATAGTCGATTAAGGGATAAGAAGACATGTTGAACACGAATATGTAAATCATTTACTTGCTGGACAAGTAGTTCGCCCGGAATCCGGCCAAAACCGGAAACTTTGTTAAAAGTAAAAGTTTTATTTGAAGCTGATTATCTGTTCGGATTAGGAATAAGAAGACATGCTGAACACGAATATGAAAAGCATTTTCTCGCCGTACAAGTAGTTCGCTCAGAATCCGGCCCAAACCGAAAAATTTGCTTACAGCAAAAGTTGTATTTGTAGTTGATTAGACGTTCAATTTAGGGGTAAGAAGAGATTCTGAATTATTTAGTTCGCCCGGAATCAATCCGGCTGAAACCAAAAAAAATGTTATCAGTTAAATTTTAAACGAAGTTGATTAGAAGTTGGAACTAGGGGTAAGGAGATACACTGAATTGGTTTTTGAGCTTTATTTTTTCGCCGGACAAGTAGTTCGGGAATTCCGCCGAAACCGGATAATTGGCAGAAGTAAGGCAGGAAGTTTCGATCGCTTGCGTCCAGATAGGTATGACTTTGAACGGTAAACACACACGCTGAATCCATATCTGAACTTGGTTTTCTCAGACCTACCTGTTATTGTAGCCTACTATTTTTTTTTTAATGTAAAACAAAAAATTATTTCTTTAAGTTTAACCCCCAGTAAGTTAACCCCGCTATAAGCCTTGATCTGTTACTGAATTTTAAAAATAAAAATATTTAACTGTCTGGATTAAATATTAAATTTTTGGGATCCCATCGAAACCTTTGGTGTTGTTCTGATGGAAAAACTCCTCCCAGACAACCGTCGACAGCGTGATACACATCGAAGCAAGCAAAACACGGCAAGTGAGAAAATCAGCGTGGTTTTGTTGGAGGGGTAAGAATGTACCTTACGAAATTGCATGCTACTATTAGCAAGACTGGATGCTACTATCGCAAGGGGTCTCGCCATTTGGGTCTCAAGGTTTAGAAATATCTCGAGTAAGGTTGCATTATTATTACAGGTAATACAGGTCCTTTAAAGGAGTTATATCATTTGCAACGTCTTGAACCCCCCCCCCCCCCCAAGAGTCAAGATGAAGCCACAACTCGATCCACCGCTGGGTCATCTAGCGGTGCGGGTCGGATGCACCCAATATTGGGAGGATGGGATCACAGTTTGACTTTGGATCTAACAAAATTATTTTATTGTAGCAGCCATATGGAAAATGTGAAGAAAATTAATCTAATTCTTTGCATTATCGATTTCTTTAAATATTTTGTCCTCTATTTTCGTTTTCTGTACAAAGAATTAAGGATGTAAACTAGATCACAATAAACAAATGCCCTACATTATACTAAACTGGTTATAGTGATTTCTTGAAGATTCTGAAACTGAGCTAAATACTATTCAGCTTCTGAGACAAAAAATTGTCAAACTGGCCGATAATTTCTTCTTCCGACATTTCTTAACGTCCACATGGCGATATACTTAGAATTTTAATCCTCTTACACGCCACTTGATCTTCTCGAAGGTTTCTGTAATCTTTTAACCACCGTCAGGAGATAAGGAGTAGTTAATTAGCAATGGCGGATTGGCGTTCAGGAGTGAATTGTGTTCAAGTAAGTTGTGGATAACGTTGGCTACCGTGAGGATTTTGGGGGAAACAAAGGTAACAGTGTGTCCGTAAAAATCCGACCCATCGAAAAATGATGGTGTCTCTCACCTTCTCGGCCTACATGAATCGAAGACCTTAAGGATGATAGTGTTAATTTCTACAGAAGAATGAGAGGAGGAAAAGGAGAATCTTGTCCCTGCTGTCACTTGGATAGAAACGGAAAAAAAAAATTTGGGCAAGAAAAAGTCTTGCGCAACAGTCTCTTAGCAAATCAAAAAATAATTTTAATAACTTTATTGCCTTAAAATCCCAAGGGCCATTGCAAAGGACACAATTGCAAAAAAAAATACAGATAAAATAATAAAATCACTGATAAGCTACTAAAAATCACAAAATTACTTAATTCAACTCAAAAAATCTGTTTCTGTGCTCGGTTGCCAGCCCGAGGAAACGCCTAATCTTTCCGTACTTCGAAATCATTCGTCACCAATTGTCCTAACTAGCCAACTATTATCAAACAAGCATGTAGCCCAAACAGTTCCTTTCGCAATATACACATTGGCTAACAACTTCCAACTAAGATATTTCCAGAAGTTTTCCTATTTTTTTTTTAAATCTTCCGAGGCTTACAACTAGAACAGCTGGCCCAGACCATCGCACTTTTAAGGCTATTAAATCGTGAGGAAAACAAGGCCTGGCGAAGGAACAATGCCTTACATTCCCGCAAATCGGCTCCATCACGAAGCTGTTGAACATCGAAGAAAAACAAGAAGTATGGATATAGTTGGAGCAAAAAAACGAGGACATCTGGTCCGTATCTGGTCGAGACCACAGTCGCAGGCGAACTTCTACCTATAGGCAGCTGCCTAATCGGGCCCCAGCCTCGGAAGGGACGAATTGGTAAATGTTAAACTATAATGTTTAAAGGATCGATCTTACTAATTGTTAGGTTTATGTCCCATAATTTGCCAAGAGTGGTTGCAAAATCATTTCAGTTTATTTACGAGACGACAAATACAAAACAATAAGTCCCGAATACAACATATTTAAAACGACCCCGGGCCAGCGATCGGCATATGGCCAGATCGCCTGCCGATCCGCGACTAAAATCACCAGGATTAATCACTCTGACTTGTCAGTCTAACTAAAAATCGCAAGCAGGACAAAACTTGTGCGGGCCTTCTGTCCATAGTGAAATTTCCTGCTGAATACTGCATCTGTAGCACTGTGGGCCGACTGAAGATTCTGCGCAGGCACAGCGCAGACAAAACTGGTGATGCGCTCTCATTCCGAGTTAGCGCCCCCCAAAGCTTGAAAAGCTGATCCGCGACGTTGAGGCGTGAAGACGTTGAGGCGTGAACCCGCAAAGGCCTCCGCGTCGCCAGCGAAACGTCGGAGCCTCAGAGACTGTAAGTGACACTCCGGACACTGACAAGTGTCACCAAAGATGAGAACCCGTCTCACCACCTCTCGAACGTCCGCAAAAACAACACCACATCCTTTTTCTTGTCCCAACAGATACTACATTTAGTGAATTCACTATCGTCGTCAACGTGACAGAAGGCTAATTCACAAAAAGTCTTAAAGTGCGTGGAAGGGATTGCATGACTTTCTTCCATCGGCAAAGACCTTAGGTCACTGTGACGGTTCCAACTCCTTATCGATCATAGGTAGCACCACAGCCTAAATTCAGGTCTTACATTAGTCGATTCCATGACGTCGAGGCGAAACAACTATAGGCACAGCATGTGCTCCGTGTCGGCAGCAAAACATCAGAACCTTAGAGGCTTAGCGGGAGACGGGAGCGACCAACTCCTCGTCGCCACTCGAACGTCTACAAAGTCCCCGCCTTAGACGTATGTCTCGTTCACAGTTCCTCCAGGGACTTCACTTCTGGCAATAAGCCATCTTTGACTCACGCAAATCGCGCAACACTAACAGCAATCCACTTCACATTTTGCACTTTAGGCTATCCTCGGAGAATTTGGATTTTCGGCTAACACTCAAAATGACCACTAAAAATGGCAACAACTCAAAATGCCCACGGCTGAAAATGCCCACGACTGGAAACACCCACGACTGAAAATGCCCACGATTGGATAAATTTGAGGTTTTCACCCGTAATTAGTCGTGATTGAGTGACGGGAGGAGTAGACCGAGTATCAGAATGACCATAATCGTTTGATGAACTTCAATTATAAATATAACACTGGTTCATTATTATTTACAAGAAACATTTGTAGCCTATTGCGTCGTAGTTAGATGCCGCAAAAGCGCTGTGCTTTCCTCAGGAAGCTTCTGACTGATACTGAGCCCCCTTGGAACTTCTCTTTAAGTGCTTGAATTTGCTGGTCTTTCCGGACCGTTCTTCGGTTCCTTCGTTCGAAGTCGGCTCCAGCACCGATCTGGAGGAGGTCTGATTCCATCTCGTCTTGGATGGTCTGAACTTCTCGCAGAAGTCGAAATAAACGTGGCTGGGCTGTCTTTCATCTGTTGAAGACTCGGTGCCAGGCCTCAACGTGGTTCGTGGTCCGAGGTTTTCAGTGGAAACGTAGAACTCGAAGTTAACCAGGTTATAAAGAAAACAAGAGGTGTAATGTTAAGATTGTCGCCTAATAACTTTTCTAGAACACGGTCCTATAGAGTCGACAGGAGACCGTACAGCGCTTTAAGCGGTAAAGAAGCAACTAAAACATTAAGAAATATATTGCAGTTAGTAATCGATGCAGCTGAAGCACAAGTACAGTAAAACGAATTTGGTAATAGTACTACGGAAATGTCAGGAAACAGATTCTTTAAAAAAGCCTTCAATAGGTTTTTATCGTACGCTTCTACAGTTTGTCGCAGATTTCCAAGTTCCAGTCAAAGCCTAGCAAGATACTATAAGGTATTTTTTCAGCCAAATAGATACACACCTTCAAGATCGTCGTTGAACTCGCCAATCCTCGGTACTGAAGGTGAAGACGCACAAAGTCCATGCCAGCCAAATAGAACGCACCGTCTTGGTAGAAATGCTAGGGCCAAGCATTGGTGGAAGAAGTCCACATTGTAAACTAGGACGATATTAGCCTCCCCTGTGACCACTTTGAACTGTCGGCATTTTAGGCCGCCGGCATTTTGAGTCGTGGTCATTTTGAGTTGCAGGCGTTTTGAGTCATTGGCATTTTAATCGTGGGCATTTTGATCGTGGGCATTTTGAACCGTGGGCATTTTAATCGTGGGCATTCTGAGCGTGGGCATTGTGATTTTGGGAACCACCTTACACGTGTCTCATTCACAGTTCCTCCAGGGACTTCACTTCTGGCAATAAGCCATCTTTGACTTACGCAAAAATCGCGCAACACTAACAGCAATCCCCTTCACATTTTGCACTTTATATTATCATCGGAGAATTTGGATTTTCATCCCACCGCTGCCGCCAATTGTTACATTTATGCCACATAATTTGCCAAGAGTGGTTACAAAATCATTCCAGTTTATTAAGAACACAAAAGGTTGAGTCGCGAATACAACATATTTACAAACGACCCCGGGGCCAGCAATCGGCATGTGGCCAGATCGCTTGCCGATCCGAGAAGTAAAATCAACCGGAATGAATCACCCTGACTTATCAGTCCAACTGCAAATCGCAAGCAAGACACAAGCTGTGCGGGCCACAACATTAATTATGCCTTTTCCGTTATCCCTAGCTTACACATGGAATTATAAGCTTGAGATATCAGCGCCTTCGTCATAGTTTCGTTTAACATCTACGACTTTCTAGCGCTTTATTGGCTTAGCTGAGCTTGTCAATCACGGCGACTTCCCTGAAAGCCATCAATCAACCTTGTAAGTGAATGGAAATATCTAAAATCTGTTTTTCATTTTTACAAGACTTGCTAGGCTGACAGATCTATCTTGTGTTTCAAACTACTTTTCTTTTGCTTGGTTTTCCCCTTTTAACCACGACGCGGATATTTTGCAAATATTTTGCGTTCAAACGCCGCTTCAGAGAGCGAATAGTCCGGACAGAGTTGAGATGCACCAAGAAGAAAAATGTTAATTCCACGTGGCAAGTATAGGTGGTTTCTTGAAACGATATTCTTGAACCAGTTTATCATGAAGATTTAATTTCTGGTAAGAGCTGTGCTTTAAAATGAGAGTAGTCGGTACTTTCTATTTCAAAGCACGTTAAATAAATAAAGCATTAAAGTAAACTTTGATATTAAAACAAAAACATTGTCTCTTACCAACTCTGAGCATGTTCCACCCTCGTACAAATAATAACTATTAGTTACTATTTCCGTTCCAACCTCACCAAAAGCTACTACGCTGACCGTTCCAACCGTCTCGAAATAGTAACTAATAGTAACTATTTGCTTACCACGCTCGGGAGCGTAGTAAGCGTAGTAACTACGGATCTCTCAATCGTGATTGGTCGGAATCGCCCGTGGCATGAAATTCTGCGGGGAAATAGAAAAATCGTTCCAGCCTTGACGGAAAAAGCCAGAATTCGTGACGTCATGTATAGTAACTATGGTAAGTAGGATGGAACACGCTCTCTGTTAACTGCCTACTGCACTGCATTGTATGTCCAGGACAGCAAATAGGTAGGTACCGAGAAGACCAGCGGTAGCTTCCTTCTGCTTCCTTATGACTGTGCAGTTTCCGCAGTTGTCTTGGCCACAAAACTTGTCTTTAAAGTCTCGCGGCAGTTCCTGTTGGCATCAAACTCGTTATAACCCCAAACAAGCCCATTAGAAGTTAGAGCCCTTCGGATTTCCAATTAGACAAGGGATTTCTTAGCTCGGGTGTGGGATCAAGTAGTGGTTTCCTTTTTGAGAATGTGGTGTTCTCAGTTATCTATGACATCGCAAAAGTTGTCCGTCCATCCGTCTGTTCGTCGGTAAGCACGATAACTCTCGAAGCGAATGAGATATTTTGATGAAACTTGGTGGGAGGATCCTTTGTGTCAAGGGAAAGATCGTGTTCGTAGATGGGATCTGTATATTTAAGGGTGCGGGAGGGGTTTCAAATTAAGGGACAAACCGAAATATTTCTTAAATGCTATTGAGATAGTTGATTTAGAGGTAAGAAGATATGCTGAATTCGAATATGAAAGTTATTTTCTCACCGGAAAAGTAGTTTACCCAGAATTCGGCGAAAACCGGACACAAAATTTGTCGACCAATTTTCGGTTATAGCAGTCCCTACCCCTTTCTTCTCAAACCAGTATAGCTCTGCGCGGGAATGAGGACATTCATTTGTTTATTCTATGGATGTCGGAGAGATCTAGTGTAATCGAAGGTCGAAGGGGTTGATATATAATGTTCAAACGAGGAAAGATGTTGTTCAAGCGAGGATGTTCTTCATTGGTAAAGTACAGGTCAAGTTCGTAGATTTGTCCTTTAGTCCTATCTTTAGAGGCAGAGGGGAGGTTTCGGTTTTACGGTAAAAACATGTATGTTTTATAAGCTAATAATATATTCATTGACGGGGTAAGGAGGTCTGCTGAATCCATATCTGAACTTAGTTTTCTTGCTGGACAAATGGTTCATCACGAATTCGGCTGAAACTGGAAATTTGGTTGAAGCTCAAAGTTGTTTCTGAAATTGGTTATATATATACAGTAGAGCTATGCTTATGTGAACAGTTACTTTAATGTGAACAGTGCAGTTTTGGGCTGAATGGTAGATGAAGATCCAAAATACCTATACAGGTGTTTTCAGATGCCCTTAAATACCTACTTCGGCTAACTGGTAGTTAGATTTAGACTCAGCAAGTGCCTGAAAATGGCAAAGTCCAGTGTCAACAAACGTTCACATAAGCATACCGCTACTGCACATATCGTTTATTGGCCAAAATAACAAAGATGCTTAGTAAAGGTAAGTCAACCTTACACTTTCAACTGGATATAAAATGGCCAATGACAAATGACAAAGAATGCCAGATAAACACGCCTAAGAACTATTAAACGAACGAACAAAGTACGGAACAAACGAGTTGACACATCTTCAGTTGCATCCGCTGGATAATTTGTTAATTGTGTTGCGAGAGCAACACTTTGGTTTTGTCCTCGTTTTTTTTTTTTTTTTTTTTTTCCGATGACTCCGATTTCATTTTATTCCTGGTAACTGGGAAGGGTCTAACCTGTGCGGTTTTTACGGAAAGTGTGGACCTTAGGCCGGATTGATGAATATGACATTACATTTTGGAAAGCTCCGTATAACTCTTGCCTGGGGCCAATAAGGATGGTTTTTGCTTGTCCTCGAGCCAGAGCCTACGGTTTGCGAAGTGAAGTGGAGTTGTATAGCCTATGTCGGAGAGGACCATATCAAGTTGTGTAGCGAACCTTTCGTTTCATCAAACCATGTTTCTGCTTTCGAGTGGAAAGCTCCGTGCTAGCACATTAGCAGGCTGGCACCAGTTTCAAATTGAAGATGGACTAAAATCTATAAGTGTTAAATATATGCGGCAGTTACCCGGCCCCACAGCCAACATATCTTCTTTGAGTGATAAATAGAAAAATCTACAGAGACAAAAAAGTGGCTTTTTCCCACGGGTCCGAAAGTGCTGCCATCTATTATTTCTATCCGTGTCTGCGACGATTTCAGCAGAGTTGATCATATTTTTTTTTTGGACTTGGGTTTGCGGTAGAGTAACGGTATCAGATGTACCTCTTAAACTTTAAAAATTCTCTCTTTGCTAAAGAAACTAGAGCTTATCCTTTGCTCCTTTCTAAGTCGTGACGTTAGAAAGTTGACCTGCGGCAAAAAGTCAACTTTTGAACTAAGACAGGTAGAATTTTTTTTTCGACGGCAATCGATAGCCATTGATGAGCTGATCAAAGTATATACTATCTATTTTTTGGTACAAATATTCCTTCATGAGATACACCAGTTTGAAAATTTCAAAGGGGTTGACAACTTCAGTAGTAAGGTACAGTGAAATCAAAAATAGGCGATATCAGTGATGAGACATGTAGGGGACTTTTAAGCAACAGTCGACTGTTAGCTAATAATCATGTTCGGCAATGAGGGGTTTGGAGCTTTTGCTAGTTGGTGTACCAGTTATTTGTTTCAAGTTTTCATCCGTCACGATGTCTACGATTGAAAAGGATAAAGTTTAACTGACTGCAAAGTCAATTTAGTCCTTCTTCCGATATTATTTTGTTGTTGTTTTTACAACGCTGAAGAATAGCTTTTGATCATTTGATTATTTTTTTAGAACATCCCCTTTTAAAAGCTTCGATAAGTTGACAACTTCAGCATTAACCGACAGCGAAGAAACAAAACCATCTAGGGGACTTTTAAGCAACAGTCGACTGTTAGCTCATAATCATCTTCGGTAATGAGGGGTTTGCAGCTTTTGCTAGTTGGTGTACCTGTTATTTGTTTCCGGTGTATTCGATGGTAAGAACAATTTGGTTCCCAATGGTAAGATATGCAAGGGACTTGTAAGTAATAATCGGCTGTTATGCTACAATCATCTTCTGCGATGATGGGTTTGCAACTTTTGCTAGCTGGTGTACCCATTATTTGTTTTCGGTTAACTTAATGTATATCACTGGAGAGGGACTTGTAAGTAGGAATGGTTCACGAGGGGCTAGGAATTTTTGCAAATGGGTGCACATTGTATTCGATTTCTATAAATCTGACGGTAAGAAAGTTTGTGTCGATGGTCTATCAATGTAACCTAGGATTAACTTTTTACACAACGGATACAAACGAAAATGTAAAGCAATGAGGTAGTTTCATAATAATTAATAGTGTCATCTATGGTATTTTAATCCTGAAAAGTTACGGATAGCTTTCTAATACCAACTAGATTATATAAGATATTTTTCCAAGTTTTCATCCGTCACGATGTCTACGATTGAAAAGGATAAAGTTCAACTAACTGCAAAGTTAATTTAGTCCCTTCTTCCTATATTATTTTGTTGTTGTTTTTACAACGCTGAAGAATACCTTTTGACCATATGATTAATTTTTTAGAACATCCCGTTTAAAAAGCTTATGCTATAATCATCTTCAGCGATGAGGGGTTTGCAACTTTTGCTAGCTGGTGTATCCATTATTTGTTTCCGGTGAATTTGTTATCAATCACGGGGGAGGGACTTGTAAGTAAGAATCGGTTCACGAGGGGCTAGAAATTTTTGAAAATTGGTGCATATTGTATTCGATTTCTGTAAATATGACGGTAAGAAAGTTTGTATCGATGATCTATCGCTATAACCTAGGATTAACTGTTAACGCAACGGGTACAAACGATACGGTAATGTAAAACAATAAGGTAGTTTTGTAATAATTAATAGTGTCATCTATGGTATTTTAATCCTGAAAAGTTACGGATAGCTTTATAGTATCAACTAGATTATATAAGATATTGTTCCAAGTTTTCATCGGTCGCGATATCTACGATTGAAAAGGATGAAGTTCAAATGACCACAAAGTCAATTTGGTCCCTTCTTCCGATATTGTTTTGTTGTTGGTTTTACAACACTAAAGAACAGCTTTTGATCGTGTGATTATTCTTTTTAGAACATACCATTTTAAAAGCTTCGATAAATTGATAATTTCAGCACTTAACCGACAGCGAAGAAACAAAACCAAAGTGTTGCTCTCGCAACACTTTAGTCGGCGAAGCCGGACAAAGTTTGCCGCAACACTTCACGTTGCCCGGGCAACGTAGGTCTAGTTTAGCTTTGTTTGAGTGGGTTTGAGTACGCGTGTTGGGCCTGTTTTTATTTTGTTCAAAGCTATACCTACCGGCGGAGAGCCTGCGCCTGTGGTTTCAGCTACGAGCGAACTGCCTGCCAGTACGTGGTCGGAGTAATTGGAATTTTAAGATCCCAAATAGTAAGCGACAATGCCCCCTGTGCTTTAATACAGAGGAAGAGGGCCATTTTCTGGCTGAATGCGAGCAACTCTCAGACCACAGGAGACACTTTCTTAATGGGTATACTATCAAGTTCCCCGATATTCTTGAAACAAAAAATAAAGCTAAGATACTTAAAATATGCCAATTCTTAAAGAGTGTATTAGTTAAATAAAGATAAGTATTGAGTGATGTAAAGTCTATTGTAACTCATATATTTTGTACGGCCAATTCGCTATTAAATATATTCATTCATTCATTCATGCATTCATACTCAGGCAACATTGATCTGTGAAGTTCAGAATTTAGACATTTGTGGCCAAAAGACATTTGTGGCCAAAAGACATTTGTGGCCAAAAGACATTTGTGGCCAAAAGACATTTGTGGCCAAAACTTGTTGTTAAATAGTGCGTACGTTGCTCAAGGGAAGGGCGACCGAGACTTGAAAGGCTCTCTTCATAACTAACGTACACTGGGCCCAGGATAATCTTAATTGCTCTTTTCTGGATTAGCTCCAGTCTACTGGATTGCTCCTTAGTCAAACCGGGATGCCATACCTGGCACCAGTATTCAAGACAAGGTGTGACGTAACAGCAGTAAATTAGGACTAATTGTTTCACGGGAATCGCAAATCTCCTTAGGACCGAAAAAGATTTCAGTAGATTCGAGCTATTCCTAACAAGAGTGTCAATATGAGTATTCCATTTGAGGTCACTCTGGATATACACATCAAGTAATTTAACACAGTTTTGTGTAATGAAATCAACATCTTCAATAACCGGAACATCTTTCTTGAGGAAGGAAAATCTCATAACAACACTCTTCACGCGCTGCTTACCGTTAATTTAACTCGGCTTAATCAGGCTGGAGATTTTCATTCACTGAGCGTGGTTGTATGATTAGAATGATTTGACAGGTTTCTCAAAGAAAGCACAGATAGGTCATCAGCAAGTTTAAAACGGTCACGAATTGAAGTTAAAATATGGTTAAAAACAATCAAGAAAGACAAAGGTCCTAGCTCCCCCCAATGGTCCTAGGACCCTGCGGCGATCCACAATATATGTCTAAGAATTCGGAAACAGCACCGTTTGGTAGCTGCACACACTGTTCTCTATCAGATAAAAAACTAGCTAACATATGTAAGACAAATTTACTAGCCCCCATATCACCAGCCTCGTGAATAGCCACCTGGTGGTCTAAACTGTCAAATGCCTTTACAATCTCAGCGAAAAGAGCGTCTACAAAGGCATGTTCCGTTTCGAAGTTCCTTAAATCACTATTAACATTCGAACTAAATAATGCGCTGTACTACACCCGGGTCTAAAACCAAATTGAAGGGGATCAGTCTTTATCTCGAATTTTATCATACGGGTACTCAAAAATAAAACCTTCGAACACTATAGAAAACGCAGGTGTTTTTTTTTAAAATCGGGCGGAGGTCACTAGCTTGGATAGGAGATTTACTTTTAGGGATCGGCGAAATGTACGCTCTTTTAAAAAACTTTGGAAAGATACCTTCTGTAAAACATTGGTTAAAAATTGCGGTTAAAGGAAGGCTTAAAGATCACATCAACTTAATCAACTTAATAGGTGTTTCATTTTGGTAATTCGTTTTACCAAAAGATCACATCAACTTAATCAACTTAATAGGTGTTTCATTTTGGTAATTCGTTTTAGACGTGTCGAGACGCTGTAACTTTTCCAGAATTCGGTATCAGGGCGAGGAGACATGCTGAATCTATATTTCAACTTCACTTTAACAGTACAAATCTTTAAGTAAGTAAGTAAGTGAGTAATTTATTTCTAACCCCCATTTCGAAAAAGTGGAGTAAATAAAAGAAATAAATAAAAGAAATAAATACACAGAAAAAGACACTAATTTTCACACTATTCGTCAGATTAAGGAATCTGACGAAGACTGAATGGCGAAGACATGACCCAATTGTTTGAATCAAACGTTAGATTTTTGGGATCCCATCGAAATCTTTGATCTTGTTGGTTTGGCATCGTATTTTCCAGTAAGACAGTCCTTCGAATAATAAGTACTAAAGCAAGTTATTGTATACAGGTCAGATAAATTAAGTTATATTATTTTTGTTAGATTTATAGGGTACGTAGTTGTAGTTAGTGATGTAAAATTTGTAACAAGCACTACATGTTCGAATTTTTGTTCTCCACAGTGCTTGTATAATGTATTTGTATTTTTGTGTAAAATTAATAAACTTGAACTTGAACTTGAACGTGAATGCGTATTATGCGTACCAATACCAGATTGCTGACAGCTGCTGAATGCCCCAAGAAAGTGAGGACTTGCTTACTTTGATGAAAATTGGCCTGACTAGAAATGTCCGCGCTCACGTTTGTTATCGAAAAATGTCTAGGCTTTCAGAATAAGACTCCAGGACTGTCCTGTTCATCTAACTTGTAAGTAACGTGAGTAGTTTAAATTAGTGTGTGGCGATATTTGGATTTTAACGTGAGTAGTTTAAATTAGTGTGTGGCGATATTTGGATTTTTCGATATATCGATATACACATATCTCCACTTTCGATATTCGATAACCGATATCGATATTTTGGCTGCATTTTCGCTACAATATACGCATCGTTTAGCCACAACTTTCTTTGTTCTGTGAATGATGCTAAAAATTTCCTTCATAGGTACAAATTTGCAGATGATCTCTCCCTTCTCGTTATTTCTAAGCTTTCTATCACACTTCTGAATAGTTCAAATCCGGTTCAAGACTCTATCTCATCCCTGACAACTCAACTGTCAAGCAAGAAAATGCAAATTAATGATAGTAAATATAAGGTTTGAAGCCAACACTGTAAAAAAAAATCTTGCAGTATTTTCTACTGGGATTAATCTTATCTTTATTGAGATAAGATTACCCCTAATTCGGATTAATCTTATCCTAACAGAGATAAGATTAATCCTAGTAGTAAATACTGCATCCTTATTCGGAGAAACTTTTTACAGTGAAGCTGACTATTCATTACGAATTATTTCTGGTTTGTCGTTTCAATCCGCATCGTTCTTCTGGTATTTAGTTACATATCGTTGTATGTTTTGTTGGTTCCGCATCACTTTTCTGTTGGTCTTGCGTTGGATTTTATGATTTAGTTGTTTGTTGTTTTCGCTGAGGAAGGTTTGCCGGAAGTGCAACCGAAATATCCGAATTTAGATTTATCCCTCGCACATCATCCTAGAGGGATAATTAGCTGGTTAAGAAAAAACCCCGAAAATCACGGTTTTCTATTTCTTTCGTAATGATAGTAAGTCTTCGGTTATGCGGTTTAGCAGACTGAGAAGAGAAACTGCTGAATATCCATCGTCATTCAGGCAGTGTAAATTCATTAAATTGCTTGGGGTAATAATCGATGACGATCTGAAATGGAATTCTCATATTGACAATATTATCCGTAAAACCAACTTTTTAATTAAATCCCTCTCCACCCTTGTCTTTCGGTTTGGATACTAAATGCCTCCTCTGTTATTTTGAAATTTATATCCGTCCTCACTTAGAATATGCTTCACCGGTTCGGCATTCTTCTCTTTCTGCAAAGCTCTCTGATTGCCTGGAGAATGTCCAAAAGAGAGCAGTGAGAATCATTCTGGGTGATCATAATATTTCATATGAAGAGAATCTCATTAAACTTGACGTTCCTAAATTAACAGAACGTAGAAATACTCTTTCAAACAAATCTGGAACTAAGATAATATGTTGTCCCCAGATGGCGCATCTATTTCCACCTCCCCTCCCGTCTTCCGTGCGTTGTTCCGAGAGGAATACTGGCAATCAGTTTTCTCCATATCCTGCTAATTCTTCTGCCCAATTTTTACGTAGTTTCATCCCGTCATTTATTTCTGGTCATATCTTGTAAGTGTATTAGTTAATTTGTTTCGTGTCTGTGTAGTTTGTAATTTGTATTCTCTTCTAGCTTTTAGCTATTCGGATTAAACTTGATTGATTGATTGAATTTTTTTTTGTAAGAACAATATTGTCGTAAAAAAGGATCTTGCGTCATCTCAAACTTTGAATAAATAAATACTGAATTACTAAAAACATATTGCTTCAATTTCGAATATATACTGTAATCTATTTTGTATTATTTATGATAGTTATAATTGTAGAAATGTCGTTTACGATATTTACGTTTCGATACTGATATCGATATTTGATCCGATCTATCGATATAGGCTATCCTTAACGAATATCGCCCAACATTGATTTTGGCTGCTCATATGTCACCGATTCCGAAAGAAGGGGTCATCTGATTCGGTAGAATCACATCAAGTACTCTTAAGGTTTGCAGTCGTCTGTGTTTTTGGGATCCCAAAACGTAAGTGGAGGGATATCTATGACATCGCAAAAGTTGTACGTCTGTCCGTCCGTCCGTCTGTCTTCACGATAACTCTCGAATGGAATGAGATACTTTGATGGAACTTGGTGTGAGCACTCTTCGAATCAAGTGAAAGGTCGATTTCGTAGATGGGTCCGAGAGCTGCATATTTCGGGGATGGGGAGGGGTTTCAAATTAAGGGACGAAAAAAGTATTTTTTTTAAAGCTAATGAGATAGTCGATTACGGGGTAAGACGACATACTGAACACGAATATGAAAACCATTTTCTTGCCTGACAAGTAGTTCACCCGGAATTCGGCTAAAGCCGGAAAGTTTGTAAAAACTAAAAGTATTATCTGAAGTAGATTAGATATCCGATTTAGGGGCAGGGAGACATGCTGAATCGAATATGAAAAGAATTTCTCGTCGGACAAGTAGATCGCCCGGAATCCGGCCAAAACCGGAAAGCTTGTCAAAAATGAAAGATTAATCTGAAGTTGATTAGAGGTTCGATTGAAGGATAGTGAAATATTCTGAATCCGAATATGAAAATTATTTTGTCGCCGGACAAGTAGATCGCTCGGAATCCGGCCATAACCGGAAAAATCTGTTAGAAGTAAAAATTTTATATGAATTTCATTAGGTGTTCGACTTCCGGGTAAAAAGACATTCTGTATTCGTGTATGGCAATCATTTTATACCTGGACACATAGTTCACCAGGAATCCTGCTGAAATCGGAAAATGTGTTAAAAGTTCATGTTTTATCTGAAGTTGATTAGAGGTTTGACAAAGGGGTATGGAGATAAACTGAATCTGTTTTTGAACTTCATTTTTTTGAAAGACAAGCATATCGCCCGGAATCCTGCTGAAACCGAAAATTTGGCAGAAGTAAGGCAGGAATTTTCGTCAAAGTAGACATGACGCAGGCTATAGGGGTAAACTCACATGCTGAATCCATATTTGAACTTCGTCTTCTCAGATGATTACCACTGGACCTCTACAAGACCCGATTGTCCGTAAATATTAAATTTTTGGGATCCCATCGAAAGCTTTGGTCTTGTTCATGACGCAGCATGGACATTCCGCTTTTAGCCAGGTCACTACGCAGTATCTGTCGGGAAGGGAGGTGACCTTTTGCATGCAATCTGTTGCGGTCGTGCTGCCCAGCAATCGGTCGCCATTGCTTTTGTTTATCTGTCTCCCGCCAAATCGTAAATGTCGCAGATAATTCAAAATAACAATCCACCTTGATCGCCATACGCTCATTAATTCCCGTGCTTCCGTGGGAAACAGGAGAAGTGTCAGGAAGGGTTTGATAATGCCCGGACCCCACTATAGTAACACCTAGTAATAACGCCGGTAATAAGGCTGTCTTACGGTCGAAACTGGGAAGAAAAGACGCTGAAAACGTAAGGTTGTCGAGATCGAAAATTCCATCTCCGCCATTTTGAAACGTATCTTTCGAGTGATTGGACCAATCACAGACCAGAGTCTAAAGCTTCGGATGATTTGCAAAGACTCTCCATTTTTGCCGCTCCTATTCGTCCAGAATCCATAACTATATGCACTAAATGATCTTCATCTACGGAGCCATACTCATTACAGCAGTCCGAAAAGATTTTAGTCTAAATGGCCATGCCTTCCTTTTAATTATAGTCGAAAGTATTACACACGACGCTCTTACTAGCCCAATATCATTTAAATTAATACTTTTCACCAAAACCTTAAAGTTTAACTGAAAGCCAACTTATTTTTTGTATCATTTAACTGAAGACGCTTCATTATCTGGCTTGTGTTGAGGATTTTTTTTTGTTTCACTATTTTCTCTAGTATGATGTTCAGAATGTCTATTGCCGTCATCACAACGCAAAATTCTACTATGACGGAACAAATTTGAATCTCAATATAAACACGGCTTTTCAGTGGCCAGTGATCAGCTCGCGTAAGTTGGCTAACTGCGTGAACGCTTATTTTTCGTCTGTCATATTTTTTGAAGCATACGACACGGGTACAGGTTCATAGGGTACCACAAATCCGACAGGGAAATTCCACTATTTGAAAATACTATTGGCAAATAGCGGATCAATGAATTAACGCATTTTCATCACCATACTACTACGCAGGCTACAAATTTTCATCGGGTTCCGAGTCCGACAGCTTATGATTGCCAGTGGAGATGCTACTATAGTACCTGCAATACCCTACGTTTTTTGGTTAATTTGTTGACGAAGAGAGAGGTTCATTTACGACAGTCGAGGACGGATAAAAGTACAACAATAACATGAAGCATCAATGGGAGAGCATTCTTCTTCAATAGGATAGTTTTGTAGACAGGATACTGTCTCCTCTCTTGAAATAGTGTTTCCTTCTTCTTTTCTTTCTTTATTCCTACTCCATCTGTGCCATGTGCTTTTTGATGGGTGAAAAATAAAATTATTATTATTATAGAGTGGGTCAGTCCAATCGTCATTAGGTCAGTCGGTCATACATAGGCTCAGGCAGGAATTTATTTCGGGGGGGGGGGGGGGTTATTGCCTGCTGGTCGGACAAAAAAATACAAAAAACACATAGATCAGAGGGAACAGCCTATTAAAATCATTATTTTTGTATGTTTCGGGGGGGAGGGGGTCAACACCATACTCCCCCCTGGATACGGCGTTGCATAGGCTACAGTACTGGCGATTACCTGCTTGCATGAACTTTTTCGACATTCATCAAACTTCGCTACCATTCCAACTAACAATCCGGAACTCTCACGAGGGAAGCATACTTCGTAACGTTTGGAAACCTCATTTCCCAGAGAATCTTCAAATGGTTTCCATTTTGCTCATCCTCAAAGAGAAGCACACGTCGTCTTCACTTTAATTCCTCTTCACTTTCGTTGGAAAAAGCCCCGACATCGAAATCAAACGGTAGCAGCTCCATCTTCCTCTTCATCATTAATCACGCCTTCGAAGCGCAGTCGGAAAATCTTGCAAAATCATTCCACCTTGAATACAAATTTCTAGAATTTCGAGTCTGTCTTCAAGTCCTTCTTGAAGATTTACGGAAATGCCAATTTGGAACATGCCTGGCAGGACTTTCCTTCTAATTACAATTCACAAACGCCATATCCACAGGCCTTAATGTACTCGCCTAAGCCTTTGACCTGGAATTTCCATGCCGCGTTACTTAAAAGGAATTAGGTGGAATTCCAGTGCTTTATCTTACTCGTGCAACTTGGAGGAATAATAAATGGGTTCGAATGCTTAAACATGACAGAGAGGTCAATAAATCAGCAAATGTAAAATTTAGTCAAATGAACTTGTCGCCTGTATCTCCCACTGCCTTCTTACAGCACAAGCAGGTAAAGGCAAGGCTTTGCCTTCCAGATAATCGCTACTCGGGGCTCATTAACTGATATTGTTCTTTTTTACAATTTCCTAGACGTCCCCTTAAAAACTGAAATATACTTTGTTTCCCAATCACAACTGTAAAGCACTCTTGCATTTGTATATTTATCCCACTCTCGAATGTGTTGCCTCTATGCCCCCCTCGAGACACTGGAAATCTGGGGTGTTCAACACTCGGGATTTCCAGACGTTTTGGCCTTGCTTCACCTTCCGGATTCACTTCAACGAAAACGGATGGCTGGAATCCGGAAGCAAATGAAAATCAGTGAGCTTTATCTTATGAGGATGTCGGTCATTTTCTAAGCCGGTGCCAAGAGCTTTCGGATCTCCGTAGGGAGATTTTCGGTGGGGATATCCGACACTTCCTGGTATCCTGAAGTGTACATCCGTTCAGTCGATTAGTAAGATTTGTAGCTTTGTATCTAGAGCACTGGAATATAGAAAGCTTTCCGTAGATTAGTTGTATGGTGATTGACGTTTCTGTGTATTAATAACCTGTACCTGTATACGGCCATCGGGCTTTTTCAAATACAATTATTATTATTATTATTATTCGATTCGATTCTTAACTTTTAAAGGACGCCTCGCACTGCATAGTGTTCCTGCTCAGATAAGCAAATAGAAATCAGCGGCTTTATTTTAAGGGACCCCTCGCCCTATTTACTCTTCAACTTCAAGTATTTTAAAATAACTAAATACTCTAAAACTAACTTCAACAAACTCTGCTTTCAACAAACTATTCACGGCTTTGGCTGTTTTAAAGCACGACTCTTACTAGAAATGATCTTTTCACTATGAAACGAATTAGAAAAACATTTCTCGAAAACACCATTACTTTCCATCTGAATTTAGCAATTTTCTTGCAAGCGCTTGTCCATTTTATCCAGCCTTCCTGCTCTCCGAAGCGGCGCCTCGGCGCAAAACATTCGAAAACTGAATGAATTAAGAAAATTAAACAAACAAAAGAAGTCAAAAATAGAAGACTTTCATATCATTGTGTGTGAAAGAGTTGCCAGCGGACGTTCAAGGTTCTGGCAAACTTTGCGTTGTGAAAACACCAAAATTCGGCACGGCCAACAAAGCGCTAAAATTCGTAGGGAACAAAACGAAGCAATGGAGAAAAGTGGGGATTTTAGAAGCTTATTATTCCATAAGGGAGCTAGGTATGTTATCAAAGTCAGAATAAGCAAGAGGGGTCCTTTAAGCATTCTTCGATACCCTTCAACTCGTAGCAAAAACGGGTAAAAATTTACATAACCGGTTCTCTGATGGAAAAACTTCTCGCAGATGACTGTCGATAGCGTGTGCGTGATACGCATCGAAGGTAAAAAAAAAACACGGCAAGTGAAAAAATCGACGAGTCGACTTAGAAGTGGATGGAGTGGTTACGGAAGTAGGTTACGTTAGTATCATAGGTAAGACAGGTCCTTTAAGTCAGTGGTTCCCAACCAGTGGTACACGAGACCCTTGCAAGGGGTACGCGAAGGAACCAAAATTGGTTGGCTTCAAAACCTAGCCTCATTCATTTTTGATGCCAAAAGCCTAATATTACCAGCAGAGGCATCACTATAGCCAAAATGTTTTTTTGTTGTTGAGCAAGGTGTTTTTGGGATCCCAAAACGTAAGTGGAGGGATACCTATGACATCGCAAAAGTTGTCCGTCTGTCAGGACGATAACTCTCGAAGGGAATGAGATATTTTGACGAGACTTGGTGTACGGATTCTTCGAGTCAAGGGAAAGGTCGAGTTCGTAGATGGCCCGATAGCTACATATTTAGGGGAGGGGTTTCAAGTTAAGGGGCGATAAAAAATGTTTTTTAAAAGCTAATGAGATAGTCGATGAAGGTGTAAAACGTCATGCTGAACACGAATATGAAAGGTAGTTCACCCGGAATTCTGCCAAAACCGGAAAGTTTGTTAAAAGTAAAAGTTTTATCTGAAGTTGATTAAATGTAGGATTTAGGGGTAAGGAAACTTGCTGAAACCGAATATGAAAATGATTGTGTCGTCGGACAAGTAGATCTCCCGGAATCCGGCCGAAACAGGAAAATTTGTCAAAAACAAAAGTTTAATCGGAAGTGGATTAGAGGTTCGACTTCAAGACAAGGAAACATGCTGAATCCGAATATGAAAACTATTATCTCGCCGGACAAGTAGATCGCCCCGAATCCGGCCAAAACTGGAAAATTTGTTTTGTACGAATTTCATTAGGTGTTCGTTTTACGGGTAAGAAGACATGCTAAATTCGTGTATGACAATAATTTTCTACCTGGACAAACAGTTCGCCACGAATCCGGCTGCAATCGGAAAATTTGTTAAAAGCTGAAGTTTTATCTGAAGTTGAGTAGAGGTTAGACAAAGGGGTACGGAGATACGTTGAATCCGTTTGACCTTCAATTTTTTTGCAAGACAAGTAGTTCGTCCGGAATCCAGCTGAAACCGGAAATTTGGCAGAAGTAAGGCGGGAACTTTCGTCAAAGTAGATATGACGCAGGCTATAGGGGTATAAACACACATGATTAATCCATATTTGAACTGGTAAATGGTAATCATCTTCTCAGATGATTACCATTTGCCTTAATCTTTTTCTAAATTTTATTAGTAAAGTGCTCAAGGAGTCTGGCGAAGACAGGATCTCTTTAAGACCCGATTGTCTGGATCAAATATTAATTTTTTGGGATCCCATCGAAACCTTTGGTCTTGTTACTGGCTGGCAGGTCATTTTTTTTACAAAAATTAACTGTTTTCACGAAAAATCTACCAGTCTACCTTCCGTTTGACTGTAGCATCAACAAAACAAAGAAAATTAACACTTTCGCCGAGATTATTCTGCGAAAGGCCAAAGATACCCGTTGGGGAAATGACCACTGAAGATGCCGGGAGATTGCCCCTCTGAAGACCGCCCACTATTAGTAAATTTTCAGTCAAACCCTGTGGGTCATTTAGTTCAAAACAGGTTACTACAAGTTTACTCCGAAGATATTTTGCGTTCAGTCATCCTAGGATTACAACGATTTGTTTCGGATAAAGGTAAATCAATTCTTAGGCTTGAAAATGACTTAATCTTTTTTTCTTTTTTTTCTTTCCCGCCACAAAAACCGCATGTTTTTTGCCAGCACTGGTGAGCAGGGGATAGTCATATGCCATTTATTCTAAATATCAGATATGCCCAACGGCTGGCATGGATATCCAAAAATCAGAGGCTTGTCATTACCTTAACTAATTACCTTAATTCGCACTTCGGAGCGAATTAAGATCAGTCTTGATCTGTTGAATCGCTCCGTCATTGATGATGTGATGATTTGTTAGGCATCAGATGCATCCCAGTTGTATTTCCAAGGCACATCGTCCCACTCTTCATCTAGCAACTTTTTGAAGGCTTCCTCGTTGGGTGCTGATACCGTGTCGTTGGTCAGGCTGTTCCATGTGTTGACAACTCGACACGAGAAGAACTGTTGTCGTTGTCGGGTTCTGACAGAAGGCTTAAACAGCTTCTTAGAGTGCCCCCTTCTATCTGCGCCAACGCTCTGACAATGGGCATACAAATTGGGGGTTGTTCTTGAGAGGTCAGCTTATATGTCATAAGCATGTCAGCTCGCCGTCGTTGAAAAACAAGTGTTGTTAGTTTCAGCTCCTTCAGACGTTGTCCGTAGGATTTATCTTTCATGTTTGTTATTGTCCTTGTGGCTCTCCTTTGCACTCCTTCTAGGAGCTTTTCGTCACCCATAGTAGACTGTAGGGGAGCTCGGGGTTGACCCGGACACTAATTTTCCTTTTCTTGCTAGGCCGCCATTTCTTGGTGGATTTACATCGTTTTTGTTGTCAAACGTGTACAATGTCTGGGAGAACAGCTGGTAATTTTTTCAGAACTTTTTTCTACATCAAGTTTTTTAGTAAGTAATTTTTTCTGTTTTGCAATCTGTCCGAACCAACCCCGTACCCATGGGGTTGATTCGGACAGGCCCCGGGTTGGTTCGGACATTGTATTTAATCTACTATTTTTTAATCGACTTTATTTGAACATGATAAAGTCCTAATCCAAACATTCGGTTTACCTTTTCTTAGTAATCGCATGCCACAGGTTTATCTTGAATTGAACGCGATTGCCGGGTTGCTGTTTCGGCTCGAGAACAAACCCACGCCGAAAGTCTTCTTTTCTAGATGACGAGATTTTCCAGGATTGATTAGCAAAGAATTATAAGACCTAATTGATAATTTTTGTTTGTCTTCAGAGGTACCATACTGGTCTTGGTTTTTTAATTTATTTGTATTTGTAATAAACAGTTGGAGCATTAGATGGAAATTATTGTTTTGACCCTTGGTTTCCTACGTGCCATAACAGCTGTCCGGGATCACTAGAGATATATTTATTTATTTATTTATTTATTCATTTATTTCCCTCAACATTGAGGAGTACAACTTATAAATTGTAAAACAAAATCATTCCTAAATCAACTAAACTCCTTTCAATAAAATACTGTGAAATAATATACAAAATACACTTCAACAACTAACTTATAATTACTTACGTATCGCACTAATCACTTCTTAAAAAATGGGTACAGGTTGTGGGTTAGGAGGGCTTCCGCTGCTTTTTTGTAAAAATTTGTCATCTTTTTCTTCAAGATTAAAACCGGGTCCTTTATTTTAAAATCTGAAACTAACTGCGAATTACTAAAAGAAATTGGGAACCCAAGTAGAAATTTACAAAATTTAAAATATGATATTTTTATCGCAGAAATGTCGCTAATTCGAAAATTTTCTGTAATTGTTGCAGCAAAAAGTACGTGAGGTAAAGCCACGGCAGTAAATAAGGACCCAAGAATATCCTTTCTGTATCGCCCACGAAAACGAATTAGGAGACCAAATGCCTTACGAATTCTGTCTTGGATCTGATTAACAATTATAGTTTGAGAAACCTTGGCAGACGATGCATATGGGATCCCTAAATATGTCACTATATCACATGCTGAGAACCTAATCCCATTACCACAATCAAGACAATCACTTCCATCTACGGTACTATTAACAACGAAAAACTGGCATTTATCAGCACTAACGGAAAGGCCCTTTGCTGACAAAGAAATGGCAAGACGGTTAAAATTCTCAACCAACGCAGCTTTGGATTTACTCAGTAGAATTATGTCGTCAGCATAAGCTAGGTAAGAAACATCTCGAAGAGCTGAAATCAGTGATATTCGGATTGACCGGAGACACTCTGCTAGACTAACATTAAATATATAAGGAGACAGAATACCACCTTGTCTCACCCCTCTGCCCACTGGCAAATAAGAAGAAAATAGAAGAGAACCCACAGATACCCTAACCGACAGCCGGCTATACCAAGAACGCAAAACACGACAAATAGTAAGTGGAATGCCCCTTGAAAGTAGGGCAAGAATTGCTGAAGCGTGTGATAAGTTATCAAACGCACCTTTTATGTCAATTAAAAGAGCGTATAAAGTTTCATTTTTATTTCTAGATTCAAGTATTATTTTTGAAAACGCAGCATGGGCGTGATCACAACCCATACCTTTCTTAAACCCAACTTGATTTTCTTTTCACCAACATCAAGGTTATCAAAGAGACGTTTTATACTTAATTCAAACAATTTACCAAAGATTGATCCACGGGTGATTGGGCGGTAAGAATCACATAAAAGTAGATTTCGCTTTCCAGTTTTGGGAATAGGTGTGATAGTACCAAGTTGGAAAGGAGATGGAACACACCCAACCACCAACATCAAATTAAAAAAACACTGGACTGTCAGGAAGAAACTCGGAGGTGCAAATTTAATATGATTGGAAAATATTCCATCATGATCCATTGACGATTGCGTTTTTAGTTTTTTTATAGTCCAGACAGAGTTATTTCAAACCTAGGAAACTTGGTGGGTTTTTTTTTATTTGCTCATTGTCTCACGGTGTTTTTAGTGGTTTTAAACATTCATAGTGACAGCAGGGATGGTTAGCATTGTATATGTGTTAGAAAGTTCCAACCGGCCAGTTCCAACAGTGTCTCGTTTAAACTAGTTGTGCCGGCTGCGTTACGTGCGAAAGTGGTTTCGCCTGATTTCTGGCCGGCCGGTATCCTTGTTCGGACTTATTACGAACCTAAGCCTAAAGTGCCCCCTAGCGAGTCCGTACCATCGGATGTTCAACCTGCTATAGATGGGTGAGAAACTTCGTGTAGCTACGTTCAACTGCCACTCGGTGAAGCATAATGCAGCTGCAGTGAAGGCCCTTTGTGAGGAGTCTGATTTAATTTTTTTACAGGAGACCATGTTATTTGATTTTGATAATGTTTTTTTGGATGGTCTGAGTGGGGATTTTGTGTCGTTTGCAGTTAGTGCTACGAAAGCGGGTGATGGCCTAGTGAGAGGGAGGCCCAGAGGAGGGTTAGCTATTCTTTGTAGAAAAGCTTACTCTCACCTCATTTCTTTTCCCCTCCCCTCGGATGAGAGGCTGCAGCCGGTTTGCCTCCGTTGTGATGATTATGAGCATCTGTTTGTAAACGTTTATATGCCAGTTTGTTCGAATGAAAATTTGCATGAATTTTCCTTGTATTTAGGTAAGCTAGTATCGTTTCTATCTGATAAGTATACCTATGTTTGTTTCCTGGGGGATTTTAATGCTAATTACGGTGCTGAAACTGTTTTTAGCCGTGAGCTTAAGGCAGTTATAGCCGAGAATGATCTGGTTTGTTGTGACGAAGTGGCTTTGGAGCCATCGACTTTTACGTATATGAGCCCTTCAGGCCATACGTCATGGATTGACCACGTTGTGTGTTCGAGTTCTTTTAGTAGTACTATTAGGCCTATTTCTGTTAGATATGATATATTTGGTTCAGACCATTTCCCCCTTGTTTTTGAGTCATCTTGTGTTGTTCGTGCTGTGGACCCGTTGTGTGCAGATCCGCCACCCCCTAGTCCGCCTGCTGTGGATTGGGAGCGTGCGAGTGCGTCTCAGCTTACGGCATATGGTGTGGAAGTTGAGAAGCGTATCCTTGCTCTGGACATCAATGCTATTTACCATTGTACTCTTCCTTACTGTACTAACCCTTCTCATACTAACGGTTTGGGGTTGCTTTACTATACACTGGTTTCGATTCTTATTGTAAGTGCGTGCCATACTCTACCACTTCGTGTAGGTAGTACTAACAAGAAAAGGTTTGGGATGAATATTATTCCTGGTTGGAATAATCATGTGCGCCCTCATTACGAAGCTGCGAAAAATGCTTTGCTTTTGTGGGTTGCTAATGGCAGACCTCTTGGGGGTGTGTTTGATTCTGCGAGGAGAATTCTTCACGGGAGGTTCCGGAGTGCCCTTCGGTGGTGTAAAAAGAATACAGAGAGTCTAAGAACTTCGGCTCTGGCCAGCAGTTTTAGTTCACTTAATTTCCGTGATTTTTGGAAAAAAGTTGCTAAATCTAAAAATGCTGGTCCTCAGAAAATGTCTGATAGAGTTGGTTCAGCGACTGGGCCCAAAGATATAGCGGAGCTATGGCGGGGTCACTATAGCACTGTTTTCTCGTCAGTTGCTTCTGATCCTAAAGCAGCGAGTGCAAGGTCCTTTTCCAAACCATGGACTGATCCTGTTAAGCAGCTGATTACGGCAGAGTCTGTGGCTCGGTCGTTGTCTGGGCTTTCAGGCAGTAAGTCCGGTGGCCTTGATGGGGTGACGACTAATCATGTTAAGCATGGTGGTCCGACCCTGATTTGTCTGTTGACACTGCTGTTCAATGGGTTCCTTAACCACAGCTACGTCCCAGATTCCCTTACTGAGGTGTGCCTGGTTCCAATTCCGAAGTCGAATACCGGAGACATGACATCGTTAAGTAATTACAGACCGATTGCTATGGCGGCTGTTATTTCGAAAATTTTCGAAAAATGTCTCTTTTCTTTGATTTCATCCCAGATTAATTCGTCGCATTATCAATTTGGGTTCAAAGAAGGGTCTTCGACGGAGTTTTGTGTGTTCATTCTCAAATCTGTCGTGCAGTATTTCTGGCTTTTTTCAAGTCCTGTGTTTGCGTGCTTCATTGACGCAAAGGCAGCTTTCGACAGAGTGAACCATGAGAAGCTCCTGGATAAAATGGACACAAAGGGAGTTGACCGTCGTGTCATTGGAACTCTGGAACATTGGTTCGATGTACAGCGTTTCAGAATAAAATGGAGTGGTTATTTCAGCATGCCATTCCCTGTTCTGAATGGTGTACGGCAAGGTGGGGTCCTCTCTCCGTTGCTGTATAACCTATATGTGGATGGTCTCAACCTGCGTTTGGCTCAAACTAAGGTTGGTTGTTTCATTGGAGGTGTTTGCTTTAATAACCTGAGTTATGCTGATGACCTGGTTATTTTAGCTCCTACAGTGGCTGCACTAAACCATCTATTGTCAATTTGTGATGAGTTTGCGTCAGCTAATGATATCGTGTTTAACACGGCCAAGACCCAGTGTATGGCGTTCATTCCTCGCGGGACCCCTCTGAAACACATCCCTATGGCATTGCTTTCTGGAGTGTCGCTGTCTTTCGTTGAGTCCTACAAATATCTTGGATTCACGGTGGCTCCCTCCCTGAGTGACGAGCTCCATGTTAAAGCACTTTCACGTTCGCTGTGCTGCAGGGCTAACTTACTTATTCGTAAGTTCGGGAAATGCGACCCTGCCGTGAGGTGTTTTCTTTTCAGAGCTTATTGCACCCCGTTGTACGGTCTTGCTTTTGTGCAATCTGTATCTGTTAAGTGTGAGAACTCTCTTCGGGTTCTGTATAACAATTCTTTTCGGTGGCTTCTTGGTCTTTCCCTTAACTGTAGTGCTTCCGGAATGTTTGTTGGTGGTGGCCTCCCTTCTTTTCCTGAACTTCGTAGGAGATCATCTCTTTCGATCCAGACAAGGATTCTTGCTTCGGACAATCCGCTCCTTCGGGTGCTTTCGGGGCCGCTTTTTCGGCTATCTCTGCCACTTTGGCGGACATGGTCTGGTGAGATCTATACACAACGAACTTGATGCTCAAGCACCTTTTTTGTTGTTTGTGTTTTTCTCTCTTATTTTGTTATTGTTTAATATGTTGTTGTTGTTGTTTTTTTGTATGTTTTTGAGTGGCCCTAGTTGGTCCTTAGTTCAATGAAAATAAATAAATAAATAAATACCATTTTTGTGGCCCGCTTTAAAAAGTGGAAATGATAAAATATTCCTCCTCAAAAGTATATACAAAATTAAAGAAAACACATGTTTCAATAGCCAAGGTTGCATTAAAATTAAAATCCTTCATTTGTACTTTCAGTTAACCTAGCAATTACAGGGGCTGGTAACTTCAAACTTATGTAAGTAAAGATTCTACAGAAAAATGATTTTAGTCCCACTCTTGCACAGAAAGAATATATTCAAGCCCCTCAATGGGTTTTCTTTCAACGAACTTCTTATTCGACTTTCCCAGATAAATATTTGTTTCGCGGGTGTCCAGACCAACCCCGTGTCCGACCCAACCCCGAGCTCCCCTACCTATATACTGAAAACATTTTATTTAATTTCAACAGTGAAACATGGCTGCTAAATTATTGGCATCTGAGAATAAGCTACTGATTAAAAAAATAGCTAAATTAAGTCTATCTGTACATGTTTTCCCCAGGTAATCACTGAGTTTCTTTGCCCATGCATTATGAATTTACTTTGAAGGGTCTGTTCTTATATTCTTTCAACTTAGCACTGTAAAGAAACTCTCTCTCTCTCTCTCAAATAAACTTGATGATTTCCTCCCACTAAAATCCATTTTCCAACTTAACGTAAGGTCTTAAGTTGAACTTTTTTCAACTTTCTTAAGTGGCTACGTGAAGTAAAAATTCCTTACGTTACATTTTCACGTAAGAACCTTAAGTGGACTTAAGATTCTTAAGTTGGCCAGTGTGAATGGCCCACTTAAGCTTCTTAAGTCAGTGTGAAGGGGGCTATAATGTTGATTCCAAAATCCCTGTGTCAAACAATTTTGTTTCAAGAAGAATAAAGACACTGCAAGTGAGATTGTCATCCAGGTTGCGAACTGAGTTTAACGAAAACGTTTGCGATGCAGCTTGATGAGAGTACGCAGAACAACAAAACCAAACACAGAAACAGGCGGACTGTAAAAAATATTGCCAAGCCGAGATGTGGCAAATTTTTTGCTACATAGCACAAAATTTGGGGGTACGCAACCTTTTCGAACCTTGATTAGGGGTACACGGTATGAAAAAGGTTGGGAACCACTGCTTATTTGAATCTACTCTTAACTCTCAAAGGCCACCTCACATTGCATAGTGTTACTGCCTAGATGCCCCGGGCTAGTTGACCACTTTACAAGTAAGCTTGCTGAAAGAAAATTACACACGGTTTCGGCTATTTTCAGCCTCTTTCCATGCCCCTTACCTTGGATGACAATCTTGGCGAAATGTGCATAACTGGTCGTCGGACAACATCTCTCAGAGACAATGACCGGGCGCCTACAGATGCGTCATGTAAAGAGAAGAAATCGTGGCAAGCGTGATAATCAGTGTATTGCTAACAGTAGATGGAGTGAGGAGTATCGGGAACAAGAATGGATGGGAATACTACTGAAGTGGAAAGAATTAATATCATAACTACGACGATCCATTTAACGGCGTTCTTGGGGTTTAAGGTTCGTACATGTTAAGTATGGGTACGAATGCTACTTGTGACGAAAATACGTCACCAGCCGCGCCACTTACAGCCTTTTTGTTTGTTATACGGTTTCCCTGCTATCTGTAGCTGCGTTCGTTGCACTCCGGGCTGTCTCTTGGTGTTTTGTCACCATTGTCGGGTTCTTCTCTTATAACGGGTGTTTTGGTTAACCGGTGAGTTGATGAAAACTTGCTAACTCTTCGCTGAAGCCGGGCTCGGTGAGGTAAAACCGGACACCGGTTAGTTCACAAACGGGTTATAAGACTGGTGAGTAATCACCGGTGGATGCAAAAACCGGCTTAGAAGAAAAATCGGAAACCACCGGTGAGAAATCCCGTGACAAAGAACGCAGCGTATATCTGCTTAAGGTGAGTCTTCACCTTCCGGAATCTGGGTTCCCAGATTTTTCGAGATTTTTTTTAATTCTTTTGCGATACTTATTCCGGAATTCTGGAAGTTCAAAAGCACCTTTTTCCGAATTATCTGAATATACGTTTGGACCGGTTTCTATTCCAGATGCAATTTACAGAAGACGTCAAAGAATAATCTGGAAGCCCAGATTCCGGAAGTTCCGGGAGGTGAAGACCGGACTTTACACCTACCAGCGCTGTCACTTTTCTCTGACGGAACCTATGACATTTGGCCGCAAAAACCTGTGACATACTTTATGCCTGAACTTCGGTCTTTTTTCAGTTTCAAATAGTTGTCGTAGATTTCCGTGGCTGACCAGAGGCGCACGTTTATCCGATTGGTTTATAGCCTTCAGCAAAACCGGTGGCAAATTTCATAATTTCCGTTTTTATGGGAAAAAGATTTAACTGGATTCTCATTCGCTCGAAAATGGAACCAGCAAAAAATCCGAAAAAAAAATCAACTGGTTTCAAAAAGAAATTCTACTTCGCTCTTAGTTAATGTTCCTAAAAAAAATACATCCCTTTCCCGAAAAGAGTTACCTTGAAATTAACCAAATACTGAAATAAAAGAATTCGGCGATATTTTTGGCATAAGAGCGATTTCCTTCGACAATTTACCATAGCTGCGAACCTGGGGAGAAGTCGAAAACTTGTGACAAATCATCGAATTCTGGGACCAGTGACAACACTAGTCGCGTTCGTCCCACTCCAGGCTGCCTTTCCCCAAACTGAACTTCACAAGGTACGAATTCGCGTTGTTTTACCTCCTTGAAAATATCGTAAATACTAAATTTATTAAATACAAACTTTTTTAATTTTTTAATAAAAAAAAATGCAGATGTTATATATTTTTTTTTCAGATTTTAGCGACAACTTTTAATATTTGTTTCGCGGGTGTTCAGACCATCCCCGTGTCCGACCCAACCCCGAGCTCCGCCTACTGTAGCTTAAAAGCAAACATGAAACTGAAGAAACATGGTTAAAGATCAGGGGATACTGTGGAAGTCGAGGTTGGGAGCGACGAAGAGGGAAGTAGACGGGCACCAACTCAAACCTCAGCAAGTACCTCTACCACAGCTCAGTTTTGTCGGGGTGTCCAACGTCGCTGCATGGGACCAAAGTCTTATCTTATTAGTTCTTGGTACTAATAGCCGTTTTAGCTCATTTGTCCAAATGTCATCCTGTTTTCCAGGTTCATTGTTCAGATTGACGATATGGTTGCGCCATGTAAAGGGAAAAAACATGAGCAGAGAGAGTGAATAAATACGGAAGTTTGCGAACATAATACTTGTATAGTGTATTTCTCAATAAATATTGTGTATTTCTATTCAGTCAATGAAAGAAGTTAGTCAAAGGAGACAAGAATGCTTAGTAGGATATTTGTGTTTGGAACGAAAGAAATAGTCTGGGCAACACTTTCAGGGCATACACATGCGCTGATGAACTAAAATATTCCCTGGGATTTCGGTTTGGGAAAGACTGCGACAGGCGGATTTTTTCCTGCTATGGGGACATGACACGGGAGCGTACTACCAAAAGAACATTTCCCGCAAACAGCGAGTAATTTAAGTGGCACGAGCGGAACACTGACGCTGCGTACCGGTCGGTTGTCTGTTCGTCTTTCCTGGCCACCAACGGAATTATTCCTGCTTCTACCTGGTTTCAAAACGGAAAGTTCCTGTCGTTGATCGTTTTACATGCGCGATCATTTCCGCACTTCAGTCGTAGGTCTTGCGATGGACGGATAGAATGAACCTGCTCGAAAATGGAAACTTTCTGGGTGGAGCCGGAACTTCAGAAAGATTTTTTCCGTTCAAAACACCCTTTACTTCACTTAATATTCACGTTGTCAGACGGCATCAGTTAACAGAAAAAATCCCAGTGTCTAATAGACTGTAAACCGTGACTTTTCCGTGAATTCGCAAAAAAGCGTGACGGTAATTTACTCGTACCTTGACGGAAAAATTACTGTGAAAAAGTTACCGGAAATCTTCCGTTCACAATTGGAATTTCGACTGAAATTTGTTTGAGTCTAGAAAATGTTGAAGAAAGCAAAACTGCATGTCATCATTATCATGAAAATCTGGAAGGGTTGGCTTGACTATGCGGAAGTCCCGGACGTCTGGTGATCTGAAAGGTGAAGCCTGGCTTTAAATGAATGGATCAGGACTAAACGTTCGAGATAGTAATAATAATGTATCTATTTATTGTTAAATTTGGCGTTAAGCTTTTAGCTAGTCGCCAGATTAATAATGATGTATTTAAAGCCTTAGAGCCATATACAGGCAACATAATATGATTTATTATTTATACAGTTACCATAATTATTAGAATATTACAACTTATAATTACTTGGCGAGGATCTAGCAAGCACCCTTTCTTCTTGGAAACCGTTTTGTAGGAGCTGATGACACAGATATAAGCCTCCAATTTAAAGTTGGCCCCCTACTTTAGCCAGCACGAATCAAAGTCAAGCTGAGATGAAAGGACTGCAAATCAGTGATAGGGGAAAACTTTTACTTTGCATTCAAAATCTGTGAGTTAAATCGAGAATAACCCCTGTGCAAATTCCTGGTGAACGTACGCGGCCTTCTGGGGAATAAGATAAGATAAGATATATTTCCGTGAAAGCAAAAAGGGCCACGGAAACAACAAAACAGCACAAAAACGAAACCGTAGCCTCGACCACTATTTACAAAAAACTTTCCCTGTGAATCATGGCTACCTTTAGGAATCTTCCCAAGTTTCTAATATCTCTAAAACTTCTGCTTTTCAAGATTTGTTTAAACCTTACCTATCCCCAAATATTTCCTTCCCCAGGTCTTTTAACTCCTGACAATCATCCATTAAATGGAAAATACATTCATTCATTTTACCACACATCGGACAGAAGTAAGGACCACGGAGCAATCTAACCTTACCCAAATATTTCCTTCTTAACCCTATCGGTAAACAATCTGCCCTCAGTCTAATTATCAGTTGAATTTGGTCATCGCAAGACAACCATCCGAGAAGTCTACATTACGAAGAGGCGTTGCGAAGTCCCTGTTTCCGTCCTGGGCGGAGGCTGGCACGACAAACTTGTAAGCGAAGGGTGCCTACCGTTTGATTAGTGGCGTGACCCTGTAAGACAAGGCAAAGTACACCAAGCTTGAAATGGGTACCTACAGAGATCTGGGGAAGGTGTGTGCGAAAGCACCAGGATGGCTGGCCCCCAATCGCCCATATTGTACTATCTGGCTGACGACACCGCCCACTACGCTTGCGACATTTAAAGTGAGACAAACTTGCGGGTTTAATGATAAGATGCAGTCTGCACACACAGAGGAAACAGGGGAGGTTGTATCTTTTTTCTTACTGTGTCCAGAATATGAAGTTATCGGAGCCAGCCCTGGTGCAGGACGGATCCCTAACTAGTGTTATTTTGCTCACGGTAGGACTCTATAATGTTGTAGGCCTCATACCAGGACCGTATCCAGGAATTTATTTCGGGGGGGGGGGGGCTGCACTTACTGGCGCCCTTGATCTCTTCCAAGCGGAACCGAGAGTGGAATGTAAAAGGCGACCTGGGATAGATGCATAGAAACTTTATTTTCCAAATCGACCAAGTTTGCGATTATTGTAAAACAAGAGCTGAAAGCTCATATGGCACTTGTAAGAACAGTTAGCATGTTTGTCAGATACGGTTTACAGTTTTCAAGGCTGGATCTCTCTCCCGATATTCACTTCATCAGAAAATGGGCTTGATCTAGTAGATCTGAAATGGTTATACCACTCATTGACAACTGTATCTTCCTCCAACGATGATCGGATCGGGGGAGGGACTATATTTTCAAGCCAATCTAATAGAGTCCCTAACATGCCTGCAAAGTTTCACGGTCATAGCACATCTGGAAGTACCCTAACTCGTGATCATCGGAATTAGGGAAAACCCCCTCCAACTCCCCCCACTGTGACACGATCGGTCCTGTTTTGTCAATAATAATAATAATAATATATTTGCAAATTGAATGGCAGGCCGTTAAGCCTCTACAATGTATCTATGGCTTATGCTTGTTCTTCCCTCCAAGTCCCGTCCCGATCTCTCGACTCCAAGCGCTTCAAGAGATTTCTCCCCCCGCCTTCAGCTCCTCCCGATGTTATCAGATCCGTTCCAGACTTGAAATTGATCATCTGAGTCACTTGTTCTTGACACTTGACAAGTTTCATGCACGTCTGATCACCTGTCCCAAAATTATGCATGTCAATAGAATCTCCCCCATCGGATCGGGAAAAGAACTATTTTCAAGTTGACCTGGAAGAGTACCTAATATGTCTGCCAAGTTTCATGGTCCTAGTACATGTTGAAGTACCCCTCGAAGTACCCTAACTCGTGATCACCGGAAATCCGGGAAAACCCCTTCCAACCCCTCTACTGTGACATCCCGATCCATCGACCCTAAGCATTTCACGACATTTCCGGTCCCCCCTCTAATCCCCCGCTCTTCGGATTTGGTCCAGATTTGAAACTGAAAATCTGAGACACTTGTTCTTCACAATTGTCATGTTTTATGCATGTCCGATTATCCATTCCAGAGTTATGCATGTTACTAGTTCCCGGATTTCCCATCCCTCCACTCCTCCCACAATGACCGGATGGGGAAAGTGATTATTTCCAAGTTCTTCTGGTCGGTTCCCTGATATGCCGGCCAAATTTCATTGTCCTAGCTTATGTGGAAGCGTTTCATAAGATTTCCGGTGCCCCCTCCAGTCCCCCCCCCCCCCCAAGTTATCGGATCTGGTCCGGATTTGAAATTGAGCTTCTGAAGCACTTGTTCTTGACATATGTCAAGTTTCAGGCATATCTGATTACCCGTTCAAAAGTTAGGCATGCTACTGCTTTCCCGATTTCCCATCCCTCCACTGCCCCCAAGATAGCCGGATCGGGGAAGTGATTATTTCCAAGTTAATCTGGTCGGTTTCCCAATTGTTCTTGACATATGTCAAGTTTTACGCAAGTCCGATTACCCGTTCTAAAGTTATGCATGTTACTAGTTTCCGGATTTCTTCTTGCTCCACCCCCCCCCCCCACGATGGCCGGATCGGGGAAGTGACTGTTTCCATGTTAATCTGGTTCGGACACTTATACGCCTGCCAAGTTTCATCGTCCTAGCTTATGTGGAAGTGCCCAAACTAGCAAAACCGGGACAGACCGACAGACCGTCGTTTCCGGATTTCTCATCCCTCCACTCCCCCCACTATGATCGTATCCGGAATATGATTATATCCAAGTAAATCTGGTCGGTTCCCTGATATTCCTGCTAAGCGTTTCACTAGATTTGTTTGACTTAGACTGACCATCTTTAAACCGTATCTATTCTCGCATTCGCTTTTTATACATCATGGCATGGCTCAGTGGTAGAAAACTGGACTGGCAACACAAAGGTCAAGTTTCACGTAGGTATGTCTGATTACCCTTTCCAAAGTTATGCATGTTAATAGTTTCCGGATTTCCCAACCCTCCACTCCCCCACTATGATCGGATCTGGAATATGATTATATCCAAGTTAATCTGGTCGGTTCGCTGATATTCCTGCCAAACGTTTCACTAGATTTGTTTGACTTGGACTGACCATCTTTAAACCCTAAATATACCCGCATTCTCTGTTTAATACATCGTCGCATAGCTCAGTGGTAGAATACTGGACTGTCAACCAAAAGGTTCTGGTTCGATCCCGCGTTCGGCCAGCACTTCGTTTTGCTACCGTTTTACTTTTTGCTCCCGTTTTACTTTATAGTTTCCGGACTCCTGGATCCGGGGAAAGTTGGATTGGGGAAGTGATTATTTGTAAGTTGATCTGGTCGGGTCCCTGATATGTCTGTGAAGTTTCATCGTCCTAGCTTGTGTGGAAGTGCCCAAACTAGCAAAACCTGGACAGACCGACAGAACGACAGACAGACAGACCGACAGAACGACAGACAGACAGACCGACAGAAATTACGATCGCTATATGGCACTTGAGTATGCTCAAGTGCCATCAAAATATTTACAACAGGCCTATCCGTGTCAATGCAATTAACAACCAATCATATTTCGTTAAAAACACATTCTTTGGATAAAACTTTCTATATATCTGGCGCGTTTGGTGGGTAAAGGACAGATTTTACGTACTCTGCAAGGGCTACAAATATAGAACTTACCATTCCTTTTTTGGTCAATTTCTGACGTTTTGGTAGGGGAAAGGGAGGATTAGGGAGCGGTGAGGATTGGATACCATCGCTGAAACGAAGTCGGTGTTTAGCTCCTTTCAGCGCCCCTGCAGTGTTCTGAGGTTGACCACTATGAATAAGAAGGAACCCGCATCTAAATTCTTTCCAATTTCACTATAAAAAAAATCTTGCAGTATTTGCTACTGGGATTAATCTTGTCTCTGAAGAGATAATCTTACCTCTAATTTGGATTAATCTTATCCTAGTAAAGATAGTAAATACTGCAGTTAACTTTAATCCTAACTCGGATAAGCTTTTCACAGTTTTGTCTCTTTGGAAAGAATACCGAAAGCGGGCTTTTCTTATTATTCATCGTAGACCAAAAACTTTCCGAAATTTAGTGGCCCCAATCGAAACTTCCGTTCACTAACAACGAGAAAGACTGATGGACAGACATCAGACGAGGAAGATATTATTAGACCCATCGGCGGCGTTATCTCTGGATAAGAACTATCGTAGAACAGCTACTGACACTGTTGCCGAGAACCGAGATAGAAGGAATCCAACGGACCTAAGGATGCAAGACGGAACAGGGACGTCGGATTTTTTGTATTAAGCAGGCTACGATCACAAACATTACTGAGTTCATTTTTTCGTAGATAGGATTTATACAAGGGCCCTGTTCCGTGTAAGAAGCTCCGACGTTGCAGACCGAGACATCAAAATACAGCCGAATTCAAATATCTCGGGTTTATTTGTCACGGTTCAAGCCCATCGAATAAATTCCATCTCCACGTAAAGAAGCTTTTAATTTCGCGACAAGGGGAAGTGAACTGTTAAAGGACACCTGAATGAAGAGTACCAAGTATCATCCCTATCGGTATGAATTCCGCTAACATAGCCTGCAGAAAAACCGATCCAAATAAAATAGTGTTTCCAAGCTGTGATTTCTGCTCCATTTTGCATCTGTCCTTACCTCAATACCGGACAATTTCAGAAATGAACAAATGTCTCCAATCAACCCTTCTTCTGGAATTTTTTTTAACCAGTTAAGCCCAAACATACATCTAGAAGAAATTCCAATACGATCCGACCAGCGCTGTACAAGGTTTGAATGAACCGCGCTTTTTGTCTTGGGGTCTGCATGTGCAAACGTCCGGAAACAAACATCCATATTTTGAAAACGTCACGCTCAGGAGAAGAATGCTCTCCGTGGCCATCTCTGTAAATGCATTCTCCATGGTGTGTTCAAGTCTGGTTTCATCGTTCAGGTGTCCTTTAAGACTAACTTGCCTCGATCGAGAGCACTACTCATGTATCCCGCTTACATCTAGCGGCGTTGTGGTATAAATGCGCTATAATATAACCCAGACTATAAAATCCTATTATATACATATATGAAACTTTACACAAGGGAATTTGCCTTCGGGCGGGACTGTTCCAATGACTGGCTTCTACAAGACTACTGTAGTGCTTTGCGAACTCTGTTCATAAGCCCCTTTGTGAACTCTGTTCACAAGCCGCTTTGTTAGCTCAAATGGTAAGAGCGCCTTGTAAGCAGAGGGTCCTGGGTTCAAATCCCGGCTGAGGAGCATTTTTGTCTTTCAGTTCATTAATTTTGAAATATAAAATCCATTAGCAAACAAACTCTAGCTGTCCAGCAGATGCATAAAACCCATCCTTGTTTGTTGAGTACCTCTGGGACAGCTGAACGCTACTCACAAACTGCTTCCCGAACTCAAAATCTTTATACTTCTTCAACACTTTCTGGGCATCGAGCGACTCTCTCGGACGTCTGGCCCCTTCTTCTCCTTGCTTTTTTATCTCATTATCAACCCCACCCTTGTCGGAACGGAAGAGGGTGTTCATAACTGTAACGTGCAGTTTCACACTGTCGTACTGCCGCAGCATCAAACCTCGAGACCACAGTCGATCAACTATGGTATCACTCAGCTCTTGCAGCTGGTTAGCAGCTTGCCCCGTTACGCACGCGTAGAGAACATCCACTTCGCTTGGGTCATCATTCATGTATTCCACGCCCTTTAAAATAACTTCAATCGGCTGGCTGAGAATGTCGTCACACTTCTGCAGTTCTTGAAGTGCAGCCTTGCGCTCAGCATCGTTTAGGAGGACAAGGGTTCCTATAGTCAAGTGGAGTTTAGCAGGTGTCTGGAATATCGACGGCTCGATACCACGATCGCGGCAGTCTCTGAGTACAGACTCTTGGAAACGTAGAAAGCCTGACTGAACTTCTGGGGAGGTAAATGGCACGGATAGAAAGTGCGTGAACGGTTGTTTCTGCCGTGCTGTTCCGACGATCATTTCAAGTCTGGATTTCACACTAACAAGGCTTCGCTGATTTTCTCCAACTATCACAATGTCCCCTTCTTGACCCTGAAACATGAAGCTTCATAAGTTCATCTTTGGGTAAAAAAGGCTGTAGGTCGGAACAAGAGAAGGCTTCTGCAGGATCGTAAAATAAAGTCTCCCGGTCATTTAATGCTAGGTGACGCCACCACAAAAAGGTTTTATAATCCGACTTCCTGTACCTAAACAAGCTCCACATAACGTTTAAAGTAGCTCATTAAAAAAAAGTAGTAACAAGTCCAACCGGATCTTGCAGGAATAGGGGACGCAGAAATGTGAATATTTGTGCTATAAAGCATAATATGGATAATAATAAAAGTTCGGACACACACAGCCCAGGTTATCACCCACAAGTAAAACAAGAGCTACGAGCTCATATGGCACTTGTCACTAATGGGCGGTACAAGAAAGTAGGCAAGAACGACATAAAACACCCCGCCATCCAAAAATGCAGTTCAGACCTAGAAATAGGATTTCACGTTTCACTCGAATCTGGATTTTTTTGGAGCTTCTAGTAACTCCCCAGCCCCTGTCCACCGTGGTAGGATCCGGTTCGAACACTAAAATATGTCATCTAGGGCATATGAGCTCTCTATATTCCAAGTTTCATTTAAATCGCTACACTTGTATTTAAAAAAAAATGGAAAAAAGATTTGGACCTTTTTTAGGTTAGGTTTTTGCTCGCAGCCATAAAATTTGATATTGGTTTGTAATTGAATACCTTTGCCATGTTTTTTGTACGGGAAGGTATTCCAGTTCGAGGGAGCGGGTGTTTGTTAGTATTAATTTTGTGGGGTAAAGTATCTGTAGGGAAATGAAGAAATTTGTTCGAGTTTTTCTTAAATTATTTAAATTTACTGTCGTTTTCCACTGTATTCAGATGCCCTATATCAGTGTTTCCCAACCTTTTCCGTACCGCGTACCCCTAAACAAGGTTTGCAAAGGTTGCGTACCCCATTTTCAGAATGGTAAAAAGGCGATACTTATACAAAATCAATGAGATATTTGAGAATTTGAGGCTGCGTTGTAGCAATAACTTTGTCAAATCTCGGCTCAATGTCAGCAATGGCAACATTTTTACAGTCATCACTTTTTTTTATAGGAGCTTGACATCACGTTTCCACTAAATGGATTTTGAATCCAGTCATAAATTCTTCCCTGTCACTGAAAACTGATAAATAACAGGCACACGAATAGTTTTTGTTCATGCTGTCCTCGGTACTGAAAGTTTCTGCAAAACAGAATATTTTCTTCTATGTCAGAATCTCGAAAACGGACAAATACTACCATCTGAGCTTCTGTCATGTGAGACATCCCGCAAATCCGTGCTTTCATCAAGCTGCATCGCAGACCTTTTCCTCAATTTTGTTCGAATCCTGAATGACAATATAACTTGCAATGCCTTCGCTTCTTTTTGAACAATATTGTTTGAAAGAGGAATAGATTTGACAGCTGTAGGCTAGCTGTTCTGGAATCAATATTATTCCATGGATTTCACTAGGGATTGCATTCAGAGGCGTCACCCATGGGCTGGGGACACCCCTCCCCCTAACTGGTCGGCCAGTCGGTAAAAAGAAAATGGTCGGTGCGAAGCGCCGCAATTTTTCGTAAAAACAGTTATTTTTCTCGAAAAACAGTAGGTAAAAATTACCTGCCACTCCGTAAAAATATCTTGACCCCAAAAAACTGTTTGGCTAGTGATGCTTCTCCCCTGCTGTTAATATTTGGCTTCCGGCAATCAAAAATGAGTGAGGTGATATTTTGAAAATAAAGATTAAACAGATTTTGGTACCTTCGCGTACCCCTTGCAAGGGTCTCGCGTACCCCTTTGGGTACGCGTACCACCGGCTGGGAAACACTGCCCTATATGGAGGAAGGGCATCTCGAAACAGCGATAAAGTTCTGAAGTTTTATGGTTAACCTACAGATCTGGCTGCTTGAGTATTGTAAAGTTTTAAAGTTAAATACTTGAATTGAGTACAAAATTAAGAGATTTTAAGTAGATATTCCTTCAGCCGAAGCTGAGTTGGAATCATGTCTGATAATACAAAACGGATATGTCAGCTGAATTTTATTTGAGCTGTATTTCGGCCCTTGCTGGTAATGGTCCTCTTAATTTTCCGGCTGAGCTTGAAGAGGACCCTTGCCAAGAAGGGCCGAAATGTGGCTGACGTATCCGTGTTCCATTGTCAAATAAGATTTTAAATATTAGGTATGATTAGAAAATGTTTATAAGGAAAAAGTAAATAATTCAAGTATATGTAAAAGTATCTAAGACGACATTAGCTCTTTCCACTTGCCAAGTTTCATTCAATTCCGATCATCCGTCCAAAAGTTATTCATGCCACTAGATTCCGGGTTCCCCATCCCTCTACTCTACCTATGATGGTCGGATCGGGGACGACTATTCTCAAGTCCTTGAAATGCCTTCCAAGTTTCATCGCCCTATCACATCAGGAAGTGCCGAACTCGCGGGGTCACCAGAATTCCAGACTCCCCCACAGTGACCGAATCCTGTTCGGTTATGTTAACGATATATACGACCGACCAATTTGTGCTTGTTCTTCCCACCAAGTTTCATCTTGATCCCTCAGCTCTAAGAGTTTTCCAAGATTTCTAGTTCCTCCCCCCGAAGTCACCGCATCCGGTGCTGCATTGAAGTGGATTGTCTCAGATACTCAGATCTTTCCAAATATCAAGTTTCATTAAGATCCGATCACCCGTTCAAAAGTTATAAGGACCTCAAGATTCCAGATTCCCCCTCCCTCCACGATGCTCGGATCGGGGAAGTGATTATTTCCAACTCAATCTTTTAGGGTCCCTGATATGCCTGCCAACATTCATCGTCCTAGCTTACGGGGAAGTGCCCGAACTAGCAAACCGGGACCGACTGACCGAACGACGGACAGAAATTGCGATCGCTATATGACACTTGGCCGAAGGGCAAGTGCCATACAAAGCTGGAAGCACAGCACAGGTACAAGGAGCTCACACACATTTCAATCAAATATCAGAAGCTCAACAAGTGTCAAATTTTCGGAGCGCCACCCAAACTCCCTTCCCTGTCGCCAGGCGTGGTTCGAACACATAAATGACGCAACTAGGGATCTAACCTTAGTTATACTGTGCAATTTTTATCCCAATCATCCAACACGTTTGATCCTTGCGCGAGTCACACAACTTTCAGGCACCCCGTCCAACTCCACCAATCGTAGACATAGGCAGTTAGGACAGATAAATGGGACACCAAGGGCAATGTTCCTGTTGTCCATCAAATTTCACTAGAATCGGAGCACTTCCATGAAATTTTCAGCACCCCGCTCGAACTCCCCCACAGCGGTAGGGTCCCATGGTCTGTACGTTATCCAAGTTTCGTTCCACCCCGATCCCTCCTTCTGTTTGGTCCCTACACAAATCACAAAATTTCCGGGAATCCCATCCGTCCCCCAGCCACAGTACGCCATACGTAATTAGAAACACATACATTTCGCAATTAGGGCATTTTCTCCAATTGCTCATTAAGTTTCATTCAGTCGGAGCCCTTCCGCGTGATATTTCCTGTATCCACTCAAACGACCTCTAGTACAAGTTTTTCTTTTAATTCGTTCCGAGAATTAAGAAAACGTCATATCGACATATCTACACTGTCAGAACTTTGATAACAGATAATACATGTGTGACATTCACGTGTAAAATGTTATGAGAATATATCTGCTATGACCCTTTAAGTGTTATGTTTCGAAACTATGCGTCTGTTATGACCCTTTTGGGTGTTGTTCTTTGTGAAAATGTAGCATTAGAAAGGTCATAATAGACATGTTCTCGTAGCATTTAACAAAAGGAAGCGCAGATATGCGTTATCTGTTATCAAACTTCTGACAATGAAGGGCCCATGACTTCTGTAACGTGCTTCATACCAATCCTGTTGGATCCCTAGGGTGCGTCTAGGACCCTATTGGGTCCCTAGACGCACCCAATGTCCACCGCCACCACAACTTCCAGTGGTCGGTCTACTCTAGGACATCTCTACCTACCAACCATCAACTCTAATCGGATAACCCGTTAGCAAATTCTCTATATGACTAAGTCCAAAACACGCCAGCGATCCTCAGGAAGAAGGAGTAAGCGTGTCCGTACGACTCAAACTCAACGACTACAAATCCTGTGTCAATCAATCACCGCGATCCTTGGCATCAGCTGTGACACCACTTCTGCCTTTCTTCCGCTAGATAACCGGAGAGGCCGGAGGTTTGGATCGGCAAGGAGAGATAGTCATCAAGAGTATTACACTGTAAAAAAAAAAATCTTGCAGTATTTGCTACTGGGATTAATCTGACCTTCATTGAGATAAGATTACCCCTAATTCGGATTAATCTTATCCCAGTAGAGATTAGATTAATCCCAGTAGCAAATACTGTATCCTTATTCGGAGAAACTTTTTACAGTGTACATGTGCCTCAAGAGCCCGGATTCAACCTCCCTACAGCCACCTCCCAATCGCGCGCGATCGTGTCCAGGAAAGGTAAGTGTCTTACAGAATTCGGTCGGGTTATTAGTAGCGTGTTTGAAATATACCATGGTATCTGTTACCACGGTAACTGGATCTACAATTAGTCTTTTTTGTAGTTACCGTGGTATCTGATATACGGTTGCTCTGCAAAGACGACCATTGCCAAAATTGCGCTTTTCGAAGTCATACCAAAAGAACAAGAGCTAAGAGCTCATACGTCACTTGTTACGAGTAGGCGGTACAAGAAAGTAGATGAGAACGTCACAAAATACACCCGCCATCCAAAAATGCGGTTTGGAAATAGAAATAGGATATTTAGTTTCACTCAAATTCTGAGCAGTTCCGGCATCGTCTCGAATTATCTGTGGCAAATGCACATCACTGTTAAAACTTCCAAGTTTCAGCCCAATAAAGCCATTCGTTTGATCACTAGACGTGCCAAACGATTTCCGGTATTCCCTCCATCTTCCCCTACCGTGGTCGAATCTGGTTTGGACTAAAAAATGGATCATCTAAAGTATCTTCTTTTATATCATATATTCAATCCATTTTTGGAAAATTCCAACTCCCCCCACTGTGGCCGAAGAGGACTTGGAAACATAAACGTCGTATCTCTTAATCCCCTCCATCAAGATTTACTGAAATCGGAGTATAGCCTATCTGCAAATTTCCGGTCCCCCCCCCCCCTCACACCTTGGCCGAATCCGGCCCGGACGCCAAATAATAAATCTAGGCCGCATAAACTCGGCACTGTCGAACTTGAATCTCATTCGCTCCATCCGTTTGGTTTTTGTGCATGTCAAAAGCCCCCCCCCCCCCCCCCCAACCGTGGTCGCATGTAGTTCGAACGCATGTTTTACATGTCTAGGTCATCGATTCTTATCACATGAATCAGACCACTCGTTCGCAATTTGCAGAAGTCAATTTCCAAATTTTCCTTCCCACGCTCACCCAAAAATGCTCGGATCTAGGAACGGAATTTCAGGGGTATGTTGAGTCAGGTTCTTAAGTCAATGAAGTCGGGTCAATAATATGCCTGCAAGGTTTCGTTGTCTTGGTATATTTGGAACTATTCTAACTCGCGACTACCGGAATTCCAGGAAACCCCCGCCAACTCCCCCCACAGAGCCCTGAAACCATCTGTATCTAGGACTAAAGCTTGTTCTCTCCATTAAGTTCCGTCACAATCCCTCTGCTTTAAGGTTTTCTTGAGATGGCCGGTGCCCCCTCCCCCTACAGGTATCGGCCCGACCCGGACTTGACACTGAATATCTGAGGCGATAGCTATTTCCACCTGACAAGTTTCATTCAAATCCGATCATCCGTTCAAAAGTTATCCAAGCCACTAGATTCCGGACTTCCCATCCATCAACTCCCCCCACGATGGTTGGATCGGAGAAAGGACTATTCTCAAGTCAATCTGTGAATCCCTGACATACCTGCCAAGTTTTATCGTCCTAGCACATCAGGAAGTATGCCGAACTCGCCGGATCGCTAGAAATTCAGACCCAGCAGTGCCCGGATCCGGTCCGGTTATTGGAATGACGTACCTAGGACTTGTGCTTGTCTTCCAACCAAGTTTCATCCCGATCCCTCCACTCTAAGCGTTTCTCAAGATTTCCGGTTCTCTCCTTCAGTTCCCGCCAGTGTCATCAGATCCGATACAGATTTGTAGCAGGAAGTCTGGGATAGGAGGCCATCCTAAATATCAACTTTCATCAAGATCCGATCACCCGTTCGCAAGTTAAAAATAGCTCAATTTTACGGCTTCTCCCTCCCTCCACTCCCCCCCAGATGGTCGGATCGGGGAAGTGACTATATTCTATTTATTCTGGTGGGGTCCCTGACATGCCTGCCAATTTTCATCTTCAGATTTTCAGGTTTGATTCCTTCCCCGCAGTTGATCTAGAGGATTGACAGCCTGACGAGGACCCTTGCCAAGAAGGGCCGAAATATCGCTGATGAAAAATCATAGCTGACGTATCCGTTGTAAACATTGTTTGAATACATGTTTCAAAGTCAGCTTGGGCTCAAAGAATATTTATCACTAGAAATTCGGACCCCCCCCCCCCCCCAACTCCCCCAACGCGAGCGGATCCGTTTCGGTTATGTCTGTCACGTATCTAGGACTTGTGCTTGTTCTTTCCACCAAGTTTCATCCGTTTTCAAAGATTTCCGGTTTCTCCCTCCAATTCCCCCCAATGTCACCGGATCCGGTCTGGATTTAAAATGAAAGGTCCAAGACACAAGGTCATTCCATTTATCAAGTTTCATTAAGATACGATCACCTGTTCGTAAGCTAAAAATATCCCTTTTTCCCAATTTTTTCGGATTCCCCCTCCCTCAGCTCCCTTCCAGATGGTCGGATCGGGAAGCGACTATTTCTAAATTAAACTGGTCCAGTCCCTGATATGCCTGCCAAGTTTCATCGTCCTAGCTTATCCGGAAGTGCCCGAACTAGCAAAACCGGGACCGACAGACGGACTGAAATTACAATCGCTATATGGCACTTGGCCGACGGGAAAGTGCCATAAAACAGATATTCAGTCACATCACTAAGTGCCAAACTTCTTTCCACCAATTTGACAGAAATGATGAAAGGGAGATGACTTTTTCAGATACCACGGCCGGACCGTGCTATCTGAATATCAGATACCACGATACCTGGCCAGATATCATTCATTCATTCATTCATTTATTTATTTCCCTCAAAGAATATATAATGAGGAGTACTAGAATAAATTTAAAAAACACTGATACAAATAACTTTCATAACAATAAATAACAATTGACGTACATTAAACAAAGCACTGTACTTACTTAACTATTGGCTTTTTAGCGAAAAACGGAAACAGATTCTTCAGAATCAGAATATTATTAGCTTTAGCTACAAAATTATCAAATTTCTGCTGAATTGCCAGGGCAGGATCTTTAACTGAAAGTGAATTAATTAGAGGTGTATTTCTAGCAAATAAAGGGTAGCCAAGCAAAAATTTACAGTATTTAAAATAGCACACACGGACACTAGCAATCATACCACGATTAAAACCATTCACCACCACCGCTGGAAAAATGACTATTGGTAAAACAGTTGACTGGTATATACGGGCAAGAATATCACGTCTAAGCTTACCCCTCAGATGGATTAAAGCTCCAAACGTCTTACGGATTTTTAATTCAATATTTCTTACTACAGTTGATTGAAAATTACGTTTCACTGAACAATAGGGGATTCCAAGGTAAGTCACAACATCAAGGGGTTGGAAAAGGTTCCCACCACCACAGTTTAAGGACGAAATACCATGCGGATCATTAATAACAAAATATTGGCACTTAGAAGGACTAACGCAAAGGCCGCAAAAACGTCTTTTGGGTATCCGATACCACGATAACTGCAAAAACCACTTTAGACCGTGGTATCAGATACCATGGTATCTACAAAAACGCAACTACTGATATGCACGCCAAGATTAAGCGTCATCGCTTATGTGGAAGCGTCTGACCTAGGAAGAACTGGACAGAGGGACATAGCAACAGGCTATCATAAACAACTTTATTCCAGAAAGAATTCACTATACCAGTGTAGTAGCGTCTTGCGAAAGAGGGAGGAAGCTCTCTTGCAGGGGTGGCCCGAAGGGAGGGGGGGGGGGGTGATTCACACTGCCGTTTGCTAAATCGTATCAGTCGTTTATTTTGGCCTCGCCGAGGTCACGGGCATTAATTGTGTTGCGAGAGCAACACTTTGGTTTTGTCCTCTTTTTTTTTGTTTCCTATGCCGCCGATTTCATTTTATTCCTGGTAACTGGTAAGGGTCTATCCTGTGCGGTTTTTACGGAAAGTGTGGACCTTAGGCCGGATTGATGAATATGACATTACATTTTGGAAAGCTCCGTAGAACTCTTGCCTGGGATGGTTTTTGCTTGTCCTCGAGCCAGAGCCTACGGTGTGCGAAGTGAAGTGGAGTTATATAGCCTATGTCAGAGACGACTATCTAAAGTTGTGCAGCCAACCTTTCATTTCATCAAACCATGTCTCTGCTTTCGAGTGGAAAGCTCCGTTCTAGCACGCAAGCAGGCAGGCACCAGCTTAAAATTGAAGATGGACTACAATCTATAAGTGTTAAATATATGCGGCAGTTACGCGGCCCCACAGCCAACATATCTTCTTTGAGTGATAAATAGAAAAATCTAAAGACACAAAAAATTGGCTTTTTCACACGGGTCCGAAAGTGCTGCCATCTATTGGTTCTATCCATGTCTGTTCGCGATTTCAGCTGAGTTTATCATTCGTTTTTTTTGCACGTGGGTTTGTGGTAGAGAAATGGTATCAGACGTGCCTCTTAAACTTCAAAAGTTCTCTTATTGCTAAAGAAACAAGAGCTTATCCTTTGCTCCTTTCTAAGTGGTGAGGTTAGAAAGTTTGCCTACTGCAAAAAAGTCAACTTTTGAACTAAGACAGGTAGAATTTGTTTTTCGACGGCAATCGATAGCCGTTCAAGAGCTGATCAAAGTATATGTCATCCATTTTTTGGTACAAAAATCCATTCATAAGATACACCAGTTTGAAAATTTCAAGGGGTTGAGAACTTCAGTAGTAAGGTAAAAACTGAAACCAAAGATAGGCGATACCAGTTGTGAGAAATGTAGGGGACTTGTAAGCAACAGGCGACTGTTAGCTCATAATCATCTTCGGAAATGAGGGGTTTGCAGCTTTTGCTAGTTGGTGTACCTGTTATTTGTTTCCGATGTATTCGATGGTAAGAACAACTTGATTCCCAATCGTAAGATATGCAAGGGACTTGTAAGTAATAATCGGCTGTTATGCTGAAATCATCTTCAGCAATGAGGAGTTTTCAACTTTTGCTAGCTGGTGTACCCATTATTTGTTTTCGGTGAACTTTTGATGTCTATCACGGGAGAGGGACTTGGAAGTAGGAATCGGTTCATGAGGGGCTAGAGATTTTTGCAAATGGGTGCACTCTGTATTTGATTTTTATGGCACTTGAGCTTACTCAAGTGCCATATAGCGATCGTAATGTCTGTCTGTCTGTCAGCATTTTGCTAGTTTGGGCACTTCCACATGACCTAGGACGATAAGCCTTGGCACGCAGATCAGGGACCCAACCGGATTAACCTGGAAATAATCACTTCCCCGATCTGACCATCAGTGGGGAAGTGGCAACATAGTGAATCCGGAAATTAGTAACATTCATAACTTTGGAACGGATAATCGGGCGTGCATTAAACTTGACAGGTATCAAGAACAAATGTCTTGAATGTTCATTGTCAAATTCGGATCGGATCCGGTAACTGGGGGGGGGGGGGGGGCTGGAGGAGGACACGCGAAATGCTTTTCTAGTTTTCGTCAAACCCCTACCCTTTTCTTCGCACTAGTATAGCTCTGCGCATGGATGAGTCATTTTTTCATCACGCTAGTATAGCTCTACTCGTTGATTCTTTGCTTAAATTCGTTTGGAGAGAGATAGATCAACCGATGGTCGAAGGGTTTGGCAAAATTTCTTTGTTGAACCTTAATAGGGGATGATATAGCGGATAATCGGGCGTGCATTAAACTTGACAGGTCTCAAGAACAAATGTCTTGGATGTTCATTGACAAATTCGGATCGGATCCGGTAACTGGGGAGGGGGGCTGGAGGGGGACACCCGAAATGCTTTTCCTAGTTTTCGTCGAACCCCTACCCCTTTCTCCGCACTAGTATAGCTCTGCGCATGGATGAGTCATTCTTTCATCACACTAGTATAGCTCTGCTCGTGGATTATTTGCAAGAATTCGTTCGGAGAGAGATAGATCAACCGAAGGTCGAAGGGGTTGGCAAAATATGTTGTTGGACCTTGGTAGGGGTTGATATAGATTAGGGGGTGCTAGGATGATGAAACTTGGCAGGCGTATCACGGACCCGACCAAACCAACCTGGAGATAATCAGTTTCCGGATCCGGCCATCTTGGGGGAGTGGAGGGTGGGGGAATCCGGAAAAGTGAGTGGTGTGTAACTTTCGAACGGGTGATCGGATAGAAATGAAACTTAATTCCTGAATAAATGACATATCTCTGATGTTCCATTTGAAGTCCGAACTGGATTCGACAGCTATGGAGGAGTTGGGGGGGGGGGGGGGGAAATCCCGAGAAACGATTAGAATGGAGGGATCGGAGCGAAACTTGCTGGGAATAACCGGCACCTGCTCCAGATAAATCGTTTACACATTTGGACTGGATCGGTACACTTGGATTGGAAGGGGTCGAGGCTGGGTGGAGGGGTGTTTCCCGGAATTCCAGTGATGGCGGTTCTGGCGATTTTCACGACGAAACTTGGGAGGCGTACCAGGGACCCTATCAAACTGGGGGGGGGGGGGGGCTAGAGGAAGGGGGAATCCGGAATATTGAGTAATGCTTAACTTTGGAACGAGTGATCGGATTTGAGTGTAATTTTGTAATTACAACCATCACGGATAGTTGCGAAAAACAGTTGGGTTGAAGTATTCCCTAACTTTAAATTAATAAGTGATTATCGAAATTGATAACTGTACGATATCATTCAAAACGTCTACATTTGAGGTAACAACTTATTATTTTTGGTCAAAATGTATATCACTATCTCGGGTAGTATGTTTCATTATCTATCCTATTAAAAGTCTTTTTTTTTCACCACTATCAACCTGCCAGCCATAGATATTACATGAAAGTTTTTGCGTGAGAAAAAATACGTAAATCTTACTTCCCACTTCTCCAGAGACGGATGTTCTACCTGACTTTCTAAAAAAAAAAGCAACTCAAGTCTCGTCGCGAACCAGAGTCTTTTTCTATCTGTAAAATCTTGTCGGGCGAAGACCAAAAGTTTGTTACGTCAGTAAATCCGGATATTTTTTTAAATGCACTGGCAAACCTGTTTTACTCGTTTTGTTTCTGAGGAAGTATCTTTTTAACATGAAAATTATTTTTTTTCCTATTAGTTCGGAACAAATCTACTTTGTTTTCGATGGGCACTATTTTGTCACTTTTTTCGATGGAAACGAGTTGCGATTTTATTGCTATTCTTTACTTTTCATTGAGATCGCAAAAAGACGCTCTGCTCCATGGCATTTACGTTCGTAAATCCGGATTTTTTTTTTTTTAACTGCACTGGCAAACCTGTTTTTCTCGTTTTGTTTCTGACGAAGCGTGTCTTTAACGTGAAAATTACTTTTGTTGCTATTAATTCGGAACAAATCTACTTTGTGTCTACTTTATTTTCTATGGCCACTATTTTGACACTTTTTTCGACGGACAGATTTGTAATTTCATAGCTATCCTTTCCTTTTCAATGGGATCGCAAAAAGACGCTCTGCTCCACGGCGTTTCACAAAACACACAAAACATACAAAACAAGACAAAAGGTTCGATGGGATTCCAAAACTGTAATGTCTGATCCAGAGAATTGGGTCTTGTAGGTATCCGATCTTCGCCTGACTCCTTCAACGTTTTTTACAAATAAAATTTTGAAACAGATTAAAGCCAACGGTAATCATCTGAGAATACCAAGTTCAAATATGGATTCATCATCTGCGTTTCCCACTATAGCCTACGTGATTTCTACTTTGAAGAAATCGATCAAAACTTCCTGCCTTCCTTCTGCCAGATTTCCGATTTCGGCCAGATTCCGGGAGAACTACTTGTCTGGCAAAATTGGAAGCTCAAATACAAATTCAGAATATGTCTCTAATCCCTACACTGAACCTCTAATCAACTTCAGGTAAAAATTTTACTTTTAACAAATTTTCCTGTTTCAGTCCGATTCCGGGCTAACTGTACGTCCGGTGAGAAAATACTTGTCATATAAGATCAGCCTGTCTTATACCTGTAAACTGAACATCTAACGAAATTCAAATGAAACTTTTACTTTTAACATATTTTCCAGTTTAGGCCGGATTACGAGCGAATTATCTTCTAAATTTCCTTCCTACCCCTAAATCTAACTTCTAACACCCTTCAGATTAAACTTTTTTTTTTCAACAATTTTCCGGTTTTCGCCGGATTTCGGGTGAACTACTTGTCCGGCGAGAATATAATTTTCATAACCGGATTCAGCATGTCTCCTTAACCCTAATTCTCATAAGCTTTTGAAAAATATTTTGTTCGCCCCTCCCCCACCCTAGGTTAAATATACAGCTATGGGGCCCATCTACGAACTTGACCTTTACTTCGAGCCAAAGGATCCTCACACCAAGTTTGGACAAAATATCTAATGGCTTCGAGAGTTATCGTGCTAACAGACAGACGGACGGAAAACTTTACCAAGTCATAGGTATCTCGCCAGTTACGTTTTGGGATCCCAAAAAGAGATATCTTATCACCACTTTCCTACTCCCGAGCTTAGTGAACGAACTTTCCGAGCTTAGCGTCCGAATTCTCCGAGCTTAAAGTCCGTAACACATGGAAATGCAGGCTTTTGCTGAAATTCCAAATCTCCACATCTGGATGAATTTTGGGTTGTCGTGCAAGCAGCGCACATTCTGAACGTTATTACTTGAGCTCTGGGTGAAAAAATTAAAAATCTCTAAGATGATTCCAAATCTCCGCATCTGGATAAATTTTGGGTTGTCGTGCAAGCAGCGCACATTCTGAACGTTATTACTTGAGCCCTGGGTGAAAAAAAATACAAAATCCCTAAGATGACTCAAAATAATTCAGCGTAGGCTACTTAAATATCAGATGTAAAATAAGCTGCCTTTTCAGTTAGGCTCTAAAGTTTTACTACATGCTTGTTGTGTCGTCCTGGATGAAAATCTTTTCACCTTTCCAAGCTTCGGTCCCGTTTCTTCTGCCATTGCTCTGACGGTTAAATTAAAACTTCAAATTCAAATTCGTTTATTTCCATGATATCTTTTAACAGAAATAGTGGTGGATCGTCATACATGGTCGACATAGCCATAAATAATCACATATATGTTACAATTTTAAAACACAACTGAAGCAAACAACAAGGAACCAACAAAATAGCTAAATACGAGCCAGGACATGCTCACTTAGGCCTAATAACATTTCAAAGATTATCCTGTCATCTGTTACTAGGCAAGCCTACGACCGTCCCCTGTAGAGCCACTTTCCCGTTTGCCGTTTCATTTAACGACTAAACGCCGGAAGGCGCAAATGTTACTGGCGGCAAAGGAGGGACGTAAGGAAACTAGTTTAGATAAGGGCGATCAGAAGTTTCCATAGCTATTACTCTGTACGATGCCCGCTGTTCTGTAGATAGAGTAAGGTCAGAAATAGCACATAAAGTAGGCTGAGCAACTGCACGACTGCCACACTATGTGTTAACAACCAGTGCAAAACGCTGGAAGGAACTAATTTGTCATTAATTCAACCAAATAGCCTACATCGGATGAATCAGGTAGGCTTACAGGTGGTTTTATAAAAGAGTTCTGATATAATTCTAGCGCTTTTGCCCATTTGCTATGGATTATCATCAAATAGGTCATCGAGGGCATATGATGTTCCAAGTTTCCTTCCGATTTCTCCACTCGTTGACCCCTAGGCGAGCCACCTCTCCTCCAACTCCCCCAACAGTGACCGAATCTGGTTCGTACACATGATCGAATCATCCAAGGTACCTTCTCTTACCACCCATCAAGTTTTATTCAAAATTTTAGCATTTCCATGAAGTTTCTGGTAACCCTTCTCACTCCCCCACCGAGGCGAAATCGGACCAGGGCCCAAAAATCGACGCTCTAGGACCTATTATCTCTGTATCTTCGAGGTTTCATCCCAATCGCTCCATTCGTTTAATAACCAGGAAAGCCACCAATTTTTCCGGAATCTCCCTCCAACTCCCCCTATCACGTGGTCAAATTTGGTTCAGGCAAATAAACCATAGCTGCTACTCTAGAGCATCTTCAACACCCGACAAGATTCACTCTAATCTAAGCATATCTGCGAAATTTATGGTACTATCCTTTAGCTCCTCCATTGAGGCCAGACCCGTCCATGACCCCAAAATGGACCATCTGAAGCATAAGATCGTTATACTTTCCAAGCTTTATCTCATTCGCTCTACTCGTTTGGTCCCTATGCTTGCCACACATCTTCCATGCTCGGATTCGGTTCGGACACATAAAATGATCATTTAGGGTATCTCCTCATACCACCCATTTCCCCCTTGCCCCCTCCACACGATGGTGGACCCCCAAAGTTTTTTTTTTCTAATCATTCAAGTCGTTTGAGCTGTATGCGAGTAACACAGCTTCCGGTCCCATCCTGCATCCCCCCCCCCCTACGAGGCCGAATCCAGTTCGGAGACATAATTCGACCATCTAGGGCATCTTCTGTTACCACTCCGGATCACGGCATGCTAACTTACGCACGAAGAAAAGTTCCAGATCCCCCCCCCCCGCCCCGCCGATGGCTAAATCTGTTTTCCGAGCAGTCCGAAACACGCCTGTGATCCAAGGGAAGAACAAGAACCGTCAAAAAGAATCCTTAAAATTGACTCAAAACCCTATGTGAACCAATCAAGAACGGTTGTTGTCGTGACGTTTCTGGCTCTTCGCTAGGCCCACAGCGATTCTTCATCGGCAGGAAGACTTGTCATCAAGCGTATTCTTCGGTACACCGTTTACAGCCGAATTTGAAACGCAGACATTGCTAGTATTAAACACCGCGAAATCTGTTATACTAGTTTTCGGTAAAAATGAGGAATGCAATGAAAGATTTTATTTTAAAGGGATAGAACTTAAAATAGTGAAAGAGTTTGTATATCTAGGTTGTAAGTTTTCGGCTACGGGGAAGTGGGGTGCACAGCTGGATAGTATAGCGGCGAAAGGCCAGAAAGCTTCATGGATGGTAATGAAAAGTATGATAAATTGTTTAGGCCCAGGAGAGATGAAAACTCAAAAAGTAATATTCAATACAAAAATAAGTCCAATATTATCATATGCAGCGGAAGTGTGGGGATATGAAAAGGGGGAGAAAATTGAGCGCGTGCAGCTAAGTCATTATAAAAGGTTGATAGGGTTAAGTGGAAAGTTTAACGGATTAGTACTAAGAGGTGACCTAGGTATTCATTCATTAAGAGGTAAGAGAATTATAAAAATGGTGAAGTACTGGGAACGGATATCAAGTTTGCCAGATAATAGACTCGTGAAGGCTGCGCAGCTTGAGGACCTTAATGATAACAGGAAAGATGCTTGGCAGAGTAAGGTAAGGGCTGTATTGAACAATTGCGGGCTATCAGGTCTGTGGAATGCTGGATTAGGGGAAGGTAAGGTGGTCGGGACAGTAGCTACACAAGTGCAATGGATTCTTGAGTGTCAAGAAATCCAAAAGTGGACGTGTGAGGTCTCAGCGTCGCTGTCTCTCAAGTCGTATTCACAGTGGAAGAGAGTGTGGGGTGAAGAAGTGTATTTTAAAGCGGGCCTTAAGAGAGAAGAGCTAAAATCTTATATGGGTTTAAGGGGAAATTTTCTGCCGTTGGGATCAAGAAGGAAATACCTGGGGAGGGAGCGTGCGGTAGATGGTCTTTACTCGTGCCCTATGTGTGGGGAGCCGGAAGAGAGTGTGGACCACTTCATGTCATATTGCCAGGAACTCAATGATTTAAGGTTGGAGCAGCTCCAGAGACAGACAGGCGATGAGGAGTGGCTGAATGGTCTGATGGAGGGTCGATCATTTACTACTATTAAAAACCTGGCAGTGTTTGTTCAGGTGGGGCTGAGACACAGGTCTTTGTTCTTTTAAAGTGTTTAACTGTGTAGTTAGTTTTCTTTGTTTTGTATTCAGAAAGTGTGTTGAATCTGTAGTTAGTATTTGATTTGCATAATATTTTTGTACCATGGCCCGTTGGGCTTTCCATGTACAATACATACATACATACATTGTGTATAACGGCGACGCATCTACTCTCACATCCACTACCTTTAGGATCAGAAAAGTTTTAAATAATTAAGACCCTTTTTTCCACCCATCTAACAACACTAACTATTAGTTACTAATTCCGTCCCAACCTCATGAAAAGTTACTACGCTGACCATTCCAACCTTCTCGAAATGGTAACTAATAGTAACTATTTGCTTACCATGCTCGGTAGCGTAGTAAGCGTGGTAACTAAGAATATCTGTAACCTGATTGGCTGGTATATTACCCCGTGGGGTGATATTTTACCGAAGATTTAAAAGTGCGTTCCAGCCTTGACAGCTAGAAGCCGAAATTCGTGACTTCTTGTGTAGTAACTACGGTAAGTACTACGTAGGCTGGAACACGCTCGAAGCGGCAGGTCTAGTTATTTTATGTCCAACTTTGCGTTTAAAAAAGCGTTTAAAGTTTAACTGAAAGCCTAGCTTTTTTTCTGGATCTTGTATTTGGATACAGGCTGCGTTCCGGAACTTAACACTAGTTAACAAATTGTTAATAGTTGTTACATTTTGCGTTCCATGTTTCTGATTTCGAAATTTACTCCGCCCACCTACAATTTCCGTTCCAGATTTTAACGATTGTTAACTATTTTGTAACAATGGTCGGTGAGCATCATTACAAAATAGTTAGCAATTGTAGAACTGGGAAAAGTTAACGATCGTCAAAGCTGCAGTTACCTCCGCCCGAAGTAAAGTTAACGATTGTTAACAATTGTTAAGTTTGCGGAACGCGACCACAGTAACTTGTTTCGACCCTGGTACGAGATTTTTATTTTTTTTACAAAAGTGTTCCATGGAGAATATGGACGTCGTCCGACAAAAATTTCCGACAATTTCGTCTGAAAAATCGCGAACAATCCAAACAATAAAAGACACTGTCATATGACTAATAATACTTAAGCCAATTGGCCGTACAAAATACATGATGCTTACAATACACTTTAGATCACTCAATACTTATCTTTATTTAACGAATATACTCTTTAAAAATTGGCATATTTTAAGTATCTTAGCTTTATTTTTTGTTTCAAGAACATCGGGGAACTTGATAGTATACCCATTAAGGAAATGTCTTCTGGGGTCTGAGAGTTGCTCGCATTCAACCAGAAAATGGCCTTCTTCCTCCGTATTAAAGCACAGGGGGCATTGTCGCTTACTATTTTGAATCTTATTATCCCTTCTTATCAGCTTATTATCTTATTATGCCCGGCTGCCAAATAAGTTCAGAAGAGTCCCAGAACCAACAACCCAACTAGTTTGTTTATTGACAGCCGGCAATTTGATGCTGCTGTTGATCTCAAACATTTTAAGCAACATATAACACGACTACCATAAGTCTGAAAGACCTTTCACACAAAAAAGTAATTGTTATTCGGGAACAGCGGAGAAATGAACTGACGCACTTCCATCGGGTTTTCAAGGGTTAATTGAATATGTAAATTTTCCATTTTCAGCCCTATTCGGTGAACTTTTAACGATCGTACAAAGCTGAAACTATAGACTGGTCTACGAAATTCTGCCTTTTAAAGAATCGATTTCTCATTACTCGAAAAGTGGTTATTTGCAAAAGCACGCAATTATCCCTCACAAGGTTCCCGATTTTATTTGGTCATTGACGAAAGAGCCGGTAACTTTTAATTGGCTCTTTTAAGAAGTTCGCTTTCGCTTCCCAGGCTTGAAGTTCGAAAGTGAAAGCACTTTTATTTCCCGAACTTGGTTGATAAAACCCGGTTCAGTTGCCGAGTCGCTAGCAAAGAAAGTTCAGCAATGAACGTTTATTCGGTATGAGATAAGAGTTAAGTTCCAACGACACATAAGCGTGTTCCTGGTTAACAGCCATTTCCTCGAGTTTCTTATTTGCGCATTTTTGTAGCCTACAGGCTTTCCCACGTCTTGTTCATTGTCGACCTCCAATTAGCTCGATGTTTGACTGAAGCAGTGAGTTCTAGCGGACTCAACCGTATTATACGGTTGATTCTGGAAGGAATCCGGAACTTCACGTTGGTATTGCTTACTGATGATCCAAGAAATTTAAGAATTTGAGAGTCAATACATCTGACAAACTTAAAAGACATTTCGGCGATAAAAAAAATTGCAGAACAAAAGATTTACATGCAATGAGCTCAGGGGTGATACCCTCTGCAACTAATCACAAGAGGTAATTCCCTGCCAGCTCTGTCAATGTTTGGGAGCGTTATCTGTTTACTAAAAATATGCTGGAAAGAAAAAATTAGAGGTAGACGAGACAGCCGATCAGGGAACAGACTGAAGAGTTGGGTTAAAGCAGAGAAAGGTTACGTGGGCATCTTCGACAATTCTGGCCAACTCTTAATTCCAATCCAGTTTCAAACCAAGCTATCTGAATCAATCGTGCAGCGCAGTTTGCCTGGCAAATTCAAAACATCGGGAAATACTTAAAGGACCCCGTCGTACCTATGATCTCAATGCAACCTACTTACGAAATTGTACAAATTCCTTTTCAAACCCGGAGACCCAAATTTAATATATTAGATTCTGAAACAGCTAACGGCAAATCAATACTTTTTGCACTTGCCACGATTTACTATTTTCCGTGCGCGTTACGCTTCTTACGAGTGTTCGCCTATCATGCTCTCTATGCGTAAAACCGGTTATCTCAATTTTGCCGAGATTTTGCTTTAAGTTCATGGGCCTAGGAAAAGGCTTAAAAACGCAGTGCCTAGTTTTACAGTACTCAAATAGTTTTGGATACTGGAGCATAACCAGTAAATAGAGCAAGGTGTGCTTTGAAAGTCAATCAATGCCAAAAAGCCAATCAAAATAAATCAGCAGTATTCCTTGAGGATCCATTTTCAACCATTGTGCCGCATCACTTCGGGGTGGGGTGGACGGCTATAAGGCCCATATCCTATTTTTGGGATCCCAAAACGTAAGTGGAGGGATACCTATGACATCGCAAAAGTTGTCCGTCCGTCCGTCTGTGCGCACTGTAACTCTCGAAGGGAATGAGATATTCTGATGAAACTTGGTGTGAGGATTCTTTGGGTCAAGAGTAAGGTCAAGTTCGTAGATGGGCTATTTAGCCCTACATTTAAGGGTGGGGGAGAGGTTTTAGATTAAGGGGCAAATTAAATATTTTTAAACAGATAATGTGATAGTAGATTATGAGGTAAGAAGACATGTTGAACACGATGGTGAAAATCGTTTTGTCATCGGAAAAGTAGTTTGCCCGGAATCCGACCGAAACCGGAAAGTTTGTTAAAAGTAAAAGTTTTATTTGAAGTTGATTAGATGTTCGATTTAAGGGTAAGAAAACATGCTAAACACGATGGTGAAAACCGTTTTATAGCCGGACAAGTAGTTAGCCCAGAATCCGGCCAAAACCGGAAAGTCTGTTAAAAGTAAAATTCTTATTTGAAGTTGATTAGATGTTCGATTTAAGGGTAGGAAGCCATGCTGAACACAATGGTGAAAACTATTTTTCGCCGAACAAGTAGTTCGCCCGGAATCCGGCCAAAACCGGAAAGTTTGTTAAAAGTAAAAGTTTTATTTGGAGTTGATCAGATGTTCGATTTAGGGGTAGGAAGCCATGCTGAACACAATGATGAAAACAAATTTCTCGCCGAACAAGTAGTTCGCCCGGAATCCGGCCAAAACCGGAAAGTTTGTTAAAAATAAAAGTTTTATTTGGAGTTGATTAGATGTTCGATTTAAGGGTAAGAAGACATGCTGAACACTTATGTGAGAAAAATTTTCTACCCAGATAGGTAGTTCGCCCGGAATCCGGCCAAAACCGAAAATTGTTAAAAGTTAGAGTTTTGTTTGTAATTGATTAGATATTCGATTTAGGGGAAAAGAGACGGTGAATCCGTGCATGACAATCATTTTTTACCCGAACATATAGTTCGACGGAAATCCGGCTGGATCCGGAAAATTTGTTATAAGTTGAATTTTTATTTGAAGTTGATTAGATGTTCAATATTGGGGAAAGAAGATACGCTGAGTTCGTTTTTGAGCTTTCTTTTCTCGCCGGAAAAGTAGTTCCGGAATTCGGCCGAAACCGGGAAATTGGCAGAAGTGGCAGGAAGTTTGACGACAGAGATGGCTTATAGGGGTAAACACTCATGCTGAATACCTGAACTTGTTTTCTCAGATGATTAACCTGTTTTTGAATTTTAATAGTAAAAATGTTCAAGGAGTCTGGCGAAGACTGGATCTGGCGAAGACAAGACCCAATTGTCTGGATCAAATATGGAATTTTTGGGATCCCATCGAAACCTTTGGTCTTGTTTTAAAGGATACTCATAGACATTCATATCAGCTCCAAAGGGTCCAGTGAAGACGAGAGCACTAAAAACTGTAGGACAAGTAATAAAAAGGCCGATTCTGGCGTGTTCACGGATTCGCTTTCCGCAGAGGAACGTCAACATCTTCCGGCCATAAAACGTTCCAAGCTCACTTTCCACTTCGGTCGTGGATTCGTTTTCTGGAACGATCCGCTTCGCTATTTAAAAACTAGCTGAGCGCCAGAGGAGCTCTGGATAGCGAAGCGAGTTTTCGCCGAGGTCGCCAAAACAGCGGCGCATAAACTAAATTTTCCAGAAGGGTGGAATCGACTTCATTGTTCAACTGGATTACGAAGAGGGAGAAAGGGTCCACAATGACACAGCAATGCCTACACTCTGTGCAGAGGCGAAACTAGCCCATTTTCGTGGGGGGGGGGGGGGGGGCGTTTCCCGTGAATGCATCTTACAACCGTTGTAATAATAAGCTGTAACATATGGTTTTCTAGTGAAACTAATGAATTCACCATTCATTTCCTGGCACCAATGGTTATCACATAGAACCAGGAACATACTATAAGAAAAGTGGTGACAGACACTGCAACAGATTACTTTTCTGCTTGAATATTTATGCGGCTGTCTTTTTCGCTTGTAAACTAAGCGGTTTTTGGGGGGTCCAAAACCTATGAATTCGTAAAGTTTGTCTGTCCGTCTGTTACCACGATAGCTCTCAAAGGGATTGAGATATTTTGTTGAAATCTGGCACGAGGATGCGTTGCATCAACGTACAGGTGAAGTGAACGGGCAATCCAGTTTTATGGAAACTTGATGGCTGATGGGAGCAGATGCGCTAAATTTGCTGCTTCTGTGTCCGAACGAAATCCGACAACTGAGTGGAAGGTAGGGGTCAGAGTAACTTTGTGATACGCTTCAAAAACCAAACGGTTGCATGGGCGTTACAAAGTGCTATTGTAATACGAGTAGGGGCCGAACGGATACAGTGGATAACACTTGAAAGGTACAAAACTCATGGGACCTAGATAAGTAATTTGAGGCCCAACAGGATCTGACGCCCGTTGGCTGAAGGTGGGGCTGAGGGGTACTGGACCGGTACGCCCATTGGAAATTTTTTGTAAATGCTCCGTTCGAGTGACGCAGATGCCAAATATGTGCCATTTATGCGTCCGAACCTCTTCTTGCCATTATGGTAGTGATGTGGGGGGATTAGAGATGGGTCCTGGACATTTTCTTAAATGCTTAGGGGCCAAATCGGTTGAACGGTTGGGATAAACTTTGCAATACTGCGCACATGTAACCTAATTGTGTTATTCAGATATCATTGAGTGATCCAACGTCGATGGGCCGAGTTGGTGGGAGTATCACTGACGGGAATTTGAAACTCACAAGTCACTGAATAAAGTGGACTATTTCTCGGATTGGTAAACATCCAGATCAACCCAAAAGGGCAGTTTATGGGTGGGAACAGAGAAATTACTCAAGAACAGTTCGAGGAAACAGGTTAGCCGGTGTGGTTGGCTTACCGTCAAGGAACGGAAAGGAACGAAGAAGTGTTGGTTAGTGCATTTTCGGATTTACCGACTAGAATATTCCAGTCACCACATCAAAAACTCTGGCTCCGATGAATAGTTCACAAATACTGATTTTAACGACAAGATTTTTATCCATTCCAGATGTAAACAGACCGGAAAAGAGAGTTCCCATTTTACCGACAAGACTTTTCCCAGTCACTGTATCGAAAAATGAAAAACAACAGATATCAGGATCTCGATTCGATCATAGGCTTGATTTCCCGACAAGGCTTTTGTCGATATCATCTCCGCACCGACAAAAAATTCTGATTACCGACAGAGCTTATGTCGGTATCAGAAACGGCGATACGAAAGTGTTTTTATCAGAGCTCTTGCCGGTACTGAAAACGGAATCCGTGCACCGTCTCCGCACCGACAAACGCTGTCGATTTTCAAACAAGAAGTTTCCTGATTTACCTAAAGAGCTGTTGTCGGTGTTGAAAATGGAATCTTTGCACCGACACACGTTGCCAATCTCCCCACAGTTTCATGATTTACCGACAGAGTTTTCGTAAATATCAGAAACGAAATGAGGAAAGTGTTTGTCAGATCCCTTATCGGTACCGAACATCGAACCTACGCACCGAGAAACGGTGCCGACTATCCAACAAGAATTTTCCTGGCTTACCGACAGAGCTTTTGTCGGTATCAGAAACGGAATGCTAAAGCGGGCCGTACCGACAAACGCTGCCTATTTCCCAACAGGAAGTTTCCTGTTTTACCGACAGAGCTTTTGTCGGTATCAGAAACGATATGATAAAAGCGTTTGTCGGTGCTTCGCACCGGATACAACGGATCCGTCAACTACGATGCTTCGTGAGCGATATTTTGGCCCTTCTTTCTTGGCAAGGGTCCTCGTCAGGCTGTCAATCTTCATGGTCAACGTCAGGAAAGGAAGGAAGGGCCGAAATAGTAGCTGACGTATCCGTTGTCTAAATTATTTTGGAAAGAAGTTGAACCGTAGGGGTAGTCTATGCTTCTTTGAAGACTTCTCAAAATTTTAGAATACCTTGGTTTTTATGGCACTTGAGCATACTCAAGTGCCATATAGCGATCGTAATTTCTGTCGGTATGTCATTCTGTCCTTATGTCGGTCTGTCCAGATTTTGCTAGTTTAGGCACTTCCACACAAGCTAGGACGATGAAACTTCGCAGGCATATCAGGGACCCGACCAGATCAACTTACAAATAATTACTTCCCCAATCCGAATTTCCCCGGGTCCGGAACTATAAAGAAAAAGGGGAGCAAAATGTAGCAAAAAGAGCGCTACCCAAATAGGGGATTGATCCACGGACCTCTGTGTCGCGGGTCCTGTGCTCTACCACGGGGCCAAGACTTGATGTATGATAAAGCGAGCACGGGAGTAGATACGGCAAGACCAAGTCGTCACAACGAAAGTTGTTAAACTAAACAAATCTCGTGAAACGCTTCCACATAAGCTAGGACAATGAAACTTTGCAGGAATATCAGGGAACCGACCAGATTAACTTTGAAATAATCACTTTCCAGATCCGATCATAGTGGGGGGAGTGGAGGGATGGGAAATCCGGAAACTATTAACATGCATAACTTTGGAAAGGGTAATCGGACATCCGTCAAACTTGACATGTTTCAAGGACAAGTGTTTCGGATATTCAGTTTCAAATCCGGACCAGATTAGATACCTGTGGGGAGGGGGGGGGGGGGGGGCTGGAGAGGGGCAAAGGAAATCTCCTGAAACGCTTCCACATAAGCTAGGACAATAAAACTTGGAAGGTATATGAGGAACCGACTAGGTTAACTTGTAAATAGTCACAAGTTAGGTACTTTCCTAGGTCAACTTGGAAATAGTTCCTTCCCCGATACGGTGATGTTGGGGGAGTGGAGGGATGGGGAATAAAGCATCTAGTGACATGCATAAATTTAGAACGGGTGATCGGACGTGAATGAAACTTGAGAAGTGTCACGAACAAGTGCCTCAGATGATCAATTTCAAGTTCGGAACGAATCCAATAACTGGAGGGGGGGGGGGAGCTAGAGGGGGATGCACAAAATCTCGTGAAACGGTTAGAGTCGAGAGATCGGTATGAATGAAACTTGGCAGGCATGTTAGAGACTCTATCAGATTGGCTTAAAAATAGTCCCTCCCCCAATCCGATCATCGTTGTGGGAGAAACAGTTATCAGTGAGTGGAAAACCATTTCAGATTTAGTAGATCAAGTCGATTTTCTGATGAAATGAATATCGGGAGAGAGATGCGGCCTTGACAACTGCAAACCGTATCTGACAAACATGCTAACTGTTCTTACAAGTGCCATATGAACTTTAAGCTCTTGTTATTTTTTTACTCTTAAATCACTCAAACGGGAGTGACATTTAAGACAATAATATGAAGGAGACGCAGCACTAAATGTCTTCCAAATATTCCGAAAGTTTTTCACCTTCCTGACCATTCTCTAATTTAAAAAAAAAAAAACACTTCTATTTTAAAGTTTAACTGGGAAGCCAGCTTACTTTATGCCATGGATTTAGATAATCTGAATTATTTTAACTCTGCTGTGGGAGTTTTTATCTTCTTCAGATCTTCTTGGGCTCTTGTAGCAAGAACAAATAATCAGGTAGAACCTCTGTCTTTGGTCCCATGCAGCGACTATGTATACCCCGACAAATCTGAGCGGAGTTAGAGGTACACCTCGAGGAACACGCTCTATATTTGAGCTGATGTCCCGTCTACTTCCGTCTTCGCCGTTGCTCATTGCGGAGCAGTAGTGCAGGAGGCACGCCGCCATGCTCTGGAGCGCTTCCATAGAACCAATCGGCTTTGAGTTTGAAAGTTTCTTCTACGCGGCTTCACAGCGATATAGCCAATTGTAGAGGTAACGGACGTGATGTGACGCGTAGCTAACCTCCGCTTGTTTGCATCGGGCAGGGTACTGGGGAATATTCGACTCCGCAGTATAGAGATAGGGAGACAAAGGTTCTATCTGATTATTTGTTCTTGCTAGTGGTGACGTTCAAAATATGCGCTACTGGCACGAGAAGAAAAGTTGTCTATTTCAGATTTAAGGTCACTTAAAAAAGCCAAGAATTGCGCGTAACCCTCAAAAGATTTAGTTTTTGGCATCTGTTGTATTTGCTAAATTTTTCAAGCGTACAGGTACAAGCACATAGAGGTACACAAAACCAAGAGAAAACGTTCATTCGATGAATATCGATTACATGAATATGGAAGTAACGAAGTAGCGCATTTTCATCGGGTCTTCAAGCCTAAGTGAATACGTGATACATACGCGATGCTAGACTGTCGTATCTCAGCCGTGTCCAATAAAAGTTCAACAACATTCTCAACAGTTAAGTTTCGGTAAGACTCAATGCACGAAACAACGCACATTTCGTTCCCAGTGTATGGCTACGAAGATCTGTACACACGAGACCACGGCCCGGAAAAGAATCACGTGTAGGACAAGTGAAGACCCGTAAACTGTCGTATAGGGCGGTGGGATATAGACGGCAGGAAATTCAACAATTAGGGAGTAAGAACAGATGGAGCAATTAGGGAAGAAATCCGAGTCAGTGTAATTAGTTGGTCGAACAGAACCAGCAATTAGGGGAGAAATGTGAGTCAGTCCAATTAAACGGTCGAGTATAAGAAAAACTAAGCATTGCGTCCTTGGATGCTTAACCAATACCACCTGCAGGCCTTAGTAGTGCGAAGACACGATTAGGATTTATCGGCCGAATGTCCAAGCTGAAAAAAATCTGAACTTATCCGTATAGAATGATTATGGTACCAAGCAGGAATAAAAGTCCGCGGGCGCCGATCGTGATTGACTTTCCAGTGCATAACGATCACGTCACCACCAACATCTAAAACCGGTATCAGAAACGGAGGAAAATTCACGGTAAAAACCGAGGGGTTTCTCACTCTAAAAAACGATGTACACCAAGTGGCGCGTACAGCGGTGCTGTGCTGAGGTGTACACCGGTGGCGCGGGTGGCGCAGAGAGAGCAACGCCAAAACATACCTGAGCCGGAATTTTCATCCGGGTTCCGGTTTCTGTTTCTATCCTTTTGCGCGTGGCCCCCTTGGCTCCAATAATAAATGGAAAATAAGCACTCGGAATGGAGAGGGACAAGGTGAAGCCTTCCTTCGTTTTAACAATCGGCACGTCTTCGTCGCAGGGCTCTTCTGCCTCGTAAACAGCCAGCGGTTCATCTGAAATAACATTTTTACGTTTCTCACATTTGCTACTTTTTTTATTTTGAAGTGGCAAGGAGTTGTGGTTTTACACAAAGGATCATGGATGGGAAGCCACTTGAACACGCAGGACCGGATAAGAGAAGACGACGTGAACTAGAACCGAGATCAAATAAGTCAATAGAACCTATCCGTCTTTGGTGCTATGGATACCCGGACAAAACTGAGCTGAGCTTGAGGTATTTGCTGAACTCCGAGTTGCTGCCAATCTACTTCGCTCTCCACCCACCGTTGCATATCATCTGAATTGGTAGAGGAGGCGCGCTGACGCGCTCTGCAGCGCGTCCAGACAACCAATCAGCTTTTACTTTGAAAATTTCTTCTTCGGCGCTTTATGGTGGGTTTACACACTGCGTAAAATCCGAGCGTATTTTGAAATCCGAGCGTATTTTACGCACGTTTTGAGCTTGAAAAGATTTCTAGTAATACGGACGTAAATAGAGAAATCGGTCCGTTTTGTATTCAAAAACGTTCGTATTGCTAGAAATCTTTTCAAGCTCAAAACGTGCGTAAAATACGCTCGGATTTCAAAATACGCTCGGATTTTACGCAGTGTGTAAATGGACCATTACTGGGATATGCTGTTTGTAGAGGTAACTAACTGTGATGTTACGCTTAGCTCCTAACATTCGCTCGTTTGCATCGGCCAGATCACAGTGATTTATTCGACTCCGCATGGTCGTATTTGAGAGATTGGGACACGGAGGTTCGGATGCTTATTCGTTCTTGCCAGAACTTAGAAGGCCAGCGGCTATGGAAAATACATGTAGAGTAAATCCAAACAGACCAAAGACCCCTATAGGTATCGCCTTTGGGCTAGGGATACCCCCAGGAACCTCACCAACTGTTTAGATTTCTAAAACAACTATTCACCATGACTATGCAAATCCATTCTTCATTCACTCCCCTTCCATTAGCGCCAAAGTTCCGAACAAAAGTTCTCCGAAACTTTCATATTTAAACAATAAATGTTTAACGTTCTTATCCATATTACCATACCCCGGACATGAGTAATTCAGGACCGGTCCCACCCTCCCAATGTGCCAACTTCTCTCCCAAGTGGCCCACCATGCCTCTATTCAAATGCCGTATTTCCTCCCTTTTAAGACGCTTTATAATACAGACTACCAACTCCACACATGACTCTTTGCAAGAACAAATAATCTACAGGAACCTCCGCCTCCTTATCTCTGTAATAGAACCATGTGGAGTCGAATGTATTCTGATACCCTACCCGACGCGAATGAGCGGAGGAGGTGCTACGGAGAACATTATAATTTGTTACCTCTACAAACAGCGCTCCACAGGAGAATACGAACGCCGTCTGAGTCGTCCTTTACACCTGATCGGTTGTCTACCTCTGTATCGGCAGCGGCATGAGGGAAGTAGCCGGGTATCAACTCAAACCTCGCAGCAAGTACCTCTAGCTCCGTTCGGTTTTATCGGGGTATCCATAGTCGCTCGATTGGAACAAAGACAGGTTCTATTGGATTGTTGTTCTTGGTGATAGTATTTAACTATTATCGCTCAGATAATAAGAATTCAACTTTTGATTTTTTTTCCGATTTCAGCCGGATTCGTGGCGAACTAAGTTTCCGGGTACAAACTGATTGTTTTACACAATTCAGCATGTTTTCTTACCCGTAAATCCAACACCTAATGAAAATTCACAAATTTTTCCGGTTTTGGGCGGATTCCGGGCGATCTAGTTGTCCGACGAGAAGATAACTTTTCATATTCTGATTCAGCATGTTACCCTATGTTTACCTCGGACCTCTAATCAACTTCAGATTAAACTTTTATTTTTGAAAAAGTTTCCGGTTTTTGCCAAATTCTGAATGAACTACCTGCCTGGCGAGAAACTAGTCTTCATAATAGGATCCAGCATGTCTCCTTACCTCTAAATCGACTATCTCAATAGCTTTTATAAATATCTGTTTCCCCCCTTAGTCTGAAAACTCTCCCTCTCCCCTAAATATACAGCTCTGGGTCTCATCTATGAACTCGACCTTTCCCTTGACCCAAAGAATCCTCACACCAAATCTCATCAAGATATTTTATTCCCTTAGAGAGTTATCGTGCTGACGGAAGGACGGAAAAACGCACGGACATAGGTATCCCTCCACTTACGTTTTCGGATCCCAAAAAGGTAGTTGAATAGTACTGTAATTTTTCTTATTTCAAATTTGCAGGGGACTCCGTGAGAGATTTGGAGTTTGGGAGGGGGGGGGGGGCTCACACAGGGACTGGGAAAATACGAGAGGAAGGTTGTCAGTGAAAAAATCCACTCTTAAAGGACACCTGAATGAAGAGTACCAAGTATCATCCCTATCTGTATGACTTCCGTTAACATTGCCTGCAGAAAACCCAATCCAAATACGAAACAGTGTTTCCAAGCTATGATTTTTGCATCTGTCCTTATTTCAGTACCGAACAATTTTAGAAATGAACAAATGTCTCCGATCAACCCTTCTTCTGGAATATGTTTTAACCAGTTAAGCCCAGTCGTATATCCAGGAGAAATTCCAATACTATCCGGCCAGCGCTGTACAAGATCTAAATGAATTGCGCTTTTTGTCTTGGAGTCTGCATATGCAAACCTCCAGAAACGAACATCCCTATTTTGAAAACATCACGCTCAGGAGAAGAAAACTCTCCGTGGCCATGTCTGTAAATGCATTGTCCAACGGTTGCTGTTTCGTCTTCAGTTATGACACGTGTCCGAAAGCTCCGAAACGAACGAAAATGCTGAATTAATTCAGCATTTTATCAAGATTTTATGCAGCATGTCGCTTTCGGACTTAAATTTTCGATGAATTAATGAAGCATTAATTCAGCATAAAATTCATCGACAAATTCAGCAAGAACGCTAAATTTTCATGAAGAAACTGAGGAGTACGGCGATTCTCTCAGTGTTTTCGGCGGCAAACGTAACAAATTCAAAAAGACAACTGACAATTCGGCAAACATACCAAATTTAAGAAAACTGGCGATCATGGCCAACGAAGAAAGGAAAGATAAGAAGGTTGGATATCAGTAGCTCATCCATTTTGTCAGCCTTATACAGCTAATTCTTTTTTCTTCTTCTTCTTCCTGACTTAAATTTTGGTATTCTAGAAGTGTCAGAGAAGAAAGAAAGGTAACAGCTTTCGGACAAAAAAAGAAAAGAAAATGCAGCATTAATGCAGCATTTACAGCACCAAAAAGCTTTCGGACACGTTCATGAATTGTTAGTTGCGTTTTTTATCGAAGTTTTGCAAACGCCGTCGAAGTTCACCGTTTGTTTAATTAGTGTTTTTACGAATCCGGCGATCCTTGCCCGGTTGACGTTTCTTCGACGATTCAGGCAAACCTCGAACTTGCTAGCTCTCGAAGTTCGACGGTCAGAGTTTGAAGGACAACCGAAAACAGTGGTTAAACAAAGACCTTTGAGGTTGAAGTCAACTTCAAACTTCGATCAAAAACGCAACTGTTGTCAGAATGAGGTTGGCCTTGTAACTAACCTTGTAACTTGATTGAGAATTTCATTGTAGAGCTTTCACACTGGTGACCGCGGTTGTCGAAGAAAAACAACAGACTTACTTATAACTCGGTTCCAAGTTTCAAAATCTGCAGAGCTCCTGCTGCCACTTGAGCGCTTTTAAGCGAAAAGACAGCCTTTCCCACTCTTTTCCCATTCTCCAAGGAAAAGTCGGTAAAATGATTTAAATATTCTACTATCTTTCTTCCCTGCCGGCTTCCTCCGGGAAGAAAATTATGCAATTCAATATTCCAATAATCCGGAATGGCTACGGCTTGGAGAAATTGAGCTAGAGGTGGGTTTTTATTCCGGGGAGACATTATTAGAAAGAATGTCACGTCAACGTCATCGCGAAAGGTGGCAGAAACCAAATAACAATTTCCGAAGGAAAACAAACTTAAAAGAAGTTAAATCGGAAGCATTCTATAGAATGCTTCCGATTGCCTCCGATGCTATAGCATTTACAATGTTCAGATCCCATGTGGACATTCCAAGCCAAGGCTCAGTGGGATCATACAGCTACTATCAGAGACCCATGAATTTCCTGTAACGACTCGCCATTCAAGGGGCGTGTTATTTCCTATACTTCTATGTTGCTATGTTGCCCGAGCCTCACCTAGTTTCCAAAAATTCCGCTTGGGTAGAATCGGCGTTCTTGCTCAGATAGACAAAATTTGCTGCCACAAGTCAGGACTATTCAGCAGACAAAAGATCCAGGATGCTCTTCCATTACAGAGAAATATTCCTAGTTCAGCACAACAGCTGCGAAAAATTTTGTCTATCTGGATAGTCGGGTATTTTATCCCCGTGGGTATTTCTCGAACTATCTGACGCTCGGTAAAGAGCGCATCAGAAATCTCTTATTGACAAGCCCAATGAATGGCGAGTCATTACAGGAAATTTATGGGTCCCTGCTACTATAAAGAGTGAGGACTAGCAGGACTGGAGATAAAGTAGCCGGATTCATTCGTCGAATACAAACTGAACGTGATTCTCATTATTAATTTTCGTGGTAAGTAAAAACTGGAATACCAGCCCTTACTAACAGGAGATTTTCTAAATCCCAGTCAATCTTTATTTTCAAAAATATTTCTTACGGTATTAATATAAAACGAATATTTGTCTTCTCTTCATACTAGACCTTTACTAAAAAACTTGATTGACTAAAGGCAAATAATTAAGGAAAACTAACCAACGGACAAGTACGCAATAACAGAATCTCTTCACTAGCAATTCGGGATCCCAAAATCAAGCAAGATATAAAGATTGCCGAACGGGAGCGTGACAGGTTATCCGAGTTATCGGTATAATCCAAGACGAACTAAATCTTTCTATGGATATGAACCACCAAGTCTGGCCTACACACACCTTCTTCACGGTAACGGTCTTCTAAACACTCTTCGTTATAGCCTAGAGAGCGTAGTAAGTTCACAGGGTTATCTCCAAAATCACATACAAAGTTAATTTCGTCGTGGATAGGCATCCTTCCGGGCAAGCCTATCCTACGAACATATTCTTCATGATAACGGCGTTCTCAACACTCTTGGTATAGCCCAGAGAGCGTAGTAGGTCTAATGGGTTATCTTCATAAGTCATAGACGAACAATTTCGTTGTGGATAGGCCACATCATTTGGGATAGAACATCTTCTACTTGGTTACGGCCTTTCAACCGTCTTGAGTAAAGTGTAACCGAGAAAGGCTGAGATTAGACACCATTCATTCAGATAGACTTGAAGACACGATGAAAATGTGTTAATCCATTGCTCCGCTACTACTATAATCGATTTTCATCAATGACTTTTTCTTTAGGATTTGTGGTACCTCTATGTGCTTGTATCTGTATGCTTGAAAAATATGGCAACTACATCGGCAAACGATTGCTGAAAAAAAAAAAAAAAAAAGTGAGACTCTGGCACTGATATTCCAGAAATTTTAACCACCGAAATCCATGGTTTGGTAGAATTTATATTCTCCGTGGCGGAACGAACTTTTTCTCGACGGCCGAGCAGTGCATTTCTGAAAGTCACTACAGGAGCACAAGACGAAAAAGTAAACATTCCCTTAGCACAGCATACATCCAAGGTACAATAATTATTAAGAGCTGGAAGCTCATTTGGCACTTGCAAGGCTGGTTCAAAGGATGAAATATAAAATTTGCCTTTTCGTGGGTTTGTTCTGATCATTTGTATGCAGAACCCTGGAGATAAGAATGATCGTGGACTTGAAAAATCACTATAATGTTCTGTTTAGTAAAAAGTAGCTTATTTTAATACTTGGCTGTAATGCTACGCACTTTAAGGGCGCTAGAAATCATCTGTAAGCAAAAACCTTGAGGCAAAAACGAAACAGGCCCTTGGGGATCATTAATGTATATCGTTTGGTCAAAAGTATTGTTTTCACTTTTCGGTTAAGATGCGAACTTTAAGGGTGCTTGTTAGAGGTTTTATAACAGTCTTCATTTTCACTCTAGTCTAATCGACAACAAGTATACAATCTGCCACATCTCTCTGGCGATTGACACGACTACTGGTCTCATTTCACATACACTTCTCCTCTCTCGGTGTAACTATTTACTGAATCGCCCCGAGCGTTGCGGAGAGTCTTTAGTCATGTGGAGAGTCAATGGTAACAGTGCATAAATCAACTTTAAAGCAAAACTCGTGTGGCACAAATAATCATTTGCTGATGTGTATAGTTTAATCAAAACTACTTTTCGACTTTGCGGTTAAGATGCGCACTTTAAGGGAGCTAGAACTTTATTTGTAAGCAAAACCATAGAGGCAAAAATGATAATAGGCTCACGGAGACTATGAAAATATATATTTTGCTTAAAAGTATTTTTCTTACTTTACTACTTTAAGGAATAGTCGAAATTGGGAAGTGGCAATTTCTACGCCAATCTTGGCGAATCTCTAATATTCGAGGAAAGTTTCATCTTCCTAGCATATCTGGAAGCACCTGAACTCGTGATCACCTGAATTCCGGACTCCCCCCCCCCCCACTCCCCCACAGTGTCCGGAGACAATCCGGTTCTGTAAATGATTTATCTAGAGCATCTGTTTGATATTTGTACAAAGTTCCAATCCGATCTCTCCAGTCTAAGCGGATATAGTTGTCGGATCCGGTCCGACCATGAAAAAGATCCGTTCAAGCATAAAATTTCACTGGAGTCCGATCACCCGTCCCAAAGTTAAGCATCACTCGACATTCCGGATTCCCCACGATCCACTTTCCCCACGATGATCTGATCGATGAAATTTTTATTCACAAGTCAGTCTGTTCGGGTCCGTGATATGCCTGCGAATATAATATAATCCAGATCCATTCAAACTGTGTAAATGATTTATTTGTAGCAGATGCTTGTTCGTCCTAGCAAGTTTTATTCCGATCTGCCCACTCTAATCGTTTCTAGATATCTCCGGTCTTCCCCCCCCTCAACTCCTCCATAGCTGTCGAATCCGGTCCGGACTTCAAACGAGATATCAGAGATATGACATCTATTCAGTTATTAAGTTTCATCCAATCCGATCATCCGTTCGAAAGTTATGCACTACCCAATGTTCCAGATTCCCCCGCCCTGCAATCCCCCCAGATGGTCGGATCGGGAAACTGATTACTTCCAAGCTAGTTTGGTTCGTCCTTGATATACCTGCCAAGTTTCATCGTCCTAGCACATCTGGAAGTACCCTATCTGAAAAAGTGTGACAGACAACCCGACAGACGGAATTGCGATCAGTATATAGCACTTACAGCCGCAAGTGCCATAAAAATAAGCTGTTGTTTTTTTAAGTACAGAAAGAGTAGTAGGCTCACAGGGTTATCGGTATAATCACAGATTTTCATCACAAATCACTTTCATCACAAATTACGCTTTCTTGAAGATGCAACAGAGGAGCACTGTGTTATTAGAGCAACTGCAGGCTGCCGCTGTAGTTGCTAAACATTTCAAACACAGAGCTACGTCCGTATAGAGGTACAACAGTTACGGAAGAGAAATTACGTCAGCTAAAACTTAAGAGTCATGTATAACAAAGTAACGAAATAACGCGTTTTTGTCGGTTCTTCTAGCCTAATTTAGTAAACATATGGCCGGTAGTCGAACTGTCGTATCTTAGCCCTATTCTGTTAACCTTTAAACAAACCAACAGGCACAACGCTCCCAAGAAGAGTACAACGTTGTGCTGTGAGGGAGTGTACAAATTTCACCCACTCACGACATACGATCTAACACACATTCCCGTCTTAACCCCTTCCCTTTTTTTCTACCAACACCCCTCCCCACCCCCACCCAAGACAAAGATAAGCTCGTTGTTGATAGACCTTATCTTCGCCTAGCCTACCAAAAACCTCTTGGCAACAGTCGCCCGTGCCTGTGATCACTCAACGCCCGGTTAAGGCTCATGACGCAGAAGCAGCGATCTCAACAATCCGGGAATGAAATGAAATGAGTTGCCAGAGAAATATGACAATTAAGTATTTCCGAAAAATTTCCTTTGTGAGTCTTGGAGTGGTCACTCTAGTGGAGAGAAAAAAACAATAAAGTCTCGACAAAGACCTACGCTCAAGTAAAATTTCGGTTGGAGTCGGAGGGGGGGATTTGCCGGGAGGGTTTTTCGACTAGAACCATGCCAAACACTTTCTATATCTACCAAGGTCGTTTTCGGAAGCATACACTGTCTGAGAAATTCGATACTCACGAAGGTCCAAGTTTCTGTTCTAAATATTATCGTCCCTTGTGAAAACTGTTTACCACTCGGCTTACTCCGCACACAACTTGGTTGACTGTTTCTTGGCTGACGTCTGATTTCAATTGTAGGTTTGTGTTTCATAATTTCCTTTTTGCCCGAAATCCAGCGGGTCATAACTAAAATTACCTACTTATTACTTAGTGAAATAGTAAAGCCATTTCGCTTAAGTCAATTCTAAGAAAATCTCACCGACGTACATTTATCAAGTTAAAAGAGCCAGAAAAAAGTTATGTGTCGCCAAATCAGCAAAATATAGGCCCTTACAACCTACCGAGGATTTCTTTAAGAATTTGACAACAACTGCATACTTTTTGGGATCCCAAAACGTAAGTGGAAGTGTATAGGCCCTTACAACCTACCGAGGATTTCTTTAAGAATTTGACAACAACTGCATACTTTTTGGGATACCCAAAACTTCGTAAAAGTTGTCAATCTGTCCGTCCGTCTGTGAGCACGATAACTCTCGAGTGGAAAGATAAATTTTGATGGAGCTTGGTATGGTGACTCTTTGGTCAAGGGCAGTGCCGTCTTTTACTTTTGGTGGACCCCTAGGCCATCCATGGATTTGTGGCCGTTGACTCTAAAGAGTAATGCGAAGACTTATCTTTCCCAAGCATCAAAAATGGGCCTCCGACGCTTCGTTCGCTGCGTGCAGTGGCGGACGTAGATTATAGCCAGCGCTCGTTAACGATTGGTCAGATCAAAATGATTCTGCTATGCGATTGGTTGAGTTTCGGTAGGGATGTTCGTATCCGGTAGTGGAGCTAGTGTTGCTGCGATTTGACTGTGTGTCACTTTTTCAAAGTTCGCGCTTCACGCCCGAAAGCGTGATATGGTTTAGGAGGAAAACCTGATTAAGAAATGCGGTGATTACTAAAAGGTACAGTGACACGTGAAGGGGATTCACGACAATGCGTAACCTGGATCGTAAGGAACAAGGCAATACGGCTAGCAACCATAGCCTCATTCTCACCAATTTAAACCGGCCGCTTGGCCTCTCTTTCCCCTGGCCCCCCAGCACCGGCCTAAGGGTAAAGACGGCAGAGTCAAGGGGCAAGTTGAGTTCGTAGCCCAGCATTTAGAGAAGGGAGGACAAATTAAGGGGCGTACAATTTTTTTTTTTAACAGCTAATGAGATAGTCAATTCAGGGGTAAGAAGACATGCTGCACACGAATATGAAAACATTTCCTCGACGGACAAGTTCGCCCGGAATCCGGTGAAAACCGGAACGTTGGTTAAAAGTAAAAGTTTCATTTGAATTTGATTAAAAGTTCGATTTTAGGGGTAAAATGCCATGCTGAACACGATGGTGAAAACCATTTTCTTGACCGACAATTAGTTGGCCCGGAATCCGGCCAAAAGGGGGAAATTTGTTAAAAGCAAAAGTTTGATTAGAGGACAGATTAAGGGGTAAGAAGAGAGGCTGAGTCTGTATATGACAATCATTTTTTACCCGGACAAGCATTTAGTCCGGAATCGGGTTGTAACCCTGAGTCGATACTGAGAGTAAGAAAAATTCTCGTTACGACCATTGCAGTTTTCGGTCAGTTTCCGAGAATTCGACTTTTCAGTTAGTAGAAAAACAAGACCAAAGGTGTCGATGGGATCCCAAAAATCTAATATTTGATTCAGACAATCGAGTCTTTTCTTCGCCAGATCCAGTCTTGGACAGGCTAATCATCAGAGAAAACCAAGTTCAGAAATACCGCTATAAGCCATATCCATTCTGACGATACTGACCGAGACTTCCTGCCGATTTCCGAGCGAACTACTAGTCCAGCAAAAAAAAAATTGAGAAACAAAACCAGCGTATCTCCTTATCCCTATAAAGAACATCTAATCAACTTTGAATAAAAGTTTGACTTAAAAAAAATCCGGTTACAACCGGATTCCGGAATAATTTTATGTCCGGGTAAAAAACCATTGTCATAAACCGACTCAGCCTCTCTTCTTACCCCTTAATCTGTCATCTAATCGAACTTTTGCTTTTAACAAATTTTCCGCTTTCAGCCGGATTCCGGGCGAACTAGTTGTCCAGCGAGAAAATGATTTTCACCATCGTGTTTGGCATGTCTTTTCACCCATAAATCGAACATTTAATCAACTTCAGATTAAACTTTTACTTTTAACCAACTTTCCGGTTTTCGCCGGATTCCGGGTGAACTACATGTCCAGGTAGAAAATTGTTTCCACATAAGTGTTCAACATGTCTTCTTGTCCTAAATCGAACATCTAATCAACTCGAAATAAAACTTATAATTTTAACAAACTTTCCGGTTTCGGCCGGATTCCGGGCGAACTACTTGTCCGTGGAGAAAATGGTTTTCACCATCGTCTTCAGCATGTCATCCTACCCCTAAATCGAACATCTAATCAACTTCAAATAAAACTTTTACTTTTAACAAACTTTCCGGTTTTGGCCGGATTCCGGGCGAACTACTCGTCCGATGACAAAATAGTTTTCACCATCGTGCTCAGCATGTCTTCTTACCCCATAATCGACTTTCACATTAGCTGTTTCAAAGTATTTTGTTTGCCCCTTAATTTGAACCACCTCCCCCACCCCTAAATGTAGGGCTACTATCTACAAACTTGACTGGTCCGACGACCCAACGAATCCTCACACCAAGTTTCATCAAAATATCTCATTCCTTTCGAGAGTTATCGTACTTACAGACGGACTACTTTTGCGATGTCATAGGTATCCCTCCACTTACGTTTTGGGATCCCAAAAAGCAAAAGGTTTGTGTGCCGGGAGTAGGAATCGAACGCACGACCTCTTGACTAGTACCCCGATACTATGGCCGAAACTCGGCCAAAGGCGAACTTTTACAGTGCATAAGTGCATAATTACAGTGAATAAGGGGCAAAGGACTGCCAGCTAGCAGTAAGGAGGGGGTTCGAGATAACAAAGAAGGGGGGTCCTGTCGACAATAAGTCCCTGTATCTTTATCTAAGCCCCCAAGGTCGGTTTTATGGCCGAAAGTTGCGCAGTCAAGTTTTCTGTGCCTTTAATATGCAAGAGGCAATACGAGAAGCTCCACCCAGGCTCCACCCCCGATACATAAGGTCGGAGAAAAAGAGATCCACCATGCTGAGATCGAGGTTACGTGAGTTCTCAATTCTTCCCTTATTTATTCTTGCTAAGACGTAGGTGCACCCTTATTCTCCAGAGGTGTACCACTGATCCTAAACTTTCTAAATCAAAATTAATTACTACTTATCAACTGCTGTGTCTGGTCTAAGGATTACAGCAATAAGCAGACCTGCTTCAGAGCTACAATTTCAACTATCTTGCCAATTTTTGTTTAATCTTGTAGCATAACCAGGTAAAAAGAGCCGACAGAACGGAGTAACACTGACACCACTTCTCCAAACATGGCAGGTCGCCGCGGTACGGAGTGCCTTACACAAGAGCTATTTTTCTGACGTTGATATGGACAGTAATGTCTGAATGAATGAATGAATCTTTTCATTTAACCACTAAAACAGATGTAGTGGAGTACACAGAGGAAAGAAAGAACACAACTTAAACTATAATATAAATACACTTCGAACAGAATACAGTTCAAACAAACGGACAACACCGTGATGCCGAAAAAACGGCGCGACCGACAGATTCCAATGCAGCTCGTCAAGTTTAACGGATATATTTTTTTTTACTGAAAATTTATTTATCATCTTTCGGTTTTTATACCAAATTGGCAAGAAAAGGAGAAATTTACAGTGGCGGAAGTATACGATTCGAAAAGCTGTTACATCCATTTTCTTCAGCAGGGGATAAAGTCCAGAAAGATAAAGTACCGAGTGGTCGCAGTAAGTGTCGTAGAGCTGGACAAGAGTTCTTCGGTTATATTTTCCGCGGTTGGCAAAGATTTTAGCATATCTAGACTGAAGTTTGTTTTTTAGTATCAAGAACTACTTGGTGTCGAAAATTGGACATTTTTTTCTGTAATAGAAATACCAAGACAACGGATTTTTAATAAGCAAGAGATAGAGCAATAATAACAATTTAGGAGTTTACTATTATAAAAAAACGAATTAAAAGGGAGAAATTCACATTTATCAACGTTTAGAGACAGACCGATCTGAGAGAGGCAATGAAACTTCAGAAAGAGTGAGTTACTTGAAATAAGCACAAAATCGTCAGCATATGCAATGTAAGAATATAAAAAAAAGTGAAACAAGTTGAAGTTAAATTTGACAGGATATGGGAAACGCAAATTTGAAAATGCCTTGAGAGAGTACACCCCCCTGCCGGATGCCCCGGCGTACTGGAACAGTAGGGGGTGAACAGAGCATTTGTTTCTTACGGATATAACAGACATATTGACTCAGTTGAATATAGAGCAAAGAGGGCTTGGCTACAAACAAAATAACCGAAAGCTTTTGTTTGAAGGTTCGTCTCTCTTACCTCCTTTATGCAGTAGTATTATTTTTAGCGTACTTCAAATTCCCGAAAATTCCTTTTTCCATGTTATTAATCAATTTACATACAGTTGGTGATATAACTTGTTTATCTGATTTAGCAATCTTAAGAGAAATCCCATCTACACCACTTGAATTTGATTGCATTCCACTGATAAATTGTCCCAATTTATTTATATCGCAAGCATTAACAAGACCAAAGGTTTCGAGGTGATCCCAAAATCTAACATTTGATTCAAACGATTGGGTCGTGTCTTCGCTATTCTTTTGGCCCTGATTTCAGAGATGATGTGCTAATCGACAAAACGGGTCTTGTCAGTTTGGATGATGACAGGTAACTCTGAAATTTTATTGCATTTCAAAGAGGCTTTATCTTTGGAACCAAGGCTTTTTCAGAAAATACCCATGTAACAAACTGATGGATATGGTACTTGAAACTGTATGCATAACATTGAGCTGACAGTATACTCACATTTTAAGCTTCCCTACTTTACCTTCACCACTGTGATCTTGTTTTCCGAGTGATACTGTAACTATCACTGCCAGGTAGATCTCTCTGACTCTTGCTTCGTCTCCCTTCTCCCCCACTCATAGTGATGCTCCTGACTGTATGGTGACTGTTGCAGTTAAAATTTAGCATTTGTCATCTGTTTCACTTATTGTGCAGTTGTCATAGCCTAGGCATAGCAAAATTCTCACCAATCTGGTTCAACAGAACCCGAAAGCATAGTTACATTCCTTTCTCATAGATTTAAGTCAACTCAGTACAATCTGGTTCAACAGAACCCGAAAGCATAGTTACATTCCTTTCGCATAGATTTAAGTCAACTCAGTACACTGCCATTTTCTTCCATCTGCAGTAATATGGAACCTGCACATGACTATAGTAGGTAATTATTGTGCTGCCCAGGGGCACCAAGACTGGGGGGGGGGGGGATGTCCTACCCCAGTCTACCACAAATCCCTGATTTTTGCATACCCTATGCCAAATGCTGGGTATATCTAGCACTTGTCATCACCTGTGCCTAACCCTGAATACCCTATACCAAACGCTGGATCATGTTGGTAATCTAACTTGGTAATCCAATTTGACCTACCTCAATATAAAGGAGTTCTGATTGGTTGATTTTTTAGCATCACTCAAATCATCAACATTTTACTGGGTTACAGTATCTAGCACCTGGCATAGCCTATCCAGCGTTAGGCATAAGGTATGCCAAACGTTAAACATATCCAGCGTTTTGCAGAGGGTATCCAAAAATCAGGGGTTTGTGGTTGACTGCCCCGCCCCAATGCTTTCAGCCAGTCATAAAAAAAACAGAGACAGCCCGGAGAGCTGCGTTTTTTAGTCAAAACAGTCGTTTTTCTGGCAACTGGTCAATTTTTTATCAAAATAGTTTTTTTCCAAAAATCAGTGGAATTTTCTGAAAATCAGTAGATTTTTTTCAAAAATAAGGCTATTTTTTTCAAAAATCAGGCTATTTTTTTCAAAAATAAGGCTATTTTTTCAAAAACGTAATTTTTATTGTTGAAAACAGTCATTTATTCTGCAGAAAAAGTCGGTAAAAATTACCAGCCAGTCCGTTAAAGCCTTGTCCTCAAGCATTTTGGCTAGTAGTGCCTCTGGTGCTGCCAAGCTAGACATCTTACCTTCCATATACTGACTTTTCTTTCCATTGCCCTCAGAGTAATCACCATGTATTGGATTTATCCGATAGCGACTTCCATCTAACCACTTTGTCTCAGGGCTAAGTACATCCATACCCGTATTGCTTAGGATTTTTACACTTTAGTTCACAACAAACACAATCACTTGAATCACTGGAGCAAACACAGACTTCAGAAGGTTTGAATTTCACGCCGGATCCAATGAACGAAACTGTTTTTTCCATACAAGGATACCCACACATTCTGAAACATTACTCCAGACTTGATCTAAGAAGCCCAGCTTTCCGACAAGTAAATAAAAGTGAATTTTATTTGCTTATTAAATATACATGAAATCAATAGATTCAATAGATTTTTATTTCTTTTGTAAGTTTTCTCTGATATTTATGTAAGTGTTGGTTGAGTTTTTGGCTTCAGTGTGAAAAGTGAAAATAAACAAAATTTTACCAAGCTTAAAGAAATGGCAAGCTTAGGTTACAGAACAGGCCTGAAAATTGAAAGGTCATGTTGTTCACTCTTAAAAGTAAGTTTTTCCCCATTATTTGCCATGCCATGGATTTTAATTTATTTTAACTTGTATAATTTCTAGCTAGGTTTGAATTTCATCACATTTTTTGGTGCTGTACAGAGTTAAGTTGTCGTTTTGTGGATTCTTCTGTTTCATCAAAGATTGTAGTTGGCTCTTGTTTTGTCTTATTGCATTTTATTGAGTTATTTTTTCCCGAAAGTCAAACTACGTCTGCGAGATAGTTTGTAGTTTGAGCTCCATAGTTTCAGGTTCCAAACTAGGGCAAATGGAAGGACAGATAAAAAGGCTATTAGGCGAAAGTAGGCTGAAACTAGGGTAACTATCCTAGTTCCCAATCGTCCTACCTCTCAATGAGTTCGATGTTCGGAAACAAAATGAAGACCTCCAACTTCTAATTGCACACTGGGATGAAAATTTTGAAATTCAAGCTCATTACAATAGACCAATGGTGCATTTTTTCCTACTCATTACGTTCCTCCATCAACTCGCACTAAAAAAATAAGAAAAGAACCCGAAAGTAAATTTAATACTTGGAAAGAGCTGCAATTCATTTGCTTCCATTTGCTAAGTTTTTAAACCGTACATTTTGATACCATTCCGAAAAAGGGCATCTTTCTCTACAAAACGTATGTAACGCTTTATTGATGTCACTTCCTATAACATATTTATACAATTTTGGTCAAAGGTACTATCGTTTGGAAACTGGTTACATGTATGTTTCAGTTTCCGAACAAAGTCTTTGAGACACTATTTCTGTGGTTCCCGCCCATTTTTATAGTTTCATTGTCTAGGACAGCTCTAATAATTTTTTTTTCGTTTTTTGCCTTTCCTCCTTAGGTCGGCTAACCTACCTACTTGCCACTATTAACCGTTTTTTCGTCTCGCCAGCCGATTCGACTGAGCTCTAAAAAATGGCTTATAAGAAAAAAATGGCGTCTTCCAGTCGCAGGCGCCTATCTCTCCAATGAGAACTTTTAATTTTGCGCAGTGCAAAGAGCGTAGGTCGGTTGGATGGCGCTCAGACCTCAGTCCACAGGTTGGTTAACCGACCGACAAACGACGGCGAAAAAACAGCTTATAAGGATTTAGGTTGGTTAACCGAAGAAAGAAAACGGCTTATAGAGAGAAATTTCGGGGGACAGTGCTCCAATTTCGGATGTGCCCAAACGTATGAGCACCAGTGCTCATATACAGGTCAACCAATGGTGTTGGCGCATTCCCTAACATTGAAGCACTATGCCCTAAAATTAAGATTTTGTGTGATATACTATGTGAATTTTTTTTTTTTTTCTGACCCGTTTTTTCGTTACACGGAGTAAAGGAAGTCAAGGTAAAATGCACAAACTAAAAGACCAAACAAAACAATATAAATAATTATGTCTGCGTTCTTTAAATACACTTTGAAACACGCTAAATACACTTTTTGACACAATGACATGGAGGCTAAACTGGTTGAGGATTAAAAAGACTGTCTAATAAGTCAGTCTCTTCTATAATCCGTCCTGTCAGATTCTCCTACTCAAATAGGTGCAGGGAACCTGCAGGGAACCTGCACATAACTACATGTTTTAATATAGGCACCTTATTTTCATGTAGCCTAAGTGAGTATTTAGTAAAATATCTGTAATGAAATCTAACATGAAATTATTCTCATTGTGACGAAATTTCTGTATGCCAAATTGTCGTAATGACGAACTGTCCTTCTGGCGTATTCACCTTGTGAGTTGTGACAGAATGTTCTTTTGATAAATTGTCGTGTGACCAAATGTCATGTGACGAATTGTACTGTGACAAATTATCCTATGGCGAATTGGCCAGACACTGGTGTAGAATTCAACAGACATCTTCTGAAATCCTTGTATTTGTATGTTAGACTGGAATATAGTGTACCAGAAAACCAGTAAATTTATGAGACCACCAGAGTTTTAAATCTTGGTATTTTAAAATTTAAGATTTAACCATCATAACCTGTTTGTTTATCTCCCAGAATATTCTGAGTCATGGATTCCTTAAAAACAAAAGGTAACTTATATCTCCTCACAGATACTGAGGGTGGTACGCATACGTGGCAAAGCAGGTACGAACCCTGTTTAATACCCCCCTCACCCCGGCTGTTTCTCTGATAGTCTGTCTAGTATGTTGAAGACCAATACCTACCCAGAAAATCGTATTAAAAATTATGCGTCTCCTAGCAAGTGAATTGCAGTTCCAAAATCATTCCAGTTTAACTGCGGGGCAAACAATTACTGCATTCCAGTTCAGATTCCCCAGGAGATATAACAGATCGGCTCCCAGGCATTAACTCTCTTAATAACCACCGTGAAAGAACACTGCCTGCTAGATGAAGTCTTGACTGCCATCACCATTACGCCCACAGATGTTGTCTCTGATTGGTTTGTACAGTCCGTACCTCTGACTGAACGAATCAGAAAGAACCCAAAAGATGGAATAGAATAAAGTTTCAGTTCTGTTTTAAAACTCTGAATGCTGATTCATCACCTATTTTTTTTTCTTTAGAGTCAAGGTCTACTCAACCCGGTTTCTAGTCAACAACAGCAACAGCGGAACCTTAACGTCCAGGAACATGTGAGCTTCAGCATCTTAAAGGATGGAGGCATCCCTGTACCGAAATTTGGTGTTGCTAACAGTAAAGAAGAAGCACTGAATATTGCTGCCAACATTGATTGTCTAGATTTGGTAGTCAAAGCCCAGGTGCTAACTGGTGGCAGGGGTAAAGGCCAGTTCAAAGGAGGGTTGAAGGGAGGAGTCAAGCTGGCTTTTTCGTAAGTATTTTTCATACACCTATTCAGTGCAAGAGGGCACTAAATTAGGCTGTAGTTTTCACCAGTTAAAAATCAGAAGACCCTTTTATCCTTGTACATACAAACATCCACTACAAAATTCCGATCAAAGAAAAAAAAAAATAATTCTGTTTTCTTTTTCTAAGTGCATGTATGACATAAGACACGATTACTGATCGCTGTATAAATGTAGGCTGTTGAAGTACCAGGGAGGAGAACAAAGCCCTAGTCTAATTTTGTTTGGTAGTGAATATAACCAAGAACAGATAAGCACCAGAATCTCCGTCTCACTAATACGACCACGCGGAGTCGAATATATTCCTATAACCTGCCAGACGCAGACAAGCTAACGGTAGGAGCTGCGCGGAACATCACAATTCGTTACCTCTACAAACAGCTAGATCGCAGTTAAGCCCCGGAGAAGAAATTTTCAAAGTAAAAGCCGATTGGTTGTCTGGACCCGCTGCGAAGCGGATGAGCGCGCCTCCTGCACTAACTCCTCTGAAATGTGCAAGGCGAAGGGGGAAGTAGACCGGCGCAACTTACAACTCTGCAAATACCTCTAGCTCAGCCCAGTTTTGCCGGGGTATCTATAATGGCTGCATGGGACCAAAGACGGAGGCTCTGTTGGCTTATTTGTTCTTGATATAACCGAGACAGTTAGTAAGCTTGTTTCGCTTTTTTTAGTGCGCATTATGCCCCCAGCGCCTATTTGTGAGAAGCTCCGTCGTACAAAGAACGGTTATGCAAATTTGTCCTTGTTTATGGGACTTGCAACTCCGTTCAAGTGCCATATACCGATCACTTTTCGGTCGGTCCGCTGTTCTCGAGTTAGGGTACTTCCAGAAAGGCTAGGACGATGAAACTTGGTAGGGTATTAGGGATCCGATCAAACTAACTTGAAATTAGTCATTTGCCCGGTCCGACAATCGTGGGGGGGGGGAGGGGAGTTGGCAGAATCCCTAAAATAAGGGCGTGCGTAACTTTTGAATGGGTCTTAAATGAAACTTGACATCTGGAAAGACCTCGTGTTTCGGATTTGTTGTTTCAAGTCCGAACCGGGTACGATGAATCTGGGGAAGGGGGAAGGAGAAGGGAACTGGAAATCGTGTGAAACACTCTCAGAGTGGAGCTATCGAGATGAAACTTGGTGGGAAGAACAAGCACAAGCTCTAGATACATAACCGACTGAACTGGATCGGATTCGGACACTGTGGGGGGATTTTGAGGGGGGGTTCTGGAATTCCGGCGATCTGTAGGTATCAGAAAAGCAATAAATCACCCTTTTTTCAGAAAATTACCCTCGCAGGAACTAAATGGAGTACATTCCAGTTGGAATGGAATTCCCTCATTTTTGTTGTTGTTTTTGTTTGGATTGATTTCGCTTCGTGTTGGCGATGTTGTGCGGTGATCTTTCTACTCAGCGTTGGGTCGATTTCGTTTTATTGATTTTCTTTTATGGAAGGGTCTGAACCATTCGATGTTTTTCTTCTCTCCGGTTCAAACCCTGAAATAATTGTAAGTGCAGAGTATAGTATTGTTAATGTTTATGTATTATATAAAGTAAGAATAAAAAAACCTTGAACCTTGATACATGCAGGTTTTTGGCGCTCGAGATAAGCACTCAAGGTGCCAGATGTAGCACTATGTTGAACGGATAGGCCTTGAAAGTTCGGCATATATAACTTTTGTGTAACTCCTTTGATAACAAGAAAACCATGGGATCTGATAAGAGCGAACGAAAAGTGATTCTAAATTAGTGAACCTTCATGGAAAATATTTGTGATTTTTTTGCGATTATTTTATATTTCTTTATCTTTTTTTACTGCACTTAAGCCCTTGGGCAGTTCGTCATAAATTCATTCATTCATTCAAAGGCGCGTAGTATTCCTGGGACGGTCGGGAATTTCACAAGCTTATAATTCCATTGGGGAGTTAGGGATGAACTAAAACGCAGAAAGAGCAGGAGGGGTCCTTTAAAGCACCACTCTTAGTAGAAATTACAGGAAAAAAGGTTTGGAAATATTGTTTCCCGAAAATACCAATACGTGCCCCGTGAGATTAGCTATTTTTGTTGGCCATTGTCGACTCTATCCAGACTTCCCGCTCTCCGAAGTCTAGGTTGGACGCAAACTATTTGAAAACTGTGCGTGCCGTGGTTCAGAATTTGGACGTCTACCCAAGTTATTCCTGGTTGGTCTAAGAATATTTCTGCGAAGTTTGCGCTGCTCGAGTAGGATCGACCGGAAAATTCTCTGAAAACTCACAGGGGTAAAACGAAGCAATGGCGAAGTGTGGAGATACTCTTCTAATTCCATAAAGAAGCTAGGGATAATACAAAAGACAGAGGTTGCGTTCCGGGACTTAACGATCGTTAACAAATTGTTAACAGTTGTTAACTTTTTGCGTTCCACGTTTCTGATTTCAAAATTTAAGCTCCGCCCACCTACAGTTTCCGTTCCAGAGCATAACGATTGTTAACTATTTTGTAACGATGGTCGGTGAGCATCGTTGCAAAATAGTTAACAATTGTAGAACTGGAAAAAGTTAACGATCGTTAAAGCTACAGGTAGCTCCGCCCCGAAGTAAAGTTAACAATTGTTAAGTTTGGGGAACGCAACCAGAGTAAGTAAAGGTCCTTTTATCCTGCACTGACGGGTCTAGGTTTCCGATCCATATTCTTCCATTTCATTCCACAAAGTGGATATTTATCCCTCTGCGGCGTCTGGTGACAGGCGAACCATTAATTCTCCATTTTTCAAGGCCGGAGGAAGTTGAGGAATACGCCGGGAGAATGATCGGGGACTATCTCGTAACAAAGCAGACGGGAGAAAAAGGCCGAATCTGTAATGCCGTGATGGTTTCAGAGCGGAAGTATCCCCGAAAAGAGTATTACTTCGCCATTGCCATGGAGCGGGCGTTTGGGGTAAGTAAAGCGGCTTAATGGTAGAGTTATGGTGTCATTCCGGCAGAAACGGGATTCCGGTTTGGGGATATTGTTCGTATTGGTTTTCCATTCGGGCGCCTTTCTACGGTGTGGATATATGAAAAAAGGGAGTTTCAGACGATGCCATATAAAATAGATAAACGTAAATAATTCTTCAGCGCAAGCTGACAGCGAATCAAATCCAGAACAGGCCAGAATATCGCGGAAGAAAGTCTTGTTACGTTTTTTGTCATTTTTGTATAGAAAAACATATGTCGTAAAGTCGTAAACAAATGAACGAAGTCCCTTCCAACGAAATGCCGTGTTAATGTTTAACTGAAAGGGCAGCTAATTTTTACATTTAATATTTATATGCAATGAATTATTTGACTCGTCTAACATATTTTGTATTTTTTCACATGACCCTCTTGTGACAACATTAAAAATATGCGCTGCTTGCACGTCAAACTAAAACTCAAGCTAGTATGTCCAGGGTTAAATACGCCAAGTCCAGAAAGGTCACGGCTGACATCAATAGGAAAATGATTATGAACATTTCTTGCAGAAATCTGACATTTTTTTGTTTATTTTTCGGCAATGGCTTAAGGTGTGTTCTCGATTTTCCCTGAGGAGTCCCTTAGGTTTTTCTTTGTCGCAGCGAATCACTCCCGTATTCTCGCGAGTTTCTACGGACGGGGAATGCTCCGATTATCATCACGATCATCAAGAAGGACTCCCTTTCAGATTGTTCTTGCTTGTCAATTCTGTTGCTGGTGTTCTTTTTTTTTTTAAAGACAGATATTAGAGTTGGTTAATAAGAATTTCTGATATTTATATTGAGTTTGGTTATGGTTTAAAACTGATTTTGAGAAAAGTCATCTTTTTCTTTGTAGTTACGATTTTTTTCTGGAAGTATTAACACTTAAAATTAATTGAAAACCGTCAGATTAAACAAAACCCAAAATAAAGTGGATCTAGAATGATTCCGTCGACTGGATATTTTTGTTTTGTTTTAACAAATTCCATTTTTATGGCACTTGCATCCTCTGGCTCAAGTGCCATATACCGATCGCAATTCTGTCTGTCGGTCCGGATTTTTGTCCCGCTTGTTCGAGTTAGGTTACTTCCATATGTGCTAGGACGATGAAACTTGGCAGGCGTATCAGGGACCCGACCAAACTAACTTGGGGGAGTGGAAGGCGGGGGAATCTGGAAAATTGAGTAGTGTGTAACTTTTGAACGGGTGATCGGATTGGAATGAAACTTGATAACTGGTATGAAACTTGATAACGGCATATCTCTGATGTCCCATTTGAAGTCCGGACCGGGTTCGGTAGCTATGGGGGAGTTGGGGAGGGGGGGGGGGAGACCGGAAATCTCGAGAAATGGTTATAATTAAGGGATCGGAGTGAAGCTTGCGGGGAAGAACAAGCATCTGATCAAGAATCTGCCCCAGATAAATCGTTTACACAATTAGACTGGATCCTGGACTGGATCCGGACCCTTTGGGGGGGGGGGATTGCCGGAATTCCAGTGATGTCAGTTTTGGGGATATTCGCGACGAAACTTGGGAGGCATATCAGGGACCCGACCAAACTAACTTGGAAACGTCAGTTTCTCGATCCGACCATCTGGGGGGTGGGGGGTGGAGGGCAGGGGAATCTGGAAAATTTAGTTATGCGTGAACTCGAGAAACGGTTAGAATGGAGGGATCGGATTGAAACTTGCTGGGAAGAATAAGCATCTGCCCCAGATAAATCTTTTACACAATTGGGCTGGATCCGGACCCTTGGGTGGGGGGTGGAGAGGACTTTCCCTGAATTCCGGTGATGTCAATTTTGGTGATTTTCGCGAAGAAACTTGGGAGGCATATCTGGGATCCGATCAACTGACTTGTAAATAAAAATTTACTAGATCCGATAGTCCTGGGGGGAGTGGAGGGAGGGGGAATTCGGAATATTGAGTTATTTATTCAAACAATGTTTACAACGGATACGTCAGCTATGATTCTTCATCAGCGATATTTTGGCCCTTCTTCGCAAGGGTCCTCGTCAGGCTGTCAATCCTCTGGTTCAACTTCGGGGAAGGACAAGGAAGGATTTTCGAGGAAATAAACCTGTAATTTGATTACAGGTTTGTTTCCTTCCCCGAAGTTGAACCAGAGGATTGACAGCCTGACGAGGACCCTTGCCAAGAAGGGCCGAAATATCGCTGATGAAGAATCATGCCTGCCCAGTTTGAGGACCCTTTGTGCAAAGAAGCATACAACATAAGGAAGAGATTGAATCACTGCAAATCAGAGCGTGCCGCTTTATGCTAGGGCAGAAATCTCTATCTATATAGCTGACGTATCCGTTGTAAACAATGTTTGAATAAATGTTTCAAAGTCAGCTTGGGCTCAAAGAATATTTACTATTGAGTTATGCTTAACTTTAGAACGGGTGATCGGATTTGAGTGAAATTTGATAATTGAACACAGGACATTTCTCCGCTCATCTCTGTCATATCCGGACCTGGTCCGACAACAGATGGGGGGGGGGGAGAGACCGGAAAATACGTGACTGGCTGATACTGAAGAGATTGGGATGGAACTTTGTGGGAATAACAAACAAATGCTCTAGATAAATCGTTTTCAGAACCGGATTGTCTCCGGCGACTGTGGGGGAGTTTGAGGGGGAGGGGGGTCGGAATTCCGATGATCACGAGGTAAGGTACTTCTAGATCGGGTAGGACGATGCAACTTGGCTGGAATATTAGACATTCGACAAGATTGGCTTAGAAATTGCCACTTTCCAGATCCGACTATTCCTTAAAGTACCAATCTTGACACACAGTAAAAAAAATACTTTTAAGCGAAATATAGAGTATGACCCCCATGAGCCCACTATCACTTTTACCTCAAGGGTTTTGTATACAAATGAGTTAAAGCTCCCTTGAAGTGCGCATGTTAACTGCAAAGTCAAAAACTTCTTTTTATCAAATGATTCATCTCAGCTTATGATACCGGATTCAGCAGCTATGGGGGAGTTGGAGGGGGTGATTAGAAATCTCAAGAAACGGTTAGAATGGACGGATCGGAGTTAAACTTGCTGGGAAGAACAAGCATTTATTCTAGGTAAATCGTTTGCAGAATTGTGTTGCGAGAGCAACACTTTGGTTTTGTCCTGTTTTTTTTTGTTTTTTTTTTTTTTTTTTCCTATGACTCCGATTTCATTTTATTCCTGGTAACTGGGAAGGGTCTAACCTGTGCGGTTTTTACGGAAAGTGTGGACCTTAGGCCGGATTGACGAATATGACATTACATTTTGGAAAGCTCCGTAGAACTCTTGCCTGGGGCCAATAAGGATGGTTTTTGCTTGTCATCGAGCCAGAGCCTACGGTTTGCGAAGTGAAGTGGAGTTGTATAGCCTATGTCAGAGAGGACTATCTGAAGTTGTGTAGCGAACCTTTCGTTTCATCAAAAGATGTTTCTGCTTTCGAGTGGAAAGCTCCGTTCTAGCACGCAAGCAGGCAGGCACCAGTTTCAAATTGAAGATGGACTAAAATCTATAAGTGTTAAATATATGCGGCAGTTACCCGGCCCCACAGCCAACATATCTTCTTTGAGTGATAAATAGAAAAATCTACAGAGACAAAAAAGTGGCTTTTTCCCACGGGTCCGAAAGTGCTGCCATCTATTGTTTCTGTCTATGTCTGCGACGATTTCAGCTGAGTTTATATTTTTTTTTTTTTGCACTTTGGTTTGTGGTAGAGTAACGGTATCAGATGTGCGTCTTAAACTTTAAAAGTTCTCTCATTGCTAAAGAAACTAGAGCTTATCCTTTGCTCCTTTCTAAGTCGTGACGTTAGAAAGTTGGCCTACGGCAAAAAAGTCAACTTTTGAACTAAGACAGGTAGAATTTTTTTTTCGACGGCAATCGATAGCCATTGATGGGCTGATCAAAGTATATGTCATCCATTTTTTGGTACAAAAATTCCTTCATGAGATACACCAGTTTGAAAATTTCAAAGGGGTTGACAACTTCATAGTAAGGTACATTGAAACCAAAAATAGGCGATACCAGTTATGATGCATATAGGGGACTTTTAAGCAACAGTCGACTGTTAGCCCATAATCATCTTCGGTAATGAGGGGTTTGCAGCTTTTGCTAGTTGGTATACCTGTTATTTGTTTCCGGTGTATTCGATGGTAAGAACAATTTGGTTCCCAATGGTAAGATATGCAAGGGACTTGTAAGTAATAATCGGCTGTTATGCTACAATCATCTTCTGCGATGATGGGTTTGCAGCTTTTGCTAGCTGGTGTACCCATTATTTGTTTCCGGTTAACTTAATGTATATCACGGGAGAGGGACTTGTAAGTAGGAATCGGTTCACGAGGGGTTAGGAATTTTTGCAAATGGGTGCACATTGTATTCGATTTCTATAAATCTGACGGTAAGAAAGTTTGTGTCGATGGTCTATCAATGTAACCGAGGATTAACTGTTTACACAACGGATACAAACGAAAATGTAAAGCAATGAGGTAGTTTCATAATAATTAATCTATGGTATTTTAATCCTGAAAAGTTACGGATAGCTTTCTATTACCAACTAGATTATATAAGTCACGATGTCTACGATTGAAAAGGATAAAGTACATTGACTGCAAAGTTAATTTAGTCCCTTCTTCCTATATTATTTTGTTGTTGTTTTTACAACGCTGAAGAATACCTTTTGATCATATGATTAATTTTTTTAGAACATCCCGTTTAAAAAGCTTATGCTATAATCATCTTCAGCGATGAGGGGCTTGCAACTTTTGATAGCTGGTATATCCATTATTTGTTTCCGGTGAATTTGATGTCAATCACGGGAGACGGACTTGTAAGTAAGAATCGGTTCACGAGGGGCTAGAAATTTTTGAAAATTGGTGCACATTGTATTCGATTTCTGTAAATATGACAGTAAGAAAGTTTGTATCGATGGTCTATCGCTATAACCTAGGATTAACTGTTTACGCAACGGGTACAAACGATACGGTAATGTAAAACAATAAGGTAATTTTGTAATAATTATAGTGTCATCTATGGTATTTTAATCCTAAAAAGTTACGGATAGCTTTATAATACCAACTAGATTATATAGGATATTATTCCAAGTTTTCATCCGTCACGATGTCTACGATTGAAAAGGATAAAGTTCAACTGACTGCAAAGTCAATTTAGTCCCTTTTTCCGATATGCTTTTGTTGTGGTTAGGGCAATCGATAGCCCTTGAAGAGCTGATCAAAATATATGCCATCCATTTTTTTGAACAAAAATCCTTCATGAGATAAACCAGTTTGAAAGTTTCAGGGGGTTGACAATTTTAGGAGTAAGGTACACACTGAAACCAAAAATGGGCGATACCAGTTGTGAGACATGTAAGGGACTTGTAAGCAACAGTCGACTGTAAGCAACAGTCGACTGTTAGCTCATAATCATCTTCGGCAACGAGGAGTTTGCAGCTTTTGCTAGTTGGTATACCTGTTATTTGTCTCAGGTGTATTCGATGGTAAGAACAATTTTGTTCCCAATTGTAAGACATGCATGGGACTTGTAAGTAATAATCGGCTTTTATGCTATAATCATCTTCAGCGATGAGGGGTTTGCAACTTTTGATAGCTGGTGTATCCATTATTTGTTTCCGGTGAATTTGATGTCAATCACGGGAGAGGGACTTGTAAGTAAGCACGAGGGGCTAGACATTTTTGAAAATTGGTGCACATTGTATTCGATTTCTGTAAATATGACAGTAAGAAAGTTTGTATCGATGGTCTATCGCTATAACCTAGGATTAACTGTTTACGCAACGGGTACAAACGATACGGTAATGTAAAACAATAAGGTAGTTTTGTAATAATTAATAGTGTCATCTATGGTATTTTAATCCTGAAACGTTACGGATAGCCTTCTTCCGATATTGTTTTGTTGTTGGTTTTACAACGCTAAAGAACATCTTTTGATTATGTGATTATTCTTTTTAGAACATACCGTTTTAAAAGCTTAGATAAGTTGACAATTTCAGCATTTAACCGACAGCGAAGAAACAAAACCAAAGTGTTGCTCTCGCAACACTTTAGCCGGCGAAGCCGGACAAAGGTTGCGAGAGCAACACTTCACGTTGCCCGGGCAACGTAGGTCTAGTTGGGACTGGATATGGACACTTGGAGGGGTGGTGGAGGAAGCCGTTCCGGAATTCATGTGATGTCTTTTTTCAAGGCGAAACTTGACGGGCATACCAAGGACCCGGTCAACCTGACAGAGGACTTACCTACTACATACAGTTGCAAGTGCCGTATGAGCTCACACCTCTTGTTTAAGTATTCCCCGTATCTCGTGGTTTTCCAAACGCGGAATCCGCGTGGAGTGATTCCCACTATTCTCATCGTTCCCATTGGTTTCTCCGAGGAACGGACGCCTTTACCGTTGGTGAATATATCAAGCATAGAAGGCCAGGCATATACAGGTACCACAAATTCGAAAGAATAAGTTCGTTCGATGAAATCAAATATCTGTGGATAGCGGACGGACAAACGAAGTAACTCATTTTTATCGGGTCTTCTGGCAAATTTAAGTAATAGTGATGTGTAACGAGACTGTCGGGTCTCAGTCCTATTCGTTTAAACTTTACGATACGCTGCTCTGCTTGAAACAAACTGAGGTGTTTTTCCGCGGAATAGTTGTGTGCCCCAAACGTTTCTGAATGTTTGTCACAATTACAGAAATGTGTGCGGCGAAATGTGTTTTTCTGCTCTTCTGGTAATGTTTGCTATGTAGAACGTTCAGTGTAGGACATTTGCTCATCCTTGTGTTCTTTATTTGAAACTTCTGACAGTGTAATCCCCTCCCCCCAATCATCCGGTCTAGGGAAAAACTGGCAGATTTGCCTATGTTCAGTTGGTCAGAGACTGCTTTTTGGGATCCCAAAATCTAAGTGGAGGGAATGCAGGGACTTCGCAAGTTTCTCCGTCTATCCGTCCGTCTGTCAGCACGATAACTCGAAGGGAATGATATATTTTGATGAAATTCTTTGGGTTAAGGGACAGGTCAAGTTCGTAACAGCTAACGAGATAGTCCATTTAGAATTAGGAGACATGTTGAAGAAGTATATGAAAATCTTTCTTGCCGGGCAAGTTTTTCGCCCGGAATCCGGCCAAAATCGGATTTTTTGTTTAAAGTAAAAGTTTTATTTGAAGTTTATTAGAGGTACGATTCGGGAATAAGAACACATGCTAAAGACGTGTATGAAACTCACTTTCTCGTCAGACAAGTAGCTCGCCGGGAATCCGGCCAATACCGGAAAACTTGTTAAAAGTAAAAGTTTTATTTGAAGTTTATTAGATGCTCGGGTCAGGGGTAAGAAGACATGCTGAATCCGTATATAACAGTCATTTTCTAACCGGAAATATAGTTCGTCCAGAATCCCACTGAAACCGGAAAATTTGTTACAAGTAAAAGTTTTATCTTAAGTTGGTTCGAAGTTCGATGTAGTACGGTAAGGAGGCATGCCGAATCCATATATGAAAATTCTTTTGTCGCCGGACAAATAGTTCGCTCCCGGTCAAAAGCTTAAAATTTGCTGTAGCTGAAGTTGATTAGAGATTCAATATACGGGTATATAATGAAGGGGATGTGCTGAATTCGTTTTTGAGCTTTAGTTTTTTGGCCGACAAGTAGCTCGTCTCGGAAATTTGGCAGAAGTAAGGCAGGAAGTTTTGATCAATTTCGTCAAAGTAGATATGAATATGACATATAGCCCATATAGGGGTAAACACAGATGATGAATCTATATCTGAAATTGGTTTTCTCAGATGATTAGCCGTTGGCCTTAATCTGTTACATTGTAATAGTAAAAATCTTCAAGAAGTCTGCCGAAGACCGGATATCTACATGACCCAGTTGTCTCATCAAATATTGTATTCTTCGGATACCATTGAAACCTTTGGTCTTGTATTTACTCGCCAACCATTGGATGTAGCGAGATGATGCTGTCCAAACATAATATTCCTAGGATCTAGCTGTAGATTTGGGATTGGCGCGTCCTCGATTTTCCCCGGTAAAGGAGCAAACTGGTATAAAGCCATTGACTATGGGCAACTAGTTTGAGATCCATCTGTATCACTAATTGCTAGTTAGAGGACACACGTTAAAGTGCTAGTGATGTTTCGCCTTTTTTTGGGATTGGATTTGGGACTGGCGCGTCCTCGATTTTCCCCGGTAAAGGAGCAAACTGTTATAAAGCCACTGACTATGGGTAAACTAGTTGAGATCCATCTGTATCACTAATTGCTAGTTAGAGGACACACGTTAGAGTGCTAGTGATATTTCGCCTTTTTTCGACGGCCTTGTTATAATAGAAACCCACTTCCACCATATTGTATGACGCAAACAACGTGGTTAGATTTTTAGGTTTTATTATTTACGTATTCATTTTTTCCTGCTTATCGAAGGGGAAAGGGTAGTACATAAAGAATGAAATAACAAAACAAAATTTAGATACAAACTACATATAAAAATTAAAGCTTATATGACCAAGTGAGTTAGCATATGGGGCTTGTGGAAATTTTTAGAGTTCTTGTTCGAGCACTTCTTTCAGTTCCAATGTATTTCAAATAAAATCAAATCGTCTATTCATTAAGAACCTTGCTCACGGCGTGTGCCGACTCTTGATTCTAACGTCAACATATAAATACACATGAATATATATAAACCAAAAAAGGGAAGCGTAGCTGCGGAGTCAGCTATGTCAACTCGGTAGGTTCCTTTAACGTACTTGTAATGCGTGCTACGTATTTTTCTTCGGCCCGTTACCTTTAAAAATTCCTAAATTGACGAAGTTTGAAGAACATAGAGTGTAATAACGGCATCGCAAAGCCGGGAAGTATTAATACAAACTACTGCGTAGATGTTAGATTATGTTGGAAACCTTGGTGTCTCAACTAGGTCTGAAGGTATGGAGAAGGGTACGCCTATTTAGAAGATGAAGACTAGGCAAGTTACTGGTTATTTAAAGTAAAGTATACCTCGCACTATATAGTGTTTCTGCTCCAGTGTTCTGGGGTAGTTGACCTCAAACTAAGCTGTGCTTATAGAAAATTACAAACTGCTACGGCTGTTTTTTGCCTTTTTCGGTGTCCCTTGCCTTTGATGATAATCTTGGCAAAATTTACGTAACCGATCCGGACGAATAAGCTCCTCGGAAACGTTCATCGGGAGCATGATGCGTCACGTAAAGAGAACAAACTTGGCAAGTGTGATAATTAGTGTATTACTAATGGAGGAGATAGGAGACACGTATGGAATGAAGTATGTCGGGAACGAGATTCCATGGAAATACTGCTGAACTAGCAGGAATTACCATCATTAGTACGACGTGTTCTTTACTGAATGTATTTCCAGGGTCCAGTTGTCATTGCGTCATCTCAGGGGGGCGTTGACATCGAAGAAGTAGCTGCCGAAAACCCAAAAGCTATTCTGAAAGAACCGGTTGACATTTTAAAAGGTAAGAAGCTATATGTTCAGCCCCCCCCCCCCCCCGTCTTTCCTGTCACTCTTCCCCTTTCTGCCTGGAAAAGGTTAGCCCCTCCCGGAAACACTCATATTAAAAGACATGGAGTCGAAGGATGTGCGTAAATTGAACTTTGGAACCTTTCAGAGAGGTGCCTGATTATTTCTAATAATTTGAATTCAGCACTACAACATCAGAAAAAATGTAGTCTACAGACGAAATACTATAGGAAGTCCGAGAGCCATGAGCCTATCGTAGTTTTTGTCGGTTTTGCTCACAGATGAATTCTAGAGCCCTAAGTGCGCATCATCACAGCCAAGTGCAAAAATAAAATACTTTTTACCAAACCGTAGGCTACATTGTCGTGATTTCCAAGGGTCAATGATCATTCTTATCTCAAGGGTTTTGCTTACAAATGATCACGACGAACCCACGGATTGGCAAATTCCTACTTTTATCTGACACGGCCGTGTAAAGGCCACATGAACTTCTAGTTATTGTTTTGGCCTTTTTTTTCCCTGGTTGCTGATTCGGACCACACTTCTAGACTTTTGATACAAATACTCCTTGAGCCCAAGATGACTGGGGGACATATATTCAAAGAAAGGATACAAAAGGATACGTCAGCTACGATGCTTGGCAGCGATATTTCGGCCCTTCTTGGCAAGGGTCCTTGTCAGGCTTGTCAGTGCAGTCGGATGGTCACAAGTAAAAGCCAAGAGAAACTAAAACTCAAACAAGTTTGCCAGATTTAACAGCGCACTGTAAAAAGTTTCTCCGAGTGAGGATCAATGTTAACTGCAGTATTTGCTATTGGGATTAATCTTGTCTCTACTGAGATAAGCTTAATCCGAATTAGAGATAAGATTATCTTTTTAGAGATAAGATTAATCCTAATTAGAGATAAGATTATCTTTTTGAGATGAGATTAATCCCAGTAGCAAATACTGCTGGATTTTTTTTACAGTGCAGTTCAGAAAAGCATTTGGGACCTTGTCATCTTGAAACTAAGGACTTTCGTGTCCCCATACGAAAAGATAAGATTAATCCTAATTAGAGATAAGATTATCTTTTTCCAGATAAGATTAATCCCAGTAGCAAATACTGCTTTATTTTTTGTTACAGTGCAGTTCAGAAAAGCATTTGGGACCTTGTCATCTTGGAACTAAGGACTTTCGTTTCCCCATACGAACAAAGAACACGGCTTGAGGAATGTGTAACAAACATCGCATTAAATACAGTTCACATATGTATGTTAATTTACCCATAGTAGTACCAATCATAATATAGTACCAAAAATGATGAAGATGTAGTACAGAAAGGAGCACATAAAAGAGAAAAATAATGTAAAATATAGTCCTGGAACACAACCAAACAAACAGAGACTACTTTTCAGTCGTTCGAATAACGGGTATAAACTACGATGAGCATCTAACGACTCGAAATTATAGGATCTTCAGTATTGAGATTTGTACTGATCCAAGTAGTACAACTTGAGCCCAAGCTGAGTGGGAAACAGATATTAAAACATTATAAAACATTAAAATTGACCAAGTTCAAGTCCCGGATATGAGAACGGATAGGAAGATTAAATACGGTGATTGAATCAGTAACATAAACAAAATAAAAAATAGATTACAGGTTCCCCGAAGTTGAACCAGAGGATTGACAGCCTGACGAGGACCCTTGCCAAGAAGAGCCGAAATATCGCTGATGAAGAATCATAGCTGACGTATCCGTTGTAGACATTGTTTGAATAAATGTTTCAAAGTCAGCCTGGGCTCAAAGAGTATTTATAAAAAATAAATATATTGCTGATAAAGATTTTCACGCCTCGTAGTGCTGCTTAATGTAGGTAAGACGGTTGCTTTAACGGTCATTGTAAGCCACGTGAAGACAATCCGAAACTTTCAACCGCCCCTGCTCGTGATTGGATCTACAATAGCACCTCTGTATCTCTTAGTTCCTCTAAGCTCACAGTTGTCCCTTACTTAAACCTTATTCCACCTGTCAGACGCCCCCGTCTTCGTCCTCCGTGCCGAATTATAATGTCGAGTTCCTTTCAAAACTAAGGATCGAAACTGTCCTAGTCTACTCCTTTGGGGGTACACCTGGAACGCCCCCCTTGTTACTCCAAGTACATTTCCACATCCGTTGTTTGTTTCATGCTAATAGGATTTTGGAGACGGGACTAGCTTGCAAAATGGAGAGTTCCTTAGATTGTACGTTTTGGAAAAGTTTGCATACTGATTTCGGATCGTAATGAGTTACTTGGCTATAATGTAAATTCACACCGCAACTAATTACCTAAAGGTACTTTATCCCAAGCTTCCATGTGGAATCATACCCTAGGTTCACAGAGAGCAAATCGCGGCGATGAACGAGATTTTTCAATCGCAACGACAGGAGATTTTTTATCTCCTGGATGTTCACACTTAATTTTCGTCGGCAATAGAATTGAACGCGAAAAATAATTACAATAATAAAAAACAATTATTTTTTCTAAAGGTGAATCATAAAAAGGGTCGTCCATGTTGCTGTTGCGTACATAAAATCGTAATTTCGACCGATTAAATTTTTCCAATATTAAAAATTGCCTGACGAAGCAACAGAAATCGTCGATTTTGGTGACGAAAATCTCGGCGATGGCCGATATCGCCTCAGTGTGAACGTCTGTGTGAACCTAGGGATAGACTTCAAAAATCCTGACCTTCGCCACTGCTTGGTTTCGCACCTACAAGTTTTTAGCGCTTTTCCTGCCTAGCCCGGTTTCCCAGTCAGGTTGTGAAGACTTCGCAAGGTTCAAGTCTGCCGATGAAAATAAGGTCATGAGAAGCTTCGGAGTTTTTCGTTTCGGAAGTCGTGGTAGGCCAGCATGATCCTTTTCTTTCGATTGGTTTGATTGGTTTTCCCACTTCAACTACGACAGGAATAGTAAATATAGTGTGTCTAATCGCCGCGGGAAGCCTGGATAGAGTCGGCAAGTGCCAACAAGTAAGTTGCCTATTTCACTTTGCAAATATTGGTATTTTCAGAAAAATTGTACTTGTGGTTAACAGAATACGACTAAGAGACGACAGTCTGGTTACCCATCACATTTTACTTAATTAAGCTAGAAGAACCGAAAAAAAAACGCGTTACTTCGTTGTTTTGTATCCACGATATTTGAATTTTAGCTGACGTAATTTCCCGTATGTAACTGTTGTACCTCTATACGGGCGTACCTCTATGTTTGAGATGTTTAGCAACTACAGCGGCAGACAATCGCCGTGGACTGCTGGCCAAATTCTCTGTTGACTGGGTCCTTCCACAAAGGAACTACTCGGAGTAGCACGGAATAGAGGGTTATCGTCGGATGTGATTCTGCAGTCTGGAATCGAGCATTTCAGAATCTTTACTTTGTTGGCCATTGAACCGCACGCTTTTGCGGACATTCGAATTTTTCGCGACTTGTCGTAAATTTATTTGTCTTACAACCAGTGAAGATTTCCAACGTCACTACTAGACTACGCGACGGAAAAAACAAAAATCCCTTACAGGAGTCAACATAATTCAGTGTATTCAGATCAAAGGTGTACAAATAAGTTAGCTTTTCAGTTAAACTTTAAATATTCATTTCCAGTAAGAGTTTGATTATCATTCTGTTGAAATGAATGAATGAAACGCTTTTATTCCGCCAAAATGACGAGACAAGAAAAAGGTTAAAGGTTAAAGCATTTACAATACGTACATTTAAACTTTCTAATCCTAGTGCACATCATCGTAACACTCAAACTAAAACAATAGATTTACAAATTTACAAATAAATATTAATAAGTACGAAATACCAAAGAAGTACTTTTTTATTTTTTTATGTTCTGTTGGATGTTTTTGGTGAGCTTATTTCGATAGATTCCAGCCAATCTACACATTATGCCACTGTAGCACCGAGCCCTGGCTTTACAGCGACTTGAAATCCGGTGATATAGCCATTGTGAAAAACGATAGTGTTTCCGAATGACTCCATTCGTTGGTCCAAATGTTCAAATAATCTCAGAAAAAGACATTCAGTCTTTTCTCAGTCTGCTTAACCTCGATCAGTAAAGACCTTACCCTAGGTTCACACAGACGTTCATACTGAGGCGATATCGGCCATCGCCGAGATTTTCGTCGCCAAAATCGGCGATTTCTGTTGCTTCGTCAGGCGATTTTCAATGTTGGTAAAATTGAACTTTAATCGGGCGACAGTACGATTTTAGGCACGCAACAGCAACATAGACGACCGTTTGATGATTCGCTTTTAGAATTTTTTTTACTATTTTAAGGGTTATTTTTTATTATTATAATTATTTTTCGCGTTAAATTCTGTTGCCGACGAAAATTCTGTGTTAACATCCAGGCGATAAAAATCTTCCATCGCTCCGATTGAAAAATCTCGTTCACCGCCGCGATTTGCTCTGTTTGAACCTAGGGTTACTGTCATTAAATAGTAATACGAGATCGCTCACAAATTGACTCCATTAGTTGGTCTGAATGTTCAAACAACCCCAGAAATCGACTTAGTGTAAGGAATGGTTCGAAGGTCGAACCAAGACCCTTGTTCCACCGTTAGTTTTTGTGGTTATTCACTTTAGCATTCATCAGTCCTCCTTCCTTTCTCCTCTTTTTTTCGTTGGTTCATCACTTGTGAGACATTTTTTTCAGAATTTTGGTCGCATATATGCTTACGCCACGTGTCGGAAAAACCTCGGCTTCTGTACTCGTGTCGTTTCCATTTCAGTCATGTTTTATTTTTTCGTCCTTTCAGTCTGGAACAAGCTTGTTGCTTGTACTGATGAGCGAGGATATCGATCTCTTCGTCTTCTTTTGTCTGGAAGACGATCTTGCGAGATTAGGGTCGAGATTAGAATTGGGCTGAAGAAAAAATAGGCTTCTACCGTTTGATTAAGAACCACGGAGATATCCCTAGCTTTATTCTTCTTCTTCATCTTGTTGGCGTTTACAGTTGGTTGATAAAACCCTTGATAACACCACGAAGCCATGCTTCCTTGCGTACAAACCAAGTATACATATTTATCGTGCTCACGTTGCTTTTTGACTATTTTTTTAATTTTGGATCTAGCCCTCAAATCACATTTTTCGATCCGAAAGCGTATGTGGAGAGCAGGCCCGTATCCAGGAATTTTTTTTTTTTTTGGGGGGGGGGGGGGGTTGCCTGCGGGTCGCACAAAAAAGACATAGATCAGAGGGAAAAGCCTATAAAAATGAGTATTTTTGTATGTTTTGGGGGGAGGGGGAGTTTCAACCCCCTAACCCCCCCCCCCCCCCCCTGGATACGGCCTTGGTGGAGAGATACCTATGCTATCGCAAAAGTTGTCACGCAAAAGTCGTGCTAACGCTGCCCCACGTTGCTTGTTCGTCTGTCTGTCTGTTAGCACGATAACTCTCGAAGGGAATGAGATATTTTGATGAAACTTGCTGTGAGGATTCTTTGGGTCAAGGGTAAGGCCAGGTTCGTAGATAGGCTCTGTAGCCCTAGATTTAGGGGTGAAGGAGGGGGTTGAAATTAAGGGACAAACAAAATATTTGTAAACGGCTAATGTGATAGTGATAAAACGAGGGGTTGCCGACTCCCAAAATTAGGGTACAGTGTGCCTGACAGCAGTATTCTTGATGACCAACTTTTCTTGCGATGAAGACTTGCCGTGAGCCGAGTGAAGAGCCAGAAACGTCACGGCAGCAAACGTTGTTGATTAGTTTGCATAGGATTTAAATCAGTTTAGAGGGCTCATGTGGGTGACGGTTTCTTTGCTCATCCCGAGGTTTACTGGCCTGTTTCCGACTTATTCGTATAGAGTATTGAGTGTGCCCAACTCCCTGGTAGTTGGCCACGACAGTTGGCAACCCCTCGTAATAAATCTTGCCGTGCAACACTGATGGTTGGATGGTCCCACCTGGCCATTTTCAAGGATGTAGGCGTTGATGCCTTTCAACTGAACTGGAAAGGATGGTATTCTTATGCTTTTCCCCCTTTTAGCATGATCATGAAATTGTTGCGCAAGGTGGTCAACGATGCGGCGACGGGGTTGGTGATTGTACCAAATTGGTCAACACAACCTTGGTATGCCCTTCTTCTGTACGCACCTGAAAGGGATGGGGCTCGGGAAATACGTGTTTGTGGGTGGGATTGTTTTTTTGTTTTGTTTTTTTTTCTTCAAAGGATGCCCTTCCGTCATAGGGAATCCCTTTTGCAGTGGCATTTCTTACGATCTTTTTCATTTCCTTCTCCGATACCAAAACCCTTTTTTATTTTAGTTTTTTTTTTTTAAATCTCTACAACAATTAAAATAAAATTGTGGAAGATAGTTTATACCAAAACTGGAAACGACTGGAGTGCATTCCACGAAAGTTTTTACTAGTTACGATGATAAGAGGGGCCGGCTCGTAATTGCGGCTGAGGGGTTGCTGACTCCCAGAAACGATGTACACTAAGTGGCGCGTTCCGCGGTGCGGTGCCGCGTTTTTTTTGCAGTCATCTACAGAAAATTCGTCGGTGGCCGGCGGCATCGTGCCGCAGTTGCACCGGTGCCGTGCCGGATCTTCTTCCTAGTGTTGGGCGATATTCGCTATCGATAACTACATATCGATTTATCGAAACGTAAATATCGATATCGAAAACGATATTTGTCCATTCTTAATAAATATGAATGAACGAATGTCGTAATTATTACTGTATTTAATCCAACATAACCTACATTTATATATCTGAAATGAAGCAACATGTTTGCCGTAATTCATTTCTTATTTGGTCGGAGTTTGAAATGATGCAAGATGCTGTTTAACGACAATTTTGCTCCTAGATTTTGGCGAAATCAGACGTATCCTATAGCGAAACATATTCAACACATTCAATATCGATTATCGACTGTCGAAAGTGAAAATATCGATTATCAAATATCGAAAGTGAATATCTATATATCGAAATTGAAAATATCGATATTTTCGAGCACAGAAACGTGGTTGGTGACTTGGCGCTTTTGGTCAACAGCATGGTCCTCATATCTAGTTTCTGCTAACTTCTTCGGCAGTATGTATTCGATAATTCTTTCGTTCAAGTACCTTCTTTACTGGGAGCCAGATGGCGAAGCAGTCATTTGCAGAACATTTATCGGTGGCCGGTGGTATCGTTCCGGTGCCGTGCCGGAGGTTCGCCGGTGCCACGGTACCGAGCCGGTGCAGTGCCGGTGCCGCGCCGAGTTGTACACCGGTGGCGCAGAGTGAGCAAGTTCACGATTCTGGTAGTTACTACCCTCTGGAAAGAAAATAATAACAGCGCAAACAGACGTCACAATCTTCCTGGACTTCCTGCTCAATATGTAGTTATTATCACTTGTGACGCCCCTGACCATTGTAACGATCGAATCTCTTTGGAACGAAAATGATAAGAGGAAGGAACTTATCACGCCGGGCGGTGAAACGAAAATAATAACAGAATGGTAACGATGGTAACTGATGATAACTCGGTGGAGCGCTACCTCTGGGTAATCGATCATGCCGAAGTACATCCAAATTGACTGTTTTGTGGCAGCAAACATGGTTAGGGTCTCATGTGTCCCTGGAGTAGGTACCTGCAGAAATTTTGGTCAACTTGTTGACTATCTTCTTTCTGTTCGCTCTCCTTCCAGTCTACCATGGAATGGACAAGCCAGTACATGACCAGATTAAAAAGTTTATTAGTATTTTAACCGTCAGAACCTTTTACAAACTCCCCAGGTTTCGGAATCTCACGTACTGCGTGAGATGTGCCGCTTGCCCAAATATGCTTGTTGACTTTAGATGTTAGAAGTAGGGGGAATTGGGGGGAAGGTGAGAAGCCGGGAAAGTAAGTAGCCCCATGAGAGCCGTTCACCTTTTTTCTTGTCCATTTTTGGGATCCCAAAACGTACGTGGAGGGATACCTATGACATCGCAAAAGTTGTCCGTCCGTCCGTCGGTCCGTCTGTAAGCACGATAACTCTCTAAGGGAATGGGATATTTTGATGAAACTTGGTATGAGGATTGTTTTGGTCAAGGGTAAGGTCGAGTTCGTAGATGGGCTCTGTAGCCCTATATGTGAGGGTGGGGGAGGGGGTCCAGTTTAAGGGACAAACAAAATATTTGTAAACAGCTAATGTGATAGTCGATTATGGGGTAAGAAGACATGCTGAGCACGATGGGGACAATCATTTTCTCGCCGGACAAGTAGTTCGTCCGGAATCCGGAAAGTTTGTTGAAAGTAAAAGTTTCATTTGAAGTTGATTAAATGTTTGATTTAGGGGTAAGAAGACATGCTGAGCATGATGGTGAAAATCATTTTGTCGCCGGACAAGCAGTTCGTCCGGAATCCGGCCAAAACCGGAAAGTTGGTAAAAAGTAACAGTTTCATTTAAAGTTGATTAAATGTTTGATTGAAAGGTAAGAAGACATGCTGAACCCGATGGTGAAAACAATTTTCTCGCCGGACAACTAGTTCGCCTGTAATCCGGCCAAAACCGGAAAATATATTAAAAGTAAAAGCTTTATCTGAAGTTGATTAGACGATATATTTAGGGGTAAGAAGAGACACTGAGTCTGTATATAATGATCATTTTTTACCCGGACATATAATTAGTCCGGAATCCGGTTGTACCCGCATTTTTTTAAGTCAAAATTTTATTTAAAGTTGATTAGATTTCTTTATAGGGATAAGGAGATACACCGCTTCTTTTCTGAATTTTTCTTTTTTTGCTGGACCAGTAGATCGCTCGGAATTCGGGCGAAACCGCAAATTTGGCAGTAGTAAAGCAGGAAGTTTCGGTCAATATCGTCAAAATAGATATGGCTTATAGAGGTATAGATAGGTAGATAGAATATCTGAACTCGGTTGTCTCTGATGATTAGCCTGGCGAAGACAAGACCGAATTGTCTGGATCAAATCTTAGATTTGTGGGATCCCATCGACACCTTTGGCCTTGTTTCTCTAGGTCTTGAGAACCCTGTTGTAGGCGCAGCTGTAGTACCGGTTGGAACTTTAGCTTTCATCCTCCGCTAATGCAGAATCGTAACCCGACACTGTTCTATTATTTGTTCCTTCTCAGTAACAGTTCTGTGTCACCGAGCCGTCGAATTCTGATTTTCTTTACAGTTCTTTTCGTGCTTTTAGTTCCAAGGCAACTCCAGTCTTCTCATGGCTTTTTTTTTCGGCCAAGTGCCATATACCGATCGCTCTTTCGTCGGTCGGTCAGTTACTCCCACGGTTGCGAGTTAGGGTACTTCCATATGTGCTTGGACGAAGAAACTTGGCAGGCATTCCAGTTACCCTACCAGATTGACTTGAAGATAGGTACGTAACCAGAGTTAACCTTAACATGTTTAGTTTTAAAATACTCGTTCTAATGGCTTAGATGCTCCCACTGACAAAAAAGCGTGGCAAAAGGTACTTCGTACAGATAAAGGTTCAGCTATACCTCCTTCCGCGATAACTATGGCTGACTGGACCAGCCACTACAGTCCATTCAGTGGTTGCAAAAACCAGATTCAGCAGCACTTGAAAATTTACTTCTTAAATACCTACCAAGGAAAATATTTCAGCCTTCTGTTCTTCCCGTTACTTGTTCTTCCATCGAAATTGCTTTCCGAAAATTGAGAAGAACTGGTTCTACAGATTCTGATGGCCTTAGTGCAGATTTTTTTTAAATTGAGTGTCCAGCTTTAACACAAGACCTTCAGACGCTATTTCAAATTTGTTTATGCCAGGGTTTGGTTCCGAATCGTTTCCTCTTGGGTACTATAACATCGGTGATTAAGCAAGGGAAAGACGCGGACCTTTGCAAAAGCTATCGGCCAATTACAGTTTCTTGTACCATAAGCAAAATCATGGAATACGTCCTTCTTCTAGAAATAATGAAAAAATGTCGCTTTGGTTCAATGCAGTTTGGATTCCGTTCGAGCGCCAGTTGTGCGCACGCTCATCACATATTGACAAAAATGATGAAACAGGCTACCCGCGACAAATGTTCTATAGATATAGCTGGTGCTTTTGACAATATGACGCATTCTCAGGCCCTATTTTCTCTCATTACTTCTGGCGTGGACCTGTATGTTATCTGTCTGTTAAAATTTTGGTGTGGTCATACTTCAGTAAGGTTCAAATGGCAAGGTAGCTTGTCAGAGAGTATTGCTGTCCGAACTGGTGTTCGCCAAGGGGGAGTCTGAGCTCCCTACATCTTCAGATCGGCCATATCTTCGTGTCTTTATTCTTTGCATCCTGCTTACTTCTATAAAGACTATGCCTTCAGCTACATAGCCTATGCGGACGACTTGCTCTTAGTAAGCCGTACCAAACGTAAGTAAGCTGTCGTCGGAACTTCTCAAAATTGGCCTTGAAGTTTAACCTGTCAAAATATGAGTACCTGCATTTCAACCCTTCGTCAGATGGCTCGAATGCATCCAAAGTTTCTGTATCTCTTGGATCGTTCATCGTCAAATCAACAGACTCTCTACGGTGGCTCGCCATAAAGTTCAAATCTTCATTGTCAAAATGTTGCTCTTCTTTTGTTCAAGAAGTTTATAAATCAATCCGGAGCGCCTATGGGCGCATCGTCCCCAACTGGGGCGCTATAATCGTAAGGCTTTGGGGAATTTGTGCAGCACCTTCTGCGCTCCTTCTATACTATTTCGTTCTGGCGTCATTCATGTTCTGCGAAGGATTTTAAATATGCGAAGCACCTGCTCCACTAGTCGAAATTATGTCATAACCATACATTGACCCTTTTGGATGTTTCCTCATCGCTTTCAAAAATCATGGACAACAAGGCTTTGGACAACAAGGCTTTGGACAACAAAAGTGTCCTTTTCAAAATGGCGTGTCATAAATAAATTACTTACTTACTTACTTACTTAGGATTCATGGTGGTTAGAATTGCGGCCACAATCAGGATTTGTTTGTCTTAAAAGTGGCAGTTAATGGTAAATTGTTTGTTTAATTTATATGTTTTTTGATGAAATTAGAAAAAAAGGTCTAAAAAAATGTGCTGGTTGTGACGGGACCTTTACGCCTTGCCAATCCGCATGGGGGGCTCGATGTTCCTGCCCGGGTGTCGATACGATCATTATTCAGTGGTTGCGTTTTTTATCGAAGTTTTGTTCGCCGTTCGCTTACCCGGTTGCTTGATTAGTGTTTTTACGATTCCAGCGATCCTTGCCAGGTTGACGTTTCTTCGACGATTCAACAGCGAATCAAACAAACTTCGAACTGGCTAGCGCACGAAGTTCGACGGTCAGAGTTTGAAGGACGAAGGAACTGTGACCGGCGACCAAAAACGGTATTTAAGCAGAGACCTTTGAGGTTGTAGTTAACTTCAAACATTCGATAAAAAACGCAACTAGTACAAGTTGAGGTTTGTTCAACTTGATTGTGAAAGTGCAGTAAATTTGGCCTAGAAATCTTAATGGTGCGTTCGCACTACTAGTTGTACAAGTAGCATTTTGCAGTTATATGGGGTTCAATACGTATTTTTTTTTCTTCGACCGTCTAACGGACAGTTTGTGACCAGGTTTTCATGCTTCTTGTGCCCAGTACGGTGAACCTTTAAAGTTTAACTGAAAAGGCAGATTATTTTTATATCTGATATTTGAATAAACTGAATTATTTTGACTCGTCTACCGGCTTTTGTAATTTTTTTCACCGGTGGCTCTAGTAATAACGTTGGGAATTTGCGGTGCTTGTAGGACAACTCAATATGCGGGAGCGTAACGTGTTCGCTTAGCTTAACGTGCAGAGATCGGAAATCTCGGCGAATAATGATAAAGCCCAGGCGCTGCGGATGTGTTCCGATTGCTGTTGTTCTTGTTCTCGGTTGAAATGCCTGTGTGAGTGTGATTACTCCAGCAATAAGCCGTTCATCAAAGGGCTGGACTTGATTGACAGTGTCTCCATTCGGAATGGAATGAGGTCCAGAATTACTTTGATGTCGAGATGAGTGGTCGCTTTATATTCATTGAGACGGCTTTCGCGTTTGAAACAAACCCTAAGATTCATCGTGTTCTTTGATGATAGACGAAATTGTGTGTTTTGACTTGACTTGAGAGGTGGGGGTTTAAGAGAGGGGAAAGTAAGAGTAGGCTAGCGAGAGAACGCTTACATAAGGCGTTTGTCCACAGGCGTTTTTCCGCTAGTTTGTGGGTCGATTGTGGCTCGAAAAGAGCGTTCCCGGGGTCTTTTGTCCGGCCCACAAGTGTCTTTCGCGACCAAGAAGATTTTTGAGGCTCAAATTCGACAAACACCTGCCGATGTAATTGTCGATTTTGTGGCTCGTGTCTGGCGGGAAGTTCAAATTTAGCAGCAAAATTCAAAACAAGAAAATTAACTACTTTCTCCATCATGTAGACATAAAGCTGAGGATTAAATTTGCACAGAATAGTAAGGACGCCTGAAGTCCTATTGGTTGAGATTTTTTTATTTTTTATTTTTGGAGATTTGAAATTACCGGCAAACGGTATTTCTGTGAGTTTCAACTTGTGCCAAACAGTTGAGCCTCAAGTTGAAAGTCGTGGAAACGCCCTTTTGTCTATCTTTTGGTGGCACTTTCAGATGTCTGAATATAAAAATAGAATCCAAATGAAATCTCAGTAAATACAACTTCAAGCTTACCTCCTTACCATTCTGTTCTAAAAGGATCCTCAGTTATATGTCTCCATGCTTGAGAAAGAAGCTAATTTCATTTTTTAGGCATTGTTTGCTATTAAATTTGATTTTCTGACAGAATCGAGCCTTAAAATCGAAATCACCTCGGAACGCTGAATTTGAACCACAAAAATCATGTTGGGTGCGGAAACGCTTGTGGGCGCCACACAAAGCAACGAGGAAACACTCTTTTCGAGCTACAATTGACCCATATACCGTTTGTTGGAGCACGGAAAAACGCCGCTGGTTCGCACCTTGTGACCGAATGCGCATCCCCTAGTAGGCTAACTCGTGAATGACTGAACGATTTCATGTTTAAGCCCTGTGGCAGTTTGCAGCCAGAAACTAACAAAACTAGACCCGTTGATGAAAACTACAGATCACTTTGTAGGCTACTCACGTACTAAAAAGGAAGTAAAAAATTGTCAGTTTAGAAATAAACTAGCAGCAGGAATTTTTTATTCCCTCTGCACTGGAGTCAACGATGAAACTGTAAAAAAAAAGAGAACCACGGTACCATATCTCATACAAACCGGCTAGCTCCAAGACTTAAGCCCCTCAGCGAACCCGGCTCCAACCCCCTGTCATTGCTTCGCAGCCGTCAAACCTCATACAAATAGTAATCTAGAAATAAATGATAAACAGTTCACCAAAACACTTGAATACATTAGGACGAATAATACAAAACTGAATTACCTCGTCTCAATATAGTGACGCTAAATTATAGCTTTGAAAGCTGACTTTTAAGTTGTGCCTGTAAACTCCCATTTCCACACTTTCTTTTTATCCTTGAAGGAGACCTCAAAGAACGACGTTTCTGCTTAAAACTTTCTCTGTATATCTTAGGTATCTTCCGACCTACGTCACCAAGAGTGATGGCTTCTTTTGGAAATTTTGTGCGAAAAGCACTCGAGTTGAGAAGTGCTGTTTCTTAGTGTGTTATTTTGTTTAGTTTCCTATGAGTTGTTTGCTTATCCTGTATATGGCCTTTGCGTTTTTGAATATAGATATACATATGTATATATATCGTGATACTAGCAACCTTTTCCTCCCATAAACGATAAGAAGGTGTTTATACAATAACTTCGTTGAGCGCTAGCTGTTGAACCCTTTTCAAGCAATCAATCAATAAAGTTTAATCCGAATAGCTAAAAGCTAGAAAAGGAATATAAATTTACAAAATAACACAAGAAACAATTTAACTAATACACTTACAAGAAATTACCAGAAATAAATGATGAAATGAAACTACGTAAAAATTGGGTCGAAGAATTAGCGGGATATGGGGAAAACTTATTGCCAGTATTCCTCTCGGACCGACGATTCAGGTTTCAAGCAACCTGAATCTCTAATGTATTCTTTCATTATTGGCTCTATTGCTGGACACAAAGGTTTGAGTTTACGAAGCCATGGTCAGATCCACCCTTCTTTACGGGTCGGAAACATGGCCAATAAAAGCTGCCGAGGCCCAATCTCTTAATGTGTTCGACCATGGATGCCTCCGAAAAATCTTGGGAGTGAAACTCCGAGACCGTCTCAGCAACAACGAAATAAGGAGACGGTCCTCCCAAAAATACGATGCAGCCTCACTAGCGAAGAAACGCCGATTGTCCTGGGTCGGCCACGTGAGCAGAAGAGAAGACTCCACCCTGGAGAAGAAAGCTCTGCTCGCCACCTCGATGCCCGGTTGGAAGAAACTCCGGGGAGGTCAGCGTAAAACGTGGCTGAGCACCCTCAAGGAAGACCTCGAGCCCATCGGAGGCTTCCGCCGGCATGGGAGGAGACGGGATCCCTACTGGCTTCAAATCTCGATGCCATTCACAGAAGACCGAGATTCATGGCATACCTTGGTCCGTCAGCTGCTGTCGCCAGGGAGAGCTGCACAGCTTGCGTCCTGACACAAGTACAAGTGCTGGAGATTGGAGTGCGAAATGCCACGTTCAGGTTTTGATAAGGACTTGCTCCCCTGAATTGAGCTCTCGAAAGCTTTCTCTCTCGCTGCATAATACAGAATGGGACTTACCAGCAGGATCCTTCGGTTTGTGCTTCTATCCCCCTTCCATCAATTATTTCCCTTTCCCGAGCTTTAACCATGCCAGAAGACTCACGGCTCTTTCGGGCGAAAAATTCAATAATCCCACTTATTAATCATCCAACATTAATTCGTTTCATTTCACAAACCTTATCACCATCTGAAATAAAAGTCTTACGGATTGGTAATAGGTTCCTGCGTCTGAGGGGTGATTGACTCCCGAAAAAGGCTCATGCTTTCTATACTGTTACGAAGGTATGTATAACCTGCAGTCTGTGGTGAACCCTAACGTACCCGGTAGCACTTGCAAATTAAAGAAAAAAGTAGCCGTGGCTGGTCAAGTATGGGAACTCAGCTAGCGATGAATGAGTAAATGAATGAATGAATGTATTCCGAAAAAAGCCCTTTGGGCCATGGCCGGACAAAAAAGAAAAAATAAATGAGCACTCCGTCTGTACCAGTCCAAATATCTTCAGCCTATGTCTGTCCGTAGATTCGCGCATATACGATAGCTCGTCTAGTGAACAGTGGGATTGAAATGTCAGTGATTGGGAATTTAGGTCAGTTTTTGCGTGATCAAGCATTAGCAATAAGCTAGCGATGATTATGTTTCGCCGTAGATCCTGTATCGTTCCAGTATTTAGTTGAATGTTCATTTATGAACAATCTGCTCGGTTTTTCCGTTCTTTTATTTTTCACCGTTTTTGTTGAACTCAATACTCGTGAACCATGACAGGTATTGTTGGTGTTTGGGTCTACATTAGTCTTATGGGGTCTCATGCTCCACGCCCTTAGGCTACTGTCCGGCAACTGGTTGTAGGCTATTCATATGCAAGATTTTACAAACCTTTATGTTTACAATCCCCGTTGAGCGCTTGCGTACTTGCAGCGTACTCGTTTTGTTTTATCCAAGATGGATAGGTTCTCTTTAGAATCGGTGGAAACTGTAGCTTTCCGTAAATCCGTAAAATGTATTTGAATTCCCAACACGGTTTAGGTGGGCTTCTCTAAGTCGACCTGGAAGCGACTGCGATATATCATCGTGTAGTACGGTAGATGAGAGGTTGTTCTCCTAGGGCATGTAGAGTTGAACAAACTAGGGTTACAATGTACTTTAGTAATCAATTTGCTTCTAACTCACTCGATTCCAAGTTGACCTTGATCCATAGATAATCCTCACTTTAACAATGTGGCAAATGCTACCAACTGTACAGTAGTCGTCTGATCCAAGTCTCTACTGAATCTCGTTAAACATGGAAATTCTTACTTATATATACAATTTACCGCTCTACTCAATAAGGCACTAGCCCACCTGCGCACTTGCCAATTTTGCACCCGTTATCGATAAAAGTGTCGACTTGCTATTCTTGAGGGCGGCAAGTCTACGAACACGGTCAGCTGACCAGGTCGCATTCACACTGCACTGCTGTGACTCATGTCCGCCAGCTCGCTGTTCTGAGAGTTGGCAAGTCAGCAGGTGCGCGTTTGTTCAGGGGTTTAAGAATTACAGCAAACTACGTCAATACAATCGATTTTGGCATCTTCTTGTTGTCACTTTACCGTTAAATTACGATTTGGATAATTCGGATAGGCAGGCTTTCTGCCCAGATAGGACTCCGTAGCATTACGTTAAATTACGATTTGGATAATTCGGATAGGCAGGCTTTCTGCTCAGATAGAACTCCGTAGTATTACCAAGCACAAGTGTATGCTGGTGCGAAGAGACAAATTGACATTAACAAACTGACTCCTTTCTAGTATCAAATCTAGCTGTGGATTTGACGAGGCTTGAAGGATGAAGGGTTGAACTGCAAGATCTAGGTTTTATAAGCATGTAATCAGGGGTTCATTTGTCAAGTTGCAACCGAGTCACCTCATGTTATCGTGTCAATTCCACCGTTAGTGGTTTGGTTCACAGATATTTTTTTGGATTGTTTTACCGCCGCTTTTCTCAGTCTGATTACAACTTCGAATTGACTCTGTGAATCTTTGGGTGTTCTCGTATACATATAGTTGGTCTACAAAAGCCGTTTTCTCCTCAAGGAGATCCCTAGGGGTTGCTCACTCCAATTTAGCTAACAGTAAGTGTCCAGTTCCCAGCCGGTGCTGTGAATTTCAAAATCGAGGAACATAACACTTATAAAACACTTTGTTTTTCATTTCATTTTCATTTTCTCGATACTTTGCTTTCCAAATTCGCGGGTTAAAAAATAAATTTGAATAATGTCATAATAGCGATCGTCATAACATGTGACCAAAGGTGCGCGTCCACGTGTTCAATGTTATCAAGCTTCTGACAGCATTTGACGACCGGAGAGTTGGTTGCCTTTGGTCTGGTGGGGAACGGGCATTGTTGAGGCACGAATTTTGATACCTCAAGATGTACACTTAAAGAGAGTTAAAAGGCATTGATTTCATAATTCGATTTCCTGTAGTGATTTGTTGGTTGTATCAAGAACAAATAAGCCAATAGAACCTCAGTCTTTGGTCCCATGCAGCGACTATGGATACCCGTCAAAACTGAGCTGAGCAAAAGGTATTTGCTGAGTTTTGAGTTGATGCCCGACTACTTCCCTCTACGCCGCTGTGCATATCAGAAGAAAAAGTCCAGGACTAGCGCTGACCCTCTCTGCAGCGCTTCGAGACAACCAATTGGCTTTTATTTTGGACATTTCTTCTCCGGGGCTTTATTGCGATATAGCTGTTAGTAGAGGTAACGATTTGGGATGTTCCACGTAGCTCCTACCGTCCGCTCGTTTACATGGCGCAGGGTATAGGAATCTATTCTAGTCTGCATGGTCGTATTACAGAGATATGGAGGCGGAGGTTCTGGTGCTTATTTGTTCTTGATTGCATGTAAAATGTCGCACGCGGGAGATAGTATTGACGTGGAAGGCGTTTCTTATTAAGTTTGTTTTCAAAATCTTCTACCACGGTCAGAGCCGATTTTGAGATTATCATACATAAACATGGTTACGCTAATTTGAAAATATTAGGTCAAACTTAGCAAGTGTTTGACTGGCTTCAGTTTGAGTAGTGGCTCGCTCAGGTTTGGGTAATGCTGGTGTTTTCAAGGTTTTAGCTAAAAACACTGATTACAGTTTTCACGGCGCTGGGTTTCTAAATCTAAGGTTTTAAAGAAATCTATGTACGGCAGGCTAGTTTATGGGAGGTAGAAACTACAACTCTAGTTCAGAACAGTGTCTTGAAGGTTTGTGTGCTTGCATCTCTTTGTGGCGATAGCGATTACAGTCTTCTTCTAGACGCCTTTTTTATTAGTTCTTTGAATCTCTTTCTGTGCATAAATCGCCTGCAATTTCACAGACAATCTTCTATTCTATGGGATAGAATGAATGGTGGGAAAATTGTAGATTGCTTCGCTGTTGCCGGTTCGGTTGGTTTCTTGTACTGAGTTGCTGATGTGTGCACCATTGTCTTCGTAGTTGGACAAAAAATTAGAAAGGCTCGAGTTGAAAAGTTGGCGTGCTTAGTAATGTGACATGTACAATCAGCTAACTATCCATTGGATACTCTTGATGACTAACGCTTGATGCCGATAAAGAATCGCCTTGTGCCCAGCGAAGAGCCAGAAACGTCACGACATTAAACGTTGTTGATTGGTTTACACAAAATCTGAATAATCTTTAAGGGTTCGTTTTGGGTGACGTTTCTTCTTCTTCCCGGGGTTCAAGGCTTGTTTTGTACTCGGTCATATAAAGTAGAAAGTGATTAACTGTGTACAAATTTTAAGTCTATTTAGTGTGTTTTTTATATACCGGTATATGAAAAGAATGTTGTCGTGTTTATTTACATTGTTTTGTTTAAGTGTTTTAATATGTATATTTTACTTTTGTGTTTTATTCATACTCCGCTGTTACGCAAAAAGCGGGTCATAAATAAATAAATAAATTAATAGTTATCGGTATGAAGAATCCTCACTCGAATTGACTTGTAACGAACTAACATTGACTTGTCTGGCTACTGGTCGTTACCTGTAGCTGAGCCAATGGCCACTATTGGCTTTTAAAGACAAAGTCCGGCGATAGCCTTTTAGTCCGATTGAAGTTTCGATCTTCTTACTGACTTCGTGAGGTGACGGCTTTATTTGATTATCTCAGTTAGTGAAACCACTTAAGCTGCTCTCAAATTTAGCTTCTTAGTTATTTCAGTTACCATTATCAATATTTTAGTTTCGTTTAATTGTTTTTTTTTTTTATAAAGAAACAACTTAGAACATGTCCGCTTGTCTCGGTGCCTGTATATTTTTTTTCGTATTCATAGGCTTACTAATGATACTTCTTGAATGAGTGGCCTGCTGAACTATTTCCGGTTGAAAATATGACTAGTGACGCTTTCCTAAGAGTGAACTGATTTTCAAGATTTATCCCTTCTTCAAGTTCAAGTTTTTCACTTAAACATTCACTAATAAATAAATAAAAACAACACTTTCGCGCTGGAGAAAAAACCTATTAGGGTTTGCATTCGCGCATAACTACTTACTTATACCTACTTACTTCTCCAGTTTCAAATTTGCCCTGGTTCCTGCTATTTTCGTTTCATAAAAATTTTTTTCTTATGCGATGACTTTGTTTATCCTTTTCGTGGCAAAACTGAAACTGACTGGACCTCGAAGTTCGAACTGTACCCCAGCGTAGTAACCTCCCGAAACCTTGGATTTGTTTGTTAGGAACTTCCCTTTTTCCGTAATTGCGTTCTCTGGTGGGACTCCTCCCTCGTTCTTGCTAATGGTTTTTCTATCTCCGACGGATTATTTCGAAACTTTTTTTTTTGTCTGCCCTTAAGAACTTGGAGCAAGTCCTTATTGGCTAATTAGTTAGTAAATTCGCCCAGTTTTCTGAACACGTGTATTCGTTTATACTGAAAAGGTAAAACTTCGAGTGGGCTCGGGCAGCTAATTAAAGCAGAACGAAAGTTGTATGTTGGATAAGCCCTGGTGCTTTCTGGACGAAATGAAGGCTTTCAAAAGCTTTTAGACAGTACATTCATCGTACAGAGAAAGACCAGTTCTAAGAGTCGCGAACTTTTAGAAACCATAGTGGAGTCAAAGTACTTACTTGTACTTGTGTCACGACACAAGCTGCTCATGATCAGCTCTCCCTAGCGATACTATTGTCTATCACCTTTAAGTGAACATCTAGGAAATTCGACCTTACAAAAAACTGTGCTCTTTGAGTGTCGGAAACCTTGCTCCAGTTATGTGTGAAGCCTATGTTTTTTTCATTATGAAAGGAAAAAATGTTGCTGGTTTGAAGCTGAAACTGTTTTTTTTTTAGGTTCTCTGAAGGATGAAAGAAGGTATTAGAATTTAGAGACCCGACATAAAAATCGATTTTGATAGTTAAGAAAAAAATTAGCATCGTATTGAAACAGAGATAATTTTTCTTTTAATTATTCGCCGTAAGTTGTTGATATATATTCAAACAATGTTTACAACGGATACGTCAGCTACGATTCTTCTTCAGCGATATTTCGGCCCTTCTTGAGCCGATTACGTGTAATTTAACCGGATTACATATTTGTTTCCTTCCCCGACGTTGACCCAGAAGATTGACGGCCTGACGAGGAAACTTGCCAAGAAGGGCCGAAATATCGCTGATGAAGAATCATAGCTGAAGTATGAGTTGTAAACATTGTTTGAATATATGTTTCAAAGTCAGCTTGGGCTCAAAGAATATTTAGTTGTTGATGATCGGTATATGACAGTGTAAGAGGTTCGAAGGCGACTAGAAATCGCACTTCTTCTGATACTGATACTGATACTGATACTTTATTGTAAAACGAGACTTTCACAGCATTGGATTGCCGAACTTGTCGTTTTCGTCAGGTACATCATAATTACAAAACATTTAATAAGGCGGTTGTACATAATAAAGCAATAGTCAAAAAATGATCAAACAGAATAAAAACCCTAGACAATTAAAACATTAGAGGGAAATAGTTAATCAATTGTTCTAATCAGAAAAGTGTGCCAGCTAGCGGAGGAAGAAAAAGCTAGCAAGCAAACATTTATGAAGAAACAGCAAAACTCGACCGGATGTTAATTAGCCATTTCCAGGCGTAAGACGAAATAATGAAAACTGTTTATGGAGCTAGGAAAAGAAATACTGGCATCGTCATAAAACAACGCAAACAACAACATCAGCGAGTGTCTCCTTAAGTAGGTCCTTCAATCTTAAGTCCGTCCTAACCGTGCTTGTCAGGACCCGGCGTGCTCTCATTGGCATGGAAGCCGCCAAAATGGCCGCTTACGACACGTTACGATCGCTTCCGACAGCTTAAGATTGCCAGTGGAGGACCCACTTCAGTGTCATTTGTACTTTCCTGACAGTGTATAATCGGACAGTGTATATCAAAATCTCCGGCCTCTCCGGGTACCTAGTGGAAGAAAGGCAGAAGCGGTGTCATATCTGCTTCCAAAGATCGCCCTGATTGGTTTAGGATTTGAGTCGCTGAGTTTGAGTCGTTACGGACACACGTTTACTCCTTCTTCCTGAGGATTACTGGCGTGCTTTGGACTTAGTCATATAAAGTATTTTGTAAGCACTGTTACAGCTTCTCACCGCGGGCTTTAGGTCCCAACCTCATAAATACTAGTCCTTTTTTGAACTGTTTCGGACTGCAGCGCTGTAAATCAGGATATACTGTTCGGTCGCCTTTACAAAATTCAAGGGGCGTCTCCCCAACATCGCTTCCTTCCCATCCCAGTGATAAATGGCCTTAGACGTTTTAAGGCGGTAGATATCACTTCTGGTAAGAGCATGGGCGGTGATAATGATTCCTGAAAGGGGACGGGGTAATATTTCTTTATCTTACGTGAAGTGTGCCAAGCAAAAATTTGTAGTCGGTAAAAATGTGTTTTTGAGAACTCAAAACGTAAGTTGGCGGGATACCTATGACATCGCAAACGTTGTCCGTCGGTGGGCACTATAACTCTCGAAGGGAATGAAATATTATGATAAAACTTGGTGTGAGGATTCTTTGTGTCAAGAGTAAGGTAAAGGTCGAGTTCGTAGATGGGCTCTGTAGCCCTACGTTTAGGGGTGGGGGAGGGGGTCTAAATTTTGGGGCAAATGAAACATTTTTAAACAGATAAGGTGATAGTCGATTATGAGGTAAGAAGACATGCTGAACAGGATGGTGAAAACCATATTGTCGTCGGACAAGTAGATGGCCCGGAATCCGGCCAAAACCGGTAAGTTTGTTAAAAATAAAAGTTTTATTTGTAAGTTGATTAGATGCTTGATTTGGGGTAAGAAGACATGCTGAACAAGACGGTGAAAACTATTTTTTCGCAGGACAAGTAGTTAGCCCGGAATCCGGCCAAAACCGGAAAGTCTGTTAAAAGTAAAAGTAGGTAGCTAAAAGTAATAGAGTAAAAAAAGAACCCCAGCTGGGTTATATGTCACGGTATAACTATAATTCCCCTGTATAACATCCTATTTTTGCGGCAGATAGATATACATATAAATAAGACTTTCGGGTCGTGGGAGAATTTACTGATTTATGTAGTTTTAATTCTGGTTCAGTCCCCGTTTAGTGTTTGATGTTCGGTACAGTTGTGAAAATGGCCACTGCAATTTAAATACACGTATATTGTGTAATAAATTGTATTTCTTATTGCAGGAATGAGTCAAGAGCAGGCCGTCGGCATTGCAGAGCGACTTGGTATGTCTGGTGAGAAAAAGCTCCAAGCGGCGGAAATTTTCCAGAAGGTATACAAGGTCTTCATGGAGAAAGACGCCTTACTCATCGAAGTCAATCCCCTGGCAGAAGATTCGACCGGAGACTGTAAGTATACGCAAGTGGTCTTGAGTATTGATAACTTTAAATAGTACTTCACGATGGAGTAATGTAACATTAATAATAATAATGGTTTCGTTTTAGCAGATACCATGGTATCTGATACCACGGTCTAAAGTCGTTTTCGCAGTTATCGTGGTTTCTGTTACCACGGTCAAAAGGTGTATTTGCAGTTATCATGGTATCTGGCCAGTTATTGTGGTATCTGATATTCAGATACTACGGTCCGACCGTGATAATTGATCGTGGTACCTGGAAAAGTCATCTCCCTTTCATCATTGTTTGTCGATTTGGTGGGAAAGAAGTTTAGCACTTGGTTATCTGACTGAATAGCCTATCAGTTTGTCTTTTGGGATGACTTCGAAAAGCGCAATTTCGGCAATTGTCGCTTATGCAGAGCAACTGTAAATTAGATACCACGGTTATTGCAAAAACGACTAATTGCAGATCCAGTCACCGTGGTAACAGATACCATGATCTCTGCAAAAACAGAACTAACATAATTGCACCAGAATGCTTTCGTCTCTATAAAATTTCTCGAGACTCTATGAGCGTGTTCTACCCTTCTAACAATAGTTACTATTAGTGACTATTTCCGTTCCATCCTCACGAAAAGTTACTACGCTGACCGTTCCAACCTTCTCGAAATAGTAGCTAATAGTTACTATTTGCTTACCATGCTCGGGAACGTAGTAAGCGTAGTAACTACACATCTCTGTACCGTGATTGGTCGGATTTGCCCGTGGCATGATATCCTGCTGGAAAGTAGAAAAAGGAATTCCAGCCTTGACGGCAAAAAGCCAGAATTCGTGACGTCATGCGTAGTAACTACGGTAAGTAGGATGGAACACGGTCTATGTAGGCTGCACTAAATTCAGTGTCAGCCAGGTGACGATCTACACCTGCTTGACACTGATTAATATTTTCGGCAATTACGACACTTTCAGGGAGATGATTCCCGTATTCAACTATCCGGTTTCTGCAGCTCCACTTTCCAAAGTCTTTTCGGAATCTCTCACCACGCGGTTTCTCACCCATCATACAGCAGAGAGACAATGATCGAGTACAGTGCAAAAAGTTTCTCCGAGTAAGGATTAAAGTTGACTGCAGTATTTGAAACCGGGAAATTGTCAGAATTGGCAGGAAGTTTTCGTCAAAACAGATATGACTTATCTGAACTTGGTTTTCTCAGATGATTAGCTATTTGGCCTTATCTGTTGCTGAATTTTAATATTAATACTGTTCAAGGAGTCTGGCGAAGACAAGACCCAATTGTCTGGATCAAATATTGACTTTTTGGGATCCCATCGAAACCTTTGGTCTTGTTTATCGTTGATGTAGCTCGTCAAACTTCATGGTCGGATCAGCGATACCATGCATCAGGGTCATGTAAATATTGTGTCCAAGATTGAAGACGAAGAAGGAATTGTTTAAGATAAATCTGGTTGACTTGTAGTCGGTCCTTATTGTTTTAAGGACCCGGCACTATTTACCCTTCAACATGCAGTATTTTAAAATATTTGAATACTTTAAAACTAGGCTGTGCTTTCAACAGTAACTCACGGTTTTGGCTGTTTTAATCCTTTTTCGAGACCGGTTGACTTAAAACGATAACAGGGAAATAATTTACAGAACTGTTTTTTCTGATGGAAAAACTCCTCGCGGACAACCGTCGACAGCGTGATAAGAATCGAAGGTAGCAATACACGGCAAGTGAGTAAATCAGCGTGGTTTTGTTTCGAGGGGTTAAAATCTACCGCACGCAATGGAGGTTTTCGGGTTTAGGAATATATGGAGTGATTATGGAAGTAGGTTGAGTCGATAGTATAGGTAATACCTTTAATGTTGTATAGTTGTAAGACCCTAAGGTCCTTTAATGTTTCAAAAAAATGAGATATGTATAGGATTGGTCTTTATAATATGTTTATATGTTTTGCAAGGGTTTTTATGGCACTTGAGCTTACTCAAGTGCCATATAGCGATTGTTATTTCTGTCCGTCAGTCGGTCTGTCGGTCTGTCGGTCCCGGTTTTGCTAGTTCGGGCACTTCCAGATAAGCTAGGACGATGAAACTTGGCAAGCATATCAGGAACTGGACCAGATTAAATTAGAAATTGTCGCTTCCTCGATCCGACCATCTGGAGGGGAGTGGAGGGAGGGGGAATCCGGAAAAAATAGGAAAAATGAGATATTTTTAGCTTACGAACGGGTGATCGGATCTTAATGAAACTTAATACATGGAAGGACTTCGTGTCTCAGACCCTCCATTTTAAATCCAGACCGGATCCGGTGACACTGGGGGGAGTTAGAGGGGGAAACCGGAAATCTTGGAAAACACTAAGAGTGGAGGGATCCGAATGAAACTTGGTGAAAAGTACAAGCAAAAGTCCTAGATACGTGACTGATATAACCGGAACGGATCCGCTCACTTTGGGGGAGTTGGGGGGGGGAGAGAAGTCCGAATTTGTAGTGATCCCGCGAGTTCCGTGCTTCCTGATGTGCTGGGACGATGGAAATTGACAGGCATGTCTGGGACCCGACCAGCTTAAATAGGAAATCATCAATTCCCCGATTCGACCATCTGGGAGGGGGAGTGGAGGGAGGGTGAAGCCAAAATTTGAGGTATTTTTAGCTTGCGAACGGGTGATCGGATCTTGATGAAAATTGATATTTAGGATGACCTCCTGTCTCAGACACCTCACTTTAAATCCGGGCCGGATCCGATGACACTGGGGGGAGTTGGAGGAGGGAACCGGAAATTTTGAGAAACGCTTAAAGTGGAGGGATCGGGATAAAACTTGGTGGGAAAAACAAGCACAGGTCCTAGAAACGTCATTGACATACCGGACCGGATCAGGGCACTGTGGGGGAGTTGGGGTGGGGAACCGGAAATTTTGAGAAACGCTTAAAGTGGAGGGATCGGGATGAAACTTGGTGGGAAAAACAAGCACAGGTCCTAGACACGTCATTGACATAACCGGACCGGATCAGGGCACTGTGGGGGAGTTGGGATGGGGGTCCGGATTTCTAGCGATCCCGCGAGTTCGGCGTACTTCCTGGTGTCCTAGGGCGATGAAACTTGGCAGGTTTGTCAAGGATCCGAACAGATTGACTTGAGAACAGCCGTTTCCCCGACCCGACCATCGTGGGGGGAGTGGGTGGATGGGGAGTCCGGAATCTAGTGGCGTGCATAACTTTTGAACGGGTGATCGGATCTTGATGAAAATTGATATTTAGGATGACCTTGTGTCTCAGACACCTCACTTTAAATCCGGGCCGGATCCGATGACACTGGGGGGAGTTGGAGGAGGTAACCGGAAATTTTGAGAAACGCTTAACGTGGAGGGATCGGGATGAAACTTGGTGAGAAAAACAAGCACAGGTCCTAGACACATTGACATAACCGGACCGGATCCGATGACACTGGGAGGAGTTGGAGGAGGGAACCGGAAATTTTGAGAAACGCTTAAAGTGGAGGGATCGGGATGAAACTTGGTGGGAAAAACAAGCACAGGTCCTCGACACGTCATTGACATAACCGGACCGGATCAGGGCACTGTGGGGGAGTTGGGGTGGGGGTCCGGATTTCTAGCGATCCCGCGAGTTCGGCATACTTCCTGATGTCCTAGGGCGATGAAACTTGTCAGGGATCCGAACAGATTGACTTGAGAACAGCCGTTTCCCCAACCCGACCATCGTGGGGGGAGTGGGTGGATGGGGAGTCCGGAATCTAGTGGCGTGCATAACTTTTGAACGGGTGATCGGATTTGAATGAAACTTGTCTGGTGAGCTATCGCCTCGGACGTTCAGTGTCACGTCCGAGTCGGGTCCGATACCTGTGGGGATGGGGGGGGGGTGGAAAACTCAAGAAACTCTAAAAGTAGAGGGATTGGGACGAAACTTAATGGATGGAACAAGCATTAGGCCTAGATGAAATTGACGGAGCCAGATGGTTTCGGGGCTCTGTGGGGGGAGTTGGAGTGGTTTTCCTGGAATTCCGGTAGTCGTGAGTTAGAATAGTTCCAGATGTAAAACGACAACGAAACTTTGCAGGCATATTAGCGACCCGAATTATCTTGACTTAAAAACCTGACACAACATACCCCCGGAAACTTCCGTTCCAAGATCCGAGCATTTTTGGGGGAGCAAGAGAAGAGAAATATGGACTTCTATAAATTGCGAACGAGTGGTCTGATTCGAGTGAAACTTCATGGGTGATAGAATCGATGGCCTCGACATGTAAAACATGCGTTCGAACCATATGCGACCACGATTAGGGGAATTGGGGGTGGGGGGACTTTTGACATGCACAAAAACCAAACGGATGGATCGAATGAGATGCAATTCGACAGTGCCGAGTTTATGCGGCCTAAAATTTGTTATTTGGCGTCTGGGCCGGATTCGGCCAAGGTAGGGGGGGGGGGGTACTGGAAACTTGCAGATAGGCTATGCTCCAATTTCAGTCAAACTTGATGAGGGAATTAAGAGATTGGGCCCGAACCGGCTCCGACAACGTTGGTGGGAAGGGGGGGGGGGGGGTACCGGAACTTTCCAAAAATGCTCAGATTCGAGTGAAACTTGGTAGATGGTATAAACGAAGATGCTTTAGGTGGTCGATTTTTTTTTATTCCGAACCAGATTCGGCCACGGTAGGTGGAAATAGAGTGAGTACCGGAAACCGTGTAGCACGTCTAGGGATCAAACAAATGGATTTATTGGGATGAAAGTTTGAACAGTCATGTGCATTTGCAATCGAGACGATGCCGGAACTGCTCAGAAATGAGTGAAACTAAATATCCTATTTCTATTTCCGAACCGCCTTTTTGGATGGCGGGTGTATTTTGTGACGTTTTCGTCTACTTTCTTGTACAGCCTACTCGTACAAGTGCCATATGAGCTCGTAGCTCTTGTTTACAGTGACAGATAACCCCGATAAGTTCGAAGCTTTTTGCTGGGTTATTCATCACGACACAAAATCCCTTCTTTAAAGTTTAACCGAATATTAGATGCGACGGTCTAATTATACATCACTCTTTCACTTAAATATGCTTGAAACCCCGATAGAAACGCGTTACTTCGTTTGTCCATTAGCCATAGAAAATTGATTTCATTGAATAAACTTGTTCTTTTGAATTTGTGGCACCTCTATGTGCTTGTCACTGTACGCTTGACCAACAACAAATGTAAGCCACTGCCGAAAAATAAATAAAATGTCGGATTCCTTGATAGCGATATCTTATTATCATTTTCCCACTTTCTAGTGCATAACTTTTCAGATCTTAGGATGTATAGGATTTATAGGCTATTTAGCCTACGTGACCTATACGTATCCTAAGGGAAAAACTAATGTCATAATAGGACTCTATGTTAAAAGCTGGCCCTAATGTTACCGCCAGACTAATATATTTAGTTTGAAATACCCACGTTTGCCCACTGATGAAAACATGGATGCTCAGCTTTAAAAAATTAGAGCTACGAGCTCATATGGCACTTGTACGAGTAGGCTGTACAAGAAAGTAGATGAAAACGTCACAAAATACACCCGCCATCCAAAAAGGCGGTTTGGAAATAGAAATAGGATATTTAGTTTCACTCATTTCTGAGCAGTTCCGGCATCGTCTCGATTGCAAATGCACATGACTGTTCAAACTTTCATCCCAATAAATCCATTTGTTTGATCCCTAGACGTGCTACTCGATTTCCGGTACTCACTCTATTTCCACCTACCGTGGCCGAATCTGGTTCGGAATAAAAAAAAAAATCGACCACCTAAAGCATCTTCGTTTATACCATCTACCAAGTTTCACTCGAATCTGAGCATTTTTGGAAAGTTCCGGTACCCCCCCCTTCCCACCAACGTTGTCGGAGCCGGTTCGGGCCCAATCTCTTAATTCCCTCATCAAGTTTGACTGAAATTGGAGCATAGCCTATCTGCAAGTTTTCAGTACCCCCCCCCCCCCTACCTTGGCCGAATCCGGCCCAGACGCCAAATAACAAATCTAGGCCGCATAAACTCGGCACTGTCGAATTGCATCTCAATCGGTCCATCCGTTTGGTTTTTGTATGTCAAAAGTCCCCCCACCCCCAATTCCCCTAATCGTGGTCGCATATGGTTCGAACGCATGTTTTACATGTTGAGGCAATCGATTCGTATCACCCATGAAGTTTCACTCGAATCAGACCACTCGTTCGCAATTTATAGAAGTCCATATTTCTCTTCTCTTGCTCCCCCAAAAATGCTAGGATCTAGGAACGGAAGTTTCCGGGGGTATGTTGTGTTAGGTTTTTAAGTCAAGATATTCCGGGTCGCTAATATGCCTGCAAAGTTTCGTTGTCGTTTTACATCTGGAACTATTCTAACTCACGACTACCGGAATTCCAGGAAACCCCCTCCAACTCCCCCCACAGAGCCCCGAAACCATCTGGCTCCGTCAATTTCATCTAGGCCTAATGCTTGTTCCATCCATTAAGTTTCGTCCCAATCCCTCTACTTTTAGAGTTTCTTGAGTTTTCCACCCCCCCCCCCCCCCCCATCCCCACAGGTATCGGACCCGACTCGGACGTGACACTGAACGTCCGAGGCGATAGCTCACCAGACAAGTTTCATTCAAATCCGATCACCCGTTCAAAAGTTATGCACGCCACTAGATTCCGGACTCCCCATCCACCCACTCCCCCCACGATGGTCGGGTCGGGAAAACGGCTGTTCTCAAGTCAATCTGTTCGGATCCCTGACATACCTGCCAAGTTTCATCGCCCTAGGACATCAGGAAGTATGCCGAACTCGCGGGATCGCTAGAAATCCGGACCCCCACCCCAACTCCCCCACAGTGCCCTGAACCGGTCCGGTTATGTCAATGACGTGTCGAGGACCTGTGCTTGTTTTTCCCACCAAGTTTTATCCCGATCCCTCCACTTTAAGCGTTTCTCAAAATTTCCGGTTCCCTCCTCCAACTCCTCCCAGTGTCATCGGATCCGGTCCGGTTATGTCAATGACGTGTCTAGGACCTGTGCTTGTTTTTCCCACCAAGTTTTATCCCGATCCCTCCACTTTAAGCGTTTCTCAAAATTTCCAGTTACCTCCTCCAACTCCCCCCAGTGTCATCGGATCCGGCCCGGATTTAAAGTGAGGTGTCTGAGACACAAGGTCATCCTAAATATCAATTTTCATCAAGATCCGACCACCCGTTCAAAAGTTATGCACGCCACTAGATTCCGGACTCCCCATCCACCCACTCCCCCCACGATGGTCGGGTCGGGGAAACGGCTGTTCTCAAGTCAATCTGTTCGGATCCTTGACATACCTGCCAAGTTTCATCGCCCTAGGACACCAGGAAGTATGCCGAACTCGCGGGATCGCTAGAAATCCGGACCCCCATCCCAACTCCCCCACAGTGCCCTGATCCGGTCCGGTTATGTCAATGACGTGTCTAGGACCTGTGCTTGTTTTTCCCACCAAGTTTCATCCCGAGCCCTCCACTTTAAGCGTTTCTCAAAATTTCCGGTTCCCCACCCCAACTCCCCCACAGTGCCCTGATCCGGTCCGGTTATGTCAATAACGTTTCTAGGACCTGTGCTTGTTTTTCCCACCAAGTTTCATCCCGATCCCTCCACTTTAAGCGTTTCTCAAAATTTCCGGTTCCCTCCTCCAACTCCCCCTAGTGTCATCGGATCCGGCCCGGATTTAAAGTGAGGTGTCTGAGACACGAGGTCATCCGAAATATCAATTTTCATCAAGATCCGATCACCCGTTCGCAAGCTAAAAACACCTGAAATTTTGGCTTCACCCTCCCTCCACTCCCCCCCCCCCCCCCCCCCCCCCAGATGGTCGAATCGGGGAATTGATGATTTCCTATTTAAGCTGGTCGGGTCCCAGACATGCCTGTCAATTTCCATCGTCCCAGCACATCAGGAAGCACGGAACTCGCGGGATCACTACAAATTCGGACTTCTCTCCCCCCCCAACTCCCCCAAAGTGAGCGGATCCGTTCCGGTTATATCAGTCACGTATCTAGGACTTTTGCTTGTACTTTCCACCAAGTTTCATTCGGATCCCTCCACTCTAAGTGTTTTCCAAGATTTCCGGTTTCCCCCTCTAACTCCCCCCAGTGTCACCGGATCCGGTCTGGATTTATAATGGAGGGTCTGAGACAGGAAGTCCTTCCATGTATTAAGTTTCATTAAGATCCGATCACCCGTTCGTAAGCTAAAAATATCTCATTTTTCCTATTTTTTCCGGATTCCCCCTCCCTCCACTCCCCTCCAGATGGTCGGATCGAGGAAGTGACAATTTCTAATTTAATCTGGTCCAGTTCCTGATATGCTTGCCAAGTTTCATCGTCCTAGCTTATCTGGAAGTGCCCGAACTAGCAAAACCGGGACCGACAGACCGACAGACCGACTGACGGACAGAAATAACAATCGCTATATGGCACTTGAGTAAGCTCAAGTGCCATAATTATAAATTCTTAAAACTAAACATTTTTAAAGTTTTAATAGCTCAAACAATTTTTAAGGAGCTTATCTTTCTAATGAAATAATACATATCCATTTTGCTGTAAGTTTTTCCGAAGAAAATGACAATTTAGTTAAAAAAATTAAAGAATTTTCGCTTTTTCTTGGTTTATAAGACGTTTCTAAGGAAAATATGTAAGTTTAAAAAAAAAAAAAAATACACCATTATATAGCCCGTAAAAAGAAGATTCTGAATATGTAAAGTTAGTTTGATATAGTTTATGCGGACGTTCTGGGAAACTTGTTTTTCTACAGTTGGCCTTTATAGGCCTAATCTGACTGTGTAGGCTTAAAAAGTCGGGTGACGTACATTCGTGAGGAGTGGTGCGGTACGATTTTCGTTATCAGCACACAAAGTCGGTTTAGAAAACTTCTTCAAACCTTCTGCAGCTCGTGAGCTACCCCTCCCCCCCCCCCCCCGTGGTTGAACTATATCGCGGATCCCGGATTAATACCTGACAGTTTTTTTCCCAGTTTTTTGTAATCACCAGGTACCCTCTCATTTATTATTCACGCCCTTTGCAACCATCGAAGGAGATGCAAGAGTTAATGAACCAGGATCTCAAATGTTACCTCAAATAACATCCAATCTATTCCCAACCTCTTCTGGCTCCCTTCCCAGAATATTCCGTGAAATTTCCAACCGTTCGGAACACCGCAAGCCTGTATTCCAATTAACTTGCTAGAACCACAGAGGTTTGCTGTAAGTGGCGCACAGGGAGTAGCTTGTTTCGAAAACTGGCCCGCGGACGTATGCAGATAAAAATCTTCGAAGGTTAGGATTTAGCCTAGCCTAGCTTATAGTTTATTTTGTTTCGGACACGTTATCTCGAATGGAGTTTTGACATTTGGCCTAAGTCATTTTGTTTCAATGTTGAAAGATAATGTATCTGCTAGCATACACAGATCTGCTAGTAGCGAGCGATTACTCTCATATCTGCGAGGAAAAGATATGAGGTAAGGCCCCAAATCATGTAGTTCATTACAGTTGTGGAAAATTCATCGGGAGTCCTTGATATAGGGCCTACTTTGTATGGCACTTGAGCCGAATAATAATAACACTAGTTTATATTTGACTGTACAAGTTAGATATTGTATAGTAATGAGAGACTAAATAAAGAAAATACTAAACATAAAAAACCGAAACTAAAACTGATAAATGAAAAGGTCGGTAAGGTGAAGGCCCTGGTATGCCCCCCCCCCCCCCCCCCCGTCTCCCCAGGTCTGAAAGATGCGCCAGCACCAGTTTTGGTCTGCAGAGTATCCAAGGAATCGTAATATTAAAAAAAAAAAATATTAATAACATTCAGTTTCTTATCATTTTTTTTTAGCGATCGTAATATTTGTCCGACTCCCGCTTGGTCAGTCCAGGTTTTGCTACGTCGGCTACTTCCACTCAAGTTAGGACGACGAAGCTTGGCATCCATATAAAGGACCCGACCCAATGCTCTAGGAAACCTTTAGTTGCCAGACACCATCATCCTGAGGGGGGGGGGGGGGGGGTGAGGATCTTGAGACACTTCATAGAGTTTGGCGCGGGTGATCCGGTGAACTTGATGGGCTGTAACGGGAGACACTTTAGGGAGCAAAGAGGAGTGATTGGGATGAAACTTGGATGGGAAAAATGTATTATGTTCTATATCCAGAACACGGCCGAAGCTTTGGCTTCGGGTGGGACCGGACCTTGTCCGGAAAAGCTCAGATTCGAGCGAATTAGTTGCAAGATGAGATGCTACAGATATGCCCAACCCGCATCCGACCTCAGCGGCGAACTTGAGTGGGGGTCAGGAACTCTGTGGCACCTGTAAAGTCAGTGGAGAGCTTGATATTAACCTTGGACGGTAAAAAGTTTAGATGCTCTATGAGCGTGTTCCACCCTTCTAACAATAGTTACTATTTCCGTTCCATCCTCACGAAAAGTTACTACGCTGACCGTTCCAACCTTGTCGGAATAGTAACTAAGTTACTATTTGCTTACCATGCTCGGGAGCGTAGTAACTACGCATCTCTGTAACGTGATAGGTCTGATTTACCCCTGGCGTGAGATCCTGCTGGAAAATAGATAAATCGTGCCAGCCTTGACGGCAAAAAGCCAGAATTCGTGACGTCATGCGTAGTAACTACGGTAAGTAGGGTGGAAGACGCTCTATATGTGCTGGTTTTGGGATCCGTCCGGATTGAAACTCGTGGCGGGAGTTATATTGGTGGTACGGCCGGTACTGGGTATGTCCCGAAAATGCTCAGATTTGAGTGAACTTGATAGTTTGTAAGAAGAGATGCTCTAAATCTGCTGTCTCTTGTCCTTGTCGCATCCGGCTACGGTTGGGGAGTTGGAGGAGGGTCCCGAAACTAAACTCAGTTATAGGGTACGCCCTACGCGTAGGGACCCAGTGGGGAATTTCCGAGAATTTAGCTTAGCTACGCCCGTAACAAGTGCCGCAAGAGCTCGTACCTATTGTTTAATTGGAAGAAAATAAAATCGAAACGAATAGTTAATCGTTTTATCCGCTAATAGGCTACAGCCTATTAGAACTCTTACCTGGATCAATTTTGGAGGGTTTTATTTTTTATTTTATTTTTTACTTTTTGGGCTACGACTTCTCGTGCTCGGTGACATTGGTATTTTCTTAAACTCTTTAACGCCACCTACTCTTTCCAAATCAAAATAATAATACACACTTTGTAAAAGTCATTATTTATAATTTCTGCATTGTTCTCAGTGTTTGTGCGGGGGGGGGGGGGGGGGGGGGTCAGGCCAAAAGTTGCACTAGAACACCCCAGAGTTTCCTATGAGGAGGGGAGGCTAAACACACCAACACTACTTACACCAACGGTGTAAGTTAGCCTAGGAAATGTCTGCAAGAATCGCTCCGCTGAAGAACTCCGTCTAAAAGTACTGCCAGTCCTTGCCTTGCTCATCCCTCAACTTGAACCATCCCCCCCCCCCTCCGCCCGACTCTCTTTGTCTCTGCTCTGTGTTCCTGGAATTAGTCATTATTTCAAGGGTCTCAGCGATATGGTCTAAGGGCGTGTTTTCGCAGCACAATAAAGCTGGATATGTCCATTTGTCTCTCAACGCATTTCCCCGGGAACTGGTTTCCTTGTTTCCAGTGAATTACTCGGAACTGTAATGGGTTGTTTCATTAGGGGCACTAACACAGGATTTCCTTTTCTTCCTCTCGTAAATAGGGAGGACGATCCAGTACGTGGAACACTTTTTTAAATGCAAAGAGTGAATCAGAAAAGAAGAGTGCCTAAATCCGCAACGTAATATTTAACCAAAAATAGGAGTATTTTGTCACTGAGAAAGTCTGCATGCTTTGTAAAAGTTTTTCTTTTCAGTTTGTGTAATTTTGTTTTTGGGGGATGAGGGGCTTACCAACAGTGTAAGCTACCAAGTTTGCAACGATATTTCTCCTCCTCCACTAAAATTATGAATACTGAAGTCACTAGGTCTCAGATCATGGTTGTCCTAGGTCCTTTATAGATTCCTTCTCTCGGTACAGCCGGTTGTTCACGATTCTGAAACATTATTACCAGGGGCATGGCCTCAATTCTACGGCAAAAAAAAATCAAATATTTGACGACCGGAGGCTTGTTTTGCGTACTTTCGCAAAGTGATTGTGAAAGTAAAGACGGTTCGGATACAGTGGCAGGGATGATTATTCTGAGTCTGGAAGAGCATAATCGGAGCAGTGATGCGTCGCATGAGGAAGAGACAGGTGTTCCAATATACAGTTTTATTATAAGTTCCTGATTGTACGCAATTATAGACCTCAATAAGTGTCTGTAAATGTGAACTATGTCCAGAATTGGCTTCAAGCACTAATTCCATAGGCTGGATTTTTTTCCGAACTCACGGGCGGCTTTCCAATCTGAGAATAATGATGTGAAATAATTAAAATACGGAGTTGGCATGTTACCCAAATTGATAGTCCCCCCCCCCCCCACCCCACCTTCTAGGGATAAGTTAGGGATCCAGCGTGGGACTTTTTTCTCAAGTACCTAACGATCCCGCAGCGGCTCGTTACTTTGGTCGTAATTTAGTATCCTATTGGTTATTAAGAAAAAACCTTCTCAGTGACATCATCTCCTTGAAGCTACCACGACTTTAAGGCCCTTGTCAGTTACTGGTCCTTCGATATTTACGCAAATAGCAGAACATTTGAGTTGGGACTAGACTGTCACTTTAAAAACCTTGTTCCAGCTCCGATCCGAAACTTTCAAATAAGAAGAAAGTTGATCCGGGAGAGACATGCTTTTGCATTTGCAACGTTGAGGAAAGGAATTGAACCCCACTTCTTCCTCCACTGTTTGGCGCTTCCGCGTTTGAGGGATAGATTTGATTTTGCTTACCGTTATTCGAAATAAGGATACAGAACGCCCTTGTATTTCGTAAAGACGAATTAGTTTAAATCGGGGAAGTAACCATTTATTTTGTTTAGTATATATGTTGTGTGTGTTGTAGGGCCTTTCGCCTGAATAAATTTAGCTATTTACGAGCGCCTCCATGCTCGTCCAAGCTGGCTGGTAGTTTATGCTTGAACATAGAAGTCGTGTCTCTTTTCTCAGTGAGTGATTATGCAGGCACGTTAAGTTGTGGCATTCTGCTATGATTTGGGTCATTACCGATCCCATGTCCTTTATAGTGCGAACACCCGATCAGGATTTCCTTGCCGGATTATCGGCTCTTTCATCGTCAATTTGAAAAATCTCAACTTTTTCATATGGAATGCGATGGTGGTGCGGAAAATCCTGCCAAGAATTCCAGCCCGCCACTGCCCGACTCTTCTTAAGGGTTTATCCACTCTTTCCCGGCACCGGCCGAAACCAACGATGCCAGCCATAAAATAGGCGATTCCCGCTTCTGAACATGCTGATTTTAATTATCTAACAAGTTGCAGCCGGGGCCGGGTACTTGATATACGTTAAAATCAAGAGCGAGCAACCCCTCGGATTGTCAGTCGAATGCTGATTCACGTGAGGGTTAGGCGTTGGTCACTACTGAACGCCATTAGAAGACGTAATCTATTAACGATCATTGTACGCAACACGAATATCGCTTAGAGCTTGTAATCGGGTGATTTGCCCGAAAAGCTGTAGCTGCTGGTAATACAAGCTCAGCGATATGTTATTGGCTCTGACCTCTTTTGCGATACGAGACCGAGGTGAGGGGTGCCTGCAATATCGGAAAATGCCGGCTCGTCCGTTTGACTGTCACAACGATAACCTTTGGTCTTGTTTTGTTGAGAAAATGTGCATGAGAAATGGCCAGAAAAACTACAACAGCAAAGTCGTAAACTTGTTTTTCGCTGACATAAAGACAGTTCGAGAGAGGCTTTCTTGATCTGTATGATGCAGAGCTTCGATAGGGGGAGCTCAACCATGAGGCCGTCAGAATCTGTTGGGTTTTTGTCTGGGCATTTGTTGCCTAAATAAAGATAAGTTTAACCGTATACGACAGTCAAGTTACCCATCACTTTTTTCTTAAAAGTTTAACCGAAAAGGGCTGACATAGGACAATCGTGTTACCCACCACTTATTCACTAAAATTGTCTTTAAGACCTGCTGAAAATGCGTTTCTTCGTTGATCCCCTATTCATGAATAACCGGTTTTCAAATAGTAGAATTTCCATGTGATTTGCAGCACCTCTATGCGCTTGTATTTTTGCTGTATGCCTTACGAGAAAGATGTATCATTCTATTTTTGTTCAGGCGCTAAGCAGTCTTTACTAGTCTCACCATTGCCAACTGAAAAGTCGCGTTTGTGTTGAGATTATGAGTTTCCTATGTACTGGTAAGCACTTCGCTCTCAACATAATCCAATATCTAAGGTACTTATTAGGCAAATTTAATTTAAAATAATACTCCGCTCCAAAAATATATTTTAAGGATTCTATAACCATTGCGATTCTGAACTTCCCGCGTCTTAGTAGAATTTTCCTTGTGGACGGTGGAAGTGGAAATAAAAAAATTCCTTTGCACAATCCCAATAATTCAGTGTATTCAGTTAATGACACGAAAATAAGTTGGCTTTTCAGTTAAACTTTAAATATGAACCGATGAATCACAAGTATGCCTAGCCTAGCACATATGTCTAGGCACGTGTCAAAGCTTAGGCCGGCAGCGAGTTCTAAAGCCTAGAACTCCACGTCTGACCCAGAATCTGTGCCTATGCATAGGTGTGAACGCCGATGCTCGGCACGGGCCTAGGCATCCGTGGTTGAATAGGCATGCTTGTGAGCGGGGCTTAAAGCACTCGGTTGGTAAGTGATGTTTCTTAGTTTGTAGTGTCTATGAGTTGTTTGATTTTACTGTATATGGCTACAGAATACAGATATATATATATATATATATATATATATATTAAAATAATGTATACAAGGGATATTTCGGCCCTTCTTGGCAAGGGTGCTCGTCAGGCTCTCAATCTTTAAGGTCAGCGTCGGGGAAGGAAACAAACCAGTCATCCTATAAATGGATTATACAGTATACATTATTTAAATATATGTTTCAAAGTCAGTTTGGACTCAAGGAATATATATATATATATATAATCGATTTTCATTGAGTGAACTTTTTCTTTCAGATTTCTGGTAGGCTACCTCTGTGTGTTGTGTCTTTATGCTTGGAATATTTCAGTACAACGCTACATTTCTGACAGCGAATCCCCCTCCCTTCAGTCATGCTCCTTTCTGGATATTGTTCGCTTACTTTCCTGTCCCCTTTTCGTTATATTTGATGGTGCAAAACGGATACGTCAGCTGAATTTTATTGGAGCTATATGGTGTTTCCCACAAGTTCGTTTTTCGAACTTGAGCGGTTTTGAGCCTGAAGAGGACCCTTGCCAAGAAGGGCCGGAATATAGCTCCAATAAAAGTCAGCAGACGTATCCGTTTTGCACCATCAGATATGATTCGCAGTCAGCTGGGGCTGAAGGAATATTTTTTCCTTTTAGTTGTTTGCCTGGATGCGAAGTTGCGATTCGACGACAACGCCGAGTTCAGACAGAAGGATATCTTTAACCTCCGAGATTGGTCACAGGAAGATTCGAAAGAGGTGGAAGCTGCGAGAAACAATCTCAACTACATCGCACTGGATGGTGAGAATGAATGAATGAGTATAATCCCTAAAAAACCGTGTGCGGGACAAAAATGTAAAATGAATAAGAGTTGGTTTTTGCAGATACCATGGTATCTGATACCACGGTCTAAAGTCGTTTTTGCAGTTATCCTGGTATCTGGCCAGTTACCGTGGTATCAGATATTCAGATACTACGGTCCGACCGTAGTATCTGAAAAGTCTTCTTGTCAGATTGGTGAGAAAGAAGTTTAGCACTTAATGATGCAACTGGATTTCAGTTTTTCTTTTGGGATGACTTCGAAAAGTGCAATTCCGGTAATAGTCGTTTTTTCAGAGCACCGTGTATCAGATACCACGATAACTGCAAGAACGACTAATTGCAGATCCTGTTACGGAGGTAACAGATACCATGGTATCAGCAAAAACAGAACTAAGGACTCAGTCAATCTTTTTTACCCCAAGAGCACTTGGGCTAACACGTGCAGAAATTGGAAACAAAAAATACGAACAAGAAACAAAGAATACTACACGAAAAAATAAAAATAAGTACAGTACGAATGTTTTTATCACTATCTAAACCCCACCACAAATATTCAAATATTAAGCCAACAATTTATGGGCCAACAATACTGATTGGAGATCTATCAAGTACAGATGAATGGATGAATTTGTTTTACCCTAAAAACCTCAAGTAGGTAAGTTTTTTATTTTTACCAAAAAATTAAACATCAAATAAAATTTGAACATAATGAATATTCTTTGCAGCAAAAAGAAAGTCCTAAGGACTTATTCTGCAATTCACGATATTTAATAAATAAGTAACTAAACTTTAAAACTCACAATTATCCACCTAGCGTGTGACTTATACACAAAAAAGGACAATACACAACAGCTGGCACTAGACACTACACAATAGTAGGCAATAGCAGTGACTAATCCTTAAATGACCACTCTTGCTTATTCTGCCTTTTGTAACATACCTAGCTCCCTTGTGGAATTAAAAGCTTCTAAAATCCTCACCTTTTCCCACTATTTTGTTTTGTGCCGACGAATTGTTAGCTCTTTTTCGGCCATGCCGAGTTTTGCCCGTCACACAAGTCACACAACGCAAAGTTTGCCGGAATCTTGAATATCCGCTGACAATTCTTTCACACACAAGGATATGAGAATCTTCTGTTTTTAACGTCCTTATTTGCTCAGTTTTTCAACTTTTTAACCACGGCGCGTTCAGTTTTCAAACGTTTTGCTCCCAGCTGCCCCATCGGAGAGCAGTAAGGCTGGATACTGTTGACAAGCGCTAACAAGAAAATGGCTAATTTCAGGTGGTATTTTTTAGAAAAAAAAATTACTTTCACAGGGAAAAGATCATTTCTAGTAAGAGTTGTGCTTCAATATTTATTCTCTACCAATAACAGCCCCCCCCCCCCCCCCGAAAAACTGTAAAGAGAGTTGCACCCTTTAACGCGCATTAGTTAATTAACGTGCATTGTGAATTTATTATTGCTAGGTCTGATTTTCATCATCATCTTCGGTCACGTTCAGAATTAGGCGGCGTTCGAATAAGCATAGAAAAGAATAGAATATAATGTAATTACCGAAAAAAGCCCGTGGGCCATGGCAACAAAATTGTAAAAAATGCACTAACTTGCATAACTAACACACAACTCCTATTCTAAAAATCTCGTTTTATGCTCAATCGCAAGACTCAAGTAACGTCTAAGTATCGTTACAGTAACAAAGCATTCATCCTTCATCATCCTTACCATCCATTCTTCATTAAACACTCCCTCAACAAATACCTCCTTTCTCCATTCATTCAATTCCACACAATCGCACATCAAATGTACCACGCTTTCGCCCTCATGACCACACATAGGACAGAAGTAAGGACTCTACTGTGGATCACCGAGTACCGAGTGTGCATGAAACCGAGGGATTACTCACTCCCAAAATGTTTGTTTAGTAAGTGCCCGATGTCCAGCCTGTACCCACAGAGGCTTGTTCAGTAATATCAAAAAGAGAGTAACCCCTCGTTGAAATCGCACGATCTCAAAAGTCACCACAGATCCATCTTCAACCGCATTCCCTTCCTTCCGTTTCAATCTCACAGTTCTGTCACTGATAAATTCTTCCTTGTATCCTATCGCCTTAGATTAGAGCTGGGGGTGGAGCCTAATGAAATTCGAAAGAAACCATCTCCGATCTGGGAAGAGAGGCTTCCCTGGGGGGAAAATAGCGAAGGATGCGAGATAGTGGTTAAGTGATTTTGTCAATTTAGATTAGGCTTTAGAAGGAATATTGGATCCAAGCGTCTGGCTGTTTGTGTGTCACACTGTTGGAAGTTTGCTAACAGATAACACAAATTTGCGCATCCTTGTGTTAAATTATTGTACGGATATGTATCTGTTATAACCCTTTTAATGTTATCTTGTCCCAAAGCATAACACTCAAAAGTGACATAACAGAACTTTTGTCTGGAAAGACGACACTTCAAAGGGTGATAGTAGATATAGAGCGTGTTCCATCCTACTTACTGTAGTTACTACGCATGACGTCACGAATTCTGGCATTTTGCCGTCAAGGCTGGAACGATTTTTCTGTTTTCCAGCAGAATATCATGCCACGGGCGAATCCGACCAATCACGTTACAGAGATCCGTAGTTACTACGCTCCCGAGCGTGGTTAGCTAAGAGTTAATATTCGAGAAGGTTGGAACGTTCAGCGTAGTCACTTTTGGTGAGGTTTGAACGGAAATAGTAACTAATAGTTACGATTTGTTGAAGGGCGGAACAGGCTCATAGTCTGGTAAGGTTTAATACAGAGATGTGTAACAAGTGTTATCTGTTATCAAACTTAACAGACAGTGAATACCGCAAAATCAAAATGGCGACGTTCAGTAAGTTCCCTTCAGCCCAATCTTAAGATAGATAGTTAAGATTTGATTTACGCTGAGAGCCAACGGCCATGGCAAATATATAAAAAAACACAAAAAAATACCCCCTATAAGCAACTATCCCTATGGGCTAGGCCTACCCTAAGGATAAAATAGAAAAATCGAGATTTTTGGGGTTTTTTCTTGATCAGCTAGTTTCCCCTCTAAGATGATGTGCGAGGGATAAATACAATTTCAGATAAATTCGGTTGCACTTCCGGCAAACCGGAAGCAAACCATTATCTTTCGTTATTTTACTTTTATCTGCATTTCGTTCAGTCTGCATCGTTCTTTTGGTTTTTAGTTACATGTCGTCTTATTGTTTCTTGGTTCCACATCGTTTTCCTGTTTTTTTTGTGGTGGATTTTATGATTTTTTTTGTTTCTTTCGGTGAGGACGGTTTGCCGGAAGCGCAACCGAAATATCCGAAATTCTATTTATCCCTCGCACATTTTCTTGGAGGGGAAACTAGCTGATCAAGAAAAAAACTCGAAAATCTCGTTTTTCTATTTTATTTGAAATGAATGGTCAGCTTGGCTTCAAACCTTCTTTTCTACCCTAAGGAACCTCACCAGCGGTTTTATATTTTCAAAATAGCTATTACCTATAAGGCCTACCCTAAGGAACCTCACCAGCGGTTTTATAATTTCAAAACAGCTATTACCCATTACGCCACACAACCATGCTTCATCCGTGCTCCCCTTCCATTCACTCCAAAAATTTCTAGCCTAAGTTCATTCACATTAATTCTCATCCATGCTACCACAAACTGGACATGCATAAGGAGCGGACCGACCGGCTAAAATTCCGTCAGCTAAAAATTTTTCCAGCAATCTTAAAAAAAATAGCAACGTCTTCAGGGGAAATTTTTTCTACAAGTTATGAAGCTCTGTTGGTTTGTCTCTTCCAGCTGCAGTCTGAAGAGGACCCTTGCAAAGAAGGACCAAAGTATTTTCAAACAATAGATGAAACGGATACGCAAGGTACGATGCTTTGGCAGCGATATTTCGCCCCTTCTTGGCAAGGGTCCTCGTCAGGCTGTCAAACGTGAGGGACAACGTTGGGAAGAAATGAACCTGAAGTCAAATTTCTCGCTGCCAAGCATCGTAGCTGGCAGCGAGAGAACAATGGACTTTTTATCCATTGTTTTAATATATGTTACCCAGTCAGCTTGTGCTCCAGAAGTATTTAAAGTTTAACTGAAAAGCAAACTTATTTTGTGTATCATTTAGTTGAATACACTGAGGCATTTAGATTCTGCCAAGAGATTTTTTGATTTTCCACTATATGCTCTAGTAGTGAGGTTCAGAATATCTACGGCTGTCCCCACAGCGCAAATTCTACTATGACTTGGAATGTTTGAATCTGAACACAAACGCGGCTTTTCAGTGGGCGGTGATAATTCAATGCAGTTCAATTTATTTCAAATAAGGCCAACATGGGCCACAATATAACAAAACACACTCAACAAACAAACAAATGTAAGTACCAGGTCACTTACGTGCAAGCCATACAGGCAAAGAAAGCCGCATCTGAGGCCCACAAAAGATCCTAAGAAGTGGGGCAAGGGGATCGGAGGATCCTGGTTTGAAGGGAAAGAATTGACCGCCTCCGAAGTTCACCAAAAGATGGAAGCCCTTCACCAACAAACATTCTCGATGCACTACAATCCCAAGGAAGACCGTGAAGCCACCGGAAAGAATTATTATACATAACCCGAAAAGAATTCTCACATTTCACACTGACATTACAAGCAAGAGGAAGGCAGTAAAGTGGCGTGCAGTAAGCCCTGAAAAGAAAACTCATTACCGGGGCCTCGCAGCTACCAAACCTCCTTATCAGTACATTTGCTCTAGTAGATAGAGACCTCATAAGCGAAGAAACATGCGCTTCAGCAGTCATCGAAGATGAAAACGTAAAACCCAAGTATTTGAAATGCTGGACGACATGAATTTTTGAACTACATAGTAAAGCATCTGGGATAATCTTCAAATGAAGGCCACGTGGAATGAATGCGATACAAAGCGTTGTCTTCGTGTTGAAGACGACATCATGCATAAAAGGAAATTCATCACAAACAGCCAGTAGCTTATTCAGCGCTGCTACCGTTGGGGCAGGAACGGCTAGGTCGTCAGCATAACTAAGGTTGTTGAAACGCAGACCTTGTATTTAGCAACCAAATCCAGTTCTAACCAACAACAAATTCAAATCATCAAATACAGGTTATCTATAACGGAGACAGCACACCTCCTTGGCGAACCCATTCAACACTGCGAATGGCTGGCTAATTACACCACTCCACTTCACTCGGAACTGCTGTGTCTGAAACCAAGCAGCTAAGGTTCCAGTTACCCTAGGGTTAATACCCCTCGAGCCCATCTTATTCGGAAGCGTCTCGTGTCGAACGCGTCATTGGCGTCAATAAAACACGCAAACCCCGGGGCTAGAAAACATCCAGAAGTACTGGATCACCACCTGTAAAACAAAAACACAAAAATTGGTGGACGATTTTTCTTTAAACCCAAACTGGTAATGTGAAGAACGGAGCTGAGGTTCAAGAATAGTATACAAACACTTCTCGAACACCTACACCTTTGTTTGTAGCACAGACTTTAATGCGGTGTTCTTAGTATTCGAACCCAACAGTTATCTTAGCCGTAACAGTACTTCGGGAAAGCTTACTTTTCTTCGCCTGCCCATTCCTTACCACTGTCGCAACGCTCTTATTATATTAAGGTTGGTGAAGACTGCTTAGTGCCTGAACAAAAATCATAAATCTTTTTCGTTAAGCATACGGCACAGATAGTACCACAAATCTGACAGGGATATTCCACTATTTCAAAATTGATTAATCGTGAATAGCGGAGAAACTAAGTAACGCATTTTCATCGGGTCTTCAAGCCTCCTTAAGTGAATAGGTGAGGTGTAAAAAGACTGTCCCATCTCTGCCCTTTTCAATTAAACTTTAAAGACCGAATTATCGCTGAAGAATATCCTAGCTGACTTTTCCGTTGGGAGTCCTTTTGAAAAATGATTCCCAGTGATCTAGACCGGAAGGATTATTCGTTCTAGCAATAATTCGAGCCATCCTGGCAAGATGCTGTAGCGATAAAAATGAATATGCCTTTGTAACTCGCAAAAGCCATGTCAACAAGGGCCAAAATATCGCGTGAAGAACCCTAGCCGACTTATCCGTTTACCGCCATCTATCGCGAAAACAAACACTGCGAAACCCAGTACCGCACAGACAAATATTCAAAAACAGTGACAGGGCATAATTGTGTCAGGCGACAATCAATCAATCAATAATTTTATCAACCCATATAGAAATGGCGCAGAATGTGCTCATACGGAGCATATGAGAAACAATCAAGGGAAGACAAAGAAAAGGAAATAATCCGACTAAACTAAACCAAAAGCTATACACGCACTATAATACGGATGGCACCTGTCTAGAAAAGAGTCAAACTCGATACGGCGTTGGGCCACACAAACCACGACAGTCGATGTTCTTTGTTGTTTAGGGTATTTTGATGGAGCTTCCAGAATGTCTTTTCTTTGGCTTAGCATGGACTTCTATTAGGTTAAGTTCCTTGCTGCCCCATCCTTGACTTCACACATTACGAACAACATCCCTCCTAATTCAGTGACACTTGAAACATATTAACTGTTGAAACATATTAACTTTTACACTGTACACAAAAATCTTGCGGTATTTGCTACTGGGATTAATCTTGTCTCTGCTGAGATATTGATTATTTTTAATTTGGAGTAATCTTATCCCAGTAGAGATAGGATTAATCCCAGTAGCAAATACTGCAGTTAACTTTAATACTTACTCGGAGAAACTTTTTACAGTATATATAATTCCATGTCAAACTATTTAGTAAAAAACATTAGATAATCAAAATTAAAGAAACACACTCGAGAAAGAAACAAAAATTCTGTGCTCACCTACTGTAAGTGTCACACTCTACACTGAGAAATCCATCTTGTAGTCACTTAAGCTGACATTGTAACAACTCGCCTCTTCCTGCATCTTTGTATCTGATGTATTAACGTCGGGAAACAAAAATAAAAATGAAAAAAAGGAGAGAAAGACCACAGTCGTTACCGCGACAAACTTGACTGACGGCAATGATTGATCTAAAACAGCAGAGCGTGGCCGCATTATCCTAGGACTGAAAAACAATGGTTACGAAGCTTCCCTTCTCCTATTAAGACTTGAGCCACTCCATGTCCGCCGGGAAAACTTAATTTTACGTATGGGCCGATCAATCCTTGCCAGTGAAAAACATAGAGATATTCTGCCCGATCTAGCACCGGTGACAAGACGGACGCGGTATCAAAATCTCCTTGTGCCAGTTAAATGTCCAACAAACCGGTACTCCAATTCCTTTGTACCTTATTTCGCTGAGAAGATTAACAAAAAACAAGTGAATTCTAAGTGATTTATTTTCTTTTATGTAATAATTGTAGGACATTCAAGTATTTTAACACATGAAATGTAATGGTCGATGTATATGTTGGTGCTTCCAGTTGGATCAGTACAAATATCTATCTACATGTGCTTGAACTGGATCCTTTTGGGCATAGCTTGCGGCTTTGTGAGGTGGGTAGCCTACCGATTCAAGTGCCCTTCAAAACTTTGCAAGCTATGAATAAAATCAGAAACGAATAATCACAAGAACCTCCGCCTCCCTATCTCTGTAATACGACCATGCAGTGTTGAGTATATTCTCGATACCCTGTCCGAGGCAAACTAGCGGAGGGTAGGAGCTACGCGGATCATCATATTCGTTACCTCTACAAATTGCTATATCGCAGTACAGCCCCGCAGAAGAAATTTCATTACGAACGCCGTCTGAGTCTTCCTTTGCAGCCGATTGGTTGTCCACCATTTCGACGTCATCTGTGACGTACTGTGAAGCAGGCTCTCCACGCTTGCAGGCATCCTACAGTTTTTCATCTGGTATGCGCAGCTGCGAAGAGGGAAGTAGATGGGTATCAACTCAAAGCTCCCAGCAAGTACCTCTAGCTCGATTTCGCCGGGATATCCATAGTCGCTGCTTGGGACCAAAGACGGAGGTTCTGTTGGATTATTTGTTCTTGATTGTATGCGACTAATGGTACTTCCAGGACACTCCACCTGGTTTCATCTTTTCCTTCCCTTAGCGGTAGTTCACTACTTCGACAAGCCGTTTGCATTAAAAGCTGTTAGTTTTTTAATTTAATCTAGATAAACCTAATGACGGGAAGTTACAAAACAATCTTGACATATTCGACAGAATGTGAGAGTGTAAACCAGTTGCAATAAGAAATAATCTAATAGAACCTCCGTCTTTGGTTCCATGCAGCGACTATGGATACCCCGATTAAACTACATGAGCGGAGCTAGAGGTACTTGCTGTGAGGTTTGAGTTGATACCCGTCTACTTCCCTCTTTGCTGCTGCACAGAGCATACTGAAAACCGCAGGACGCCTACAGGGGTCGAAAACCCGGTTTGCATTGAGTTAGACGTGACTTCAAAATGATAGACTACGACTCAGACGGCGTTCTTATTCTTCTGCGGGGCTCTACTGCGAAATAGCTCTTTGTTGAGGTAACAAACTCTGATATTTTGTGTAGCTGCTCCTCTGCTCGTTTGCGTCGGGTAGGGTTTCAGGATATATTTGACTCCGCATGGTCGTATTACAGAGACAGGGAGACGGAGTTTCTCGTGATTATTTGTTCTTGCCAGTCGCTTACTAGTCATGATTGTGATTGAGGAAATTCCGGGAAAATAGCGGAACGGGCAAATAACTTTTCGACTCAAATTGTAACTCCTTCCTATCGTAAACTAGTTCGCAAGTTGGCAGCTCGCCTCCGGCCCGGTGCGGTACTTCATCCCGGAAAGTTAGGAGACAGTATCCGAAGTGATGCTGTTCTTTTAGCTTTGAAACTCCAGGGATAAAACTCTTTGCAAAATCGGTAGCAGGTCCGTGCCACGGTGACAAAAGCAGTGGCACTTCCTTTTCCTATTGGCTAGAAACGTCCGGATTTTAAAATATTAAGTCTGATGCCCCGGGCACAACTAAAGCCACACCTGGTAATAACGCCGGTAATAATACCTTCTTACGGTCGAAATTGGGAAAATAAAGACGCTGAGACTGCGAGATCAATAATTCCTTCATAAAATCCGATGACGCATTGCCGCCAGACGCGCCGGAGGAACAATAACAATCACACGCGAGATCTGGGGATAAGTTATCTGACGGGTGAATGAGCGATTGGGCTTTCGCTTCATATTGAGTCGCGCATTAGCCCCGTGGAAAAGACAGCCAGCCCTCAGCAATGAAGTCGGAAGCCAGAAATGACAAACTTGATGACGCTTGACAGAACGGAGTTGGGTAAAGCAAAAAGAAGGGAAGAGGCATTTTAAACGGTTTAAACATGGTTAGGCCTAAGAGGAATTGAAAATAGCAAAACAAACTTGGATAAACTTACACAAAGAAGTAAAGTGTCATTGTTTTCTTTACGATAGCGCACCTAGCGGCCAAAAAAGAACTAATCTGAGAGGAATTTTATGAGGGGCGTATATGGAAAAATCCGTCTCCTCCATCTGAAACATATCTTTGGAGTGTTTGGACCAATCACAGACTTTAGCCAGTTGTGTTTACCTTTGAGTGATGATGGTGGTAATATGTCATGAATTTTTGTTTGTTCCAGCTGTGACCGGGATGAAACGTAGGAGTTTGTAATAACCAAATTATGTACAAGACTAGGCCGATGATGTCATGGAATTCCAGCAAGGCCTTACTTCTGCCCAACTTCCGGTTTCAGCCGGATTCCGGACAAACTACTTGTCTGGCAAAACAACAAAGCTCCAAAACGAACTCAGCATGCCTCCTTACCCTTACATCCAACCTCTAATCAACTTCAGATTAAACTTTTACTTTTAACACATTTTCCGGTTCAGCCGGATTCCGAGCGATCTATATATCCGTTGAGAAAATGATTGTCATATGCGAATTCAGTATGTCTTCTTATTCGCAAAGCGAACATCTTATCAAATTTAAATTAAACTTTTACTTTTAACAAATTATCTGGCCGAACTAATTGTCCGGCGAGAAAACAAATTTCATATTCGGACTCAGCACGTCTCCTTTCGCCTAAATTGAACCTCGAATCAACTTCATACTAAACTTTTATTTTTCACAAATTTTCCGGTTTTCGCTGGATTCCGGGTGAACTATTTGTCCGGCGAGAATATATTTCATATTTGAATTCAGCATGTCTCCTTACCCCGAAATTAACTATCTTCAGTTCAGTTCAGTTTATTTTACGACCCAAATACATTTAACCATGTTGCCAGTACCCGCCCCAAGAAAGGTACAAAAAAGCACTTGCAGTTGGGCGGGTACATAAAACTCATTTCCTAACTAATAATTAACTATAAACAAAACATACCAGAAAAGAGCACTAAAACAAGAAATAATAACCAATCTCTCATCAACTCATTTAATGACAAAAAAAAAAAAAAAAAAATAATAAGAAGAAAAACAAGAAGAAAAAACTATGAACCTTGGCCTAACAAATACTTTTTCAATTTATTTTTAAATAGCCCCAAGTGCTCAGCCGCCCGAATGCTCTCCGGAACAGAGTTCCACACATTAGGCCCTGAAAATCTAGTAGGGAAGCCGGCCCTGGTTCCACTTGTATGCGGGACAACGAAGTCACTAGCATGACGCGTTTCATAATGATGCAAAGATCTATTGTCACTAAAATAATCACGAAAAACCTCTGGACTTACAGAGGTTTAATAATCATCTCAATAGCTTTCAAAAATATTTTGTTTTCCCCTAAGTTCGAAAACCCTCCCCCACCCTCAAATATAAAGCTACAGAGCCCGTCTTCAAACTTGACCTGTACTCTAACCCAAAGGATCCTCCCACCAAGTTTCATCAAAATATCTCAATCCCTTCGAGAGTTATCGTGCGGACAGACGGACAATTTTTTGCTATGTCATAGGTATCCCTCCACTTACGTTTTCGGATCCCAAAAACTTAGTCTCATACTGAAAGTGCCTGCCGCACCTACATTACTGCTTCATCTCTATTCACTCAGTTCATTCTTATTAGTGAGAGTCCGAACTGCTTATGTCATTTTCGTCCAACTAACGGCACTGCACCGATGTTCGCCTCCGCCATGTCTGGTTCTTGTCGAAGCGGACCAGGGTCCCGCTAAGTGCTTCCGAGGAATTGTTTGTTATTGAAAAAGATGTCGTCGGGTTCTTAGGTTTTATCTTACCTTAAAAGCTCAACTCTTCAAAACTTCTTTCAAAAATATTAGAAAAGGGAATTCGCCGTGTTTAATAAACGGGAAAACCGGGCAAAAGAAACGAAGTAAAAAATATAACATATGCCTGATGATCTACCGCGTCTTCCAGAATGAAAAACAATACTTTGAAGTTCCTCGTATCCTTACGCCAGTTTGAACAGTGCCAAATGGTGTGTGTCTTTCAGGTGATATCGGATGTCTAGTCAATGGTGCTGGCCTGGCAATGGCCACAATGGACGTGATCAAGTTGCATGGCGGTGAACCTGCCAACTTTTTGGACGTTGGTGGTGGAGCCTCGTCCGAACAGGTTAAGGAAGCCTTCAAGATTATCACTGCTGATCCAGAGGTAGGATAATTTTGGGGGGTCATTCTGACTGACAGCGACAGCAAATTTTTCTTATTTCTCCTTGGGCTGCGGTGACTCACTTTCCAGGAAAAATCGAACTTCTTTAAAGTTTAACCGAAAAGGCTGGGATAGGATAATCTAGTTACCCATCACTTCTTCACCAAAATTGGCTTGAAGACCCGCTGAAAGTGCGTTACTTCGTTGTTCGACTATTCACGAATAATCGATTTTCAGATAGTGGAATATCCGTGTGATTTGTGGTACCTCTATGCGCTTATATGCCTTACGAGAAAGATTTATGATTTTTTCTTGTTCAGGCACTATGCAACCTTCTCTAATCTCACCGTTGCCCACTGAAAAGCAACGCTTGTGTTGAGATTAAAATCTCCCGCATCATAGTAGAATTTTCGTTGTGGGGACGGCCGCAGATATTCTGAAAGTCATAACTAGAGTAGATAGTAGAAATTAAAAAATCCCTTTGCAGAATCCTAACAGTTCAATATGTGTACAATTAAATGAAACAAACATAAGTTGTCTTTTCAGTTAAACTTTAATCGTTTGTTCTAAATTAAGTTTCAATCTGTTTTTGGGATCCCAGAACGTAAGTGGACTATGACATCGCAAAAGTTGTCCGTCCGTCTGTGCGCAACTCTCGAAGGGAATGCGATATTTTGATGAAACTTGGTGTGAGGACTCTTTCGCTCATGAGTAAGGTTGAGTTCGTAGATGGGCTCTGTAGCTCTACATTTAGGGGTGGGGGAGGGGGTTTAAATTAAGGGGCAAATGAAATATTTTTAAACAGATGATGTGATAGTCGATTACGGGGTAAGAAGACATGCTGAAGACGGTGGTGAAAACCATTTTGTCATCGGACAAGTAGTTCGCTCGGAATCCGGCCAAAACCGGAAAATCTGTTAAAATTAAAAGTTTTATTTGAAGCTAATTAGATATTCGATATAGAGGTAAGAAGACATGCTGAACACTGAAACCATTTTTTTTGCCGGATAAGTAGTTCGCTCGGAATCGATTTAGGGGTAAGAAGACATGCTGAACACGATGGTGAAAACCATTTTTTCGCCGGACAAGTAGTTAGCCCGGAATCCGGCCAAAACCGTAAAGTCTTTTAAAAGTAAAAGTTTTATTTGAAGTTGCTTAGATGTTCGATATACGGGTAGAAAGACATGCTGAAAATGATGGTGAAAACCATTTTCTCGCAGAGGAAGAAGTTCGCCGGGAATTCGGCCAAAACGGGAAAGTTTGTTAAAAGTATAAGTTTTGTCTGAAGTTGATTAGATGTTGAAAGAAGACATGCTGAACACTTATTTGAAAAGTATTTTCTACCCGGACAACTTGTTCGCCCGGAATCAGGCCGAAACCGGAATATTTGTTAAAATCAAAAGTTTTATTTGAAGTTGATTAGATGACATATTTAAGTGTAAGAAGACGCGCTTAATCTGTATATGACAATCTTTTTCTTTACCGGGACATAAAGCTTGTTCGGAATCCGGTTGAAACCGGATTTTTTTAAAAGAAGTTTTACTTGAAGTTGATTAGACGTTATACAGATAAGGAGATACGCTGAGTTCGCTTCTAAACTTTTTTTTTTTTTTTTTACAAGTATGGTAGTTCGTTCGCAATTGTCTGGATCAAGATTTTTGGGATCTCATCGAAACCTTTGGTGTTGTTAAATATGCTATTCCAAAGCATTTCTCAAACTTAAGTCAATCTTATATTTTTATTTTCATTCGATGTTTATACACTAAATTTCCCACGACGTTTAACACACTACTTTGGATGCAGGACGGCTCGTTCTATGAGAATAAATGGGTTTGTTCCAAGCCCTCATAAAAACAACGAACGCTTCAGTGCCCAGAGGCTAACCTGTAAGGAAATAACAATAAAACACCAACGAAAACAGATTAATTTAAAAAGGAAAGCAGAAAGAAGGAGCTTGAGTTACCCGACCTGAGACGCTCAAATAACACAATGGGTAGATGGCGATGCGCCTCGTACGGCCTTGCAGACCATCTATCAAGTTTAGCTTTAAATTGTGCCGGACAAAGTTTTCGTACGAAGATGGAAAATTGTATCAATTCACCTTTGTACCATATTTCACTGAGAAGATTAACAAAAAACAAGTGAATTCTAAGTGATTTATTTTCTTTTATGTAATAATTGTATATATTCAAGTATTTTACTCAGTTATTCAAGTATTTAAATGTAGTTCGACGTATTTAGTGCCATGTCGGCGCTACGAGTTGGATCAATAAACATATCTATCTATCTATCTATCTAGAACCAAAAATAGCAAACAAACACACTGCTAGCTATCGTAATCAGTTGGAGCCTAACAACAGTTGCGTTTTTGCAGATACCATAGTTGCGTTTTTGCAGATATCATGCTATCTGATACCACGGTCTATATTCGTTTTTGCCTTTATCGTGGTATCTGATACCACGGTTTAAGGTGTTTTTGCAGTTATCATGGTATCTCATATTCAGATACCACGGTCCGACCGCGGTAACTGGTCGTGGTATCTGAAAAAGTCCTCTCACTTTCGTCAATTGTTGTCAAATTGGTTGAAAAGAAGTTTGGCACTTAGTGATGCGACTGAATATCAGTTTTTCTTTTGGGATGACTTCGAAAAGCGCAATTTCGGCAATTGTCGTTTTTGCAGAGCAACCGTATATCACATAACACGATAACTGCAAAAACGACTAATTGTAGATCCAGTTACCGTGGTGACAGATACCATGGTATCTGCAAAAACGCAACTCATGGTATCTGATACCAAGGTTCAAAGTCCTTTTCGCTGATTTGGGCAATAGTCGTTTTTGCAGAGCTAACGTTCTTGTTCTGCACTTCGTCTTCTTCACACTTCTTCTTCTTTCCGAAGAAGTTTTGAAGTCGTCGCCCTTGCAACCCAGGAAAATTGGTCGTCTTGTCGAATAGGTCTGTCGATTGAAAGAGAGGATCGGAGAAAGGAAAACCAACCGTTTTCGTTTTTGTGTTCAAGGTCTCTTTAGATGAAAAAGCTCTTATTTACTCCTTTCGCACCGAGACCCTAAGAGCAGAGCTCTTGCTAGGATTCGGTTTTTCACAACAAAACGAATCGGAAATATTTTTTTTTGGAAATACTCATACTTACCGCATGAAATAGGGGCTCTTACTTGAAATAGCTTTTGACAGTAGAATGGCTCAGAAATATTCTTTTTCGGAAATTCTCATATTTATCTCGAGAAATTAAGGATTCTCTTGTTAGCGCTTGTCGACTCCGGGCTATGCGCAAAAATATTTTGTTTTTTCTCGCGAACGATTTAAAATCAATGTCAGTTACATCAAATTCAGTCATCCGAGAGAGAGCTCTTTCTGGACATGTACATAAAAAAAGTTATTGACCGCCAACCGTGGAAATTTTCAGCCATCTACGAAACCGAAAATCTAAATAAAGTGATTTGGAAGGATTTTGTAGAGGGGATTTCAGTGATTTTTAGATCACGTACGTCGTCTGGACTTGGGAAAACGGTGAAAAGCAAGACGGGCAGGGTTGCCACATTAAATTAGAGAGTGAGTTTGGTTCCAAAACAGAGAGTGAAATGGGAGTGAAATTTTATTTTCATGACAAAAACGTGAAATGGTCCCTTTTGGTCGGAATCGCCTCTGCAAAAATGACACATCCTAATTTATTTTCAGATAAAAAAAAACTTGAAATAGTCAGCTCTAGTCGAAATCCCTGCTGCAAAACGACATATTTCAACGTTTTATGAAATAGTGATTTTTATGCCCTACGTAGGACAAGAGTGACAAAAATAAAATAGAGTTACAGTTCACACTATCGTGCGACATGGGACAACCCTGAAGACGGGTCCTTCTGGGGGCTTTCGCGTTGAGAACTGAGAGCCGCTTTCATAGAACTAAGGCTTTTTATACTGACCTACCCAACCTCTGCTTCGCGCTTGCGGTGACGCCAGAAAACCATGATGAATGCGTCATTAATGAACTCTCCCTTTCTGATTATGCTAAACTGCATAAATATTAATACTGATAAAACAGTATGAAGCACATACAGAATGTAATATGTTTGGATAATATTAGTCCAAAATTATACGTAAACTCTGTAGAAAAGTTATTTTCCCATTAGAACTAGAACTGTGCTCGGACCACACATCGGTTAGAAAGGCCCGACGCAACGCGGAAGTCTTAAGCCGCTTTCGCATTGACCCGTCGTTGCGATGCGTTGCATAGATAGATAGATAGATAGATAGATAGATAGATATTTAATGAAAAAGAGATATTTTATATTTAATAAAAATATTTAATAAAAGCCAACAAGGGCCATCGCACCACAACAACAAAAGAAAAAATATATAACAACAAGCCAACTATGCGAATATTAAAATTTACAGGGATATACAATTTTCCCTGTGGGCTAACCCTATCCGGAGGAACCTTCCAAACAGTCGAATAGCCTGGAAACCTTTTCTCTTTCATTCTCTCTATTATCCACTCACTCCCGCATGCTCTCACTCCAAACAACTCTTGTCTCAACCCATTTGCTCACACTCTCCCACAAAATGACTAATACTTTCATTATCGCATCCAGACGCAGGGCAATAGTAAGGACCAGTTTTAACTCTAACTTTACCCAAATATCTTCTTCTTTGCGTGTATCCTAAGTTGCAAGCAGGTTGCGTAGCGTATCTTTCACACCTGCGCGAGAAGCTTTCATGCTGGATGCGTATTTACGTTTTGCTTCTTTTTTTTCTGTTGAATTTTCGTTTGTTTCGTTTCAGCATTAGTACCTCTTTTTCCAGTTTGTCTTAAAAACTTAATTTTTCACTAAAAGAGCTGATGCGTACGCGTCGACGCAAGGCAAGAATAGAAATTCTTGATGATAATATTTCATATGAAGAGGCTCTCATTAACCTTGACGTTCCAAAATTAACCGAACGCAGATATACTCTTTCAAATAAGTTTGGACCTAAGATAATCTGTTGCCCCCAGATGACCCATCTATTCCCCCCTCCCCTCCCGCCTTCCGTGCGTCTGTCCGCGAGGAATACTGGCAATCAATTCTTTCCATATCCTGCTAATTCTTCTGCCCAATTTTTACGTAGTTTCATCCCATCATTTATTTCTAGTAAAATCTTGTAAGTGTATTTGTTAATTTGTGTCGTGTCTGTGTATATTTTGTAAATTCGCATTCCACTTCTAGCTTTTAGCTATTTGGAATAAACTTGATTGATTGATTGAAATTGGTTATAGTCTTCGGTTGTGTTTTGTTTGTCTGCTTAAACTCTGTGTGCTTCGCCGCAAGCGTCACGCAGAGGTTGCTTAGCTCAGTTTGAAAGACTCAAAGCTTTAGTGAGAGCAGCTTAGAACGCATTGCAAAGATAGGCTATTCAGTTGCGTTGCGTCGAAGCGAGCGAATCCGATTTTTCAGTGAAAAAAGGAAGTTTTTGAAGAAAAACTAGAGCAAAACCAACTTATGATCAAGAAAACTTAGTTATGATGAAAGAAACGAAAATTCAGCAGAAGAAAACGAGAAAGGAAATAGTAAATACACATCCAGCATGATAGCTTCTCGCGCAGGTGTGAAAGATATGCTACGCAACCTGTACGCAACGCAAGATAAACAAATCGCAACGACGCGTCAATGTCAAAGCGGCTTCAGACTTTTGCGTTGCGTCGGGCCTTCTTAACCGAGGGATGTGTGCTCTATCTACACGAAAGCGGAATGGCTAGCTCTGATGGGAACATACATTTTCTGCAGGGTTTTTGTATAGTTTTGGACTAATATCACCAAACATATTATATTCTGTATGTGCTACATACTGTTTTATCAGTATTTATGCAGTTTAGCATGATCAGAAAGAGATGCTAGTTCCTTGCGCATTCATCGGACGGGAGACGAATACTTCTATAAATAATTCTACCAACAGTACACTGTAAAAATGCATTGCAGTATTTGCTACTGCGATTAATCTATTTACTGAAATAAGATAAATCCGGATTAGAGATAAGATTGTTTTTTTAGAGTCAATATAAGTGTAGTTCGTGTTTATAATTGCATGTCTCCTCCACTCCGTAAAATGGGGGTTTCTTTTCAGTACCTGAATTCCATATGGTTTATCCCTCGTGTCAATATTTACTCTTTGTGAGTGCTCAGCTTTGTATAGGAAAGCGATGAGCCTTTATATCTTATTCCTTCTCGAAAAAAATGAAAGTGGGGGAAACGGGAAAGAATATTTTAGTAGTTTCGGATCCAAACAGAACTAGAAGTACGGCTGGCTGTAACAGTAGGCCAGACCTGCTGCACTCCATGCCATGAAACTTCGAATCCTGTCCGGCTTACAACCCAAAGTCATCATTTTCTGTGGCAGATTCGACCAATTCTTCGTTGTTTTGCAGTAAAAGTTGTCTGGTGTGGGTTTTAGTGTGTTCTTCATCGACTGTCTTTAGGCGGCGTCCGAATAAGCACACCTCGATGGTGTCGACTAAATCTCAGCCGGTTATCCGAGGATCGTGACGTCAAGTCAGGTTAAATGAGAAATTAATATTTTCCCTTTCAAGATCTGAGAGATTGTCCCTAGAGCGGTTTGTAAGTGTAAAAGCACTCGGTCTGTACGTACAGATACAAATTTATATTCATCGACATATTTTTAATCGAATTTTCTTCATGATGTCACCAGTATTTTATAATCAACGAAGAGACCAACGAAAATAGTACAGTCAATCTAAGGTTTAACCTCAAACAAATTGCAAAAGTTTTGATTTTGGTACCATTCGAACCGGAAAAAAATTCTCTACAACATATAAAAAATCGGCCAAAATCGGACGAGGCGAAATTGACCGTTTTTCGTCTTTTCTTCTAAAATGACGACTTTTTAAAAACAACTTAATTGGCACGTACAGAAAATCGGTAATAGGTAAATCTGGTACGTAGATCACGAATATGTACTTTGTTTTTGTTTTGAACGCTCATGTTCAGTTCCTCCCCCCCCCCCTCCCGCCCATAAATCAAGCGTTGACATAGGTCTGAGAACACCATTACGCGAAGTTGATCCATACAGAAAAAAATTGGACTGCTAATGCAGAGAAGAAGTCGTGCAAGTCAATTCATCCCCCCCCACCCTCCACCCTAAACCTGACCACCCCAAATTCTTAGAATCCAATAAGCAACTTCTCACAACTAGGTAAATCATTGATTTTAATTTGAACAAAAAATCACAGGTAATTTGAAATTGCAAAGGAATTAGAGATTCATCACATTTATTTAATTAATCACATGTCTTCGTCATCTTCGATTTGGACCTGAGCATTAGAGCAACTAGTTCCTTTGCAAGATTTGCAAGCAATGTTGCATTCGATGCCATTTCGATGACAGCTGCACCGGTCACTATCACAGGATCCCTTACAACCACACTTCACGACTTTGAGAATTTTCTTTGGTGCCGCTGGAAGGTCCGTGAGGATAGGGTACAGCATGCCGTTCTGGAGTTTCCATCCCCAATTCTTAGGATCAAGGGCAGTGCTCTGAAGCCCGATCCAGTTGTACTTGAAGATAGGTTCGGAAACAGTGAAATTTCGCTGCTGCTGAAGTAGGGGGTAGATCTTGGGGATGGACGAAAGTTGTAGACGTTGCTACTCTCTGCTGAAAGACTCGGTGCCGGTAACTGTCAAGATTGTCAGTAGATTTTACACCGTACAATATAGAACGTGCAGCCTCTCCCGCTGCTTTAAGCTCTTCTTTCGAAGCATCAATTCGAGAAAACGTTGAAGCATTTTCCCTAAACTGTTCGTTGTCTCTCAGCCATTTAAGCGCAATCCCTTTGCCAAGTCCATGTAGACGGGAAGTTGTGTCGCAGCCAAGAATTGCGTGAGCAAAAGGAAGGAGTTTGCAGGTTTCAGTCCCAATCTTCTTAACAATGGCTTCGATGTCCCAAGTTCCGCCTGAAGTGGTTGCCTTAGGCTCACTGTGCAGGTAGACCTTGTGGTGCTCAGGACTACAATGATAAAGTAACAATACCAACAAGTCGGTATCGTCACTGATAACTACAGTATCCCAAGTCTTCCAACACTCAACCGCTGTAAGCACAATAAGCAAGTCAGCATCAGCTTTAGCTTGGATGGTTCTCAGACCTTTGCCTTGTAAATAATCAGAAAGTACATTGACGAAACGGGCGAAATTCCTCTTTTTTGGTGGTCAGTCTCATTTCTGGGCTAAACAGTACTTCCCGTCCAGTGACACGGTTTCGCTTAAGATGAGTCATATCTTTTGTCGAAGCAGCGATGTCGTAGCCATCAAAGACAATAATTGCGTCTGAATATTTGGCCGAAACGTAGTTCCAGTATCGGTCTAAGATCTCCGAATATGTTTCTTTCTTCGCCCAGGGAATCCTGTGAAGCAAAGCGCCCCCGTCTAAGACGTAGGTGCAAGTCAGACTAAGCTTTTCCCCAATAGTATCAATTTCTGAAAGTCGCTTGATAGCTTTTGCCAGCTCTGGTTTATTTGGCTTTCGGAACGTGCCAGAATCGTCAAAAAGCGGCGCAGGATAGGAGCAAAGCTCATATTTAAATGAAGATTCCTCGTCCATAATCAGTCTTTTGGATACAGTTAGAAGACGCTGAAACAGCAATGAAAGGTCTAAACGGGGATTTCCCCTCCATTTTCTTGCTTCGCCGTCATAAGGACTGCCTGATCCTTCCGTTTGAACGAATGCTCCTTCAGCGATTTCCCTACCATTCCGTCAAGAATCTTCTTCCCGACTTCCACTGCTTTGTCGGCGTTCACGTTTTCTGCAGCAGTCATGCCAGTAGCAAGGCTTCGAAGCGATAGCGGATCACCCTCGAAAGGAGACGACTGCTCGACAAAGTCAATAACTATTTGTGTGTCTTTGCAGTCCCTCTGCTGCCTTGAAAGACCAGACTCTTTGTGCTGGTCGCTTGTGTGATACGAAACATCCGTCAGCTCTTGCATCAGAAGATTAACGTGAGCACATGCTGGACGTCCCATTACCCACTGAAGTCTCTGTACTTCCGTCATTCCTCTACCTCTAGTCAATCCGGTTGCCGTATTCAAACTTCTCATCAATTCTTGTTCTATGACCAAATCTGTAGATAAACCGGCCCAAAATCTGTCCGATCTTCTCACAACGTGCAAGCCTTTTTCGTAATATAATAATATAATATTTTATTATATATAATTTATATAATATTTCGGAATATATACATTCAACCAATTTCTCATCGATGGTGCATTTCCTGACTGCTTCAAGTCAGCCTATATCACTCCTATTCCCAAAGTAAAAAAACCGCTTTCGCCGAACGACCTGCGCCCTATCTCAAAAACACCGTGTCTTTCTAAGGTGTTTGAAGGTTTCATTTATGAATATCTATTCGAAGACATCGAAGCAAATTTAGATCCCCGGCAATTTGGGTTCCGGCCCGAACACAACACCACCCACTATCTCGTAAGCCTCATTGATGATCTGATGAGACATCTCGAGAAAGATGAGGCATACGCAGAAGTGCTAATCAGTGACATCGTAAAGGCTTTCGACAGCCTTAATCACCGAGTAGCCATCAACCGAGCGAAAAAAATGGGCGCTCGGCAGTTTCTTTTGCGTATGGTAGCCAGTTTCTTGCACAAACGGAGGCAGTGTGTCGCGCTCGGAGACAAAGAAGTATCTGAATTTGCTGAAATTTGGTGTGGAGCCCCTCAAGGGACAAAATTAGGACCGCTACTTTTCCTGATCGTGTTCAACTCCGTCCTAGCAGAATCACAGAGTCGCTACAAGTTCGCCGACGACCTGTCGAGCATTTCATTCCGAACCTCAACTAGGGTCGCAGAGCAAATCACCATCTCATCTATATTTTCCAAGCTAAAACACGACCTTCAAGATGTCATGCTTACTGTTAGCGAAACAAAGAGCCATGTGTTACAAGTTAGCTTCTTAAAATCTGCGATCCCCCCGCAAGACGATATTGGACTAGACATCAAGGATCAAATAAAAATTTTGGGGGTGATTTTCAAAAGCAACCTTAAATGGGATCCGCATGTTGAATCCATTCTCCAAAAGGCTGCCCTATGTCTGAAATCGTTTGCATGCCTTACCCGATTCAACATCAACGTCTCAATTATGCGTGGGCTATACTGCATGTACGTCCGGTCCCAGACCGAATACGCCTGTCCAGCTTGGCATCCAGGACTAACTGCTGTGCAAACCGAAAAACTTGAAAATGTCCAGAAACGGGCATGTAAAATTATGCTTGGGGCTAATTACATGTCCTATGATGACAGCCTGCAAAAACTGAGGCTGCAAAGGCTGGCTGAAAGGCGTCACGACCTCACCATGCGCTTCGGGAAACAATGCCTGCAGTCCGAGGCTCACCGTAAAATCCTGCCTGATTTTCAAGAGGCACGCAGCAGTGGGCCGAGGACTCGTCGAGGAATCCTCACTTCAAGATGCCAACTCCTCTGTCCCCCGCCTCGAAAATCTTCAAAGAGATACCTATCGTCCTTCGTCCCTTACTTCGTGGGCCACTTCAATGACGAATCGATGGGAAAAACGTTAGACGTCTGAAATGTTAATTAATTGTATATAGTATAAATCGTTTTATTTTTATAACGTATGACGTCCGCCGCTAGCCACGTGCTATTATGGAAATAAAGAGTTTATTTATTTATTATTTATTATAAAAATATGCAAGATACTAGGACACGACTTTTTTCTGGCATTTCGGCATAGGAAGTGTAAATTTTCTCTGCGTGGATCCGACTTCGTGTAATATCCAACGTATATTAATGCACGCTTTATGTCGCGCGTGTGTGCGGGGGGGGGGGGGGGGGCAAACGGCTCAGGGATGGTCAAAACACAGAACCGAGTCAATATTCGTGATCTACGTACCAGATTTTCCTATCTCCGACTTTTTTAAAAGTGCAAGTTAACTTTTTTTAAAAGTCGTTTTTTAGAAGAAAAGACGAAAAAACGTCAATTTCGCCTCGACCGATTTTGGCCGATTCTGTATATGTTGTAGAGAATTTTTTTCCGGTTCGAATGATACCAAAATCAAAACTTTTGCAATTTGTTTGAGGTAACCCCTAAAATTAATTTAGATTGACTGTACTAAAATGGGGTTTGCAAAGGCCAGCGATTGTACTGAAATAAAAGGCGAATATTCCGGGAGGAGAACCGCCTCCCTTCTTCAGCGCGGATAGAACTATTTGAATAGTTATATTCAAATTATATACTATACTATATATACAATTAATTATAGACTATTTGAATAGTGTAGATCACCTCTACTGCCAACAGTGGTCGTTGAAGCAAGGCCAGATCCAGTGACAGGGTTGCCAAGTGTGACGTTTTTGGTGTTTTCGACACTTTTTGCTTCTGGGCGACACCGTGATACTTTTTCGCTGGGAATGACACCTTTTCATACAAATGGCACTTTTTTAGGTCAGAAAAGGCACTTTTTCATTTACTTTGCTAAAGTTACGGATTACCACCCCCAAAAATGTGTACTTTACTTTGATGGAGTACCCAAAAATAGTTTGAAGCCTTATAAAGTTTCAGTTTGTTTCTTGACAAAAAGCAAATCATACACTGTCAACCAACTACACCCTAAGTGAGCACTGCCCGTAACGGGTGAGAGTTTCATTCATTTGTCAAGAAATTAAATACAAGGAAATAGAAAACAATAAGAAAGGGAAAAGAACAGAAAACAAACGTACAGTAATATACAAAACATAGAGAACTATCGGTAGAACAAGTTAGGATCTAATTCGATAAAGCTAATTTCCGATTTAATTTTGTTGCAAAAGTGTGATCTCGCAATTAAGAAATGGTTTGAAAAAATGTTCTTACAAAATCAGAATAATTACCGATTATTCAAATTTTGCGAATTGCGCAGCGGAATACGCAAAAAAATTCGAGGTGTCAAAAAGCTCCAGTCGAGTCGAGCTCTTGGCGATACTGTCCAGTAAGGTCTTTTAAGTACATTTGCCGTAGCGGCAAGTTGAATTTATAGATCTGCATAAATGAATGAAATGAATGAATGCAGCCTACTAATAAGGCATTTGCACAGTACATACGCGCGTGTTCCACCCTTCTACAAATAGTAACTATTAGTTACTATTGCCGTTCCAACCTCACCAAAAGTTACTACGCTGACCGTTTACACCTTTTCGTAACAGTAGCTATTTGCTTACCCCGCTCGGGAGCGTAGTCACTACGGATCTCTATAACGTGATTGGTCGGATTCGCCCTCGGCATGATATTCTGCTAGAAAATAGAAAAATCGTTCCAGCCTTGCGCCAAAAAGCCAGAATTCGTGACGTCATGCGTAATAACCATGATAAGTAGGATGCAACACGCTGACAGACCAAAAAAGGTTAATGAACATTTAACAAGAAACACAGAGGGTACACAAAGTTACAACAACAGCAAAAGATAAATAAACGTAAAACAAGAAAACACAGCGAAACAAGAAAAGAACAATAAATTTACTGCATTAGCTGGCTCATTGGGCAATGGGCAGGAAGGCGGTTGGATGATGGCAGATGTTCACTTATTTTTTTTAGCTTGACAGTAAGGTCCAAGACGAAAAACTTCTCCATGATCATGCCCGTATCTAGGAATTTATTTCGGGGGGGGGGGTGCCTGCTGGTCGGACAAAAAAAGTACAAAAAACACATAGATCAGAGGGAAAAGCCTATAACAATCATTCATTTGGTGTGGTTCGCTAGGCCCCCCCCCCCCCATGGATACGGCCTTGTCCATGATTCAGTGATCCCGCATACGATCTACATAATCGACTCGTTTTTTTGCCTAGTGCTGTCGAATGAGACTTCTATTTTTCTCCCTTCGTCGACACGCTGATACAGGGCCCTTCCTCTGTTTGTTGACTGTATTTGCTTTCGTGAAGCGGACACAAGAAATGTTTAGTGAAGATTCTGGATGAGCGGTGACAGTGTTTGGTTTCATCTTGGGTCCCGTTGTTTGTTGGGGGGGGGAGCCACCTGGTGTGACTGCTCAGTTAGATATTATTGTGTCAACAGAGGGATATGAAGGAAGTACATGTCCTAATTCCCCCTTGTGAGTGAAGGGAGGGGGACGAAAACCTTGCAATTGAGCAACTCTAGATTGGGATTTTGTGAGAGTTATATTCTTTGCACCGTCGTGTAGTAGAACTTAACTAAAAGTATCTCACGTGTAAAAAATAGTTGAAGTTCTCATGAAGAAGTCGGGACTGTGCTAAAAAAAAATATAAAGAAATGGAACCAAAACACTATTTTATTTAACTTCGTTTGTTCTACGTCGTCTTAATTTCTCAAATGTGAGGTAATACTCGAGTAGTAAATAGTAGTAAGTGTAGTAAGTAGTAAACATGTGTGGTGTCATATGGTGGCTAATGTGCCATACGCTATAGACTATACTATAATATATTTTACACAAAAGCCCGAAGGCCATCGCAAAAAATATAGGTTAACACTTGTTTGAATAAAGATATGTCACTTCCCGAAATTCTGAGGAATATTAACCCTACCGTTATTACTCGAGTGGGCGTGTATAAATAAACGAAAGTGAACAAAGACTCTCCTCCTTTCAAAATTGTGATACGTTGGTTTATGTAAAGTATATGCATTCTCATTTTGCAAAACATTTTTTATATTGTCTTTTGAAACGTTCACTTCATTTTCTTTTAATTTTCTGTAAATATCATCAACACCTGAATAATTAGAATAATACGTATTTAATATTTCTTTTTAGAATTAAGAAAGAGTCTGATTGTTTAAGTTATATTTTTCATGTGTATATGGCCCTTGGCCTTTTGAAATACACTGATCTCTCTATATATTTGTATATGGTGGCTCGTTCGCCATAGGCTATAGAATATAATATATTCTACACAAAAGCCCGAAGGTCATGGCAAAAATATAGGATAACACCGGTTTGAATAAACATAGCCTACTAACATCATTAAAAAAAAAGTAAGAAAAAAGCAGAATGACTATTAAATAGACAGTTCGCGCTGGCGCATAACAATCCGGAGAAATTTCCCAAATATTCTTACATCACAAAGTTATCTACTTTTCAATATCCGTAAAATCCACTCTTTCCTAAACACTCCTTCACCAAATAGGCCTAACTCAGATCTTAGATCATTCAGCTGTCTACACTCACTCATAAAGATGTTCGTCATCATTCGCGATCCCACACATTGGTCCAAAGAAAGGAGGACCAGTCTTGCCACGAAAGCCTATAACTTCTCTTTTCTCTAATCGGTAAAGAATTTCCCCGAAAACTCAGTAACAACTTGAATACGTCCCTTTTTAGCTCCGCTTTAAAATACCCCCCCCCCCCAGCTCTCTCTAACAGTCACGTACAAACTCGGGGACCCGGAAGCCTTCAGCTCAAACGTGCCGAACTTCCCTACCAATCGAATCAACTTTAATAGATAGGTAACCCAGCTGCTAATACCTGGGCCCCACTACGGACACACCTGTTCGTAATTGGTTTTTAGACGTTTTTAAGACCGGTTTTTAAGACTTTAATACGCTCATCTCTCATTGGTTGTTCATAGCAAATTAAAAATGAGAGATGGATTCATCCATCGTTTAAAAATCCGCTAAAAACGGTTCAAGACAGATTTACAAACAGGTGTGTCCGTAGTGGGGCCCGGGCATAAAGCTAACCGCTAAGAACAAGACCAAAGGTTTCGATGGGATCCCAAAAATCTAATATTTGATCCAGACAATTGCGAACGAACTACAATACTTGTCCAGAAAAAAAAGGTCAGAAACTAATTCAGCGTATCACCTTATCCGTTTAAAGAACATCTAATCAACTTCAAGTAAAATTTCAACTCTAAAAAAAAATCCGGTTTCAACCGGATTCCAAACGAACTATATGTCCAAGCAAAAAAAAGATTGTCACATATAAATTCAGTGTTTCTTCTTACCCCTAAATCTGTCATCTAATCAACTTCAAATAAAACTTTTACTTTTAACAAATTTTCTGGTTTAGCCTGATTCCGGCCGAACAAGTTGTCCTGGTAGAAAATACTGTTCCCATAAGGGTTCAGCATGTCTTCTTACCCCTTAATCGAACATCTAATCAACTTCAAATAAAACTTTTACTTTGAACAAACTTTCCGGTTTTGGCCGAATTCCGGGCGAACTACTTGCCCGGCGAGAAATGGTTTTCACCATCATGTTCAGCATGTCTTCTTATCCCTAAATCGAACATCTAATCAACTTCAAATAAAACTTTCACTTTGAACAGACTTTCCCGTTTTGGCCGAATTCCGGGCTGACTACTTGTCCGGCGAACAAATGTGTTTCACCATCATGTTCAGCATGTTTTCTTATCCCTAAATCGAACATCTAATCAACTTCAAATAAAACTTTTACTTTGAACAGACTTTCCCGTTTTGGCCGAATTCCGGGCTGACTACTTGTCCGGCGAACAAATGTGTTTCACCATCATGTTCAGCATGTCTTCTTATCCCTAAATCGAACATCTAATCAACTTCAAATAAAACTTTTACTTTTAACAAACTTTCCGGCTTTGGCCGGATTCCGGGCGAACTACTTGTCCGATGACAAAATGATTTTCACCATCGTGTTCAGCATGTCTTCTTACTCCATAATCGACTATCACATTATATGTTTACAAATATTTCATTTGCCCACCCCTAAATGTAGGGCTACAGAGCCCATCTACGAACTTGACCCAGACAATCCTCACACCAATTTTCATCAAAATATCTCATTCCCTTCGAGAGTTATAGCGCGTATAGACAGACGGACGGACGGACAGACGGACAATTTTTGTGATGTCATAGGTATCCCTCCACTTACGTTTTGGGATCCCAAAAAGCGGAAGCCTTGTATAATTTGTTCAAAATATAACCGACTTTTATTGTTATCTTAAATGCAGAAACGTATAAACTGCTGCTTATCTTTTAACACCGTTATAAACACGAATGCGGGAATTCCCCATTACTAGATAATCCGTGGGATTTCAAGTACTTCCAACTCTCCATGTGGCAATCGACCTTTATGACGGCAGTTTATCCCCTCTCACTTCCACTGTTGGGTAGTTTATTGACAATCACAGTAATGCATGTTCTTGTGACCGTTCCGACTGATGGAAGTCTTTAATGGTTCGACTGCATCAACTGGGCTAGACAAGAGAAGAAAGCTCATATGGAACTTACAAGGGTAGTAACCATGTATGCCATCTAAGGTTGGCGCTGTGAAGATTCAGGGATCTTCTTGTCCCCCGCCCACCCCCCCCTTGGTTGCCAACCTGTAGAACAGCATGAAAGAAATATGATCTTGCCAACTGTCAAGTCTACCCGAATATGATCACTCGTTCAGGCGTCATGTATGTCAGATTATTTCCGGTATTCAGTTTCTAATTCTACTTCCCTTACCTTCATTCCAGTATCCTCCTATATCACATTGATCTAGGATAAACTTCACACGCTCCGGCCAATAATCCGACCTTCCATCTCTCAGTGCCTCTAGGTACGATACTTTGACCAACCTCGTATTAGGGAGGGCTATCAGTCTCTCCCAACACCTGACCATCTGGAACAATCTTAACGACTTTAACGTGGAAACACCTAAATCCCCCTTGAGAACCTTGTTATTCATGGAACTATGTAATCCTGATACTCTCCTAGAATATCTAAGCTGAATCCTTTCTAGTTGTGGCCTTCTATATAACTTCAAGCGTCTGATCGAAATGGAGACCAGGCAATATCTTAGACCAATAAAATTGTCCATGAAAATCCTTCAAATCAGATCTACTAATCTATTTCTCTTTACCGAACAGAAATCAACATGAGTCCCGAATAATAGCCGTCAGACTGACTGTCGGAAGGTCCGCTAATTGTGAGTCAGGGTACTTCAAGTTGATTTGGAAAATGTTATCCTTTGGATGGATCCGGGTATGACCATCCGGTAGGAGTGAAGGAAGGGGGAATGTGAAAGCTGGTGGCACGCATAACTTTCGAACAAGTAGTCCGATGCGGATGAAGCTGGATAGATGTTATTCTGTTATATATTATTCCAGTTTTTTGTTTTGGGTCCGGACTGGGTCTTGTAACTCTGGTGAGAGTGGGAGGGGACCCTAAAATCCTGTGACACGCTTAGAGAGGAGGGATCGAGGCGGGACTTGTCAAGAAGGAACCAATAAAATAAAATAAAAAAATAGAACCGGATCTGTAGAATATATAATCGGAGAGGATTCGGGCTTCGTCGGTGAAAGTAAAAAGGGAACACCGGAAATAATGTGACATGCATGACGCCTGGTCGAGTGGTCCTGTTCGGATAGACTTGACAGGTGGCAAAATTCACATTCTTTCATGCTGCTCTACAGGTTGGGACACTATTCAGCCACGGGGGGGGGGGGGGTACAAGAAGATCCCTGAACCTTGACTGTGCCAACGTTAGCTGGCTTGGTTATAATGGTTAATTGAATGACTGTTTCGTGTGTGGATGGTTTATGCTGTACGCATTCTCGTTTAGTAATGTCAAATAGTTTGTCATTTTTGTTTATTTTTCACAAGAGGTTAGTTTTTATTTATTTATTTGGTAGATTGCAGGTCATTTTATACTGGTCAGATAAATTAAGTTATATTATTTTTGTTAGATTTATAGGGTACGTAGTTGTTATTATTATAGTAAAATTTTTAACAAGCACTGCATGTTCGAATCTTTGTTCTCCACAGTGCTTGTATAATGATATGATATGATATGATATTTATTTGTCTTCAGAGCCCAAAGGCCATAACAAACACACGTAAATAACAACATGTAAATACAAAATAAACGGTCACACTACTACACTAAACCCCACTCAAACACTTTTCCCTGTGCCGACTGGCCACTCTGAGGAACCTCGCCAGGTTTCTTATACTAAGAAAATCCCTACTCCGCATAATATTTACCAACCACTTCCTCCCATGAATCCCTCCCTTAAAAATTTCCTCCCTCAGATCCTCAATTTCATCACAACCAGACATAAAATGAATTAGATCCTCATCTCCCTCACCGCACATTGGACAAAAGTAAGGACCAGATTTCTCCCTAACACTTCCCAAATACTTTCTTCTTTCACCAAGTGGCAAGCTATCTGCCCTCATATTTAAAATTAGTTTCATTTCCTCTTTTTTAGACCGGCTTTAAAATAAATTTCGTCACCCCAAATCTCTTTAGCCTCTGCATACAAACTCAAGGATCCACTATCTCTTATCCTAGCTAACCAAACCTGGATTTCTTGGTCAGTTAACCTACTACTAACTTCTTTTGAAACAAGTCCTAACTCTCTCCCTGGACCCTCCCCTCTATTCCACATATAACCAAGCCCGCAACTATCTAATATTGAATGAATCTGGAAAGCCCAGGAATCGTGTGTTTCGTCCTTCAACTACTCAAGATACGCATCTTTCAATAGTCTTTCACCCGGCAATATTAATATATTTTCCCAATACTTAATCATTTTTACTAATCTAATACTCTTCAACGACCTTAAGCCTAAATCCCCCCTAACCACCAATCCATTAATTTTATTACTTAGACCTAGTGCCCTTTTAAAATAACTTAACTGTTTGTATTTTTGTGTAAAATTAAAAAACTTGAACTTGAACTTGGCTTGTCTTTTTCTGTGTCTTTATGTCTTTTATTTACTCCGCTTTTTCGAAATGGCGGGTTACAAATAAGTTACTTACTTATTACTTACTTATACTTACTTACTTATTACTTACATGGTTATACCACCCTTGAAAGTGCCATATGAGCTTTAATCTCCTGTCTTATTAAGTTGATGCAGTCGAACCACTAAAGACTTCCGTCAGTCCGCAAACCTGAAGATGTAGAATATCTCTCCCACCCTTCATCCCCCCCCCCCACAAGAACATGCATTACTGTGAATGTCAATAAACACAGTGGAAGTGAGAGGGGATAAACTGCCGCCATAAAGGTCGATTGCCACATGGAAAGTTGGAAGTACTTGAAATCCCACGGATTATCTAGTAATGGGGAATTTCCGCACTCGTGTTTATAACGGTGTTAAAAGATAAGCAGCAGTTTATACGTTTCTGCATTTGGGATAACAATAAAAGTCGGTTTTGTTTTCAACAAATTATAGAAGGCTTCCGCTGTATTTTAGCCACCTTTCAGGTCCCTTGGCTTCGATCACTGACATGGTGAAATTTTCAAAAGGGTTCTTTCTGACCAATGACTTTTCCTGAATAAATCCGATAAGTCTCGATAAGCCATCAGTTATGCAAGTTTTGGCAGTTTTCGGTATCTTGAAACTTGGGTGATAGGAGAGTTATTATCACTAATATAGATGGCACTTTACACAAGGGACTTGTACCGTGACCAAAACCATAAAACAAGTCCCTTGTGTAAAGTGCCATCTATATTATTAATTCCGTGACATGGGGATGTGAACTGGTTAGATGAATTTGCCTTCGGGCGGGATCACTGTTCCTATGGCCAGCTTCTACCAGACTATTGTAGTGGTTTGCGAACTCTGTTCACAAGCCCCTCGGCAGCTCAGTGGTAGAGTGACTGCCTTGTAAGCAGACGGTCCTGGGTTCAAATCCCGGCTGAGGAGCATTTTTGTCTATCAGTTCACTACTTATAAAAAGTTATTATCACATTTTGCTCTTCCTAACGGCGTGACTTATATGGGTGGTCGTACTTTCCTGGGAAAATACCTCTTTGAGGGAAGTGCGGAGGGAATATAGCTTATTAGAAAAATAATGTGCAGGAAAATGACGAATTTGGCCTATATAAGTACGAATAAAAATTCGTCAAGGGATTATTGAACACAGAGTTATCGTTGCGAAGCACAAATGATTGCGAGTGTCAAGTGATCTTTGAAAATATATTTTTTATCATATAGCACACTGGGAAGTTTTCTTATTACTATACTTGAAGAAGATATATAAAACCGCCGGCTAGCTGCAGTTACCCCTAACTAAGGAAAAGAATGGTTCTGACATCTGATGGCTTCTCGTAATGGTATAATCTCAGCTCAAACATGCATACGCCCCTCATAAATTTCCTCTTAAATTAGTTCTTTTTTGCCACTAGGTGCGTCACCGTAAAAAAAACTATGACACGTTACTTCTTGTTGTACGTTTATCCAGGTTTGTTTTGCTGTTTTCAATTCCTCTTAGGCCTAATCATGTTTAAAACCGTTTAAAATTCCTCTTCCTCTCTTTTTGCTTTACCCAACTCTGTTCTGTCGAGCGTCATCAAGTTTGTCATTTCTGGCTTCCGACTTCAGTGCTGAGTGCTGGCTGACTTTTCCACGAGGCTAATTCGCGACTCGATATGAAGCGTTAATCTAATCGCTTATTCACCCGTCAGATAACTTATACCAAGATCTCACGTGTGATTGTTATTGTTCCTTTAGCGCGTCTGGCGGCAATTCGTCATCGGATTTTATGAAGGACGTCTTCATAGTGCCCGCGGAATGCTCTACAATGTAACAAGATCCTTATTTGTATCTGCAAAACCAAAAGAGATAAAGAGGGCGAATAGGAGTTTGATGATAGTCCCCCCACCCAGAGGTATCCTATAGTTTGAAGGACAACTGTATTCAGCTCAACCAAGATGTCAAGAAACCAGGAGATGAAGGACATATGGAACAACTTTACTCTAAGAAATTTTGAGTAGTCGAACTGATCAGAGTTAATAATCCGATCAACAATGCACTTGAAACTATTAATCGATTCAGCATTAACCGCATCTTTAGTAAGGCTGTTCTAATCCAAGGATCAACAATTTTGTTGCCAAAACGCCACTTAAAAAAGGCCTTGTGGAATCTTGATTTTGCAAGCTTGTACGCGTTCCCCCGATGATGACGATTCATGTTGGATCCGTCTTTTCAAAATTGTTGTAACTTCCTTTGAGTAATATCCGATGAGGGATGCTTTAAGCCGTCCAAAACCCAGCAGTATTTCTTTCTTCGCTGTTTGAGAAAAAACAAAAAAACATAGGAAGCTGTGGGACTTTCTCTGGCTCAGCCTATGAGATTTTTGTTTTGTCTTACCTCTTTATATAAACGAGTAATAGGTGTTCAGCGAAAAAGATGATTTTTATTAGTTTATTAAATGTTTTTTTTTGTACTACGTAGATAATATAAAATGTATTAAGATAAAACAATAGAGAAAAGTTTTATACTTCTTTATTCATTTTATTTGTTTTAGTTGTTCGTACTTTCATACTAACTTATTATGGATCCTGCAGTAAGTTTCCTGGGTCACTTTGGTTCATTTTCAAATTTCTGTTACCTACCGGTTTGGTTTTTGAGACTTTTCACAAAAAACGATAGAGCCAAAATGTTTCTTCCGTTAATTAGTGAAGTAGCCGTTGCTACTTAACAAGCCTCACCTTGTAGAAAGCGGAATAGCAGGATCTCCAGCAGGTTTTAACTTTTCTCTGGAATGATGAAGCCCAGCTGGATGAACCTTCAGGCTAGTGAACTTGCTTGGCCTCACGGAGCACTTGGCTTGTCTCTGCAAATACGAGAGTTTTGAACTTAAGTTTCTCCTGATGCGTTTCTCGTAAACATCCACGACGATGACTTCAGCAACTGTGTGGGAGAGAGCCGAGATTAGCAGTGTGCTTATTTGAAAGTCGCCTGACTTTGTCGAAGAAAATACTAAAACCCATGACAGACATCTTTAATTGCAAAATACTTGCCGAAATGTGCATTGCATGTCCAGTTTATTTGCTCTGATTTCTTTCTCTTTCTTCTTTTTTTATCTTCTTTTGAGCCCACGTAGTAGCTTTTAAAAAAAAAATTAGGCTTTTTACTTTTTGGGCTGGTCTTTCCAAAACAAAGTAATCATACAAAGATTAAACTTCGGAACTTTAATCGCCCTTTCAACGGTTTAAACTGTGCCTATCCTGTAACTTTTCAATTATCTTACCAGTAAAAAAAATAAACATTTCTACTATAATTTTTATTAACTCCTATTTGTTTATACATTTTTTTTTTTATATCTGCAAACCCTCAGTTACAAAAAATTATACTGTTGAGCTGCCCCCATTTGGGACAATCGAAAGGGACAAACCCAACCACACATTCAAACTCCAATCGTAACCAACACAACCATGAACATTAGAAATACATTTCAAAATCCAAATTTCAAACAGCAATATTTACTTTATAAATCTATCATGTAAATTATAGTTCAAAGATTTTTTTTTTTAATTTCCTTTCAGTTCCTTGATTTATGAGCAATTTTCCATGTGTTGAAGCTTCACGCTGGTTGCACGTAGTGTCACCAATAAGATGGCGTTCAAACGAAATAGCATATCCCAATGGAAGAAGAATCATATTTAAAAGTAAAGAAAATAGGGTTACCAACGTTATTGATTGTGCCAGAAAAAAGCTGAAACAGCTGGCTGGTCATATATGACGGTGCAAAACGAATAAGTCAGCTACATTTTATAAGAGCTATATTTCGGCCCTTCTTGGCAAGTGTCCTCTTCAGGCTCAAGCCGCTCAAGTTGGAAAATTAACTTGTGGAAAGACAATGAAAGATTCTTCCTTAAATATCTGATTTTATGAACGTCTTCTCTGAAAATTGGTTGGAGTTAAAGCTGGTGTTGTGATTTCATTCTGGACACGACTGCTGTTTTTTCGTGTTCGATTGGGTCGTCGAAAGGGTAGAAACTCTTGCGCATTTTGGTTTTGGAGTCAACTATCTAAAAGTTGGCTGGTTGTCGATATCAAATTTGATATTTTTTCCTTTCGATTTAGCTGACCAAGGGAAAGTAGTGGGATATTTAGAAAAGCGCAGTGCTCAGATAAGCATACCTCTACCGTATTTGATAAAAACAATTCAGGCGGGCAAATTGCCTGCTCTCACAGGCGCTACAATATTTGCCCCGCCACACCAGCAGTAGCATGAAAATTGACCTGGTTGCTGTGAGATTGATAACATCTCTCTGCTATATTGCACCTCCAGCGAAGAATATCTGTTTTCCCCTGAAATTGATATCTCGGACCTGACCGTAATATAGGCTGGGAGCGGCTAATGAGGGGATCTTAGGGACTGCAATTTCGAGATAGAGACAATGTCTTTATTCATCCCCGTGGACCACACCTTGGAATGAAATGGGTGTGCATTCTGTTTTCTTTGAAGCACAATTCTTAATAGAACTGATCTTTTCACCAATTGTAGACGGATACATTATCAAACACTCCCGGTAGAGGGCGAAATAGGAGAACATTGTTTTCGAAAATACCATTACTTTCCACGAGAATTGCAGATTTTCTTGTTAGTGCTTCTCGACCATATGCAGCTGTCACGCTCTCGGACGCGGCGGCTGGACGCAAAATATTTGAAAAACGAACGCGCCGTGGTTTAAAAGTGCGAAAACCAAGCAAAAGGAAAGAAGTCCAAAACAGAAGATCGACCTGATGGTCTACCATGCCGTCCAAAATGAGAAACAGCGCCTGAAGCTTCTCATGTCCTAGTGTGAGAAAGAGTTGTCGGCGGACCTTGAAGCTTCCGGTTGCGTGACGGATAAAACTCGGCTAGGCAAAAAAAGGCGCTAAAATCCATGAGTACTAAACGAAAAAACGTCGAAAGACGGGATTTCAGAAGCGCGTAAGTCCATAAGGAAGCATGAGATATAAAACAAGAGCTAGAAGCTCATATGGCACTTGCAAGGCTGGGACAGGGGATGAAAGTAAGCATTTGCCAAATTGTGGGTTTGTTCTTATAATTTGTAAGCAAAACCCTTGAGATAAGAATGGTCATGGGCCCTTGGAAATCACGAAAATGCATCGCTTGGTAAAAAGTAGTTTATGTTTGCACTAAGGGCGTTAGAAATTCATCTGTAAGCAACTCGCCTGAGGCGAAAATGATTATGGGTTCATCGGGATAATGAAAATGTATATTTTGCTCAGAGGTATTTTTTGTTCTTTGAGGAATTCACTTGTCCTCAAAACCCTTGAGGCAAAAAAGATCATGGGCCCTTGAGGATCATGAACATGTATCATTTGGTCAAAAACAGCACTTACTTACTTTTCGGTTACGATGCGAATTTTAAGGGAGATGTATGTTCGTTTCTAAGCAAAACCCCTGAGGCAAAAATGATTATGAGTTGATGGGGATCATGAAAATGTATGTTTTGCTTGGTTCTTGTATTTTGCGTTCAAGATGAGTACTTTAATGGATGGTTGAGTTTGGGAAGTGACAATTTCTAAGCCAATCTTCTCGAGTGTCTAAGTTCCAGCCAAGTTTCTTCGTCCTAGCACATCTGAAAGTAGCTTAGCTAGCGATCATCGGAATTCCGGACCCCCTTCACTCCCCCCACAGTGCACGAATCCGGTCCGATAGTAAGCTGTCACTGATTTACCCAGGGCTTGTGCTTGTTCTTCCCACCAAGCTTCATCTAGATCGTTCCGATCTAAGCGTTTCACAAGATTTCTGGTTCTCCCTTCCACCTCCCCCCACATTAATTGGATCTGGTCCGGACTTGAAATGGGACTTTTGAGACAAGAGGTATTTCCAAATATCAAGTTTCGTTAAGATCTGATGACTTGTTCGACAGTTATACAATCCTCAAGATTCAAGATTCCCCCTCCCTCCACCCCGGCCTCCCACGATGGGCGTTGGTCTGATTGGGGAAGTGACAGTTTCCGAGTTAGATTGGTACTCGAACTCGCGATCACCGGACCGACGGAAAGTGATCGGTATATGGCACTTTGCCGGAAGGCAACTGCCATAAAAAAGCAGAACAAGCAAGAGGGGTCCTTTAAATCGACCTGCAAGCAATAATGATTGTAAACTCTCGATAGCTTGCGTTGGTGATCGCGGTTACTTTCAGGTTGCCCAATCTGGAGCGCACCAATCATCCATCCAGGGGTGGGATTTCCAGTCCATGTCCAGTCACTTGTTGAGGGATTCGAATGTTTCGCTAGTGACGCTGTATTCTGACAAATCGTTCCAAGAACTAGTCTGTTTTGGAAGAACTGCTCTCTGTTTTCGAGAGTGTGGGCTGCTGGTCGGTTGTAAATAGAGAGGGGGGTAGCTCCGGGCTAGAGGATCTTGAATGCTTGTAGTTTCTCTTTCTTCTGAATGACTATGTTTTACACTCATTTTAACTAATGTAGGCTATGTCCAAACAACTCTGATGAAAGACTAGAGTTTCTCAGTCGCATTAAATGTCTTGTTCTTTACTCACAGTACAGGCGTCTTTAGAAAGTCTCTTTAGAATGTATGCATCCAATTTTTACTGTCACGTATTTTCAGAGAAGAGCTTGAGAAGAAGTTGCTGAGAATTAAAAGGGAGAAAGACCTGTTGATGATTCCGGCCATGGATGATATAAATCTGAGCTGTGTGTACGAAATTTTAGTCCGAATCGTTTGTGGCAAGTGGGTAATTCGATCCGATTTGTTTATGTAGCAGGCATTAAGCTGGTAGCTTTCTGAATGAAGCGTTATCAGCTGGTCCAATAAGTTCCCTGACTATGGTTATCCCATTATGGTAGCATCAAAAGTAATTACTTACTTACTCTTTATTTTGATTCCATACCTACTGACTAGGACCATTTTATACAAATTACGTGTTTAACATTTGTTTTGGTCGAACTCTCAAAAAGCCTTTTTTGGGATCCCAAAACGTAAGTGGAGGGATACCTATGACATCGCAAAAGTTGTCCGTCTGTCCGTCCGTCCGTCCGTCCGTCTGTAAGCACGATAACTCTCGAAGGGAATGAGATATTTTGATGAAACTTGGTGTGAGGGTTCGTTGGGTCGTCGGACCAGTCAAGTTCGTAGATGGGCTTTGTAGCTCTACATTTAGGGGTGGGGGAGGGGATTCAAATTAAGGGACAAACAAAATATTTTGAAACAGCTAATGTGATAGTCGATTATGGGGTAAGAAGACATGCTGAACATGATGGTGAAAACCATTTTGTCATCGGACAAGTAGTTCGCCCGGAATCCGGCCAAAACCGGAAAGTTTGTTGAAAGTAAAAGTTTTATTTGAAGTTGATTAGATGTTCGATTTAGGGGTAGGAAGACATGCTGAAGACGATGGTGAAAATTATTTTCTAGACGGACAAGTATTTCGCCCGGAATCCGGCCCAAACCGGAAAGTTTGTAGAAAGTAAAAGTTTTATTTGAAATTGATTAGATGTTCAATTTAGGGGTAGGAAGACATGCTGAAGACGATGGTGAAAACTATTTTCTCGACGGACAAGTATTTCGCCCGGAATCCGGCCCAAACCGGAAAGTTTGTTAAAAGTAAAAGTTTTATTTGAAGTTGATTAAATGTTCGATTTAGAGGAAGGAAGACATGCTGAACAGGATAATGAAAACTATTTTCTCGACGGACAAGTATTTCGACCGGAATCCGGCCCAAACCGGAAAGTTTGTCAAAATTAAAAGTTTTATTTGGAGTTGATTAGATGTTCGATTTAGGGCAAGAAGACATGCTGAACACTTATGTGAAAACAAGTTTCTACCCGGACATGTAGTTCGTCCGGAATCCGGCCAAAACCGGAAAACTGTTGGAAGTCAAAGTTTTATTTCTATTTGATTAGATAAGCGGTTTAGGGGTAAGAAGAGATGCTGACTGCTGAGTCCCTGTATAACAATCGTATTTTACCCGGACATATAGTTCGACCGGAATCCGGCTGGAATTGGAAAATTTGTTATAAGCTAAATTTCTATTTGAAGTTGATTAGATGTTCATTACTGGGGAAAGAAGATACCCTGATTTCGTCTTTGAGCTTTCTTTTTTCGCCGGACAAGTAGTTCTGGAGTTCGGCCGGAACCGGGAAATTGGCAGAAGTGGCAGGAAGTTTTCGTCAAAACAGATATGACTTATAGGGGTAAACACACATGCTGAATCCAAATCTGAACTTGGTTTTCTCAGGTGATTAGCTATTTGGCCTTAATCTGTTTCTGAATTTTAATTGTAAAAATGTTCAAGGAGTCTGGCGAAGACTGGATCTGGCTAAGACAAGACCCAGTTGTCTGGATCAGATATTGAATTTTTGGGATCCCATCGAAACCTTTGGTCTTGTTTCAAATGGTAAAAGTTATCTGCCTGTGCGGACCAGACACAAGGGAAGGATTATCACTCGTTAAATGGACTAAGAAATGAAAACTGTTACCACATTATGAATCAGTTTAGAAAGGACAAACTATTAAACAGTTTTTGGGATCCCAAAACGTAAGTGGAGGGATACCTATGACATCGCAAAAGTTGTCCGTCTGTAAGCACGATAACTCACGAAGGGAATGAGATATTTTGATGAAACTTGGTGTGAGGATTCGTTGGATCGTCGGACCAGTCAAGTTCGTAGATGGGCTTTGTAGCCCTACATTTAGGGGTGGGGGAGTGGGTTCAAATTAAGGGGCAAACCAAATATTTTGAAACAGCTAATGTGATAGTCGATTATGGAGTAAGAAGGAAAAGTTTGTTGAAAGTAAAAGTTTTATTTGAAGTTGATTAGATGTTCGATTTAGAGGTAGGAAGACAAGCTGAAGACGATGGTGAAAACTATTTTCTCGACGGACAAGTATTTCGACCGGAATCCGGCCCAAACCGGAAAGTTTGTCAAAATTAAAAGTTTTATTTGGAGTTGATTAGATGTTCGATTTAGGGCAAGAAGACATGCTGAACACTTGTGTGAAAACAATTTTCTACCAGGACATGCAGTTCGCCCGGAATCCGGCCAAAACCGGAAAACTCTTGGAAGTTAAAGTTTTATTTCTAGTTGATTAGATAAGCGATTTAGGGGTAAGAAGATATGCTGAGTCCCTGTATGACAATCATATTTTACCCGGACATATAGTTCGACCGGAATCCGGCTGGAATCGGAAAATTTTTTATAAGCTAAATTTTTATTTGAAGTTGATCAGATGTTCATTACTGGGGAAAGAAGATACCCTGATTTTACCCTGGACGTGTGCCCAGAAATCAATCTTACGGCATTTCTAGGGAACAAACAGAGCGATAGAGATGAAGTTTACGTTGTACAAATTTCAAGTAGGTAGGTAGGTAGGTTTTTATTTTTAACCAAAAACATTGAAACAAAATAAAGTAACATGACTAATATCGTGTTGCAGCGAAAAGAAAGTCCTAAGGACTTTTATCTAATAAATAAATAGCTAAACACAACAACTTACAATTATCCACCTTGCTTATCACTTAAATAAGAGACAATTAGACCTGAAGGGGTTCTAGGTGTTCCGTTTTTGGGGTTTGGGCGGGATCCGCCTTCGGTAAGCGGAGTAGGACGGGGTTACCATACATTTCCTGTAATGCTCTGATCCGCGTGAAACTTGATTAAGTGGAATCAGTTAGTCTTGCGCGGATCCAAAAGGCTACCCAGGAAATATTGTTTCGCACCAGTTAAGCGTTTACGAGATTCACCATATAGTAAATGTCAGTCCATAACACATGCCATATGAGCTCTTAGCTCTTGTTCCCGATGAGTTGGGAAATGGTTTAACACTCAGGGTTTCTTTGATGACGTTAAAAATCAAGTCTTTCTGGAAGATTTTCTGACGAGCTTTGCCTCCAGCAACTTCCTGGATCCTTATTCCCTCCGAGCGCAGAGAATGAGAAAGCTTTTCTAAGAGGAAGCATTTTCCGAGATTCCTCTCAAAAGATAATATTATTTTACGCTAGCGAACTTTCATGTACAGTCTCTGACCTCTTTCATTTCCCGCAGGTCCTTTGTCGTTAGAGTTCCGGCTTTTATTCCTTTTTCTTTTCACTTGGAGGAATCTTGAGAAATAGTTTTATTCCTGCAGTTCCTCTCGAGTGACGGGGAAATTGCCAGAAGACTTGGGAAATCAGCTCATTTAACACGAACTTCTGCGACGCTATTTCCCACGCTATTTCCCACCTGCGCTGCTCGGAATTGGGGGCGCATCTAACTGTTTCTTTAAAACGTAACTTTAACTAGAAATAATCTTTCCATGATGAAATAGCTCAGAATTAGCAATTTTTATTGTCGTCGCTTGTCGACTCTTAGCAGCTTTCCTGCTCTCCGACGCAGCTGCTGGACGCAAAATACTTGAAAACTGAATGCGCCCTGGTTAAAAGAAAACCAAGCAAAACAAAAAAAAAGTCCAAAACAAGATGATAGACCTGATGGCCTACCATGTCTTCCAAAATGAAAAACAACACTTTAAAGCTTATCCATGTCCGTATGCCTGAAAGAGTTTTTGGTGGAACTGAAAGCTTTCGCAGGCAAAGCTATGGTGAAAAGCGGGGATTTCAGAAGCTTATAACCCCAGGAGGGAGCTATTAATAAACTAAACCGCAGAATAAGCAGGTGCCTACGGATATTGCGAATAATCGGGCAAAATCATTATTTGTCTAGATGCATGATTACTGTAGACATGTATCTTTCTCTGCAAAATCGTTACCGATGCTCATTACTTAGTCAGTGGGTTTGGTAGCGTTCATACGGTCAGTGGAAACGCTTGTTTTTCAATTGGAAGATGGTGGACTGTTGAATGACCCGTCGTACCTATTCCGTAATTGCATGCATTAAGTCCTGAAACCAGGAAAAGAAAACAAAATTCCATATAATACATTCTAAACCCTCTAACGACTACACTAGTCTTTGCACTTGCCACGATTCACGATATTCCATGCGTATTATGCTCCTAACGAGTGTTCGCATATACGCTTGGTGCGTAAAACTGGTTATCTGAATTTTGTTGAGCTTTTGCAGGAAGTAAATGGCTCTGGGAAAAGGTTTTTATGGCACTTGAGCTTACTCAAGTGCCATATAGCGATTGTAATTTCTGTCCGTCGTCGGTCTGTCGGTCCCGGTTTTGCTAGTTCGGGCACTTCCAGATAAGCTAGGACGATGAAACTTGGCAGGCATATCAGGAACTGGACCAGATTAAATTAGAAATACTCGCTTCCCCGATCCGACCATCTGGAGGGGAGTGGAGGGAAGGGGAATCCGGAAAAATGAGGAAAAATGAGATATTTTTAGCTTACGAACGGGTTATCGGATCTTAATGAAACTTGATAGATGGAAGGAACTCGTGTCTCAGACCCTCCATTTTAAATCCAAACCGGATCCGGTGACATTGGGGGGAGTTGGAGGGGGGAAACCGGAAATCTTGAAAAACACTTAGAGTGGAGGGATCCGGATGAAACTTGGTGGAAAGTACAAGCACAAGTCCTAGATACATGGCTGATATAACCGGAGCGGATCCGCTCACTTTGGGGGAGTTGGGAGGGGGGGAGAAGTCCGAATTTGTAGTGATCCCGCGAGTTCCGTGCTCCCTGATGTGCTGGGGACGATGGAAATTGACAGGCATCTCTGGGACCCGACCAGATTAAATAGGAAATCGTCAGTTCCCCGATTCGACCATCTGGGGGGGGGAGTGGAGGGAGGGGGGAAGCCAAAATTTGAGGTATTTTTATCTTGCGAACAGGTCATCGGATCTTGATGAAATTTTATATTTAGGATGACCTCGTGTCTCAGACGTCCCACTATAAATCCGGACCGGATCCGATGACACTGGGGGGAGTTGGAGGAGGGAACCGGAAATCTTGAGAAACGCTTAGAGTTTAGGGATCGGGATGAAACTTGGTGGGAAGAACAAGCACAAGTCCTAGATACGTCATTGATATAAGCGGACCAGATCCAGGCACTCTGGGGGAGTTGGGGGGGGGGGGGGGGTCCGGATTTCTAGCGATCCCGCGAGTTCGGCATACTTCCTGATGTGCTAGGGCGATGAAACTTGGCAGGTATGTCAGGGACCCGAACAGGTTCACTTGAGAACAGCCGTTTCCCCAATCCGACCATACTGGGGGGAGTGGATGGATGGGGAGTCCGGAATCTAGTGGCGTGTATAACTTTTGAACGGGTGATCGGATCTTGATGAAAT